>OX101732.1:564433-3056818 GCA_944452665.1 Stenoptilia bipunctidactyla
TACACTACTCCTAACGACTACTGTATACAAATATACAGCACCCGGGATCGACTGCTTAAAGTGCTCTCCGAAGCACCCATCCTAATACCGGCCGCGCCGAGCGCGCTTAACTTGCGATATCGTTCGATATGCACAGTAACCACGGAGCCACAACGACTTCCCAATAGGACGTCTTATTACATAACTACAGTGAATATAACTTATATTTTCAATGATTTTCATTTAACTTCGTTCTGCCATAACATGTTCAACGGACCGTTCGTGGGTCCAACAAACTTTTATAGCCAGTATCTAAACTCGGTTTACTCCAAAAAAGGGTTGAGGTTAAAGTTAGAGGACACGCAGAGAGCGCTACGAAGGGAGCTGTGCTCTTCTGAACTAGGGAGCTCTGCGTAAAAATTGCGATGTAGCGTTTGATACTATAAACAAAACAAAACATATATAAAAAGGCAGGTGTGAGGCGCGCTCGGAAACGGACGTGTCTCGCTACACTACCGTATTGAATTTGATTAAATTCGCGATCCGTGCGGCTTAAGCCGCTGCACGTACTATGGCTTTGAGTTCTGAAAAACTCATAGCCAATGAGTTGTTGGCGTTTATTCAGCACGCGCCATCGACACTATGGATGAAGTCAGCATCTTGCAAATCTGCAAGTCTGGCTTCTCACAGGACGAGATAAGTAGTGGTAAGGCGCTGCTCTATCAGACGCTCGGCAAGACCGCGCAGATGCCTTCCCGCAGGAGGGACGGTGGTGAAAGAAGCCTCCAGGACATCGTCACCCTATTGAAGGAGACCGACCCGGACGACGTTCCCGCATTCGTGGCGAAGGAACTTCATAAGTTGCCTAGCATCGGGTTCGACCACGTCGACGTAAGCAGGTTGCTGAAGGACATCACGTTCCTGAAATCAAGCCTTGCTGATGTTCAACGGAAGCAAGAGGCATCGGATTGCATAATTGGTGAACTTCGTTCCGAGTTATTACATTTAAAAAGTAATAACTTTTTATGTAGGTCACCAGGGTTCGATGCGTCTAAAGTGAACACGAGCCGTCGTGGAGCGCAAGTTGCATCGGTCAGCAGTCCCGCGCCGGCGTCGCCGATGATGCAGTTCGCTGCATGCGACGCCCCGTGCCCCGCCACCGGCTCCCCCGCGTGCAGCTACCCGCTCCCCGCCGCCCGCTCCCTCCCTGTGAAGGGAGTCGATGATTCAACGCGCAACGACTTCCTGCGCGTATGCCACCGCCGCCGCTGCCACTACATCGCAGCGGGTGACATCAGAGAAGAGGAAAAGTTGTAGCGGGCCCGCTCACAAAACTGAACCTCCGCTTCCTCGGCAGGACAAGAAGTGTGATGAGGAAGGCTTCATAAAAGTTGAGAGGAAGAAGAAGAAGCCTACCGTCCGCAACCATCGCGGCACCGCACCGCCCGTACTAGGCCAGCTGATGCGCGGTGAGTACCATCGACGCAGTTGTATGTATCGAGAGTACACTGGTCTACGAAGGTCGAGGAGGTCGTAGATTACATAAGAAGAAAAACCACTTTTGTGGTGAGAGTGCCTACCCAACATCTGCCAACCTTCATGAAGGAGGAATTTTGGCCGCAGGGAGTCGTCTTCCGAAGATTTCGAGGGCGACTGTCTCATGACCCGCGTCACACGTCGCCGCATTTACGTGCTTAGTGACCCAAGTGTAGTTTCAAGTATATTTTATATATGTTAGTTTAAGTTATTTATCTATGGGCCCTTTGTTTTGTATATACCATCTTTATAAACTCTGTGTTGCCTGAAATAAATGATTAGTTTAGTTATTTTATGTACAGTGGAAAGAAAGGCCTAGGAAATATAAAATGAAACAGAGAGATCGGAAACACAAGTCATTTAATATGTATAGATAGGCGGACGAGACGATGTCGGCGGCTACACGTGCTACACGTGCTTGCAGTCGAGCTGCACGAGGCGCGGCGCGGCCAGCAGGCGCGCCAGCGGCGCCAGCACGTCGGCCGCCAGCAGCCACAGCGGGCGCAGCGCGGCGCGCAGCTCGCCCAGCGCCGCGCCCGCCGCCGCCGCCAGCGGCTGCAGCAGCGCGTTGTGCAGCAGCGCCAGCGCCGGCTTCAGCGCCAGGTCGGCGGCCGCCTGCGCCGAGCCCAGCGCCGTGTCGCGCAGCGCGCCCAGCAGCGCCGCCGCCGCCACGGCCGCCGCGTCGCCCGGCAGCGCCAGCAGCTCGCGCAGCAGCCCGCCCGCCTCCTGCAGCAGGCGCCGCACGCGCCGCCGCGCCGCTCGCGCCGCGCGCTCCACCGGGCCCGCCGCGCCGCCCGCGCCCGCCACCAGCCGCGCGCCGCGCTGCAGCCGGTACACCTCCAGCCGCGCGCCCGTCGCCGCCGCCAGCTCCGCCTCTATACGCACATCGCACTGCCTTTCAATACTTTCATACTTTCTGCTATAGAACACAATGAAGCTTAATATAATATTAATGAGTATTGAGAAAATTACTATTAGTGACTAACACATTTGTATTTGTCACAAGGCGATAATGAATGTGCTAGCACGAGCCGTGGGTAAATTGTTATATCCTAGCCTCTGCACAGTTCAACATTGTTTTGTTTGTGTATTACTGTCTTATTTTCAACCGACTTCAAAAAAAGGAAGGGGTACTCAATTCGTCTATATGTTTTTTTTTTGTTTGTTACCTCATAAAATTTGACTGAGTGAACCGATTTTGACGATTCTTGTTTTATATGATAGAAGATACTTCCCATTTGATCCCATATAAATTTCATCGAAATTGATTGAGTACTTCATGAAAAATTTCAAATGTGTATGATTTCGCAGATCGTTTACCTTGACGACCTTATACTTCAGCCAAAGTTTTGACGTGGAATCGGTTTTTTATGCTCCGCATTCGTTGATAATTTTCTAATAAAGACTAAGCCCGCATTAAAAAATAATCCTATTTAAATTTTATTGATTGTAGCGGAAGCAAAGGTTTTTACTATTTGTTTATTTATTGACCAACATTAAACTAGCTTCGGCGATTTAAAATGGCCATCATCATTTTGTATGTAGATGAACGAAACGACCTAAATCCGGACGGTAGGACAAAACTGATGTTTTACATAATTTTATCTGTATAGGTTGATATCATATTATTTTATATCTACTTTTTCTAATTAATGAATCATTCGATTTGTTAATCTTACAGTAGAATATCCTACTAATATTATAAATGCGAAAGTTTGTGAGTATGAATGGATGAAAACGAAACGTGACAATTTGGCACAGATATAGATTATAGTCATTCGATTTATTCAGTAGCTAAAGTATAATAATTCCCAAACCAAAGTCTTCAACAGAGAAATGCCAATTTTATTTCTCAAACTTCGATATTGATTTTTATGACAAGTTACATATAATTGGAAATGTTTAATTGAAACACACTGGTCTTTTCCTATGTTCCTAGTTCGTTGTCGGGACAGGATTTTTTTAAATAATACAGGGAGAAACCTTCGTTGTCTTCGCCATAAATAATCTTACAACTAAAAAGGCAAAATTAAATAAAAGGTTATTACTACAGTAATGTGGGTATGACAACGGAATATGTATAGCAGTTTGAATTCACATCGTATAAATTTTGTCTGTCTAGATGGTTTATAGTGTAGCTTTACTAGGTGGGAATCAGTAATATTTTGTAGTCTTCAAAATATTAGCTCACTTTCACAAGAAACTGGATCTTAGGTACCTACCTGCTTATTATACGTTTAGTTTTAGTAGCATGTAGGTACTTTAGTTTTTTTTCTTGAAAGGTTCTCAGCCAACAAATGCTTTCGTTTCGTTTACAAATCCCTTACTCATCGGAAAACTATCTAAATATTTGTAAGAAATTTCATCTCCTTCCACTGTCAAGAAGACGTGAAACAGCAGACCTCACTTGTCTCCTGCAAATAATGTCCGGATATGTTGATTGTCCAAATCTTATCTCCGAAATAAATCTAAATGTCCCACGATTAAGTTCACGATCACATGCACTTATAAATGTCTCTATAGTATCAACTAATTACAAGCAGAACTCATACTTGTGGCGAGTAAGCAATAATTTTAACAAAATATGTAAGCAGTTAGATCTAGACCTCTTTTGTACTACAGTTCCTATGGCAAGGCGGCGGATAAGCAGATTATTCTTCGACTCAAATCAAAAAGAAATATGTGGCTCTTAATATGACAACTCTAAATCATTAAATCACATTGTATGTAGAATTATAGACTTTGTGGAAGTTTCTCTTTTATGTTTAAGGTATATAATACTTTTGTCTGTGAATTTTGTGTGACTATATCAATATTGTATGTCAGATTGTAAAAGCTTCTCTTTTACGCTACCTAATTTTTTATCCTGTTATATAATCGCGGGAACCTTTAATTGGCTCTCCATAGTTTATATTAAACAGTATATAATTTTGTAACAAAGCTGTTGGTTCTCCAAAAACATAAATAAATAAATAAACATTGAATCTAGGAATCCGAAATTTTGCTTATATGGTTAACTAGCTTTATCCCGCAACTTCGTATGCGCTTAACTACCCTTCTCGTGGAAATTTCAGAAACTATACAACCAGACACCCACTGAAAAAACCTTTATACCAAGTATCACACCCATGCACTCAAGGAATAAGTTTTTTTCATACAAACCAAAAATCATATATTTCCCGTCCCGTGGGAATTTTGGGAATTTTTTTCGTAGCCCAACCAGTCACTCTTTGAAAAACCTTCATGCCAAGTATCACATCCGTACACTCAAGGAATAAAATTTTTCATACAAACTAAAAAGTCCTATATTTCCCGTTCCCGTGGGAATTTCGGGAATTCCTTCCTTAGTGCACCCCTACATCCTCTAAAGAATGTATGTTCCAAATTTCAGCTCTCTACGCCCAGTAGTTACGGCTGTACGTTGTCTGTCAGTCACTCAGTCACTCAGTACCTCAGTCACTCAGTCAGTAACGGAACAGTTCTTATATATTGATTGCAGTAGTATTTTCTAGAGCAATCAATATGTGAGTAATTCTCACGTATTTCTTTTTGTATGTAATCTTACTAATATAATAAATGTGAATGTCTGGATGTTTGTTCCTCAATCACGGCAAAACGGCTCAACGGATTTTAATGAAATTTGGTATAGAAATAAAGTACAATCAGGAATAGCACATAGGCTACTTTTTATTCCGTATTTTTTTTTATATTGTAAGGATAGGACGTTTGTCTTCCAGGAATCTAAATTGCGCGGGTAAAACCGCGCGCGACAACTAGTCTAATTATAATGGCTGGCTGGCGCTTACCCTTTTTTCTGATTTCGTACTTAAGCAACAAATGCAAAGCATTTCAAAAACCAACTTAATTATACATTTGTATTATTATTTTCTAAGGTATATTGGATATTAATCTGTTAGTGTATACACTAAAATTGTATTTTAAATCAAACTCTCTATCTGTCAGGTCTAATGGAAGAAATTTCTGTACAATAAGCTGTAAGTTTGTACTTATCTTTTTAACAACTTTATAAAGTGAACTAGTATGTACCTACATAAATTGTTAAATAAATGAATAATTTAATAACACATTTAGTAAAAAGCCATCTCATTTATATCGAGCGAAGAGTAATGAAATGAGAACATCATAAACGTTGTCGAACGAAGTAAATTACTGTTTTTGTGATAGCTCCTTAAATATGACTACCTATTAGATCCAATGGGACAAAGTGACAGCACCAGCTTCGATTATAAAAGAGTCATACTGACAGCAGCCTTTTTCATAAAAAGAAAAAAAAAATTGATGTCGATTAAGAATAAGCGTATAGAATAAGCATATATTAACGAAGATATCTGGAATATTCCGTGAGGCATGATTATTGCTGAAAGTATTATTTGTTATAGTTTTAATTAAATAAATAAATATAAATAAATAAAACTTTTCCGTTACTGACTGAGTGACTGACAGACAACGTATAGCCATAACTACTGACCGTAGAGAGCTGTGATTTGGAACATACAATCCTTAGGGGAGCACTCGTCCGGCAAATGGAATATAAATACTCATGAAGATAAACACCCAGACGGAACATTTTTTTTTCATTTTCCGGGCGGAAATCGAACCCGCAGCCACTGGCGTCTGAGGCAGATAGGATTACCCCATCGCCAAAGTGGTTGTCAAATTCCTATTCTCTCTCATCTCTTTCTCAAATTTCACCTCTACCAAATACCTCTTTGCCTAATCACTAACTCGTTCATGTGTACGTTTTTATAATAAAGTTATCTACAAAAAATACTTAAGATTTACCCATTGATGAAGAGTTGTGT
Source organism: Stenoptilia bipunctidactyla (assembly GCA_944452665.1). Classification (NCBI taxonomy): domain Eukaryota; kingdom Metazoa; phylum Arthropoda; class Insecta; order Lepidoptera; family Pterophoridae; genus Stenoptilia; species Stenoptilia bipunctidactyla. Next base: position 570,772 of record OX101732.1, read on the forward strand.
GAAAAGTACTACGAAAAGATATCTGGATGCAAGAAGATGGGATTCCCTAGCTGTAAACTATTATTGTATATTATTAAAAGACGATTGCTTTTAAGTTTGTTGCCACTTCCTCTATCAACTTTCCGAAATGGTGGTATTTCAAGTGTATCTATGTACCAAAAAAATAAATATTTTTTTGACTTTTTAATTTTTTAATAAAAGAAGAAACCTGTTATATTATTTGACTCCAAACTTTACATCTCTTTTGGTACCTAATTTAAACAATCATGACTCCTTTTTTAAATAACTCTGTGTTTTTAATTAGGTATTCCCCAAAAAAACCTTTCACTTAACATCAGGTGTCATGGAAGACGAACGTCCCATCCATATTTTATAAAACAAAAACAGGTCAATTTTACTACGGCAATTGCTGTAATATTTTCCAAAATAGGGTAGGAAAAGTAGACAAAAAAAGGAATATAATATATGTATGGTATATTTCATCATCATCACAACTCTTTGTAATGAGCCCACTGCAGGGCTAAGTGTCTCTATATATGAAGCGTTACAAACCTTCATCACTTTCGTAGCTGAAGTAGCCGTGCTCTGCTATCGTCGACAACTTATTCCACACAGAAGCGGAAGCAGTTTTCTAAAAATAAAAAAACTCGTCATTTTTTATACAAATGCAGTAACCATCTAAGATATGGTTACTGCATAGATTCAAACTAGCACGTGCCAAAACGCTCTAGCCACACTTTCCAAGCTTTCACACTTTCCAGCAGTGCTAGCACGGATCTTTTGTCGATCGTAAGTTTACGAATGCTCGTATAGTATGGAGACGGTTTTGCAAGCAATAATTGAAATCTATCCATTGCCTCACGGTCAGCTTAAATAAATGTGTTCCTTGTTAATTTTGAATGTTTGTTAACAGGTTCTACTCTTAAATAACTGTAAAATAAAAAATTACATTGTTACTAAAAACTTGCAACCGACTCCATACTATACGAGCATTCGTAAACTTACGATCGACAAAAGATCCGTGCTAGCACTGCAGGAATAGGATAGGGTTCTGGGTAAAACGACTTAAGTATTTTTAAATAAATCAGCCAAATTGAAACAAGGTTTAAATCACGTCTAGTTGAAAAAGAAAAATTTTCGAATTAATGCAGGTTGGAAAAAGCCAACTTCACTTGACGATTTGATCGTACACGCCCAAAAAAACACACCGTGCGCTAATTAATACTCTTATATGTATTACTTATTGGTGCAATGATTGTAATAGTAATTACTAAAAAAAATATAGTTTAACCAAAAATAATCGTGTGTGGGGATCGATATGTACCACTTTAGTTTTTATGATCACTTTCCATCAGGTGACATGGAAGACAACCGTCCCATCTTTATAAGATATAAAAAAATGGTATACTGGGTGGAACTTTTGAATGCCCCCTGGAGGGAAACTACTCTAAATTATAGAGATAGCAAATTTTACTCTAAAGAAATATTCCTTTATTTTGGAAAAGAAATAAAACTGCATTCAAACATTTTCGAACGGAATCGAACCGACTTAAATCTTTAAAAATAACAACCTGTAATTCGATCGTTGGGTCAATCACAAGAATGAATCTCTCTAAAATACTAGGTTAATTTTTTGAAAGAAAAACCATGAAATCTTCATTTCTAGATTTTAGAAGGTTCGTTTCTGGGTGAAGCAAGCAAATTTTCGAAAAATCTTTGAATGCAGTTTTATTTCTTTTTCAAAATAAAGGAATGTTTATTTGAAGTAAAATTTGTTATCTCTATTATTTAGAGTACTTTTCCTTCAGGGGACATTCAAAAATTCCACCCTGTATATCTGTACAGATTCAAAGGAGAATTCCTCACCACATTGACTGGGATGTCGACGTAGGCGTCGCCGGCGGCGTCGTGCGCGCGCTGGGCGCCGCACTCGCTGCAGCAGGCGGCGGGCAGCGCGGCGCGCGGCGGGCGCGGCGGCGCGCGGCGCGGGGAGGGCGAGGCGCGCGCGCGCCGCGGGGACGACGTGCGCCCGCGCCGCCGCTGCTTGCGCACCACCACGCGCACGCACGACGCCGTCTCGCTGCCGCCGCGGCTGTCGCTCGACCCGCCAGCCTCTGACAACAATACTCAGTGAAGCCAAGGCACTACGTTCTTCTTAATGACTCAATATTGTATCAAAGTAGAGACTTTCTATAATACCAAGAACTAAATTAAAAGAAATTAATATTCCAGCGTCAACATAAACTGAATAAAACGTTTTTTTCCGGATTCATGCAGGTAACAATACAACAGCATTGTAAATTTACTAATTGACTTAAATAAAAACAACCTATAGGATTTTTAGATACCTATAGGTATCTAAAAATCGCATAGCATTATGTTTTACTTCAGCTTACTAAATACTGTTTTTACGTTCATTAGCGCTTAATAAACTTGAACTATAATAATAAAATAAATGCAGATTAAGACTTTAATGGCAATTGTGTATGTCGAGTTTCAAATATCAATGGACCGTAAGCTAAAAGTTTCGATATAAGCGTAAACTACCATCGCTTTATTAATATTTGAAGTAAGCTTTTACTGGATGTAGAAGCTATCACAAACAACTACGATTACTAGTTTTATTTACATCAACTACATCATTCATAGGTCTCACCTCTGTTGTCCATACGAGGCAATCAGACCAGCGTATTTCCTGGTTTTGTCTTCAGTCACACTACTTTTGACTGCAATTACTTTAATCTTTGTAGCTTACACCTACTTAGACTTAAAACAAACAATCTTAGTTTATTTATTTACTTGCCATGTCTGACTCATCAAATAACAGTCCTTTAGACACTTGGTTATACGTCAAATTACAACAAAAAAGTCAAAATGATCAAGGTTATAATAAAACAAGGCTCTTTTGGCGCTTTTGGATGACATTTTCTGGGCATAAGGGTGAAATTAGGTTTATTTGCAAGATTTTACTAAGTACTCTTAGAGAAAATATTTTAAATATTATTCAATTTAATAATCAATTATTTCATTTAAGTTCTTAGACCATCAAACACTCGAATCTAGGATCTCTTTTACCGTTTAAGCACTTGTTCAAATTACCCTCGTACAGAAACGAATAACGGAATAACAAAGAACGCAGTTTGCTGTTGTGCATCAATTTTATTAGACATTGTATTTCAAGGAATCTGATGTTTATCAGAGTATTTTTACGACCTCCGTGGCGCTGTGGTCGTGTCAAGTGGGCTGCCTCGCCGTGAGAAGCTCTCAAATCGAGTCATTCGAACCAGTTTAGGAAATGTAAACTGAAAACTGAAAAAAATATATATTTACAATGAGATGTTAACAATTGAAAACAGTGGCCCATAGAATAAATACCTTATAGTCTAATACACATATACGATAAACAGTTTTGTTAATAAATAAATCTTATAAATACGCTAGTAATAGCACTGTTTGCACTATTTCGTAGGGTAGGCGCCTAGTTATTCTTGTAGTCTTGTAAGCAGCCACGGAATCGCCGGAAAACAACACGCTTCGGCTAAAATTCTTACTTCGAGTAGGTCAAAAGTTCACTTGTTGGAACCCTAACTACGAAAGAGTTGAAATTAAATATAAATAAATAAATATAAATATTTCTGACACTCACACAACATTATCTAGCCCAAATTAAGTTTCTTAAAGAACTTGTGTTATGGATACTAGATAACTGATATACTTACTTAAGAAATAAATAAACATAATATTGAATAAATGCATATTTTTTATTAGAATAAACTTAAATAAACATAAAACATCCATGACTTGTCGACTAACATCTGTGTTTATCACACAAATATCCGCCGCCACGCCGCCGGGATTCGAACCCAGGACCTCTGGCATAGAAGGCAATGATGTTACCGCTACACTAGCCGGTCGTCTGAAATTGAAATTGACATCGTGTCGATACTCCAGACGCACAACCCTCAAGATCTTTCGGGTCTTGATCTCGATGAACTTCGCAACATCTTCCGCCGTCGTGGTGCAATGAAGGCGGGACAGATACAGCAGCGTAGTCGGAACTTCGGGTCGCAGTAGATGGTTTGAGCCAGTAGGTGCGGCACCGCACTGGTTTCGACATACAGGCTTCTTCTTCTTTTTCTGGACTAACGTGTACCCATCGTCGGGTTTTCTAGCTTGTCGAGGCTTCTCAGAATCGCAACGAGATGCTGTGACCGTTGCGAAATTCATATCACGCTGCGCAGGCGCATTCGCGGGCGAAGCTTGCATACTTGCATACAAGCTTATATAAAAGCTAACTTTACGGGCATGGCCGGCTTATAGTTGGTGATTTGGATAATTTATGGTTGTATTATATTTTACAATAATCAACCCTATCAACAGGCCTTATGACAAAAAAAAAACGAAATTTCTATTCATTCTTATCATCGGCATCTCTCTCATCCTTACTATCGATCGACAAATTCTCGTATGGTGAAAGTTTCATACCTGCACTTAAAAACCTGCTGATCTGTCTTCAATTTTCATACAAAATATGCAGAAGTGGTAAACCCCTGCAATATTGTCACGTATTGCAATAATTGATTTTCAACAAAAATAATTTAAAAAACTTGCAATTAGAAATATATTTTTCAAAACATGGCAGTATGTAACCATAGCAGAGGTTTTTTTTACTCATTGGTAACTTGCTTGTTTAATCTTAAAAAGGGATTACAGGAACGTTATATTGCTTCTCTCTGTTAAAAACAATTTCTTCACTTTTAACATCACCATAAGTAACCACGGAATAGAGAAAACCTATGGAAATACGACGCAAACAAAAATATATAGGACCCGATGTCGCCAAACATACACTACACTACAGAAAAACAACGATTCGGATTCCTCGTTGCTAGTTTAGTTCAAAACAGCTTAGGTATATAGCTTAGGAACGAGATTCCACATAAGAACCTTACCTTAACCGCACCTTTATGACACTTATTTGATTCGTAATCGATTTACAAGTAATGTAGTTAAGACCTTTTTATCCAATCAAGATCAATTTATGTCATTGCCCACTGAATACTTCTACTCACCAATATAGGGCCAGTTTCTGTTTCGGTAGAATTGTGACTCTTAATGGTGTATGACAGTAAGTTGAAATTTAAAATAAAACACTTTTTAACCGGATTAAGGCAAAAACGTGTAAGTACGTCTTATTCACTACGAGTTTACCGCTACTTGCTAATTGAGGGCCTGTTTCTGTTTTGATAGAATTATGACTCTTAAGGATATTTAGCAATAAGGTGCCTAACGAATACATCGTACTTGCCAACAGAGGGAGTCGTTGCTCTTCCGGTGAGTACCTAAGCTCAAGTTCGCTTACTATTGGCACGTGTGCCACGCCTACTTAGCATTTCCATAAGATTTCTACATTCTGTGATTTGACATTTTTAGAAGAAGTGGCGTCTTTTATAATTTGATATTGAAATTGAAAGTACAACGATAACTAAGAGACGGCAAAATTCATGAAGTCACATTTCGCACGATGGTCATCATCATCATCACAACTCCGTGTCTCACAAATGAGCCCACTGCAGGGCTATGAGCCTCTTCTTTGGGTGACGAGGAGGTTTAGGCCGTAATCCACCAAGCTGGCCCAGAGCTAGTTGGTGGATGCCAGAATTTTCAGGGTGCCGAAATGGCTTCTGACAAACCCTAACGACTACTGTATAAAAGTATACAGCACCCGGGACTGACTGTCGTCATGAGAAATAAATGATTAGCGGTCACCCATCCTAATACCGGCCGCGCCGAACGCGCTTAACCTGCGATATCGTGATATGCACAGAAACCACGGCGCCAAAACGGCTTCTATTTTGATTATTTAAAACCTATACTACCGTTTTTAAGTAGTTTCAATGATACATCCTCTTACGATGGCGGTAAGTTCCAATTCTTTGCCAATTCGCTCCAAAACATCCTCTTTTTTCTTCCTTATAAACACACTTCAACGTCTCCCCGTGTCACTTCAAAACGGGAGGTGTGAGAAGGCTGTGTAATGAGGTGTGCTGGTCTAACTATCTTGCCAGTAAAGAATGTACTTGCCTTGCGGTTGATACCTGCGTGTTGCCTGGTAGAAATCACTTGAAGCTATAAGGCCGCAATTTCACCGATCTTTGACCCCTCCTGCCATAGTGAAATCCTTGACCAGGTATCCATTAGGATTTCCTCTGGTTAAAAAAGTCACACACAAACGTTAGGTAGCAGAGGCATTAATGCTCGAAAGAGGAAAGTGACCGGCGTAGCTCGACGTGATGAGGCGCCATGTCATGGGTCTGCCTGTTCGCGACTTGTCCAAACGAGTTGATCCTATGCAAGAATGGAATATAAGATAGATTTTACCTCGCCAGAGTGACACGACTGCTTCTACCTAGATGCCATGTATCAACTTGCAAAAAAAGGTTTTCTTACCACAATTTATAATTTAGCTTTAAGCGACCCCTTTTACAAATTTTGCGATGTTATTAATAGTTTTTATAGCATGGGGCATATATAACATTAGATGCTCGAAAGACTAGAGAAGTTTTCAAGAAGTTGGAAGGTTCTAGTCATTGTTTTTTTATTTATACGCATGTAAAGCCAAAGACTGATTTTATTCTTTTTCGATTGCGAAACTATGAAAGAAAATAAAACAAAACCTAGGAAACTAATTATACTTATAGGTTTAACAGTTAAAAGGAGCCAAAAACACATTTACACATTTAATTAAGACCAAAATTAGTTGTCTACGCTTATTTTTTTTTAATGATTTTGAAGTGATAAACAAAAAAGGTTTAAATATCTTATTAAAATAAAACCATGTGGCTTTTGAACTTTTAATGGACATTCAGGCATAACAGGTAACTTACTCTATAGGCTACATCAATTTGGCGGGTGATGGACCAAACACCCTGTATATTTGACAGTCTAACGAACTTGCAAAGAGAAGTTCGATTGAAATTATGTGACAGCTTCATTCGACGCGATTTGAGTTAACATATTGTCCGTTCATCGTAAGATGTCCCCTGCCGTTATGTTGGCACTATTGCTTGTCAAGCTGTTTTCGTTATCTGGGATAGTGAATTAATCCTTTTTATTGATTACTTGCCAAAAGGGCAAACGATAACTGGATCCTATTATTCAAACTTAATCCCGAAATTACGTGAAGCGATTAAAGAAAAACGTCGTGGGAAATTGTCATTGGGCGTGTTGTTTCTCCAGGATAACGCTCCACCTCATCGTTCGGAAGTTGCGCTCACCGCAATCCGCAGTGCTGGCTTCGAAGTCCTTGATCACGCACCATATTCTCCTGACTTAGCCCCGAGTGATTTTCACTAATTTCCAAAATTAAAGGAGCATATTCGTGGAACTAAATTTGACGATGATGACGCGGTTATGACTGCCGCAGAGGAGTTTTTTAATAGTCGAGAAAATATTTTTTTTGCGGAAGGAATAAGAAAGTTGGAGATGCGGTATTCTAAGTGTATTAGATTAGAAGCAGATTACGTAGAAAAATAAAATATTCTTGTTTAATTTTTTTTTCTATTCATTCAAAGAATTTTTTGATTCGCCCTCGTATAATATAAATTGTGTCGTCATTCAAAACCTTTCTAGTCTTATAGTTGTTTATTATTTACAAATCAGAAAATTAAACATACTTATATTTATTCGTGGTAGGTATAAACAAAGTTACATTACGGGGTTAAAATGGACACATTTTATTGGTAACACCATAGACGATACAGTTAATATGAGATAGATGGGCAACTTGATTTTATTGGCAAAATAGAATAATACCCCAAAACATAGATGGCGCTAGTAACTAAATTTAATTCCAAAAATGACCGCTAGACGGCCATAGTTGATAAGATAACTCCATTATAAAAAAAAATTAAGGTAAAAATATCTTATTCTGTTTATCATATTTAATGAAACATTTTATAGAATTATATTATGACAACTGCTTTAAAAAAATACAGAATAAGGTATTTATAGTAACTAAGTGGTCAAAAATAAAAAAAAAAACGAAAATCTTTATTTTTTAAGGTTATTTATTGTTGTTTTTTCTTTTCGTGGAATATTTAAAAGCTTCTTTCTTCACTCCATCTTCCTCATCTTCCCGGCACAGCTGAAAATCAGCGCTGCAGCCTTCGGCTGTAGCATTTGCTGAGCTGTTGCCGTTTTCGACAACTTTTTATTATTAATTTATATTTAATTATTTTTGTTGGTAAAGTTTTTTTTTGTCGAATAAATCATTTCTTTCTTTCTTTCTTTCTTTCTTTCTCATCAAATTTTGCCAATTGTCCATTTATTATTCGGTTCACCCCATTACTGCAACTGTGAATCAACATTTCCATTGACATTTTTTTTATGAAATCGACCAAATTAACCTTATGATATGACTAACAGCAAATCATACTTAAATCACATGCACAATCACTGTATGTTTACACAATTTTTACACTGTTTTCGCTTTCCCGCACTTTTGTTGCTGAAGTCTTTTAAGTTGTTAGTAAGTCACACAAGTAACTTCACGGCCAAATTCACAGCGAATTTGTTAATATAATCTAAGTCTTAAATAAAATGGCGAAGAAAACACAACACGCAACAGACGCACACGCACACTATCATTCATAGACTATTATAATAGTCTGTTGACTAGTCTGTCAAAGTCAACATCTTTTCCGGTTCCTGACGAGATATTAATAAGAATAAGATATTAATAATTAATAACAGGAGAAATAACTTACCGAAAAGTTGTAGTACGTCATATCCTAGATGGTGCAGAATTCAATTTCATTGACACTAGAGTTGCATAGGCCTGGTAACACTTCTGCCACAATGCTGCCAACATCAGCAGGCAGGGGACATCTTACAGTGAACGGTCTTTATTGTAGTATGCGGTGCACACGCATCAGCCTTCGCACGGTGATTGAGAGAATTAATTAATATTATTTTTTTATTGTTGGCAACACTAGCCACGGTCCTCCCCACCAAGATCCATCCTTCTTGGTGTACTCCGACTCATTTGTTTAAAGGCAAATAAACACATTCCTGAATATATTCACTTTCTAATTTTTAGGGTAGGGTGTTCAGTATAATATACAAATTTAAGGGTGGGTGTACATAAATCGCGTCGAATGAAGCTGTCACATAATTTCAATCGAACTTCACTTTGCAAGTTCGTTTGACTGTCAATTATGTTTCCAGCTTCATTCTTTGCGATGTAAGTTAACATATTGTAGGATGTTCAAAGCGATAAAGTGAATATATTCAAAGAGTGTTGTTTGCAGGGTAGTTCCAGGAATGAAAAAGAAACAAGATACCATTTTTCTTATTTAAACATGTTCAAAATTATTACTAATAAACGACTTGTTAATTATTACAGAATCAATGAATTAATTAATGATTAGAATACAATATCATTGAATTATTGAATGATCACAATATCAACGAATTATTTAATGAGATAGAATAGTTCTTGCAAATTGGTCTTGACTCTCATTGTTTATGCCATTTGTTATAGAATTTTGCAAACGTAATAGATGAATTGGACCAACCAGCGGTCCTCCTAATGACATCAAGACTAATACCGAGTCTGTTGGCCGCAGATGTACTGGCATGACGAGTACTGTATGCTGAAAATATCGATATATCTATACCGCTTTGTGATAAACAGTCTTTAATCCAATGACTCATTCTCTGACTTGAAATTGATTTATGCGGCTTTTTGTATCTTATGAAAAGGAAAACGTTATCGTTTTTACGTAAATGTACAGTTTGATTTAAATATTCTTTTAAACATCTTACAGGGCAGATTTTTGGATTTTCATCAAAAGACGGTAAAATTAAAACAGGTTGATTGACACCGGGTTTAGAGGTTTTTAATAAATCAGGAATTTTAATTATAATATTTGTTGTGTTGATTTCTATATTTTCTAATCTTATTTTGGAAAATGTCTGGATTCAATGTGCAGTTACTACGGCCAACAGAGTCAGTGTCTTTTTAGAAAGTTAAGGCTCTCATTAGGCCATTGCTGTGATAGATAATTAATAACTACTGTAGGGTCCCAGGTTAAACTGTATCTAGGATTTGAAGGCCGTAGTCTAAAGAATCCTTTCATAAATCGTTTAATACTAGTATAATCTAAAGCTCCTCCATGTAGAAAAGATAATGCCGATCTGTACGAATTTATAGTGCCATATTTGGCTCCCGAATCAAAACAAGAAGTTAGGAACTGAATGACTGAACGTTCATTGATTAATCTAAATATAATCATACTGGTGTGTATTACAAAACACTATCCAAGCTTTTATAGCACAGTCATACTGTCTGTACGTGTTTTCGGACAATAAAGCATATGAATAAATAGCCAACTGACTCGGTATTAGCCTTGATGTCATTAGAAGGACCGCTGGTTGGTCCAATTCATCTATTACGTTTGCAAAATTCTTATGAATAAAGCATAATTTCTACGGACCATGATGCAAATGATTTTCGTAATAAGACTTCCCGGACAACCTCGCGGCAACCAGTCGCAGGCTGCAATGCAAGTTGTGAGACTGTTCGAAAGGAGAATTCAAAAGATTTACATCGAGTTCGAACGAAATAATTTCGGAGATAACAAGATTCTTAAAAACTGGGAACCACGCCTGAGTTGGCCAATACTTTTACCACAATACCCTCGGCTTTATCATTAATAATTTTTTGAAGCATCTTTAAAATTAAATATAAATGTAGAAAAGCATAAAATCTTAATTTTTGCCATGATATTGTGGATGCGTCGACTGCCCAAGCATCTGGATCAGGCGTCCATGTTAAATAAATATTGCACTTGGCATTTCTACGACTAGCAAATAAATCTATTTCTGGGTGTCCTAACTTTGATTCTTTTACTAAATGCATAATCAGATAACTCCCACGCTGTATCAATAAACTTCTTTCTATATAAACGATCAGCATCACAATTCTCTTTTGAATTAATGTACGAGGCAAAAATTATAATTTTAAGCTGCTCACACCATTGCCAAACTTCTTTGGAAATGTTATTTAAATACCGCTACACTAATGTACACTACCCATTCTATTTAAACATGAAATGGCAGTAACATTGTCAATTCTTAATAAAATCTCACAATTACATAAATCTTTAGCAAATGTTTTTAACGCGAAAATAAAGCTGCTCTAATTTCCAACTCGTTAATGTGCATTTTGATTCATCATCTTTCCAATACCCGAACGCATCAATGCCGTTACAAAACGCTCCCCAACCAGTAGTGGAAGCGTCAGAAAATATTTCTGATCTATAGTTATAATGACGAAGAAAGGAAACGTCCGATTGTATATGATTAAGCCACCATCGCAAATCAATCTTTATAAGTTCTGTAATAAAGATACGTTGTTCATAACAATTTTTCTTCAACAAATATAAATACTTATGTCGTTACAATTATTTTGTGTACAACCAAGAATAATCTATTGCAGGACAAGCAGAAATTAACAAACCAATAAGCCGAGCAAATGCACGTAATTAAAAAAAATTCTATTTAGCATATCAGTAATTGCATCTTTGATTTTTATTATTTTTGAATCAGGTAGTTTTAAAATCATACGTTCGGATCAAAAATAAAGCCTAGAAATTGACATTGTTTGCTGGGGATCAAACAACTTTTTTCGGTGTTAATAATAAAGCCAAGGGACTGTAAAACCTCATTGTTTTATTAACGTTATTTTCGCATTCTAAATACGTTCTACCTACACAATAAATATCGTCCAAGTAATTAACTGACAACAAACCCTGATTACGTAAATACTCGATAACCGGCTTTAATATTTTCGTAAAAACATAAGGCGCTGTACATAGGCCAAAAGGTGAACAGTTTAATTCGTACAGTTTATCACTGTACTTGAAGCACAGGTACTTTCTTTGAGTTTTATTGATACTTATAAAAAAATATGCATCTTGTAAACTACGGATGCCATGTAACAATTATGAGTGACTAATTTTGAGGCCGTTCTTTAATCCTCCATTTTAAAATGGGAAGTTGAAATGAACTTATTCAATTGTTTTAAATTTAAAATGAAACGATTTTGACCATCGGTACTAAAAATACACGAGACAAAATTCACCGGAAACATGTACACACTCAGAAATTGCATTAATAGTAATTAATTTTTGCAAAGATTCATTAAAATCGAGAGCCTCTTGTGATGATTTAGGATAAACATAAGGCGTTATTTTTTGTGACGGAGTGGAATGAAATGGTATTGTGTACCCTTCTACCCACGAGAGAATTGTGGCATCAGTGGTAATTTTTAACCATTGATTAATAAATTATCGCAAATTGCCAGCGTGCTGTACCTGGTAATCTGTCTCTAACGCCCGGTAAGTAGGCGGCGTCGGCGGCGGTGAGTGGGCACGCCGCGGCACTGATCAGTTGAATGGGTACCTGGGTGTCGGAGGAGCCTGCCCTGCATCGAATCGACCCGCTTGTTTCTGGTGCAGGGCTCTGAAGTTTAACGATCTTACCTCTACTATTATCTTCTATTATCAGAATTAACGAAATTTTTTCTTTGTTGTGTTGCCCTTGCTGTATTTTTCAACGTTTCTCCTGACCGCTGAATAGTTTGAGCAGATCTTAACTTCTCCGTCACATTTTCTCCAAAGAGATATTTATTTCTGGCAGTATTTATGAGGGTATCTTTAAGACTGCTATTGATGGATGGCGTTCGTAATAAAACTACGCCTGGTCTTAGTTTCAAAATAATGGCTATCGCACAAAAGTCGGCTAGCGTCACTTATACCCATAAATTAAAGAGTTTTTGAGCAGAGGTCTCATTTGACAAAATCAACTCCGTAGCTTGAGCCAATGCGGCTATATTTATGTATATTTTTTCTGTTAACTGGTTCTTTTTATCATTTACATAGAAATATAACAGTGTGATTATTATTAGAATTTATCTTTAAGTTAATAGGGTATATACCTTCCTAGTAAGTTTATGTCTTCTTCTCCTGGTTCGACCCTCGCAGTTTTATTATTATAATATTAAGAGAAGCCTGTAATTAGCTTTACTTGAAATAAATTGGTCTTAAGATAACATATTTGTAAGGCTGCTGGTTTCTTAAATAAATAAATAAATATTTTTTTATTGTTGGCAACACTGACCACGGTCCTCCCCACCAAGATCCATCCTTCTTGGTGTACTCCGACTCATTTGTGCGTTTCCGTGCTCAAGTCTTCGCACGTCTTCAAATCCACGGCAACTAATAAGTTACTCTGAACATGGGAGGTAAAAGGAAATCCGAAGATAAAGGGGAACGAATATTACGCAAGATCAGGAAGCTGCAAGAGAAATTGGCGAGAAAACAAGCACCTGTCGTTGATTCTTCAGAGGAAGAAGATACACATAAGTATATTGGTGCATTGTTCCTTAAGTGACTACTATACTGGGTTGTCTCTGTCACGAAATTGTAATGCGTAACTGCCACACTGGGCTTTTACTGTTACTAAATAAATATAAAAGATGCGAACTCACCATACTGGGTATTTTCTGTCTTGTATACTATTGTATACTAAATAATTATTAAAGATGCGAACATACCATACTGGGTATTTTCTGTCTTGTATAATATTACTTTTATATTTAACGAGTTCTACCCGCAAAGTCCGGAACAAAGAGCTGTGACAAATTCGTGCACTCATTACGATGCGTCGGCGTCATTACCGGAAGGTCCGCCATTTGCATCCATGTCGCCTATACCGGGGCCATCTCAAGAGGTTGAAAACGTATTGCCTTTAGAGGAAGAAAAAGATAAAAACTTGGATGAGGAAATATTAAATATCCTTGGTCCATGCTCCTAAGCCAGAAAGCACTTTCGGTAAAAACATCCATAAGGATGTTGCAGCAAGATGGCATGAAATACTGGCTTAAGGCCTTAATAAAGAGGCCAAACAAAAAATACTTGCGGATTATCTTATACCCGCTAATTGCGATTTTCTTGTAGCACCACTTTTAAACCCGGAAGCTAAAGCCACCATAACTGAGCCTCTCGTCAAAAGAGATTTCTCCCTATTTATAAAACAAAATCAAATAGGAACCACCTTAGCCGCACTGGCTCAAGCTACGGAGTTGATTTTGTCAAATGAGACCTCTGCTCAAAAACTCTTTAATTTATGGGTATAAGTGACGCTAGCCGACTTTTGTGCGATAGCCATTATTTTGAAACTAAGACCAGGCGTAGTTTTATTACGAACGCCATCAATAGCAGTCTTAAAGATACCCTCATAAATACTGCCAGAAATAAATATCTCTTTGGAGAAAATGTGACGGAGAAGTTAAGATCTGCTCAAACTATTCAGCGGTCAGGAGAAACGTTGAAAAATACAGCAAGGGCAACACAACAAAGAAAAAATTTCGTTAATTCTGATAATAGAAGATAATAGTAGAGGTAAGATCGTTAAACTTCAGAGCCCTGCACCAGAAACAAGCGGGTCGATTCGATGCAGGGCAGGCTCCTCCGACACCCAGGTACCCATTCAACTGATCAGTGCCGCGGCGTGCCCACTCACCGCCGCCGACGCCGCCTACTTACCGGGCGTTAGAGACAGATTACCAGGTACAGCACGCTGGCAATTTGCGATAATTTATTAATCAATGGTTAAAAATTACCACTGATGCCACAATTCTCTCGTGGGTAGAAGGGTACACAATACCATTTCATTCCACTCCGTCACAAAAAATAACGCCTTATGTTTATCCTAAATCATCACAAGAGGCTCTCGATTTTAATGAATCTTTGCAAAAATTAATTACTATTAATGCAATTTCTGAGTGTGTACATGTTTCCGGTGAATTTTGTCTCGTGTATTTTTAGTACCGATGGTCAAAATCGTTTCATTTTAAATTTAAAACAATTGAATAAGTTCATTTCAACTTCCCATTTTAAAATGGAGGATTAAAGAACGGCCTCAAAATTAGTCACTCATAATTGTTACATGGCATCCGTAGTTTACAAGATGCATATTTTTTTATAAGTATCAATAAAACTCAAAGAAAGTACCTGTGCTTCAAGTACAGTGATAAACTGTACGAATTAAACTGTTCACCTTTTGGCCTATGTACAGCGCCTTATGTTTTTACGAAAATATTAAAGCCGGTTATCGAGTATTTACGTAATCAGGGTTTGTTGTCAGTTAATTACTTGGACGATATTTATTGTGTAGGTAGAACGTATTTAGAATGCGAAAATAACGTTAATAAAACAATGAGGTTTTACAGTCCCTTGGCTTTATTATTAACACCGAAAAAAGTTGTTTGATCCCCAGCAAACAATGTCAATTTCTAGGCTTTATTTTTGATTCCGAACGTATGATTTTAAAACTATCTGATTCAAAGAATTACTAAAGGGACTACTTCTCTGAAATTTTGAATAAGTCTTGCTCGTTTTGTATTTGAAGCGCTGGAGA
This sequence comes from Stenoptilia bipunctidactyla, assembly GCA_944452665.1. Taxonomy (NCBI): domain Eukaryota; kingdom Metazoa; phylum Arthropoda; class Insecta; order Lepidoptera; family Pterophoridae; genus Stenoptilia; species Stenoptilia bipunctidactyla. The sequence goes on from OX101732.1 coordinate 586,258, forward strand.
TGTGTCGTTTTTTCGAATATATATTCTTCCATTTTTTGCCCAGACGAACTGAAATTCCTTGAATTTCGAAAACTCTTTGCATTTTTTCAAAAGTTGCTTGTCGAAAGGTGTCAGATGCTCGTTTAAGTAAATTGGTTTAGCATCACCTGGTATCTCGATGTCCTATGTGGAGATCCGGGTTTTACGTGAAAGCGAAATCAGGTTGTCCTTTAGCAGCCTAGTTTTTAATTTGATTATAATGACTTTGGGGCGACCCTGTTGCTTTAATTTTGGTGAAACTCGATTCACGCTCAAAATATCACTTGGTGATATGTCTAACCCGATCCGATTACTAATTCTCATAACAAGGCCAGGCAAATTTTCGTTTTTTACTTCTGGTATTCCCATTACCTCTACATTTAAGAGTCTATCTCTCTGTTCATTTGAATTTATATGTGATCTTATTATATTATTTTCCATTTGTAAATGCTTTATTTCTTTGTTCAAGCAATCTATTATGCTTAATTCTTTATACATTCTATTTATTTTGTTGTTGTGTTCGTCATCTGAGTCAGATAAAAATTGAACTGATTTTTGCATGTCGGTAATTACAGTTTGCATCTCACATTGCTTATTTTCTAGTTTGGCAATATTGGTTTTAAGCTCATTGTATTCCTTCCGAATGTTGGTCACCTCTACTTTCAAATCTGCGACATCCTCCTTTAATGATGATAGGTCCACTTTGATCGCATTGTTCAGAGTATCATTTATCTGGGTCAGACTGTTGTTGAACTCAGATTTCCAGGTGTCCATTTTTTTAAAGATATCTGTTTGGAAAGACTGGAATGCTTCTGTAAGGTCAAAATCATTCTTTCTCTTGCGGGTTGATATATTCGATATGTCAGGATCTGAATCGCATCGTTTGGTAGACGGAGGAGAACGGTGCATTTTGCCGCTTCTAAAGTTTTGTAGCTCTGTGTCGCGATTATTGTGCAAAAGAGGCGTCGATGTCGGTCGTCTTCGTTTGGCGCGCGTACACTGAGTGGGGGCTTGCACGTTGAATGGCTCAACGCAATTGAATACAGACCCTCAAACCAAGTTAATTCGGTGCAGTTTCGATTAACAACACTTTTCTCTCGTATTAAACAAAATAGTCTCGACTCTCGAGGCGCGTCCGTCGCCGAGGCGAATAAAGCGAGTTCTCGAATATCAATTAATTCTCTCAATCACCGTGCGAAGGCTGATGCGTGGCACCGCATACTACAATATGTTAACTCAAATCGCAAAGAATGAAGCTGGAAACATAATGCCAATGATCTCAGTAAAATCAGTGAGTAGACTTTACCGAAAGAAGCTATCTTAAGTTGAAGACAATCGCTCTGAGTTAAACAGAAAATAAAAGACGTGATGTCATCCAATTAACATATTTTTATTAATATCTTTTATAACAAAAATCCTTATCTTATTCCTAGAGTAAAAATCTAAGAGTCAACAATTTATTTTCTGTCTTTGCATACACTGACACAAACAAGTTTTGGAGGTTCTTTACATTGTTATTTCACTTAAACACATAAAATCGGCATATCTACTGTAGCGTGTCTGAATTGTTAATAAGGATACGTTTCTCACGGTACCGCGTCTATTGGAGTTTATTAACACAAAAGGAAGAAGTTTCTGCACTCGTAAAACATATGGGAGTATCACATATTAAAGTGTTGGATGTATTAAGTGTCGTACAATGGAGCGTTACTACGGGCGCGGAGGTCGCAGCAGCAGGGCGCGCGGTCAGGGCGCGGCGCGGCCCGCGGCCTTGCTGGTGCGCGGGGACGCCGTGCGGGGGGACGCTGTGCGGGGGGACGCGCTGCGGGGCGACGCGGTGCGGGGGGACGCGGTGCGGGGGGAGGCTGTGCGGGGCGAGGCGGCGGCGCGCGGGGACGCGGCGCGCGCGCGCGGCAGCAGGCGCACGGTGCGGCGCAGCAGCAGCGGGCGCGCGCCCTGGCCGCGCCCCACCACCACGCGCGTGTACTTGAGCGCGCCGCCGCCCGCGCCGCCCGCGCCACCCGCCGCCTCCTCCCCGCCGGAGCCCGCGCGGCTGGCGGCGCCGCCGCTTGCTGCGATCGTTACATTCGCAGCCTGCACGTGAAAATATTCAATTACACATCCACGTAAAAACCAATAGAACAAAGTAAATTACACTGTTGTATGTATTTACTTATATCAGAAGCTCTAGTCGCAGAATAAAGCCCATATTGAGAAAGCTTTCTAAAACGTTGATAAACTTGGACAATTGAAACCCATATATACGTTTTCAATTGTTCAAGAACTACCAAAAATATATCATTACTAGCTTTATCCCGCAACTTCGTATGCGCTTAACTACCCTTCTCTTGGAAATTTCAGAAACTGTATAACCAGACACCCACTGAAGGAACCTTTATATCAAGTATCACACCCATGCACTCAAGGAATAAGTTTTTTTCATACAAACTAAAAACCATATATTTCCCGTGCCCGGGGGAATTTTGGGAATTTTTTTCGTAGCACAACCAGTCACTCTTTGAAGAACCTTCATGACAAGTATCACATCCGTACACTCAAGGAATAAAATTTTTCATACAAACTAAAAAGTCCAACCACTTCCCGTGGGAATTTCGGGAATTCCTTCCATAATACAAACAGACACTTATTGAGGAACCTTTATAATAATCCTAAGGAACTGAAAGATTTAAGGCCTATCAGCTCTTCAACTTTTCTTTCGAAAATTTTGGAGAAAGTTGTGTATGGTCAACTTATTTGGCATGTTGAGCAGCAGAATATCTTGCCTGCTCTGCAGTCGGGATTTAGAAAAGGACGTGGGACAGTCACAGCACTGCTAGATGTAGTCGATCATATACTGGCAGAACAGGATATTGGCCATGGAACAATCCTCGCACTTCTTGATTTTTCCCGTGCCTTTGAAAGCTTGGATATTTCTCTTTTACTGTCAAAACTATCTTACTACGGAGTTGACGCAAAATCATTTCAGTGGTTTAGTAGCTACCTTAACGAACGACAACAGGCCGTCAAACTCAAGAAGTGTGATGGTTCTTGTCTGATCTCCAATCCCAAACCAGTTCAACGTGGTGTGCCGCAAGGGTCCATACTAGGTCCCCTTTTATTCATTATTTATAGCGCAGATATTGTTAACGAAATAAAATACTGCAGGTTTCATTTATATGCTGACGATGTACAGTTGTATATCTCTGATTCTCCTGACAAAATTTCACGATCGATAGAGATGATGAATAAAGACCTAAACGCAATTGCCGAATGGGCACATAAAAATTCATTGCTATTAAACCCAGGCAAGTCAAAATTCATGGTATTGGGCTCAAAAACGCAAATCAAGAAAATTGAGAATATTTACCCTCAAATTACTATTCAAGGTCAACACATTGAACCAGTATGTGAAGCAAGAAATCTGGGTATTCTATTGGATAGCCAACTGAGGTTTGAGTCACATGTGGAGGATCTTGTTAGAAACTGTTTTACAGACTGAAGGTTCTATATAAAATAAGAAGTTTTCTCACTGAACAAGCAAGAATCACCGTTTGCGAGTCACTTGTACTATCTCGACTCAATTACGCAGATCTGGTATATGGACCCCGTCTTTTGTACAAGACAAGCCGCCTCCTGCAACGGGTACAGAATGCATACTGCAGATTCATTTTTGATGTGCCCCCGCGAAGCCATATTACACCATTTCTAAACAATGCGTCAATACTCAATATGGAGTCTCGCAGGCAGTTGCATCTTGCCTCGTTAATGTTTGACGTAACAAATTTTAGAAGCCCTGAATATTTGTTTGCTAAGCTGAAATTTCAAACTAAGCACAACGATATGCTAAGATCAATAAGACCTCCTCTTAGTGTCCAGCATCACCGAACTGTGTCTTTTACTGGCAGTTTTCGCTACAGCGCGACCAAGTGCTGGAACAATATTCCTCCTCCAATAAGGAGGATAAAGTATAAAGAATCTTTTAAAAATAAATTCAAAGAATTACTCCTAGAAAAGCAGAAACTGCCGTCTCTTTGATGCTTCATTGGCAATGAACATGTTTATTATTAATCCAGTTTTTTTGACCTATTAATCTATGTAAATTTAAAAATTAAAGGGCTTACACATAATTATTTATTATTTATTGGTTTATTATTTGATTATTATTATTTTTTTTATTTAAACTATTTATTTTAAATGTTATTAGTGTTCATGTGACATCTTTATTTTGATATATATATATGAAAGTGTTTGTTTATTTTTAGATTTGGTTAGGTGCCGTGTGTACCTCCTCAAGGCAGTAGCTGAAAACCAGCGATTTACTCTCTGAGTAAATAATTACGCTGAGCTATGGCCGATTGCAATGCTACAGCACATTACATTATTATTATTTTTTTTTGTTTCAAATTGTATCTTTTTTTATTAATGTGTGTGCATGTAGTACCTCAATAAACGAGTTTATCTATCTATCTATCTTTATATGAAGTATCACATCCGTGCACTCAAGGGATGGGATTTTTTCATACAAACTAAAACATCACATATTTCCCGTTCCCGTGGGAATTTCGGGAATTCCTTTTTCATAATACAACCAGACACACATTGAAAAACCTTTACGCCAAGTTTCACATTGGTGCACTCAAGGAATAAGATTTTTCAGTCAGTAACGGAACAGTTTTATATATATTGATTATCTCACTCAACCCCTCTAAATGATGGCGAGCTATGAATTTTTTCACTGGATGATTTTTTTGTAAAACCGAAAAGTTCTGATCCATTGAAATGATATTTTATATTTTTATATTCAATTTAGGACTGGACAGTAAGTGAACAACAGACATGAGCGCGTACCCGGTGCGCGCCGCTGGTGACGGTGAGCGCGGGGTCGTCGGGCGGCGCCAGCAGCACCGGCATGCGCATGATGTCGGCCGCCGCCAGCGCCGCGCCGCCCGCGCCCCCCGCGCCCCCCGCGCCGCCCGCGCCGCCCAGCGCCAGCGGCGTGCCGCCCGACACGCGCGCCACCACGCCGCCCTCTGCAACACACGCACTGTTACCCACGCCGTCCCTCGCCACCTGCACTTACTCAACTGTGACAATTACAAGAGTTCACTTACCGACGATTTCGATGGACCGGTTGTTCCTGCAAATTGAAATTTAATATTATTTAGTGCGAAAACAATGCACGTGCGGCGTAGTAGGTTCGTAGGATGAAGAGGACTACGCGCGCGTATAGCACCCTGCAGACATCGCCATACTCACGTGTAGTCGTCGTCGCGGCGCGGCGGGCGAGCGGCGGGCGGGGCGAGCGCGGGCGGCGGCGCGTGCGGCGGCGCGTGCGGCGGGGCGTGGAGCGGCGCGTGCGGCGGCGAGGGCGGCGCGCTCAGCGGCGCCAAGTGCGCATACTCATCCATGTCCACTTCCTCGTCCACCGATATCCAGCCTGAAGCAGACACAACGATGAACTTTGTCAGACCACTACAATCACTTAATTTATAATCATTGTGAAACAGGCAGAATTAAAGCCATATTATATATACCTATATACATTTTTTTATTTATTTGTATTCTGGCAACAAACAGTCATTTACAGAAATTATATACAGAGTGTTTGGTCCATCGCCGGCCAAATTGATATGGCCTGTAGAATAGATTATCTGCTATGCCTTAGGTTGCATTAAAAACTCAAAAGCCATGTGGTTTTATTTTAATAACATTTTCAAACTTTTTTTGTTTATCAGCACGAAATCATCATAAAAACGTAAGAATAAAAAAAAGTGTTCAATTTAGGCAGCTAACTTTGATCTCATTTAAATGCGTACTGTTTTAGGCTTCTTTTGACATCCAAAACAATATCATTAGTTAACTAGTTTTGTTTTATTTTCCTATGAAGTTTCGGTATCGAAAAAAAAAATACAGTCTTTGGCTTTAAATGCGTATAAATGTTTTTAAAAAATTACCAAGTTCTTCCAATTTCTCAAAAACTTTTTTGGTTCTTCTTCTGAATGATATGCCACATGCTATAAAAACTAGAAAAAACATCTCAAAATTTGCTAAATGTGTAAGGGGTCGCAAAAAACTAGTTTAATTTAAGTTTAAAAATGATATCAAAATAAAATCACATATATTTTGAATTTTAATGGCCACTAGGGCATAGCATATCCTATTCTACAGGCCATATCAATTTGCCCGGCGATGGACCGAACACCCTAAAAGTTAACATAAAAGATCAACAGTGTCCAAAAACAAGGTGAGCTCGAAGTGGACAACAAAGAAATAAGATACGGTACTTATATTAAGTGAGTTAAGTAATACTTATACAGTAATTCATATGAGTGACAACGGTCTCGATACAAAACAAAGCAACTTAATCAATCAGAATCAAAATAACACAAATTAATATTTAAATATTATTATAGTTTCTATATTCGAAAAACCCACATGTCGGAAAGTGTCCGTACCTAACACGGACAGTAGCACGGTGGCTATACCTTTGAGTTACCCCTGCAACCATACAATGGCGTGTATCCTACTTCCCTAGTATAAATAAAAATGAATTCTTGACTACGGTGCTGCCTGCTATCTGGATATCTCCGAAGACCAATTGAATAAACTTGAGCGCCTTCAAAACTTATGCATAAGATTCATATTTGGATTACGCAAATATGACCATGTTTCAGAATATCGCGCTAAGTCCAAGTGGCTTCCGATTCGTTTTCGCCGGAATACTCAAATTCTTTGTCTGCTGTATCGCTTGCTGTTCAATCCTGCCTCGCCGGAGTATTTAAAAACCAGATTTAATTATAGACACTCTCAGCACCTATGAGAGTTAAGTTCTGCTGACAATTTAATGTTATCGACGCCCTCACATAAAAGTGACTTTTATGGGAAATCCTTTATAGTCCATGCTGTATCACTTTGGAATAAACTGCCACTCGAAGTCAAGTCTGCCCAAACAATTAAAACATAAAAAAAACTGGTCAAACAATATTTTTTTTCTGAAGTCACGACGTTATAGTGCAAGTTAATTAGTTACAATGTTTATATTTATTTTTATTTAGAGTCGTATATATAAATATATATTAAGTATATTGTATTACGTAAGTATATTATATAAGTATGTGTATTTAATTATATTGTTGTGTATTATTCGTATGTAACTACTTTATATTTATGTTCCTAATTACCTATTTATTTTAAATTTAATGTAGTACATGTATGCCAAGACACCCTATAACTTGGAATCCAACTTCTCACCCAAAGGTTGTCTGGAAGAAATAGCTTATTAGCTATAAGGCCTCCCTTTGTACATTTCTTTTGTAGTTCTTTGTTTTTAATTGTTTTATTAATTGGTGTACAATAAAGTGTCTTAAAATGAATGTGTGTCAAACAGATCAGGCACTGATGGATAAGGGTGTCTTGGCCACAGTGAGAGGACGCTGGAGGATGATCGTCTGCTCATCTGGCGAATGCCAGGAACTTCTTAGTCTGCTCCTTCAGGAGTCACTAGGTCTGCTCTTCCAGTGGTTACAGGGGAGATCTGGGTGGATGTAAATGAAACTTCGAATACTGGTTGCAATGTGCTTTCTTACAAAAAAAAATTACGTTTATATATTTTTTTATTTACTGTTAACATTGATAAATACGAAAAATGTGCATAGAGTTAAAATTTTGATGTTTCGTAGCTTTAGCATTTTTAAGTATTTTTGGCTTTACTTTGCTGACTTTCGCGCTATGTCTTGCGATAGATCAGCAGTATATTTGTTCTTGATGTTCACTGATCCGAAGGGAAAATTAACAAGATCATCGCTAAAAATAAACAACATAAAATTTTACAGTACCTAACAAATTTCTTTCGGTAATGGTAGCTGTCTCAGGTTGCGTGAATTCTTTATAGTCAAAGGTAGATATTTTTGGAATGAGAAGTATTCAAAGAAAATAACATTGACAAAAGATACAATACCGTCGTCGAGCGCGTCGGCCGGCCCCCCCGCGCCCCCCGCGCCGCCCGCGCCCCCCGCGCCCCCCGCGCCCTGCTCCGCCAGCGTGGCCGCCATCCAGCGCGCCGCCTCCTCCTGCACACACGCCCCGGTTACGTCACTATTGCAGTTTTATTTTTTAACTTTTTAAAAACATTTAAGGGTCGCTACCAGGCTTTGAAATTTATAAAAAAACTCTTCATTTTTATAGAAAGAACATAAGGAATATTACAAAATTATTGCTGTTACGTTATGAATTAAGATATAATGTAGATATTTGTGTATACAAAAAATTGAGCCAACTAGGAATTTTTCCGCAGATGAAGCCTGTACGGGCAATGCACCGCACATATGCTAAGATCAGCATTTACACAATTCACGTCATTTGCAAATCAATTACTTAAAGTCAGTTCGTTTTCGGCTAACAAGACAGTCGCGCGTACTCATCAATCACCATTTAATCATTTTACCAGTTATATTTTAATTAAGTATTTCCGTCCAATAAATATTACAATCAACAGATATTTAAAGTAGTTTCTATCAAACACAAATCAAACCATAAGCATTTGTCGGTGTAAAATCGAACATTGGTCCTTCGAGCAAACGTACAGGCGGGACACTATCGCGATTTCATCATCAAGTGAAGTGACACGTGTTAGTGATTTCGACTGTTAAAAAATACCACGCTGGTAATCCACTAAAATCTGGACTTTTTGGATCTTTTGTGTGAAACAAGATCGCACGAAAGGCCCTTCAAAATTCCTGTGTAATCAAGACGCACAGGCCCTCCAGCAGCATTCAACGAGCAAGAAATAGGTCACATACAGGGTGTTCAGCAAAAACCCTTTGAGGCCGATATCATAGCAGAGTACACGAGAGGCAGTACCTTTCCTTACAAGTAAGATCTTTCCTTTTCTTAATACTTAAGAATTTTTTGATCACCATGGAAAATTTATTTGAAACTCAATCTGTCATTTACGATAGTATGGTTAAGTTATATACTAATTTAAAAAAAGATAGCGCAGATAGAAAAACAGTAGACTATTATAAAAGACGTCTAGAAACTTTACAAAATTACTGGACGGAGTATGAGTATAACAACGATCGTATCAGTACGGAGCAAAGCAAAAATCATCCCTACTTCGTAGAAAACTGCTACGAAAAAACAAGAAACTACTACAAGTCAGTAAAAGGTGCTCTTGAGCAACAATATTACGCTTTGGTGTCACAACGCAACCAGCCTCAGGGTTTAGGGGAGCCCGAGGCGTCAGGGTCTGCAGACCAGCTACAACAAGGTAGCACAACAACCGAGGTGGAATTCGGTAACGATAGCAGGATTCGTATTGATCAAGGCAATAATAGTAAATTAGATGAGATGTTAAGAAAACAGGCCGCCAATTTTAAAGCGTTCGTCAGGACAGTTCAGAATATTCATTTAGAAACCATCTCAGAAAAATGGGAGCTTGACGACACTTTAAAATCATTACAATCAAGATGGACGGCTATCGATTCTCTACATTGGGAACTCGATAGCATATTACAAGAAGAAAATTCTGATTATGAGGTATCATTCACCAGGCACGAAAAAACATTCAGTAAACTGAAAAAGGAAATCAACACAAAAATGTGGTCCACAGCGCATAGAGAACATTCAACGCCTAAACTTGATATTCCTATATTCACGGGCAATTACAACCAGTGGTTATCCTTTAAGGATCTCTTCAGTGAAGCCATCCACAATAATCCGTCTCTCTCTAACGCACAACGCATGCAACATCTGAAGGGTAAAGTGAAGGGGGAGGCTGAGAGACTGATTCAACATCTTCAGATCAGCTCCGACAACTACACTGTGTGCTGGGATATCCTTAATCATAGGTACAATAATAAAAAACTAATATTTACATCTCATATCAACATGTTACTTAACATTCCTATAATGCAGCAGCAGTCACTGAATCATATCAAGCGTATTCATGACACGTCGATGGAATGCTTAAATGCGATTAAAAACTTGGGGATCGATATCAAGACCTGGGACCCCTTATTAGTCCACTTACTATCACAGAAATTGGATAGTGAGTCATACAATGATTACGTGGAATCAGTAACAAATCCACGTGATCTTCCTATCCTACAAGAGTTTTTAGATTTCCTTGAAACTAAATTTACTACGTTAGAATCAGGGCGTAGAAAACAAGAAAATTTCCATCCTAAGCCCAATACAAATTTTAATATTAACCAGCCTACAAAACATCAGAGTAATCAAAATTATCAAAAACCAATTTTTTATAAAAATACGTTCTCCAGTACACAAAATTATTCACAAAACCAAGATAAGACACTTTCAAATATGAAATATAAGTGTACAGTTTGCAATAGTAATGACCACGGCATATATTATTGTAAAAAGTTTTTAGAGATGCCTTCCTTTGCGAGAAGAAAAGTTATAACAAAATTAAATATTTGTATAAATTGTTTGCACTATCATTATGGAAAGCCGTGTATTTCTAATAATAGATGCCGAGATTGCAAAAAAGACCATAATACATTATTGCATGATGCGTTTTCACGTAACTCGACACCGGACGAGCGCTCTACTTTTACCGAGCCAACAACCTCGCGGCACGTGCAGGGCAGCGCCAACGTAACTCTACAGCAGGAACAGCAGCCTTCTGAAATACTGCTAGCGACTGCAGTCGTCAAGGTCCAAGCAGCAGATGGCACATACCACGAGATGCGCGCCCTTCTCGATCAAGGCTCGCAAACGTCGTTAATTACTGAGAACGCGGCTCAGCTTCTTAAGATTCCACGACAAAGATGTAACGGAGTCATATCAGGGATAGGGGATAAAGAAAATAGTTGTAAGGGAATAATCAATTTGAATATTTTATCAACAGTCAGCGAATTTTCCTTTGAAACGGAAGCTTTTATCATGAGAAGTTTAATGAAAAACTTGCCCAGCTACTCATTTTCATACCCAGATTGGCCTTATATAAAAAATATTAAATTAGCAGATCCCAAGTTTTATATAAGTCGATCAATTGATATTTTGCTAGGAGCCGATGTGTATTCAAATATCTTAATGGATGGCATTTGCAGATCAAGTCCAACACTCCCTATAGCTCAGCAGACTCAATTGGGTTGGATTCTTAGCGGCCATACAAAAACCTTTCAATGCAACGTGGTACTTAATAACATAGACCAAATAAGCAGATTTTGGGAGATTGAAGACTTATCAGAGCAGTCGGATATGTCTTCCGAAGACCAAGAATGCGTGAACTTTTACCAGTCAACCACTACAAGACGGGATGATGGTAAATACGTAGTAAGATTGCCGTTAAAACCAAATTATTCGGAAAAATTAGGACACTCAAAAAATAAAGCAATTGCTCAATTTTATCAAACAGAAAAACAATTTACTAGAAAACACCTATTTGCACAAAATTATAAATCGTTTATTAATGAATATATGACGTTAGGCCACATGATTCCAGCGGTGAACGACCGTAACCCGAAACGTGATTGTTATTTACCTCATTTTGCAGTAACTCGCGACGAATCGACGACAACTAAATTACGAGTTGTTTTTAATGCCTCAGCACATACTTCGAGCGGGTGCAGTTTAAATGACGTCATGTTTAGGGGTCCAAATTTACAACAGGACCTTCAAAGTCTTATTATTTCATGGCGCCAATTTAAATACGCTTTCACTGCTGATATAGAGAAGATGTTTCGCGAAATTTGGCTGAATTCACAAGATCAAAATTTACAAAAAATCGTCTGGAGGTCAAAAGAAACAGAATGTTTGAAAGAATATCAACTAGCTACAGTCACATACGGTACAAAAGCCGCGCCTTTCCTCGCTATGATGACTTTAAAACGTTTGGCTCAGGATGAAAGGTCAAACTATCAAGGCAGCTTGGCACCGGAAGTCCTGGAGAAGTCTTTCTACATGGATGACGCAGTCCACGGAGCTCATTCGCCAAAAGCTGCACTAGACCTGAAAACAGATCTCATCAATTTATTAAAAGCAGGCGGTTTTAATTTAAGAAAGTGGAAATCAAACTTACCTTCCCTTGTAGAAAACAACAATAATCAAGACAGCTTTGATTTTAAACAACTAGAATCATCTAAAACCCTGGGTCTTCGATGGAATCCTGGAGAAGATACATTCACATTTCAATCAACACCCTTTTCACAATCGTCCTCAAAATCAACCAAGCGAGCGCTACTCTCAGAAATGTCGCAGTTATATGATCCTTTAGGATGGCTTCTACCAGTCACAACAAAAGTAAAAATTTTATTTCAAGATATTTGGCAAGAAAACTTACAGTGGGATGAACAAGTATCTACAAAGATATGGGACGAATGGTGTAAAATAAAATCAGATAATAATAACATCAATCAATGTCAAATACCAAGATGGTTAAAAACAGAAGAAAGTGGAGAGATTGAGCTTCATGGCTTTTGCGACGCGAGCACCAAGGCCTATGCATGTGTCGTATATTGCAAAACAACAAACAAACAAGGCGTTTCCTCTATTGTGTTAATAGCTGGAAAATCAAAGTTGGTCCCTTTAAATAAAACACATACCATACCTAGGTTAGAATTATGCGGCGCCCTTCTTTTATCAAACTTGATAGCTAAAATCAGGAGCTGTCTCAGCAATTATCATATAAAAACTTTCGGCTGGATCGACTCGTTAGTTGCTTTGAGCTGGATAAAGGGAGACTGTGACAAATGGAAGCCATTCGTCGCAAATCGTGTAAGAAAAATAATAACAGAAATACCACCCAATAGTTGGTATTATATCAATACAAAAGAGAACCCAGCTGACTGTGCAAGTCGCGGCTTATCAGTCACACAGTTAATTGATCAAACTATATGGTGGCAAGGGCCTTCGTGGCTATCTGCTTATAATATTTTAGAAAATCAAGAATCTCATGAGTATATTACAGATCAAGAAACCAAGAAAAACAAACAAGTTAACGTTACGCAATATAATTCGTATAAAAACAGCGATATAATAGTATACTTACTAAGCAAATTTAGCTCATTAAACAAAGCGGTCAGGGTATTAGCATGGATACTTAGATTTATAAAAAGAGAAAATAAACTAGCATTTTTAACATTGAAAGAATTAAACCAATCAAGAGAAATGATCATTAAAGATACACAGTTTAGAACATTCGCGGAGGAGATAAGTAGTTTACAACAACATTTAAAAATAATCAATAATAGCAAAATTCTATGTTTCAATCCGATACTAGACCAAGCTGGGATATTACGAGTTGGAGGAAGGTTGAAGCACGCAAACATAGATCATGACATGAAACATCCTATAATCATCCCAAACAAGAGCAGATTAGCCGACCTTATCATCGATCAGTCTCATGAGCTCGTTTTTCATGGAGGAGCGAGGCTTACTACGTCATTCATTAGACAAAGATACTGGCTGATTGGTGGCAATAGGGCGATAAAAAGTAGATTGCGATTCTGTGTCAAGTGTAAGAAACAAAATCCTTTACAACAGCATCAGATCATGGGAAATTTACCAACATCAAGGACGAACCCGTCGCGTCCGTTTTACCACACGGGGATTGACTACACTGGCCACGTTTTTATTAAAGCTAACAAGGGGCGTGGTATCAAAACCACAAAAGGTTACGTCGCCGTATTTGTGTGCATGGCAACCAAGGCCGTGCACCTTGAACTCGTGTCGGACCTCACATCATCATCTTTCTTAGCCGCACTCCGCCGTATGTCCGCGAGAAGAGGACTTCCAGCTCACATCTACAGTGACCAGGGCACTAATTTTATTGGTGCAAATAAAATATTACAACAAGAATACCATGAAATACAACAAACGTTTAATCAAGAATTCATGGCGGAAGTAGCCGAAATGAAGATCAGTTGGCACTTCAACGCGCCCTCATGGCCTTCAGCCGGCGGACTCTGGGAGGCTGCCGTTAAAAGTTTGAAACATCATCTCAAACGAGTTGTTGGCGAGCAGCGTCTCACTTACGAAGAGTATAGCACCTTACTATCACAGCTAGAAGCATGTATAAATTCTAGACCGCTCTGTACACTTACAGAGGACCCGGAGGATTTAAACTTTCTCACACCTTCGCATTTCCTATCGAGCGGTCCCTATTTAACATTATATGAAACTGAAAAAGATCTTCGTACGAGATGGCAACTAACACAAAAACTGTTTACCGATATCTGGAATCGTTGGCGTAGTGAATATTTAACCCAGTTATCTTCACGGAGTAAATGGAGACGACCACAGCATAATTTAAAGATTGACGATATTGTCATCATTAAAGACGATAACCTACCACCAGGCAAGTGGGCTTTAGGTAGGGTAATCCAATTACATCCAGGTTCTGATGGTTACGTCAGAGTCGTATCCCTGAAGACGAAAAACGGATTAATCAAGCGTCCGATCGCTAAATTATCAGTTCTGCCTGTCAGCAAAGAATCCGATGAAAAACTCGATAACAAACAAGATTTATCATGTAACTCATCAAATGACGCCCCAAATCCTCAAAATAAAAGACAGCGAAAGCCTGTAAAAAGGACGTGTAGTTTCTCATCAGTTGTCATGTCTTTATTACTATTTTTAACAGTATTTATCCCTACATCTCAATCATTAAGTACTTATAACATTACATCATTAAACAACAATAATGGACTTTATTTCGATCGTATTACTGACATGAACGTAATACGAGACGACTGGCGCCTCGTCGTTTATTATGACACGCGACCATATCAAACAGGCACTACCGTACTTAATAAATACATTAAGTACCTAGAAGATCTTTGTTTTACAATTAAAGAACAATCACATTGCAGTGGGATCATATTACAACTTAAGCATGGAGCCGACGAGCTGCAAACTTATAACAATTTAATATTTAATCATTATCAGCATGTTAGGCGCCGCCGCGGCTTAATAAACGGTGTCGGTTACATAGCGAACTCCCTATTCGGTGTACTGGATGAACGATTTGCTGAAAAATATGAACAGGATATAGATGTTATCAGGACTAATCAGAACCACCTGGCGTCGCTGTGGAGAAATCAAACGTCGATAGTGGAAGCTGAATTCAACTTCATGAAAAACATGGAGAATGTAATGGAAAAACACCATAAATCAGTTAACAGAAGATTAAATGACCTTCAATATTACCTAGAAACAATAAACTCAGAAATAGTGCTATCTACAGATTTCCTTTCATCAGCACTTATAGCTAATAACATTTTATACAGTTTAAAAAATGTACAAGAGTTATTACTTCATACTCTAACCAATATTTACAATGGTAAATTTAACCTTCATTTATTAACACCGGAACAGCTTAAACGTGAATTAAATACAATTTCAGCACAATTACCTAAAGAACTGTTATCGCCAATTAATTCCTACGAGTTATCTAATATATACAATCTCATACAAGTTCGCGCCAAGATGTCACAAAAATACCTCATCATTGAACTCAAGATTCCACTCATAGGTCGCGAAGCTTACGAAATATCAAGAATAATTCCTATTCCTAAATCAATAAACGGAAGTTCAACAAAAATAGTGCCCGTATCCGAGTATGTAGCCGTCAACTTAAGGCGAGACTCATTGATTTTATTAACAGAAAACGATTTAAAACAGTGCATACGTCAGAAACCAGAATTAATTTTATGTCATCTTAAAAAACCAATCTTTCAAATAAAAGATGATCAAAGCTTCTGTGAAACAAAACCGGGATCAAGGTCATGCAAAACTACTCAAGAATACTGTGAAGACGAATGGTCTGAATTGAATAAAATTAATAATTACTTTTATTCTTGTTGTGATACATGTCGCCTTAAATTAATGTGCAAGGATCAAATAACCGCCGTACCTTTGACTCGCGCTGGTTTATTGTCGGTCGGTCAAGCATGCGTCATCAAAACAGCTGATTTTATTGTTTATACTCATACTCAAGAGACGAGCAGAATTAATACAAGCCCAGAAATTATCGCGCCTGACATTTCTCCCGTCAATAGTTTAATTAACTTAACCTTACCGATTACTACCATACAAAATGACAGCGTGGAAGTTGGGGAAAGACGAAAAGCACTCTCTACTATCCAAGAGCAACTGGATATCATAAAGGAAAGTCCTCCCTTAGTGGGTCGGATCAATCAACATGACATCCACCACTATGCAGCAATCTACGTACTCTTCGCTATTGTTGCTTTAATAGCGATAATATACGTGTGGCAAAAACTTAAAAAACGTCATCGAGGAGAGGATGTCGCTGCCGGGAGAGTGGAGCCGGGTGCAGCGGTGGCGGCGGCGGTGGCCACGGAGCCGCGCGCTCCCGCCGCCGCCCACTACGCAGCAGCTGCGCGTGCGGCGGCCGCAGTGCCGTCGCCCGCAACCAGACCAAGTGTACAGTGTAGTGAGCAGTGTAGTGCGCGAGTGAATACAAATCGTAGCACGTCGCCCGTGCTACGATCAGTGTATAGCATTCCGGACTTACCATGAAACAGTTATCATGTTTTTGTAGTTATCATTATCATTTACTAACATTAAATTTAATCAAGATTGTTTTTTGCACCTTGTTTAGGTTAAGCCCATTTCTAATATTTGGCCCGGGAGCATGTACGGGCAATGCACCGCACATATGCTAAGATCAGCATTTACACAATTCACGTCATTTGCAAATCAATTACTTAAAGTCAGTTCGTTTTCGGCTAACAAGACAGTCGCGCGTACTCATCAATCACCATTTAATCATTTTACCAGTTATATTTTAATTAAGTATTTCCGTCCAATAAATATTACAATCAACAGATATTTAAAGTAGTTTCTATCAAACACAAATCAAACCATAAGCATTTGTCGGTGTAAAATCGAACAAAGCCTAAACTGACTGGGCCATAAGTAAGGTATGAAAGTGGTACTGACGGCGACCGCGGCGGCCAGCGCGGCGGCGGGCACGCGGCGCGCGCGCAGCAGGTCGTCCGCGCCCGCCACGCGCAGCACGCGCGCCGCGCGCTGGCCCGGCGCCGCGCGCGCCCAGGCCTGCGCGCGCGCGGCCGCGGCGCCGCGCTCGCCGCACACGGCCAGCAGCGCCCCGCGCGCGGCGCCGCCGCCGCCCGCGCCCTCCGCGCACAGCGCCGCCGCGCCCAGCGCCAGCACGCCGCGCGCGCCGCCGCCCGCCAGCGCCAGCGCCAGCGCCGCGCCCGACGCCAGCCCCGCCACGAACACCGGCTTGTCGCTGAACAACAAATTCTAATGTCACCGACCTGCTACATCACTACGTATTCAACACTGCCAATTTACTATTGAAAAAGAATAATAATAAATACAAGGTTCGTCGATCATTTTAAAAGCGACATTAGACATTGATTGCCACTTTGAGATCAAGATGAGACACGACTAAAAAATTTGAATAACACCTCGCTGTATTATTATTATTTAAAAAAAAGTATTCATGAATAATCATAACAATAAGGTAGAGTCAAAAAAATTAATATATTTTACATATGTTTTATAATAACCTTAAAGTATGATTTCAATTTCTTATGATCTTTTACAATTTCGCTGTCATATAAATTGTAACTCTTAAACTATTTTTTATGTAGTGAAAGGTTGCAATTAGAAATTTTAAGGCTTTATTCCACGAACGTTTTTATTTGCAGGTATCATGTATAAAATCGATTTTTGCGAAAAAAGTTGGTATTTTTTCAACAAGAAAATTAATATATTCACTAACACATTAAGCAAGGCATGGTCACTCTAAATTAAAGAAGACGACTACGCGCTACTAAAAGACATCTTGTAATACTACGTCGTATTATTACCAAAGAAAATCTGCGTCATAGAAGCTATGTCCATCTTCAACCCCTATTTGTTAAAAAGTTTGTTGAGCCATATCTTTTTTACAATACCAAAATAAATATACTGGTATCTACTTTTTTATCGTATCAAAGAAAATAACATTTAAATTTGGCTGATGACTAAAAAACAACTATGCACATTCAAGAAATACAGGGTGTCCCAAAACTCGACGTCAACCCGGAACCGGGTGACAAGGCAAGTCATGCTGGTTATCAGAAAAATGTTTAAAAAAATCTAAGTCACGTGTTCTCAAAATTATTGGCATTTTAAAAAAACACGCAAAATGTGACAAACACTGTCACAAACCCTGTGACAGTGTTTTTGCTGCTGTTGCCACAAATGTTCACTTTTGGAAACTTTTTTTTTTGATATGTAACCCTGAATAATGCTTCTCTAAACTGTTATCAACATTTCAAATCTAGCTCCTCGAGCTTGCATAAAAATAGGACTTATTTCCAAGAAAAAAATTAAAAATTAAAAATGGCCTAGTTTTAACTGTCTGCATTGAAAAAAAATTGTACTACGCGAGTTTGGCAAGTTGTGACAAAAGTTGGCGCATTTAGTAAGGATTCCAAAATGGTATGACACTTGGCAAATTGTAGCTGCTATCATGAACAAAAAAAAATATTTCCATGAAAACCCATTTTTAACTTTTTTTCTTACTTGGTTAAAATTGCAAAGCTTATCGTTGGTTAAGCTACGGATACACGACGACACCTGACACTTGACACTCAGTGTATACACCGAGTGTCCGTTTGTGTCATGTGCCGCGACACTCAGTTGCAGCTCTAGGGGCGCTCTAGCTTGGTGTCGCCCTAGCTGCCGTGTAGACGCGACGTGCGCAGTGTCTGAGACCAGTGTCGCGGTTTTCGGTCGTGCGCGAAACTTTTAGCTAGAGCAACATGGCGGCGGCACGCGCGTGCATTTTAAATTTGTAATATCTTCGGAAATATTCACTTAAATTACATGCTGTAAAAAGCATATTGATCTATAATAAATGCACAATTTATTAAAGGTATTTAATTGGATAAGAATGAATGCTGTATTGCTTAAAATCACTTCGTAAATAACCATTTTTTAGTAAATGATAAAAATGGTTATGGTGGGTTATCCCTAAGAGATAGACATATACCATCGCGAACTTTTTTGTTGAACTTTTTAAGGTGGACAATACTGTAGTACATCATTTTGGTCTATCTCGTAGGGTTCAGCCAGCGTTTGCAATATAAGCGCAAAATCACGTGCTTATTTACGACATCACATTAGAAACATCGAATATCAGTGTTTCTCTACTATATTATGCATGTATTATACATAATAACCTTCCTTAAGAATCAGTCTATCCACTAACCGCATCAAAATCCGTTGCGTAATTTTAAAGATCTAAGCGTACATAGGGACAGATACCTACGGGTCCAATTGATAGGGACAGATACCTGTCCTTTTTAAAAGTCGGTTAATAAGAACGCATTTATTCAGCGGGCGTGCCATTTCATTTCATATTTAAAAATGGAATACATTTTTTTTGCAACTGATGTCAAATTTTAAATAAAATGTGCCTTTTCATAAATGCAAACGATATTTTGACCAGGTTCGATTCCCGGTTATGTAAAATTAATAGTAGATATTCATTTCTTAATTTTAACTAAGTCCGTAAATATCGATTCATGGCGATGGAATGTCTGACACTGAATTGCGCATCGCTCCGTGTAGACGGCCAATACACTTCGACCGCGACACTCGATCTCAGAACTAGTGTCGACACTAAAAATTGCTCACCGTGTGGACGCGTCTGACACTTGTGTCGACACTAGTGTCGGTGTCAGTGTCACCGTGTATCGGTACCTTTACATTGGAGCCGATTCCAATGTACACACTGATTAAATTTAACTGAATTGTACATTGTACTGATGTACTCGTCTATCTTTATTGAATGAACAGATTGTTCACTTTTAATTTATTTTTTTTAGTGTGTGCATTGGAATAGGCATTTATTGTTAAAGGTTTCAATTTTAAATAAAACAAAATTTTAATACCAATGTTTATTAATAAAATTTACAATAATTCTTAAAATGTTATAATAAGTGTTCGAAATGCCTTCCTTCGGCGGCAACACAAGCGCGACATCTTTTTAAAAAAGATCGAGCTATCTTTCTAGCCTATCGTCCATTATTTACAAATTGAGCTGCTTCAGCTATTCTCTGCCGTAATTCATGTTCACTCCCAATGGGCTTCTCGTAAACTTTTTCTTTAACAGCTCCCCAGTAAAAAAAGTCTAAAGGATTCAAGTCCGGTGAACGGGCCGGCCACGAGATTGGTCCAGCCCGCCCGATCCATCTCCCAGGAAGCTCTTCATCGAGGTACTCTCTTACGGGGCGAGCAAAGTGCGCTGGGCACCCATCTTGTTGGAACCACATTTCTCTGTAAATGCTTAGCGGCACGTCTTCTAATAAATTTGGAAGATGGTTTTGAAGAAAGTCTAAGTAAACCTCGCCAGTTAATGCATCAGGCAACTCAAAAGGACCAATTATTTTGCCATTCAAAATTCCGGTCCACATGTTAACTTTGAATCGGTACTGGGACCGATCCTGTCTCGTTAAATGAGGGTTTTCAACACGCCATTCATGCAGGTTGTGCATGTTCACGTAGCCGTCCTTTTTAAAAGTTGATTCGTCCGACCATAAAATTTTTGTTAGAAAAAGTGGGTCATCTCTGTACCTCTCCAATATCGTCCGGCAAAAATTCACCCTATTTTGGTAGTCACCGGGTAATAATGTCTGTACTCGCTGTACGTGGTATGGGTGTAGGTCATTTCTTTTTAAAATACGGTGGGCTGAACTTTTGGGCACTCCGGTGTTCGTTTCAATAGCTCTTACTGAAGTACTTGGGTCTTCTTCGACAGCCTGTAGAACTTCTTCTTCCATAGGGTTGGTGGGTCTGCCTCCACCATGCGTTTGATTTGGGAGGCTGCCTTCTGAGAAGAGCAACCGATGCACATTCGTAAACACCCGATGATCGGGGTAACGAGCAGCGTTTGGGTACCTTTCGCGGTAAAGTCTGGCAGCAGCACTGGCATTACACCTGCACTCACCATAAATAAGGTGCATATTAGCGTATTCGCGAGTGGTATACGAAGACATCTCGGCACTTGTCACACACTCACACAATAGTCCAGAGGAAAGCAAAGGTCGTCGTTAAGAGAAAACAAACAGTCCGAATCTAAATCGCAAGCAATCACAAGTCCATAAACATAGCCAAAAGTAAACAGTACGAAATCAACACAAACGAATACGAAAACAAGCGCAGTAAACGAAGGAACGTAACGTACTGACTGGTTTGTAATGTGTATCTACAATAGCGAATACCTGACGTCACTCTCTGTCTCTCTCGCACTTGGTAAAATGACTCTCTCCATCTCAGTCACTTTAGCGTCCATACCTGTCTCGCTCGCACTTGAGAAGGTGACTCTCTCCGTCTCACTCAATCACTTTAGCACAAATACTATCTCGCTTACACTTCCTAGAAAGACTCCTTTGTCACAACTTACAATTTACGACTCTTTGGAAAACCTTGGGCCCATT
The DNA here is from genome assembly GCA_944452665.1 of Stenoptilia bipunctidactyla. Classification (NCBI taxonomy): domain Eukaryota; kingdom Metazoa; phylum Arthropoda; class Insecta; order Lepidoptera; family Pterophoridae; genus Stenoptilia; species Stenoptilia bipunctidactyla. The sequence goes on from OX101732.1 coordinate 607,722, forward strand.
AGAATATTTTTTAACCAGGTAAGAAAAAATTGTTGAACACTGGATTTTTACGAATTTTTTTTTTGTTCATGATAGCAACTACTATTTACCACGTGTCATACCATTTTGGGATCCTTACTAAATGCGCCAACTTTTGACACAACTTGCCAAACTCGCGTAATACAATTTTTTTCAATGCAGACAGTTAAAACTAGGCCATTTTTAATTTTAAATTTTTTTCTTGGAAATAAGTCCTATTTTTATGCAAGCTCGAGGAGCTGGATTTGAAATGTTGATAACAGTTTAGAGAAGCATTATTCAGGGTTACATATCAAAAAAAAAAGTTTCCAAAAGTGAACATTTGTGGCAACAGCAGCAAAAACACTGTCACAGGGTGTGAAATTTTGCGTGTTTTTTTAAAATGCCAATAATTTTGAGAACACGTGACTTAGATTTTTTTAAACATTTTTCTGATAACCAGCATGACTTGCCTTGTCACCCGGTTCCGGGTTGACGTCGAGTTTTGGGACACCCTGTTTAAAAATGAATCCCTATTTCCCTTGGTCACGGCATCACGCCTGAACGGCTGGACCGATTTCGCTAATTCTTTTTTTGTTATGTTCGTTATTATCAGGAGAAGGTTTTTATGAAAGAAAAAATTAAGGAAATTGCGCGGAAAATTAGAAAATTTAAAATTACTTAACCACCATATAAAATTATTAAACTTTTTTAATGTAACCTTAAGACATTTGACATAGAATTGACTGAATGCGTGCTGCAAATATAGTCAAAGAGAATGAAAAAAAAATGAAGTTTACACAACAATACATTTAAAAGAATTAATTTAAAGGATCTAAGAAACCTGATTTTCTTAGTTCACATGACGGTTACTTTAGAGCCATCAGGCCTAATATTAAAAGTTCAATTTTATATGGAATTTTAGTAAGTTTGGATAGACTAACATACACGTTACTTACATAATAAGTGATATATACCTACTTGGTTATAAAGAAGAATACAATAGTTTTATTTTAATTTACAGATGAATTTTCGTTTATAAAAATGCCAGCAGCTAGACGTACAAACTTAAATCGCAGAACTCGCAATGCTGCGAGTCAAAGATATACAAGAGCAAGTCAAAATGACGAGCAACGCGAAGCGCGGAATGAAGTAGAAAGGAATCGATGGAATTGAAATCAACTACATAGAAATGTTGCGTTTAACCCCTATCGAGCTGCATTCAATTATAACGTGGAAATAGATTACAGTTCACAGCAAATCGTTACTATAGGAACAATGAACGTTGTGTGTCAATATTGCAAATTGCAAGACATTTAAATTTAAAAATGAAGCTCCTGGCTTGTGTTGCGCGAGCGGTCAAGTCAAATTGACGCCATTGCAATCGCCACCAGAGCCACTACATTCACTGGTTTCCGGAAATGGGCCAGATTCTAAACATTTTTTGACTCATATCCAGCAATATAACAATTGTTTTCAAATGACGTCATTTGGTGCAACAAAAGTTATTCAAGAAAACTTTATGCCAACTTTTAAGATTCAGGGTCAAATATATCACCTAACAGGTTCCTTATTGCCAACGCCGAATAATGACTACATTTTTTCCATTTTATGGGCGATTCAGCAAGCCAAGTCAGTCAGCGTTGTGCACACAACAATTCGGTGAAAATATCAATTGTGGAACAACTCCAAACGTTTTTTCATCGACATAACGAATTGATTGCATTATTTACGACCGCTATTTTGGACCGCATGCCGTCTGATAATCACAAAATTGTCATCAAAGCTGATAAGACGCCTGCAGGACAACACGCGAGACGTTTTAATGCGCCAACAATTGACGAAGTCGCTATTGTTGTCGTGGGTGAAAATTTAGAAAACCGAGATATTGTTTTACATCGGCGTAGCAATCAACTGCAGCGTATGTCCGAAACACATCGATCATATGATGCGTTACAATATCCTATCTTATTTTGGCAAGGTGAAGATGGATATCACTTTTCAATGAAGATGATAAATCCAGTTACAGGTTCTGAAACTAACAAAAAAGTTAGTTCAATGAATAATTATTATTCATACAGACTGATGGTTCGGGAAAATGAGGTCAATCATATATTAAAATGTCGGCGTTTCTCCCACCAATATGCTGACTTGCGGTGAAGAAATTAATGAACAACGTCATCGAAGCCACAATTTTGAAAGGAAAGTACAAAGGCGAAGACGTTTGAGTCCACGGATTCCTTTGATTCCGAATGACATGCCATCCAACTTTAAACGTTTGCAATTTCCAGTGCAGCTAGCATTTGCAATGACAATAAATAAATCTCAAGGGCAGTCCCCAACTGTTTGCGGCATCAACCTTGAAAATCCATGTTTTACACATGGCCAATTATATGTCGCCCGTTCCCGTGTCGGTATACCAACAAAACTGTTTATATTGGCGCAAGATAAAAAAAACTAAGAATGTTGTATACCATAAAGCATTAGAATAAAAAACACTCTTTTTATGAATTATACCAATTCGAGTTCAATATTCATAGTCATAACTATCGGGTCAACCTGACAACTTTATATAATAAAACAATTAACTTAATAAAATCAAAAATCTGCTCATTTATGGCGTCTAAGGCGGAACAAAGTTCGCCTGGTCAGCTAGTAGTACAAGCGGGGGCAAGCCGACACAACTCAATAGAGGTACGCGTTCGAGATAGCGGTTATATTTACATAATCAATATCACGTTAGGCACTAAGCGCGTATATTTCGAACTGTGTCGTCTAGTAACAAAATTTTGTATTTCCGTCAAATGTCGAAGTGAAGCTTCTGTACTTATGTATAATGTGGTGCGGGCACTGACCTGGCTCGCGCCTCGCGCAGCAGCTCGTCCAGCGCGGCGCGGGCGGCGGCGGCGCGCGCGGCGGCGGCGGCCGCGGGCGGGGCGGCGCCGGGCGCGGCGGCGGGCGCGGCGGAGGGCGGGGCGGAGGGCGGGGCGGCAGGCGGGGCGCGCGCCGGCAACGCGCGCACGTGCGCGTGCTGCGCCAGCGCGCGCCGCCACACGCGCTCGGCGTGCGCCGCGTCGGCGTCGCCCGCGCCGCGCACCCACGCCACCCACACGCTCGCGCTCGCGTCCAGCCCCTCTGCAATATGATACATCAGAACCGATCACTCACTTCTTAATATTTATAATAATGATACGTTTTTTATTTTTATAAAATATGGATGGGACGTTTGTCTTCCATGACACCTGATGTTAAGTGAACATGAAGACTAAGGTGGTACACGTCCATCCACGAGAAACCTATTCACTCGACGCTTCAAAGTACTAGGACTATACTGGTCAGGGAAAATAGCCGCAGGCAGTTCATTCTAAACCTTGGCGACCCTTATCAAAAAGGAATTATCAAAGCCCTTAGTTCGACTTTTCGGAATATCTACCACAAACGGATGGAAGTTCTGTCTGCGTCTAGTAGTCCGATGGTAAAAGGGTGAGGGTTCAATTTGTTCAAACAGAGCACTCGCGCACTCACCAAAATGTATCCAGTAGTACACGGTTAAACAAGCAACCTTACGACGATGCTCTAGGATCTCAATGTTTTCGTTGTAACGTCGACGTCGTTAATTAGTTTACGGACTCTTCGGTCAACGGAGTCCAGCTCTTCTAGTTGATATTTGGCTGGACCATCTAAAAGATGACTGCAGTACTCCATGCATGATCGCACTTGAGCTGTGTATAAGTAAAGAAGCTGTGCAGGGCCTAAGTACCGCTGTACCTTTTAGATGATTCCCAACTTTTTCGAAGCTACTTGAACCATAGACACAATTTGTTGATCGAATTTGAAACTGGATGGTACAGTTAGGCCTAAAAGCTCCATGGACACAATTTGTTGACCGAATTTGAAACTGGATGTTACAGTTACGCCTAAAAGCCCTAGAAGGTCAGTGATGGGGACAGATACATTTTGATAAGTGGGCGTTAATGTGAAGATGCGCTTTTTTACGGAGAATAGACACGCCTGAGTTTTGAACGCGATGAATTTGACCACCGAATTCGACTCACCCCAATCGGATACTTTCCGTAATGTCTAATCAACGCACTCAATTATTGACTTTCTGAAACTCTGGATTTCACGGGGGCTCGCTCGCGCATTGGATACGTTTCTCTCTAAAAAAGTGCTGTCATCAGCATAACCAATAATGACCAGTGTTAAAAGGTCATTGCAGCAATAATAATGTTGCAGAGAGAACAGATCCCCGAGGTACCCCGGCATTAATTGCCTTTTGGTCGGAGGAGTAGCCATCAAAGACTACTCGAATTGACCGTTCCCTCAGAAAATCAGATATCCAGTCAGTATGCCATATGCTGGAAGCTTACTTAAGAGACCATCATGCCAGACCCTGTCAAAGGCCTTGGAAATGTCTAAGGATACAGCTATTGCTTCACCATGACCCTCCAAGGCCTCACTCCATAAGTGAGTGGCATACACGAGAAGATCGCCGGTCAAGCGTCCGTTGCGGAAACCATATTGGCTATCGCTTAGGAGCTCGTTGGTTGGTTCTCGAAGTATGCCAGGAGTCGAAAGTTCAATACACGTTCCATGACTTTGAAAAGTATGGAGGTGATTGAAATTGGTCGATAGTTGATAGGATCGGCACGGCTTCCCTTCTTCGGCTGTACGTTAGCAAGCTTCCAGGACTTAGGGACCTTACCGGATTCCAATGAAAGTCGATCAAAACAGAGAAGAAAACAGAAACAGAACGGGAGACAACTCAGCTGCGCAGCGTTTTAGGGCCACAGCAGGAATACCGTCTGGACCACTAGCTTTGTTCACGTCTAGGTTCAGCAAGCATTTAAGAACCTCCTTTTGGCGAATGTGAACGGTACCCATTGTCCAAACGGCTCCAAACTGAGCTAATTGGGCTGGGATTTTTCCTTGGCAATCTAGACTAGCAAATAAATCTGCTTTCTCCTTAGCAGTGTGGGCCAGGGAACCATCGGGTTTCCTCAGTGGTGGCAGCGACGGGCGACAAAAGTTCGTTTCGACCGACTTGGCAAGGGACCAGAAAGCTTTACTTCCCAAAGGGTATGCTGCTATTCTGTCTCCGGTACGGCCTATATGGGCATAGAGAGCTCTTTTAAACACCTTTTTGCAGGACTTGGTGGCAGCATTGTATCTTTTCTTAAGTTCATGCGAATCCAGGGCTTTGCTTCTGCGAGCATTTTCCCAGGCTTTGTATGCCTCCGCTTTCAGCTTCAGCGGCAAGGCAAGCAGTATTAAACTATGGGCAAGCTTTGGTTTCAAGGGATAAGTCAGCGTTTTAAGACTTACATACTTTACATAGAATATCGTAGTGAATTGATTTACTATTTGCGATATTTGAAAATAAATATTACAATAGTAGATTATGCGTCAAGGGGATAAAGCAGTGTATTATGTCACGGGCATCATATTGAATCCTGAGCGAAATGAAGGATTCTGTAGAAGATGTTAATTCCCGAACGAAGTGAGGGAATTATGGTAAGAATCCTAAATGAAGCGAGGGATTCAAGACTGCCCAAGACTAAGACACTGTTATCCCCGAGGAGCTTACTCTACTTTATACACCACCTTGTAAGATAATTAGATATTAAATCAAGTACTTAGGTATTTAATAATTTAGAAATTAAAGATAATATTAGAAGCAATTGACCAGTTATGTAAAGATAAAGTGATCTATTTGGTATATTTATTGTTTACTGTTGTCTTCAACATTGAATAAACAGTCCATAGGCTGCTAGGTTTCTTTGTAGCAGACAACTGTTGAAAATATACTAAAAACAATGACTCCGAAATAATTTTCACGGCTTTTTTAGTTTTCCAAGCAAAGAAATCTTCGTAAAATTTCATGTACAAATGCTTCGATTTACACGGCAAAATATTATCGACGATAATATTTGCTTCATTTCTAATATCTTCTGGTGTTAAATCGTCACTCGAGCTCGACATATTTTATTTATTTGAATTCTATTGAAATAAAAACTCTGAAAAAAATTTCTTTTCAAAAACCGCGCAATTTTACTTCTTATTTGTCTTTTTCAAAAGGCAAAAGAAACCGTCGCATACAGGTTTTTTACGAGGGTTTTTAAGTTTTTCTTGGTAGTCGTTCCAAATGCAAAGGTACACAAACTTATACAGCCAAATTTAAAGTCCATATATTTTTTAATTAGGCAAAGCAACTAGTCATACAGCCATGTCCATTGACATTCCAAAATCAAATGACATTATTACCCTTAGGATTAAAGTATTTGTTTATTCCCTGTAAGATAACTTTTTTAATCTTAAGGGATTAATATCTTGTTTTAGGTGGAGTTTATCTCATACATAATGCGAATTTTAAACAAAGGTGGTGTATAAAATATAAAATATTGTTGTTTGGGCAACAAGGAAAACTTAATAGATGTTTCTTTATAGTTCTTCTTATAATTACATTTAGTGATCTGATTTGTACGATTTAATAAGTTTGTCTCATATAAATAATACGCGCAGGCGTCCTTGCAAGTGGGGGGATGTTTCGGGAATCGCGATAGATGCGAAGCTATACAGCCAAGTCGAAGTTTTTAATTAAGTTGCGCTAAGCACGTCAACAATCATTATTGCAAACATGTATAGACACAACCGTTCCCAATAAACATTTTAGAGTATTTTGGATGTAAAAACAAGTGCCAAAATTAAAAGTTACGTTTTTGACTCGGTTACAAAATAATTATAATACAAGTGATGTGGGTAATCCTGGTTTGAGTATACCTCGTAATTTTTCTTACAATGAGTCTGAACTGATACTTTAATCCTGTTCACATGGGTAATAGGTAGTATCATGACTTGAACGAGTCAAGCGAAAACATATGAAGTGTCAATGAAAAAGTCTTTTGTTTTGTAACAGGTAACGCTATTCTAGTGAAGTATTTCAAGAGTCTTCACTGGCATGAAGGGTAATAGAATTTATTACAACAGCATTTACTTGTGCAAGATGCTACAAGTTCCTAAAAACCACACTCGACACACTAGTCTTCTAGCAGTTCCTTTCCAAAGAACCAACTATTCACAAAACTCAGTCATGTGTAGACTGGCACGTACTAATAATAAATTCTATCCTAGTTTAGACCTATTTAATTTAACATTGACCAGTTTTAAAAGCAACATCATGATATCGTCGTCGTGGCGCCGTGGTTACTGTGTGTATTATACGATATCACAGAATAAGCAACATTTGGTGCGGTTGGTGCTTGGATGGGTGACCGCCGACCATTCATTTCTCACGGCGACTTCCGTGCTTCGGAGGGCACGTTAAGCAGTCGGTCTCGGGTGCTGTATACTTGTATATAGTAGTCGTTAGGTTTTGTCAGAAGCCACTTTGGCGCCCTGAAAATTCTGACATCCACCACCCAGCACTGGGCCAGCTTGGTGGATTATGGCCTTACACCTTCTCCGTCACCCAGGGTAATAAACAAAATAAAACAGCCACACAAACATAATGTAAAAAAGCACGTACACATCCACACACACAAACCCACACCTTTACACAGTCTCATTTTTTTTTGTATGAAATGTACATAATAATTATTCTTGGTTGTCTTTATTTTTATTAGATTTATTTTTTTTATCGGTTTGCTATTAATTTTATACAAATTGTGGTAATGTTTAATTGGCCTTATGCTATACAAATTGTAACTTAATAATATTTAAGAAACGCTGTACATTACTTGAATAAATAAAAGATAAATAAGTATAAAAAGATAAGAATGAGGGAGCGTTGCAGTGCGTACCGTTCTCGAGCAGGCTGCGGTAGGGGTGCGGCGGCGCGGGCGCGGCCGGCGCCGGCAGCGCCGCGTGCAGCGCGCGCGAGCGGGCGCGCAGCGCGCACTGCAGCTCGCGCCAGCGCGCGCCGCCGCCCAGCGCCGCCGCCGCCGCCGCCACGCGCGCCGCGCTCGCGCCCGCCCAGCGCGCGCGCAGCCGCCGAGCCGCCGCCGCCACCTGCGCAACGCGAACTAGTTTATTACGAGCCAATTGATTTACAAAGAGTTTATGTAAAGCTTCAGTTTCATTTCGGAAGTGAGGACAGAGATATCGCTGTATGTAGTACCTGCCGGCGGCGCGTGACGGGCCCGGCGCGCGCGGCGCGGCGCTGCAGGCGCAGGTCGGCCAGCGCCGCCAGCGCGCTGCGCACCAGCGGCTGCAGCGCGGGCGGCGCCTGCAGCGCGCGCGCCTCCTGCGCCGCGTCGTCGCCCGAGTCCGAGTCGCTGGCGGGGTCGTCGCGCGGCAGCGGCGCCGGCGCGGGCTCGGCCGCCTCCACGTCCAGCAGCGCGGGCGGCGGCGCGGGCGCGGGCGGCGCCAGCAGCCGCCACTGCGCGCGGGCGGCGGCGCGGCGCGCGTACGAGTGCTCGCCCCACACGCCGCCGCGCTCCGCCTGCCCGCTCAGCGCGCGCACGCTCCGCGCCAGAGCGGTCCGCAGCCCCACCGCCTGTGCACACGACAATAACAATGGGAGATGGTTTGAATTCACTTCTTGAATCTCCTTGGCTAATTCTCCTTTTGTTTAATAACAAACGAAATAAGTTTCTCATTTGTCCTGGCGTATGTGTTACAAATTATAATTGAATTTATTTTACTTATACTGTAGATATCAAAATTTCAACGAATGCACAGCATGAAAAAACCGACTTCACGTCAAAACTGGCTGAGTTACAGCCTGTTCACACATGGTCCGTTTTACTGGATACGCTTTACCGGATACGTTCTTTTTTTCATCGATGACGCATGAAGTTTCACATATTGCACAGTATTCAGTATAAATATTTTTTTTTTATATTGTAAGGATAGGACGTTTGTCTTCCATGCCACCTGATGGAAAGTGCGCATCCATACTTAAAACGTATCCAGTAAAACGGATTATGTGTGAACGGGCTGTTATGATGTCATCCGCGTAAACATACTCCGAACATATTTTTTGAAAACTTTAAAATTTTCAATGATGTGCTCAACCGATTGTGATGAAATTTATATGGAACCAACTATGAAGTATCCTCTATCATATGAATCCATATCAAGACTTTTCAAATCGATCCATAATTGTCCGAAATATCGAGTAACAAAGACACAAAAAAACATACAGACGAATTGAGATCCTCCTCCTTTTTTGGAAGTCGGTTGAAAATAGAAAGTAATTAACCAGCCGATTTACAACCAGTTTTTAAATCACCTTTCATCACCTAATCAGCCCATGTGTGAAAGTAATGTTCAGCAATATTTACTTAAATTTAACCTCAACCTCAATTACTTATTCATTCATGATATTCATGTTGAAATGTAAAAAAGCTATGTGGCATAATATCTATAATAATTGCAAGCATTAAAATATATGAAGGTTAGGTACTTGTTTTCTTGTTTTAATTTCCATTTCATCTCTTTATAAGTGAACATATGAATTTAGGTATAAATTGTTAATAGCTCATAAATCACGAGATAAATTCTTCGCGATCAGAATTCGAAGCCTATTCAACTGCAGCGGGGCGTCAGGTAAGGCGATGTAATATCGCCTAAGCTGTTCACCGCGGCGGGGCGTCGGCCGCGGCTATCGGAAGATAGCTTCAAATTTCTGGACTGGGATGGGCTCGGCAACAACAACAACGGCGAATACATCGCTCACCTTCGATTTGCGGATCACATCATAGTCATATGGCTGAGACCCGACTGGACCCGAGTAAAATGCTCGATGACCTGGATGATTCGCAAGAGTGGGTCTTAAAATGAACATGGATAAGACGAAGATCATGTCGAACGTCCATTTTGCACCTGCTCCTGTAGTAATTGGAGGTACCAAGGTCGAAGTAGTCGACGAATAACTATACCTAGCACATAAAATCCAGTTAGGTAGGCCCAACTTTCAGAAAGAGGTCAATCTTCGAATCCAACTCGGCTAGGCAGAGTTCGGGAAGCTCCCTAAAATCTTTTCATCCCGAATACCGAAGTGTCTGAAGACAAAGGTCTATGAGCAGTGTGTTTTACCAGTGATAACATATGGCACTGAAACGTAGTCGCTAACTATGGGCCATATAAACAGGCTTAAAGTCGCTCAGCGGGCAATGGAAAGGACTATACCTACTCTGAGAGATTGAATCAAGAATGAGGAGATTCACAGGCGAACCAAAGTCACCAATATAGTCAGAAGGATTGCAAAGCTGAAGTGGCAATATGGGCAGGGCAAATAGCTCGCAGAACAGATCGCTGTTGGAACAGAAAATTTCTCTAGTGGTGGAGACACAGCGTAGGTAGGCCACCGACAATCTGGTCAAGGTCACCGATAAACGCTGGATGAGGGCGACGCGGCACCGAGCGACGTGGAGGACCTTAGGAGAGGCCTATGTCCAGCAGTGGATAATAAAAATAATTAACATCAAATAAATTATTTTTTTTACTTAAGTAATACACCAGTGTTGAATATCTATTAACTTTGTAGAGAACTATAAATTATTATTATTTAGGCTCACGCAATTCAATATGTTTTAAAAATGATACAAACACACAAATTTTTACACTTGCGTAACTATGCTTTAAATCTTGTTGATGATATGGAAAATAATAAGACACGGAATTGCTACCTATTTCTTCTTCAATTTTAATTACAGTTGGCCAATTATAGAAAATCTATAATTTCTTCCCATAGTGTGGTAAATTAAAAAATAAATAAATCGCACAATTATCACATTGCCAGCATGGTCTAAAGTAAGCAAAGCTTGTGAATTGGTATGTTTAATCTGTATGTTTTGCTTCAAATGGAAAATCAGAGATGACATTCTCATGCAATAACAATGCCTTTCCTAGGTTTTTAAAAGGCTAAATTCTTTAATTATAATCAGTTTATTGTATCAAAACACTGGTATAACTGTTTTAATAAATAATGGTACTAAGATATTGTAAACAGATGAAACAGTTTATTATTTGGCATTTGATTGTTGAAATTTGAAGAAATGTAACCCTTACAGACACAACACACATATTGTGTCCAAAAGATTTTTTTCATGTCACAATGGGATGTGATTTTATTGTGTGATTACTGTATTTATTCATAAGACATTATATCATAATCATATATGAGGAGTAACAGATCAAAGTGTATCAACTCCACCCACCGAAAAAAAATAGTACAGAACGGATTTTTTATCTATTAAAAACCTTTAACCTCATGTCAAATTATGACGCATCAAACTGTATTACTTTTTATAATAAAAAAGAACCAAAAATAGACATCATTTCAAACAGTATTAAATCCCATACATTTGTTTGTGTCCTTTCTTTAAGAAATTATGAATTTTGCCTTTATCTCGAAAGTTACATTGACGGAGTTGATACACTTTGATCTGTTACTCCTCATATGGTAATATAGTTAAACAATTTAATAAGGAAAAAACAATTTTATAGTTCAAATTTCATGTATAGTGATGATAAAAGAGATTTTCATACACCTTGGTGAGCTAAGAAAACTTTATGTTATATTGGGCTGGCACTCTTATGTGGTACCTGTTTTGAAAATCTTTTATCAAAAATGCTGAACAGAAGATATTTCATTTGTTTATTTTTTTTTCCTTTTTGGTTATTAAGGTTCATTGTCAAAATAAAACAGAAGCACATGAACCATAACTATTTATTGCAAAAAGGCTAATTGTGTAAGCTACATAGCCCTGTTATGAATAAACTTATTACAAAAACAAGCACTGAGAAATGAAGAATATAGAGAAGCTCTGCTTGTATTAAATAAAAACTTCTTTACCAAATGCCTTTTTTGCAACTAACAATTCATATCTATTGTAATTTAATATTTATGAGTATCCACTTACAACATAGATCAAGAAATAGATTTTCTTTTCCAAAAAATGTAAAGGCAAAGTATGAAAGCATCTTATTATTCTGAAAGTAGTATAGTAGTCCTGGACATACATGTAAACAAGCATATTATAACAGCAGATTGAAATCCAAGTCCAAACCATGAGACAACTATGGTAAAAGTTGATAAAGTGTAGATTTTTTATTCTTGTTATTAATTTAGGGGTTGATTTTGAATTAGAAACCCAAAATTAAGGGTTGAGGGTATAGGAGGTGGTGGGGGGCAGCCTCTTGAACCAAGAACTAGCTTGCGGAGATGTTTAATTTTTATAAATGGTCTTCTAAGTAATTAATATATTTATAACCTCAAAACTGGAGTTATCAATATTCATGAAACAGCATTTGATATAGGTCTTGTTTTGTTATAAATGCTTATTTACTTCTGGCGCTTCGCCGGCCTCTAGCACAGCACCACTTGTTAAACACACTCAGCTCACATGTGTGCTCTATATGCGACCCAACATGCTCCTCCCCCCTCTACGTTCGTCGCACCAAACCGGTGCAACTACATATTCTGGTGCCAGTTCCCTTTTTGTTGCATAGTACCAAGAACGCATAAAATGAGTTTTTGTATGTAAAATGTAGTTCCATTAAAGGTAATTTTAAACATGAATAATTAAAAAACTATGCTTCTATGAAAGGGGAGACGAACCCCAACATAAATGAACCCATTTCAAACCAATTTACTGGGCGTGTAATCTAAAACCCCACCCATAATTTATGCTCACACAATTTAGTAGATATAAAATTTCAATAGTTTTCCTATTTCAAACATCCAAAATACGCATTAATATCTCAGTAAACATAATATCAAGATAAAATTACAGTGAAAATACAGACCAGGATTTGTGATATTCGTCACACCAAAATAATTTCTCAATCCTAGAGCGAAAAATCATTTTGTATGGCGCAACAACCTAATAAACTAAACAATAACATTACCTCTGATACTACATCAACTCCGGTACCCAAAGCCATAGCGAGTCAAAAAGCCGCCACCGTAACAGTTCAGTAATTTTAATTTAATAACACTACTCAACTCACTGTAATATACGATAGTTATTTAATTATACTAAAATTATTACGAAAACTATTATCAGTTTTGTAACAAAACAACAACAAATACAAATTCACTACGTAACCTCAAAAGTTACAATGTCTTACTGTCAATTTTTGTTACTGTCAATCACTCCAATAGATTAAAAAATCTTGGTATGGTTTCGCTATAATGCGCTTCGTTTTTTTAAACTGAAAGAACTTACTAAGAAGCTTATAAAGAAACTTAATAAGAAGTTAAGTACTATTAAATAGAGAAAGATATCAAAGCTGATACGCCAAACGCACACAAAGAAGCCGTTTTTCCATACACTACGAAAGAAATAGGGTAAAAGATAATTGCCGGACGAGTGCCCTTCCACTGAGCTACCGGGGCCTGGCGCGGCGGTACGCCTCGAAATTACAAAACACAAAATCAAAAAAAAGTAGGTAAATATTTTTCAGCGAGTAAAACAGTAAATTAAATTAGTTAAGTAGAAATGTATTGTCGGGAAACAAACAAAACGAAAAGAAGCGTTACTCATAAAACACGATAGAATTAATCACTCAACTACTAAATTGTTAAATTCTTCACCCGTGGTGGCTGAATCATTGCTGAAAAATCATGTAAGTGAGTGCAAGGAGTCTTTCAAGTTCCAACCCATAGACACCGGGGACATTTTTAAAACATTTAAGACAATTGATGTTAAAAAGACAACTGATTTGTGGGGCATATCTGTTGAAATCTTAAGTTCTATCATAGATGTAATAGCTCCTTGCCTTGTTGAAATATTTAACAACTGTATTATAAGTGGGGAGTTTCCTGATTTAATGAAGCATAGTAAGGTTATTCCTTTATTTAAATCGGGTAGCTCTACGGACCCTACTAATTTTAGACCAATTTCGATTTTACCAACATGTAGCAAAATTTATGAAAAAATTATTCTCAACCAGCTATTAGCTCACTTCACAAAAAACAATTTACTTCATAACAAACAATTTGGATTCACAAGGGGTCGTTCGACAACTGATGCTGGTGTTGAACTGTTTGAAGTAATAGCTGGTGCCTGGGAGGGGTCACAGGATGCTCTAGGTGTATTTTGTGACCTATCCAAGGCATTTGACTGTGTTCAGCATGACACTCTCATCAGGAAACTCCACCACTACGGCATCAAAGGCACTGACCTCAAACTTTTGAACTCTTACCTGAGTGATAGAATCCAGAAGGTTGAGGTTAACCGGAAAAGGTCAGCTGGGTCGGTTGTGAGAATGGGAGTGCCTCAAGGTTCAATTCTGGGCCCATTTTTATTTTTAGTCTATATAAATGATCTACCCTATATGGTAGGCAATAATCACGATATTGTATTGTTTGCTGATGACACATCATTAATTTTTAAAATGATAAGGCAGAAAACCAACTACGACGATGTAAACAATGCTCTTTCTAATGTAGTACAGTGGTTTAATGTAAATAATCTAGCTTTAAATGATAAAAAAACTAAATGTATAAAATTCTCCGCACCAAATGTAAAACAAGTTGAGTCTGATCTGCGGCTTAATGGGAACAGGTTGAATCTAGTAGATAACACTGTTTTTCTTGGAATTACCTTAGATTCTAAATTGCAATGGGGCGCCCATATCTCGCAGCTAGCGAGTAGACTTAGTTCTGCAGCGTTCGCGGTAAAGAAAATTCGCTCATTGACTGATGTTAATACGGCAAAGCTGGTTTATTTTAGTTATTTTCATAGTATAATGTCCTACGGCATCCTACTTTGGGGCAATGCCGCAGACATTGACACGATATTTACACTGCAGAAAAGGGCTATTCGTGGAATGTATAAACTTGGAAGTAGAGAATCTCTAAGAGAAAAGTTTAAAGAGATTGGTATCTTGACCTTTGCATCACAATATATATATGAAAACATTATGTATATTTATAAGAATAGTAGTAAATTTAAAACCATGAAAGATAAGCATGATAAAAATTATTCTGTAATGACAAGGAACGACCATAAATTAGCGTTTCCCAAATTAAGGCTGGCTAAAAGCACCAAATCATTTATGGGAATGTCAATACGTATTTATAATAAAATACCACAGTCAATTCAATCTCTAACGTTTAATAAATTTAAAAGAACTATCAAAGAAACATTATGCAAAAAAGGCTACTATAAACTCAAAGATTATTTAGATGACAAAAGAGCGTGGGATTGATGTCTCCACAGGTTATTTCCAAATATTAAACATTAATCACTATGTAAGCAGCTTGGCTGCGACATGATATTGGCAAGCACGAATAGCTGTCTTCTGTTTGTTTGTTCATGTCATAGCAGAGCTGTATTTCTGCCAAATTGTACCTATAATAAGCACTTTTTACAAAAGAGTGCCGAGAGTTTTTTTTCCGCCGGCTTTTTTCCTCTCGGTCTACCTAGGGTTCTACTTTCATTTCGTTTTTTAAAGCCGAAGAAAAAGTAGTAGTAGACATCACCAAGACATTGGTGGATAATGGGCGATCATTATCTTTATAAGCTGAGAGACGCACACTTCTCGACGGAGGCCTTCCCCTGGATTCTTCATGTCGTCCGGACCCGCGCCGCCCTCATCCAGCATTTGACGTTCGTAAAGTGTATAAAATTACCTACTACGAATAAAAAAAAGTTTTCATTTTCATTTTCATTTTCACTGGACAGTTACTTAGTACCGAGTCAGTGGGCTTGGGTATAACCCTGGCTTAGTCACAACAAAATCTTTATTCGCGAGTCCGTTCCGTCAGTTACAATGCCAACTCAATTAATACCGAGCTACTATCGACCGTCAGTCCGAGATACGTCTGCGCACCTAGCCGTCCTAACCGTATCTGTGTCACTTGCCATCATCCTACTTCAAGATATAACCTATGGCGCTGCAATCGAATGTCAGTCATTCATTGCATTTAGCGCCCTCTTTAACAGTGCTACCAACATACTTCCGTTACCATGAAGTCATACTAACATCTTAATATCGCCAACTTATCGTTAGCTCCGACACGGCCATCCTGCGATGGAACACGTCCTCGTGTGATATTCTGAAACAATCATACCATAGTGGCGGCTCGGCTACTCCTAACAATGAAGTCAGGCAAATTCTCAAAAGAAAAAAACACAAGTTTGAATTCTTTACATTATGAATCTTTTAGAATACTCAACAACAAAAATACTGTTTTAGTTAACCAAGTTTCAAGCACCATTGAGTAACAATTATCTCCAAATCAAACATTGAAATCCATTAATTTCATTATTAACAACAAGGTATATCGTTCGTGGTTAACAGCAATTACATCATTTCCCCACGGGAAACCTGAGTCAACCAATGACTCCTTCAACACACTACCCAGAATCATTCTGGCGTAGTCACAAAACCAACGAACGAGAACCTGTATCCACAACACATTAAATCTCTTCCAAACACCAAAAATAACATCTTTCTTTACAACTGCAATGGATACTTGTACTTTTGGCAACTTCAAAACTTTAACCGCTACAGATTTTTTTAATTTTATTTCAATTTAATATTTCCATCAAAATTCTAAATCCACGATTTAACAATTTACGTAAAGCTACCACTGGTTCGGAAGATCCATCAACTGAGAAGAACCAGCAAGAAACTCAGTAGGAATTGGCTAACGTCAACGCATGTATGAACCACAATACTTTCGATAAGAAAACCGCACATTAAACAATGCTTTGAATTTAACATCAAACAATTTGCCAACTCAATTAATACCGAGCTACGAGTACTATCGACCGTCAGTCCGAGATACGTCTGCGCACCTAGCCGTCATAACCGTATCTGTGTCACTTGCCATCATCCTACTTCAAGATATAACCTATGGCGCTGCAATCGAATGTCAGTCATTCATTGCATTTAGCGCCCTCCTTAACAGTGCTACCAACATACTTCCGTTACCATGAAGTCATACTAACATCTTAATATCGCCAACTTATCGTTAGCTCCGACAGTATGCTGATGCAAAGTAGCGATAACTCAGTGAGACGTTTGCATTAACCACCGATTTTCAGTTACCGCCAGTTAGGTCTGCGCAGAGGCGCAAGTAACTATACCGACGCATAATAGTATTAAATGATTAAATGTAATTTACATTGATTAATATCGAATTGAATAAGTAGCACAATAGTCGTTAATTGCACAGTTAAATTACAATAAGTACTGTATAATTGAGTCAAATTAATTAATATACAATAAAATAGAATAAATATGTAACATTGATCGAGACTATAAATTACAATTCGGTAAAAAAGAGCAATAATGAATGAGGAAAATAATAATTATTATAGGTACATTCAGGACTTGTCTACATATAAGTAAATATATATATATTTGTTTTTGTGTTAATATCAAAAAGACTTTAAGTTTTGTTTTAAAAGTATATTTGGATGTCACATTTCTTATCGGAGGAGGTATATTATTCCAACACTTGGTTGCCTAGTATCTAAAGCTACCGGTGAAAGCCTCTGTTTTGTGAGTATGCATGGCTAACGGCGCTCGCAAAGCGCTAGGGATACCTATTCCGTACCTATTATGAGGGCTGGAATATTTTATTTTTTTATATAGATACTCGGGATGTTTGAATTTGGTCAAATCAAAGATAAGACTTGCCAGATGGAATTGTCGCAGAGACTCCATTTTTAGCATCGAAGCATTATTGATGAAAGGCGTGACATCAAAGCAAAAGCGATACATCAAAGGAAAATCGACAACACGCATTTTGAATTCTTTGTATTGGTATATATTTTTTTGTTTTAGGTATAGTATAGTCGAGGACCACAAACTAAGTCGCCGTAATTGAGGCTTGATAACACCAATGACTCGCAGAGATTTATACGAGTTTTTTCGGATGCGAATTTTATATAGCACTTTTAATCTAAGTAATAGAAGAAACCTCGCACTAGACTCGAAACGTGACCCTCAAATCGTGGTAATACCGAGGTTTTTAGCTTCACTGACATACTCCAATACAGCCGACCCAATCACAACCAATGGTCTGCTGCCGTGGATTTGTTCAGTTTGCCTTTGAGTTCCCACAACCATCAACTTAGATTTGGATGGATTAGGGGTGAGGGAGTTTATAATTGACCACAAAGCAATACTATCTAAATCTTCATTTAACAGCTCTGTAGCCCTGACTACCTCAGAATGATTAACAGAAATATAAATTTGAATGTCGTCTGCAATGCTGTATCACATCCGGCGATCAGCGCAGTAAATTATTAAAAGCAGAGGGCACATTATTGATCCCTGAGGGACTCCTCGCAATACCGGCTTAGGTTCTGACGTTCTGTAAGTACCATCCGGTTTACGCAGCCTAACTGCTTGAAATCTTTCGCTTAAGTAGTTGTGAAACCACATGATTGAGTTCTTATAGAAACCGTAGTAAGAAAGTTTTGAAAGTAGCAAAGGAACACTCAAACAAGGCGATGCGATGTCGCACGGAGTCCGGATCCTGACTGCGGCGCACGTAGACTCGCCCCTCTAGTCTAGTCCACACGAAGTGCCAGTGCAGGCGGGCGGCTGCGTCTCGCGCCTGCCGAAACAACAGCCTATTTGGCCGCGTCAGCCTCTCGTTCACGTAGAACCTCTGCGGCTGGTGCGCCAGGCCGGTGCAACAGGTCGTCGCGCAGTGCGCGGCGCGCTATCTACACCCAGATGGCGCGCGGGTGTGGCGAGGCTCCGGCGTCCGCTCCAGCGCTGCCGACATCACGCGCCCTACCCGCGCGCAGCTCACAATATCCTGTTCCGCCAACTGAACACCGAGCTTGCTCGACAGGGTAATGGCGAAATGCGTGAGACCCTCAGCAGGCTGCTCGGGGATGTAAGTAATTTTTACATCATGTTGGTATACTTTAGTTGGTCTATCAACTCCAATAAATTGCTAATTTGCACTTTGTCCGTCTCTTCTCCGGCACAAGCTTCTGTTCGATTCATGCGCTTCTCTAGCTCATCTATGCGAGTTTCGAATAGATCTAATCGCTGTGTAAACTTAAGGAGGGTGTCGTTAAAGGTCTTGATTTGTAATCGAGTGTCCTTAATCTCCTTTGAAAAAAGGCGCATTTCGGCTCTCATGACCTGCATCTCCGATGAGCTTGGCGCATTATAAGCAACATCGCTATCATGCGAGAATGTAGGGACATTCGCTTCAGTATCCGACAATACGGCTTCGGGCGGGCTGACAACCGCGGTCCCGCGCCTACGTAAAACATTATCTGAATCCAACACACGCACTAGAGTTGTCTTTAAGTTGTTTTTTTTTTCATATAAAATGTATATTTATTGAAAGTAATAAATAATAATCAACGAATGCAGAGCATTAAAAAAACCGTCTTCACGTCAAAATTTTGGGTGAGTTATGATGTCATCCACGTAAACATACTCCGAACTCATACATATTTAAATAAAACTACTTTTTAACCGGATTAATCGCGTATAATTTATATTTTACATTTTAACTCGACGTTTCGGTGTCTTTGCAGACCCCGTGGTCATGAGCGACTGGGTCTGCCACGGGGTCTGCAAAGGGGTCTTTGTCAAAGACACCGAAACGTCGAGTTAAAATGTAAAATATAAATTATACGCGATTAATCCGGTTAAAAAGTAGTTTTATTTAAATTGTGAATAGTGAAAACTTAAGATCATACATATTTTTTCAAAACTTTAAAATTCTTCAATGAAGTGCTCAACCGATTTCGATGAAATTTATATGGGACCAACTATGAAGTATCTTCTATCATATGAATCAATATCAAGAATTTTCAAAATCGATCCATAATTGTCCAAAATTTCGTGCAACAAAGACACAAAAAAAAACATACAGACTAATTGAGAATCTCCTCCTTTTTTGGAAGTCGGTTGAAAACAGTTTATCATCAATAGAGCTCATGTAGCCGGAGCAATTTTTGGAACTCATTATTGGTGAAAATAAAAAAAATAACAACAAAAAAAGAAGGAAAACTATGTGGAGAAAAAAAAATGAGAAAAAAAAGTTTTATCTGCGGGTCTCGAAGCGACTGCCTGTGAACGAGAGGCACTGAGCAAACCGATCGTTACGGCAGAGGTCCAAATTAAGTTTAAGTTTCGATCTTCGTAATTAAGAGATGAGTTGATATTTTCACTGTATTTTTATGATTGGGTAATTTAAATATGTAGGTAGCTTGCATATTCATTATCATAACTGCATATAGTTTTTAAGAAAAAACGAAGCGTTTTTTTGTAAAAAAATATTATTGAGAAAATACGATGTTGGGTTATACCGGTCAAATGATAGCTTTAAACTATCGCGGTTATTTTCACTATGATTTAATGTATTTACGGGATTCTTACCACGATTTTTAAATTTTCGCACGTCCGATATTTCGATGCTGTTACAAGCACGCGATCATGGTGCTTGTAACAGCATCGAAATATCGGACGTGCGAAAATAAAATTAAAAATCGTGGTAAGAATCCCGTAAATACATTTTTAAAATTGTTTTCGATTATAAAATTGATAACCAATGTCTTAAAAGAGTAACCTCGGTACGTGACTTAGGAGTAATAATGGATTCAAAGATATCCTTTAACTTACATATTAATTACATAGTCAAAAAAGCTTATCGTCGACTCGGGTTTATTCAAAGGATCTCGAAACCATTCAAGCATTCGCACACTATAAAACTTTTTTACAATTGCTTTGTGCGTTCACTGTAGATTTTGCCTGTATAATCTGGAGTCCTTATTATTCTTGCCATATATTGAGCTCGTATTGAGAGGGTTAAAAAAAAAATCCTGAAACATTTAGCTTTTCGTGAAAAATTCCGATTCATTACCTACAGTGACTTACTTAATCAATTTTCAATGACCTTTTAGTATTCCTATTCCAAGTATTCCTTTTTAAAATATTAAATAATAGTATTGACTCTCCATATATTTTAGAAAAAATAAGCCTTAGAATACCAAGACCTAGCTCACGTTTGCAGATGTTGTTCAATGTACCTTTTTATAAAACTATTTACCTACAACAAAGAATTGAATAAATTAGATATATTTAGTAATAGCTTGGCAGTTTATAAAATGAAACTACAATCTTACCTATTGCAATGTCAACTGTAGTTTAATGTTTTTTTAATGTTTCATGTAGGTAAGTATACTTTATTTTGTAAATGTCTACTCAAGTGTTACTTTTTTTTTTCTTTTTTTTCTCTCCATTTCAAAATGTTGTATAAGGGAGTGGTCTTAAATAAATGCAAACTTTTCAGATTACTATAATTTAATGTGATACTCAATTACAGAAATATTAATAAGAGCCCACACATTTATATGTTTCTCCCCTCTCCTCAACTTTCGCACCTCTCCTCACCTCTCCTCACCTCACCTCGCCTCGCCTCACCTCGCCTCGCCTCACCTCACCTCGCCTCACCTCGCCTCACCACATTTCGGCTTACCACACCTCGGCTCACCTCTCATCGCAACAAACGCCATCTATCCACTACTTCCGTTACATTCGGCCGTCCTGAAACAATTGCGCCGCAATTGGCGCAAAAAATATGTTAATTAAACTCTTCAGCAAGTCTATTAAGTCATCTCTTGTAACGATATCTTTGTCGCTACTATTTCGCTATATGATGGGGTACTGCCATATGATCTTAAGGCATCGGCGGTCACTATCCCCGTTACATTCATGAAATAAAATTTCAGTAATGCCGTTCTTATACACACATCAGTATGAACCTCACAAGTTTGAACGTTAAATAAATAAAAATATAGTTTTAGTTAACCAAGTTCCAAGCACCATTGAGTGACAATTATCTCCAAATTAAACAACCATTCAAATTCATTAATGTAATCATTAACAACAAGGTTCGTTAGTGGTTTACAGCAATCATAATTGCAATAAAATCTTTCAACCAATGACCCCTTCAACACACTACCCAGAATCACTCTGGCGTAGTCACCCAACCAACAAACAAGAACCTGCATCTAAAACACATTAAATCTCTTTCCACAACAAAAACTTTCTTTACAACTTCAATGGATACTTGTACTTTCGGCAACTTCATAACTGTAACCGCCACATATTTTGAATATTGCTTCCATTTAATATTGCCATCAAAATTTTAAATCCAAGATTTAACAATTTACACAAAGCTACCACTGGTTTGGAAGATCCATTTACTGAGAAAAACCAGCAAGAAACTCAGTAGGAATCGGATAACGTCAGTGCATTGTACGATTCGCAATACTTGCGATAAGAAAACCCCAACAATGAAATTTACTTTGAATGTAACAACAAATAATTTGACAGCGGTCGAACAATACAAACAAAGCAATCATAAGCTACTAGAATCACTCAATTAATTAGCAAACAATGCAAAGCTCGTCACAAAACGTAATGCAACCTCCATTAGGTTTCATCTCCTCACACTCATAACCTCTCTCCGGTTATAGCGTTTATCACACCAATAAGAGCACTGCATTGCACCCCATCAATCAATCAATCAATTTTTCGTTGAGTGGCAACCAACCGTCGATGCACCACAAAATTCACAACAACAAAGTAGGTATTACAATTTTTTTGACAGTAAAATCCAGCCTTTTCTGCTAATCGCAACAAATTCAAGGTATTATTTAAACGCATTGGCTTTAGACATTAAAACGCATTTTCAATAATCTAGTTACTTCTCGACGCCATTAGCTATCTCCGTGCTTCACACACACTGTCATCATGTTACGTTTCAATTGCCAAAATAATAACAAGTTTACTATTACCTAAACAGAAAAAAAAACGTGTCTCCTAAGAATCTCAGCAAAATAATCGAAGATCGGCAAGATACAAGGCAAATTCTACCGAGTAACGGATACACGATTATCAGAAAGAAAACCTAAAAGTTCAATTTTCAGACTATTTAAAAAAAGCAATATGTAGGCCGCTTAACAACAAAATTTCATCCGCTCCACCGTGATATCATTACTATCCACCAAGTAGGTATATACTGTAGATTCGATAAAACCCATTAATCCACAACTAACGCATCAAGATCGCGCAGTAGGTACACAATATTCTAACACACAAGGATTACTTACATCCTTCAAGTACTAAACGCACGCCACTCATAATCGTGGCCTCACTGAGACGCAAAATGAAGCCCGCCGCCTTATCAGGTAACTTGCAAGAACAAAGCGATGGCATGAATTGCGCAAGATTTGCTAAAAAAGAACTAATTCAAATTACGTTACAGCAAAAACAAATTCATAGCAATCCGACGACTGTGCTACCTCTATCGTACAATCGATATACTAAAAGTGCATATAATCCCTTTGACTTTCATACTTTTCGTGTGTACTTTTCTGCGAAATTATAGAAGCATACATCCGTTTCACATTTGATTAGTTTCTTTTTTAGCTACTAAATTGTTTTTGGCACTAGTATCGTAGCAATAAATGCTTCTGCGATCAACGAATGATTGAACAGATATCGCTTACATAATACGATGTAAAGCAATGGATCGCTAATTTTTACGTGATAAGGCAGCCGATTTGACACCTACGTCTACGGATGCACTGAGGGTGTAACAATCTGAGTGCTTGTATACTACCACCCCAAACAAACAAACCACAGCAAAAAATTATAGTTTTATCCAGCCTAATACATCGTGACGCAAAACGAGAATTTAACTCCTCAAAATCTAATTGATCAATATAATAATAACGAAATTCATAACCAATTCTCACAGCACAAATTATCATAGTCCGTACGTAAAATAATCTCGATAGTTTTTCAACATGTCCGCAGAATAAACTCACTCGTAACTCACAGTTTTTACAACGTTGAATAGACGATAAGTTATAAAGATAGAAAATATCAAATCCGAACCACCATTTCATCTAGATTACCTCGCACGAAACAAAATGGTAAGAAAATAAATGCAACGAATTTATAATTCTAATCGTAGGTACTTATTTTTACAAAATAATAACGAACCTCAATTAATTTGAAATCAAATCCGATCCTAGAAGATTTTTACTAAGTAACACCATACTGTGATTCTTATTTCAAAATAGTTAAACCTTATTTTTAACATAAATTGTAACAAGATAAGTCGAAACACAAATCAGTTTTAAACCTGGGCTGATCCGATAAACCATTTGCTATTCAACAAACCGTACGGTATTTTAAAACAATTTTACTTTGCCACAGCAGCGCAAGTCATAACAAAACTACCGCAAAATATATTGATTAATCTTATTTGATGCCATGTTTCAAAAACTCGCACGCAATAGAAACGAATCCATTAAAACGCGTAATGAAAATAACAACATTAACGTATTGTATCTTTTTAAGTCACACAATAATTTATCACGAATTTTATCCACAGCACGTTAAGAACATTTTTGCGCAAACACACTATTACGGCTTACAAGACGTTAGATACCTAGTTCTCAATTTTTTTTTTACTGATGTTATGAGGTACGCATAGTTTTAATCGGGCTCTCGTATTATTTTAAGATCTAATAATTCTTGCACCTTTTTATTCCGACTTCCCTTTCAGCATACGGCAAACAATATGGTTCCCTATTTATAGGTTTATCACCATTAAGCTTAATACGCATCTTTCCCGAATCATTAAGTCTATTTCACCCAGAAAACCAGCAAAACAGTCAGAGTATCGTTCTAACAAACCGAATAACTGTTTTGTTAATTTAAAATAATTTCCGAATATTTTACATAACGATAGTATTATTTAATTCTCTATTTAACTCTTCGCTCCTCAAAGGTGATAAATTCGCAGTAATCTCTCCAACAGATTCGCCCTTCTTCCAGAACTTTGGATTGCTGCTAATATTGCATACACGGACATATCCAACTCCATCATGAAGCATCGAGCTTGATATTGCGTATGATAAACCGCCCATGATGTATCTACGTTGTTTTGTTCATAGCTTTCTACAGAAACATCGTAGGAAGTGACGCGCACCAAACTGCTTCTTACAAGAACTTCCGGGACTCTGTATTTACCAGCAAAATTCTGAATATTTATAACCACACTCTAGCCTGTCCTGGTAATTTGGATTACCTACATCTTAAAAGATTTTACTTCATCTGACCAGTTGTATATATTGCTTAATTGTTCGATTTTCTTGATCCAACTTTTTACATTTACGTCGTTATTGTACGGATCGAAATCAGGAATACATTTTTCAGTTTTGCGTAACGACACAGTAGATTTAGTATCTTTGATATTCATTAAATCCGATATTCCTTTGTCCACTTGCTCCAATATGCTAGACAATGAAGAATTTGATGTTGAATCAGAATTTTCATAATTACTAGTTAGGCCTGGAAACTTCCTTTTCTTGAAAATAAATCTTCTCGGGTTACCGCCATTACAATTTCTCTTCATTTTGAAGCGTAGGTTAATAAAAATGCCACTTCTGATTATAAGGGAGTGGTCTTAAATAAACGCAAACTTTTCAGATTACTATAATTTAATGTGATACTCAATTACAGAAATATTAATAAGAGCCCACACATTTATATGTTTCTCCCCTCTCCTCAACTTTCGCACCTCTCCTTTCCTCTCCTCACCTCTCCTCACCTCACCTCGCCTCGCCTCGCCTCGCCTCACCTCGCCTCACCACATCTCGGCTTACCACACCTCGGCTCACCTCTCATCGCAACAAACGCCATCTATCCACTACTTCCGTTACAGTTGAATTTGTAAGACACAGTTCATTTTTTTTTAATTTGTTTATGTTGATTTAAATTTAAGGAACTATAGGTCTTTAAGTACTAAATTTTATTTGCTTATTGTAAACGACTGTTAAATAAAATAAATGATAGCCGGTCAACACTAACCCCGAATCAGCTTCCTATTTTTCAGATTTTTACATTGTTTCTGTAACAACTATATCAGTGCAAGTCTGAAAAAGAAATATTCCAAAAGGAACAGAACAATATGCAGAAGTAAACAAGAAGGGAGGGAGGCCTTGTGGGCGTGGTACTAGGCTAGACCTGCATTAGCCGAAGCCCGACCGGACTTACCCATCGTTGCGTGAAATAGACTGATTTTTTTATTGGTACCAAAAATAATTAAACTGGTGATGTCAAGAAAATTGCCATTTATCGAATGCTTTGAGGAGGTCTACTTTACAGAAATTAAATTAGGAGGGATTGAGAAAATAAATATATCTGACATTCACTAAAGAACTTGTGTGGCGAATACGTACTAAGATTTAGATAACGGATAATAAACGTAAGGAATAAAAAACATAGGTACGTTCTAGGTATTCTAGATTTTATAGCGGTATTTTTAAATTTGTTTTGTTGCCGCAATATTATACCTTGAGGTGAGTACGTTACAATTCACAGCTCTCCCTCCCCCTCCGGGTTCGGCTTCACCCCGTCCACCCCGTCTTTCAGTTTTTTCAATTTTGAGGAAAACTATATGAACTAAGACGAAACAGTCTGTAGCGGATGTTCTATTTATATGAACTATTTAATATATTTTATTTACTACATTATTTATTTCAATATAATATATCATTACTTACCGTATAATTATATATTATATTGTATAATTACATAATCTAGAATATCTATTTACGCTACTTTGTATTAGTAATTATAATTTGTTACAATCATATAATTATTTATTTAAATACTTTCTATGTAATTAAATACTACTTATTTATTATACCTTTCGTATCTAATATATTTACTTATTTATATTATCCTATTAATAAGTATCTAAGTAAATTACACGCAAACTAATATGTATTATATTCGTGCATTGGAAACGTAGCCGCGCAGCAAAGCCGGGAACAAAGAAACTCGGACTGCGCATGCGCAGCCCGAGTCGACGCGTCCTGAGACCTCTGCGCCGGCGCCGCTGCCCGCTGAGACCAGTCAGCCGTCAGCATTTGTCCGCGAAGCTCACGTCGCTGGCTAAGCCAGATTTGTATCGCGAAAGCCGTTTCTATACGTTTTATTGTGTTTCTCCTGTATTGTGTAATTGTGAACTGTAGCTATCCTCTCTCTGTGCTCCTTCTATTATATAGTAAACTTTCTTTTGTGTTAGTGAACAGTAATTTATTTGTGTCTTAGTGATAATAAACTGTTGTAATCGTACTTGGAGTTGATTTATTCTACACAACCCTGCACAAGTAAGGACTTAATTTACTATAACTGGTGACCTCTACGAACACGAACACGATGAGTGATAGCAGCGAATCCATGAATACGGAGAGATCGCAGAACGCCACGAACGTCACCGTACGGCAGGCTCGAAGAATGCGCGTTTCCACTGAACGCGAATGCAGCGACGCGCGGAAGCTGAACATCAAAATTCCGCCCTTCTCACCTGAAGATCCGGAATTGTGGTTTGCCTTGTTGGAAGGTCAGTTCAGTGCACACAATATTATTGACGAGACGCCCTGAAATTTACGCATGTCACTAACAACTTAGATATGCAATACGCAAAGGCTGTTAAAGACCTAATAATAAATCCTCCAACCACAAATCGCTTTGAGAAAATAAAGTGTGAATTAATAAAGCGACTGTCAGCTTCCCACGAGAAGAAAGTGAAGCAGCTTCTCACACATGAGGAACTTGGTGACAGGAAGCCATCGCAATTTTTGCGACACCTGCAAGACCTGGCTGGACCCTCTGTGCCCGACGAATTCCTGCGCTCAATTTGGAGTAATCGCTTGCCGCACAACATCCAGACTGTGCTGGCATCCCAGCCCACGCACTCCTTGGAACAGCTGGCAGACCTGGCAGACAGGATACAAGAGCTGACGTCGCCCTACAACGTCGCAGCAGCATCGTCGAGCAGAAGCCACGCATCGCAGCAGTCTGACGAAATCGCCGAGCTGAAGAAGATGGTGCAGCACCTCACCCTCAAACTCGAGGAACACACCCGCGGTGCCTGCTACTCCGTCGACCGCTCCAGGTCGCACTACCGTCGACGCTCAACATCGCGCCAGAGGAGCCGGTCCAACTCCAGCTACAGGAATAACCCCCTGTGCTTCTACCACGCCAAGTACGGGGCCAAATCTCGCTGGTGCCGGAAACCCTGCGATTTCTCCAAGCAGGGAAACGCCGACGGCGGTCGGTAATGGCGACAAACGACTGCCCTTCTTCCTCAGGTCGCCTGTTCGTCACGGACCGCAGCACGCAGACCCAGTTCCTGGTGGACACCGGCAGCGACCTGTGCGTCTACCCTCGTGCTGCACTCCGAGAACACCGTGCCAAGACGAACTATCAACTGACTGCAGCCAACGGTACCACGATTGATACCTACGGTTTTATTAACCTTAATATTAATTTAGGCTTAAGACGTAGTTTTTGCTGGCGATTCATGGTTGCTGATGTTACAAAAGCCATTATAGGCGTTGACTTTCTTAGCCATTTTAATGTAATCGTAGACTGCCGCAACCAGCGCTTAATTGATGGTACGACCACGCTTTGCTCAAGTGCTTCTATCGCTTACTCTAACGTAGCTTCCGTAAAGATCTTATCCGGCGACTCGAGATTCCACAAAATTCTGAATCAATACCCGAACATTACACGCCCTTCAGGCAAACTAACGGTTCCAAAGCACGACACTGTCCACTACATCAGAACCACCCCAGGCCCTCCTGTTTCTTGCACGCCTCGGAGACTAGCGCCCGACAAATTAAAAATTGCTAAGGCTGAATTTGAGCTTATGCTTAGTAATGGCACTGCACGTCCTTCCCAAAGCCCGTGGGCATCCCCACTCCATTTAGCTCCTAAGAAGGACAATAGCTGGCGCCCTTGTGGCGATTATCGCATGCTGAACGCACGAACCATCCCGGACCGTTACCCGATAAGGCACATCCAGGATTTTTCCCACAGCATCTTCGGCTGCAAGGTTTTCTCCACTATAGACCTGGTGAAGGCCTACAATTTGCTGCCCGTTTTCGAGGAAGACATTCCGAAAACGGCCATTACCACACCCTTCGGACTGTTCGAGTTCCCAGTGATGACGTTTGGACTCCGAAACGCAGGCCAAACGTTCCAAAGGTTTGTAGATGAGATGACGAGAGGTCTCGACTTCGTTTACCCTTACATCGACGATTTTTTGGTTTTCTCAGCAGACGAGGCGCAGCACGAGGAACACCTGCATCAACTTTTCGCCCGCATGGCAAAGTATGACGTACTCGTCAACACTTCGAAATGCGTCTTCGGCGTGAACGAAGTCGACTTCCTCGGGTATCGCATCTCACCCACAGGTACCAAACCTTTACCATCTAAGGTGCAGGCCATACAGGAATACCCCACCCCCACTACCGTCAGACAGTTAAGACGTTTCCTGGGGATGGTTAATTTTTACCGGCGCTTTGTACCCAACGCCGCTAAAATCCAGGCCCCCTTAAATTCCTTGCTGGTAGGTTCCCTAAAAGCCACCCACCCAGTCAACCTGACTGGTGAAACTCTGCTGGCTTTCGAACAATGCAAAGCTAGCCTCTGCGATGCTGCATTACTCGCACACCCAGACTCTAATGCTGAACTCGCTCTGGTAACAGACGCGTCCGATTTGGCACTGGGTGCAGTTTTGCAGCAACGCATCCATGGGGACTGGCAACCGCTTGCGTTCTTCTCGCGCAAGCTGAACTCCGCACAGCTTAAATACTCCCCATATGACCGTGAACTCCTAGCCATCTACGAAAGCATTAAACACTTTCGTCATATGCTAGAGTCTATGCTTCATTGTTTTCACGGATCATAAACCGCTTTGTTTCGCCTTCAGCGAAAGAAAGGCCAACTGCTCACCACGACAGCACCGTCACCTGGACTACATCTCGCAGTTCACGACCGACATTAGGCATATTGCAGGGAAAGACAACGTTGTCGCTGACCCTCTGTCGCGTGTCGATGAACTGCAGATGCCAGTTGACTTAGACCTGCTGGCTTCGTCACAAGCTTCCGACCCGGAGCTTACCCGTCTTCTGGCAAAGGAATCATCGCTCCGCCTTAAAAAGATGATTGCTCCCAACTCTCACACAGAGCTTTATTGTGACGTAAGCACTACTTCGCCCAGGCCTTTCATCCCCAAACCTATGCGTAGACAGGTTTTTGACAGCCTGCATAGCCTTAGCCACCCTGGCGCGAACGCAACGGCCAAGTTAGTTGCCGAACGTTTCGTCTGGCCTGGTGTGCGCAAGGACTGCCGCGAATGGTCTCGCCACTGTCTCGCATGTCAACGGGCCAAGGTGCATCGACATGTGTCGTCGCCTTTAGGCACCTTTGACCTCCCTCGCGCCCGTTTTGCATTCATACATGTGGACATAGTAGGTCCTTTGCCCATTTCACAGGGCTATCGCTACTGCCTGACTTCGGTGGATCGTTTCACCCGCTGGCCGGAAGTTACTCCGATTGCAGACATCACTGCCGAAACGGTTGGAAAGGCGCTAATATTCTGGATATCCAGATTTGGATGTCCAACGGATATTGTCACCGATCGCGGTCGACAGTTCGAATCGTCACTTTTCCAGTACCTTGGAAAAGTGATCGGATTTAAACACCGTCGCACGACCGCGTATCACCCAGCCTGTAATGGCCTGGTGGAACGATTCCACCGACAACTAAAGGCAGCAATAATGTGCCATGCTGACTCAGACTGGGTAAGTTCATTACCCCTAGTCTTGTTAGGCATTAGAAGCGCATTTAAAGACGATCTGCAATCATCTTCAGCAGAATTGGTGTATGGCGAGCCACTTCGCTTACCTGGTGAATTCTTTCATACTACCGATCCTGAGTCTACTGACATATCCGACTTCACCACCCGCCTACACCAACATACACATAGATTGCAACCCGCGCCAGCTGCGCGACATAACAAGGGTAAAATATTTATTTACAAGGAGCTTAACTCCTCAACCCATGTCTTCCTAAGGGACGATTTCCTGCGTGGTTCGTTACAGCCACCTTACTCTGGACCGTACAAAGTCCTGGAACGTGGTAACAAAACCTTTAAAATCCTGGTCAAAGGGAAAAGCGTTACAGTATCGATAGACCGTCTCAAACCAGCCTACATACTGACCGACCCAAATCCGACGTCCACATCTACGTCCACGCCTACTTCCATCACGTCCACGCCCACGTCCACACCAACTTCCACTCCCGCAACCTATCCCGCTCCCGATTCCCATTCGAGATCCGTTCCTGATCCTGTCCCTGGTGCGCAAAAAGCCTCAGCTCAGGAGGATAAAAGAACTCGCGCGGGGCGCAAGGTTCGATTCCCGGATTATTATCGTCCGTAGTGACGGCCTCTGGGGGGGAGTGATGTAGCGGATGTTCTATTTATATGAACTATTTAATATATTTTATTTACTACATTATTTATTTCAATATAATATATCATTACTTACCGTATAATTATATATTATATTGTATAATTACATAATCTAGAATATCTATTTACGCTACTTTGTATTAGTAATTATAATTTGTTACAATCATATAATTATTTATTTAAATACTTTCTATGTAATTAAATACTACTTATTTATTATACCTTTCGTATCTAATATATTTACTTATTTATATTATCCTATTAATAAGTATCTAAGTAAATTACACGCAAACTAATATGTATTATATTCGTGCATTGGAAACGTAGCCGCGCAGCAAAGCCGGGAACAAAGAAACTCGGACTGCGCATGCGCAGCCCGAGTCGACGCGTCCTGAGACCTCTGCGCCGGCGCCGCTGCCCGCTGAGACCAGGGCCCTATTTAATAAAACTGACAATCCGACATATATGTCAAGGGTGACTATTCGACAATTCGACAAGTTTCTGTTTAATAAACATTACAGGTGACAAATTTGTCAAGGCGGAAAATTGACAAATATGTCGGATTGTCATGACAATCCGACATTTTTCTGTTCAATAAAACTTTTAGCGCGACAGGTGACAGGTGACAATTTTTCGTGAAAAACTTGTCAATTCTGCTTTATTGAACAGTAAATTGTCACGACATATCGACATATTTGTAAAATTGTCGGACAATCCTGACAGATGGCCGTACCGTGTGTCGCATAATCATTTGAAGGAATTCGAAACGTTTGCTCAAAGAGATGGTGCTTACGTCGAGCAGTGAAAGTAGTGATGATGAATACTTTGTTTAAATACAACCAAGGCGGCATCGACGATCATTTAAAAACAGAATCAATTTCTCCTTTTCTGTAACGGACTTCACTTTTAAAGAAAAATTTCGGGTATGTAAAACTACCGTCGAATATTTGATTAATAAAATTGGTTCTCAACTTGAGCATGATACAAATAGAAACGTAGCACTTACACCCGATAAACAAATTTTATGTGCTTTGCATTGGATGGGTTGTGGTTCACAGTACCATGTTATTGGTGATGCACATGGACTCAGTAAAAGTACCGTACATAATTGCATAAGACGTGTATGTGGAGCTATGAACAGTGAATTGCTTGGAGAAGAAGTCCGCTGGCCTCAAAATTGCAACCGAATACCAGCACTATTCATGAGGTATAATATACCTAGAATAGCGGGTATTGTTGACGGCTCGTTAATTCCACTAGATGCGCCTTATCAAAATGAATCCGCGTTTGTAGACAGAGATGGAAACCATTCAATTAATGCTATGGTGGTGTGTGGGCCAAACTTAGACATTTTCTATGCATCTGCGAGGTGGCCTGGTTCCGTTCACGCTGCTAGAGTGATGAGGTGTTCTTCTTTAGCTCGAAAATGGGAAAATGGATGGAGACCATTCCCAAATGCAATAATCTTGGGAGACAGTGGATACGGCTTAAAGAAGTGGCTTTTAACGCCTAATATACCAATACAAATACCAAGAACTGAAGCATTGGCAAGATTCTTGTGTGCTTTTAGATCAACAAGAAGAATGGTGGAAAATTGTTTGGGAATCGTAAAAGAAAAATTTCCATGTCTTAATTACTTAAGAGTTCAACCGATAATTGCAGGCAGTGTTATATTATCTTGCATAATTTTGCATAATATTGAAAAGCGATTGGGTTCAGAATATTATACACCCTATTCAGAACAAGACAATAACGGAAATGATAATGACATAGTTGCAGATTATAACGATATTGAGGATGTAGTTGACGAGGAAGCGATTGCAGTGTTGCAGTCATTAATACAAGCGTTTGAATGATACCTTTTATTTATTATCATAATTATAACACATGCATGTTTGATTAGAATTATAGACTTTTATTTATAGCACTTTGTAAAATATCCTGTTCATTACCTTGTTCATTACCATCACCCGACTGAAATAAATCAACGGTTTCGTCTTCTCGCCCTTCTATTTGCAAACCACTAGAATCAATGACTTGAACGTTTTGTAAAAACAAAGGCAATGTAAACTGCGATGGCTGTAAATTTAGTTCTTTTTCAAGTTTGAGTAACTCCAAATCTAATTTGTACTTTTCTCGTTTCGCTATTTCAAGTTTTTCATTTGCTATCTTTATTTCAATTTCCATTTTTTGTTTCTTTAAATCCAATAACTCATTTGGTATAATATCGTTTTCACTTATTGATATCCGTGGAGGCAGTGATTTTCTATGTACTGATTTTTGAGGAGGGGGAGGGGGTGTTCCTGAACGTGTATTACTCTTATCGGGAGTTGAAACAGGCACGGAAACCTGTTCATCATTTGACCCCGAGGATTCTGGTATTTGAAGGCCGTCCACAACTGGGGAATCCTTTCCTATTATTTTGAATATCATTTCGTCAGAATCGTCGTATTTGCATTTTTTTCCTCCTTCGGAACCTGTCTGAAGACGATTATCTCTCTTTTCCTGAAATCGTATCACAATTTTAATAAAAGTAGATACCAATGAATGAAATGTTCTATAATTGGACGTCAAAAAAAAACACAAAGAACTTTACTTTAAAAATTTATGTAAAGAGGGCAGCCTTATTGCTAAACAGTAATTTCTTCCAAACAACCCTAAGACAACAAAACTTAAAAATCAAAAACTTACTATGGTCCTTTTCCGCCAGTTTTGCCATGTGGTATCGCGAAGGTATTTCCAATCTTTATTAAAGATGCCTAATGCTTTTAATTGGTCGGTTATCTCCTTCCATTTGTTTATTTTTCTTTCGTGAGTCAATTGATCACTAAACTTTCCAAAGAGAATATTTTTATTTTCATATATTAGGCCCAAAATGGTCAGTTTGTTGTTCATTTCCATTTTGCGACAAAGGAAATCAACCGATAGCAAACCAAAACAAACAACCGGATATTAGATATATTCGTTCGTCCATTCATGCTTCATAATCTTTTTCCTATTCTACCCTCATGTCACTTCATAAAATAAACAAATATGTCAGGAATTGACATATATGTCGTGACAATGCGACAAATTTGTCAACGACAATTGTCATGGAACTCGACAATGGTTTTCGACAATTCCCGAGTTTTATTAAACGCGTTTACAGTAGTGACAATTTGTCGTGATTTTACCTGTCAATGTCGGACATATTTGTCATCTTAATTAAACAAGCTTAGGGTGACAATCCGACAAATTTGTTAGTTTTTGACACATATGTCGGATTGTCAGTTTTATTAAACAGGGCCCAGTCAGCCGTCAGCATTTGTCCGCGAAGCTCACGTCGCTGGCTAAGCCAGATTTGTATCGCGAAAGCCGTTTCTATACGTTTTATTGTGTTTCTCCTGTATTGTGTAATTGTGAACTGTAGCTATCCTCTCTCTGTGCTCCTTCTATTATATAGTAAACTTTCTTTTGTGTTAGTGAACAGTAATTTATTTGTGTCTTAGTGATAATAAACTGTTGTAATCGTACTTGGAGTTGATTTATTCTACACAACCCTGCACAAGTAAGGACTTAATTTACTATACAGTCAAAGGCTGAATTATTCATTACCTAATAAATTCCCTACAAATAAGTCTCAGCATTCATTTTGATATGAAAAATATGGTGGGTCAAAATTGATTGAAAATTAGTTCTTAGTAAAAGTTAAACTACAATACACAGTACCTACTTACCTAATTGTAAGATAATAGATAACTATTATTTTTAAGTTAATATCTAAATAAACTGTTCAACAAATTAAAACAAAAAACAATATCTCCGCTGTATGAGTATGTTGGCTCTAAATTAAATCAGCTTCGTCTGCATCGTCTTTTAGAGCCATGTTGAAACAACTAAGGCTCTGCCTGACACATGGTGCATATTGCTGAGCAACGAAGTCCATAGCTGAGCAGTTTTGGCACACCTATCTTTTTCCACAGTATTGATTGTGGTGCCTTTGCGGCAATAGGTATCTTTTTTACTAAAAGATATAATGTGAAAGCGGATCATATCTTGGAAAGTAAAACTCCTATTAAAACAATTGTTGAGACTTATCAGTAGGGAATTTATTAATATAAACTACTCAACACAAAATAGAGCCCATCTCGTTTTTTGTCAGAAAATGGTTGTATGACACTTAAAACTTAATTTTAAGCTAGTTCAAGTAGCTTTGCATAAAATTGAGATGTTTATTTATTTTTTTAGGGTGTATTCTTAACATTCTTTTGAACAACGTTTATCAATCTTTACCCTCAAGTGGAAGGACATAAACAAATCAAGTTAAAATTACCCTATTCACAATTTCTTATGCACTTGGACTATCGTTACGAACTCTTTTTGTTTCACTCCTTTCTTGAGTTTAATAATAATTAGAACTCATAATAATACCACGTATTCGGCACCATATGAGTAACAGCTTCTAGAGCACTGGTATTGCTGCAAGAGGGAGAATCTCAACGATCAGTAAGCTCTACGCCTAGGTGTATCGTGGCGAAATATCCGAAATGTTTGGGCTCGCTACCAGGAGGCTGGCTCGAGATCAGGGAGAAACAGGGCCACAACCATTGAAGACGACCAATACGTTCGTTTAACTGCCCGTCGAGGGCGTATCATTCCTGCTCGTGCTTTATAAAAGCGATTACAGCAAGTCACTGGTACCTACAAGAATGAGTTACGAAATTATCCTCAACAGACTCCATGTAGATGGGCAAAAATCCAGAATATGTGAGGTTTGCATCATATTGGCAAGGATTCATTGTGCAGCTCGTTTAAAGTCGAGTTTGAGTATTCAGATTGGACCATGGACAACTGGAGGGCTGTACTCTTCACAGTAAAGTGAAGCTTTTTATTAATGATAGGCGTGTCCTTTTGTGGAGAAGATAAGGCGAACGATTTACCGATCCTTGTCTTAACGAAACTGATCGATTTGGGAGGCCAAGAGTCATGGTGTGGGGCGAAATTAGCTGAATGGGCAAAACGGAGCTACTGATTTTAAACGAAGGTACCGTAACGAACCACATGTAATCTAGATCGTTTCCCATCTTCATGGAGTCAGTTGAGGATCGTTTGGTCACTTTGGCTTGCTGTATTGGGTTTTGTAAAACACGAGCAATAATGTTACGCTGTCGACCGGCAGTTAAATGAATGTATTGGTTGTCTTTAGTGGTTGTTGCCAGGGTGCTTCCTGATTCACGTCTTCTAACAACACTACCCTTGCCCAAACATTACGGATAGCCCGCCGCGATACACCTAGGTGAAGAGCTACTGATCGTTGAATTAAGTATTTAAACAAATCGAGAAACGTTAGTAAAGAAAGTCTAAACACAAGTGAATAAGAAATTGTGGATAGGGTAATTTTAACTTGATTTGTTTATGTCTACCCACTTGAGGGTAAAGATTAAAAAACGTTGTTCAGAACAATATTAAGAATACACGAACATATCAATTTTATGCAAAGAAACATAAACTACAGACCATTCACTATAAGATGTCCCCTGCCTGCTGATGTTGGCAGCATTGTGGCAGCAGTGTTACCAATAATATGTGTCCATTTTAACCCCGTAATCTAACTTTGTTTATACCTACCACGAATAAATATATGTTTAATTTTCTGATTTGTAAATAATAAACAACTATAAGACTAGGAAGGTTTTGAATGACGACACAATTTATATTATACGAGGGCGAACCAAAAAATTCTTAGAATGAGTACAAAAAAAAATTAAACAAGAATATTTCATTTTTCTACGTAATCTCCTTCTAATCTAATACACTTAGAATACCGCATCTCCAACTTTCTTATTCCTTTCGCAAAAAAATCATTTTCTCGACTATTAAAAAACTCCTCTGCGGCAGTCATAACCGCGTCATCATCGTCAAATTTAGTTTCACGAATATGCTCCTTTAATTTTGGAAATAAATGAAAATCACTCGGGGCTTAGTCAGGAGAATATGGTGCGTGATCAAGGACTTTGAAGCCAGCACTGTGGATTGCGGTGAGCGCAACTTCCGAACGATGAGGTGGAGCGTTATCCTGGAGAAACAACCCGCCCGATGACAATTTCCCACGAAGTTTTTCTTTAATCGCTTCACGTAATTTCGGGATTAAGTTTGCATAATAGGATCCAGTTATCGTTTGCCCTTTTGGCAAGTAATCAATAAAAAGGATTAATTCACTATCCCAGATAACGAAAACAGCTTGACAAGCAATAGTGCCAACATAACGGCAGGGGACATCTTACGATGAACGGACAATAGCTTAAAATTAAGTTTAAAGTGTCATACAATCGTTTTTTGAAAAAAAAATGAGGTGCGCCCTATTTTGTGTTGAGTAATATAAAATTTCACCCTTAAACATTTTGTCCTAACTCATATAGTTTTCCTAAAAAATGGAAAAAACTGAAAAATGGGACACTAACGGGGGAAAGGGTGAAGCCGAACCCGGAAAACCAAAATTAAAAATTTTGCCGCTTTCCCCATTGGGTGGGGTCTTGTGCTACTTACTCAGCCCAAATTATTTGGCCGTGGCCCCTTGGTTTTTTTTATAATTTTTTTTTGGTATATTTTTTGAATTTCACCACTTTCATGATTTCAAAGGCGAATATTTTTATTTACAATGAGTAAAACAGGCAACATTTTATTTTGTTTTTATTTTGAATGTTATCAGATTCTCATGTAATGATCGCTTAAGGCTGATGTTACCTAAAAAAAGTTATGGGTCCTCAAAGTTACAGAAACATGTATGAAAAAACTTAAAGCTTAATTTCAACTTTCATTTAAAAAACAGCTAAAAGAGATGAGGACTTCCAATTCTAGCAAAACATCCCTAATGTGTGACCTTTCTAACGATATGTAATTTGTTTTAATTAAGAAAAAACTTCAAGAGTTATTCAATTTTTTTATCAAGTAGATAAATTTTGACAAAACTCTACTTTTGAGGAAAGTGAAATGTTTTGCGAAATTTAATACTGTTGAGTTGGTAATAATTAAATGATCCATGGAAAATAAGAAAATTCTTGAACTAGGTAAAAGGAAAACACCTTAGGTGTGGTAATGAAACAGAGAATATTTTAAGTAATTTTTTTATTAACAATTACAACAATTGTTCAAATTGACGTCCTTCTACTTCGATACAAAGGCGACATCTGCTCCTAATTTCAAAAAAAAAAAAATTGTCAAACATGGGGCCACGGCCTAATAATTTGGGCTGAGTAAGTAGCACATGACTCCACCCATCCACCATTTGCGTATGTTCAACGTTCTGCCTAACACCCTGTATATATACCAAGATATTTTTTTATTACAAAAAAAAAACACTTACCTATACAACCATGACTTGACGGCTAATATTTGTGTTCAACACACAAACATCCGACGTCGCCGCGCCGCGTGTCGTTCAAGCTGTACGTAATCCTCACTTTTGAAATCTCAACGAAAAAAATAGTCATATTTAAAAAAAAAACTGTTTTTTTCCGATGGCGCAGCGGCGCGGTGTGCTTCAAGCATAAATTCTCACTTTTGAAATTTTAATGAACACGAAATTAGACCTTCATATCTCTGCAGTCGTTTGCCGACTATTTGTGAATTGAAAAAAATACTATTTTACGACTATTTAATGGAACCTAAGCCAAGTCGATACGACCTTACCGTTTGCGTGCATGAGAGGTGAGGATAATAGCGTCATTCACCAACGTGTGATATTAGAATAATAGAAGTAGTTTCATGTCAGTTAAATAATAGGCAATACCGTCCATAAAAAAAAAAAAGTGAGGTCTTTAAAATAAAAATGAAAAGTTAATCATACTCTTTGAGACTTCAAACGTTGGATAAAGATGACGCGGGATTCAATAATAACAAAGAAATAAAACAACGGCGTTAAAAACATCATTTTAATGAATAATCACTTAGATTAGTAGGCGCAAATGTACAATTACATCAGATGATCCAGCAGTCAGTGCGGCGCGTGCGGCGCGGGCGCGGCGGCGGCGGGCGCGGGGGCGGCGGGGGGCGCGGCGGCGGGCGCGTGCGGCGCCAGCTGCGCCACCACGACGTGCGGGTGGCGCGGCGCGGCGCGGCGCAGCGACACCTGCTGCAGCTGCAGCGTGCGCAGCGCCTCCCCGGCGGCGCCGGCGCCCTGACGGACAAACCAAACATAACATGATGCACGTAACGACTATGTCTCTGCGTTTATCAAGACTTCTCAAACAGCATCAATCATTGAAAGTTTATACTTTGCTTAATGAAAGGATGTTTGTCTTTCATGTCACCTGGGGGAAAGTGATCTTGAAGTGTTACACATCAATCTACGAAAAATCTGTTCAGTCTACGCAGAGAAAAACTATGATTACAGTAATCATAAAGTAGCGATACAACGATACCTCTATTACAATACCGACACGAATAACGAATGTGTAAAGTGGTGCCCTGATAGAGGAATGAAAGCTAAGACTG
Organism: Stenoptilia bipunctidactyla; assembly: GCA_944452665.1. NCBI lineage: Eukaryota > Metazoa > Arthropoda > Insecta > Lepidoptera > Pterophoridae > Stenoptilia > Stenoptilia bipunctidactyla. Next base: position 647,485 of record OX101732.1, read on the forward strand.
CTGAGTAAATACTGCATATATTTCAATAGATCAGACATGAAATAAGTACAAAAGTGGGTTAAAAGTGGGATAGTGTATGATTAATAAATAAATTTAGTAAACATACCCTATTTATTACATCTAAAAGGGATGCATGCCTAATATTTTTTAAATTTAATCATCATTATTACGACCAGAAAAAGGGTTTTAAAGCAAGACACGATTACATCTTGAGTGACAATTTATTAACAAATAGAAATAGTTTATATACTTAAATCTACGTGTATAATTAACTTTGTTAGCAATATTTTATCTTATCTAAAATGTAGTAAGTATATATTAAATGTGCACTGGTTAACATGTTTTTATCAAGCACGTTTAATAGATATTAATATATTCAATCTCTGTGGGTCACGTCTGAGGACGCCACAATCATCACCATTTTAGCCCATCGTGGAAGTCCACTGCTGGACGTAGGTTAATGAGTGTTGTTTAATAAATAAGTATGTATGTTCGGGCTAACTTATAAAATATAAGTACAATGTCAGCATATTGTATTCAGCGCGTCGCAACTAAGCAATTTACCTAACCAGTGCTTAACTAACTGTCGACCGCGACCCGTGTACTCATAACTAGCAATTTTACTATCTAGCTTTCACATCTTCATTTATCTATAAGAATTTAGTGAATAAATATCTAAACTAGCAAGAACTATATTTTACTAAATTCTATATGGTCCTTCGAGCCTCCATACAGGCAGGATCGGGGCGTGTGTGGGGCTCACCTGGTGCGGCAGCGAGGCGTGCTGCAGGATCTTGAGGTGCGGGCGCAGCGGCGCGCGGCACAGCAGCGCGGCCGGCGCGTCGCGGCGCGGCGCCAGCAGCAGGCGCGGCGCGTGCGCGGGCGCGGCGGCGGGCGCGGGCGCGGGCGCCGCCGCCTTCTGCTTCTCGCGCGCGATGCGGTCCGCGCGGCGCGCCGCCACGGCCATGGGCGAGGGCGGCGCGTCGTAGTGCAGGCCGTGTTCCGCCAGCAGCGCCGCGTGCTTGGGGTTGCGCGCGGCGGCGTCGTCCAGGCGGCGCTTGGGCGCGGCGCGGCGGCGCTCGGCCGCGTCGCGCATGGCGTCCAGGCGCGCCAGCGGCGGGCGCGGCGCGTCGTCGTCGCGGCGGCGGCGCGCGGGCGGCGCGGCGCGGTGCTTGCGGCGCGCGCCGTCCAGCAGCGCGTCGTGGCGCTCGCGGCAGGCGCGCGGCGAGCGGTAGGCGCGCGCGGCGTCGGCCACCAGCTCGGCCAGCCACTCCCAGTTGGGCGCGAGCGCGGGCGGCGGCTCGGGCGGCAGGCGCTGCAGGCGCAGCGCGCGGCGCAGCGCGGCGTCCTCGCTGGCGGCCCAGGCGGCGGGCGGCGCGTCGCGCGGCGCGGCGGCGGGGCGCGGGCGGGCGCGGGCGCGCGCGCGCTCGAACAGCGAGGGCGGCGCGGGCGCGGGCTCGCGCGGCGCGGCGCGGCGGGCGGCGGGCGGCGCGGCGCGCGGCGCGGGCAGCAGCGCGTCGCTGGCGGCGCCGGCGCGGTAGAGCGCGCGCGCCCAGCTGTCGCAGTACACGTCGCCGGCGCCGGACGGCGGCGTGGGCGGGCACCACATCTGCGCACACAGTGGACATGAGTCGGAGCGGTCGATATGAAGATAAATTCAGAAGCATTTAGTGTCGGAGCCGCGGGCCATTCACTCACCGGCATGACGGTGTCTCCGCTGCTCCACACCTGTAAAACACAACTCATCAGTACAGTGGTGGTAAGTCGCCGCGATCGCCCCGCCAGTCAACCGGACACTCATTCCCCCCGTAAGGGCACACTATTATTTTTTTCAAGCAACCAGATATTAATTTGTTTTGTTCAATCGAAGAGAGCACATAACTAGGAATAAAAAAAATATTTAAAACAAAGATTTCGCTTTTAAGAACGTTTTTTTTAAAGAATTCACGTTAATTCAAGCTAATCGAAAACATGTTTAGATATAGCTCGAACAAACTGAAATAGATATTGTAAAATTGAAAAAGCTAGCGAAATATTATCTGTGATATATCGTTCAGAAACGAATTCAGTTTTATTCATTTAGCAGCATTGCAGTCCCAAGTTCCAATATCATAACGCGAATGCAAAAGTGCGTTTAATCGACTAATGGCGGGTTTCAATATTCAACTTACTGTATGAGTAACCAATACAGGTACTAAGCTGGTAGAAATAAAATAGCGTTACACAATATCTATTAGCTACTGCTCGTAGTTCTCAAAGGCATGGGCCCTCCTTACATGACGCTCTTCCAAGAAAATAGACATTTTGTGATTTATAGAATATCACGCATTCGCAAATTATTGGAATGATATTTGAACTAAATAAAGGTAATAATAACTTTTTTAATAATAACATTTATTTTCATTAAAACAAATTTTACAGGGTTATCATCTGGGGCCCTCTGTTAAGCTCAAAATGACTGTGTTAGAGGGTAAATGTACAACCTTATTCAATTTATTCTTGCTATGTTTTGGTATTCGATAAATATATTATAGTAGTTTTTAGAGCTTTTTGTTAATAATTGCGTTTAATTGCCATGGCAACTTTACATCATTGGTTTAAATTAATAACTGGTTACGTCGTCGTTGGCTGGATAAAATGACTTATTTGTAAATGGTCAAATGTAACGTCAAATGTGCTTAGCAACCCATTACATTACATTACCCATTACAGTCAAAAAGTTAGTGAGCAGTGGTTTAGATGTCAAGATTTTGAATTTAGAAAGGCATTTTGGTAGTGAATTGTAGTAGTTCGTAGGCAAAACGAACAGTTTTCATGATATTGAAACCCGCCATAAATCGTCACGATATCGTTACGGTTTGCTGTAAGTGAGAATCTCACGTAAACGAACATACGCAAAGCTTGTGCTGACAGAGCGTTACAGTCACTGTTCAAATTAAGAAAAAACTAACATTCTTATAAATAAATAAAAATTTTGAAATATACTTTTGCATACCTACCTACCTGTTCAGTTTTTTCATCTTATCAGACAGAATACGTCCAATCATCAACACAATGTGGATAAATGGACCTACACATCGTATGTGGCTAGTTTATCGCTTCTCTTTATATTTTTTTATTGTATAACATTTTTAGAACGTTTCACGTTCTTGCCATTGAAACTTTCATTGCTAAAGAAGTAGAGCAAGACGGTTCCTACTCAGGACCACGCTTGGCGAACAAGGGCACACCTCGGCTTATCACGACCGCCTTGAGGTCTTCATCGGGCTGATTTCGAAATTAATTTAGTCTCTCTAATTTCATACCAGGAGACGTCGAATTTAAAAGTTGCGAACGAAAACTGATTTTGAAGTTTCTAAGTTTGATATTAGAGATACTTAAAATTAGAGGCCGTAATGTCGAATACGGTCCAATATGTCCTCATATTAAAATACGTTTTAAGCCGAGCTGTAACTTCTGACACTATGTATGCTTCGTAATCCAGGGTTCAAATCAGTAAGAACGAACACTGATAAATTAATCACCCATACTTATAGTTACAACTCAGGTTATATTACTTATTAAAAATCAATGTGAGTGATCAAAACTCTGCTTTACGCCAACGACCAGGACATCGTTAGGGAATTGTGTAAATGGCACCTTGTCCTCGATTATGGGAAGTAAAATTATACCAAAAAAGGCTCATCTTGCCGCACTTGAGGGAGGTTTGGTGCCGAAACTTATGTATGGTAGTTAATTTTGGGTGTAGCAGGTGATCAGTCACCCAAGAAAATATTGTAAAAGTAGAGAAAATTGTATTGAGCGATCGAAGTTACCATCCGTTACCTAGTTCAAGAAACAGGCATTTCATATGGAAGTTATTCAGTCCATATTCAAAAAATCTTTAAATATGAGAAAAGTCTCCGCAAGATGGGTGGCGAGAATGTTAACCGACAGTCAGAAACAAACATTTTCAACTTGACATTTTGAAGACATTGTTGGACAATTTTCAAGAAGATTCTGAAAACTTTTTGTCTTGTTTCGTGACAATGGACGAAACATAAATTTTCGTGCCGTGGCATCGGCTGGCAAGGTTGTGGGCTCAAAATTTTGGGACTCCGGAGAGATTTTGTTGATTGATTACCTGGAGCGTGGAACCACTATTACAGGCCAATATTATGCAGCTTTAATCCCCAAGTTGACGAAGGCCATCTAAGAGAAATGGAGAGGCAAACTTCGAAGAGGCGTGCTGTTTCATCACGACAACGCACCCGCGCACAGCTCGGTAGTTGCGATGGCCCACATTCAACAAGCTGGCTTTGAATTGGTTGACCACCCCTTATTCACTAGATCTGGCGCCTAATGATTTTTATCTGTTCCCGAAATTGAAAGAATACTTAACCCTTTTTAAGGCAGCGGGAATATATTTCCCACCACTAATTTTCACATTATTAGTTAAGCAAATTTTAGGGAAAGATTTTTTCCTATTGGCAACATTTTTATGGATATCCGGTCAACATTTTTCATCTATGGTAATGACACGTCGCCATTTTAGATTTTACACTGTGACGTTTGGAAGACTGAAATCGGGTGTGTTTCGGTACGACTTCTAAAATCTTTATAAATCTTTTATATCTGCGACTCATGAACGGTAAGTTGTTATTATTTCTAAAGCTTATTGTATATTTCATTGATATTCAAGCATATTTTCAATTCTACATTTTGCAGATTTTGTTAGTAGGGGCTTTTTGTGGTGGTAAAAATGTTCCCTTTGCCCGTGGAGCTGACAGTATGTATTGGTTGTTACAGATTTATATTTTGAAAATGAGTGAAAAGGCACTGAATGACTTGGAAATAGCTTGTGCATTAGAAGAGATTTTTGGTTTACCTGATGATCCCGATGTGTCAGATGATAATTTGGAATCCGATGAAGAAGATGTGCAGTACAGTACAGTGAAACTTCAAAGAATTTTAGAGAGCCTTGATGAGCCTCATGATGGAATTCTAGCACCCACACCTGATCCACCTGATAGTCTTATTAGTAATATAAGTAATGCGTCTGTTGAAAACCAACCTAGTCCATCACCTCAACCAACCAACAGTGACCGGCTTAGGCGGGCAAGAATAATCCAAAATGCATTCAGTACTTCTGGCACTCAACAGACCTTACGGCGACAACCACAATCACCAGTAGCAAATACTAACTCAGATTCGGAAACAGATGATTCAGACGGCGAAGAGGAAACATGGAAAAAAACTATGTGGACAACTGATCGGCCAAGTCCTAGCGTTTACGATGAAATTCCGATGGAACCGGCAATTATGTTTAGCAGCCGTACTAGACCTGTAACTGTATTTGAAAAATTCTTCACTGATGAAGTCTACGATTTGATAATATATCAAACAAACTTATATGCAGAGCAAAGGAAAGATGAAGGATGGACACAATTAGATAAAAAAGAACTGAAGGCCTTTGTAGGGATTTTTATAATAATGGGATACAATATTCTGCCTTCTATTGACCTTTATTGGTCTTCCGACCCTGGTTTCAGGGTAGATGAAATAGCAGAGACTATGACCGTAAAGCGATTCAAGAAGATATTGCGAAATCTGCACGTGAATGATAATACACAGATACCAGATAAGACAAGCGAGAACTATGACAAACTTTACAAAATACGCCCATTATTGGATCTTATCACTCAGGCATGTCAGAAAAATGCCAAAGACTCCTCATCCCAAAGTATTGATGAATCGATGATTCTCTTCAAAGGCCGGTCTTCCATGAAACAGTATATGCCTCTAAAACCCATAAAAAGAGGTTACAAGGTATGGTGTCGCTGTGACAGTAAAACTGGGTATCTCTATGAATTCTACATATACACTGGAAAATCAAAAACCGGAACAGAGGAAGGACTAGGATCCAAAGTTGTGAAGATGTTGACTGAAAAGCTGATAAATAAAGCACTGGAGGAATATCATATTATTATTACATTTGACAATTTCTTCTGTGACTACACTCTAATGCAATATCTATATGAAAATGGCATTTATGCTACAGGAACTGTACGAAGACACAGAAAACATCTGCCTGTACTTGTAAAAACGAATCAGAAGCTTGCAAAAGGACAATATAAATGGAGAGTCAAGGGAAATGTATCTTTCTTAGTTTGGCAAGATACCAAAGAGGTTCTCCTATTGAGTAATGCATTCCATCCAAAAGTTGGCAAAACCACTGTCTTACGGACTCAGAAAGACGGCACAAAACAAGAAATCAACTGCCCGTTAGCAATAAAGGAGTATACTAAAAGGATGGGAGGCGTTGATCACTTTGATCAGATAAAAAGTACCTATTCAGTAGGCAGAAGAAGTAGGAGATGGTGGGTCCGAATATTCTTTTTCCTTTTAGATACAAGTATAACAAATGCATACTTGTTATATTGCCAAAATAAGAATGCGACAAAACTAAGCAATCTTGAATTTCGAGTCTCTGTCGCTAGAGGACTGATCAGTGGGTTTTCCAGTAGAAAACGACGATCTGGTAGTTTAGTCAACTATATCTGCAGAAAAAAAATTGCTTCTTAGAATCGCCAAAAGGCAGTGCATGTTGTCGCAGAGGAAGTTCGTTTCACCAACGTTGGAGACCATATGCCCGTTGAATCGCCTTCATATAAACGTTGCAGAATGTGTAGCACAAAAGAAAAAGACAAAAGATCGAAAGTTATATGTGAAAAATGCAAAGTTCCGCTCTGCATAACACCATGTTTTACTGCATTTCATAGGAAAGGCTAGTTAAGGCGTCACGGGCAGCGGGAAAATATTTACCACCGTGTTTTTTTAAATTTTTGAATTTCTTATTTGCATTTTGTGAAAAACCATAATAAAAATAGTCTAAAACCATCAACAGTTTTACTTATCCACCCCTAGATGCTTATGCCTTATAAAGGGTTAAGGGGAAACAGGTACAAAGACGATAACGAGCTAATGAATGCCGTGGACAGCTTTTTGCAGGATCAAGACAAAACTTTTTTGTCTTGAAAAAGCTCTGGACTCGGTGTAGAGAGACTCGGAGACTATGTGGAAAAATAAATTATTACGTTATCAATAGTCATTATATTTCTATCTCTTTCTCACTACTCTCTGGTCCTCGTAGTAGTAACTGAGACTGAAAAGGGTATGCTACGGTGGTATGGGCATTTGGAAAGGATGAGATTTACGAAAGAGAGCAAGAATGGATGGTGTGGTCGGAATGGGCCGCCTTAGGAGAACGTATGCCGATCGAATTGGCGACATTCTTCAAAAGGGCCTAGTTAAAAGTACCCGCAACCGGCGATCATGTATGAAAAGATTAATGAACGTGGAAGAAGTGAAAGAGCTATGTGGGGATCGTAGCAATTGGCGTTCCCTTGTCTCTGCCTATCCCAAAGGGAAAAAAGCGTGAGGTTATGTATGTATTACCTATGCTGAGACCACATAGAGAATATGAGGGTATCATGAAGTACCTACTCACACCAGGCAATGTTTTAAAAAAGTTCGTATCCTAAGCACGGCAGCTTGAAAAAGAAAATAGCTTAGAAAAACGAGTAAAGCCTTTCAGACTTGGTGGCCACCTATGACGTGCTGATTTGCTGTATGATAGGGTTCGAAATTGAAGTACCTAGGTTTTAAACCGTTATTTAGACAGTTTCTAAAAACCAAATCCATTACTTCCGTGCCTGCTTTAGTTTTTCGGCATCTCACTGAGGGCAGATGAGGATCTCTAGGAACAGCTAATGCTAAAGAATCAGCTTTCTTACAATGTTATAAGGCTATTCTCACAGATGCTGCCTAAGACTCGCTTCAAAAAGAACTATCAGAAAAGAATGAGGAGATGAGATGAGATATATCAAATTGCTGTTTCCAAAGATCACAAAAATAGTACCAAAGTAGACTACAGCCTACATAGTTCTTGTCCCGCTGAATTTATAAATGTGTCTCGACATTTAATTATGGATAGTGATCTTCATCAAATATACCGATGCATCCTGTTTTTCCAGCCGGTTGGATTTTGTTTCCTATGTCCTACTTTCAGAAAAACAATAAAGACTCCTTATTCTTCGGCTATTTTCTTATCTGACACAGTGTGTGCCATCAGCTGCACTTCTCCCTTATCTTCGCGACCAAAACTAGAGGCTTCTGTGTCGGTAGTTACACTACAACCACTACTACGAAATTTGACCTCAACATCAGCAATGATAATATTAGATAGCTACGTAAGATTTCATGGTAGGTCAAAGGCCAGTGTTAATTGCCGCATAGGTATCTCGAACAGAATTTCAGTGCTACCTAACTGATATAATGCATATAACTTTTATCTCTAATTTTAAGTACAAACCACTGTCCAAGATTAGATTTTCTAAGATTTAAATTATATAGAAATCTATATTATTATATAGATTTTTAGTTCTCTAATGGTGATAATAGTCTACTTAGTAAATTATAAGTTTCAATTAGCCAATCTTAATATATAAAACTCTCCCGTTACTGACTGACAGACAACGTACAGCTAAAACTACTGGCCGTAGAGAGTTGAAATATGGAACATAAAATACTTAGAGGTTGTGGGGGAGGAATTCCCGATATTCCCGCGGGAACGGGATTTATTACAATTTTAAGGTTGTGTCATGAAAGGAATTTCCGAAATTCCCACGGGAACGTGAAATATAGGACTTTTTAGTTTATGCGCGTACGAAGTCGCGGGAATGTGTTCGTAGATTAATAATGCAGCGCTCGCTAATCTTTAGATCGAGTGCGTGATGGGATATCGGCTAGCGTCCCGGGATAATAAATTCTGTTCTTTGAATGATTTCATACATGTACAATAACAATAGGAATCTGTCAAAGGATCTACTACATTAGGCAATTTTTTTATGTATTGTTGCTATAATGGCAGGAACTAAGATTTCAATAAAACATCTTTTGTTGATTATTTCTTTTGCGCTTAGATTTCCCAGAAAAGATTGTGCTGTAAGTAGATTTCATTCGGTTTTTTTGATACTGGAGATAGTTCACTGCAGCCTATAGCTTCAATACTAGTTGTTATGTATATGTATCTATCAATTGATATGGACGTGGTTGACATAGCAACTAAAGTTATTCGTTTATTTGTCCGATGTAATGATCAAATAATATCTGCTTTATCATCTTCGGCGTCTACTTGATCGACCTTCAGGTGAAAGTTAGGTCTAACGCGGGTGAAGGGAACAATCAATATTTGTTTCAAGAATATTATTATTGAACCTTCTGTATAAAAAGTTGCTCGTTTTGATATCATATGTCTTAGCCATTGTTGTAAGCATCTTATTGTTGGAGTTACTATAGTACCCTTGTATAAAATTAAATTACAAATCGATGCAAAAATGAGTTTACTCAAGGAGGAGGACTGTAGGTAATAATTTGTTTGTATAAAATAAATTAATGAAGTAACATCGATTTGTAATTTATTTTTTAAGTGTGCCCCTTATGGGGTCGCGTCGTCGCAGCTGCAGTCGTTGAACGGAGAGAACGGATCATGAGTATGTCAAGGGAACAGAGTGCGGCTGCGACGCGCGAGGGGGGAGCAGGCGTCGCCCGTAAATGCTTGCGCCTTACATCCCTGACGTTCATCGAGGTTCGCGACGCGACAAGCATTTACGGACGGCCGGCGATGTGGAACGTCAGGAATATAAAACGCAGCGGATGCGGGGCAGAGAGTTTATTGCGTGTCGGTCAGGGCGCGGCGGTGGCGGCGGGCGCGGGCGCGGCGTCGCGGCGCCACGGGTGGACGCGCACGGCGGCGCGCGCGCGCGTGCGGCGCGCGGCGGGCGGCGAGGGCGGCGGCGAGGGCGGCGCGGGCGCGGCGCGGCGGCGGGGGCGCACCTGCGCGCGCGCGGCGGGGTAGCTGAGCGCGGCGGGCGGGGTCTCGGCGCGCGGCGCGGGCTCGGGCGCGGGCCGCTCCCACTCGCCGAGCTGGCGCCGCATGTTCGTGAGCGCGGCTTGCTCCGCCTCGCTGGCCGCCTCGCTGCTCTCCACCACGCGCATCGCGTATTTCTCGATCGGGGTTAACTGCACAATATGATACAGACACATTACTAAAATGACAACACTTGTATAGGTACAGTGGAATCCGTTTATAATGACATCGAAGGGAAATCAGAAACAAGTCATACTAAACAGACGTCATACAAAGCATAGGTACTGCAAGAATAAATAAACTGTTTAAGTTAGTATGTGATTTATTCTAATAGAGAGGAATAAAATAGAGATAAATCAAAGTAGATATTAATAAGTAGACTCAATAAGTAAATCTGCGATCTGAGACTCAAACAAATCCAAAAATCTTTCACGCGCCGAAAGTCTTTGGGTATAACGTGAGTCTCCCGAACACTGCTGGTTATAGTGACCGATCGTATTAGAAATCATACGGTCGATCACTATAAGCGGACACAATTTGATAAAAAAAGGGTCATAATAAGCGATATGTCACGATAGGCGAAGTCATTATATCCGACTTAGTTATATACTTTATATGAAAACCAAACTTCACTGCGTAAACACGTCATAATAAGCGGTTGGTCAATATAAGCGGAGTCATAATAAACGGATTCTACTGTATCTAAGTTACTTATGTTTATTGATAAAATTTCTTACTAAGACAATAAGTATTATTTTTACAATTAACTTTATAGTTTCTATGACGGCTTACTATTAAATAGGATTTTTTATTAATTTTTGAAAAAATAACTCTAATTTTATGTCTCTTATTTAATGTAATTATAACAAAGTAAATAGTACTGTTATAATAGGATAATTTCAATACCACAGATAAATAAGTTATTTCAAAAGGTCAACACAGTTTGTTTTTCATTTAGCTTATATGGCAATATTCTCCCTTTCTTTAATCATTGTTCGTGTAAACGTAAAATTATTGTCTATTACTGCAAATGAAGAGGGATATGAACAGTAAGATTGAGTAGAGTCCACATAAGCGAGGTAGGTACCTGCGCCATGAGCGCGGTGAGTTCGTCGGCGGGCGCGGGCGCGGCGTGGTCGGCGCGCGGGGGCGGCGGCGGCGCGGCGTCGTCGAACTCGGCCAGGTCGAGCGCGGCCTCGGCGCGGGCGGCGCGCGCGGCCGCCGCGTCCACCTCGTCCTCGGCCGCCGCCAGCGCCGCGTCCAGCTCCGCGTCGGCGCCGCCCGCGCCCGCGCCGCCGCCCGCGCCCAGCGCCGACCCGAACACCTCCTTGATGTTCACCTGTAATGCGCAACCGTACACGGTTAACAACAAACCACATTTTTGAAGACAATAAATAAATAAAATATATTTTAAAATGGGACAAATTCAAATTTATACCTCCTGGAGTAGGAACATGCAATGGGGTCCAAAAGCCTATATAACGTTAATTTTTGATTATGCAATATCCAGTGTACACGTCAATATTCGTTAAAGAAGTGCAGCGCCCGCTTGCGCGCGGCGCAGCGGGACACCACACAGACAACAACCCACCTGGCGCAGGTGCGCGGTGGTGAAGCGGCCGGCGTCGATGGCGCGCGCGTGCAGCGCCCGCTTGCGGCGGCGGCGCTGCGGGACACCACACAGACAACAACCCACCTGGCGCAGGTGCGCGGTGGTGAAGCGGCCGGCGTCGATGGCGCGCGCGTGCAGCGCCCGCTTGCGGCGGCGGCGCTGCGGGACACCACACAGACAACAACCCACCTGGCGCAGGTGCGCGGTGGTGAAGCGGCCGGCGTCGATGGCGCGCGCGTGCAGCGCCCGCTTGCGCGCGGCGCTGCGGGACACCACACAGACAACAACCCACCTGGCGCAGGTGCGCGGTGGTGAAGCGGCCGGCGTCGATGGCGCGCGCGTGCAGCGCCCGCTTGCGGCGGCGGCGCTGCGGGACACCACACAGACAACAACCCACCTGGCGCAGGTGCGCGGTGGTGAAGCGGCCGGCGTCGATGGCGCGCGCGTGCAGCGCCCGCTTGCGGCGGCGGCGCTGCGGGACACCACACAGACAACAACCCACCTGGCGCAGGTGCGCGGTGGTGAAGCGGCCGGCGTCGATGGCGCGCGCGTGCAGCGCCCGCTTGCGGCGGCGGCGCTGCGGGACACCACACAGACAACAACCCACCTGGCGCAGGTGCGCGGTGGTGAAGCGGCCGGCGTCGATGGCGCGCGCGTGCAGCGCCCGCTTGCGGCGGCGGCGCTGCGGGACACCACACAGACAACAACCCACCTGGCGCAGGTGCGCGGTGGTGAAGCGGCCGGCGTCGATGGCGCGCGCGTGCAGCGCCCGCTTGCGCGCGGCGCTGCGGGACACCACACAGACAACAACCCACCTGGCGCAGGTGCGCGGTGGTGAAGCGGCCGGCGTCGATGGCGCGCGCGTGCAGCGCCCGCTTGCGGCGGCGGCGCTGCGGGACACCACACAGACAACAACCCACCTGGCGCAGGTGCGCGGTGGTGAAGCGGCCGGCGTCGATGGCGCGCGCGTGCAGCGCCCGCTTGCGCGCGGCGCTGCGGGACACCACACAGACAACAACCCACCTGGCGCAGGTGCGCGGTGGTGAAGCGGCCGGCGTCGATGGCGCTTGCGGCGGCGGCGCTGCGGGACACCACACAGACAACAACCCACCTGGCGCAGGTGCGCGGTGGTGAAGCGGCCGGCGTCGATGGCGCGCGCGTGCAGCGCCCGCTTGCGGCGGCGGCGCTGCGGGACACCACACAGACAACAACCCACCTGGCGCAGGTGCGCGGTGGTGAAGCGGCCGGCGTCGATGGCGCGCGCGTGCAGCGCCCGCTTGCGCGCGGCGCTGCGGGACACCACACAGACAACAACCCACCTGGCGCAGGTGCGCGGTGGTGAAGCGGCCGGCGTCGATGGCGCGCGCGTGCAGCGCCCGCTTGCGGCGGCGGCGCTGCGGGACACCACACAGACAACAACCCACCTGGCGCAGGTGCGCGGTGGTGAAGCGGCCGGCGTCGATGGCGCGCGCGTGCAGCGCCCGCTTGCGGCGGCGGCGCTGCGGGACACCACACAGACAACAACCCACCTGGCGCAGGTGCGCGGTGGTGAAGCGGCCGGCGTCGATGGCGCGCGCGTGCAGCGCCCGCTTGCGCGCGGCGCTGCGGGACACCACACAGACAACAACCCACCTGGCGCAGGTGCGCGGTGGTGAAGCGGCCGGCGTCGATGGCGCGCGCGTGCAGCGCCCGCTTGCGGCGGCGGCGCTGCGGGACACCACACAGACAACAACCCACCTGGCGCAGGTGCGCGGTGGTGAAGCGGCCGGCGTCGATGGCGCGCGCGTGCAGCGCCCGCTTGCGGCGGCGGCGCTGCGGGACACCACACAGACAACAACCCACCTGGCGCAGGTGCGCGGTGGTGAAGCGGCCGGCGTCGATGGCGCTTGCGGCGGCGGCGCTGCGGGACACCACACAGACAACAACCCACCTGGCGCAGGTGCGCGGTGGTGAAGCGGCCGGCGTCGATGGCACGCGCGTGCAGCGCCCGCTTGCGGCGGCGGCGCTGCGGGACACCACACAGACAACAACCCACCTGGCGCAGGTGCGCGGTGGTGAAGCGGCCGGCGTCGATGGCGCGCGCGTGCAGCGCCCGCTTGCGCGCGGCGCTGCGGGACACCACACAGACAACAACCCACCTGGCGCAGGTGCGCGGTGGTGAAGCGGCCGGCGTCGATGGCGCGCGCGTGCAGCGCCCGCTTGCGCGCGGCGCTGCGGGACACCACACAGACAACAACCCACCTGGCGCAGGTGCGCGGTGGTGAAGCGGCCGGCGTCGATGGCGCGCGCGTGCAGCGCCCGCTTGCGCGCGGCGCTGCGGGACACCACACAGACAACAACCCACCTGGCGCAGGTGCGCGGTGGTGAAGCGGCCGGCGTCGATGGCGCGCGCGTGCAGCGCCCGCTTGCGCGCGGCGCTGCGGGACACCACACAGACAACAACCCACCTGGCGCAGGTGCGCGGTGGTGAAGCGGCCGGCGTCGATGGCGCTTGCGGCGGCGGCGCTGCGGGACACCACACAGACAACAACCCACCTGGCGCAGGTGCGCGGTGGTGAAGCGGCCGGCGTCGATGGCACGCGCGTGCAGCGCCCGCTTGCGGCGGCGGCGCTGCGGGACACCACACAGACAACAACCCACCTGGCGCAGGTGCGCGGTGGTGAAGCGGCCGGCGTCGATGGCGCTTGCGGCGGCGGCGCTGCGGGACACCACACAGACAACAACCCACCTGGCGCAGGTGCGCGGTGGTGAAGCGGCCGGCGTCGATGGCACGCGCGTGCAGCGCCCGCTTGCGGCGGCGGCGCTGCGGGACACCACACAGACAACAACCCACCTGGCGCAGGTGCGCGGTGGTGAAGCGGCCGGCGTCGATGGCGCGCGCGTGCAGCGCCCGCTTGCGCGCGGCGCTGCGGGACACCACACAGACAACAACCCACCTGGCGCAGGTGCGCGGTGGTGAAGCGGCCGGCGTCGATGGCGCGCGCGTGCAGCGCCCGCTTGCGCGCGGCGCTGCGGGACACCACACAGACAACAACCCACCTGGCGCAGGTGCGCGGTGGTGAAGCGGCCGGCGTCGATGGCGCTTGCGGCGGCGGCGCTGCGGGACACCACACAGACAACAACCCACCTGGCGCAGGTGCGCGGTGGTGAAGCGGCCGGCGTCGATGGCACGCGCGTGCAGCGCCCGCTTGCGGCGGCGGCGCTGCGGGACACCACACAGACAACAACCCACCTGGCGCAGGTGCGCGGTGGTGAAGCGGCCGGCGTCGATGGCGCGCGCGTGCAGCGCCCGCTTGCGCGCGGCGCTGCGGGACACCACACAGACAACAACCCACCTGGCGCAGGTGCGCGGTGGTGAAGCGGCCGGCGTCGATGGCGCGCGCGTGCAGCGCCCGCTTGCGCGCGGCGCTGCGGGACACCACACAGACAACAACCCACCTGGCGCAGGTGCGCGGTGGTGAAGCGGCCGGCGTCGATGGCGCGCGCGTGCAGCGCCCGCTTGCGCGCGGCGCTGCGGGACACCACACAGACAACAACCCACCTGGCGCAGGTGCGCGGTGGTGAAGCGGCCGGCGTCGATGGCACGCGCGTGCAGCGCCCGCTTGCGGCGGCGGCGCTGCGGGACACCACACAGACAACAACCCACCTGGCGCAGGTGCGCGGTGGTGAAGCGGCCGGCGTCGATGGCGCGCGCGTGCAGCGCCCGCTTGCGCGCGGCGCTGCGGGACACCACACAGACAACAACCCACCTGGCGCAGGTGCGCGGTGGTGAAGCGGCCGGCGTCGATGGCGCGCGCGTGCAGCGCCCGCTTGCGCGCGGCGCTGCGGGACACCACACAGACAACAACCCACCTGGCGCAGGTGCGCGGTGGTGAAGCGGCCGGCGTCGATGGCGCGCGCGTGCAGCGCCCGCTTGCGCGCGGCGCAGCGCAGGATGTTCTCCTCCACGGTGGCGGCCGTCACCAGCCGGTACACGTGCACGTCGCGCGTCTGCCCGATGCGGTGGCACCGGTCTTGTGCCTGCAACGTAACGACAACATTAACTTTCTTGCTCCACTTACACCACTTATTGAACCCCCCCCGGGTACAGACCTGCGCGTCCATGGTGGGGTTCCAGTCGGAGTCGTAGAAGACGACGGCGTCGGCGCCCGTGAGGTTGAGGCCGACGCCGCCGCTGCGCGTGGACAGGATCATGGCGAACACGCGCGCGTCGCTGTTGAAGCGCTCCACCAGCAGCGCGCGCCGCTCCACGCGCGTGGCGCCGTCCAGCCGCAGGTAGCGCAGCCCGCGCCGGCACAGGAACGCCTCCAGCACGTCCAGCACGCGCGTCATCTGCGTGAACACCAGCACGCGGTGCCCGCGCGCGCGCAGCCCGCGCAGCAGCCCGTCCAGCCGCTGCAGCTTGCCTGCCACCACAAACCATTGTAAATCTTATCTCATTCCAATTTTATAAATATAAAAACTTAGATTCAAGTCGTGTCGCCATGTAGGTTAGCCTAGTTGCAATCAATCAAAAGTATTATGTTACCTTAACAAGATCATGATAAAAATAAGAATAAATAGATTTTTACTAAAACAAAAAGCAATGGGCTCATAACAAAGAGTAGTATGCGCTGACCTGCGTCTAGATGCAGCAGATGCGGGTGCGGGAAGGCCACGTGCGCGGCGGGCAGCGTGGCGGCCGCCAGCGCCGCGCGCGCGCCCTCCTGCAGCGCGCGCAGCTCCGCGCGGTGCCGCGCCGCGCCGCCGCCCGCGCCCGCCTGCAGCTGCGCCGCGCCCGCCAACGCTCCTATACACACGGTCCGCACACTGCACACAAACAACGTTACAATTACTAAATTACGCAAGCTCAATTAATAACTTGATAAAAAAAGACGTGTGGCACCCGGAGACTGCCGCGGTAAAGCTATTGCATAGCATTTTTTATCACCTTATGCAATAATTTTTTGGACTCAACTTCCTTAGTGGAAAAAAATTACTATATCGTCCCACGCATCTCCTCACGTTCTAAAAATACATTGTATATTAAACAATATCGAACTAACCATGCAGGAAACTCTTTTCTACGTCGTACAACTTCTTACTATAATAACAACCTAGTAAATGTGGACATTTTTAATCTATCATTACAAAACTTTAAAAAAGAAATTATTCATATTATTTTTGATTGTTGAAATACTGATTTGTTTCATAAGCTAATATTTGTATTGAAACTATGGAGCTGTTTTGGTCTGTTTATTTTTTAATATTGTAAAGTATAATTATGTAAGACTCTCTTTGCTTCCTAAATAAAGAAAAAAAAAAAAAATTTTATTAATGCAGTAATAATGTTTGATCTAATATGAAGTTCCACAAGTTCCTAGTAGATGGCGCTGATTGTTTATTAAAGCCCGCATGTAAAGTTATGAAATCAAAGTATCACCGCTGTGCCGGTCGGAGTGGGGGGTGTTAGGTTTTTTCGTTACGGAATTTCTGGATTCGGTCCTCACGCTCAAGGCCCGCGATAGAAGCTATGCAATACCTTAAAAATACACAAAACTTGGAATGAGCAGTCACCTGTCTACTACGTGCGGCAGGTCCTGTAACGGCGGGAGCAGGCGCAGCGCGGGCGGTATCTCCGGCTGCGGCGTGGTGACGGCCGCGCGCAGGTCGGCGCCGTACAGCGGCAGCCGCCAGCAGCGCCGCTCGTTGCAGGCCGCCAGCCGGCGCAGGCACGCGCGGCGCCGCGCCAGCAGCCGGGCGGCCGGCGCGCCGCGCGGAGTTGCCGCCGGGCGCGGGGGCGAGGTGGGGCGGGGCGCGCGCGGCGCGGGCGGCGGCAGCGCGGCGGCGGCGGGCGGCAGCGCGCGCGGCACGAGGCGCAGGTGCAGGCGCAGCGCGGCGGGCGGCGCGCGCGGCGCGGGCGGCGGCGGCGCCAGCTCCTCGAGCAGGCGGCGCGGCGGCGCCAGATGGCGCGCGCGGTGCGCGGCGAAGGCGCCGGCGCCGGCGGCCTCGAGGCCGGCCAGGTCGCCGGCCAGCGCGGCCAGCAGCGCGCGGCGCTCGCGCACGCCGGCGGCCAGCGCCAGCGCGGGCACGGGCACGGCGAGCGCGGGCAGCTGCAGCGGCGAGTGCACGGGGCGCGGCTCGAACAGGTCGGGGTGGTTGCACACCTTGCGCAGCTGCATGAGCACGTTGATGACGCTGAGCAGGTTGCCCTGCGCGAGCGTCTCCTTGGTGCGCGCGCGCGACATGAAGTCGTCGTAGAGGTGGCGCTGGCGCTTGGCGAGGCGGCACATGAGCACGTGCTCGTACTTGCGCGGCAGCTGGCGCTCCACGTCGCGCTTGAGGCGGCGCAGCAGGAAGGGCCGCAGCACGGCGTGCAGGCGGCGCAGCAGGTCGGCGCCGGCGCCGCCCGCGCCGCCCTCGCCCATGGCGGCCACGGGCGCGAACCACTCGCGGAACTGCGCGGCGGACGCGAACACGCCCGGCATCAGGAAGTGCATCAGCGACCACAGCTCCACCACGCTGTTTTGTAGCGGCGTGCCCGTCAGCAGGAGCCGCCTGAAAAACACAAATTACATTAATAATAAACCGTTTCATAAAAAACTTCAATATTTTATCATTGATTATTTAATACATAGTAGATGTCGCAATTTAACCATTAAATAACATACGAAAAAAAATATTATTTCATCAAATAAATGCAACTGACCTCTCTGTTTGAAAGTTTAGTAGCATCTGCCACCGTTGTGATTTGAAGTTCTTTATGTTCTGCGCCTCGTCAAGTATGAGGTATTTCCATCTTTTCCGGCGGAAGCTCTGGTGGTCCTGCACGACCAACTTGTAGGAGGTGATGCAGACGTGGAAGGAGTTGGCCTTGGTCCAGCCGACGCGCTTCAGCTTGCGCTCCTTGATGGTGCCGTAGTAGGTGAGGATCTTGAAGGCGGGGCACCACTTCTTGAACTCGAGCTCCCAGTTGACGACGACGGAGGTGGGCGCCACGACGAGGTGCGGCCCCCAGTCCTGCGCCTCCAGCGCCAGGTGCGCCAGCAGCGCGATGGTCTGGATGGTCTTGCCGAGCCCCATCTCGTCCGCCAGGATGCCGTTGAGGCGGCGCTGGTGCATGGTGGCCAGCCAGTGCAGGCCCACGTGCTGGTACTCGCGCAGCGCGTGGCGCAGCAGGCGCGGCACGGGCGTGGCCACGGCCGTGTCGGCCAGCGTGGTGCCGGTGGGCTGCAGCGCCGCGGCCGCCGCCGCCGCCGCCTGCACGCGCTGCGAGCCCTCCTGGCCGGCGTCGGCCGGCGCCGCCGCGGCCTCGGCCACCAGCGCCTCCAGCGACTGCGGCGCGTCGTCGGCGCTGGAGGCGTCGTCCGAGGAGGCGCTGTCGTCGTCGGCGCTGGAGCCGGCGGAGCGCGGCGCGGGCGGCGGCGCGTCGCGGTAGCGCTGCAGCAGGTCGGCCAGCGGCAGGTCGGCCTCGCTGCGCAGCGCGCGCAGCTCGGCGGCGTGGTCGGCCAGCTCGGCGCGCTCCTGCTCGGCGATGGTGGCCTCGTCGTCGGCGGAGTCGTCGGCGGGCTCGTAGTCCGAGGGCGGCGGCGACTGCGGCGCGGCGGGCGCGGCCCCGAGCCCGGCCGCCAGCTGCCGCGAGTAGCGCTCCGTGCGGTCCACCATGTAGCTGAGCTGCTCGTCCAGCGCCGACGCGCGCGCGCGCTCCACGCGCCGCACGCGCTTCCACTCCACTATCTGCGGGGGACGTCGCACTTCACAGAAAACGCTCATGACGCTGTTTTACTAACTACCATGCCGCTACAAGTTTGTGCTTTTAGATCATAAATAAATAAATATTTCTGACACCCACACAACATTATCTACCCCAAATTAAGTTTCTTAAACAACTTGTGCTATGGACACTAGATAACTGATATACTTAAGAAATATATAAACATACATATTGAATAGATACATATTTTTATTAGAATAAACTTAAATAAACATATAATTATCCATGACTTGACGGCGAAGATCTGTGTTCATCACACCGATAGCCGCCGCCGCCGGGATTCGAACCCAGGACCTCTGGCATAGAAGACAATGTATGTTACCACTACACCAGCCGGTCGTCAAACGATCATAATATACAAGTATTTTATTTATAGCTTAATTGTACTCAAACAATAAATCGTATTCGTTTCTAGCGTGACATTATTTTTGAAAGTTTTTAATTTTATATACGACTTTATTCAGACAACTAAAATAAAATAAAAAATTAAATGACCGAATGTCTTTACTTTGTGTTATATATACAAGGTTGATTTGTAGTCACCGGTCAAATTTTTTTACACAACAAGTATCATTTATAGAAACGATTTCTGCAAAAAAAAGGTATTTTTTTTTACAAAGAAATAAATAAATCCGCTAACATATTAATCAAACCATGGTCACTCTAAATTGCCATTAAAATAAAGACAACTACGCGCTTCTACAAAGCATCTTGTAGTACTACGTCGTAGTATTATCAAAGAAATGCCGCGTCGTAGTAGCTTTGTTCATCAATAGCGACTATTTGCATAAAAGTTTGTGGTGCCATATCTTTATTTTTTTGTACTGAGCTATACTAAAATAAATATGCAGGTACGTTTATATCGTTTCAAAGAAACTAACATATAAATTTGGCTGGTGACTACAAATCAACCCTGTATTTAATAAAATTTTTGATATTAAAACATTTTCTAAATATTTGCTTAAATCATCTATAAATTGTAAATATGTTACTGGCTGTCAGTTTTATACATCTTCTATTATATTTTATTTAAGAGCTGTGGATTTTGTTTCATATAAATTAAATAAGTAATATTTGTAAAGCCTTAACAGTGACAATTGACAAAAAAAAAAACAAAAGAGACTAAAACAAAATATTATTAGAATAAATACGAGATTAAACTGCTAAGACATGAGTCTTCTAATCTTCATACCTTTTCAACATTAGCCCAGAATGTCCGAATTTCTTTTGCAGCAAAAGCGGCTATTTTCTTTAATTGTAGCTCCTGGGCCTTCTCAGCCTTTTGAGCCGCCGATGCTTTGTCCTGGAAGTACTTTTGAACCGCTCGAGCGCACTGAAATTCAATTAGCACATTGAGAACCTGTCGGTGGCACAATTAAATAGCAACGAGGGTAAAACAGCGCGGGCTCACCTTCTTGGCGGCCTGCTTCTTCCACTTGCGCTCGTGCGCGAAGTCCTGCGCCAGCCAGGCCATCTCCTCCAGCAGGTAGTCCCAGTGCGTCTTGTGGCGCGGCGGCTCCAGCACGCGCGGCAGGCGGCGCTCGGGCCACAGGCCGGCGCGCGCCAGCTCGGCCACGCGGCGCGCCAC
This sequence comes from Stenoptilia bipunctidactyla, assembly GCA_944452665.1. NCBI lineage: Eukaryota > Metazoa > Arthropoda > Insecta > Lepidoptera > Pterophoridae > Stenoptilia > Stenoptilia bipunctidactyla. The sequence goes on from OX101732.1 coordinate 668,348, forward strand.
CCACGCCTCCTGCTTGGCCTTGTCCAGCGCGGGGTCGGGCGGCGGCGCGGGCGCGGGCGCGGCCGGCGGCCCGGCCGGGCGCCGCGCCTCCAGGAAGGCCTGCAGCGCGGGCGACGCGGGCCGCCGCCGCCACGCGCCGTACTCCATCATGTTGCCGCCCGCCTGCAGGAAGTACAGCTCGCTCAGCTGCTCCGTGAACCTGCGGGACACGCACCGTCACACGCCGCGCTCTCCGACCGTTGCAGAACCACACCCCCCCGTGTCCGCCACCCACCCATAGCATGCACGTCCGACAAACTCTTCGTCTCATGCATCTTTATCTTATGAATTAATGTAATTAATCTCTCTCATGAATTTATAATGTGATTGATAGTTTCAGAAATGACATGTTTGCAAGTGTGACACAGTGGGCTACAACAGAGAAAGGCGGCATACCTGTCGCGCATGGTGCGCATGCGCTGCAGCGCGTGGTCCTGCAGGCGGCGGCGCAGGTCGTCGGCGGCGCGCGCGCGCTTGCGCGGCGGCTCGCCCTCCGACGCCTGCCGCAAACAAAACACCTACGCTTAGTACTCTATTTTATACAAGGTGGCAATCCAAAATTATAGTGATAATGAAAATAGAATTTTGGATTTCAACATATACAGTGCACAGTGTTTGTGCATATTATTATATGCCATAGCAACTAACTCTAAAGTACTACAGCATAATTCATAGAAAATTTCTTACAGCTGAAAAATTTACATTAGAAGTAACTTTTTATTCTCTATATTAATCTATTGCTTCATGAATGTATGTTTTAGAAACATGCTCACCTTTAGATTTTAATAATCAGATTAAATTAAAAGGGGGCATTTTATGCCCTATCAAATAAGTTAAGGCTGAACAATTAAACTGCAGTACCAAAGTAATAAAAACAGAATGAGTCCATGTTCTAAAGATCTATACTACAACCCTTTCAAAGATATACTTACTGGATTGTGTTTATTTCTTAAAAAACCTAAGATTTTGAGTGTAATAATCAATCAATAAACAAATTTTCTGTATGACATACAATAATAGCATTGTTGCCCTCTAAATCTAAGCTGCCTTCTAAATTACTATGTCAGCCACAATCCGTGCCACAAACCACGTCGGGGTTATTTAAAAAAGCTCTATGGTTTATGGCGCTTCGCCGGCCGCTGCCCCGCCAACGCTCGCTCAGTTCGCGTACGTATATTACTTAGTGTTGTAAAATGCTTGAGTCGGCGCTAAAACACTGACTTGAGCGTTTAGATAAAGAAGCTCAATCGTAGCGCCGAACTCGACGCTCGCTTGACTCAACTCGAGCGTATCCCCTTATTAAAAAAATATTCATATACCCTCAACTCCGAGCCTTGAAGCCCAAAAGAGTGGACTCGGCGCTCATCGCTCGACTCAAAAAGCTAATTTTTACAAAACTAATATATATACATTTATGCAACCTAAATGCTCCAGCTCGCTGCGCTCGTCGTCGCACCTAACCGAACCGACTACGTATTCCGGAACGGGAGCCCTTCGTACATCGATCACTTGGTACATCTTCCTGGATACTCGATCCAGGGATCGCATAGGATATGCGTGCGTGTGAATGTGTAAATTATTTAAGGAATCTGTAGAGATTATGAAGTTAAAATGTAACATGGTATAACAACTATTGCCATTGATCCTGTTACTAATTCTAAACAAGCAGTTTTCAGGTTTTGTATAAACAAAAAATAACAGTGTAGAAATATCAGAAAACAAACTTAAATAAACATCCAGAGTCTGAATAAAACTACTTTATAAGCGGATTAATTGCGTATAATTTATATTTTACATTTTATCTTGACGTTTCATTGTCTTTGCAGACCCCGTAAGTAAAAATGTAGGTTTCCGAGTTTGTTTTTGAATTTTATTCTTAAACTGTGCGGTTAAATGACAATTGTTTTACCTCGTTGAATAGCCAGAGAGTTGTAGAAGTTCGACAAAAAAGTGTATAGAAAATTCATTTTCATTTTCACTTTGAGATTACATGATTTGGGATTGGAAATGACCTCTCGAACATCACCTAATGAGATTCCGGTCTAATTACCAATAACCCTGTATGTTTTAATAATGTTTTTTGCATTTAAAATGCTCATTTTTTATTTATTTAACCCTGTATGTACCTACATTTTTTCTGGGATTCAAAGATTAACTAGGTAACAAACAACTTTTAAATGTAAATTAGATATCAGCCTGTTTAAGCACATACTCTGTATAATTTGCTACTGTTATATCCCATCGACGTGATATCGTGCACACCGGTTAGTAATAACAAATGGGCATTGGGATTCAGTACAGTTTAAAATTTTGTATCCGTGGTAGATCAATCGTTAATGGTATTTTCTCTCAGAAAAAAAACAAACATACAGAGCACAATCCAAATAGAATTAAATTAAAGTAAGTTCTATTACAGTACAAATATTGGTGAAGTAGTCAAGTATAGTCTAACTAATTCTTGAATCCCTGCTTTTTTAGCAGACGCTGTAATATTCAGTTACTAATGCTGTTGCGCAAGTACCTACAACAAAAACTATAGTTGCTTGCAACCAATATCAAAAACGCTCAGCACAACTATATAATACAATAAATCGAACACTAGAAATCTTTCATAAAACAAAAAGTGCCTCTCAGGAAATTATTTACGAATGGTTAAAAAGTCGGAATTATGTTATTATTGTGTATAAATAAATAAATAAAATAAATAAATGATGAAGTTAAAGCAATTGTATATTATCCTAAATAAAGTTAATTTACACTTGCTAAACACACATACACACTCACAATACACACATACACTTTAACACATTCACTCAAACACTTAAAAAAATACTAGATCAATCATGATTCACATTAATTTATGATTTACCTACTTTAATTTAATTAAATTTAGTATTAAAATTTATAATACAATCTGTCTCATTATATATATTTATTTCTGATAATTAGCAATTAAAATTAATATTAAATAATAATAAAATTAAACTAGGGTTTAAGAATGTAAAACAACTTTTGCTTTTGTAAAAAAATACTTAGTTATTAGTTATAGACTCTTCTAAAACAAGCATTGTTATGCTTAAAGAAGACTCCAGCAACTTATTTGTAATATTGATTGTCAATTGTTTTTGAGAAATAAATTATCTGAATTTGAATGTAATTTCATTTACTTCATAAAGATAGGTTATTGGACACAAAGAAACTATTTTATAACTAAAATATATGTTTTTTAAGCTACAGGAAAGATTTTAATCTTATATACACATTTATATTGTATACTATGATTACAAAAGATATACATAAATCTTTTATGAGTAAATACAAAATATGTTTTTGTGCCAAATAAACTCATCTAAGGTAATGCTAATAATTTTGTCTTTTCTTCATTTAGTACTGTATGCGACTCGTCAAAAATGATAAAGGTAGATAAATATTAGGGTGTATTATCAACAAAAAAGTATTACCATTGTCGGTTGTAGAGCACCGGCTCCGGTTGGCGCGCTCTCATCATGACCGCTCATTTTCTGTCATTGCGAGTAACTCTTCAGATTTTTCGCTCTGCTCGTAAATTTCCTCCATTAACCATTTATTTGATAGAGTTTTTAGGCTTCATGACTCATATTTCAACATTTTATTCGGTGAATTTCTTAACTATTTACTAAACCTATCACTGACACAACTAGAGCAATAAGCTTGAAATCTGATACGAAATATTTAATGAAAAATTTCAAATAGCTTATCAATATATAATGTTAATCGTAAATATCACAATTTTCTTGAAGAAATTAGCAAGCACCGAACACCAACGCCAGCGGCCATCTTGCCGCCATATTTGTAATATTACTCAATCGAAACACTTTCAGCGACCAATGTTTCTATCCACAATTTAAAACATATCACAGAAACATCCAACTTACAGGTATACTTTAATCAACAGAAAATTATTTAAATTACACACCTATACATTTATTTTCACATATAATATGCGTTATTGTCTAGAAAACTAATTTGTATTTAGTTGACAAATATGATGCGTATGTGTGCGTGTGTGTATTTACATTCATTCATTCATACATGTGCATGTGTGTGTGCACAAAATCAATCGTCAGTCAGTTCGCTATTTTTTTTTAATTTATTTACGGCATGGTTGCAAGTCCTTAAGCCTAGTCAGTTCGCCCGCTTGCTGTGTAGCCATTAGACAAAAATAGTTGACTTCAATCAATAAAAATGAATAAAGTAAATCCCCAGACAATCACACCGACTACATGGCCCCAAACGAAGCAGAGCTTGTGATATGGGATACCATTTAGCAAACTAGGGGGGAACCTAGAGTACAAATTTCAAAAATATTTTAAATATCTTCAAATTTATACATAAAGCAGTCTCGGAGATCTGCCAAATGTCATACATGAACACAACTAAGACCTGAAATTGATATCGGACTGGACTGGAGTCATAATTATGGTCTTACTGTTAATCCCTTTTTTGTACGATCGGTGTTGCTTTGGAAAGATTTGCCCATAGAGATCCGCAAAGCTCCCAGTCCTTACACCTTCAAAAGGATGCTTAAACGCTATTCTCTCATCAGGAAACTCCACCACTACGGCATCAAAGGCACTGACCTCAAACTTTTGAATTCATATCTAAGTGACAGAATTCAGAAGGTTGAGGTAAACCGGAAAAGGTCGGCTGGGTCGGTTGTGAGAATGGGAGTGCCACAAGGATCAATTCTGGGCCCATTTTTGTTTCTAGTCCATATATAAATGATCTACCGTATATGGTAGGCAATAATCACGAGATTGTATTGTTTTCTGACGACACATCATTAATTTTTTAAATGATTAGACAAAAAATCAACTACGACGATGTAAACAATGCTCTCTCAAATGTTGTGCAGTGGTTCAATATAAATAATCTAGCTTTCAATGGTAAAAAAAACTAAATGTATAAAATTCTCTACGCCAAATATAAGACAAGTTGAGTCTGATCTGCGTCTTAATGGGAACAGGTTGAATCTAGTAGATAACACTGTTTTTCTTGGAATTACCTTAGATTCTAAATTGCAATGGAGCGCCCATATCTCACAGCTAGCGAGTAGACTTAGTTCTGCAGCGTTCGCGGTAAAGAAAATTCGTTCATTGACTGATATTAATACGGCGAAGCTGGTTCATTTTAGTTATTTTCATATAATAATGTCCTACGGCATCCTACTTTGGGGCAATGCCGCATATATTGACACGATATTTACACTGAAGAAAAGGGCTATTCGTGGAATGGATAAACTTGGAAATAGAGAATCTCTTCGAGAAAAGTTTAAAGAGTTTGGTATCTTGACCCTTGCATCACAATATATTTATGAAAACATTATGTTTATTTATAAGAATAGTAATAAATTTAAAACTAGGAAAGATAATAATGATAAAAATTACTCTTTAAAGACTAGGAACGACCATAAGTTAGCGTTTGCCAAACTAAAGCTGGGCAAAAGCAGCAAATCATTTATTGGAATCTCAATACGTATATTTAACAAAATTCCGAAGTCAATTCAATCCCTGCCATTCAATAAATTTAAATCAATCATTAAAAACACTCTATCTCGAAAAGCTTATTATAAAACTAAAGATTACTTAGATGATAAAAAGGCATGGGATTAAGCACAACAGGATATTTCTAAAAGTTTCTAATTACTTATTAATTTTATTTACGGCTTGGCTGTGCGGTATGACATATGGCATAATGGTGACTGTTCCACTCACTTACTTTCTTGTCAAGACAACAGCAAGAACGTCATGCTCCCTCAGGCGGCATGGCTAGTGGTAGCGTCGGGTATCGGGTCACCCTCTTCCCTAAAATATGGTTGAAGAGGGCGATGGCTGGTGCTTGCGTTATACTCGTGAACGGGTGCTGCTAGCGGTGCCAGGTCGTTTTGCTGATGATACAATGACTATTTTATTCCATTCTTGTTTAAATACTCTGGTCCCAGTTTGTCATGTTCGTGTTGTGCATCCATAGCTTAATGAACCTACTATGTAAGCAATTTGGTTTTGGCATGACATTGGCTCTCACAATTAGCTGTCTTGTGTTTGTTTTTTTTTTCATGTCATGATCAATTTGTACTGTATGTACCTATTAGTTTTAATTCGTATAATCCTGACTGAAAAAGAGTGCCAAGAGTTTTTTTCCGCCGGCTTTTTTTGTCACTTGTCTACTGTAATATCTTATTCAATAACTATCAACACCTTGTTAAAGCCGAAGTAAAAAATTGTGACGTCATTAAGCTGCCATTCGATGGTCTTATGATGAATAAAAAAAATTCATTTCATTTTTCATTTCATTTCATTTCATTTATTACCTCGTGAAACACTCTTCGTCTGAATCTATTACTAAGTATGTGTATGTATTATTAATATGTTAGTAGTATATCATTAATATTTACGTATATTTATGATTAAGTATATGTATGTATATGGGTTTGAGTCAAAATAAATGTACATGAGTAAAAATTATGGTATCCACCGCCTTCAACGTATAATTTTGGCTATGTTTGTTGCACTTACCATGTTTTAATATATTTTTTAATTACATTGGACCATGTGTTATATAAAAAAAAACAGATTTCATATTTACACCAACATTCATCGTCTTTTTTACATATTGAAAAAAGTTTTTTTTTCTCCATATAAATGAAACATGTCCCTTTCACTACCTCGTTAAGATAATAGCTCAAAACTAACGAAATTTCTTAGAAAGCTTAGAATTAAAATTTTATTAAAAGTTTGTGTAATACCTGGTCTTCGTTTTTATCATACTTTATCACCTAGCTTATTAAATAATAGAAATAAAAATTGTTAATGAGAGCATCCTAGAATTGGACCTGTGAGAAACTATGTGTGAGAAATGCCATTTACACCACCGTAGAATTATAGAAACAGGTACCTCTCTGCACATTTTAAAGCTGACAACATTGCCGTCAATCGTTAAAAAGAGAAAGTGTCAAATATCCCTTTGTGTCTTGATGTATTGGTGTTTTTATTTTGGTCATCCGCATTTTTTGTGAAAAAAACCTGTGAAAAACGCAGTTAATACCAAGAAAAGTAAGTAATATTTGTTTATACCATACCTACTCTAAAAAGCTTATTTTATTCACGCAAAACAGTGAATAAAAAGGCCTTTTATTCACTGTTTTGGTGTTTGATAATGATAATAATAAGAAAATTACGCTTAATTTCAGTCATTGCTCTAATTTTAATGTCCATTTCAATCAATGTAACATTTCTTATTTCTTGATTAAATTCCTATTTTCGCTTAAATTATGTCTTTTTCTCGTATTCATGGTATGAAGTATAGTATGCCACTCCTGAATAAAGTACGAATTTATATCGAGGGCCATGAATCACTCGCGTCGCTCAGGATTCTAACAGTTGAATAACTCGCTGCGCTCGTATTGCAATCATCTTAAATCACTCGCTACGCTCGTGATTCAATCGTTAGAATCCTTCACTTGCTCGTGACTCATCTACGGCCCTCGCTTTAAATCCGTCCTTTATTCACTGGTTGCATAATATACTATTATTACTAGGACAAATCATGTTTCTAGTAAAATGATCCCGATATGACAGTATCACACTTTCATAGTATCCGATTTTTAAGTTATCGATGTTAGAAAACGTCTCAGAAGGGAGTCACTCAATCAAACAACTTATCAGTTTAAGTTTTATATTTATTATAATCTACCACCACTTCGGAAAGTCGATCTGTGCAGAAGAAGTGGCAAGAAACTCAACAGCAATCATCTTGTAAAATACATAGTAACAGTTTACAGCCAGAGAACAATAAATAAGTAAATATCACAATCTTAACGACACTGACCTTTATCACAAAGCGGCTCGTTCTCCTCTAAAAGCGGAGAGTAGACTGACTAAATCAATCCCGGTTTCTCTTTCCCCTCCAATAACTTTCCCGCCAGAACTATCGGACCACGTTATGCTATGTCGTCGTCTACCAACCGTCGTGTCAGTCTGCTCTCCGGAAAAAACAAAGCCAATAGACTAACTCATTTATTACTTATAAAAATCATACTAAAATAACTAAATAAATTGAGTAACATAAATAAACATTGTATAATATAACTGCATAATTAACTATTGATGACAGTCGGCCATCCAAATTACATCGTGCGTCCTCGAACGATTTACAAATCTGATAAGATGCTAAGAGTATATATTACAACAAAATTTCATAAATTTCAATAACAATAATTACTTATGTCTTAATTTTTTTTATATTGTAAAATCTGTTATCACTTTAAGCATATCATAAACATACATAGTTTTATGCTACATAGTAGGACCAGGGTGTCCTATATGGACCAGGGTGTCCATTACTTATAAACAAGGACCAGGGTGTCCTATATGAACCAGGGTGTGAATCACGACGACGTTCTGTTCGATCTTGCAAGCTGCGGCTTGCACGCTCCCTGTAGTCTTGACCGAAGCGGCTGCGAATCCGCAGCATACGATGGCTCGGTTGGCGCCTGGTAGAACTGCGTGACCGACGACCTCCAGCAGGTGACTTAGTTGGACAAGTCGGAGTGTAGACCACGCGTTCCCGACATTGGTTCATTCTGGAACGTAAATTCTTACGCGTAGTTCATGTAACCCAAATACGTACTCCCGCAACCCCATAGCAACATAACCATAGACTAGAGCATAAGGGGTAGATAAAATATGAAATATTTTAATACTAAGTCCACTCTGTACACTACTGAATTTCAAATTGTATTTCTCGAAGACAAGTGAATTGTATTCTTTTATTTCGAGAAATAAACTTCTAAAACCAAATCTACATGATTTAAACTTATTTCAACTTCGCTCAATAATTTAATACTTTTGTCAGGACTCATGTGGACGTTAAACAAAATTTATGTTTTTGAGTACAATCCCACTTCTGAGATGTTAGAAAACGTCTCAGAAGGGAGTCACTCAATCAAACAACTTATCAGTTTAAGTTTTATATTTATTATAATCTACCACCACTTCGGAAAGTCGATCTGTTGAGAAGTGGCAAGAAACTCAACAGCAATCATCTTGTAAAATACATAGTAACAGTTTACAGCCAGAGAACAATAAATAAGTACCTAAATATCACAATCTTAACGACACTGACCTTTATCACAAAGCGGCTCGTTCTCCTCTAAAAGCGGAGAGTAGAGTAGACTGACTAAATCAATCCCGGTTTCTCTTTCCCCTCCAATAACTTTCCCGCCAGAACTATCGGACCACGTTATGCTATGTCGTCGTCTACCAACCGTCGTGTCAGTCTGCTCTCCGGAAAAAACAAAGTCAATAGACTAACTCATTTATTACTTATAAAAATCATACTAAAATAACTAAATAAATTGAGTAACATAAATAAACATTGTATAATATAACTGCATAATTAACTATTGATGACATCTATATCTATCTATACTTATAATAAATCTGTAGAGAGGTTAATTCTGTACATGAAATATATTTTCAAACTAACTATCAGGGGGTGATTAGTGATCGATACTGATGCCAAAAATGCAATCAGTAAAATTTTTGTCTGTCTGTCTGTCTGTCTGTATGTTCCTTATAGAAACAAAAACTACTCGACGGATTTTCACGAAACTTGGTAAAATTATTTTTCATACTCCTGGGCAGGTTATAGTATACTTATTATCACGCTACAATCAATAGGAGCAGAGCAGTGAAGGGAAATGTTGGGAAAACGGGAGAAATTACTTCATTTTTTAAGCTTCCGTCGCGTGTGCAGCCCTAATGATCAAAGCTACAGAGAAATCATGTATCACAGAAATATTCTTCATAAAATTATATAAAAAATATCCCACAACAGTATATGTCTATATTTTATGGTTGACTCACAATAACACGTGTAAATCCCGATAGCTTAGCAGTTCGGAGCTTTCTGATTATATTTGTTTACTCTTACGTTTATAATACTCTCACTCATCCTTAATTAAAAAAAATTAACATTATTACCTATTCAATAAAAAAAGAATCATAGAAATCGGTATAGAAACACCAAACTTATACATGAAATACGCTAATAACCCATCGCGCGTGAATATTGAATGATATAAGGATTATTTTTGCGTAACGGTTGCCGCGCTCGACGCGGCTCGCGGCGGTACGGTATAAAAAGGCGGGAGGCGAGCGCAAGCTTTATAATTCATTCAATATTTGGCTGTTGATGCGTTTAAAGCGTTCGACTTTATTGACAGACAATAATTGATATTATAAACCGTGCTTATCAGCGCGACTTTTAGTCTTTAAATAGTTTATTTGAATTTCTTTCGTTGTTATTTTATAAAATAGGTATTAGTTGTTTTGGTAGTGTTTAAATATTCGGTCAAATTCCAAATTTTGGCTAATTTATGTTCAGTTTCTTTCTTTCCAATTCTTTTTGGATATCTCAAATTTTAACAGGTTGCGGTGCAGGAGAAACCGTCTTTATTCCCAGAATTCCCATAATACCAAATAATTTTCCATTCCAATTTAAAAGAACGCAATTCCTACTATCGCTGTGTTTTGCAATGACAATTAATAAGGCTCAAGGGCAGACTTTTCGTGTTGCTGGAGTAGATCTCGGTGTCAGTTGTTTCTCGCATGGTCAGTTATACGTCGCTCTTTCCCGGGTTAGCAGTTCTAGAAATCTTCATGTTCACGTGCCGGACGGGTCAACTTTCAATATAGTTTACTCGGAAGCTTTGCGCTGAAGTATCTTCGTTCCATAGATACTTAAGCCTCATGTGAAAGTGATCTAAACAATTAATTGTCAAATATTATAAAATGTCAATCCTTATCCTTACTAATATTATAAATATGAAAGCGTGGATATTTGTTCAGCTTTCACGCAAAAACTACTCGACGAATCATGAGAGATACTAGAAGGAACATAGGATACTTTTAATCCCGAAATTATCGCGAGCGGAGCTGTGGGCACAGCTAGTACTCAAATAAAGTGCTTTTAAAGTCCTGTGAGAAACGGTCGAACTAAATTGTTCATATTGCACGTTCATACTGGTCTTATTTCTCACATGTCCGTCTCTCACAGCATTTATTTTACCTTTTCTACTCGTATTTATGAACTTTTGTGTGTCTTGTCTTATAAAAATGCCCGTCATTTGATATATTTTTAACCAACTTCAAAAAAAGATATTCTTAGCTTGTACTGTATGTGTGAATATAGGTATTTTAAATTAAATGAATTAAAGTTTATGTAAGTACGAGGGTGGGTCAATAAGTCCGTGACTTTTGGAATAAAACACAGATTTTTTGATAAATAAACCATTTTATATTTCAAGACTACGTTGAAGCCCTTGAGCTCTATACACTTTGTACAACGCTTCTCCAATTTTTTTATCCCTTCCCAAAAATATGATTTGTCGAGGTCCTCAAAATAGGCCTTTCATTGCGAGATCACTTCATCATTGGAGTCAAATCTTTTCCACCAAGCCATTTCTTCAGGTTTGGGAACAAGAAGTAGTCACTCGGAGCCAAATCTGGAGAATAGGGATTTTTCATAGATTTTTGCCATGGCAACTGCACATGTGTGTACCCTTGCATTGTCATGGTGGAAAAGAACTTTTCTTGGCCAAATGAGGTTGGTTTTTTTCAAATCGTCATTGAATCGATCCAATAAGTTGGCATAATATTCCCCATCGATGGTTCTTCCCCTTTGAAGGTAGTCAATGTGGATTATCCCGCGTGCATCCCAAAAAACAGTCGCCATAACTTTATTGGCTGACAAACCCACCTAAGCCGATTCACCCTTAGAAACTCACTGTTTTGACTGTTGTTTGGCCTCTGGTGTGTTGTGATGGATTCTTTTTTCATCCATGGTTACAAAACGGGGCAAAAACTCCTCCATATTGCGACTAAACAACGCCAAACCTTCGTTTGAAGTTGTTACACGATTGCGTTTGTGGTCGACTGTGAGCAAACGCGGCACCCATCTTGCGGAAAGCTTTCTCATGCCCAAGTGATCTTTCAAAATTGAAACCACTGAGCCATGCGAGATCCTTCCACAATCTCTCGCACTTTCAATCTTCGGTCGGCCAACACCATATCGTGAATTTTTACGATTATTTCGGGTGTAGAGACCTCAACTGGGCACCCAGGACGTTAGCCAACTTCAGTGCTTGTACGGCCACAACGAAATTCAGTAAACCACTTTTATTTATCAAGCTTAGCCTTGGTCTAAGTAATGGTTTTTTTTCGCATAAAATAATACTTAACGCTTTTCCATTTTTTCCTCAAGTTACTGGGTAGTCTGATAAATATAGCTGTCAAACACAAACTAACTGACGCAGCAAGTTCAAATTCTGACAGGAGTCAATTGACAGATGCCTGTTGACAGGAGTAGTGTTGCTTTTTCAGTAAAGAGGTCAGAAATTCAAAAAGTCACGTACTTATTGACCCGCCTAGGTATGTATGTTTGTTTGGTTGGCTGTGATTATCCGATTTTAAGTCACAATTGGGCTTAAAAAAGTAATTATGAAGCTTTTTGACTAGTGCGACATTACAGAAGAGGATACGCTAACAGGAAAGCATATAATGTGTGAATTAGAAGACCCATGCATGTACAAAATACATGGTACAGGCGCACTAATATTTAATAAGTTACCTGATTTCAACTATTTTTAAGTGTTTATAGTTCATACATACATGTTGTATCGTTAAGTATTTCGCATAGGAAGGTCTTGTTCTTTTCTTTTCAGTAGTGCAATCACAGAACTTTATCGGTTCACGAAAGTTGTATGGTAGTATAATGTTAGTTGTGTGTGAGCAACAATTGAAAACTGATATATGTTTACCTGCCACACGAAAAGTTTCAATGAATATGTCTTCGCTACTTTTAAATGTTTATGAACATTATGTATTGTTAAATAACTGTAAAATAAATAAATCACAATTTTGCTTGTAACTTGCAACCGACTTCATACTCTACGCACATTTATATATGTCGGAAAATAAACAAAACGAAAAGAAGCGTTACTCACAAAACACGATAGAATTAATCACTGGACAGTTACTTAGTACCGAATCTGTGGGCTTGGGTATAACCCTGGCTTAGTCACCACAAAATCTTTATTCGCGAGTCCGTTCCGTCAGTTACAATGCCAACTCAATTAATACCGAGCTACTATTGACCGTCAGTCCGAGATACGTCAGCGCACCTAGCCGTCCTAAACGTATCTGTCTTGCCATTAGTTGCCATCATCCTACTTCTAGATATCCCCGCTGGCGCTGCAATCGAATGTTAAACAGTCATTCATTGCATTTAGCGCCCTCTACGACAGTGCTACCAACATACTTCCGTTACCATGAAGTCATACTAACATCTTAATATCGCCAACTTATCGTTAGCTCCGACATATATTTAAGAGTCGATAAAGTTCTCTGATCGCAGTGCGGTTTTTTACGCTGTAGGGATTTTTGATTTTTTTTCCATTACCTACTTACGTTTAATTTTTTGTTATAATATAAATATAAATGGGCATAAAATTTGGTATTTTTTTATCGTAGGGATCGTTATGCGAGCGCTTACTCAGCGATAAGAGCGCTCCGTCCTCGGTGCTAACCCTCTTCAAACTGTCATAGATCCGAAATCCGAAATAAATGAAAAATGGTAAAAGAAACCAAAAAAATATTTTTAAATACCTATTAAGTGATACCCCACGTTACAACTTAAGTTGAATAAATATTCATAACATTTTGCCTCAAAAATCTGTCATCTGATTTTCATAATTAGAATACGACACTTGCACAATCGAAACAAATGTATCTTGAGTTTTTTGTATATTTCTGTACATCTGTATTATGATATCATTGGTAAGTACCTATTTGTTCATCAGTAAAATGTTACTTATACGCACCTTTGTGAGAAATGTGAGAAACGTTTTTGATTTTTGTGAAAAATGTGAGAAACAATTCTCACAGGAGTCATGTAAGAAATGTACATTTGTTTTGGCTGTTAAACCATCAAATGTAATTATTTGTGAGTAGTCTATATTATGAAATATTATGTACCCACGTTCATCCTAATTTCCTCTACTCATGTCCTGTCCTGACTGGGTTGCCTGGTAGAGATTGCTTTAAGTGATAAGGCCGCCTCTGTACAAATATTTTTCAAAATATTATATCATAAAGTACTGCTGTTGGTGTACAAAAAATAATATATATTATTATTATTAAATACATATACAGAGTGTCCCAAAACTCAATATCAAGTCGAAACGGGGTGAAAATCGGAAAAAATCTATCCCATGCCGTTTGGAAATTATGGGCATTTAAAGAAAATGTAAGTTATTATGTTATGTCGGTTATTATGTTTAATTTTTATTATTTTTGTTCATTTAAACTTCGGAACCTTAAGCCTAAATAAAATTTGTAGAACCTAAGTCAAAAATAATGACACAATTGACCCAAGTTTTCTAAAATTAAGACTATTTGTTAAACTATGATTTTTTTTTTATAATTTGTAGAATTTAAAAGGCCCTTCTTTAAAAAAATGTACTAAGGTGCCTTGGCAAGTACCATCAAAAGTTTCCGCATTTAATCAGGTTTGTAAAATGGTACAATATTTGTTAGTTTCATAATAAAAAAAAACCTCAAGTAACCCGATTTTTACTAACCCATTTTACTCAGTTCAATTGTTTTTTTATTCGCACTAGCTTAACTTTAAGAATTATAGATAAATGCCCAGACCCCATAGCCAGACCCGGAACATTTTTTTTTATTCTGTGCGTCAATCAAAAATCAATCTCTATTTCTGTGAATGTCGTTTTGTACACTGACCTCTATATTTACCACTGGACTGGCTGTTCCGTAAGTTTGACAGCTATTTTTTTGTGCCTATTTGAAGCGCCACTAGCGAGTAGCGAGTGTCCGCAGAACAAATTTTGACGTATATTGCAAGTGGCCGCCAGAGAAGTGCTTGCTTATTGTTAAGTGATTTTATATTTTTTAAATATTAATTCGAATTTTATGTTGTTATTGTTATAAGCATTATATAAAAGTTATCAAGAATGAGGACATGTGACATATGTGTAAGCGACTAGTTTTAGTACCACGGACACTCGCTACTGCTCGCTACGTCCGACAGCGCCAAAATGGCGATTATCAAACGGGCACAAAAGCACTTTGACAGCCGCCAGTCCAGTGGTAAATATAGAGGTCAGTGCGTTTTGTAAGTACCATATCCAAAGATTATAAAACAGTATTTTCGATTTCTCAATTCGATTCAACTGTCTTAGGCCTGCCTGGGCCTCTTCTATGTATTTTATCTGTGATATTACCCAACGCTCGAACGCGTCACGCACCGTTGGCAATAAGCTGCTGATTTTTCTTCACTTTTCACAAAGATTTTACAGCAGTGGCTTATCTCCTAGAATCGTAGTTTCATTTAATGGAAGTATAACAAAAAAAATACATTTCAGAAATATTGCTTTCAAAGTATGGCAATATGTAAACATTGCAGAGGAAAACTTCTTGTTTACTCTTTTTATGGGTTTATAGGGAATTTAAATTGTTTTTCTTTCTTGTTAGAAAACGTCTCAGAAGGGAGTCACTCAATCAAACAACTTATCAGTTTAAGTTTTATATTTATTATAATCTACCACCACTTCGGAAAGTCGATCTGTTGAGAAGAAGTGGCAAGAAACTCAACAGCAATCATCTTGTAAAATACATAGTATCAGTTTACAGCCAGAGAACAATAAATAAGTAAATATCACAATCTTAACGACACTGACCTTTATCACAAAGCGGCTCGTTCTCCTCTAAAAGCGGAGAGTAGACTGACTAAATCAATCCCGGTTTCTCTTTCCCCTCCAATAACTTTCCCGCCAGAACTATCGGACCACGTTATGCTATGTCGTCGTCTACCAACCGTCGTGTCAGTCTGCTCTCCGGAAATCAATAGACTAACTCATTTATTACTTATAAAAATCATACTAGAATAACTAAATAAATTGATTAACATAAATAAACATTGTATAATATAACTGCATAATTAACTATTGATGACAGTCGGCCATCCAACTTACATCGTGCGTCCTCGAACGATTTACAAATCTGATAAGATGCTAAGAGTATATATTACAACAAAATTTCATAAATTTCAATTACCAATAATTACTTATGTCTTAATTTTTTTTATATTGTAAAATCTGTTATCACTTTAAGCATATCATAAACATACATAGTTTTATGCTACCTACATAGTAGGACCAGTTTTGTCCAAAACTTATCTATATGGACCAGGGTGTCCATTACTTATAAACAAGGACCAGGGTGTCCTATATGGACCAGGGTGTCCATTACTTATAAACAAGGACCAGGGTGTCCTATATGAACCAGGGTGTGAATCACGACGACGTTCTGTTCGATCTTGCAAGCTGCGGCTTGCACGCTCCCTGTAGTCTTGACCGAAGCGGCTGCGAATCCGCAACATACGATGGCTCGGTTGGCGCCTGGTAGAACTGCGTGACCGACGACCTCCAGCAGGTGACTTAGTTGGACAAGTCGGAGTGTAGACCACGCGTTCCCGACATTGGTTCATTCTGGAACGTAAATTCTTACGCGTAGTTCATGTAACCCAAATACGTACTCCCGCAACCCCATAGCAACATAACCATAGACTAGAGCATAAGGGGTAGAGGAGCTTATATGAATAAATAAAGTATGTAGATGCGCATAGGGCAAAATAGTTTGTACACTACTGAATTTCAAATTGTATTTCTCGAAGACAAGTGAATTGTATTCTTTTATTTCGGGAAATAAACTTCGCTCAATAATTTAATACTTTTGTCAGGACTCATGTGGACGTTAAACAAAATTTATGTTTTTGAGTACAATCCCACTTCTGAGATGTTAGAAAACGTCTCAGAAGGGAGTCACTCAATCAAACAACTTATCAGTTTAAGTTTTATATTTATTATAATCTACCACCACTTCGGAAAGTCGATCTGTTGAGAAGAAGTGGCAAGAAACTCAACAGCAATCATCTTGTAAAATACATAGTATCAGTTTACAGCCAGAGAACAATAAATAAGTAAATATCACAATCTTAACGACACTGACCTTTATCACAAAGCGGCTCGTTCTCCTCTAAAAGCGGAGAGTAGACTGACTAAATCAATCCCGGTTTCTCTTTCCCCTCCAATAACTTTCCCGCCAGAACTATCGGACCACGTTATGCTATGTCGTCGTCTACCAACCGTCGTGTCAGTCTGCTCTCCGGAAATCAATAGACTAACTCATTTATTACTTATAAAAATCATACTAGAATAACTAAATAAATTGATTAACATAAATAAACATTGTATAATATAACTGCATAATTAACTATTGATGACATTCTTAAAACAACTTCTTTACTTATTCCACAACCATAAGTAAACCGACATTTTTTATATTTTGGCGTGTTTTAAACATTCTTTTAAATTTAAAGTACAACAAGAAATATGAGACCGCAAAAGTCATGAAGATCGCGGTTAGTTAAATTTTTTCCCACACGCCAAAAGTCCCTTGTCGGCCTATACATTCACAGATACATACGTCATATTATTTTATTATTAAGGTAACGTGTGTATGTGTTTATAAGGTGTCTTTTTTATTATTAAATATATTGGATGGTACCTTGCGCGATCTATCCCTTGAATCTTGATCTTATGTATAACAAACCTATTAATTGCCTTGTGTTACGTAGGTATTAAGAAAGTACCTCTTAAGTCTCTCAAAACAGGTTAAAGATTAATATAACACAATAAAAATAAAATGTAAAAAAATTAACAATGCGCATTGCTGTTCTAGTTTTTCAGAGAGTACTAACTAATATTAGGTACTACTTTAGAGTCACCACTAAATCTTATTTTACGAAAGCAAACAACCATCTCGGCACTTTTCATTTGTCAACGTAATAATGGTCCTTATTTATGATAAACACGGCTGTCTGTAAGAGTTGTTGTCTTAAGGTTGTCTGTAAGAGATCGCTTCTTTAGCGATAAGGCCACCTCTTGTACCTACTCTAAGTTTTTATTTCTGTTGATTGTCTAAGCATTTATTTGTAGTTGTGCAATAAAGAGTTAATTATTATTATTACGTATTCTTACAGCTACACGCCTTTCGGCGGAAAAGAACCGCCTTATTTATTATTACTATTATTAACACGGCTGTATGTCTTATTACCATAAGAGGTGAATGTTTTTTTTTTCTGTCGTTGTCAAGTGTCATAAATCTGTCACGTCAGTCTTGTTTTCAAGTCGGTTTCGGTCAAGGTGTAATATTATTCTTTGGTTGGATTTGCTGTGCTTATAGTCGTCCAGTCGGTAGTGATAAACATCGCGTAAAGTTTTAATTCCTTTTTAATTCGTTTGTATTATTAACGTAAATCGACTAATCTTTGAACATTACAAACATTTCAAATAATTCATAATTGACTGCATTGTGATAAAAAAAATTGTGTGTGACATTTAAAAATTTCTAGGATAAATAATACAGCTTATGAATATCTGAAGAAAGCATGTGTTGGCATCATATCTTCTCCTGTTGCCTATATTACATTCTGGTACTATAGGCATGTGACGTTACTTTTTAAAGTATTGTTCTCATCAGTAAATTTTGTAAGTATTTTTATAATTAATTAACTCATAATATCACTGGGTTAAATTAAACTTATCAATTTATCTATGACGTTGTCATTACGAATTGCTAAGCCTCTAACAAAATTGTATGCCTAAAACAAATTTAAAGCTAATTTATTTATTTATTTATATAGTTCACCAACGCAGTGGTCACCAAAACAAGGTTTAACAAAGAACATATGGCATTGTGATACAATTCTAGCGCCTACAATTATAGGTGAAGACAACATGCAGTATAGTTTTGCGAATAGTAACAATTAAATAATAGAACAGAAAAAAAATGATAAAATTACATATTGATTCAAAAAATTTAATAACATTGCAAATTGATTTTAAAACAGAAGCACAAATTTTTTAAAACATTAGTCATCAAAAATAATCAAAATAGTTAAAATAAAAAAACAAATAGGTAAATTAATAATAAAAATAAATTAACAATGTCAATGTTGTAAAAATACGGAGGAAGAATAATTTGAAATTTATAAAATACTAAAAGTCACAGTCAAATAAAAATATAATCTTGGTATTGGTGCAAGAAAATAGTGCTATTAAGCCATACTTAAAAATACAACATTTTGCTCCTAAACTATTTTGTTACACAGTCCTGGATTTCAGTAAAAAAAAGATTACAGATTTTAAATACTTTTTAATAACTTTATTAAAATTCGTAATAAACTTGTAAATTAACTTTACATCAAAACATATGGTTGCTGACAGTCTGCTTGTAGTTATTATTATCCATTAGATTTTTTGTGTACCTAATCTAGTATGATAGGCTGTCACTTTAAATATCAAAGTCGCCCTTCATATGAAAGAGTTTATTCCAATATGTTAATATGATTTGTATTCTGGAATACTTCGAACTTAATAAACTGTCTTAAATATTAGTGTAAAAAGTCTTCAGCTTTATTATGTTAGTAGTAATTATCTAGAAGTTTTGGTACATTTTATTTTCACCCTTGATCACAGTTAAACTAAAGACAACTAAAGATTGAATTTTAGTGGGACTATTTCATAATGGATGATCATCGGAAAAGCCTCTGATGATGGCACCCACAACATCACAGCCAACTGATCACTATGTGCAGATAGAAACACTAGTAATAGTGTTTTATAAAATGTATATTCGCTATTGTTATAAAAAAATATTTTTTTATGAAGTACCTGCAACTGGCTTCTCATGTATCATGTGACTTCTGCAAACTTGTGCAGCTTGGATAGATTTTTTTCTAATAGAAATAATATATTAGTAAAATGCAATACTAATAGACAGGAAACTTTTTTGTCTTTATTGAAAGACATGTTAGGTACGAACTACACTTGAGAGCAAAGAATTAGGGTCACAGACAAAACCCATGATATCTCTCAAATTACAAATGCTAGCTTGATGAATTGAAAACTGTTAAATAGACCATTAATTAATACATAAGTACATAAAATTTGTAAACATGTTATTTAAGTAATTTTGTTCTATGTTTTTTCTCGCGGTTAACATACCATTTTCTATCAGGACTAGCTCCGAGCAGCTCTCTGCAGATATTCCAGCCCAAACATGCACAGATCCTCTGCTGTAAGCAACTTTTTCTTCAATGCAGGCTTGTAGAAACCGTTCTCCTGGTCTTTTGTGCACTATGTGTCTACCGTCATGCTTATACAGCATGAATCTGGACTCATCTGTAAACATAACTCTTGACCAATCCCCTAGTGTCCAATTCAAGTGCTCACATGCATAACTCTGTCTTGCAATACGATGCTTCCGTTCAAGTTTAGGGCCGTTAGGTGGTCTTGATGGGTTCAAATTACCTTCGTCAAGACGTCGCCTTACTGTCCACGCACTTGGGTTGCTTCCTCCCAGACGAACAAATTGATTTCTTAGTTGAACACCTGTGAGAAATCGATTTCTAAGCATTGTTGTCACTAAGTATCGATCTTCACGAGCTATTGTGCATCTTCGTCTGCCTGTTCTTGGCCAGCGAGGGTTTGACCCAGTTTCCTGAAACCATTGGAGAACACGTTGTACCGTAGGTAACGATAGGCATGTGTTCGTTGTTTGATTTGGTTCGTGGCATTGGCCTCTTTCTGCAGTTTCAATCGCCTCTCGTTAAAAGGGGAGGGGCGTTAGGGCGGACACCGAGTCCTGGACCCATAGGTCATGCCGCGGCGCGTTGGCGAGGTTCTAGCCTGTCGGGTGTTCCTAACGGGCGATCCTCCAGCCTACGGCCGCAGTGACGTCTCGTCCGTGACCGTATGGGGAGCCTGGCGAGATCAAATCTGTTGGCGTAGTGCCAGCAGGGGATCTTTCAGCCGGCGTGCACGGTTGGTCAATCAGGGGGGGGTGTGGGGCCTAGCGAGTGTCGAGCCCGCGGTGGGGTTTTTTATTTTTTTGTCATTTCTTAAAAAAATATATTACTTACATTTACTTTTTATATTCGGCATTAAAGAGGCTTTCTATTGATTTTTATTTGAATAAGCTAGCGTTTAGTTTATCATGAGAGATATCATGAGTTTTGTCTTCGACCCTAATTCTTTGCTCTCGAGTGTAGATTGTCCCGCCCACATCTAATGTTGAACTGCAATTGTGACCCATACCCACATAGCTTAGCAAATATCCACCAATACCCAATATCCGTCATGTGGTACGTCGTCATTCGGTGCGCTAATTACCGTCGAGCCTTTCGTGATTATAAAGTAATGTAAATAAAATCCCTAGACAATCACACCAACTACAAGGCCTCAAAGTAAGAAAAGCTTTTGTTATGAGATACCATGTAGCGAACTAGGGAATCCTACAAATTAAATACATAAATAGATAAACGCCCAGGCCCGGAACATTATTTTTTTCGTTCCGTGCCGGAGTCGAACCGCGATTCTCTAAAAGTGAGTATGTTCCGCCTTAAAATCATTTAACATTTAATTTTTCTCACATTTGCTCTGTTCGTTGCTTTTTCGGAAACTTCTTTCGTTGCAAGTCTAAAGCAAAGCCCTCACTATCATAGTGTGATACCTAGTCCTAAAAATATTGAAATTATAATAAGTACCTAAATCATCATTATTCATCACCTAAATTTACTAATCTTCATGTAGTTGACTAATCTTAAAATCATTAAAAAGTCACAAAAACGTCGAGAGTTAATATGGAAAATAAAGTAAACGCGAAATACCGCTTAAAACTAATTAAATTTAATTTAATGAATCATGATATCTTAAGACAATATTGTGTCTTATGAACTTCCTCTACTACCTGAGTCGCATAATTGTATGTCGTTTCATTCATTACGTACGACACGTTGAGCCATAACATCTCATGCTCTCAAAACACCGAATTAACTTGGGATAAGCCTTTTCCTTTCCTCGAAACTGGACGTTATTTATTTGGCGTAGTTATGAATTTTTGCATGTCTGCGAAACAATGTCTCAAAAACGATTGATACAATTAAGATAGGCTTTCCATATAATTAACAATAAAATGTAATGTTTTAGAGAATGTTTTGGTATGAGGATCTAAAGAAGATAATATTCGTAGATAGACTTAACTATGGAAAGAATTAGTTCCGCGATTGCTGGGCTCGTCTGCCTAGCACACGTATTATTTTGACCATTTTATAATATGGCATTATGTGTGAAGTGGTTTTTTAATGCTTTGCGTTAGTTATTATTCATTTAGACATTTTATATCAGCTTTATTAAACACGGACCCTGCCCATTTCTGCTCTATGTAAGTAAAATGATCATTAAGTATACTATTTCGGCAATATCAAATATAGTAACTTTGGACTTTTACTTATGTGTATACATTGAAGACTATTGCGAGGTGTGCACATATGGACCTATATGAATATGAATAATAATGAATCTGTAAACTGTACATATCTGCATAGCTTTGAATGGGTTTTTAATTAGCATAGAGCAACATGTGACGAAAACAAAAACTAAAAACAACCGATAACGCTATGCTGTGCAAATAAAAGCAGCGACCTGCTTAAAAGCATAAACATCTGAAAATACCTATATTTCTGCGTAACTACAAAATGCTACAGATTTATAAATAACAAGCTGCAGAACCCGGCTCCGCTCGGGTGCAGTTTGGCTTGAAAGTTGTTGCTGTAAACTTCCTATAAAAACATAGAGCGTGTTGGGATTAGACATTTTGGTTTTAACATGGAAAAATAATTAGCCCAATTCCTGAAGAGGTCCTGTTCACACTGTTCAACGATGAATGGTTAACAAAAACAAAAGTTTACGCCATAGTCACTTCGATCAATCTTTTTATTTATTTATTTATTTATTTATTTATTATGGCATACACAACAGGTTACAATCGTATCTTGTACTAAGTTGAATTATATACTAATTAAATCTAGACTTAAACCCAAAAGCGTGTACACACAGCATGGTTAAAATCAAGCGCGTTAATAAAAAAAACTATAATGATTAATAATTGATAATTTACAAAATCTTAAATTACTTAAAAACTACAAAACATGCAATTGAGTTGATTGGGTAGTTCAGCAAAGGATATTTTTCACTATAAACCTAAATACAATGTGTTTGAATGTAAATATGTCTAATTCATCGTGTTTCAGCAATAATTCGTTATATGAACGACACATCCGAACTATGGGATTATAAAAAGAAATATTATTCTTAAATATCTCCAAAGTAAATAGATTTTTCCTGTTCCGTTTTAAAAGTTTTGTATTAAAGTTAATTAATTTGAGAATATTTGGGGTATCAAATACGGAATGGATAATTTTGTGTAAGTGAAGGAGATCCAATCGCCTACGGCGCGTTTCTAGGGAGGTGACATTGAAGTGACGACGTCTATCTGCATAGGAATTAAGTTTACGACCTAAGCCCGAACGATATGCTGCTATTTTGAGACACTTTTTTTGGACATTTTCGATCTCATTGGAGTGAATAGTGTAGTGAGGTGACCATACTACACATCCATACTCGAGGCGGCTTCGGACTAGAGAGTTAAAAAGATAAATCAAGCAGTCGGGGCTTCTGAAGTGCACAGTGGATCTGGCAATAAAACCTAAGGTTTTGAGAGATTTAGTTGTGATATTCTTATAGTGCGCCTTGAATGATAATTGTTCATCAAAAATGATTCCTAAATCCGCGATGGTTGACGTTCGTTGGAGATTATGGTCGTTTAATTTGTAGTTAAAACTTATTTTATTTTTAGTTCTTTTGGTAAAAGATATAACATAACATTTTTTGGGATTGAGGAGCATTTGATTTTTTAGGCACCAGGTCGTGAGTGCAGTAAGATCGCGTTGAAGAATTTGACAATCTTCTTCATTGCGAATTCCATAAAACAATTTTAAATCGTCGGCATACAAAAGGCGTAGACAATGAAGACTACTGTTGAGATCATCGATGAAACACAGAAAGAATAGGGGTCCAAGATGTGATCCCTGAGGCACACCCGACGTCACGGTTATTGGAGAAGATTTGTATCCTTTAAGCGCAACTAGCTGACTTCGCCTATGTAGATATGAGGAAATCCACCTTAGGAGGTTACCATGAAGGCCGTACCGCAAATCGAGTTTTCGACAGAGCAAGTGATGATTTACCTTGTCAAAGGCCTTGGTAAAATCAGTGTATATGGAATCCACCTGACCACTGCTTGCGAATACTGTACAAAGATAATTTTTATATTCTAACAAATTAGTGACTGTCGATCTGCGACGTATAAATCCATGTTGATTTTCAGAAAGTAAAGGACTAACGTGGTTATATATGTAGTCGTACACAATACTCTCAAATAGTTTTGGAATAGCAGAAAGTATACAGATAGGCCTATAATTAGTGCAGTCCGATTTATCACCTGATTTGAAAATAGGAGTGACATGCGCCACTTTCCAGATTGTAGGAAAAATGCCCTGTTTAAGTGATAAGTTAAATATTATCGTCAGAGGTAAATAGAGTTCTTCAGCACATTCCTTCAAAAATTTAGGCGGAATACCGTCAGGTCCTGCACCCTTATTTGAATCCAAAGCTTTTAACTTTTTGAGAACCTCTTCCTGAGACAGTACAATATCAGAAATACAAGAGCCAGACATTGAAAGGTAGCCATCATCTGATGGTGGTTTGCTATTAGGCTCATATACTGAACTGAAAAAGGATGAAAAAAGTTCACTTATATTTTCGCCACCGAAAGCCGTTTTATCTTTGTATTTCATGAATTGAGGAATGTCCTTGGTACCTTTTCTACTATTGACGAATTTCCAAAATGATTTCATGTTGTCTCTTAGACCTGCTTCAACAGATGTGATATACCGCTTATAGCATTCGTTAATCATGTTCTTACACTTCGTACGGAGGTCTGCAAATAAATCGTAATCTTTTGGATTACCATACTTTTTATACTTTTTGTGAAATTTTCGTTTTTCCTTGAGACTTTTAACTAATTGAGGTGAGTACCAATCTGGATAGTGAACATTAGCATTAGTTCTTTTTAAAGGTGCGTGTTTTTTAAGCAGTAAATTTAGTTCCAGGTATAGCCTATCCACCGCGTCGTTAACGTCGTTGCAAGGTAATAGCACAGCAGGCCAATCTATTGCTGCTAATCCTAATTTAATTTCCCTATAATTACATTTGTTAAAATTAAACACTTTGGATTGATTTTTTTTCAATGATGGTAACGATTTAATTTTTTCAAATTTAATGTGCAATGGCGGATGGTGGTCGTCTACCCGCGATAAAGGCTGCGCTTCCGTCACTTCCATACCAGGCGCATCACAAAGTATTAAATCAAGTAGTCTATTATTCTTATTTGGGATGTGATTATACTGAGAGAGCTCGCATAATGCCAAAGTATTCAATAAATGTGATGACCTAGCATCATTAGACGTACTAGGTACCATGGTGGAACCAACGCGCTTCCACGAAATGCAAGGGATGTTAAAATCACCAATGACTATGTTTACACAACTTTTCGGTATATTAGATAATACATTTTGACAGTTTATATAGAAACTTTTGTGATAATTTAATGGCAAATCTGGTGGCAAGTAACATACACAAATATTAATATTATGAGTAAAACAATCATTGGGTTTTATATTGATCCAAATATCCTCCACTGCACTTTCCCATGACATATTACGGATTGCATTATATTTTTTCTTAACAGCAACTAAAACCCCTCCTCCCTCTTTTTTATTTATACAAGAATTTTCACGATCCCTACGAAAAACATTATATCTTTGGTCAAACAGTTCGGTGTCAAAGAACCCTGAGTTAAGATTTGTTTCTGTAATACAAATAACATCATAATCAAAATTTAATGTAGAAAGAAATAGGTCATTAATTTTAGTTTTAATCCTATTAACATTTTGGTAATAAATCTCCATAATCAAAGAAAACTGATAAACCAGGTATGTTTATAAAAATAAGGGAAAAAAAAATATATAAAATTAAAAATTTAATTAAATAATCAAGATAACTTATCAAGGCATGCCTGGTCCTTAATTACAATTGCTGGTGATGACTCATTCTTGCGGACATAAACGCGGCCGAACTTAACCCACACGTAGTCGTACTGTCGTTCCTTTGCAACCTTCCTGGCTGCGGCGTATAGACTCTTGCACTCAGGGGCCAGGTGTTCTACCAAGTAAATAACTTGCTTATCTCCGCCGATGTCAAGGTGACTTGTATTAAGATGATCTGACTTAAGTGATTTATTAAATCTTTTAAAGGAGGACAATAAATGATCGCGATGACGCTCCGAAGGCAGTGTTATTATGATATTACGCGGTCGCTTAGAAGAAGGGTCAATTTTTGCAACTCTGCGTACCGCACACAGATCACTTTCTGTAATAGGAGCCTTTATAAGTTGACACATTTTCATCACAATTGCAGGGAGATTCTCATTTTGTTTTTCTGGGAGCATTTGCAGTTCTGCGTTATTGCTCCTTGAGAATTTTTCAAGTGAGATCAGACGTCGTTTAAGGTCTCTCATTTCAGACTGTACACTTGATTTTTCAGATTCAAATAATGCAATTTTCTTATTTACATCTTGAAATTCGTTTTTCAGGTCTTTCTGCTCCGATACAATAAAATCTGTGGTCTGTGTAAATTCCGACTTTAAATTATCAATAGCGTTATTAATCTCTGCTTTAACCATTGTATTTATATCTTCAATAATTGACAATCTAAGATTATTCAGTTTAGAATCCAGCAACTGGCCAAACTGTTCATAAGAAATGGACCCCGACGATGAAGTTTTTTCGGTCTGTGCTAGTTGACTAGGCTTACTTGAATTCTCCGGACCCATGGGACTGCAATCATTGCGAATCACTTGCGGGTTATCATTCGACATATCCGGGGATTCCCTTAACTCTTCAAACTGATTCCTCACTGGCGTGCTGTCGTTGCGTCTTCGAGTAACATTTACGCAAGAGTGACATTTCCAAGACCGTTTAAGCTCAACACAGTTCTTCGTAAAATAAGCTTGAGTAATATTTAAGCAGCCAAAGTGAAATGCAGCTCGACATGCCACACAAGTAATCTTTTCTTTAAAGTCAACAGAATTTTTACAAGCTAAACACAGCATTTTTATTTAGTGTTAGCAAATTATCGTCTCAAAACTATCAACTTTAATTCCAAGCGTTAAAACAATGAGTAACAATCACTTCTAGTCTTTGTCCGAGGTCGCGAGAAAAACGTCGTAAGCGCCGTGGAGAACGTGTCGCTTACGCGTTTTTGTAAAACACTTCACTATAACAGCAGTTTTGCCGGTATTTGTAAATTATTATGTTAACAGTTAACTTTTACTGATATCCAGCATTTTTTGCCAGTAATACAACATATCGCAGGAAGTGTTACGGCAAATTATGCAAAATATCATAAATAGGGCTCAAATTTGCATCAACTCTTAGAAGAACTCTTAGTCACAATTTAGAAGACATCATCTTTAAATCCTAATGGTACGAAATTTAATGGCACAAATAAGTATACATTAAAAAAATACTAAATCTAGTTTTCTAATTTAGAAAAAATGTTATAGCTGAATCAAATAGCGTCTTTACTTTTGCGCCACCCGTTATAAAACTTTCATCGTTATATGCGTGGACTATCACATGACGCAAAAAAAAAAATACGTCCATCTTTATTTCCCTGTCTATTTACCCTTCATATCATACATATACATAATATATAACTTCGCGCCTGTATTCCTTATGGGGTCGGCAGAACACCAGAGGCTATAAACAAGTTATTTAGCACGCATATGACAGGTCAATGTAAATACTTATGTATTTATCTGCGACTTTAAATTTAACAACTAAAGCTTTCATGCAGCGGCTGTTGATACCGCAACTCTTTAGGCGCCGGGCTTTACTTACTGTTTTGTTAGTAGAAAGGTTTACTTATTTAGTGTTAACATATTTGAAGTGTGCTAACAAAGCCCTTTAATTTGATAAACCACACGATACTGTGAAGACATTTTTTTATTTAGTTTTATACTTTTGGTCTCCTAGAGGGCGCTGTAGTCAATTTATCGTGACTTCATCTAGCCTATAAACAGCGGACAATCAAGAGGCTTCTTACCACACCTCATTTGTTTAAAACTAGAAGTTATGAAGAAGAAGATGAACATCCATAGGTACCCACATACATACAAACAGGTCAAAATCATAACCCTACTCGAGTAAAAAATTCCTGCTAATATCATTATACATAATTGTTACTTGCTACGAGGGCGGGTCAATGAGTCCGTGAGTTTTGGAATAAAATACAGATTTTTTGATAAATAAATCATTTCAACAGACTACGTTGAGCTCTATACACTTTGTCCAACGCTTCTCCATTTTTTTTATCCCTTCCAAAAAATATGATTTGTCGGTTCCTCAAAATAGGCCTTTGATTTCGAGATGATTTCATCATTGGAGTCAAATCTTTTTCCACCAAGCCATTTCTTCAGGTTTGGGGACAAGAAGTAGTCACTCGGAGCCAAATCTGGAGAATAGGGCGGATGCGGGAGCAATTCATAGCCCAATTCATTGATTTTTGCCATGGCAACTGCACATGTGTTTTCTTGGCCAAATGAGGTCGTTTTTTTTCAAATCGTCATTGAATCGGTCCAATAAGTTGACATAATATTCCCCATTGATTGTTCTTCCCTTTTGAAGGTAGTATTTTAAGCCTTGGTCTCGGTAATGGCTTTTTTTCGCAAAAAATAATGCTTAATAAGCACACGAAATTCCCTTTTTCCTCAAATTACTGGGTAGTCTGATAAAGATAGCTGTCAAACACAAACTAACTGACGCAGCAAGTTCAAATTTTGACAGAAGTCAACTGACAGATGCCTTTTGACCGGAGTAGTGTTGCTTTTTCAGTAAAGAGGTCAGAAATTCAAAAAGTCACGGACTTATTGACTCGCCCAGGTACTGTCACACGGTTAGCAGTGTAAATCTACCATGTTTCATAACTCAATACTTTTTTTAACACTGATCGTCATGTTCCAGACATTGTACACTATTCTTCATTTATTATTCTTTATCTATTCTTCCTCATGAATTACTACGTCGGGGAAAGATAAGTCAAAATGCGAAAAGAAGTTTTTGAATTTAATCGAGTTTACAGACAAAGTGGCTTGGGACTTGTCGATAATTTTGTATAATACCTTTCTTTTATAATGGAAAAAATAATTATATTCTTAGTAATAAAAAACAAGGTCATTTTAAATGTTTACCTGTGGTGTGGAAGTTAGGCTCTATAGTGGGTTACAAATGTATTTCTTACCAGTAAGTAGGTACAATAAGGTAGCTACTGTTTGTATTTTATTTAGAAATTCCAAATGGATCAAAAGGATAAAACCGAACGGTTGCGAGTAAATTAACATTACTCGAATATAAATTAATATTATTTGAATTTTAAATTAGAAAACCTTTTCTTCAGAAACTAATTTACTTACATCAGATGAAAAAAACGTATTTTTTTTAATAAAATGTGGATGAGACTTTTTTCTTCCATGACACCTGATGTTAAGTGAACATTAAGACTAAGGTGGTATACGTCCATCCACGAGAAACCTATTCACTCGGCGGCGCTAAAATAGACGCAGGCAGTTCATTCCAAACTTTGGCGACCCTTATCAAAAAAGAACTGTCAAAGCACTTAGTTCGACTTTTCGAAATATCTACCACATACGGATGGAAGTTCTGTCTGCGTCTAGTAGTCCAATGGTAAAAGGGTGAGGGATCTATTTGTTCAAACAGAGCACTCGCGCACTCACCAAAATGTATCCTGTAGTACACGGTTAAACAAGCAACCTTACGACGATACTCTAGGGTCTGCAGTTTTTTGGTTGTACAGTCGACGTTGTTAATTAGTTTACGGGCTCTTCGGTCAACGGATAGTCCAGCGCTTCTAGTTGAAATTTGGCTGAACCATCCCAAAGATACTCCATGCATGATCGCACTTGAGCTGTGTATAAGTTAAGAAGCTGTGCAGGGCCGAAGCACCGCTGTACCTTCGAGATGATTCCCAACTTTTTCGAAGCTACTTGAGCCATGGACACAATTTGTTGACCGAAGTTTAAACTGGATGTTACAGTTACTCCTAAAAGCCCTAGATGTTCAGTGATGGGACAGATACATTTTGAAAACTGGGCTTTAACTTGAAGGTGCTTTTTTTTGCGGAGAATAGACACGCCTTAGTTTTGGACGCTTTGAAACGCGTCTAATGAACAAATTCGACTCACCCCAATCGGATACTTTCCGTAAGCTCAAATCAACGCGCTCAATCATTGACTTTCTTAAACTCTGTATTTCACGGGGGCTCGCTCGCGCATTGGATACGTATCTCTCTACAACAGTGCTGTCATCAGCATAGCCAATGATGCCCGGTTATGCTGCCAATTTCGAAACATCGAAGTTAGGAGACATTTTCGTCAGTGTTATCTCATTCTTATACCCAGAGGTATTTTCGTAATTACAGTAGAATAACAGTTCTTGCTACCTACATATTGCAATTTTATAGAAACCATCAGGTTTCGGAACCTTATGTTTAAAAAAAAATAGGTAGTCCCAGGTACTGCTCAACAACAACTGCCCTAGCCCCCTCCTTTTGTAAAAAAATGCATATTGATTCAGCTTGTTGCTAAGAAAATGATATGTGCCTCAAAATTTAAGAAGATCAATGTCTCGTGCATTGATATGCAGGATCCTTGAAATTGATTTTTACGAAGTTTACCTATAGTAGCTTGTAGTAAATTTGCAAAGCGTTACGCATGATTATTCATCTAGATAACTATGTATTTTGTAAATAATTTTCGATCTATTAAAACAGTTTCTAACCTTGCCCAGTTTGTGATTAAAATACTTTAAGAATGAAATCACATTTACTTGAAATTATAATTCTTACCTAGATTTATTATTTTGTGAACATGTCCAACGCGGGCAACACCGCTGTACGTAATCAAGTTTATGTTGCATGATTTTATTGTTTTTCTTTTTTAATATCGATATTACTCGGTCACGAGGCCCCTGTAACCATGTGGCATTGTGTATTCACAGGCCGTCCACAGTTGCAACAGCTGAATTATCAAATGGTAAAGCGTTTGCATTCATATTCCTAACAAAAACTTGTATGTTAGATCGTGTAGGTCGGGCGGCAGACGCGGACACGCTGCGAGTGCGGGCCATGCGCGGCGTGCGCGCGCGCGCGGCGGCGCTGGCGCTGGCGGCGGGCGCGGCGCTGCTGCTGTGGGCGTGGCGCGGCGGCGGCGGCCCGGCGCGCGGCGCGGGCGCGCCCGTGGCGGGCCGCGAGCTGCCGCTCATCTTCGTGGGCGGCGTGCCGCGCTCCGGCACCACGCTCATGCGCGCCATGCTGGACGCGCACCCCGACGTGCGCTGCGGGCAGGAGACGCGCGTGGTGCCGCGCATCCTGCAGATGCGCCAGCACTGGGCGCGCTCCGCCAAGGAGACCATGCGGCTGGAGCAGGCCGGCGTGTCCAAGGCCGTGCTGGACAACGCCATCGCCGCCTTCTGCCTCGAGGTCATCATGGGCCACGGCGACCCCGCGCCGCGCCTGTGCAACAAGGACCCGCTCGTGCTCAAGATGGCCACCTACGTGCTGGAGCTGTTCCCCAACGCCAAGTTCCTGTTCATGGTGCGCGACGGCCGCGCCACCGTGCACTCCATGATCAAGCGCAAGGTGAGCCACACTCGCCCACGTCCACACGCACCTTGTGCTTTCATTTAAAAAATATTGAGCAAAAGCTCTTAGAAATCATAAATTAACGAGTATGAAAGTTGAAGCATTATGAAAACTATTTTTATATGACAAAGTAGTTTATTAAAATTTTAATAAATAAAGATTTTTATCACTATTTTATAACTGATATAAAGTACTAGTTGTTCTCTGCGGCTTCATCGCCATTCTTTCTAATTCCGTTAGAATATCATAATGAGACGATTGCTATTCTGCGAAATTTCAAGTCAACCAGCTTAGTCATTCGAGTCTGAAAAAATAACAAACAACCATTCATTCATTTTCATAAATACCCATTTATTAATCCTCTTAAATAGGTACTCACAACATGGTTTGTTTCCATTCATCCTTATGGTGCGTACAGATTGCTAGTAATGCAACTAGTAATCCAAATTGAGCGAGCACTTTAAGATGGGTTTATGCCCTGGCGTTTTTGGCGCATTGAGTAAATGCCTGATAAATGCCCGTAAATGCCGAGTAAATAAATGTCTTTTGTCTGGGCTTAAACTTAAACAGATTTTTTTTATTTATTTATTATCGTATCTTATATCTAAGTATACAAAAAAAAAATTCATTAAAAACATATTTTATTTTAACTAATATACTGCAATAAACCTTAACATTTTACCAAAATCGATTGGTTAAAATTATAACTTGGTTTGAAAGAACAACGGGGGTAGCTGGTAGTCCATTGAAAATTTACATTTGGGGTTGCGTTTTTCAGAGGACGCAATTTTATTTTTTTGATGTGTAGGGGGGGTCAGTGTAAAGCTAAAACCAAGTTTGTGGGGTCTCTTCCCTTGTCCTACGGCCTCCATCTTGAAAATAGGGGTTGAAATGGTTTTTACGATATATCTCTTAAACTATTTATCTGATAAAAAAAATGTATCGACATTTTTTGTTGCAAATTAAATCTTCTACAACTTTAGACAGTAACATTTTGTCTTAGAACTATAAATAAAAAAGTTATAAGCCAAAATGTTTAGAAATTCGAGAAAATCATTTTTTTTTTTTTATATAACTTTTTTTTATCATTTTACGAAAAAAATATATCAGACCATTTTTTTAGATCGTTTTTCGAGGAACAACTTTTATAAGCAACATTTTTTCACTAAGTCAATAGTTAAGGTTTTACAGCGCTTTACAATTTTTACGAACTGTTTCGGAAGTTACTGTACATATTGCGTGTTATTGTTATTACGTGGACAATCGAACCGATAATGTTGTTCGTCGTCGCAGCAGCAGCTCCAGTAGTTTATCGTCAGTTTCAGAAGCTCCAGAGCCAGATTTCGTTTTTGCGAACAATTTTTTCATCTGTGCCAAAGCGGTTCAGGATCCAAGTAATTCGCGTACAAGCCGACAAGCGCGGGTTTGTGTTGTACGTAATGGGAGTACAAAAACAAGTATTATGGACGTTGCAATGAATATTTCTAATCGCATAGCTAATTTTTTAACTTTCTTCTATGCTGGACTGGGAGCGAAAGAAAAACATAGAATGTGCCAGCTGCTTCTCTTCCCGGGCAAACTGTAAGAGTCTGTTAAGAGACTCTTTCCATCATAATAGTACCTCCAAATTTGTCAAACGTGACATTACATGGTTTTATAGCCTCTGGTGTTCTGCCTACCCCATTAGGGATACAGGTGTGAAGTTATGTAGTATGTATATGTATGTATGCATAGCTATATATTCCCAGCTATTAGTGGAAGTTGGAGCAAAGTATTTTCTACCTGGACAGTATTCTCGGTAACGGCCATCAATTATTTTAAAAATCAATAATTGTCAAATTCTGTAATGGAGTGGAAAAGAGTCAATAATCAATTATTATTAATTAAAAAAATTATAATAACAAAATAAAAACAAAAAAAAACAATTACTGATGACACATTATTAGTACACACGTATAATATAAGTCTAGTTAAGAGTACTGAAAAATAGTACTCATTTCGGAGCGCTGTAAAACCTTAACTATTGACTTAATGAAAAAATGGTGCTTATAAAAGTTGTTTCTCAAAAAATGATCCACAAAAATGGTTTGATATAATTTTTTCGTAAAATTATAAAAAAAATTTATATCAAAAAATATAAATTATTTTCTCGAATTTATAAACATTTTCGCTTATAACTTTTTTATTTATAGTTCTGCGACAAAAAGTTACTTAAGCAAAGTTGTAGAGGATTTAATTTGCAACAAAATATGTTAATAATTTTTTTTTATCAGATAAATAGCTTAAGAGATGTATCGTAAAAACCATTTCAACCCCTATTTTCAAGATGGCGGCCGGAGGACAAGGGTGGCGACCCCACAAACTTGGTTTTAGCTTTACACTGACCCCCCTACACATCAAAAAAATAAAATTGCGTCCTCTGAAAAACACAAGGTTAGGCCTAAAAAATGTAACATTTCAATGGAATATGGAGTTTACTGTTGAAGCGGGAGGGGAGTAACACTGATTATGTTTCATTT
This sequence comes from Stenoptilia bipunctidactyla, assembly GCA_944452665.1. Taxonomy (NCBI): domain Eukaryota; kingdom Metazoa; phylum Arthropoda; class Insecta; order Lepidoptera; family Pterophoridae; genus Stenoptilia; species Stenoptilia bipunctidactyla. Next base: position 702,767 of record OX101732.1, read on the forward strand.
TTATTCAAGTTCCTGCTTAATTTTTAACAAAATTAAGTTGTTTGTTTTTGTGCCTAGTGATCGGGCATTTATTTGGACGTAAACTCATTTATGCCCAATATGCCTAGTTTATGCCCATTGTGTCCATATTTGTTTATGCCCCCGACGCATCACTAAGCACAACTCGTGAGCACGAATTGCTCCTGTGTGAGTGAAACTTGCTCCTGTGTGAGTGAGACTTGCTCCTGTGTGAGAGACGCTCGTAGCCTGCTCGACGCAATCCTTGAATTGTTGGTTTTTTAGACAACATCAAAGATGGATTGCAAATTGGATAATATCAACTTTAAAATGTGATTTAGTTATCGATTTTGATGTCAAATGAAAGCTCTGGGTATAAAACCAATTGATCCATTTCATTTATGTAAATCAATTTACTCGTTTAGGAGATAATTTAAGAATTTATTTGTATCGTGAAAATGTAAATATGTTTTTTCATGTGTAAGCCGTCTCTCCTTTTATACAATTCTGTGCGCCACCAACGTCGAGGACTTCGGAATTTTTTCATGAGTACAACGATTAGCTTTTGCTCATGACTCCTTACGCGAATAAACATTATCTATCTAGTATCCATAGCATAAGTTCTTAAGAAAACTTTATTGGGCCTAGATAATATGGCGTGAATGCTGGAAATATTTATTTATTTTTAATTCACCTAATCAGACACCCATTGACGAACCTTTTTACCAAGTTTCACATCGGTGCACTAAGTGAATAATTTTTCATACGAACTAAAAGTCATTATGTTTTCCGTTCCCGTGGGAATTTCGGGTTACTCTTTGGTGCACTCTTACCCCTACATCTCCCTAGGAATGTATGTTTAAGCTTCAGCTCTCCACGCCTAGTAGTTATAGCTATACGTTATCTATCAGTCACTCAGGCGAGTTTTAAAATAGGTATGTATGATACTCATGTCGCGGAGAGGGGTATTATCAAATGCAGAGCATTAAAAAAGCGACTTTACTAATATTTTTAAATCCTTTTCAAACCTCAGAAGTAGGTACTGAATCGATTCCCAATAAATTTATATGGGCCACCTATAACTTATTTTGATCTATCAATTGAAATAGAACCATCAAAGTAGATTCATAATTGACCAATTAATCAATTATTTATTATATATTTATTTATCTTTCTCAGGATGCCCGTATTAAATGTTCGTGCGCAATACACGTCCAAATACAGCGAGCGCAGACATCGAGCGCTGGATATTACTAGTTTCGTTACCGCAATATGTACGCACCATTATAAAAAAATCAGTCATTCATCCTCTTAATTACTACGTTTTACTATAAAATCGTAAAGTTTTAACTATTGCGGTGATTTATGGAATCTAACCTCGATTTTAAGAATGACGACGATAAGAATTTTAATAGTTTTTAATAGTAAATGGTAGCGCTTTCATAGTACAGAACATCAGCTACTAAAATATGAGTAGAACGAGAACAAAAACCCGGAAGCGGCCTTACAGGGCAGCGGGGCAACGAGTTAGTGGTTGTGCGTGTTGTGTGTTGCAGGTGACGATCACCGGGTTCGACCTGTCGTCGTACCGGCAGTGCCTGGGCAAGTGGAACGACGCGGCCGCGGCCATGTGGGCGCAGTGCCACGCGCTGGGCGCGGCGCGCTGCCTGGCCGTGCGCTACGAGGCGCTGGTGCTGCGGCCCGCCGCCACCATGCGCCGCGTGCTGGCCTTCCTGCAGCTGCCGTGGCACGACGCCGTGCTGCACCACGAGCACTACATCAACAAGCCCAACGGCGTGGCGCTCTCCAAGTGAGTTCCTCCCCGTCCCAGCTCCATGCACCATGCGCCGCGTGCTGGCCTTCCTGCAGCTGCCGTGGCACGACGCCGTGCTGCACCACGAGCACTACATCAACAAGCCCAACGGCGTGGCGCTCTCCAAGTGAGTTCCTCCCCGTCCCAGCTCCATGCACCATGCGCCGCGTGCTGGCCTTCCTGCAGCTGCCGTGGCACGACGCCGTGCTGCACCACGAGCACTACATCAACAAGCCCAACGGCGTGGCGCTCTCCAAGTGAGTTCCTCCCCGTCCCAGCTCCATGCACCATGCGCCGCGTGCTGGCCTTCCTGCAGCTGCCGTGGCACGACGCCGTGCTGCACCACGAGCACTACATCAACAAGCCCAACGGCGTGGCGCTCTCCAAGTGAGTTCCTCCCCGTCCCAGCTCCATGCACCATGCGCCGCGTGCTGGCCTTCCTGCAGCTGCCGTGGCACGACGCCGTGCTGCACCACGAGCACTACATCAACAAGCCCAACGGCGTGGCGCTCTCCAAGTGAGTTCCTCCCCGTCCCAGCTCCATGCACCATGCGCCGCGTGCTGGCCTTCCTGCAGCTGCCGTGGCACGACGCCGTGCTGCACCACGAGCACTACATCAACAAGCCCAACGGCGTGGCGCTCTCCAAGTGAGTTCCTCCCCGTCCCAGCTCCATGCACCATGCGCCGCGTGCTGGCCTTCCTGCAGCTGCCGTGGCACGACGCCGTGCTGCACCACGAGCACTACATCAACAAGCCCAACGGCGTGGCGCTCTCCAAGTGAGTTCCTCCCCGTCCCAGCTCCATGCACCATGCGCCGCGTGCTGGCCTTCCTGCAGCTGCCGTGGCACGACGCCGTGCTGCACCACGAGCACTACATCAACAAGCCCAACGGCGTGGCGCTCTCCAAGTGAGTTCCTCCCCGTCCCAGCTCCATGCACCATGCGCCGCGTGCTGGCCTTCCTGCAGCTGCCGTGGCACGACGCCGTGCTGCACCACGAGCACTACATCAACAAGCCCAACGGCGTGGCGCTCTCCAAGTGAGTTCCTCCCCGTCCCAGCTCCATGCACCATGCGCCGCGTGCTGGCCTTCCTGCAGCTGCCGTGGCACGACGCCGTGCTGCACCACGAGCACTACATCAACAAGCCCAACGGCGTGGCGCTCTCCAAGTGAGTTCCTCCCCGTCCCAGCTCCATGCACCATGCGCCGCGTGCTGGCCTTCCTGCAGCTGCCGTGGCACGACGCCGTGCTGCACCACGAGCACTACATCAACAAGCCCAACGGCGTGGCGCTCTCCAAGTGAGTTCCTCCCCGTCCCAGCTCCATGCACCATGCGCCGCGTGCTGGCCTTCCTGCAGCTGCCGTGGCACGACGCCGTGCTGCACCACGAGCACTACATCAACAAGCCCAACGGCGTGGCGCTCTCCAAGTGAGTTCCTCCCCGTCCCAGCTCCATGCACCATGCGCCGCGTGCTGGCCTTCCTGCAGCTGCCGTGGCACGACGCCGTGCTGCACCACGAGCACTACATCAACAAGCCCAACGGCGTGGCGCTCTCCAAGTGAGTCCCTACCCGTCCCAGCTCTCCAAGTACGTCCCCCTACCTAGATAAATACAGAGACGGTAAGGATCGACGTCGCGGGTAACCTCTGGTTGAGGGCAGCGAAAGATCGGGCGACATGGAGAACCTTGACGAAGACCTCTGTCTAGCAGTGGACTTTTTCCGCCTGTGGTAATAAAAGACGGTAAAGAAAGGAAAAAGGGATTCAGTGCCATTGAGGCGCATGGACGTCAGTAACAAAAATATTAGTGATATTAGTGATTCGTGTTACTCAATTGTTTCTGAAACAGCATTGGCTGTTTTATTCCTTGAACCGCCTCACAATACTACTTAGGTATCCTACACGTAGTTATTACGTAGACCAAAATAAAAATGACTGTATTACCTAACTAGACTAAATCAGAACAATGAACCTCTGCTATAAAATCACGCGACTTCCTGCTCGATTTCATCTGATTGTAGGTAAGCGACGATGAACTCAGCGCTCTCCCGAGCGTCAACGACATAGAAGCCATGGCGCCAATCCTACAGGCATGGCCCTCTATTTGGCGGAAGATGTTTATTTTTTGTATAGTTGACTAATGTTAGTACCCTGTAAGATCAGTTGCTTATACATACAGACTTTGTTGTTATTTTATTGTTTCAAATGTGCTTTAATGCTGGCGCAACACGAAACACCAGAATTCTAATAGGACTAAATCAGAGGGAAAAGGTATGTCACAATCGGCTATGCAGCTTTCTCGAAATTACCAAAAATGCAAACAAATTTGTGCGGAACGGATTTTATTTAGAAGGTACGCGGGGTGTGTGTAAACTGTGACTTAAATGGATTTAAATATATTCCTTCCAACTATCCAGGATCTAAAAATAAATGACTTACTCGTAAATATAGTATAAAAATTAAAGACGTGATAATATGAGATTATTTTTGTAAACAATATCCAAATTTTTACAAGAATGGCCTGCGATGACGCCGTCTAAGATTTGTTATTATCTGATATTGTTTTAAACACTAAATTCTGTGTGAGAAAATCCAAATGACACAATAACGTTCAAAATGTTTCTTGACGAATAGCTGTGGCGCGGCATGCGTTATCTAATAGGCAGCTAATCAAAGCGAAAGTACGACGGTACGCACTCCCGCCATTGTTCTCAGCATATCTGCTGCACACTAACTACGAGATTTTCAAAATATTCAAATCACCTACCTACCTGATTAATCGACGGAGATTTTGAACTTATTCTAGGCGCACGGAGAGGTGCTTCACCTTATCACCGTCTTTAAAGGTCACAATGTTTAGCACACACTTAGTTCAGTGACCTGTTTGAAGATGATAATTGTAAGCTAGAGCCGAAAGTAAATCATTATTTTAGTTCGAACACGGTTTTTGATTTATCGAGACTTGTTTGAAGACAAACTTTATTTTTATTTTTTTCTGAAAAATAATAGGACGTAAATTTTATCTCTTCAAATAATGTAATAATTGCAAACTTTAAAAATCCAGTACCTCTGTCAAAAACCTTTTTTTATCTTCAGACTATGGGTGTCGTAAGGATCAAATGAGGGATTTCAAATCATAAAATAATAAGAGGAGGAGGAGGCGCGAGTTTCGGCGCTAATCCGAATTGGTGGGGTACCCTTCGATATACACCAGACCTTTGTATAGTAGCGAACATGCTGTACGTAGTTCAATCTTAAATTACGAGAAACCTTACGAGAGGCCTTGGGTTCCATACTGGCTTAGGCTATACTTTGTTTGCTAAAGTTCCGATGTGTGGTCTAAACGTTATTTTTTTGATTATGTTTATTACATAAAATGAAACAAAAATAAATATTCTTGGTTTATAATATTATACATTTCGAAATTTGAGATCCCAGCTTTGGTCCAACTCAGCGCACTGGTTCGGTAATTTGAACCGTAGGATGGCTATATTGGACCTTAAAAGACTTTAAATAACGTTAAAGTTACAGTAACATTAAAGAGAATGATTCATTGCTTATTTTTTTAAATAAATATTTTCAATTCACAATTTATGTACTCGGATTCCAAAAATGTTACGATGTAATAAAACTATGAATGAAACTATGAACCATGTGACTAGATGCACTAGCACAAGTAGCCGTCGTGGTATTTATCTATTTGTGTCGATCATCTTTTCATAAATATCGAAAACAATAATAATTTAACATAATAACCTTTGGGTCTTTTTAAAAAAGAAGCCTCCTAGAGGCGGTCAAATTTATAGAACAGGGTGGCTGTACGATTGAATAATTGTAATAAAACATAACCTATACATGTTGGCAAACTATTCAAGTACGTAGATGTATCACTTGACGCTTCTAAATAATAAATTGTAATCAGTGTACATTTATCTTTTCACACCCTTAGCACGAAACGATAAAAATAACGTAAAAAGAACAAAGAAGGAATCTAAAACATAAAAACACACGTTTCATGTCACAGCGAAATTACAGGCATTAGGCAATCAAGTTACGCTCATATCACATCGATGACTCCAATAAAGAAATTTAACGATTACTTTACTCTTTTCGATATATGAAGGTGGTCCAAACTTTTCTGTATTTGGTGATAGTTGGATAAACAATTTGGTGTTTCTGTTAATCGTCCGTCACGTTTGATCAGATAGATACCTACTTCTAAGGAGATTCCCACATCGCCGACCCACTGACGGACTGACGCACATACGTATTTTTCTTTCTTTTCTACTTTTACTTCAAGGTTTAAAATTTGGATTGTTTGCAAAATAAAGTAACAGCTATGTTTGATACTAATTACTAAACCAATATAATTTACTGATTAATTATACAAGTTGTTTTAATTACATCAGGGTTTTCTGAGCTTCAGAGATTGTTCAGCTTTAGCAACGATAGGCGTACTGTAGGAGATGATTGGTGTGCGAGTGTGTGACGCGGCTGCGGTGTGCGGTGTGTTGCAGCGTGGAGCGGTCGTCGGACCAGGTGGTGCGCGCGGTGAACGCGGACGCGCTGAGCACGTGGGTGGGGCAGCTGCCGGCCGACGTGGCCGCCGACGCCGCCGCGCTGGCGCCCATGCTGTCCGTGCTGGGCTACGACCCCTGGAGCTCGCCGCCCGACTACGCCGCGCTGCCGCCGCCCGACCCGCACGGCGCCGCGCCGCCGCCCGCCGCCCCCGCCGCCCCCGCCGCCCCCGCCGCGCCCGCGCAGTGAGGCGGCGGCGCGACGCCCGGCGCGGGCTGTCTGAACACCCCTAAATCATTCGGCTTTGAACTAAGAACCACCTAGCTGTGAACTTGTCATAGAACATACGAAGAAACGGCTATATCTTTGCCGATTGCGGTAACAAAACCTAATCGTATTTGTTTTATTCTCCTCGCATATTCAGCTAGCGAACGCTTCCCACCGCAGCTTCCCAGGGACGGTTCCTTGTTGAACGATATTCTCTCTTTTAATATTTCCTATAGTAAATCCTATGGTTCATGAAACACAATGACCTGTCCCGTCTCTGCTGCAGTGCGCTGCCGCTGCACTGTATCCCACGATGAAGAATGACTGTGTTTTGCAAACGCTTCCTATCAAAACGGATTTCATGAACATTTGTTATAAATTAAAAACGAAACCCGGCCTCGGTTTCGACTCGTTGACTATTATGCGATAACATTTCAACGATTTTGCATTATGTATCAGAAAGTAAACTTTATCGGTGTCATTCAAAATATACACGAGCCGTAAAAAAGTCAGATAAAAAAGAAATAAAGTAGTCATAAATTATGGTAGCACAACACGAGTTTGCTACTTTAGCTTTAACTCGAATTGGAAAACTGAAGAGGTTTCCACGACGCGGCGCCGCCCGCACTCCTGCGTAAGGCAGTGCCGGCTCGGGCGCCGCACATATCCTATTCCTATTACTTATTTTTTATATTGATATGAGTAATTTTATAGATCTGAACTTATAAGTAATCTCTGACATAATCGATTGTTCTTGTGAATAGTGACAATTGTGTAGGTACCTATCATACAATATGAATGTAGGTTATCATTTTATTAATTACACTGCTACCATTGTTAAAGATCTATTCAAGTATTTATAATAGTACGAAATGATGTACATAGTTGTTACAATCGACTTAGGTATATGAATTGTTTTTATTGTTTACCAAAATGGTTGATGCTGGCAACAGCAATAATTGTATTTTATTGAGTAATAATATTTCTTAGATTTATATGCTGTATGTATTAATACTTTCGTATTAAACTTTTATTTTTGTTCTAAATAATAATAATTTGAAATGTTTTTGTGATAAATTTTGTTGTTATACGGTAGCATATACGTTATGCACCTGCTCAAATTAATAAATTTATTTTTATATGAAGCAGCGTGACGCGACGTTAGCTCCAGCTCGGAGACATCGCGACAAATTGATTGCCATGAGGCGCTCGCCGCCGGTATCATCGCACAACTACAACATCGCATGAATTTTAACCAATTTTGCAATATTTTTTTATTGTCAGTAAACAAAATAGACGATTCCGCAGGATTGTGCCAACCGAATGAAATTAACTATAATAGTTTATTTAAATTTTATATTTGTTTGTTTCGATGTCTACATTAATATTAAATTATTTGCCTTTCACTTAGTTCTCAATAGAGTTTTTCTGTTCTTTATATTCTTTATCAATGATCCGTGTGTATTCTACTTGTAACCTACTCTATTGTTTTCATGAAATAAGATGAACTTGTTACATGTTGATTGAATTTTCGATTACCATTTCAAAATATTTATGTTCGTAAAATCAGGTTTGAAATTATTTTTCTTATCGTTTCGAGTCGTCTAACTTGTGTTAACGCCATCTATGTTCAGTGATTATTACTAAGAGAACGAATTGCTTACGCACCATTTCGCCCGCAGCCGCTATCTACGTTACTGGCGGCCGCGGTCCCCAAGTTGCGTTCTTCTTCCAATAGATTACGCTACTTACTTTTTTTGGATTCTTACAGCTATCGCCTTATTTTGTCTTATCAAACCTTAGATGGTCTCTTCATATTCAAAATAGGCATACTTTATTTTATTTCTATAATACTTGTCGATTTTTTGTTTAACGACACGTTTACAGTATAGTATAGTAACAAAGAACACCACTATTTAACAAAAAAAATGTTGTTTGAAAGGATGTACGTTTTCCGTTTGGTCCCATTTAAGTTTAATAGGGGATAAAATGTATTACTGAACACCTGTTAAATTCAAGTAAAAATATAAGAAAATCCGGAAAATATTAAGGAAAATCAGTTTGTGTGTTGTTGTGCACTCGTTGAATATTTTATTACTAGTTATTATTTTAAAACAATCTATACCATCTAAAATATACAAGGTTTATAAGATTATGACAATTATTGTAATAAAAGCACATGTAGTATAAATTTATTTATCCTTGTACTCTAATGTACCGAAAAAATTGTTTTACGAGGTTAGATATTATTTGCCAAGCAATAATAATATAATCATGTTAACAAATATACTATGAAATTCAATATATTAAAATATCTTTATTTTCTGTGTTTGAAATCACTGAAATTTCTTTCAAACGCCTAAGATTATTTCATTGTTTTACAAAGTGGTTATATGGTGTATGAAACATAAGTATTGCATAAATACACATGCACCGTCCTGTCTCTCCGTCATGAAACAACCCCGGACCTCCTCGTGACGCCATAGAGCCGTTTTATATTGTTAAGTTGGAGGAATCTGGGAAAATGTGGGATTCGATGACCATGGTAGGTACTTATTGCCAATGACATCATCCTGCGCGATGATTAGAAATTATTACCTTAATTAAACTTTAAAAGAAGAATAGTTTATTGTATAAACTCTTGTTATGCCTTCGGAATTATAAGTGCATTGTCTAGATGCATAGCATTTACTTTTGTGTATTAACATAGTTATTTTAATTATATAGATCATGCACTTTTAATACGAAAATATTTGTCTATAAATGTATATAAATTAATTTTATGCAATGAAATATTTCATTCGTAGTTTTTTTTATTCCTTCTTAATTTTTATGAGTCGACTTAAATATATCTTCCCGTGATGATGGCCAGACTGGGAATGAGTTAGAGCACGCGGAAGACATGGTAGACTTCATATGGAAGAGTAGTCAGTAGTTGTTATTGTCGTTAACTGCAGACCAATTCCTTTCAGGCTATCACCATCACCGTGGCTTATACGGCTTAGATGCAAGAGTTGTGTACACACGAAAAGACTATCTCTTAAAAAAGATCCTAAGATAACGTCTTCATGTATAAGTAGATATTACACGTACCTATAGGTCTGGGTCAAAAAGCTAAACAATCAGTAGCCTAGTGCGGGCTAACATCACTTTATGCGAATGACTTTACCATTGAGTTAATCGAACAAAATACTTGATATTACCAATCACATTCTCGCAAATTCGGTTTCCCATTTCCGTCACTAGTTGGCGCTCTAACTAGGTAGGTACCTATCCTATAGTCGGAGGGGGAGACGGAGAAGGATATATGCGCTCACCTCCCTCCCGATAACCAGCCGTAGCAGGTGAGGTAAATGGTGTATAGTGGGGAAATGGTCTATAGTGGGGAAATGGTCTTGTCACAAGACTTGTGTACTGGACTATACCCGACGTTGGAATTTCAATCATCCTCATTCAATTTTTAACTGGTATCTTTATTTTCTATTTGACATTTCGAACTGTCAGTTGAATTATTTGCCAGGGTATAGGTGCTCGCAACTCTGCTACCTCTTTCGCATATAATTTATTACAACCGTGTTTTTTGATCTTCTTGATTTTGCCAAAAACATGTTTATAAGTCAATAATATAGAGGACTTTATTGCTCCTGCGGCCATTTGTTCCATCATGCCACTTCAGCTTTGCAATCCTTCTGGCCATATCTGCTACTTTGGTTCGACTGCGAAACTCCTCATTTCTAATTCGATCCCGTAGGGAAATTCCGAACGTAGTCCCCATTGCTTGCTGAACGACTTTAAGCCTGTTTATAAGACCCATAGTTTGTTTTCAGTCACTGCGGTCTATGGGATGAGGAGTTTTTACGAAGCTTCCCGAACTCTGCCTAGCCGAGTGGGATTCGACGATTGACCTCTTTCTCAAAGTTGAACATACCTACCTAACTAGATTTCAAATAACTAGATTTCATGTCATAGATATAGACAATCGTCTACTTCGTACTTAAAGCGTCTCAATAAAGTAATTGGTCTGAAGTTCGACCGGTGACCAAAAAACAACCACACAGGTATCCATGCAAAATATTTGTTTTACGTAGGTACCTCCAACTGAAACCCTTGTAGGCTTGGCTTATATTAGCCCTACGCGGAAGAGCGTATCGTAGAAGGCCCGAGTGACCCCCGCTTGGCAGGATCCCGCTCCGGCGGAGATGGGTTCCGGTAATATTCTTTGAAGAGCCAGTTCTTTCCTAAGCCCGTGTGCGTATCTTGGACCTCAACTTCACTCACCATTAGGCGAGGTTGTGGCACAATAAACTCCTGGGTTCACCTTGTGCTACATTTTTTGTACCTACAACAATTTTTTCATACGAAAATTTTACCCGCAGATTAAGTATTTGTGGAGATTCGGCTTGTAAACATTTTGCCAAATACCTGAATTGAGTGATCCACATTTTTGGCAATATCTTCGATCCCTTTAGTTAAGAGTGACAAATTTTTGGATTTCCGTTATGATATTTTACAACTTTTGATTAAATGTACGTTTTGGTTTTATTGAAAACTAAAATCATGCTTTCATGTCTCTTCTGCCACACCCAAGATTCAATACCATACATAAGTGTTGGCGTCAAAACTCCCTCAAGTACCTATGTCAAGACCAGCCTTATCAATATATATAAAACTGTTCCGTTACTGACTGAGTGACTGAGGTACTGAGTGACTGACAGACAACGTACAGCCGTAACTACTGGACGTAGAGAGCTGAAATTTGGAACACAAATTTTTTAGGGGATGGAGGGGTGCACTAAGGAAGGAATTCCCGAAATTCTCACGGGAACGGGAAATATATGATGTTTTAGTTTGTATGAAAAAATCCCACTCCTTGAGTGCACGGATGCGATACTTGATATAAAGGTTCCTCAATAAGTGTCTGTTTTATTATGGAAGGAATTCCCGAAATTCCCACGGGAAGGGGTTGGACTTTTTAGTTTGTATGAAAAATCTTATTCCTTGAGTGTACGGATGTGATACTTGGCATGAAGGTTCTTCAAAGAGTGACTGGTTGTGCTATGAAAAAAATTCCAAAAATTCCCACGGCACGGGAAATATATGATTTTTAGTTTGTATGAAAAAACTTATTCCTTGAGTGCATGGGTGTGATACAGGTTAAAGGTTCTTTCAGTGGGTGTCTGGTTGTATAGTTTCTGAAATTTCCACGAGCAGGGTAGTTAAGCGCATACGAAGTTGCGGGATAAAGCTAGTTCAGTATAATTTTGCTTGCCATAATCGAGTCTAAGGAACATTAACACAATTTCCTGCTTTCAATACACCGTCATATGGCAAATTGTAAACAAGGACCCCAAGTACAGAAATTCTTTCTCTTGTTCCACTTTGTCGTCTCCTAGCATTCCGTCATACCTATCTTCATTCCTCTCCATAACATTTTTTAAACTCCTGACAATCTCACCAACAACATTGTCTCAAAGTAAGCAGAGCTTGTGTTGTGAGATACCATGTAGCTATCCTAGGCGGGACCGTAGAATATAAAATACATATATAGATAAACGCCCAGACCCGGAACATTATTTCTTGCTCCATGCGGGACTCGCGGTATATCCCAATAACCCTAGAGCAATTCCAACTGGGATATGATCATAAAACGTACCCCAGTTGCCCCCTCTACGGGTGTACAGGCGGGCAACTAGGAATCTTTGAATGTCCCAGTCGCCCCATCTAGAAACGTTGACGTAAATAATTGCTAGAAGTGACAAACAATATAATTGTTTTGCTCATGCATTTATTTCGATATAATATACCGTTTACCGTGGTTCGGATTTGAATTATTAAGAAAAAAATATTATTATTATTATTTGCCACAAAATTATATTGATATATTAAACAATACAATTTTATACAATAATAATGTTCTTTTAACTATAGGTATAATTATGAAACTAGGCTTTATAATATAATATGTATATTACAATATAATTTTTAGCCATCTATCTATCTGTTTCGACCGCTACCTTTGTCAATAATAGCGAGACCGCTGGGGAGTACGGCTAATCCTTAATAGCCAGGCATGGCAGGTGGGTGGACGATCGCCATAAGATTTTAAGTACGCAGATATGAAAAAAGCACTATTAGTTTTGATTATGAGTTCCTACGTGGAAATACTGCTGCGCAAGCAACACAAAACTTCACGGTTCATTATGGGTTCAAGTATTTTAAATCTTAGTATATAGACGATAAGGTCGAAGATGAAAGCATTTGGGCTTAGGAAATATCAAGTGTGTTCGCTAGCCTGACGGGATCTTATCACCAAGCGGGAGTACCTCGGATTAGTCGCTACCTGACACGCTTATCCAGGGCTGGTAGTGCTATTCTAAGCTAACATGGGCGACTTGTATGTAGAGTTGAAGAACGAACCTCACGGTGGACCGGTAACTATTGTTGACAATGAACGACGAAAGGCGATAGTGGAAGATGCACAGCTGAGCTTGTCACGAGGGAAGTGCAGGTAAATCGAATTATTATATACCTTCGATGAAAAGTGGACCTTTTACGACAACCATAACAGCGGTTACACATATATCGATCCATATCCGAAAAATGAAGATGCGGCTTTTTCGTAGAACTAAGTATTTCTATGGCAGCATATGCACAACATCTGGCATCCATCATCCGTTATCGCATAGGTACAAGATTTTTATATTCTTATTTCCTCGGATTTAGATCGCATAAGAATCGAATGTAATGCGTTGCCGCTCTAAGCGTTCATCTCAGCAAACTCACACTTCATGACACGCTTTGCGGTAGCTACAAGAGTTACAGCTGGAAGATGAATACAATAGGTGACCTAGCTCGAACTGATATCTACTTTTTTAATGAAGCTATTTTTGAAGTGGGAAAAAGGTTTACACCCGACAGTAGATACAAAACTTTTTCAGTGTATATAGGTTAAAATAAACTGCCATCGAAGTTACTAATTATTGTTAGATCATTTGGGACAGTCATTACCTACTGCGAGATATAAAATATAAATTTCCAATTCTATAGGCATAGACCTAATATATCAGGGTAAACAATGACTTTATTGTACTGATTTACCATGGATTATTTTATACAAGCTGGTTGATATTTCAGCTGGATATGATAATATAATTTAATTGTTTATTAGTTCACTTAGCCTTTTGTTTACATTGAGCGTTTCACGGGAAACCATCAATGCATAACTATTAGTCATTGTTTAATAATATGGCATACATGTAATATGTATAAACGCGGAAAATTGCTGATAATTTTCAATTAAATTATATGTAAATATCTAAATTTAACTTCATTGACGTGTATCACTTTTTATCGTGGCACAGTTGGAACATCTTTTTGGGCATCCGTAACTAATGGCAAAAAACGGAACCCTTATAGATTCGTCACGTCTAGCGTCTGTCTGTCTGTCCATCTGTTCGACCGCATATCTCATCAGCTTTTTCCGAATTTTTAAGAACTTTATTGTTGAGACTTGGTAAGTAGATGTACTTTGTGAACCATTAACATTATGCACTAAAAAAAACTATTAATGTTGGGGTATTCTATGCAATAGCTAGGCAATGTATAGAAAACCCGGTGCGTTCAGACAATGTATAAAATATGATGAATATTATTATTCATTTCATACTTTACCTAGGGATTGTATAGAGAACATGCCGTTCTACCGGTAATGTGTAAAATAAATAGATCTTGGTCTATATTTATCTAGAAAATTTAATGTTTAAGTTCCAACACAGCGACCAATTATTGAGTTTTGTCATACAGTCTTTAGTGTCCGCGATTTTGAGAAACGCCTACTTTTTTTAATAGCAAAGTTATCACACGCCATAATAAAAATTAAATAAATTAGGGACAGAGGTAAAATGGGAGGTTTTTTGTGGGTGATAGGCTGACTCCCTGTCGCTGCAGTGGTCTCTCTTCATCATTATAGTGCCTGTAAATTTGTCGGACGTCACATCAGATGGTTTTTGTAACCTCTGGTGTTCTGCCTTTGGTGGGTAAGTATTTACGATTACTTTGTCAACTTTTTAAGTGAGAAATCACAGCATCTGATAATAGTACTTACCTAAAGATATCTGCTCCTTCGACTCTTATCTTATGAATATAACGTGCATGTGATAACTTAGCTATTAAAATAAAAGTAGGCGTTTTGTAAACTTTTGATTTTTTCTCAAAATCGCGGACACATGCGGCTCATACAGTGCGATGAGAGTAGTGATAAGTTGCCGATTTTTTGGCCGAGTGGTTATGGAATTGTTGGTATTTAAGAAAATACTAAAAATTCAACACCCTGTGATGTTCATTTCAGCCTTGGTCCTACAAATAGTAACTTTTGATCGGTTTTAGTTTTGAATTACATTTTTCATATAGCCCTGAGTAATACTTATATCATTCAAAGCCTTTAGTTTTAAATCATCTGAAAAAGCCTCGTTTATCTAAACCAAAATTTTTAAGATAAGATTTTCTTCAAATGTAACCTGTCGTCGTACTGAGAAAAAAAAATGTATTAAGCTTTTCTGGCAAGTTCTTTCAAAAGTTTCCTCATTAAATCAGGATTTCAAAATAGTATCGTACTTGTAAGATTGAATATTACATTACTAGTTCCATTACACCCATGTTTACCCGCCTTTACATTCTACACTAAAATTGCCAGTAAAGAAGGATAGTAGCAGTTTAAATGCCTATTATTACTGGTAATTATTTGCGTTTGATGTGCCAACAGTGGCAACACATCGAACTTCAATTTATTGATGAAATCTCTATGGTCCCATATTTATACTCGAAAACTTTCTCGCGCGGTTTCCCCGTTATCATGCGAAGGCCATCGACGGCATCAGCCAATGCCTCGCTGCCATGAAGGCAGCATGCCAGCCCCAACAACGTCCTGAGCATTATAGTAGGCAGATTAGACTGCCCTTTCATTAAAAATGTTAGCAGAAACATATCTCATTTAATTAAATCTTGACATAATTAGTTTGACTTAACTTACCTACTAATTTAATTAAATAACGTTTATTTGGGTTAAGCTTCATATACCTATTTGTATTTATTTGATGAATAATACTTACTCTGATTTTTCCCTTATTTTCCTTTTTGATTGAGTTTTGCTGACTTATTTATTAAAGTGCTAGTATTTACTTAGTTTGAGAATTTGAATAAAAAAAAAATCCCCAGACAATAACACCAATTACTTGGCCCCAAAGTAAGCATAGCTTGTGTTATGGGATGCCATGTAGCGAACTAGGGGGGAACCTAGAATATAAATACACAAATACATAAACACCCAGACCCGGAACATTTTTTTTTCTTGTTCCGGGCGGGAATTGAACCCGCAACCACTGGCGTCTGAGGCAGATAGGTTAACCCCATCGCCAAAGTGGTCGACAAAAAATTGAATAGATAAAAAATTCACATCAAATTATTAAATGTACATGTTTATTTACACAAGTAAATCTCGCGACAAGCTTTTATATCATAATTATAAATTGTGTCAAATGTGAAATGGCGTTATATTCCGTAAGTTCGTAGCAAAAGTTTTAGTGTAAAAGTTTATCTTTTTCTTTGAAGTGCATTAAAATAAAAGCTTGTTCTTTAAAAGGTTTTTTTTTTTTAATTTCATTTATTTTTTGTTTAGAGTGTTTGTGTTGAATTACTAAACCCATAATTATTCAATACTATTTCTCTATTAGTTACATAGTTTTTTTTATTCAGGTATTTATTAAGAATTGGAGAAACCGGGCGACACTGTCAGCGTTTGGTTTATTAGGGTGTTACCACAGCACTCGGTCGACCGTCGATCAATTGGTATGGTGACAAGCTTAGGCTAGTCATCGTAACTTTATAGCGTTTATTTATACATTTTACCTCGACGACGACGTTTTGATGCCTTGTCAATCATTATGCTAACTACACGAGACTGAAAAGTTACATTACTGCATTATTCTGTTGACATTTCATTTATTTCACCTACTTTTGTTTCTTGCCCCAGATTCTTTTTATGAGTGAATCATCTTTAACCTCAATTGCATCTGATCGTACGTGTCTTATTAAGATGGAGCACACGTTTTCAGGATGGAGCTCGTTCTTCATAAAAATAATACCAGCACACATCCTTGCTGGACAGATTTGGCGGCAGATTCAATATGAAGAGTATGTACCTAAGTCACTGGCGTGAAGGGTCCTAAAGAGTCCTGCCACCTAGCAGAGATTATGTAGAGCAGTCGCCTTGTATCAAATAAGTTTATGTTGGGGCCATAGCGATATTCTAAGCCGACTTTACATGGATTTACAAACAGCTGATAAATCATACTCTCAAAACCAATACGCTGTAACAAGGTTTCTAAATAACGAATGATTTACGGAGCAAATGTATAACTAACTACTCAGTGACAGAGCATTGGTAGACCAAAATATTGTGAGCAGTCACAATAGGAATTATGTGTTCTGGCAAAAGGCAGGAGCGTCAAGTCTTTCAGAAGACGCTCAGCTTATAATAAGTTTGTAGCCGAGACTGTGAACCCAACGAGGAGGGGATGATTTGCTGACCGACGCGACGCGGGTAGCGAGCTGTTCCGGGAAATATTCCTTTCCATGCAGAAAAATGGAGAGTTAGCGCATTTCGTTCGAATCTATTACATTTGGCGTCCGTGCATCCGTGGATTTTGTATTTCAATATTTCATTTTTAAGTGTTGGGATGGAGGATTGATCCCCAAGCAGTGATATTTTTTCTATGAATATTTTTCTGTGACTGCTCTTACCTAAAAATTATGCTTAAACCGTATTATATAATATAAAAGAATTACCTAATTGTTTTTTTAACAATACGAAGTAGTATTTACTTAATCTATTTGAATTATTTTCACAATAACCTTTGTTTTGTTTGTCGCAGTATTAACATAACTTTTATTATTTATGATTATTTAGAAACGTTTTGTTAAGTATGAATATGCTGATGCTGCGATTGTTTTAATCATATTTTTATTATTGTTTAGCGTTAAGGTATTTCTTTAGAAACAATAATTTGACTATCAAGTAATAGTTAGGTAGGTACCTATTATTTTCTATTGTTCGCAGAGGATCAATGAAATATCAAAAAAAAATGAGGCTTGGGCTGGTAGCAAAATCTGTTCTGGGCTTAGGTGATATTCAGGATTCTTCAGTCCGCATTTTACAAGATTACCTAAGCGTTGATAATTACTCTGTAGCTATCTTTATCATTCATTTAGAATACAAGCCTTAGAATTAGATCCGCTTTTTCCCTCATTGCAACTATAAAGGTTCCATGCAGTAAACTTAATACCTATGAAGTAAAAATAAATATCTTTCAATTAAATAAATAAGTACTCGTTTGATGTTGAGACCCCTGCAAGGTTCACCTGGCTAGAAACCACCCTTTATATGCATATAAAATGCCGCCAAATATCGCAACTCCGACGGTGATGTGATGCTGCAGTTCAGTCTCAAACCCACGTGCGGACAGCACTCATATCTGCGACCTCATGAGACTTCATGAGATCAAGTTCGGTATCCTTCAACAAACACCGAGCATTCAAAAACCGACTTCACGTCCAAAACTTTGGCTGAAGTATAAGCTCGTCACTGTAAATATTCTCTGTACTCATACATGTATTATAAAAATTTTAATTTTTTCTTGATGTGCTCAAACGATTTCGATGAAATTTGTATGGGACTACTTCTGAAGTAACAGCTATTATATGAAACCAGAATATTAAAAATACTGGGCTGGGAGCGAAACAAAAACATAGAATGTACCAGCTGCTTCTTTTCCCGGGCATACCGATAAAGGGACAGAGGTTCTATGGTGTTTTTGCGGGCTGAATCCCTGTCACTGCAGTAGTCTATCTCCATCATTACAATACCTCCAAATTGGTCAAACATGACATGAGATGGTTTTATAGCCTCTTGTGTTTTGCCTACCCCATAAGGGGTACAGGCGTGAAGTTCTGTATGTATTAAAGTAATTTCATACTTGTCCATAAAATCCAGTAACCAAGATACAAAAAAAACATACACACGAACTGAGAACATTTTGGATGTCAGTTGAAGTGTAAAGTATCGGTTAAAAACATAAAATAGTGTTAACGGTCGGGATACGAACCCTGCGACTATGACAAATGCTAGTTGCCAGCCACTGGGTCATCGCATCGCGGTCACGCAACGTTACGCCATTCAAATCCACCAATCTGTTTTTAGCAATTGGGAAGCAACGACGTAATACGACGACATTCATGAATGAATGCGACGGGTGTCATCTATTGTACATGTTGTAAAATATTTTTATTTAGAAAAAGGTTAGGTTTGTTAAAGGAAAATAAAGTTATTTCATACGAATTCCGAATTTTCGAATCCAACTTGCAGAGTTCCGGATTTCACAGTTCTTTTATTTAGATAATGAAGAGGTGTGAGAGATAATAAGGAAACTTGTTTATACGGCAGAGAACTTAGTGTGCCGGCCGACCACCTCAGCAGCGAGTGCGGTCGCGGGGAGCGACTCGAGCGAGCAGCCTCACGACGGACGAGTCAGTAGTCAGTCCGTCCGTCCGTCAGTCGCTCGTCGAATGCCGCGGAGAGAGCACGCGTGTCGTCTCTGCATCTCTCAGCGCACGTGCGCTTCGTAACATTGTTTGCATCGGCACTATATGACCTGGAGTGGTGAAAAAGTTTTTTAATAGAATGCATTGTGCTTTAATAACCTGGAAATCCTCGACCGGTGTGATCACCTGAGTGCTACAATATTAATAAAGTGGCGGAAATTACAAAGTGAAACGAATAAACTCAGCGAGCACGGCCGGGCCGGTATGGGTCGGTGAGCGCCGCGCCATGCTCGCGCTGGCGCTGGCGCTGCTGGCGTGCGGCGGCGCGGCGGGCGGCGCGCGCGCGCCCCCGCTCGACGTGCCGCGCTGCTGCCCCGCCGGCCGCCGCCTGGCGCCCGCCGCGCTGCTGCGCGCCAGCCTGCCGCGCGAGGACGCCGCGGCCGCCTGCGAGCCCGCGGAGGCGGACGCCTGGGAGCCGCGAGTGTACGCGCCCGCGCGCGCCGCCTTCCTGGAGCGCGGCAAGCTGCCCGTGCACTGGCGCGTGGCGCACGACGCGCTGCCGGCCTGCGCGGCGCTGCGGGTGCTGCCCGAGCACGCCGCACCCTTCGCGCTGCTGGCCAACAACGCCTCGCTGCTGGTGGGCAGCGGTGGTCGCGCCGTGCCGCCCGCGCGCTACTGCGCCGACGCGGGCGGCGCGCTGCTGTGCGAGGACGCCGCGGGCGAGGCGCCACGCGCGCGCAAGTGCTGCGGGGAGGGTCGCGTGGTGCGCGCGGCGCGCTGCGAGGAGGACGCGCCCGCGGCGGCCGCGGCGCTGGCGGCGCTGCAGGCGCTGGGCGGCGGGCCGGTGGCGGGCGGCTGGCCGGCGTGCGCGGGCGGGCCGCACTACGTGCCGGCGGGGCGGCTGGCGGGCGCGGCGCTGGCGGCGGACGGCGCGCTGCTGGGCGCGGGCGGCGGCGCGGCGCTGGCGGCGGGCGCGTGGTGCGCGGACGGCGGCGCGGCGGACGGCGCGCACGTGTGGGCGTGCGCGGGCGCGGCGCGCGGCGGGCCGGCGCTGCGGCACGTGGTGTACGGCTGCGCGCTGGCGGTGGGCGCGCTGTTCCTGGCGGCGACGCTGGCGGCGGGGCTGGCCATGCCGGCGCAGCACCACGCGCTGCACTGGCGCTGCCAGACGCACTACGTGGCGGCGCTGCTGCTGGGCGACGTGCTGCTGGCGGCCACGCAGCTGGCGGCGGACGCGGTGCCGCCGCTGCTGTGCCGCGCGCTGGGTGAGTGCCGCGCCACCGCCGCCACTCTGTGGCTCCGCTGAAGTCCGCTGCCGGTGACGTCACTAATGTTCCGTTTCTCCCGCATGTGGCTGCAGCGGTGTGCATGCACTTCCTGTTCCTGTCCGCGTTCTTCTGGCTGAACACGATGTGCTTCAACATCTGGTGGACATTCCGGTGAGTTCTTTACAAGTTCTTATCATGACAGGTGATATTCAATTAAATGATAGGAATGCTTGTCTTAGCATTAAACTATTACAGGTAGCTTAGCTACCCATAAAACAATATTTTTGGCAAGTTCCCAGCGGTCCACCGATCCCTTGAATCTCACAAAAATAACGCCCATACAAGTATTCCCAAGCGGGTCAATAGCAATTAAAAATCATTTTCAGCTTTTAAAAGTACAATCAGCTACACTTTTTCGTATGAGGTTTTAGTAATGTAAAAGGATTCTTTAGTTCCATAGTACCTACTTAAATAAAATACAATAAGTGTATATGAAATTAAATGATATGTCTTTATTTGCAAGGAAGTCGGTACATTTTAGGTCTTAAAAATAGAAGTCAGGTCAACAACATCCTACCGACAGGTGTCAGTGTGCAAAAATTGTAATATAGGTAATATAAGATTTAAATAATTAGCTTTAGATTATACAATTACAGAATGACATATTTTATTAATTTGGATATTGCCATGAAAAGAAAAAAAAACATATGGTCAGATAAAATTACTTATTAAACAAAATAGAATAAATTAATGAAATAAAATAAATTGAAAAAATTAAATTCGATGTCTAGAGAGATTTGTCATTTAGAAAGTCACTTGTGCTATAATACAGTTTGCTTAATAGTAGGTTAGATAGTCTTTTTTTATATAAGGATAACGGCAAGTTTTTTATGTCAAAAGGAAGTTTGTTATAAATTTTAACGTGCATAAATAGTTTATTTTGAAGATATTATATTACAGGTAATTAATTTTACGACAAAAATATAATAAAATAAGAAAGTCCTTGAACTAGAAAAGATATGAAACCATATGATTTAATAATTTTGAAAATCAAATAATTAAAGTGATTTTTCATACAAATAAGGGAATGATTTGCTCTGATTACTTACTAGGTTAAGATAAGAATAAATAAAAATATTACTTATATTATTGGGTATCTGAAAAGCTAGACGCCTTCTAGGCGGAATGACCCGACAATTTGACCAGAAGAGCAAAAGGGACAGAAACCGGCGAACGATTCGGGCAGTTTCAAGCAAAACCGCTTCTTTATTTGCGGATATTACAACCGGAATGATTGATGACGATTTATTATTATTATTATTTACAGGTACGTGTATAAATAAAGATGTACGCACTTCGCAGTTTATTTGGTTGTGATAAGGTTCTTTAAATGAAAATGTATACATCTCATTAGACGTGACTGTACCTACTAAAAATAATAAAAAATGTATAAATTCGGACTTTTTAAAACACACTATCACAGTTAAGAAATCGTACGACTAAAATATAATAATATAAGGAAGTCTTTAAAAAAAGTAAATATGAAATCATATAAACAATTAGGTAACTTTTTCTAATAAATAATTAGGAACATTGATTTTTATACAAATCTATCATTACATTGGGATTCAAAACAAAGACTTATGAATTAAAGTTCATATAAAGGTAAATGGCAATTTTTAATCTACTGCAGACTGTACTTTTTAACGTTTTTGTGGTCCCGTGAAACTACTTATATGAAGTTTTAAAATTTGCCTTGAACCCGGCTGGTACCTAATATAGGTACCCAGGTACGCTGCCTGTAAAACGCAACAATAAATAAGTCGGACCATGAATATGTAGAGAATCAGAGATTGGATGTCAACATTTAAGTTCCGCGAACATTGTTTATTTACTTTCTAGGTAAATTAATCATAAAGTAGGTACATAATAAATAGTTACCTACTATCTAACTTAGAATCAACCAACTGCTCATAATTTTGAATAAAACCTCCAAGTTGAAAATTTTAATGAGTAATAGAAATTGTAATGACGTGTCCGGTCAAATGTGTAGGTTATTCATTGAATCAGACAATTTGCGGAATTTATTAAATCTACATTACTCCACTGTATGCGAGGACGACGGCGGCGGTCATCAGTGCGGCCACGCATCACTGCCATCTTGGATAGTGCCTCATGGTAGAGCAAGTTGTGGGGAATGGAAAAATGCCTGAAATCACCTTTTATAGAAATTGCTGAAACAACACAAAAGGTCAAATAAAAAAAGAGCAAATGATGGGATGGCCTATTAAAGCAGTCTCTTAGTACTTCAAATGAAAAAAAAAGCTTGTGTTTTGTTTGTTAATTTTTTGTGTAGGTACTTGCAGAAGTCACTACAAATAGTTAAGTTTAGTGCACCTACTTATAAAAGACAATTTCTTGTTATTTGCTTATGTACACTTAGAGTTTTCAAATTTGAAGTACAGTGAAAGAAGTAAAAATATTTTTTTCGTTTTTTATGTACCTATGATGTTCTACAAGTATGCACGCGTATTGCGTACTCACGCCAAGTTTGGAGCGTGTTCAATCGTAGAGAATCGCCTACAGGGCGATAAAAAGTACTTTGAATTCTATTACCATAGTGAAGCTCTATTTTATTTGAATCTACACACAAAGCAATGTATGTATATTTGTTTGTGTATACATTTAGTACGAATCTATAATGAGATTATAGAGATTACAGTCTTAGAAAAAAAAGACAACAGAGACTTTGTTTAATTACTTGTTTGTCTCTTTTTTTATTTAAAAATAACACTTGTTCATGTAGAATTTATAATTTATCATGTTAATCTAATAAATAAATGTATAACTTTATGTAGTATAATGTATGCAACTGGTAGGGCAAATGTGGGGTGCGCCGCCCACCTGCCTGCATGTGTCTGTGCCAAAAGTTACAGAACTTTAACTTTAAAAAAAACATTGTACTTTTACCTTCTTATTATACTATTTGTTACGAAATCGACATACTTTCATATTATGTAATAATTGCGACGGGCTACCTCTTACGGAGACCGCATCGTTGACTGCGCACCCGACACGTAGCTCAGTAATAGTTTTCTGTTAGTGCTTTTTGTGTACGGATCCCTAATAAAAAGAAACGGCCAAGATGAAAACATTCTCAAACTTGAAATTAATTATTGCGCTCTCGATTAAATGACAATATGGCCGATAGCTGTTTTTAATTAATTCGCGATAATGCATTGACCGAGATGAAAATTCTAATCAAACATAGGTAATGTTGATTTGAATGACTAAGTATGACAGCATTGGCCAAATCTGGTTAACACTTGTGGGCTTTGTGCTCTAGTGCCGCACCACCGCCCAGTGGTGGCGTCAGAGATCAATATAAAAAAAGAAAGTAGTATTTATAAATATGGAATACTGTCATATTATTACCAAGGAATCTTACTACATGTATTCACAAACAGGCACACGATAAGGAATTGCGTTCACTGTTTATCAAACCTACCAAGTTAAGTTTCCTCCCGTTGCGGTTCCAATCCAGTGACTGATCTTGGGTGACTTATTATTAAAAATGTATGGTTTATTACTAAAGTATGTATATTTCTTTAATATTTTGTTATGGAATTTCATTTTTCTCATAATTATGATTTGATTTTTATACGTTTTGACATTTTTAAGTAAAGTATACATAGAAATAACAATGAGGCCACGCAAAGACTTATAAAATCTGCAGTTTGATTTTAACTAAAACTTGTAACTTTGTTCTTAATCGACTAACGGCCATAAACAAATGTTTACGGAAGTTTGCGGATTGTCTAGTTATAAGTCTGCTACTACCACGCGTTATCTTTATAAATGTAATATGCGATGGAAACGGCTAAGGAACTCATGACAGCATATTCTTGGTATAACCTACCTTCATCCGTGCATAAAGCGCTTATACACGGTGCCATAGTAATTCATAATGGATAAGTTCCTATCGGGGATCTATCCGAAGAGGCTGCAGTAGCTACAAATAAAAATATAAAGGCGTTTAGGCTTAACCACACACGAAACATGTATCGCGTTTCCACAAACCAAGACCTTATGAACAGACTTCTACTGACATCAGACCCATTCATCACTTGTAAAAGATCATTATTACGTAAAAAAACTGCATTATCCCGTAACGCCATAAGTGGCTTGATTGTGCATAAAGTCCAGAGTACAAGTGCATATTAGATCAAATGTCCTTTAGAAAAAAGTTGTCTGGAAGAAATCGTTTATAGCAATGAAATCGCCTATATTGCACATTTTATATTCAGGGTTTGCTTTAAAAGTGTTATTATTCTCAAACGACACACATACAATTTCATTTGGTAAAAGTCATTCATATATTTCTTTCTCTTTATACATGTAAAAAACCTATATATCTATGTATCTATAATGCTGAACACAGTAATAAAAGAGTAAAACAATATTATAACATGATACAGTTTGGAGAAGCACAACAGGCGGCCTATGTAATTTATATTTTCATACATAACTGAAACGGAAATTATTGCATCGTAAATAAAATTTGTTACTCGTTAAAGTTGTGCCAGGGTGATAAATTACTTAATTCGCATTCAAATTTAATACACATTCGTCATCGCATTACTGATGCGATACTCCTATCATGCCTTTATTTTAGATATCCCTATCCGACAGTTGTTATGGAAGGGTAGTTTCCTAGCCAGCGACTTTTCTATGATTGTCAACTTCCTAACATCTATGTTGGAAGTAGTTCGGTTTGGATCGAGTGGAAGCAGAGACAAAACGTGTGTGTGTTTGTGTGCAGGGACTTCCGTCCGACGCGCGTGGAGCGCGGGCAGGAGGCGTGGCGGCTGCGCATGTACGCGGTGTACGCGTGGGGCGGGCCGGGCGCGCTGGCGCTGGCGGCGGCGGCGCTGGACGCGGCGCCCGGCCCGCTGCCGCGCGGCCTGCTGCGCCCGCGCTTCGCGGACGCGCGCTGCTGGTTCGCCGGCGACGCCGAGCTGCTCGTCTACTTCTTCGGCCCCGTGGGCGTGCTGCTGCTCGTCAACCTCGTGCTCTTCGTGTCCACCACGCGCCAGCTCACCTGCGGCCTGTGGCGCCGCGACGAGGTCAAGTCCACTTCCGAGCGGTGAGTTCCACTCAATTTCGATTCATCTATGTGCTTTTTTTAAAGAAGGGATACTTATATCCTTTCCTGATGCACTTAGTTCTCTGAGCATTAAGGATAGTGTACTAAAGTAGTGCATGGTTGTGCAGGGCGGCGCTGGGACGCGTGTGCGCCAAGCTGGTGGTGGTGATGGGCGTGACGTGGGGCGCGGACGTGGTGTCGTGGGCGGTGGGCGGCCCGGAGTACGTGTGGTACGCCACGGACGTGCTCAACGCGCTGCAGGGCGTGCTTATCTTCCTGGTGGCGGGAGCGCGCGGGCACGCGGCGGCGGCGCTGCGACGCGCGTTTGCGCGTTTCGGCGCGCCCACCGCCGCGCCGCCGCTCACCTCCTCCACGCACCTGCCGTCGTGCGGCGACTCGCTGACGCAGTCCACGCCCGCGCCGCCGCCGCCGCGCGCCGAGACCGCGTGCTGACCGCGCCCGCGCTCGCCATGTGACAGTGACAGTGCCGGCCCGGCGCCGGCGCCGGCGCGCGTTTATGTCGTTTGTTCGCCGCCGCGCCGCCGGCGACGCGGGCCCCGCGAGGCCGCGGCCGGCTGCGGCGCCCGGCAAGAGGAACTCTCGCAGTCCGTCCGGGGCTCCGCAGTGTTGACGATGCCGCTGATATTAACCACCTATTTTATTGTAATGTATGTCGTTCCGTCGACTTGTGTTTACTCATGCGTATGACGTTAATCGATTTAATTGATGTTTCTTATTTATTTGGTTCCTGACATTGATTTACTTGTTGAATGTTTTATTGAATATGAGTAGTTATTGGTTTAATGGACATGAATGTACAAATTATAGCCGCACCGAGAGGCGGCGTATGTATTCATACTGTGAAATGGGTCTATGTGTTTAGACTGTGTACCTAGTTATCGATGTTTGTATGACTTACTTTATCTGTGTAAGGAGCAATAGAACAAGATTTAATAAAATAAATGTCTACTTCACAATGCAGTGTGTTATTGCTCCGCTGGTGAGTACCTGCCTGCCTGCCCGGGCCTGACGTCGAAGACCTCGCCGCCGTCAGAACAACGCAGAATAATCAGTGCGATTGAATAATAGTATTAAGAAGTAAAGTGAAGCCGTTAACTATAAATACTATTGTGCATTGGACACTTCATATAAACAAGCGCGATCTCTCAGAGGCCGCTCGGGAGATGCATAGAACTGCAGTACAAGTACAATTAACAGTATTATTCTCGCCATGATTCGCTTATGTCGATAGCTAGCTATATAGAATGTACCTCCCTTACGTTTTGTTTTTGTTCATAACTTATAAGGTACATCCGTCTAGTTCCATTATGATGTTTCCTGGGCATATTAAAAAAAATCATTTTTTTTGACTTTCTCACGAATTTTTACAATTTTAACAAAATAACGATGTTAATAATTATTATACAGAAAATACAAAGCTTTAGGTAATTCCCAAACAGTTACTGTGGAACTGCGGCCGCGCAGTCCCGCAACTCGCTATTATCTCGAAAGTTATCTACAAACCGAAATATCTATTATTCGGAGAAAGGCACCGGAATAACAATAATTGCGCGAGGTGGTTACATCGAGACGTGATTTATTGTGATGAACTTGTAGATACGAGGACTTGGTTTGTCGGCGGCGCGCGGCCATCTTGTGCAATATCCGCCCGTCGAGGCAACACACGCGATCGGCGTGGAGCGGTGCATCGACGATCGAACCGATTTTGTGTGAAATGTAATGAATAACCTTGCGCCACGCAGCAACCAGCGCACCGCATGACGCGAGGCTTGAGTGCTCGCTGACGAGGCGCGGCTAGGTGTCAGCAAAGCGGGCGGCACGGCGCGGGTGCCCACGCCGCGCCGCCCGCCGCCGCCTGCACATATTATAAAGCTATATTAGAAAGTTATTCAAAAATAAAAGGTTTCATTTAAGCGCTACACGTGGATGTGATTCTTTTATTTATCTTTTACTAACGATTTATTAGCTAATAAGCGTTTTGTCTCTTTGTGCTCATTGTTTTGTTATTGAGGTGAGAATAAGTGAAGGAATACTTTGATAATGCTTTAGTCCAATGAGTGCAAACGGCTCTTGTAACCTTTGCTCTCACATTGACCCCGACCTAACATAATTATATCATTTTAGAGTTCATAACCAAGTTTGAGAGTAATTTCCTCTCTTCGTCGACGAGCTTCAGATTTCATTTGCGAACCGTTTTAACCTGCTAACGATTGCTGTTATCACCCATACTACCAGCAGCCTCCCACCGCGGTGTGCGGACTCGGGATTAAACAATTAACTACTGAACCTCTTAGTACAGCGATGTATTTTGTCCATTGTATCTGTTAAGCATAACAAAAAATTGCAGCAAAATGTCGTTATTCAAGTCAATACTTTGTTTATTTTATTGAACAGGTTCACTGATTAGGCAAATTAGTTGTATTTAATCGATAAATAATTTCCTTTGACGAATAAACAAACAGCATTAACGCTAATTGATATTAATGAAACATTAAGATTCATTTATTGATACGAAATACAACGATTATTGGTTACTTGTAGGTGTGAGGGTTGTACATGTAAGCAATGCACACTTTTTTCGAAGTTGCCAACTAAATAAAAGCCCTACGCTAAGACCTTCACTGGCGGAGGTAGAAAGCAGTGGGAGTTCCCGTCGTACGTCGTAACGGTCGCGCGACATGCCGTGTGACTTACTGCACTCACACGATACATCAATCGACGTCCCACATCCTAGAAGAAAGGTCATTAGATCAACTGCGACAATGTTGAACATAGCGTAGCCTGCGCTTGAGTGGAGACTTGAGATAATACAGGTTCGGTGGAGCTATGCGGCGCGGCGCGGGGCGGCCCGGCCTAGGTACGTGCGAGTGCTCTAACCGGTTTCCGTGGAAAGCCACACGCACTAGTTACTCAGGTATCGAAAGGTCGCCATCGGCTGTCGGTTAACATACTTAAAATGCACCTCTACATAAGTGAGCAGAGATAATAATAATAAGAAAATGAACATGCAAGTAGGTAGTGTAAAATTTTTAACAGCTTCGTTGAATATTGTCTTAAGTTTTCGCGAATCGCGATTCATACTATTAAATAAAACACTTTTGAACCGGATTTATTCGCGTATAATTACATTTTAAATTTTGACTCCACTTTTCGGTGTCTTTACAGACCCCGTGATCACAAGAGACTGAAGTCGTGACAGTGGAAACAGTTATACATCATTACCTTCCATATTCTGTTTCTCAGTCTGTGAGCGTAGTGATGAGAATCACACAACGAGCTCACAGTATCTTGATTTTAAGGTCGTGCAGCTAGCTAGATGTTAGATGCAATGTTTTTCAGGATAGGGCACCATGTCGGTGATAGTTTCCAACCATCTGCTCTATTAAAATTAGGGTGTTTACTTCAATTGAGATCTCTAGATAAAGTTTTCACAGAATCAAACTCAAATAGTCTCCATGAAATGCAACATTTAACTGATCCATCAGTTAAAGACCCTTTAAAAGACTGAGGTTTTTACTAAATTGGCTGAAATTATTCCCGAAAAATCCGGTTAAAAAGTGTTATATTTAAAAGCTTCGTTGAAGTTAATATTAAAAAGTTCTCACTCGTCGGCCGATGCACATTATAAGTTTTAAGGAAAAGTACACTTTACTAAAAACGTAAAGTAAAATTTTAAGTAAAACTTTATCATGTGAGATACTGACGTAACCGAGTTAAAAATAATGTTAGTGAATTAAAAATCCTTTTAAAGCGAAACGAAGCTTTAACTATACAAAGTCATTATCTAAGTAGTTCGCTATCTGGTGGAACATTTCTCCAACAGCGTGTGAGTTGAAGCTCCGTGACGTCACTAGCAGCCCTTTGTGTGCGCTATCGGGGCGTCTGCGCAGCGATAAAGGACTCATTAAAGCGATGTACAGTCGCCGCCGCCGCGCGACGCGACGCCCGGCCAGCTCCCCGCCACTTCACATCACCTCCAGATAACACTGGAATTTAGAAGAGCACTCTGTTCGAAATCAGCTGATGACGCCATCTTAGAGAAGAATTGAAACAGTAATCTATTGATTATCCAGAAGTTATTTGTGCGCAACAATCGCGTACTGGCTTTAAACAAAACAATAGAATAAAGGACACTTCTGTTGTACAGGTTCTTTGTGTGATGTATGATTAAAAGACATTGACGTATCTTGTTCGTGTTTATAAACATCAAGTTAGCTATTTGATAGAAATGTAGAGTTCTGAAACCTAACTCTACCAATTGTTTATCAGGACTAGCTTGGTTCTCAGAAGCAGGTAGGTAGCTGTTAGTAAATATTTCCCTGGATACTTGTACGTGTGAATGGCACGTCGGACAAGAACTCGGTTTTGGTAATTCGATTACGTTGCAAATAATCGCGAGACGTGAGTGAAAGGAGTGACGCAAGAGAGCGGCGGCCGCGCAGTAGGTGTGCATGTGTCATCCGAAATAAGTAGGACTGTCGAACAAAGCGTGCGCCGGGTAGAGGTATCTTGCAACCTTGCATAACGTCCTTGACTTCGTGACTAATGATAGAATTCTAAAGTAAAATAAGTCTTTGTATAGAAATTGTTTGATATCCGTTATGAATTCTTTTATACTACTTGTATAAAATAATTTTAACATACTTGAAGATACCTCTTTGTGTTACCTTCCTGTATACGATATAGTGCATATTTTTTTGTAAAATGTTGTAGGCAAATGATTTCTTAGAAGCAAATAAATAGAGTTAATACTAAAAGATAAAGAGCATTGAAGAAAAGGAAAGAGAAAGCAAGCCCGCGCCGCGCCACATTCCATTGAAATGCCAGCCGGCCGGCCGCCGCCGCGCCGCCCGCGCCCGCGCCGCTCGGCAAAAACTAGTACCTGGCTTTGTTCACAACATTTGCGAAGCGAACACCATGGGAAGTAGGGACGAATCTCAACGTCTGATGTTGACTATGGTTGACCATTGTTATCGACACCACGTTGAAATCCAAAAACGAATAATATCAAATATGTTTTTGCTTACGGTATCATTAATGTCACTATTAATTAAGTATAGCTATTTATAAGTATTTATTTTCTCGTTATCATCTGCTGCCATTCTAGACATGTAAGTAGTAAACTTCACTTTATATTAGTTTACTGCGTACATAATTAGGTATATTTTAAACAGACCAAAGTTTTAAGTTTTTAAAGTGTAGATTTTTTTATTTTTTTCGATATACACAAGTTTAGTATGACTAGAGGGTCTAAACAGTTTGTTTTATAAAAAGTCCCGTATGGCTGTTAAGTCTAGGCCACAGAACATATAACATATCAATTGTATAATTTTTTTTTAAATAATACTGATATGCAAAATATTCATCTATCTACATAAGAATTATAAATAAATAAATATATCTGACACTGAACAAATATCTAACGCCGCGCCACGCCACCGGGATTCGAACCTAGGACCACTGGCATACAAGGTCCTAGGCCGTCAAATAATAATTATAAATACACACTAATCAACTCTTCCGGTTTCTTTTGGAAAGTTCTATTCTAGTAATATCACAGCTCTATTATTCCATATGGACCACACTTATATATAACTAAAATATTAGGTAATATGGATTAAGGTTACCCCAAATCTTTCTGTCAATTCTGTCGCTACTTTTGCTGAAACTAATAGCTTTGTTGGTTCTCATCATCATCACATCTCCGTGTAATGAGCAACTACAGGGCTATGAGTCTCTCCCCTTTAGGCCATAATCCACAAAGCTGGCCCAGTGTTGGTTGGTGGATGTCAGAATTTTCAGGGTGCCGAAATGGCTTTAGACAAACCCTAACGACTACTGAATACGAGTATGCTTACCGACTGCTTAACGTGTCCTCCGAAGCACGGAACTCGTGAGAAATAAATGATCGGCGGGAACCCATCCTTATACCGGCCGCGCCGAACATCGCTTAACCTGCGACATTTTTTTTTTATTGCATATCGTATGATATGCACAGTAAAAACGGCGCAGCGCCACAACGACTTCTACTCTTGTTGGATCTGATACCTAGTAAATGTACACAACTACTTCTTCGACATTTATGTGTAAGTCATCGACTGATGTACAGGTTGTCAACCTTTTTTTTATGTGATAAAGGGCAATTAGGAGTATTTGGGCTAGTCATGAACACCGCCTAAGAATCCTAGTTCGAATGAATTCTAGCATAGATGGAGCAATGCAGGCGTGTGCTGCGGGGAGTGCTGCCAGCGCGCTGGAGCAAACGAGGCCACACCGCCGCGCCGCGCCGCGTGCGCACCGGACGCTGCTGCGGCCATCATTCACTCGTTAAAGTATCGAGTTACTGCGCATTCTGTGCTGTTTGCATTGGAGGTGGCATTTCACGGAGTATTCGTGATAAGCGTTTTCTATTTCGAATACCCATTGGTAAACAACGCATCTAGAAATTAATGTTATAGCCTTGGAGAATTTTTACTAGGTTTCTTTTCATAAGAGATCACTTTGTGTATTTTTTGTTGTTGTGTTTTTAGTGTTTGAATTGAATTAAATTATAACTCCAAAACTGATTAAACAGCAATGTTTTTGTTAAACTCCAAGTACTCACAAATTACGATAAAATAGAGTTGAGTTGATGAGAAATAAGCTGCACCTACTTTCTAGTACCAAATATTCTTTTAATGTATCTTCTATAAGATATATAAGAAGTGAAAAGTTAATGAACTAGCCACTACAGCTGCACACTTAAGCTTTAAATTTACTAAAGCTCATTTCCTTGCTCCGCCGAGAACACTAATCTCTCTATATAATGATATAACAAAAACAATCAAAAAAAACCGCAAGTGCGATTCCGAACCGTGCACGAAGGTCTCGTACCATTCCATTATCCACAAAAACGATAGGTAAATAAGACGTCTTTTGTATTGCAATCGTTTGTGTATCGCCTATCTGTGATATAAAACTATATAATATTTGTTTTATTCTGTTTTTTAGTTTTTCCTGTTATAGTAAAAGATCTTCTGTCTTCAGGCTGTAGCCTGGAGACAGGCCATTTTACCCTTTAGCTACAGAACCCTCAAAAAGGCTTCAAGTAATGTAGATAGTCTTCTCTCGTCTCGTCTTTTTTGGGTTTCCCAGCCACTCAAGTTGTCACAGCAGATATAACGTCGAACTGTATATTATTGTCGAGAGTGACGTGGAATATTTGTCCACTTTCTGCTTCTTGTTCTTGATGATTGCGAACATATCAATAACAAATATATTCCCCGGTAATAGTAATAACGTCATACTAAGCGTTTAGTACCTATGCAAAGTTAGTTTTAAAACATCACGTAGTGAAGTGAGGCAACTTGCAAGCTGCGGAATTTGCCCCGTATTGTTGCTCGGAACCAACAATTATTGGCTATTAAAGGCAATTACCGCAGCGCTGTATGCGCGCGCGCCGCAAGCACACAGCGACTCGTTGTTAGAATTGTTTTAGATTCGCGATTCTAATTAAACATTGCGTAATGATGACCTTCTAGAATCCTTCGCTGGCCGCGTTGCCCACTGCGTGAGGTACCTACACGTTGATTATATTGTTTGATACTCAAACACAGATTAAACCACGCGATTCTGTTAAAAGAAATAACAATAAGATCAAAGTAAATAAATGAAAAAATGTGTTAAATAAAAACCACCCGACCAGGACTCAAACCTGGGACCTCTCGTTTGCCGGACGAGTGCTCTCCCACTGAGCTACCGGGGCCTGGCCGTACGCCTCGAAATTACTTAACACATTTTTGTTTTTACGTTATATTGCTAACGTAGCTCCATCTAATGGTATAGCTTTGCAGCTAAGACCACCCGAGACCAATTTCTTTACAGAAATTGTAAAACTCAGTTAAAGTGAAGCATTGCAATGTTTAATAATTTAGCAAACGAGAGGTCCCAGGTTCGAGTCCTGGTCGGGTGGTTTTTATTTAACACATTTTTTCATTTATTTAAAAGTAATTTAGCATTTTAAATGCAAAAACTTTAAAATATTAAGATCAAAGTAGTTATCAGGAAGCCTGCCTTATCTAGTTTCACGCGTAGTTTGTCCCGTCTCACATAGTGTTGCCGCGGACTGCCCGCGGGAGCCTGCAGCGGCCCGCGCGCTGGAAAACAAAGCTCGTCATTATGATAGCAGCGGCAGGACGCGGCGCCGCCGGATGCAGGCCGCCGCCGCGCCGCCCGTCGCTGCATTGTCTGTCATTTCTATAGGATCCTTGTTTGTACATTCTAGTGACAGGTAACTACTGCAACACGTTGAAGAAGCAGATTCATTTTAATTACAAAATAGACATGGGACGAATATGGTTGAGGGTGGTTGAGATCACTGGAGTGGTCGTTGACACTGCCTCGTTTCGCCGCGGGTGCCGGGCTAGCTCCGCAGCGGCCTGCTAAGAGCTTGGATCGAGGACACGGCTGCGGGCTAGAGCGCGCATCAAGTGCTCGCTGGCTCGTCAAAGATTTCACTACTTTATTAAGAAAGCTCTGAATGGTATTTGAATTTAATTTAAAATATTTGAGAAGATATTATAGTGGGTATGAGAACCTATAACATAAATGAACTGCCTAAAGTAATCAGTAGGAAGGTACTTTAACCAAAATTATACAATAATATGAATCGTCAAGCACTAAAACATAAACAGCGATTGAAACACTGTGTAAGTAAAAAAATATTTAAATAGGTTAAATAAAGCATTTACACAATTTATAAATTGTGTTGACTACAAGTTTTATCTTTAACAAAAACCTTACCAGGCATCATTAGTCTAATAATGCCGGTGTGCTGACGTAAAAATATGCATCATGTCGAAATGAAGCCGGTGTTAATTCTTGCCATGGCCCAGAGCTCACTAAATATAGAAATTGCACATTTCAATATTCTATGAACAAATTGCAACTTTGAAAGTAGCAACTAAGTACTTACTTTTACTTAAATATGTAGTGCTCATTAAAATCTCTGAGTTAGAAACAATGTTGACAGTTAGGTACATACATACATAACTTCACGCCTGTATCCCAGTCGGAACACCGGAGGTTATAAAAAACCATCTGTTGACCAAACCAAAAACTATTGCAGTGACAGGGGGTCAGCCTATCGCCCACAAAAAAAACCTCCAATAAAACCTCTGTCCCTTTACTGACTTTTACGGTATGCCCGGGAAGAGAAGCAGCTGGCACATTCTATGTTTTTTCTTTGCTCCCAGTTCAGCATGGAAGATAGGTACTTTAAACTATTTAGTTGTTAGTCTAAAGCTGGGTTAAGTTGTACTTGATGTCTTAGAAGAAATCTCGTCCTATTGATGGCGTTACACAACTAAAAGCTCTTTCCGCGATGCCTTACGTCAATTATGTAATTATTGTTTAACTTCGTCACTGTGCCACTTAGATCTATTTATTACTTTTTGAGTTGTTCGAATTAATAATCCAAATTTTAGAACAAGTTTTTGTATTTGCAAACGGCGCGGCGTCCGCCACATCTTCGAGGCCCGGCCGCCGCCGGCCACGAGGCTTATTTATACACAAATCCAGTTTGACTCGATCGATGTTTTCTTCCAAATTTGACCGTTAGAGGTTTACGAAAAAAGGTAAAATAACTCAGACTTGGTATAGCTTATAATTGGTATAGCTGTCATTGATTACCTATCTCAATGATATATGTATAGCAATGGAACTTGCAGGCTGCGTGAATTAGTGATCCGTTACAAGGTTTTTTGAAGTCTGTCATTCGGTTACTACAGAAATACAAATACTAACTCTAAGTGTATCCTTTTGGTTCACTTTATGGATAAAACCTAAGATTTTCTGTTTCCATTAGAGAATGAAACTCGCCATTCGTATTTTATATAAATTTGATAACTGTGTTAAATAGGCACACATATTATGCCTGAGGTGTGCGCGTCCCGACCGCCGCCGCCGCCGCCGAGCAGCCGGCACCGGGGCACCTGCCGCCCCACTTCCAGCTTCCCGGAGCCTCGTTACCGCAAGAATTTATATTACTGCTCTCGATTCATTCAGTTGCATCGCAATATAGGTAGCCAAAGATTGCAGAGCAACAACAATGCACTCTACGGTTTTAAATTTTAAGCATTCAGAAATTAAAGTGGGTATTTTTCCCAAGTTAAGTATTTTGAAGGAAAAAAAATTGAAGTAAACTAATTTAAATTGTTGTCAGGTTAATACTTAAGGTTTCTCTATGGGAAAGTGGGTTACATTATATCGGTTGTTCTATTTCCATTTGTGAAAATTTCTTACGATTCCATTTGTATTCCGCCATTTAACACAGATATTGATATACAACTCTGCGGCAATTGCTATGTTTTCAGTTAGATGGTTTTTCATATCTTCTGAAGTGTTTGACGGTAGAGCTACTAGATTCCGTCCAGTAGATACCTGGTTAACTTAGAGAAGGTGAATTTAGTACCTAATCCTTTTTTATGAATATATGTTATGATACTTGAGTATTAATATTAAATTGAAGTCCACTACGTATTAATAAAGCTTTAGGTGAGGCATCAATGCTTTTCTAAGCATGTGTGCTCTACGAGTATTTTAGCCTAATCGTCCCTTACCAACAATTCGAACGAGGAGAATATGGTGTTTACTAGACATAATTGTTAGAAGAGATTAAAAAGGTTATTAAAAATGTAATAAAAAAGAGAAAACGCAGGTCCACAGAGCCTCACTCCAGGCAGTGCCACCTGGCCGTGTTAATGGCGTGTTAACACGGCGCACGTCGCACTTACACGATTGCTTAAAAAATAATGAAGGAAGCTGAGAATCAAAGTGTCAACACAAAATAACAACGTCGCCGTCGGCGAGCCAAGCCGTAAATATAAATCTGAAATAGTTTCAGAATATTTTGCTACTTGTGTGAAAATGTATTTTTCTTTAAGTCAGCCATGAATCATTGAGTGTAGTGTGCGAAAGTGTTTAATTTAGCCGCTGCGAGAGGTCGTCGAACGAGTCGGCGCGGCAACGTGCGACACGCGACGCGCGACTGTTTGCCGAGCAGCGGCGCGTGCTGTGTGCTCTGGACTCATGAGAGTCATTACAGGTAACATTGCCACCCTCCGCTCCGCCACTTGGTAACCATCGCCTGCCTCTGGGGCGTTGACCTCCACTTGATTTAAGCAAAAAACCACCGAAACAGCTCCTCATTCAACTTAATGAAGATTTTTTTGTGTCTCTGACAAGTGATTGACGGCTATTAGCCACATATATAGTTTTTGTACCAGGTAAGTAGCACAAAATAACAGCTAGATACGGACACTATAGATATAAATTTTAAAGATCTTCGGTTTAGTTTCGCTTTTCACTACCTACCTAAAAGCAGGAACTCAGTGACAGGAGTTATTGCCGCTAAATAGCAGTCTTGAAAATAAGCCAAACATCTGGTCACTAGTCTTCATAAGCTTAAAAACATCAAACATCGACTTTTAAAATGATTTTATTTGTCATTTATAGCTGAAACATGCTTTCATGTTCATATTTATATCAATAAATTTTATTATGATTGCGAAAAAATATACGTACGTATTTAACCTTAACCTACACCTTTAGAGAACCCACTTTGATGAAGAAACGTGATTCTCAAAACCTGATTTTCTTTTAGTTTTAAAAATAGGTTGATATTTCTGATAAAACAAGTCCTTCAGTTTTTATTGAATGTACATATTATCGTACACAAAGTGTTGTCGTAAGTGTTGGTTTTACGAGAGCGGGGTGATGCGGCGGCGGCTAGAGCCGTGCTGACCGGCCCGCCCACCGCAAACATCGTAAAACAGCACGCCCCGCGCTCCGTGCCGGGCGGCGCGGCGGCGGCGCGCAGCGACTCACAGATGCAGGTTTCCGTGCCGCGGTGCTCTTACAGGATGTTGTATTTATATTGAAATGAATATTTATATGTAATGCGTATTTATTTAATTTACTTTGGCGTACACGTGCGGGAAGTTTACGTGGCTCTGGTTGAGTTCTCGGCTCGTAAACTAAACCCAGCTTACATGCGAGCGTGTTCGGTTGTGTTCAGGATCGCTGAGGTTACGAGTCCTTACATTTATAATTTTTCTTGAGATCGTAAAAAATTATTGCATAATAAGTCGCTTAAACATTACTTATAGCAATATTAGTTATTTTATAAGCATATTTCGTAGTACAAAATGTTTATCAAATGCTCTAGTAAAAGCTTAGTAAGTTCACTTTGATACAATTATGATGACTGTTGCATATCATATAAGTAGTTATGTTGACTATCTACCAGCTGATTCTCGCGCCTGCGCCTCCATCTCCGTACCCTGATGAACTTTTTTGTGATATTGTCTTAATTTTTCACGATTTATAATCTAAAATAAAATACTTTTTAACTGGATTTGTAAAGACATCGAAACATCGAGATAAATGTAAAATATAAATTATACGCGATAAATCCGGTTAAAATGTGTTTCATTTTTTTGGACACAAACACGCCTGTTTTTTAGAGACAGATAGAAAAAAATATAACAAACATATGAAATATATTTATTAATCAAATTATCGAATGCAATAATGTGCGCGTCGTGAATATAATCGGAACCACTCGATGGCGAAAAGCTAACATTCATTTATGATCGATTGTGAGTACCGATATAGCCGGTGCCGCTCACTGGCCGAAATGTATGAAAGGTTACTTCAGGATGATTTAGTTTGAATAAACGAAAACAGTTGGTTTGCAATTCCGCAGTTTTCACGAACTAACGAGACCGCTATTTCTGTCTCATGATGAGTTATTTATCACTTTATTTGCGTTTTCCTATGATCTCGGCGTGTGTACCGGGTTAATAGCGACGCGGCGCGGCGCGGCGCTCGTGTGTAAATTGAAGCACATATTAATAATAATATTCCATTTTCCAAAAAGCTGTATCGACATACATGTGTTGTAATTGAAATTTACATTTCTCATACGTGGTTTAATGTTATTTACCGCGAAGCTGCGACCGAAATAGTTTTAATGTGATTGGATTTCTAAATCAAACGTTTTCATAAACTAAAATTTTTTATCATCTATACATATAATAAAATGGTAGGAAAGTCAAAACTGTACATTGAATATTTTTTTAAAAGAATACTTGGGGTATGATCTACAATCGAAACAGAAACAAAAAATATAGTTTTTAGAATTTTTGTCTGTTTGTCTGTTTGTCTTTCCGGGATAAACTCAAAAAGTACTGCATGGATTTACTTCAAATTTGGCATGAAGATAGTTAA
Source organism: Stenoptilia bipunctidactyla (assembly GCA_944452665.1). Lineage (NCBI taxonomy): Eukaryota > Metazoa > Arthropoda > Insecta > Lepidoptera > Pterophoridae > Stenoptilia > Stenoptilia bipunctidactyla. The sequence goes on from OX101732.1 coordinate 741,658, forward strand.
GAAGTCGGGTCAACATATAGGCTACATATTATCACGCTAGCAGTGTTATAATCGTAGGTGCGTTTGGTGCTGCATAGCGTTCACGCAGACGACGTCGCGGGCAGCAGCTAGTAACAAATATTTGAGGGATTTCTTGGAGTTAATTTATTAATTTAGTTGCTAGTGCTGCTAGGTAAAGATTGAACACGATTTTAGAGTATGAACATAGGTACAGTTATGTTGACGATCTCTGAGGGTCAAAGCAGTTTATCTTATTATTTTCCTATAACATAAATATTCACTTGTCTCAAAGCTATTGAGAATGAAACTAAATCCATTGTATAGGAGCTTAACTTCGTATTGATTTATACGGGTACGTCAAACAGCCTATCGCAATTTCCGTTTCCGAGTTGGTCCTCTCTCCAGTCTGCATTGTAGGTGTATCCTGGGAGGCTTGTCTGTGTGCAGGACTCGCCGCAATGCGTCGCAGCTTGCGTACTGCAGCGCGCTCGATGCGACCCGCCGCCTCCGCGCCGCGCCGTGAGAACGTGCCCGCGGGAATATGCGGCCACGCATAAACCGCGTCCAAATGTAAGCCGTAAAATCAAATGTGAGTTATTGGTGGTTTATTGGATGTTGCGAGTGGCACATGGCTGCGGAGTGCGGGCCGCGAGAGCGCAGCTCGTAAATCATACAGAAGGAGCGCTGGCGCCGGCGACGACGCGACCCCGGAGACGACCACATGCACGACTGTGGCCCGCGTCTGCTGATGCTGCTCCGTCCTTGGAGATCCATTCACAGCTGATAAATTTATTTTTGGCGCGCTTACTCTAGACGCATTTGTCATTGATGGGATGATGAATAATTAGTAGCTCGGCGCGTAAATTAACGTTGTTGACATAAAAATGTCACGTATCAGTAACAAGGGGCAGTGGAGCTGTCCGCCGGTGTCTAGGATTGAAGCACTTAACATGTACGTTTAAAAATATGATTTTGACCAAAGTATAAGGTAAGCCTCGATAATGTAGGTATCTACCCTTTAACGACGACCACCCTGGTGGCCTCTTGGCATGATGATGTTGTAGACAAAAACGTATCTCAGCTATCACCCCCGACGAAGAAGAAGACAACACAGACTGCGAATTTACCTCATCTGGCGAAAAAAAAGACTCTGTGCAAGAAATACGTCGTATAATTAGAGATACAATACAGGACGAAATGAAAAAAAGTCTACAGTTCTTCTCGGACAAGTTCGACGATTTCCAAGTAATAATTAACAAATATGAAGATAAGATAAAGATTCTTGAGAAACAATATAAAGACATGAATAACAAATACACAAATATAAAAAATAAAACTGAACACCTTGAACAAAAATTAAACACAATGGAACAGACTAAAATCGGTAACCAATTAGAAATATGTGGAATAAATCAACAGGATAATGAAAATCTAACCGAAATAACTAATATTATATGCAAGAAGTTGGAAATGGATTCGAATGATGTTACCCGGGTTTATAGAAAAATAAACAAAGCCCCTAAAGGGCAACAAAGAAACAAAACCACAGTTGTTCTTAACTTGAAAGAAGATAAAAAAGATATATGGCTTGAAGCAGCGAAGACAAAGATAATCACAGGAAGAGACATAGGATACCAAGACCAGGATAGAATATTCCTGAGGGAAGCCCTAACTCCAGCCACAGCATATCTACTATGGCGCACTAAAACCGACCTCAAGAATACAGGAATAATGAAATTTGTGTGGTGTAAGCATGGAAGTGTGTTAATTAGAAAAGCGGAAAATGAAAAAATACATACCATTAGATCAGAAGAAGATATAAAGAAATGGACTCAAGAGGAAAACAAAGGAAAACAACCTTTATAACTAAAACATTTAATAATTGGTGTGTACCTGCTGGAATTTCATATTTTTTATCTGTTACTGCTATCTTTTTATCATCAATAGTGTACAAAAACAAACCTTAAGTATTAATTTTTCTATATAAATGGATAGTGTTTTGGAATATAGTAAAAATAGTTGGATTGAATACGCAGAATCACTGCCTAAATCAAAAAACCTTATCACTATATTACATGTCAATATAAGGTCACTGATTAAAAACTATGCTCAGCTGGAGTACTTAATAGCATCTAGTCCTCAGATAATAAATATAATTATTCTAACGGAGGTTAATATCACAGCTCCTCTTGAGCCATTGTTTCAACTACCTTATTATAATATGTTCTCAAACCTTCGCACACATAAGAAGGGCGGAGGTATTTTAATATACATACATAAAACTTTAAAATTTAATACAATTCCTGTCTGTTCATTTCACAGCGAAATTATATTAGGTCATCTAACTATAGGTAAAAATAAATTACTCATCTGTTCATCATATAGACCTCCAAACTTATCTCTGTCTAGCTATATCACGGAGATAAAACATATAATTAAAAACAATGCTCCTAAAGGCGATATAATACTCATAGGCGATATAAACATAGATATTTTAAAAATAAATAACATCTCAAATAATTACTTGAACACACTGCATGAACTTGGGCTAATTAGTTACATAAATCAATACACTAGGGTAGAAAAGAGAGAGAATATCATAACTAAATCATGTTTAGACCACATATTCATACGTAACGGGTCCATTGCGACCGAGTCAATTCAATCTGCGGTTATCACCGACCCTATAGCCGATCACTACATTACGACGTGCTCGCTTTTGTTTAAAAATCATGCAAGTGCTGCGCGCACGCACACAAATAAAATGTGTGTTAATCTATACGATACTTCGCGAATACAGGACGAACTGAATCGCGCGGACTGGAGCGACGCGCTCAAATACGACTCACCTAATGAAATATATGAGAACATACATAAAACTATACATAAAGCCTATGAAAACTGTGTTAAGTGTAAAATAAATAAAACTAGAAAAAATAGTACCCCCTGTAAATGGATAAACAAAAGAGCAGAATACATGTGTGATAAAAAAAAGCAGTTGTACAATATTTTTAAAAAAGAACCTTCTATCGAAAATAAGATACTTTATAATACATATAGAAATAAAACAAATAAGTATATAAATTTTGTTAAGAATGAATATTATAAAAAACAAATAAGCAGTAATTTTAGTAATACAAAAAAAATATGGCAAATAATAAATGAACTTTGTGGTAAAATATGCAGCTCAGTTGACGACACTATAAATAAATATTTTAACATGCCTAACAGAGAAGCAGCTAATATGTTTGCAACTGAATTTGATAAAAATATTAAAAAAATCGCAATAGACTGTAGAAAACCACTATTAAACTATAAGTCTGGTCGGTGCCAGGAGGTTTCAATGCGACTTCCTAAAATAACACAAGACAAGACATATAAAATTATATCAAATCTCAATATCAAAAAGAGCGCGGGAGCCGACGGAATAAGATCAATTGATTTAAAAAATACAAAAAGACAACTAACGCCTGTAATTACTCATCTAATAAATAAATGCATTGAAACGTCTCAGTACCCGGACAGACTTAAGGTAGGAGTGATCCGCCCCATTCATAAAAAGGGCAACCATAGTGATTGTAACAATTACCGTCCTATAACTATTTTGTCTGCTTTAGACAAAATTATTGAAACATACATCGGAGACGAACTAAGCAAATTTCTGAAAAAACACAACATTATACATAGTAAACAATTCGGCTTTCAAAAACAAAAGAACACATCCCAGTTATTATGTCAATTCACTAATGAGGTCAACGAGCACCTAAACCGAAAAAAACACGTCCTAGTTGCCTTCATTGATTTCAGCAAAGCGTTCGATTTATTGAAAAATGAAGTACTATACAGGAGGCTCGATGAGTCTGGTATACAGGGTCCTTTGTTAGAACTAATCAAAAATTATCATACAAACAGGTCAACTAAAGTAAAAGTAGGAAACCAATATAGTGATAGCATATCAACCGTAATGGGCACGGCACAGGGGTCAGTGAACGGAACGAAAGAGTACATTATTTACGTTAATGAAATGTGCACGTTATTTCAGCACGGATCTGTCTACCAGTTTGCTGATGACACCTGTATCGTTGTCGCAGATACTAATATAGTGGAGGCAGAACGTAAATTACAAGATAACTTTACACTTATGTGCCAGTGGGCACACGACGCAGGTCTCGTTATAAACGCTCAAAAAACCAAGGTCATGTGCATACAATCGTCACGAAACGCGCACTTAGTGAGATACAAGCCATCAATAATAGCACACAGCCATGAGTGTATGCATCACGAACTATCGTGCGATACCAACAACCAGTGTACAAAACTAGAAGTGGTCAGGGAACATGTGTACCTAGGACTTACGATCGACAACCGTTTCAATTGGAAATCTCACATTCACCATGTATGTAATAAGTTAAGAGCTATATTAAGTAAACTATATGTACTAAAATATAAAATACCCTACAAAATGCTCAGAATACTTTATCTAGCACTAGCAGACTCAACTATGGAGTATGGATTAAGTAGCTATGGGCGCACAGCCAAGACTAACCTTGAAAAAATATACAAGTTGCAAATAAGAATATTAAAAAATATAGTACCTGAATCTGTTAAGAAACAACATCAAAATAATTATAATGAACTGTTTAAATACTGTAAATTACTACCTATACAAAGTAAAATTAAAATTTCTATACTACAACATGAAATCGCAAATACTAAGTCACTTAAGTTGTATAAACGCGAAAATAAACTAAGATTGCTTGCTTATCAAAAAAAAGTATGTATACCCAAGTATAACAACATGTATGGAACTAGAACTCATAACTACCTATTACCTAAGATCTTAAACTGTTTACACAAAGACTTATATAATGAATACGTAACCAACAGTAACTACACAAATCAACTTAAAAAAAATGTAAAAAAATATTTTCTTAATAACATAGATTTTAAGTACCTAGATTAAGTTTTGTATCTAACAAATGTAAAATTCGAACTCGCTGCTCGCACAAAAACCGTACAGGTTTAAGCGAGTAAGTAAATTATTTTATAATTTTGTAATTAATATGTATTGATCAATAAATAATAATAATAATAATATACACTAGCAAGAAAACGTGTGGAGTTGTGTTTGCCGAGGCCAGCCCCGAGTGCAGACCTAATTGAGTCGAAGTTTACGACGCACAGACAAATCAATTTTATACAGTTCTGGACACAAACGGCGTCTTTAAATTCTAACGTTTACGTCCACCAGCGAGCCGTTAAACCTGAGCTTTATTTATTGAAACGTTTTTGACACTTTTACTAACAAAATGATGACTTAATTAATATACTTTTTTAATTTCGTTCTTTTCTAACCCAACCGTAAAATTCAAAAATAAAATAGTGTAGTAGGTATACCTTAGCTGAAATTGAATAGGACTTCGAGAGTCAGATAACCTTGTTAAGCACCGATAATATTATATCGTTCTGTCTCCAAGAATTCAGAATTCAGTGCCATTTCAAGTAGAGCTCGATAGCTAAATGGTTCAATTTGAAATACAAACGAGTGCGTCGCGCCGCGCGACTTGTTACAGATTCTGTCTGCCGGTCCATCAATGTAGATCTAGGTATCTTTGATTTGATAGCTGTTTGTTCTGATGCAATATCAAAGTGATGCGCCACATGCACACGCACCAGCCTCGTAAACCGGGCTTTGAGTGAGGTCGCGTGTGATTGCCGATAAAACTTTACTGGGATTTAAAGCCATCTGGCCCATCGTGCTACAGCCGCCTCGCCGCCCGCGCCGCCCACGCTAATCCATGCATGAAGCAAGCTAGCTACTTCCTAGACTTGTGCGATTCTAAATTTTAAATTTTACTACATACTTACAGCAAGCACTAACATCAATTTGTATTTGAGTTCATTCATCAATTTAAAATAAAATATATACAAGCCCCATTCAAATGCTTAAATGAATTCGAGTAGGTATTGGTAAGTCTAATAAACGTGCATTTATTCAAGTTTACCCTACCCCTAAATTCGCAACAGATTACGTTCTATATGAGCTTGCATTATTTAGGAGCCCCTTCACAAGCTCGCCCCGCGCGCAGACAATGCGGGCTCCCGACAAAAGATGCTCGGAATCAACTCACGCGAGCTGCTTATTGCATGAAATGCTCGAAATAAGCGTGCAGCTATTAAAATTAATCTATAAACTTCCGATAAAAAAGACAGTTTGTGTACTTGGGGGATATTTACATATGCATATGTATTTAACTTGCAGCATTGGTAAAAAACGTAGTAAAATGAAAGGATCTTTCATAAAATTTAAAAAAAATCAAACATACTTACTGCGTTACAATATTTCGGAACTGACTCACCATTGAGTTAAAATCACTTGCTGATCATTTCCTTTACTTTCTGCTATAAAATTATTCGTTGCTAAATGTCGTATTGTTTTTAGAGTTATCCGAAAAATTCAATAATTTAAATAGCTCGTATTTCTTAGATTGTCGACAGCTTAAACTAAGTAAGATAATAAGTTTCTTGACAAATGCTTAAAAGTATCCATGCCAACCTTTAGGAGGTATCTTTGAAGAAAGAGAATTTTACTTTTTTTTAAAATAAATTGTGGTATAAGACACAAACAATTTACTATAAAACGAAATAAACTACCTATAAACATATAAACAGCACCTATGTGACCCCATGAAAATTTATAGCGGTACGTGGGAATTTCCATACCCGTGCCAGTTTTATACTTGTGTCGAACCCATTTTCCCGCTTGGGAGTAAGAATCACAATTTTAGCCACAGCTATTACTAACACATTTATCCTTATCAGGTTCTTCATAGGTTCTATAGGTATGTTTATTATTAGATAATATACACTGGAATATGATTTTAAAAATATGAGTGACTTTGTTCTTCCGTTTCCAATTATTGTTCGTTTATTTGCATCGCGAACGTGTCTCGGGCGGCACCACAAGTGATCCAATCTGTAGTGCGACACGTGCCGTCGCTACATTCTATGAGAAGGTAGGCTTAAAGTGTTTTATAAAATTATCCTGTATTTAGGGAATATTTCAATGAAAATCTCTCGAACACGTAACACCTTTATTGTCTCGGCAAACAGACTCCCGAACTAATGTTTGTTTTACAAATACCCTACATAAATACAATAGAAAAATACATTTAAATGAGTAGACAGACCAAAAACCCTGATGAAATCAATCAACTGTGTCCTAGCCAAAAGCTAAAATGCCTATCTTGCTCAAAACTATACAATTTACCCTGGACGTTGTTTGTTACAACTGATATTTTAGCTATTCATCAGTTGACGAAAGCCGCTTTGATCTGACTGATGCCTTTTCTCAAAACAATAGTTTTGTGGGATCGGTTCAGGGAAACGGTTTAGTTGAATCAACATAGTTTCGTTTTTAACTTCGATTCATTTGTAACCCGAGTGTCGGGTGCTCGTGGAAGTTAATGGAATCATGTGAGTTGATAGTGTTTTGAATTTTGAAATGAAAACAAACAGCGGCGTCAATGGCGGCGGCGGCTGCGGGTGGCTCTGCTGCTACTCAACATGCACTATTTATAGCACCTAACTAGTAGCAAGGTCGCAGAGCCGATCGCCGAAATCAACGCCGCGCCGCCGCGCCGCCGCACTGTCGTCGTCGATGTCACATGTGGCCGGATTATGTAGACTGTTCTCCAGTTTCTGGAGGCGCAGGATTCCGCAACCCGATTCAGCACGATTCATCTACAAAGTTGAACGGAACTATAACATTTGCACATCTTATTTTATACCACTTCTGTATAATTGAGGATAATTTTGCAGAAATAAAACGGGAATTTCTGTAGATAGTAATAATTTATTATGCTGAAGTTTTCAGTTGGTAGGTACTGTCAATAATCTCACGTTTTGCAGAAACGAAGACCAGATATTTTCATTCATTTCGGGAATGTAACTTTTAAATATTGGCAGCGAAACTTTTTCAAAACTTTTAGGAACTTTAGCCTCAAATTGTATTTCTACTCGGGATCGTAACCTGAGCTGGAAATATATTCCAAGAATGATATTCTGTTTAAATTTAACACGAAATTTTATTGAAATCAAGATGTGTTAGCAATACATTTTCAAAGAAATAATCAAACATTATCAATGCTTCAGTAGTATGAAACTATTTTGATTGATGGTTTAGGCATGGAGCTGGAGCGTCAAGTGGGCAGTGACGTGCGCGTGCGGCGCCGCCGGGCCCGCGGCCGCAGCTCGCCGCGCCGCGCTGCGCCCGCGCCGCCGTACTCACGCAATGTTTACACTTGTGTCCGTTTACAGATCAATTAATCTATCCTCTTGTATAATAAACACAGTTTGTCTATGTTTAATGTTACAACAAAAAGTATATCTATTTCCCACCAACTATTAGTTAACTTCAAAATGGTCTTTTAAATGGGTGTATATTTTATGAGTTGGAAGTTCTTTAAACGCTCCTCACAAAGTTTATGGTTCGAGAATACTCTTTGTTCAAGGACAACACTTATATGAAACAGTAGTAATTGAATGTTTGTGACGGAGACGTCGGGAGGCGGGCATTGCGGTATCGGCGCTATTTCGCGGCAGTGATGTGATTAGCGGCGCTGTTGATGCGGTTACCGCGGCGAGTGCCGCCGCGCCGCCCGCGGCATCGGGGGACCGCCGCGCCGCCGCCGCCGCCTGCGGGACACTAATTAATATTTAAATAACACTGAACTTTAATTACTTCTTATTATTTCAAGCTACTCAACCTAAAGGTCCTGTTTTATGAACTCAAAATAAACTCACGCTTGAACAATCAATACCTTCACCTGTTGGGAACCTGGTGTAATATTTTGATTCATAACATATAGGCTGTATATTAGAATATAGATCGTATGTTTGTACGTGAAATATATCCAGCGAGGTGGGTCCTGAAGGTCCTGCCACCAAGCTCAATTATAAGTAAAAGAATAATAAAAAGGAGTTTTATAACGCTCGCATTAATAATATTTGCTATTACTTATTAAAATGGAACTCGTCCCTGGGGTGTCGGGGCCAATATTATGCTTTTTGCATTTTCGCATTTTATTTTCAGAAAATGTTCTTTATATCAGTCGTAATGTATATAAAAATTATAATGGAATAAAATTGCTTATCTATTTTTAAACTAAACTCTCGAAAGTTAAAGAGGTTGTTATGCATCTCGCAAAGCGGTTTGTGCTGAAGCTTTCTGTTATCTCAGAAGGAATTATTAAGTATATTTAATGTAAAATTTATTCAAAAATTCAGATGGCAGCTTAATATCGGTGCGAAATAGTGGATTGCGCTGAGCGGCGCGGCGTCCTGCATATCAATGAAGGGTTTCGGCGAGGCGTCCTGGTGACGTCACACGGGGAGGAGGGGGCGGCGCGGGGCGCGGGTCGGCGGCCTTGACTCGTGACGCAACACCTGCTGCTTCCCACGCTGCTCTGCTGTACCTTGCCGGAGATCACAGGATACTATGAGCTCATTAACCAACAACTTCACATCCGTAAAGCTCTCTACTCTCAAGGGCTGTCAGCAGAATATATGTAACTTGAATAACGGCAAAATCGAACGTAATTGATACAATAACAAGGCAGCGCGGATATGTTTACAAACAAACTGGCGCAGGGGATATCGTTGAGTATCGCGATGTATTCACGTAGCAGGTGTTAGAGATTCACCTTTTGTTACGTTGTTGCTTTGCATTCCACAAGCTGGTTTTATTTCATCAGCCGGGTGAAGTTCCGGTTTCAGTTTGGCGCGACAAATCTGCCTTCTTGATGATATGTCGCGCAAAGTGCTGACGGGAGGGAAGAGTCACTGTTCTTAATAATAAACGATGCATAGATTCATGATCCTTACGCTTTAGTCGAAGGGTGCCTTGTTGCGATTTCACGATTGTATAACTAAAAGTTTTTATAAACAACCAATAGGTAGTTAAAATGTTCCTATTTTTGGATGTTACAATGCTGATTCACACTTTTATTCTCATAAATATAACGATGTAGGTATGTATTTGAATCTTACTAATATTAAAAATGTGAAAATTTGGATGGATATATGGATTTTTGTTAGTCAATAAGAACAGAAGAGCTCACGGATTTGGATGAAATTTGGCGTACCTAGTGATTGTGCACAGTTTCGAATATGGCGCGGGTACAACTATAACAAAACTAAACAGTAACATATAAATAGTAATGTCCCGGTTAACAAGCTTTACTGATGAAAAACACTTTAAAAATTGATACTTTGTTGCAAGGAGGAATCAAACCCACGTGTATCACCTTCCTGGCAAATGCCATGGTAACCACTGAGCTACACTGGCTCCGCTGACACCCTATCAAAATTATTTAGTGCTGCCTACTACGAGTTGTTCGAGAGACATGGGTTCAATCAATCTGTGCTTACTACATTAATAATAAATGCTCTTTATTGCCATTAACCTTAAAAATAATTATGTACAAAGTATTAAAAATAAACGACAATTCAAAATCAATTTGTTTTGATATAAATTTAAGTTTCTTGTTATTTTCGTTTGTTAACACTCAACTGAATAAAAAAGTAAACATAGGTAGGTACTTAGTTGGATGCGAACGATTCGCTGTGCGTAGATTCCAGCCAGGGGATTTTTTTTTCATAAATAGGATATTACATGCACATCTGGGATACTATCATACTATTTGTCTAAAAAGTATTTTTATTAATTCCATAACGAAATCCAAGCATTCTATTTCCTCGATTCGCTCATTGTTGTGTAGAAGCGCGCGCCGCCGGCATGCCATTGTGGGCCGCGCATACATGCCGCCGCCCTCCGGAATTTCTTATTTATTATTAAATATTGCTACGTTCTTATTCATAATGGAGAAAAGTTCCTCTTTGTGTGTCAGTCGAGGAGCGAATGTGGTTTGGAGTATTTGCTGCGGCGACTCCATTAGGAGGCAGTGGAGCGCGAACCGCCGCCGATACGACGACGGCGATGCACTTCATGTCTATTCAACTCCCCGCGCAGCAAAATGGACTCTGTTTTATCTCTCGACAGATCCGAATGTCGTGGAGTTGACATCCTGCGGCCAACTGCCTTCTGTGGAACGTTTTCTTTTTGCTGACAGATAAATAGACTTGTGTGCAAGTATGTAGAGGCGCATATAATAGAAGACATTAGACATAAAACGCAAACTTCTGAAAATAAGTGTGAATCAATGTCCGGATTGTCTAGGCTGGTCGCTTTCCGTCATAGATCAGTCTTGTTATATCCCCTAAATATAATTGAAAGCGCAATAAATTGAATCAAAATTACCTATTGTCTCTGCGTTTGGATAAAGTAATCTCTGAATATTCAGCTGATTCCTATTTATAAACTTATTTCATGTTTTCAAAGGTAACTTACAAACCTCGGCGCATTATTGCCGCGTGTTCGCCTGCGTGATAAGATCCGGTTTTCGAATTGAGCCACGCCAGTTTAGGAACTCAATTAGTGCATAAATATCGCCATAGCAATACCATCTTATTTCGCTCAGACAGCTATTGAACTCACTTTTAACTACTTACACAGTTTGTGTGTCAGCTTTGGTAGTTTCCTAATAAAATATAATAAATGCATAAAATTATCCGTTTTTATTGCCGACATATCAGATTTCGATTCGCTCAATTCGCTCAACGGTTAACTGACATTATATACGTACTTATAAGCTCCATTGACACGTAACTAACTATATATTTTATTAACTATATATTTTATTAAAACCAAACAGCAAGCTACGAAATACCTACACGCCGTGCAGTGATCACTACTATATGAAATGCACAAAGCACAAGAACATACTGAGATTCCTACTGGGTAATCAAACAGTAAACGACAGCTACCAAGTTGGTATATTATAGTAAATGAGAACAGCTGTTACCGCAAACCATTTCACTAATTACTGTTTAAATATTTCTCAAACGGGATTAAAGAAGCAAACTGTGTCTTTAAACGATACGGTTTATCTGAGTTGGTTTATTGCTACGTTAATATTTGCTTAGTGCAGAAAATTAAATAAAACAGAAAACTCTGCTCCGAGTTGTACAATTAACTTTGCATAATCTTTAGTACAGTGATAAAATAATGGACCAGCATTATATGAAACTTGTTACTGCACTTATTGCAGGTTAGAAGTTTAGCATAGCTGTATGTATAGCTAGCGGCCGGGATCAATTTCCAACCTCTGATGCATTATACAAACAACGCAAATGCACTTATGAACTGTTTTAATCTCTTCTAGAGTCGCGAAGCAAGCCCGGTCAAATTAAAAAGTTTCACGTCATTTGGCTTGTTGAGGAATTCATGATTGTATCAAATAAATGTAGAGAGAGTTAGGGGTAAGGCATACCTGACCGCGCCGCAGAGGGCATCGCACCTACAAATGAGATCTACTACGATGTTGATGCTGTAAAGAAGAGATTAGATAGCGTCCTCGTTGGTGGTCGGGCGGTAATCCCTGCCGCGCTGACACCGCGACACCTCCCGCCGCCATTTACAGATGGCCAGGACTTACTTGCCGGAGATAATCTCAGATGTCGTATATTTTACTGCTTCACTTTATTACTTTAAGCCAAACCCACGTAGGCTCGACCTCATTCCGATTCCAGATGTGAAAGCATAAATAAGTAATTGATACAACAGTAACGAGTTTGAGAAGGAAGCGGCTAGGTCGCCGCGCGCACAGGCCCCGACTTATTGCAACAAAGGGTGCCTTGTTTGATCAAATCATTTATTATGAAGTAGCGGAGCCTGGTGGGGATTACAGCCTCCTTGAGTGAGAAGTGCCGGACAGTAGTGGTCGGCGAGAAATGCTTGTTAACATTTATTTTAAATAGTGAACGTTGAAACCATTATGTACTGTGTAATTACTTAGTACGAAGATAATATTTAGATAATTTCAGTAATTCTTTATACTTTTTATGTCTACCTACATATAAAAATTTAAGGTAGGTATGTATTTATTTAAATAAATTTAAAAAAATTATGAGAGCCGACCGAAAAGTATTCGAGGATCGGAACGACTCTATCATTTATTATTGACTGGTTAATAAAGCGATGGTAGATGTAGATGGTTGGTCCAGCCACCGCGCCGGGAGAGCCAGGGCAGGCTAATCAAGCCGCGCCGGCGACGGTCGGCGACGGCCTTTGTCCGAGGTGGAAACGTGAGCCGGATTACCGCCGTCACCGGCACTAATGAACCGCCGCACCGGCAGCAACGGCTCACGTTTGCACAAGCTAAGCCAGTTTCTAATCAAGCTAATCTAGATCGACATTCGCCGGGATCACTTCTCTTGTGCTTATAAGGTTTAAAATTTTCTCAAAGTGAGAAGTAGGTCACTGAATTGATAATTAGCTTTCAGTCGGCTCCCGAACTTCCTCGCGATTTGTCTAATTGAGATTGATGTGAGTCCCCCCGCCCCGCGCCGCGCCGCCTCTGCTGGAACCTGCGTCACTGTCTCATTCTACTACACTCACTTTCCTCAATTAAACAACTTAGAATTGTTTGAAAATAAACAATTCAGCAGAAATTTTCTTCCGACGTGTCGCTAATTTTAGCACTTCCCTACGTCGTTATGTTCACTTAACTTTAAAAGTCCTCAGAAATAAACTGTGCAAAGAAAACGGTAAACCTAAACAAGTTTCCAAGCGAACCCGTCTTATTGCATTGCAAATAGTGCCGGGGGTAGAACCCGACACAACCGTTAGCGATACCGATATCTTAGCGTGGGAATTATCGGACCCCTTGTACTGCCGCAATAGGACCCCATTTACAATTATCTATGAATATATCTGATGAAGATCTGATGTGACAACAATATCTATTAAGTGACACGCTCGACTTCCCGCAATCTCCGGCGATACCGACCCCTCCCTCGCGGCCTGCTGTAATCCATTCATTAATTATGATTAGATTGCTACCTTGTTCCTCGTTTTGAAATTGATTGAACTTAATAAAAATATCTCACACAGGCAGTAATGTCTTTGTTAATTAATTTATAAAGGCTGTTTTTTCTACTTACTCTTATTTAGTAAACATCCCTGCGTGTTATTTGAAAGAAATTTGTCATTTAAAATACAAGATTAAAATGAAAACAATAAATTAAAATAATAAAACATTATCTAACAATTCTTCTCTAGTACGTAATATGTTGATTTTATTTAACATTGATTAAATAAAGAAGTCATGATTTGATCTCATAACATTGTTTAGCAAATTGGAGAAGTATTAAAAACGTACTAGTTATAAAGTCTCGCCGTCGCCGCCGCCGCGCCACTTCGTTGTTTAATCAGCGGAACGTGTTTTGCGATCGCCGCGAAATCCGCACCGCGGCAGCCAGGTGACCGCAGACGCGATTCCTTCCCGGAGTTATACCATGTTATAAACTCATGCAGTCATTTTTTGTCAGAAAAAATGCGTCTATCTAACGTCATCTACAGAAAACTATAATGGTAATAACGTTCTTGGACATTTTGATGCAGCTCCAACTAGCCGCTACCAAACAAGTAGAACCACGCGATGAGACCCACCACTCACCTAACAACCGTTGAGCCGTTCTCCCGTGATTGAGGAACAAACATCCATAAATTCAGACATCCATACATCCAAACTTTCACATTTACAATATTAGTAAGATTTATACTTACATCTGAAAATTATTATCGTTCGTGTCTTAGCCGAGGCTCGATGGGAGAAGAAAAAAAAAATTTAGCTTTGGTTTCAAGTAGACAAGCGATCCTGCCATTTTCGCGCGAGGAATGAATCCGATGATACTGATGACAGGATATAGCCGCTTTTTGAAGTTGTTGCAGCTTGAGTGACAGGATGGGCCGTGTAATTACTGGCCCCGAGACAAATTAAACCAGGGTTGGCAACTTACTGCTTTGGAATTGCAGGTGTAAATGGACCTAATTGCTAAACGTAAAAGCACATTTGCTTCCTGTTATAAAACAAAAACCCATCATAAAATAGTCAACGTTTAGTGAGGTCATAAAACTGTATAATCCAATCAAACTCTTTATAGAGACTACTAAATTTCGTTGATTGAAATAGGACATGCGATCGTTTATTTGCGCGCGAATCGATGCCGCGGCCACCCAGCTCGGGAAGTGAGTGACAGAATTAGCTGACCTATCTCTCGACAGCAGCCCACTCCTGCGTCCTCTCGTCACTCACTTGATGGTGGCGGCGATTTCCGCGATATCATCTCAAAAACACCCAAGTCATTTACCCTTTCTAGACCAGCCGTAATTGGGTAAACAGCAATGACGACTCTTTAAACAAAACTTTTTATTTGTCTAAGTCCTCTTCTGGCATTTGTAGATATCAGCGAGTTTATGACATGTGAAATTTCACAAGGTTTAGAAACGGTGTTCCACTCAATAATGCGATAATATTCAACTACTAATAGGCCATAAATAGAAAAACAAGAATATGACATATGTTTACAAGTGATGCTGCGTGTATGAACAGCTCAGTATAGTTAAGACGCAAAGAGGCATTTAAATGAAATACATTTAGTAGAGTGATGAGATTTTTCTTACGTAATTACTAAATACTCATACAATTAAAAAAATTAAAGTCTGGAAGTAAAATGTATCGTACGTATTGCATAAATATACAAATTCAAAACAGAAACTGTTTTAGCTAATGAAACAATAAGCACTTAAGTAGCATCAAAAGGTTCGGAGACGCAATAACCAAATTTAAACATTTTTTTTTTTTTTTTTTAAACATAAAACATTTATTTATTTTCATATTCTGCACATTTTTACAATCTTAACCTAAAAAATATAATATTAAGGAATACAATTGTCTAAGTTCTAAATTAAATAAGTCTTTGTTCGGTGAGTCAATCGACTAGTGCCGCAGCCCGCGGAGCTGCTCGCATATTGAATTAAACCTGGCTGGTGGGTACTCTCTACATTACATAGCTAACATTACAGTTATTTCGCTTGCTCATAGTCAACTCGACTGGTTAATTATGAATCTGCTTTGCGTTTACATTTGCCGGTTTATTAATGTTAGTTTAACTACACTAAGATAAGATTAACTGAATAGAATAACAGTCTTATTTAACTACGGGAACATCGGGTTTAGTGGCCAGTTGCCAAGATCTTATTTTTTCCCGGTCATCCCTACTTAGTAATGAAAATTGATTTTTCCTGTTTTAGAAATTACTTAGGTATTTACAACAGAAACAAAACATGTTTAAAACTGAAACCTATTTGATATTTGAATAAACAGACATGAGTTGATCTCATAATATAAGTAAAGGAAAACTGGGAAAAGAAGTGACAGCGTTTGTTGTACTGCTCGATGAGTGCAATTATGAAAGTTTCAAGGATCATTTGTAGAAACTTGACTCGGCATTTGCTTAACAAGTCCTTACAGAAAAGTTTTTTAGTATCTCACATAATATGATGCAGAGTTCCTTCGTATAATGGCCTATAGTCTGTAATTCATAATATTTGGAGGGCCGTGGGTAGCAGATAGTAACCATAAGTTTAATGACTTAAGATAAGGCAATGTTTTATGCTAGACATACATATCTAGATGTGTTAATTTTACCAGTCTAGATTAGTCAAAATTTCCATTATTATACCTATTTATTTAAAGTACAAAATCTTCTTACCTACATATCTTATATGAAATACTATTAATCAACAGCACAATTGCAATTTAGCAAAGATGGCAGCGGCATGTCAGGCGACACATTAATATCGCAGCCAGCCGATTAACTTTGCTCAATTGACTATTCTGTACATAGCTTGTTTAACGAACCACTAACAGCTTCCTGCTGCGATGCGATGCCTGCACGCTACTTGGACGTGGTCAGCTCGACTTGCCAGCGTTCTTCGTCTGCCTATTGATATTTTGATTGGGACAGAATGCCGGTGAGCTCGAAATCTCAGCTTTTCACCATCCGTCGCATGGCGAGTGTCGTGCCTGCCTCCTGCAAACATTAGCCCCTGCACGCGCACGCAGCCTCCGTCTCGGGCCGAGAGGTCGTGCGCGCACACTTGAGAACTCTATACATGTAATTAATTATACATACGATAGAGTCGATCCGCGCATTTTTATTGAGCTTCAATACAAACCAAGGGTGATATGGAAATGGCATGATTATGCTAATTTATTCATGCTTTGAACGGTGAATAATGAGAAACTATCGAATGCGTGTATGAATGTAAATGCCTTAAGGGCCTAAGCTTTATAAATAGGTATTATTAAGTAATACAGCGTGTCGATCTGCTGCTATTCATACAAGGTGCTGCGGAAGGAACCAGGCCAGAATACAAATGCACTGCAGCCACAAAGTGCTGAACATTTGGTTGACGCCATTTTGATAATTATTTAGTTATTATAACAAGAGTGCCCAATATTTTATAACTCCCACTCCATAGCATGTATCCATTATCTTAATTACAGGGAACTCAAAATTACAAACATGTAAATGAACACCCGCCCGCCCGGGCAACATCTCTGAATTAATTGGCACTTCATGTAGGTGTACAACCAAGCAACAGGAACTAAGATTGCGCACGGCGTACTTTCATTATTTATTTATGACATGGGAGTTCTGCACACAAAGTTCTAATCCCGTCGTACCTGCAATAAACAAAAATCGTAAGTTACAGCGAGTGCAATGAAGGTTCGCATGACATGAGACTAGAAATTTACATACTTATTAAAAAAAACAATGAGAAGTGACCGTTTTTTATTAGGATTTCTACACAGGGTTCATTTTAATTAGCGCATCACGGCTTGCAGGCATCCTCTCCACATCAATCCTCACAACATGTGTTTTACAACTTTTGAAAATTAGTTTTAAATTTTTTTGTTGTCCCATACAAAAATATTTATAGCCTCTGTTTAGAGGAGTAACTCTAAACGTAACTACGAAGTCGTCGTAGCTCCGTGGTTACTGTGCATATCAAACGATATCGCAGGTTCAGCGCGCTCGGTGCGGCCGGTATTAGGATGGGTGACCTACGCGCATTCATTTCTCACGACGACTTCCGTGCTTTGGAGGGCACGTTAAGCAGTCGGTCCTGGGTGCTGTATACTTGTATACAGTAGTCGATAGGGTTTGTCAGAAGCCATTTCGGCACCTTGAAATATCTGACATCCACCAACCAGCACCGGGCAAGCTTAGCGGATTACGGCCTAAACCTCCTCGTTACCCAGAGGAGAGACTCATAGACCTGCAGTGGGCTCATTACACGGAGTTGTGATGATGATGGTGCAGGTATGCGACGCAGCTTGCGCATTACAATATCGCTTCATAATAATAGTGTACTTCTTACAAAGTGAGAAGTAGGGGGATTTTTTTTTATTTTTTGTGTAGATTATCAAAATTTGTAAAAGTCGTAAAACAAATGTTGTTGGGATCGATGTGGAGAGGCTGCCCGCAAGAGGTCATGCGTTAATTAAAATTAACCCTGTATAATGTGCCATGTATTATTCTGCCCCAACAATTATTTCATTTAAATTGAGTAGGTACCTGTTTAAAAACTGCTTTGATATAGGTTATCTTAAATATTCAGCTGCTGACATACGCTGACTGCCTCAACATGTTTTACTTACGTAGTACTGCGTGCACAATGAATTTTTTATCGCATTTGTTTAATTTGCAGATGTTTTTACTACCAAGTCTGACATTTTGAATTCGTAGTAGTAATATGTAAGCAGATACGTGAAAGGCGAGCGATTAGTTTAAAAAAGATGCCAGGTAGATATCGCTGTAGAGCGATAAGACCGCCTTTTGTACATTGTTATCCTTTAACGTTTCTCTGTACGTATTTTGTTTTTGTAAACAATAAAGAGTAAATAAAGAATTGGCTTGGTAAAACTTGATAGTACTTTTAGCCGGTTTTTTTTTGAAACGGCGACACTAAATTGTTATACTTACGCGAAAAATGATTTCGAAAACGCATTTCATTGATATTTTTAAATATATTATTGATTTTTAATTTTTTTATCCAATTTGTTTAGGCATTCTGCACCTACCGATCTTTAATTTATAAGTTGTGCCGTATTCATTATTAAACGTGAATAAACATGTCGTGTGTTGGTTCACGCTGGGTATTTACGTTTATAGCTTACCAGTGCAATCGCTGGAACAATGGCGTAAATTAGCGTATGTTGGCATCAGCGTTTCAATTATACACAGGTAGTTATCATGTTGTGGCTATGGTCACATGTCTCATGTATAGGTAGAATGGCTGCTCTTTTGCATTATGAAACATATCTGTCTGGAATCTCCAAAGAACAAATCAAACATTAACTCTTCGTCTCCTCATCATATATTTTTTATGGATTGAGTGCAAACATTAAAGGTTACCTACTTTTAGAGAGCTCTGTGAATAAGATAAGTGTGTTACAAAGTGTGTAAAAAGACTATACAGCTCGTACATAGACTCATCTGATTGAATAAGAATCGCGTTTCCGTTCCGTTGTCAATCGGTCTTGTGTCTGTATCTGAATAGGCGGACAAAGAAGCGGAAGATGCGCGTGCGTCGTCGGTCGGCAACCTCGCTCGACGCACTCCGGCGCTTGTCGTAAACACATCAACGAGAACGCTCCGGCTCGACCGTAAAACACTCCTCTCCTTGTGAAACATACTCCTTTTTCGGTTTAGTAGTACGTATACGGCAATAAAGGTTTAAGCGATCGTTAGGTTTGCGTTACGGGCGAGCAAGTGGGAGAAGTCATATATTTTTTATTAGCGAACATCTCAGGGCACTCTCCGGCACGTCTAACCCCGTGTGCAGGAGCTGCTCACACTTACCCTTGACACAACGATCGCCGCGTAATTTGGCCGAGAGGGTCGGCTTGGTAAACAACACATTTCATTTATTTTCCTCATAGCATTACGTCCAAACGTATGAATATTTCGAAATAATCCCACTTCGTAGTAAACGTGATTCATTACAAACTTCACTTTATTAATATTTTATTGCATTAAAAAAGGAGACTTATTTTGAATCAACAACTATAAATCTGAACTCTTGAATTATTGTTTAACTTTATGTCAATGCTACTTAGATTTTGAGCATCTAATCATTAATAAAAAATAAGATGTTGGGATCGTGAGTGGTGCGGTGTCGTCGGGCGGCAAATTGGACAGGATAATTGATCACCTGCCTACGAGTTTATTTGCTTTTCGTGCGTCAAAGCGGGCGACTTCCAGCATGCCTAATTTGCTGCTGACTGCTAATCAATGCGGACTGCGGACGAATCATATGTCAATATTTGCGACATATTCCGATTGAAAGTCAACAGTGTCTTTGATGTAAGAAGGAATTCCTAATGAAGCTAACTGTTATGTAAAAATATCCTAAGTATGTACGTGGTGTATATGATTATACGGATTGGAACAATATTGCTTATATTTTATTTATATGTATATAATACAAATATTTCTAGTTTGGCCAGTTAGAGGGTAAGGGTAGGGTCTGACCATCGACGAATGTGCAAGAAAAATAACAAAATAAACATGATCGGCGCCGGTTCATGTTTACTTAGGTACTCGTATTTTTATTTTCAATACTTTATACTTGAAATTGTAAAGAGATATCGATGAAGTTTCGTAACACAGTCACTTTCAAGCGACGACGTGACGCTGCCCACAGTGTACGTGACAAGAACATCGGATGTTTCGATTTTCATTTCACATTTGATTGTCTTCTAATGTATCACGTGTCGAAGTGTGTTCTCAGCGGGTGGAGCGTCGCGGCGCGGCGCGGGCGTGTGCCGGCCGCTTTAATGAAGTCGTGATGGGAACGCTTCGCGGTTCCCGCCGCGAGTCATAACAAATCAACAAACACAAAACATACAAATACAGTTGCCGACCCAAGGAACCCCGCGGGACTCAGAGCTCCATAAATATCAACTTTTCAAATTAGCGAAGCGTAATTTGTTTTACGTTCAAGCAAATTAAATTTGATCTTAGGAGACAAAAAGAATAAAAGTTAATTATTAATTCTTATTCCTCTCGAATTAAGGCTTCATTTTGACGAAATATGAGGTTTTAATTAAAAAGCAGTAGGCTCCTACGTGCTTACTCACAGTTATACATATACTATCGACAGTAGAGATGTTATCTATCTAGATATGGCACGCTCAATGTTGTTACAACTGATTAATGGGAGCTCTACATTTTTATGTCTATAAAGGTGTATAGGTGATTATGCGTGGAGTGAGTTGATTGCTTATATGTAAGTATTAATTGACGGAGGAGGCATCGCGGGTCGCGGCTGGAGGGCAACGGCCGCAGGGTCCAGCTGCCCGCGCCGATATGGCTGCGTAGCCTTAGCCGCAAATAATTGCACGCAAGTAGCCGCTAATCGTGGCTATGTAAGGAAACCGGCCTCGCCGTGGCGCGTGACCATGTACTATGAAGGGATATTACAATTCAAATGCCGAGGAATGGAAATGCATCTTAAGTACCATAATAAGTAGTCTTATACGGATCAGCAACAATCACGCGCACCAAGGCAAACGTAAGCGTGCCCAAGCACTAGCCAGCTTAGGAGAGTTAGTTTTCTTAAAAGCTTTGAAGATTTATATTCCTCGGTCGTATTTCAAAATGCAAGCCAATGATCGATCCCACGTCAAAAGTAGGTATCATGTAAGAGCTTTGCCATTACAATGTAGCAATCGCGGGCTGACGTTAAAGATTGATTATTAAAACCCGCCTCTATTGTATAAATAGGTAACGGAGTTTACGTATACAGTTTGCAAATAAGCTCCTTTATTTCTATGCAATTAAAAAGTTTCCATCAAATTTAATGGAAGTTTAAATTTAAGTGGACACCACAAATTTTTGGATGATAGCAATAAATAGAATGGCTTAACGTGGCGATAGCTAGAAACTCTACTCGGGTGATTTATGAAGTTTTAATATTGAATAAGAAAATCCAATAACTACATCCAGGCGGCCGGCTGGGTGGGAGACCACGCGGTGTAAAGTGCCCCCTTTCTTACAGAATGCAGCTTTGTCTTTTTTGAGACTAAGTACCTACTGCTACTTTTGTTAGCATGCTTACCTCAGCTAAGAAGTCTGTTCTGGACATTTTAAACACATTAAAAAGAGAAAGCTATAGAGTAAGCTAATTTGTTGCATTTTCTTTTCTTCATCTATGACATTTTCTTAGTCATTATATGATAAATAAATAAATAATAAATAAATTGTTTATTTCCTTTACAAGTATTAAATTTACAATAATCCAGGGCTGGGACCTGCCTAGTAGGTGTTCAATGACACCTGTGACAGGAGGCCCCGCTCTTCCTTAACAATAATAACATAATAACAACTAAGTATACATATAAAATAAAAACATAGATGACAAAATTTTGATTTTAAGTACAACCAAATTTAAATAATCACAACCTAGTTAATTTCAGTTCAGTTAGTTGATTATGTACATTTAAAAGAATTTAAAACTAAGTAAAAAATTATAAGCTATATTTTTTTAAGTACATGAGTGTGTGTGTGTTAGTGTGTGTGTATGTGTATGGATGTGTATGTGGGTGGGTGTGTGTGTGTATGACAGGAAGGGTTATTTTTGAATTATGAAATATATTGTAGGCAACTCTCAACCTCTTCGTAAGTCATAGACTTAAGCCAGCTGTTTAGGGTGTTTTTACATTCAAACAATTTGAGTTTGTGGAAGTTCAGGCGTTTATTCAACGTATTATACAAATGGGCAGATTGAGCCAAGAACTGTCGTTGTGCAAATGAGGTCTTGCAAGAAGGAAAGATTGCTATTTTGTCTTTCCTTCGTCGTGAGATAACTGTGCATTCACCCGGTAGGGTTTTATGGAGCTTCAGGATAGTACTGACCACATATAGTTTTCTAACACTTAAAAGTTCAGAGAAACGGTATAAGTCGTCAGTTGGGAACCTGAAAGGTTTAAAAAACATAACTTTTAAGAGAGAGCGCTGACTCCGTTCAACTTCTAGAAATTTTGCTTTCGTAGCACCACCCCATACTGGTATGCAATATCCAATAATTGACTGACCCAGTGCCAAATAGATCTGTTTCAGCAACTTAGTTGTAGCAACATATCTTAGTTTTTTAAACATCCAAATAAGTTTTCTGACTCTGCTTGTAATAATTTCGATATGTGGATGCCAGGAAAGTCTGTGATCAAGGGTTATTCCTAAATATTTTACAAGGGGTAGTTTGGTGATAAAGTTACAGGAACAGTTTTTTGCATCAGTTATGTCACAGGAGTGTATTTTAAGTTTTAAGGATGATTTAGGTTCAGTGCGTTTATCAATTGAGAAACATACGAAATTTGTTTTCGATATATTTAGTGACAGTAAGTTTGAATTCATCCATTTATATACTTTATGAAGTCCAGTTTCGGCGGTTTTGAAAACAGTTTCCCAGGACGGGCCATAGAAAACCATAGCTGTATCATCAGCGTAAGAAAAAATTTTACTGTTTGCAATTTTAATGTCTGTTAATTCATTAAGGTAAATTAAAAATAAAGTAGGACCCAGAACGCTACCCTGAGGGACACCGAATGAAATTTTTGTATCACTACTGACATAATTACCTATTTTTACTTTTTGAGTTCGATCACAGAGGTAGTCAATTAGTAATTTTAATGCTGTACCTCGTATACCTACTTGTTCCATTTTATGCGCAAGGATGGAGTGCGACACTGTATCGAATGCTTTCTGCAAATCTATAAATACTGTGAGACACTTCTTGCGTTGGTCTAACTTCTCAGTGATAAGCGAAGTCAGTGCTAAAACTGCATCTTCAGTGGATTTCCCTCGTCTGAATCCATATTGCGAATTTGATAAAAGATTAAACTTCTCGAGGTAATCAATAAGACGTGTGTTAATAAGTTTCTCAATAATTTTTGATATCGCAGTTAGCACTGAAATCGGCCTGAAATTATTAACATCATTTGTGTTTCCAGTCTTATGCACAGGTGTGACTATCGATTTTTTAAGTGGCAGTGGAAAAACTCCCTGTTCAAAACAAAGGTTAGCCAGGTGACTGATTATTGGAACAACAATACTTCGAGTCATCTTGAGGAATCTGGTATTTATGTTGTCCCAACCTGGAGCACTATCGGATTTTAGACTCATTAGCACAGCATCTACTTCTTCTACATCTGTTTGAAGGAGAACGAATGAGGATGAATGAGAATGATTTAGGGAAGGTGAATAATTAATTTGCGAGGTCTGGTTTTTGTCCGTTATGTTATTGGCAAGATTTTTTCCAATGTTTGCAAAAAACTGGTTGACGTGGTTGATGGAATCGATGGGATTCGGTTTGATGTGGAGTAGATCGTTGCTTTGAGTTTTAGGGGGATTCAGGTTGGTGATATTTTTTATTTTACTCCATAGTGCCTTGGAGTTTTTAATGCACTGGTTAAGCTGTTCCCTTTCATATTTGTGTTTCAGTTTCTTTATCAGTTTGTTGCAGTAATTTCGATATCTAACGAATGTCAACTTTAGAACTTCGTTATATGGATCAGATCTAAGTTTTTGTTGCATGTTGTTCCTGTTTTTAATGCATCTTAGAATGCCACAAGTTATCCAGGGTTTGATGACTCGTTTAGTTTTTGGTATTGCTTTTGTTTTTTTGCTTTCTGTCAAAGAATCATTCAAATGTTTAGTTAGGTTTTCGGCGACAAAATTAGGATCATTACACAGCAGCAGGTCATGTAAGTTTTTTTCTTCAAGGCGCTGTAATGCCTCCTCATAATCAATAGTGTTAATCATTTTAGGATGGTTGTTAGTGTTTCTAGTTTGGGATATTGATAAGAATATCGTAGAGTGATCGGTGACAGCAGTATTCATCACTGCTATATTTGCTGTATATTTTTTCGATTGCAATTTTATCATAAAATGGTCAAGGCAACTATTAACTCTGGTAGGTAAGGTGTGACCAGGTAGGATACCATGCGAAGCAAGCATGTTTAAGTAGGTCAATCTGTTATTGTTTTCCTCGGCGAGTTCATTCGATTTTGGCAAGAGATTTATATTTATGTCACCAGTGATAATTAAATTTGTATGTATTTTAATTGTGTCTAGGTATGAATTAAGAGAATATATGAAATTTATAGCATTACGGTAAGATGGCGAACGATAAATACCCAGAATAATATTATTTCTTATACTAATTTGGAGGCACGTTGAATCCTCTATAATAATTTCCTTAAAATGAGGGTTTAGATTCGATTTTACATATGCTACTATCCCGCCACACTGGTTCAAATTGTTAGTGGAGGCAAAGCAAGTAAAGTTTTCAATTACAGGGATGGGTTTGTTGGTGTCCAAATGGCACTCTGTTAAAATCAGAATGTCAACTTCAAAGTTTAGTATTGATAATGTGGCCTCAAAGTTGTCATAGTTACAGTATATGCTCCGAATGTTCTGTGATACTACTGTTAGGTCTTGCTGATTGATTTGTATTCTTTTGCTTAGGTCATTAATATCACAGCTAATAGCGTTTGCAAATTTTATCCTATCTATTTCAGTAGTGTTTGTAAAGATATTATACATTATGTAGTATTTTTGGGACATGCGAGTTTTTACCGAAGTAGATATACCTACGTACACGATTTTTATGTATGTACATTTTATTTGTCAAGACCTGACTAAACCCTTCTAGATGAGTTTTGGGGTTATACAATATTGTTTCCGTTAGTATATGTTTAGGTGTCAGTAGTACGTTTGGTAAAAGTGGGTGTCCATTTGTGGCTGTGTGATTAGTGGTTGTTGTTACGTAGTTTGAGTTTGAGAGATGTGTTGTTAGACGTAAGAATTTTTGTGTGGTTTGTGATGATGTGGTGATAGTTATTTTTTTTATATCTGTATGTATTGTGAATGGATAATTTATTAGTTTATAGTTTGTGTGTACTAAGTGCAAAATTACTAAATCTAGTCAATTGTTATTCAGAAGATGGTGGACTTGCGCTTCGTTAGTTATGGATATTATAGGAGAATTTTCATTTTTACGTACGTAAACATTTCCATAGGCTGTCCAGCAGAAGGTGAAGTTGGTAGATTTGACAAGATCGCGTGCTAAGAAATGTAAGCGTGCAGCTTTTGGCGTCAGTTGTTCTGATACATAAATTGGGGTTTCTTCCGTTGTTGTGTACCCCAAGTGCTTTGCCTTTAATTTAGTTTTATTTGTTCTGTTATATAATTTACATTTCTTGAGGAGGTCCATTTTCAAAGTAGTAGATGATGTTTCGACGATAATTGGCGTATTGAGAGCACCTTCCTTTTTTCCTCGCACTCGGTATATGTCTTTTATATCAGTGTTTTTTATACCCGCACCAACTGATGTTGATAGACATGTTACCATGTTAATTAAGTCTTCTTTTGTTTCATTTTGTTTTTTGGGAACATTTTTAATTTCCAGGTTGGATTTTCTAACATTTTTCTCCATATTTTCTATTTTATTCTCGAGAATACTTATATATTTGGTGCTTTCCTTCGTTTGTTGTTCTAACAGTTCAATTTTCTTTTTAAAGTCTTCATTTTGTTGGGTAAGAAGTTTCATAGAATTTTGTATATCCGAGTTGGAATCCTGTATTTGTTTAAGGGAGTGGTTGATCTTTTTTAGTTCTTTTTGCATCATAGACGTCATTAAGCCTCTCATTTCCTCTTTGAAAACGGCAAGCTCATTAGGTCCTTTCGGTGAGACGCTGTCACTTTCTTTCCTTTTTTTACCACGACCTGTTCGATCGGAGGCAAAATTTGGCGGTGTGGTGAGTTGTGACATACTCATTTCCTGGTCACACTCCTTTAGGTTCGACTCTGACATGGATTTATTCATTTTTCGAAACTTTTATAAAGATACAAGGGCCTTGTCACTCAACTGAATTTTTTCACCGGTAGTAAAAATTTTTGTACTCGGGAGTGTTATTTTACGACTGTCTTGTCGTCTTGTTACTCAACGTCACTGTCTTACAATCTCTGGGTTAACGTCAGTCAGTTTTTAGGGAAGGTCGAGTTGGAAGATAAACACCAATTGAGTGATCAGAAGGAATTAATTTATTCAAAAAATATTGGCTCTTTATATATAATTTTGCACTATACCTATCTCTTTCACTAAACTACTACTCTCTCACTTTATCCGTCAAGCTCTTCCCACAATCGTCGTGCTCTCTCACTCGCACACTATAAAATAAACGACGGCCGCGCTGCTCTGGTGCAGTCACGAGTTGTGCCCGCGCGGCGCAAGTTTTGCGTTAATTTGATGCGATCTGAATGGATGTTTGTACTGCAGCTACAGGACTCCCCCTCAAGCGAAGCGTATAGGTAGATTCACTCTTCTGCCGAATCGAGTTCTTCGTTCTGTATCCAGTTTCTCAGCTGGTGTACTCGGTGAGGTGGGCGCGAGTGAAACCGGGGCGGCTGCGCTGTCTTGGGGTGCAGTGTTCATGACGTACGCCGGCTTTAATCTGTCGATTGATACTGTAGTTATTCTTCCTGGCAGTTGTATCTCGAAAAACTTGTTATTTCGCTTCAGTACTGGGTATGGGCCTTCGTAAGGTGGTTGCAGGGGCTTACGAACAGCATCAACTCGTAGAAATACGGAATCGCACGTAAATAAGTCAGTGTGCACGAACATATCTCGCTTGCTGCTGTGCGGTAGGTATGTTGGCGTGAGTGCCGTTATTGACTTATGAAGTTGATGAACGAAGTCTTGATTCATGTTGACGGTTGATGATGGTGATGGCGAGATGAAGTCTCCTGGTAGACGAAGAGCTTGACCGTATGTCAACTGAGCTGCACTGACGTTAGTGTCGGTGCGGATGGCTGCGCGAAGTCCGATGAGTACAGTAGGTAGTTCTTCGATCCATTTACTGTTATGTGCTAGGCGTGACATTAGTGAGGTCTTCAAAGATCGGTGCCAGCGCTCAACGATGCCATTTGCTTGCGGATGGTAAGCGGTCGTTCTTGATTTTTCCGCGCCAAGTAGGTTTGTTAGCGCTCGAAAAAGTTGACTCTCAAATTGACGGCCTTGGTCGGTTGTTATTGTTTTAGGACAACCAAATCTTGAAATCCAACAGTTATAGACATTGGCGGCGACGACTTCACTCGTTATTTCTTTGATAGGTATCGCTTCGGGCCAACGGGTAGTGCGATCAATCATCGTAAGTAGGTATCGCTGTCCTTGTTCACATGTCGAGAGCGGACCGACAATATCGACGTGTAGGTGGTGAAATCTGTCACAGGTAGCGAATGATGATATGCTTGAGTGTGTGTGTCGCTGTATCTTCGCGCGTTGACAAGCTACACACGTCTTCGCCCAGTTTCCGACGTCAGAGTTCATTGATGGCCAAAAGTATCGTTGTTGAATAAGTTTTCGTGTTGCTCGCGCGCCGGGATGACTAACTTTATGCACCGAATCGAAAGCGATGCGTCTAAAGTCAGTAGGTAGGTACGGACGTATGTTCGTAGTTGAAGTCTCGCAGTAAACATCGCAGTTAGTATTAGGTATTCTAATTTTCTTCAACTGCAGGTTTGCTTGATGTAGTAAAGTAGGTAATTCTACGTCTTGATTTTGTGCTATGGCTAGTTGCTCGTAGTTAATTGATGTTGGGCAGGAAATAGTTTCGATGCGTGAGAGTGCGTCGGCGATAACGTTGTTTTTACCGCTGATATGACGAATGTCTGTAGTGAATTCTGCGATAAACAACAGCTGTCTCTCTCTGCGTGGCGTTTCACTATTTGATGTTGACTTTTGAAATGCGTAGGTTAATGGCTTGTGATCGGTGAATACTATTAATTCTCTTCCTTCGAACATTTTACGAAAATGTTTCATAGACATGTATATGGAAAGTAGTTCTCTGTCGTAGGTACTGTACTTTTCTTGCGTAGCGGAGAATTTCTTCGAAAAGTAGCCAAGTGGTTGCCATGCGTTGTTTAGGTATTGTTGGAGTACGGCGCCCGCAGATGTGTTCGAGGCGTCGCAGAATAGTGCGAGTGGGACGGAGCAATGCGGATGTGCGAGTAGTGCAGCGTTTTGCAAACATTTCTTGGAATTTTCGAATGCTTGATTTGCTTCACTTGACCATTGAATTTCTGTCTTGTCACGTTTTTTCGAGTTGTGTAGGTATTGATTGAGCGGAGCTTGTAGTGATGCGGCGTTAGGTATGTGTTCTCGGTAATAGTTAATCATACCGAGATAGGTACGTAATTCTTGAACTGTTTTCGGTCTTGGGTAGTCGGTGATGATTTGGACTTTTTCTTTAGGTGGAGTGATGCCAGCTGATGATACTTCGTAACCGAGGAACTTGACTGTTTTCATACCAAAAACACATTTTGACGGGTTGATAGTGATTCCCGCGTCTTCTAGGCGTTGTAAAACGATGCGTAGGTGTTCTCGATGTTGATTTTCAGACTCTGAAGCTAGTAGCAGATCATCGATGAATGGGAAAACGAAGTCGAGTCCACGGAGTACCTCGTGAATAAAACGTTGAAAGGTTTGTCCGGCGTTCTTAAGACCTGGGCACATTCGAGGAAACTCGAATAGCCCGAACGGAGTGATGATAGCTGTCTTCTCTATGTCAGCTTCGTGGTTCGGTAACTGCTGGTATGCGCGGTTCAAATCGATGGTGGAGAAGATGGTCTTGCCTGCGAGCTGGTACGTGAAGTCTTTGATTCTTGGTATTGGATATCTGTCTGGTTTTGTAATGGCATTGAGTCGACGGTAGTCTCCACATATTCTCAGATCACCATTCTTCTTGGGAACTACGTGAAGTGGGCTTGACCAGGGGCTTTTGCTAGGTCGGCATAGACCCTGTTGCATCATTGATTCGAATTCTCGCTTTACGGCTTCGTAGCGGTGAGGTGGTATAGGTCGTGCACGGCTGTGCAGAGGTGGGCCGGTGGTTTCAATATGATGTTCGACTCGATGTTTATGTGAAAGCTTCATTGAGGTGAGGCGTGTAATGCCGGGAAACTCGCTGAGTATGTCGTGGTATGATTGTGCTAGGTCGATGCTTCTTATTGTAGGTAAGTTGATGTAACAGCTGGGAGTGTGGACTGATAACTTAGTGATGTTATCAACTAATCTTCGATTCTTCATGTCGACTAGGAGTTCGTGGTGGCACAGGAAATCGGCTCCGATGATGGGCTTGCTAACGTCGGCTATGATAAACTTCCACTTGTATGGTCTTCGTAGGTTCAGATCCAGTTCAAGTGTTTGTTCGCCGTAGGTACTTATAGTGGTGTTATTTGCAGCGTACAAGGTATATGTTAGTGGCTTCAAAGACGAGTTTTTCTTCCGCGGGATGACTGATACATTTGCGCCAGTGTCGATAAGGAACTTCAGTCTTGACTTCTTGTCTGATACGAAAAGACGGTAAGATTTTCCTGGAACGTCGGATCCCGCCTCATCTAACGTTCTATTTAGTTTAAAGATGAGGTATTTTCTGTGTTCATGTTCTTATTTTGGTTCTCGTTGAATGTACAAGGCGGATGGCAGTTGCGTGCGTTTCTTCCAAAACGGTTGTGGTAGTAGCAGTACGCACTAGTTGCTTGAGCGTGATAAGTGCGTGAGCGGGACGACGAACGCGCGTTAGAGTGAGAGCGCTGCGGTCGCCGGCCGTATGAAGGACGTCTGTTGCGATAAGGTGGTCGTGAACGGAGTGCTGCGACTTCCAGTGATAATCTGCGGATTTCTTCAACAAGTAAATGCTGTGGATCTTGAGTGGCTTGAGCTTGGCTTGATGTAGGCGATGCGTGGTAAGATTTTGATGACATCGCGCTGATTTCTTGTGTTTGTTCAAGCATTTTGTCGGCAAGGAGTGCTAGTTCATCCAAAGCGGCGGTTTTGCTGAGATTGTCGCTGACGACGAGTACAGATCTCACGTGGGCCGGTAGGTGGTTCATCCACATGAGACGGAGTGTGGATTCGGGAACTTTTTCGCGAGCAAGGTCTCGCATACGTCGTAGTAGTTGGGATGGTTTTTGGTCGCCGAGTTCCATTTCCGAAAGTAGTTTTTGAAACTGCCTTCCCTCAGATTCTTCATACACGGAGATCAGCCTGTTCTTTAGTGTGTCGTAGTACTTCTCGGTAGGTGGGTTGTATAGAAGATCGCTGACTTGCTCTATATCTTGCTTTTCTAATTGTGCGATGACTAGCTGTGCAAGCTGGTTTTGTCCTTTCTTCAGGTCGTGCGTGGCTGCTTCAAATGTGATGAACCATAGTCTTGGTTTGTCGCGCCAGAAGGGAGGTACGCGCATTGAAAGTGCGATGCTGGAAACTTCGGCAGGGCTTGAGGTTGAGGAGTTTGTTTCTTCTGCCATCTTGATTTAATTTCTTGTTTCTTCGTCGGGGTTACCACTTTAGGGAAGGTCGAGTTGGAAGATAAACACCAATTGAGTGATCAGAAGGAATTAATTTATTCAAAAAATATTGGCTCTTTATATATAATTTTGCACTATACCTATCTCTTTCACTAAACTACTACTCTCTCACTTTATCCGTCAAGCTCTTCCCACAATCGTCGTGCTCTCTCACTCGCACACTATAAAATAAACGACGGCCGCGCTGCTCTGGTGCAGTCACGAGTTGTGCCCGCGCGGCGCAAGTTTTGCGTTAATTTGATGCGATCTGAATGGATGTTTGTACTGCAGCTACAAGTTTGTTATTGTTTACGTTTCTTTATTTTTATTTTTCTGTGACGTAAATTACGTAGTGGCCCTTTATTGGATAACTTAGCAATGAGGCAAAGATGGTGGAAAGCACTCACCGTTTGGCTTCCTGATGTGGGATAACTGTTGCGAATGTTGGATCTTGTAACTGTCTTCTCCAGAGTGACTTGTCACACAAATAGCTTCCCTATGCTTCAGCGACTTGAATGGTCTAAGGTTTGTTCACTATGTACCACTTGACGATTTAAAATGAATTATTAACGAGGACGTGCTCAAAACAGTGTTTACAAAGCGCCAGCGGGGGGGAAGAGGAATGATATGATATGAAAATTAAATACTTTTTTTATCCGTGAGGACCCAGTTTTTGGCCGAGTCAAGAATAATATACACAATAGGATGAGACACTCGATTTATTTCATTTACTAATTTGCTTCATATTATTTCAATTAAAAGGCTTCAATTTTAAGCAATGACACATGATGATGAGTAGGTACCTTGAAAGGCAAAAAAAACGTGGCTCTCTTTAAAAACTTCCAAAACGGAAATAATCCGTAGAGTAAATTTATTTACTTAAAATTTTTTCGATGACGATATGCTGTACGCAGGTACACATTAGGCAAGTATCGATTATCAACAATGAGAGAAGATAAAACTGACCCGGACTGGGAGCGAAAGAAAAACATAGAATGTGCCAGCTGCTTCTCTTCCCGGGCATACTGTAAAAGCCAGTTACGGGACGGAGGATTTATTGGCGATTTTGCGGGCGACAGGCTGACCCTCTGTCACTGCTATAGTCTCTCTCCATCATAATAATACCTCCAAATTTGTCAAACGTGACATCAGATGGTTTTTATAGCCTCTGGTGTTCTGCCTACCCCATTAGGGATACAGGCGTGAAGTTATGTATGTATGTATGTAGAGAAGATAAAAAAGGTGAATATATAAAATAAGGAATGCACACTGCAATGGTACCGAAAGGTAAACAATCAGCCCGTGCGCGAGGCTGGTTTTCCGTGAGCACCAACAACTAGTAGAAGCGTGATACACATAACCATTCTTTATTTACAATATTAAATAAAACTAAAAGTTTTAAAAGTTATTGTTGGGCGGAAAATAGTCAGTTATTAATTCGTTTAATATTTACATTTGCAAACACTTCTTTTTGTGATGACCTACGAAATACTCACTTATAATTCTATTTGATTCATATAAGCGATGTTCCCGCGAATAAATAAAACACGGTCTTATTTACTCAAGATATATTTTTATATTTTACCTTAAAAACAGAGGAAGTACTTAGTCGCATGTTATTGCTGTCATAGCTTATTTAACTTAGCGATGAGAAACCTTGATTTTATCAAACAAATGGGCTGAACATACATTATTTATGATACCAAATAAAAGAGAGGCATAATGAAGTGCGCGTCTAGACTTCATGTTGATAAGATTATCTAGATTTAAGAACGGCATTACACGCGCTCTGCGACTGATGGAAAAACTGTATCTTGCGCAGAGCTTTGGAATCGACGTATAAGTTTGTTAGTTAAAAAAGGATCTTGACAGTATCATTGTAATAGAAAATATATAGGCTTCAGACAATCTCATCATAACCTCAGTGTTCAAGCCTGAGAGATACTTAAAGAACTAATTTTAGATACTTGCACAACAGGAATATAAATAATAAATAAATAAAATCCCCATATAATCGCACCAACTACACGGCCCCAAAGTAAGCATAGCTTGTGTTATGGGATACCATGTAGCGAACTAGGAAGGAACCTAGAATACTAATACATAAATAGATACACACCCAGACACGGAACATTTTGTTTTTGTTCCGTGTGGGATCGAACCCGCAACCACTGGCGTCTGAGGCAGACAGGTTTACCCTATCGTCAAATTGGTCGTATGAATATGCAAAATTTTATGATTGGAAAGTTATAAGATCAAACTTTTTTTTCTTAATCGTAAATTGATTTAATTGACTCCAGATTTTCATTAATTTTACTAACGTCCATTAATGTTTGATTTAGGTTGCAATAAAGATATAAATAACCGCACGACATCTATAAATTTAAGAAGCGGCATTGATTCAGCTAACTGAATTACTGCCATATGAAATAATAGAAAGTTGGCTTTTGTACACTTTTGGAAATACTTCGTCTAATACTCTCATAAGTTTCCGTAAGTAATCTAATTTCAGAGTTTTTGCAGATTTCTATACGCGTACATTGCAAATTACCACTCAGACAACTACAGCGGTGGCGCGAAGTTTCTCGATTATCTACGGCCTATTCCTGAAAAACATTCCTATATTCCTGAAATTTTACAAGTTAATATTATGCAGTTAACTATTTTTTTTCAAGAGCTAAATCATAATTGTGGCATTGAATGTTTCTATTGTATTTAGATCTGTGGTTCAACTTATTTTAGTTAGAGCCACTTACTAAGAGAGTGATTACCGAGTGATTACCGATTCTACTACCGAGTGATTCCATATTATAACGTGTATCACTGACGTCTACATATTAACGTGTGATAATGAACGACGGAGTCCGCAGATTGTACCGTTACAGCCAGGACACGTTGCGAATACCGCTTCACGTCCCGACTGTACTTATAATACACTAGAGCCCGCTTTGACTTTACACTTCCCGTTTGCGTTCGCTCCCGAACGGTCGTGTTTGCGGCCGCTCTCGAGTGTTCGTACTGCGCTTTCCTTGTTCCCTCTCCCGCACTCGTGCGAGTTAGGTCTCAAGTCAAGCTCTTTTCGGAAAGTTCTCTGCGGAAGTTGAGTGGACTTTCTGCCCTTTCAAGGTAGTCATCCACTGCCAACCGAAGCATCGCTGATCAGGTGGATACGTAACCGTGACAACTAAGCCTGATCGTCCGCCGTTCATCGGTAATAGGTCCGTGTTAGGTCGATTTTTCTTTCAGCGCAGTTTGTGCAGCCACTTCGCCGTTCACCGGCACGTAGGCCCCCCCGTTAGGAGTAGGGTTCCTTTCAGAGTAGGATAGGTTCCCCGGGTTCGATGGAGGCCCCCATCGAATCCAGGGCTAGGCCCGGAGGTGATCAAGACCTCCGGGACATGGTAAGTGTTTTCATTTCAATCATGGCATCAACGTCCCCGGCATTCGCTACGGCTCTCCAGGCCCATCAGGCCTTATTCGCGCCCATTCTGGCCCCTCAGGCCTCCACCGCGTCTATCCCGACCCTTCAGGTCTCGCATTCCCCGGCCCCTCAGGCCTCCTCGTACCAGGCTTCTCAGGCCTTCACGGCCAATCAAGCCATCCCCCGCTCGGAACCGCGCTCCCATTCCCCCTCCGTCCCCCGGTCCAACACCGAGCCATACCCCAAGGCACCACCTTCAGTGGTGTCAAACGCCTCATCAAAAGCTCGCAAACGTAAGTCTCGCATAAAATCACGCTGTTCACCTCGCGATCCCGAACGGTCCCTTCTGGGCCTCACCCAAGACTCGCAATCCTTACCATTGTCGCAACTACCCGTGGTATTTGGCGACTCCCCCGCGTCCCCCGACACCCAGGCTCCCGCGGCTCCTACTACTCAGGATGCCTCGGACTCGGAAATCGACCGGATGTCGATCGCGTCCCCTCATGTTTCGGATAGTGAAGAAGAAACGTATCCCAGGCCTAGCTCCGCCCCAGACACCAGCAACGGCTGGCATTCCGCGTCGCGCAAAAAACAAAAGAACAAAAAACAACGTCACAACGACGAGTCCTCCCCCCGGTCCCCAGAGGCCTCTCCGACACCAAACTCTCCAAAGAGAAAAAAAGCCACCCCTAATAACGCGGTCCCTGCACCCGCACCGTCATCCGTGAAAAAGCCCCCACCTGTCTTCATAAAAGACAAAAATAAGTGGTCCGTCATCTCCAAAAAGTGCGATTCAAGCGACCCAAAAATTCAATATAGCAGGGCAACCAATGTCGGCGACTACCTTAAAGTTGAAACCACGTCGGTCAACGACTTCCGCGCCTTAATAAAAATCCTGACTAACGGTAAATACCAATACCACACGTACGCTCTCCCGGAAGAGCGCAAAGTTCGCGCGGTACTAAGGGGCGTCCCTTATGAAATCGAAAACCAAGATATCGAAGAATGCCTCAAAACCCAAGGTTATCCTGTAACAGCCGTTCATAAAATTCAATCCAGCACCGGTAAAAAATTCCCTCTAGCCCTAGTTATTTTGGAAAACTCCCAAGACGGGAAGCGCATCTTTAGCGATCTCGAACACGTATGTCATATCAAAGTCCGCGTGGAAGGCCCGCGTAAAACCGGCTTCCCAGCCCAATGCCACCGCTGCCAAGTCTATGGTCACGCTTCGGCAAACTGTAGTGCAGCCCCCAGGTGTGTAAAGTGCCTGGTACCACACGCGACTCGCGATTGCACCCGCACTCGCGACACCCCCACCGACCCGGCTTGCGTTTTGTGTGGCAACTCTGGTCATACAGCCAACTACCGCGGCTGCCCCAGAGCTCCGAAGTCCAAACTCCCATCGACGGCCGTGCCTAAAAAGCCCTCCACTCACCCGCAACCCTCCGTCAGCGTCCCTCAGACGACTCAAAAGGCCCCTCAGGCCATACCCACCCCATTGCCGACTCCATCGGCCTGGAGTAAGCCTATCTCCTCTCCGAAACCAGCTCCTTACCCTCCTACTAAGGCTAAGTCCCAAGTAAGCCTAATGGCCCTCCTTGATTTCGCAGATATCGACGCGTACTTAGCTATTGATGCTGACCTTGAGGCAGCTACAACCTACCCCGAAGTCGTTAAAGTCATGCGCAAACACGAACCCATCATTCGCCACGTAAATAACCTTCTCAATGGCGGTAAATAATAGTGTCCCCCGTGCTCCCACAACCACGTCTGGTCGCTCCAAGACCAAACCAAAGGGCTTAACCCTCGGATCATTTAACGCGCGTTCACTCCATTCCAATTACCTCGAAGTCAAACTCTTTCTTCAAAAGCATGACTTCGATCTCTTTCTAGTTCAAGAAACTTGGCTCAAACCCAAGCACCGTAGAGGACTCTCAATTCCCAAATACTCGCTTGTAAGGAATGACAGAGTCGACGCTGATCGCGGCGGCACTGCCATTTACTACAAGCGTGGTCTCCATTGTATCCAAATCCCTACTCCTCCTCTCATTAACCTCGAAGCAACGGTATGCAAGGTAGCCATCACAGGCCACCCCTCCATCATCATTGCTTCAATCTACCTTCCCAGCGATAGGGAGAAGCCTCCCCTTCGCAGCGACTTTGAGGCCATACTGGGGTTAGGCCAATCGGTCATTATGTTTGGAGATTTTAACTGCAAACATACTGACTGGGGGTGCTACTCAATCAACAGTAATGGCACCAAACTCGACGAGATCCTAGAGTCACTGAACATAGATATTGATATCTTATGTCCAAACTCTCCCACCCACTATCCTGCCAATCCTAATCATCCTCCAGATATCCTAGACTTCGCCATGGTCAAAAACGTCTCTCTAGACCTACGCTCTATTGATTCGCTCGACGACCTCGGCTCTGATCATCGCCCCGTACGCCTAACTTTAGGCAGTCTTTCCGATCCAACCCCTTCTTCGAAAACCTTTACCAACTGGAAAGGGTTTACGAAATCTCTTGCCACTCTCTCTGGCGCTCCCGACTCACCACTGGCCTTCCCTCCGGACTACTTCAATAGTCCCGACAGGATTGACAGTGCGGTTGACGTTATCACCGATGCCATCACCAATGCCATCAGTGAAAACGAAAAAACCGTTCCGGTTCCCAAACCCAAACTCCCTCCTCACATCCTCGCTTTAATCAAACAAAAAAACGTTGCACTTCGCTGGGCTAGGCGCTATCCAACACCCGAGAATAGGTTAACGGCAAATCAACTTCAGCGGAAAGTCAAAAAATCCCTCGCGGAATACAGAGAACTTCAAGCTAACGAGCTTATGGAAAACATAACTCCATCTCATACGGCCTATTATAGAATGGCACGCTGCCTTCGCATAGACACAGTCTCCCACGTCCCTCCCCTGGTCCGCCCAGACGGCACCTTAGCCTTTGAAGATGATGAAAAGGCTGAAACGTTCGCCGACAGCATTGCCGCTCAATGCTCCCCCAGCTCCCAACCCGTCGACCCCGCCCATCTTAAGGCGGTAGAAGACGACGTCCTCTTCAAGGACTCCCTACCCCCGACCAGCGAACCCGTCAAGGTCTCCGAAGACGAGATTCGCCTTCATATCAAACGCCTCCATGCTAAAAAAGCACCGGGGGCGGATTGTATCTCTAACCAGGCGCTCAAGCACCTCCCCCATCAGATTCTTGCCATTCTGGCAATACTCTACAACGCCTGCCTTGATCTTAGTCACTTTCCAAAAGCTTGGAAAGAGGCAATCGTTATAGGCATCCCCAAACCTGGGAAACCTTACCATATCCCATCCAACCATCGACCCATCAGCCTCCTCAAGGCTCTGGGTAAAAATTTCGAACGTATCATACTGACGCGTATCAAAAATCACCTATTTCCTATAGACGGCGATCCCCTAATCATAGCCGAACAATTCGGCTTCCGCGCTCAACACTCCTGCCCTCAGCAGGTTCAACGTATCACCGAACACGCTCTCTCCGGCTTCTACCCTGGACGCCTCAAAACTGGCGCCGTCTTCTTCGACGTAGCCAAGGCCTTCGACAAGGTCTGGCACGCAGGCTTAGTACACAAATTATACGGTATAGGTCTCCCAGATAGGTTAGTCCGTATAATTTCGTCATATCTCAGAAATCGCACCTTCCGCTTTAGATTCGAAGGCACGCTTTCGTCCCCCCATCCGCTAAAAGCCGGAGTCCCTCAAGGCTCCGTCCTCGCGCCGTTACTATACTCGGTATACACTAACGACATCCCCAAACCATCCGAAGGTGTCCAACTCGCCCTCTTTGCCGACGACACTGCTCTCTACTATCGCGGT
This sequence comes from Stenoptilia bipunctidactyla, assembly GCA_944452665.1. NCBI lineage: Eukaryota > Metazoa > Arthropoda > Insecta > Lepidoptera > Pterophoridae > Stenoptilia > Stenoptilia bipunctidactyla. The sequence goes on from OX101732.1 coordinate 780,325, forward strand.
CGCGAAATGTCAACAATAGTTAGAAAGCTACAAAAGGCTGTTAACAACCTCAGCGCCTGGTTCTCGAAGTGGCGTATTGAAGTAAACCCCGAAAAAAGCTCGGCGATTTGCTTCACTCACAAAGAACGACGAAGGGCGGCCGCGTCCGACCCTTGCGTCCGCATGCGTGGAGTCCCCATTCCGTGGCAAGCTACGGTCAAATATCTCGGCGTCACACTCGATAGGACGCTATCGTTCGAACCCCATATCACCAGGGTAACCAAACTGGCTAAATTCTACCTCAGCCGACTCAATAGCATGATAGGTCGCCTCAGTAAAATGTCACTGCGCAATAAATGTACCCTATACAAGGTCTGTATCAGACCAGTCATGACGTACGCCGGTCCCGTATTTGCCCACGCCAAGCCTCGTTTGCTCTACAAACTCCAAGTAGTTCAAAATAACTTCTGTCGGAGGGCCACAAACGCCCCGTACTATGTTAGGAACGCGGACTTACACAGGGACCTCAAACTCCCCACCATCCAGCAATACCTTAAGTCCCTATCCGTATCCCACTTCCAACGGTGCGAAAATCATCCAAATAGGCTAGTTCGTGCGACTGTCGGGTACCAACCCAATCCAAAATGTTTCAAACGCTCTTGTCGTAGGCCCAAGGACGTTCTCTCGGATCCTCCAAACCAGCTCTCTTCTGATCTGGACAATCTCCTGTCTGCCAGCTCATAGCTGATGTAAGTAGTCGATTCAGCACGTTGTGCTTCCTATAAATTTTTCTACGCGCAGCCTGCACCACCAACTGGCTGTCGCTCATTTCTTCGGTCGATTGTCTGTAGAAAGACAAAAGATCATTAAGGGGGAGTTTAGTGAGTAGAAGTCTCACACTGTTGGGTGTCATCTGGCCGGGGACTAATACCCCCTGGCAAGTGCCCCTTCGTACTTCTGACGTATTCTCCTCCTCCTCTCAGTGAGCTCTCGTACGGTCAATAGGCCTGCGGGTGCTCTGAGGGGTTGTCTTCTGTGGCGGAAAAACAAAAACAAAAAAAAAAAAAAAATTGACTTTACTTGGAAGCAGTAGCTGATAGTGCCGTGCCGCGTGGGAATGTGGTTTTTCTTTTCGTGAGAAATGGACTCGGTAAGTAGATAAAACAAACTGTACGATTTAATTTCCAGATATAAATGAAGTGATGACAGATCATATGAAATACATTTGAAGTCTCCCCCGCTGAAGTTGTCTTACATTCAAAGTAATTTAACAAGCTAACTGCAAAACTTTTATTGGAATTCAGAAACACACGAGGCATGAAAGATGAGAAAATTGGGTTCATGTTTCACGAAGTTTTGGGAGGAATGATTGCGTATGCAGAGTTAGATCGCTGCTTTAGATTTACAATAGGTGTAACACTGTATAGGTCACCAGCTGGATAATAGCAACTGAGCAGGGAATATACCGCTAACCAAAAATATATTACTTTTTTTGAAAGATTTTTCTTGCGTTGAATTGAATATGTTTAATGTATCATTTGGCGTCTAACAATTATCAGCTTTAAAGATGAAAGGCAACAAGTTCTCGACCAAACTACATAGGAATAGTACCCGCCGCCGTCGCCGCCGCAATAAATAACTAATCTATAGCAAAGCGGGACAGCCGCGCGAAGCTCAGCGCCTGCATTATTGATGACAACACATCTCACGGAATATTAAAATTTTGCTTTAAATACACCACTCGCTCTAAAAGAAAGAAATGTTCTGGTATGGATTTGGCATGTTTAAAAAAACATTTGTTTAAGCAATATTTTCACACGCTTTGATCGGAAATAGGAAATAAACCAATGAAACGGAAAAATAACATGAAAAACTAAACGTAGATTCACAGTTTCATCACCAGACAAGGATGTTCCACATTCCACGAAAAACCTTGAATTACATCACACTGATGGTTTTGTATGTGCGTAGTGCGCGTCTCTGGCATGCGCGGGCGCGCGTTGTGCTGCGTCGCGCACATTCGCCGCGTGACGCGGTGCCGTGGGAAAGTGTCACACACAAGTGTGACAAGTCCGGCCTGATCCGAGCTTGACCCCGATTTTACAGGATCTAGATTTTATTACATAAACAATTCTTCACTTTAGTTCATTCTTCTGTTAAGCAACTACACGGTGCATGAGTCATCAAATTTTGAAGAGATTCTTCTTACCTGTCCATGCTTAAACTGCTTTACGAGTTGCAAGTATAAAATACTCGCCCTTACCTTAATTGCAATTAAAAATCTCATGTTTCCTTCCTCGGGGCATTGTTGACCTTAAACCTCGCTTTTATTATTCACGTCAACTCGTAATAACGTAAACAACTTACACGAAAGTTTCATACATTTGTAATGGATTTATGATTTCATCAAAGGAGCATCGAGAGAAGAAGCTTTTATACAACGAATTGAAAAGATATAATATGTTTGTTAGTAAAATGATGCAAAGTACTACCTATATTTTTTAAGGAAGCCAGGTACGCGATAGACTTTTTTATGTTAACTTGTTTTTGAAAGTAGATATGCCTAGTTATTGGATTTTTTTATGTCCGCGGGAGCTAGGTTGAACAAACGGTCTTCTTATACATTTGTTTTGTTGCCATGTCGCCAGGTAATCGCTGCGGCCAGGTTTAGGAAAGCAAATAACTGGAATGGAAATCCTTCGCAGCGGCGTGGCGGCGGCGGCGCGGAGGCGGTGGGCGGCGGGTGGGCGGCGGCGGCATCTGCTGAATGCAGCCTACCTGGATATTAAGGAATAAATCGAAAAGTCGCAGTTAAATGTTATATGCTATTATATATAAATATTTATATATTATTGTTAGTTATAAAATGTCGGAGTTTGAATTGTATACCTATTCGTTGGTTTGTGATTTATCTTGCGTTAGATAAAAATATTAAATCGATTCTCAGTCGCGTAATGTCCGCTTAGAACAACCCTACCGATAGATAAGCGTATCGTGAGATTGGCGACCACCCATCATATAAAATCTGCCATAAGTATATATCACTGCTCCGGCGGTGACGTATTCCAGAAAACAAAACGAAGTAGTTCTTGTTCTTGTAGCCCGCGTGCCGTCGTCTTCAAGAATAACCTCAATTATTATCAGGCGAGTTGGAGTTCCAGAGCAGATCTAGTGACCGATAAAAAAACTTATGAAGTTATTCAGTTTGTCGAACTGTGTGGGGTTTTGTTGTTTTTAGTATTAAAACGATAATATCAATGAGTGAGTTTGTTTACCGTGGTACGTGTTCTTATGTTCATCACGGTAGGCCAGTGCTGTGATACATAAACTTAAGGTGTAGTTATGACTCAAATTATTATAGATAATCTTGCTTAACTTAACCTTGACTTCCAACCCACAGCTTCATATGGCTGTATGATGCCAACACCTCGCCAGGAACCAGAGCTTTGGGAACTCATTTGCAATGATGCGTACCTACCAGTGTCAAAAATTTCTTCTAAACTTTTAAACATTACCTGTTACAAAGGGGACAATATTTTTTGTAGATCTTATTTTTTTATCCAATATAATATATTAAAGCATTTTGCCGGCCTAACCGCTTGAGTTTATTCTTATAATAAATCTGAAGAGTTCGAGGTTGTTTATTTTGGGAACGTTATTACGCAAAATTTCTTACGGGATTAAAAGTTAGCAAAACTTTAACCGCGCTACTGCTGCAAACTATAAGTTTAGAAATCATGTTATGTTTATCGGATAGTACCTAACGTAAGTATGCTTAAATGTGTTTTAAATAGCTGAACTTTAAGAGCTGCGTAATATACAGGGTGACTGGTGACAAATTTTAGATATTGAAGGAGAGCACTCTGTACTCGATTCTGGTCATAATTATGTAATAAAAGTAGGTACTTAATTTTAAGTTTTGTTACTATTTAAGTACTTTGCATGCGCCTGAGTCAATCGCGGCACGTGACCTGGCACGCGGATCGCTGCCAATTCTTTAAGGCGAGGATTTTCGACCGCAGTAGGCATTAACGCTATATGGGACTGCGTGGCGGGCAGTCGCGTAAATGAACACGTCAGCGCACAGAAATGTCACAGTATAATTAATAGCAGTAATATAGTAGTACTATACCTATGGTGTGCCTTGTTATACGAAATTCGTTTCTACGATGACTAAAACTTATGTCAAGGATGATATAATAGAATCTATATTTTTTATTTATCTGGATTTAGTATTGCGATACCTATACTTACTATTTTATTTTTTATATATATTGTAATTGCCATTTTATAGATGAAATCTTTTTAAATTTATATCCTTACTGAATTCTGTTGTGAAAATCGTGCTATTTTGACTTGAAAGTATATCGTGACGTTAATTTATAACTTTCATAAATTATTTGTTCCAAAATTCATTAAAATCAGATAAGTAGGTAGTTGAGATCTTTTACGTAAGCTTTTATCTCTCTCTCATTCCAATCCAATAGGGCTGGTGTTTGAAAAAAGTAGGGTTTGGGAGCTTTTTTTATTACTAATTTTCTACAAATCGGTCGGATGGTTTGGCTGAAATAAAAGAACAGAAAGATAGACTTTCGCATTTATTATTTAGTATGGATCCGTTATTTAGTCACTACAACACGAGTTAATTTGAGCTAAATAATGTAGTGTGAATGTTACAAATAATTAATTTTTTTATGAAATGAAATTCAATCCACCCCTTTGGAATGTGCACCTGTTTACACGAAGTAGTAAATTTGTAGTAGTTAATTATATCAAAAAAATAGTAATTTATGATTATATTCTTAAATGTCTATGTATCGTCATAATGTATTAGCCGTCTAATCTATTAAGCCGAAGGGTTTGTCTGTTTGAACTTTGAACTAGATTATTCGTGAAAGAACCGATCAGATATAATTTAATGTTACTAAAGTTAATGTATAAAGGTCCAAAACACTATATTTTTAAAAAACATAGCATTAAGTACAGGAAAAGCAAGATTATTTGAACGTAACCCATTCAAACAAATTAACTAACAAATTAACTGATATTCTTTTCGATATTAATAACTAATACCCATCTTAATCTCACCATCAGTGCTAATGTCTTATCAGCACTCATCAGTACCTATAAATTACCATTAGTACCTATCAGTAGTTACCCATCTGCACCGATAAATACCTATGAGAAGCCATCAGCACCTATCAGTACCCATCGGAACCCAATAGCATCTCTCAGCATCCTTCATTACCCATCAGCACCTGTCAGCATCCATCAGTTACAATCGTCACCTATCAGTAACTATCAGCACCCATCAGCATCTATCAGCACACATCAAAAAGAACACCTCTATAATATACAACTTTGCATAGGTGTTCTTTAATACTTATATAATATTATATATCCCATAACTTTGAGGTTTTGTTCCTTACTTAAAAAATAATACTTTTTGCCAAAGAATATGCGGTTCAAAAGTGCATACTTTCCAAGATATCCTCGGTCTTAATATAATGAGTTCTAAAATATCACCCGTGTAACATCTCATCCACTCAATAGACGCGTGTCACTGAAGTCATACAATAAACAACAAAAACATTTTAAACGTTGAGGAAAGTTGCATACAATGTACACCGCAAAACATCGCAAACTGTACCTACTTGTGCATAGCGATAAAAAAGGAGTAGAAAACGCCACGTTGTCATACTTCGCATAAAGTTATTTTTGACTTAATTGAATTATTTTGCATGAAAAATAAAAACCAAAAGAAAATTGAAAAATTATTCACATGTTATTTGATTCTATTACATGGCCCCATCAAGACCCTAGAGTTATGGGAAATCAAGCAGAACATATTCTACATAATATACATGGCAATTTTTTTTAATGTCATTTGGGGGTAAAGTTTTCTTAATAATAGAGATAGCAAATTCTACTCCAAAAAACATTCCTTTATTTTAGGAAAAATTAAAACTGTATTCAAAGAGTTTTCAAAAACTCGCTTCTTCACCCAGGAATCGAACCGACTTAAATCTAAAAATGAAGATTTCATGGTTTTCCTTTCAATTAATTAACCTAGTATGTGAGAGAGATTTTATTCTTGTGATTGGCTCTAACGAACCACACAATAAAATTACAGGGTGTCATTTTTACAGATTTTAGTCGGTTTGAATCCCAGGTGAAACGAGTGAATTCTTAAAAATCTTTGAATGCGGTTTTATTTCTGTTCAATAATAAAGAACAGTTTCTTTGGAGTAAATTTTGCTATCTCTTCTTTAGAGTACTTTCCCTCCAGATGGCATTAAAAATTACACCCTGTATTTTTATCGATGTGCACCTATCAGTATCTACGTTGGAATTGATGTGGAGGGGCAGCCCACAAGAGGTGATGCGTTAATATTAACCCTGTATACGTACGTATAGAATAATAATCCTCCTTTTGTTTTCGTCGGGTGATTACGTAAGAAAAGATTTATCGCAAAAAAAATTATATGCTTTTTTGCACTTGTTGCCTGATAAACTTAAAAAAAAATATCAGAAACAAGTTTTTAGCTCTATATTCAGAAGTGATAATTGTTTATAATACTCCTTTAATTTATCAATCAAAATATAAAATGTGACTTAACAAAAATTAAATAATTAAATTGTCGTACTGTTATGTGTACGCTATGGTCAAAGACGATCAATTACGCGGGAAAATCGGGAGCAAAAGCGACACAGGTCCTACCTCCATGACGCCTCGCGTGGTACTGAATTGTATCGCACCGTCGTCTTAATTATATTATATTATATTAGAAAAAATAGGACGGTTTAAGAAAGAAATTATCCAAATAAATTAATTTTATGCTACATTACCAATATTATGACAAGTTTTTGTAAGTATAAGTTTGATATTCTCTTAGAATATCGGAAAATCACTTAAAATTTTCATCTTTTTCGTAATTTTTTATGATCGAGTAAAGTTTTCAGTATCGTGTTTTGATCCACAGATTTATAAAATATATTAAACAAACTTCAACATATATTTTTATCCGATCCAGACAAACAATATTGGCCGGTTGTAATGAGTTTGAAAACGCATAGATTTCGCGAATGGGGCCCTTAACTTTCGGTTATGTTTACTCAGTATATAAATAATATTTATTTTTTATTATATTTTTCCTTTTCATGCATGATCTTAAACTATCACGTCTTTGAATTTCAAACGTGACCCACCAGTCACCCTGTATACATATAGTGCGACTACTTACATCACGTATAGCTTTATTTAAGAGAAGTTTTTTTAAATATTTTTTTTATTATAAAGCAGTCAAAGTGAAAATAATGCATATTTGTCTAACATTAAAATATGTTAGAAAAATCATAATGCATATCCTATATGCATAATCATATACCACACTACAGATAAGGTAAAAAAAACTTTTATATTTTATTCTTGGGATGACTATTTCTCCTCTATTCTTCTCCAAATTATATCCTGCGCATGTTTCCAGCTGCTGCACATATGTCTTCGAGTCCGTCTTCCCTCAAGTACCTACTACCAGTATAGTCTATAATCATTTTTCTGGAGCTTTGTTTCAAGATAAAGCGCCTGTAAGTTCCGTATGTGTACGGATCTTATCGCTAGAAACTTTATCTTTTAATTTTATCCTTGGCGGGCTGCATTCTGTTCAGATCATTTGTAATTTTTCTAAAGTTTCCATTAAAATCGATGAAATACTTTTCTATTTTTAGAATTTCATACAAAGATATGATTTAGTTTATTTTAAAATATACGTTACACATCGAATTTCTGACCTTTGATTTAAACATATAATCAGAGACGAGATATAATGGAAAGAGTGGCATGAATGACATCGCGTGGGAAGATATTCCTTACTGAACTGTGTTTGAGTAAGAGAATAAGTATAATAAGAGAGAAAAGCTAAATATCCGACGATTACCTAAAAATTATATCTATATCTTATCTAGTTGAAGTTTAATTTTACAAACTTAAAAAATTAAGGTTTACAAACAATGAAATAATACGTTCTAAGCTTATAATGTTATCAAGAAGTCATTGGGCTCCTGTTAATTGCCAGGGATTGCGAATTTTTCATGAAAATGATATCTCTACTACTACTTAAGTTGTAGAAGTAGTTAACAGATGCTTTTATTAGAAAAACTGAATAAATGAATAAGGTGACTAATGAATGAGTAAGTGTAAAAATATTTACACTTACTCATTAGTCACCTTATTCATTTATTTATTTATTAAATATTTAGATTCCCTGCTTAAACGAACAAGACTAGGCGGGCCTGTCTCAGACGTCGTCGCCACAGTTGTCTCCCGCGACAGCCTGTGAAGATGTCTTGTGTTCTGTGTCAAATGCTCGGTAATTAGTTCTAGCGAATCATTGTCCCGCCGACAATGCAGCTTAATTAAATACGACAGTACGTACCACTGAAGCACGCACACTTATCTCAAACAAGTTGTCCTGTTCTTCAAACCATTGTTGGAAATCGAACAAGATGCTTCTATGCAAATACTACAGTCGTGTTCAAAAGAACGTCACACTTCGGTTTTGTCTGGCAATTAGTATTCAAATGATTAATTTATGTTGATGTAATTTTATTGCTAAAGTTAGAAGTGAGCGAGCAAGTAATCTCGTTAGGGGCATCAGAGAGGACACTCGCTGAAACTCGGCCAACAACAAATTTACGTCGAGATTAGAGCCGCGCCGCGCCGCGTCGCTCACAAGACGAATCACTTGTTTTTTCGTACATTTACGAGTAGGTAGGTACTTACTGAATCGAGGGCGCAGTGATTGCTTGGGACAAAGCAGATTTGAGAAGGGTGAGAACTAATATCATTAAACTACAGGTAGCTACTAATGTCCACATTTAAAAAGTAAATTTGAACACCGAGTTAGATCCCTCTCTACATACGCTTTAACACCGAAATTTTATTAAAACTGCTTAGTACTTATTTATTTATTTACACTTCAGTTTATAAAGGTACAGTAAAAGAAAAAAGAACACTTACATTAAACATAAAAACTTGGCGGTCTTATTGCTGAGTAGCGATTTCTACCAGACTACCAGACAACCATACTTAATTCAACTCTAGAACCTTTGTTAGATGCTTTGCATTTATATCCATGCGTAGAATGGATTTTTTTTAAGGTCCGGGTCCGATATGGGATTTAAGAGTTCCTCTGTGTAGGAGGGACTCTTAAATCCCATATCGGTCGGGTGGCAGAGTAGCTTCTTTAGCGTTAAAAGGAATAGTAAATGTAATTTATTATTCACATAATATACTGAGTACCCCGCAGCTAAGGGCGTTGCACGCGTCGGAGGATGTGAATTAAAGTTCTTTAACTTTTGGCACAGACACGTGCAGGCAGGTGGGCGGCGCACCCCACACGTATGAATGTGAATTGCTGTATAGAGAGGTGATGGTGGAAGAATTACCTACACGTAAACAATGGAATCAAAGAAACTTCAGTGTTTGGAAAGAACTTCCGATAATATTATTACAAGAAATCCTTGCAACAAATATTTATGATACAGCAATTTAGCGATCAGTGAGTTTTACAACATCGTGTAGTTTCGATATATAAACAAGTGGCCATCGGCGCTGGCGCAGCGCCAGGCGCGCGCCGCTGCTCCGGATTCGAATATAAAACGATTTGAAAAAATATAAGTGAACAGCAAACTTAAGACGACACATCGAAATGTTTTTTCTTGAAATCTTAGCACCTTAACACGCCAACATAAGGTCGCGTATTGCACAGAAATGGCCACCATCGCCACCGCTCAGACACTGAAATCGTTTCAAATATCGATAAAAAAATAACGGTAAATGCTATTTAAATTTTGAGCAACCAAAGTCTGAACAATAATGTGAAGATTGAATTTAAGTAAATTCTAAGCATATAAATTGCATAACTACGTAGTAATTTTAACAAAAGTATGTTTTTAGACGTGTTTTCGAAAAATAAAACTATCGAGTCAAAATCATCAAATCATGTTTTTGAGCAGGCAAAGTATAGATAAAGATATGAATTTACACATATCAAAATGTCAGATCCACTCGTCATGTCATATTCTCATAGTTTGCGATGAAAGCCAATGCATTTTTTCAATATGTCGCCTTAAAGAAATGCTTTATTACTCGCCATCGCGAAACAACTTTAGTATCATACGTAGGACCTACCCATAAATATTTGTACCCACATTTCGGCAAATGTGTGTTTGTTTTTAATAAAATTATTTCGATTTTTGTTTCTCATTCAATCAAATAAAAGAAATATAAGATTCTACTTCTACTTCTCAAATTAAAACATTGCATTGCTTACAAATTGTACTGAATCCGTAAACCACACCACAACCACTAACTTCCTATGAGAAACAATGTTCTGTTAGTATGAATACGGTTTTAGGGAAATGTGCTCGTGTTCACTTCAGCACCTGGTCTGTCCTCGTGATTCACTACACGCTACGAACTACATTAATTTCATAAACACAGCCTGGATCAGCTTCGACACACTTCTGGTCTGATTTGCAAATTATTGTTCCATCATTATCCAACTCAGGTAGGTACTAGAAAACGTTACTTCACAACTGTAAAAATGAGTTCCCACCCCTAGCTGAGATTTTACGGAGCATCTGTGCCTTTATTATTATCAGTAATTTAAGGTTGTTCCGCTCGAGTAGGTAGATACTAACCTTTTTCTTATTAATGTTTCGTTTTTATGAGTATATTTCTTACCCGAGTTTAGTACCTCCATGTAACCTTAGTCGCAGGAGGAACAGACTTGTGTACTGATGGTAGACTTCTGACATATTAATGCCAAGCTCAACGTTGAGCTTAATATTTTCTTATAACTGCTATAGTTCTTAAGGTCGAAAGTTGCATTGCAACCAATTGTGGTATTAAAAGTAATGGACGGTAAAATAATGTGAATTGTAACGTTTATACTGGAACAGTATTATATCAGAAGCAATCTTACACGCAAAGTAACAATTCGGTTTAATATCACAATTCAAGTTTTCGCCATGTTTTTATTTTATAACCAAGGTTGTTCGCGATTGTACGCGCTATAATAAAGAAGCTTCGCTTGTCGATACAATTGATTGATCCGAAACCGCTGCTGGGGAAAACCAGCCAACGCCGCAGACTTTAGCCAAATCCTTCCTTGTTATCCAGGATTAATTTTAATTCACGCATCACCTCTTGCGGATATCTTCTGCACATCAAACCCAACAACATTTGTTCTACGACTTTTTACAAATCTTGATAAATAACACAAAAAATAAAAAGAAAAAAACATGTTGCTCCTTACTCTACATTTTGTAAGAAGTACCTATTATTATTATGAAGTAACGTCTCTGAACAGATACTATAAATATTTTTTGTATGAGAAAAATAAAATTCTAAAAACTATTAATTTTAAAAAGTTGTAGAACAAAATTTATTTTAATGTTGTTGGAATTGAAGTGGAGTGGCTGCACTCAAGAGGTGATGCGCTAATTAAAATTAACCCTGTATAATAAAGTAAAATGAGTTTAGGTTACAGAATGATCTAGATTAATCTTTGGTACTATCACGAACAAAAACACAATGTGATTCATTTACAACAGTGGTGTCAAACTCGTCTTATCAGTTACCTCGATTATGTAGATAAATTTAATTGAAGACCTAATTAACATCCAACGGACTCCGTCTGGTTTTAACATAATTCATGGCTTGATTTCCGAGTCCCGTGTGTACATGGGCCAATATTATTTGTCAGATTAAAATAAACAATTTCATGAACTGAAGGCCGAGTGCTGAGTAAACATGATCAATAAAATATTGAGAGTTTCCGACGAAGTAAAAACTACAGTAAACATATAATTCACAAAGGAAGTACATTTGTTAGCACGCCCACGAGACCACGCTCGTGGCGACGAAGTGGCGTTAAATATTTTTGTGCCCCAAGGATAGGAAGCCGCCACTCTCGTTATGATGATTTGTTAACTATGAAAAACCGCAGTTTTTACATTGGGCTATTTAAATAAAAGCTATTGTGCAACGCAAAACTTGACAACATGCCCTGCGGTGCGGTGACGAAGACGCGTCACTGGCACCCGAATCGCCTTAGACTTCCAAGTTTGGTAAAGATCAATTGTATGCTGATGTCCGCGCGCGCGCCCGACCCAGCGACCGGTGTCAATCGGCCGCCCGTTATAGCTCTACGCGCCGTACAAGACAGCAATTACGAGCAAATTGCTCGAAGCTATTTATTTTGCGGGGCCGAGGCCACTTTAATATGTGCCTGTGAAATTTACGCTAAAAGCCGGGTCAAATCTTCCATTTGTCACGTTGTCTCGTCTTATTAAGTCCCTTCTTTGAACCGTTTGGGAAGTTAGTTTATAATATCGATAAAGAATTCCAATCAGCGACATCCAGCCTCGGCAGGTAGACGAGGGTCGAGGCGGGTATGGCGGGCGGACCGCGCGGCACGCACGCTATGCGGCTCCACGCGGACGCTGCGGATCATTTCACTATAAGTACAAAGGTTCTATATTCAATGAAACTATAAGAAGTAGACCACCAAGAGAACACATGTTAACATTACGGGAACAGATGTTCTGTGTTTAAAGGATGATTGACGACCTCTTTACTAAATGATGGTCACTTTTTTCCGTCACAGTTTTTTGCCTTCTATTCATGGTGGGTACAAATATTTTTATTTTCAACCGACTTCAAAAAAGGGAGGAGGTTCTTAATTCGTCGTGTGTGCTATTATGTTTGTTAAAAAAAATGTTATCGGAGATCGTTTACCTTGACGATCTACTACTTCCGCCAAAGTTTTGACGAGAAGTCGGTTTTTTAATGCTCTGCATTTGTTGATTAACAATTGTAAAGTATTTGGTCTGGATTAGGTGTACATTTGTGAACGTTAGTTTCTTTGCTTCCAGTCAACAAGAGATTGTATCTATTTCGCCATGGGCAAGTATTAAGTAAAGTTTGACAGTAATTTAACTCATATTAAAATTGATGGAGTAATTTATTTTGACTTGATTCTACGCTACGGGTCATAAGGTATTTTCAAGAATTCGTCGTGTAATCATAAAGTTTACTTTCGGAAACCATCCTAAAGTAATCTGTGAGTGCAAGTTCGAGACGAGGTGACGTGACTCGCGATGTCACGCGCTGCTGCAGCGCGCATGAGTTACAGCGATGCGCCTGCGCCGCCGCCGCCCGCACCCGCCGCGTACACGCAGGTTGACTGAACTAAGTATCATGCAGGAAACTACTATTTTATTTATAGGTAGCTCTTTAAACTGTTACTTCGTTAATGCTGTAAGTTTCTATATTTAACAACGCCATTCCGTCTTATAAATAACTAAATAAGTACTAAGACTTTAACGGTGAAACAAATAACTATTCCTCGCTGTGACTCGCTACTACTATATAAAGATCTGTCCTTGAGCCAAAAGTAATTTGAAGAATATTTATGACACGCCTTGTGCTGCGCCAGACGGGCGACGAACTTGAACCTGATTGTTGTTAATTGTTTGAAGGTCGCGGCATTTGCTGCGCCTGCACACGTTACAGGAGCACCACACACACCCGCTGTTTCTCCAAACCGGATTTACAACTGGGTTGTAGGTATGCACTATTATGTGCATACCTACAACCCAGTTGTTATGTGTGCAATATTTATAGAGCACCATTATAGAACATTAAGGCTTCGTCTCCTGAGATAGCTTCGCAGGCTGTCGCCGCTACAATGACTAGGCTGCCAATACTGCGGGTTTGCTGCCACGTTAACAATATACATCAAGTAAAAGATTCATAAGAAAGATTGGAATGTTTCTGTTCGTGCGCGCGTGATGCTGGGAACAGTTTGAAACGACGACGTCGCTCCAAAATCGCGAGACGCGACGTGACCGCGACAGCAGCCACGCGGACGGAATCTTGCCTCGTAAGCCGTGGATGCCTGTTGCGCAAAAACAATTAAATAAAGCTTGTGGTTTTTATCTTACTATGCAATCGATAGTTTTCGATGTATCTTATCGTAAGAGCTTTTGTTATCGATATGGACATTAGTAGTCGAGTTAAAGTCCTCATTAAAGGAAAACAAAACAAATACTTTGATGTTTCCTTAATTTTTACTTGTACGAGTACTTTAACAGATTATCAATACTAATAATCGTAAATACTGTACTGTAAAGTGCCTCGAGGCAGATAAAGAAGTGCTTTATTTGGAGGTATTTAAATGCAAATCGAATTGTTGCCGGATAATATTCTCGGTAGTACGGCATTTGTTCCATATAAAGACTTATTGGCTATTTCAATCTATCAGCGGGGGCCATAACCAATTCAAAAGCTCATAGTATCCATGCTGAGTAAAAAATAAGACGAAACAAATTTAACAAAAATAAATACCCATTTTTTGGCTTTAGTTGTACAGTATTACGTTATGATATTGTCAAGATCGAAAATATAGCTGTGTCGCTAATGAGAAGTGGGTTTAGAGTTAGACTTGCAGATCGGCGCGGGCGCCGGAGTCGATGGTATTGGGCAACTGGGCCCGCCAGCGGCGCGCAGCTGCAGCGCACGGCCCTTCATATTCAACTCTGCGCTAATATATGCGATGAAATACACGAAATAGGACACGTGCTGGCGCCGGCCGCGGCCACCGTTCCGCCGGTTATGAAACACGTTTTGACGTTCTCATAACAGTCAAAACAAACTATTGTGTGTTTGTATGTTATTTTTATGTATAAATACAGCCGTTAGTATAATTGCAGAAAGTAAAAAGCAGTGAACAGTTAGAGTACATCGAACTCGCAGCTTTCGCGAGTAGCGCCACCAGTTTAGGCCGAGATATATTTGCTTGAAAACAATAAAGAGGATGATACTAAATATTATATTTAAAAAAAACTAAGAAAATTGCATTCTTCAACACAATCTATGCTTGAAACGTTACTAATAAATTCCACTGCCTGGCGACATTCTAGATCTAGAAAGGAACTACTTATTTTGATAATCCATTGTTCTGTTAACAAAAATCTTGAACGCTAGAGTAGTCGTGAAATGTGAACGTTTTACAACCAATTACTGCGTTCCGGTGATGTTTTCGGAATATAGAGTTCGATAATTATTAGAGTGCGTCCTTGTGGAGCGGTGACTCACGCGCCGCGACCTCGCCACGCACTGTGTGGCCTTTGAAAGCTGGCTACGTTAGTTTACCGCGGATGGTAAAGGATGTGGTTCCCGCCACAGGTTTCCTCAGCCTAGAAAACATCCGCCCGTAACCCATGATTTTATTTACGAAAGTTCTAATGCCTGCTTAAGTAAACTATGTGGTATTTTTCCATCAAAAGTGGCGGTCGCGGCGCCACCATATCGTCGGCCCCTCGTGGCAGCAAATCTCACGAGCACTTCGGGCTGTGACACTAACGCACGAGTTACTCTACAATAAATGAAAAATGCAATTATCATTAATCAAAAGCACTCGAGAGCTACTTTTACTTTGAACGAACTAGATCACGCTTGACGTCAAACTGGGCTTTAAATATACTTTCAAATATTAGGAATTCTGACGTGAAAGCTACTCGTTATTATTACATAAATAAATTTATAGCATCTTTACTGCTAGAACAAATTTAATCGTAAAATTTCGCTTAGTTACTTCGATTAACTGTTATAAAATGTATTAACAGTAGGTGTGTAGCGGAAGTAGTGCAAAGTCGTTATAGTATAGTATTGACACTTGTGAGGCGATGGCAGAGGTCGTCAAACTGTCTAGAGAACAATAGTGCGCGGTCAGTGGGTCGCGGCATGCGCGCGCGCTCCGCCCTGCCGCCACGCGCCGCTGCACTCGCCGGCTCCGTGCTCGCCGCCGCGGCTTCACCTACGTTAAAAACCTTAATAAAAACAAAAATTATACCTTTCGGGGTAATTCTTCTAATCTGGCTACGAAGTCTTGTCATATTGTCATTAAATATATGCTACAAACTTGCTCACGCTCACGCGGGGTTAACCCGAATCCGAATTTACTTTTTTTATTTCGAATCCCGCGGGAATATCGGGATAAAGAGTAGCCTATGTGCTTTTCCAGACTAAACATTAACACTATGCCAAATTACATGTAAGTTCGTTAAGCTGTTCTGCAGGGATTGAGGAACAAACATCCATTCAAACTTCCCACATCCAAACTATCACATTTATAATATTAGTTAGATTTAATGACGATGACAATGTCGTCGTAAACAATGTAAATACTTATTTATTGCTTCGAAACTGTTTGTATCTATTTTCAATACAATATACTTATATAATCATAAGAGATTGCTAGTGTGATGGGTACCTTTGCGCCCGGTATGACTCGGGGAGGCCTCTTCAATTAGAAAATATTTAGATTAATTTTTGTATATATTTAGGCACTAAGAAAGGTCATTTATGTACTTAGTTTAAGGTTTTCATTTTGTTTATTCTTTATTTGATTTTTAATTTAATTTGGTATGTTACCTTTAAGTTGATATAAGTATTTTGTACATTTTTTATTTTATTGGCTTTGTTCTCTATTAATAAGATCTAAAATTGATTCAATAATCATAAGAGGAATATAAAATCAAAGACAAAAAACAATTCACTGTAGGTATATGTGTATATGATATACACTTCATAAACGTCGGAATTCCCTATCTTGGCTTTCAATACGAATTACAGGTGAAAATGGATCAAGACGAAAAAAAGCTCAAACAAACACAAGGTAGCGAATCTTGTGACTCTTGTGAGCAAAATCATTCCACTGGCGACCGCTTACACAGAGATTTATATTTACTTTTAAGAAATAACCTGTGGGGACATCTATCTTTTTTATCTCCAAAATACCTAATCTTTGACTTTAAATTATGCTTTTTATATAATGTTTCCTTTACATTCATTCGTTTTTGTTTCTTGACATTTGATAACGTTATCTTATTTGTAACCAAGAACTTTCATATTCATTTTATTTTGTTTTTGGCCACAACAACGTAAGCATCGGCATTTTATTTTCTTCGTGAAAATGTATATTCATTTAAGAATTTATGAGTATATTCTTTATATCCGATGAAAAACCAAATCTTTATCTTATGTCCCCGTACAATTTTTTCTTTTTCTAATTTAAAGCAATAGTAAATGAAAATGTTATCCTTATATTTCTCTTCTTTCTTATCTCATCGTCTAATTACTGAAAAAACAGTAGCTTAGGTGTTAAACAAGTGCTTATCTATGTGCAAAACTATAACAATTTGGGCACAAAAATAGAACACACATTCATTAGGACGTCGAAACCAGATCTAGTTTATAAGATAGTACCTGTCTGTTTATTCTTTGTTCACAATTCAAACAAATGTTAGACGAGAATGATCATTATTTACATAACTTATAATTAAAAGTCTTTACCTTATTCGTTTGCTAAGTTTTTTCCTCCAAAGTCCACGCGGAATGTTTACAGTTTGTAAATATCTGAAGTGTAGGTACGTAGTGAAGCAGGATTGACAATAATTATAGAGTTTGTTCCGGGACGCCAAATTAAATCAATTAATTTCTATCAGCACATCCATGCTGGCCGGAATCCCTAGGGAAGTATTAACAAAATGGAGGTATTAAGCCGCTTACTTACAACTCCGTGCGGAGTTTAGCTAAAGTGTGAATTGTCGTCGCAGCCGATGTTCTCAGCACAGAAACACTGAGAGTTTATTAAGAAGATATCGCACAAAGGCCAGACGCCCGTAGTATTGGCGCTGTAATTAAACGTTTTATGTTTTGGTTTAACGGTTCTCGGCGGGGCAGGTCGTCACTCCGTTGTCTTCCATACATTAACTTAAATATTATGTTAAGTTCTTACGTCACGAGTTATGGCTCTATGATTTCCAATTGACCAGTGTCGTTTAAACCTTATTAAGTGCCTTTATAAGAAAAAACGGTATATGTGTTTATTGTTAAATACAGGAAAACTTACACATATGACCGAAATTAATAAGGTTTAATTACAATAAAAAAATCATTAATCTTGTTTTGCAATATTAAAGTAATATTGCCTTAAGTTTTCGCGATTCATACTATTAAATAAAACAGAGCAGCTCGTGACCACGGGGTCTGCAAAGACACCGAAACGTCGAGTAAAAATTTAAAATGTAAATATACGCGATAAATCCGGTTAAAAAGTGTTTTATTTAAATTTTTAAAGTTTTTTTTTAAATTAACAACATGAACAGGAAACACAGTATTATTAATATTAATATTATATTTATTGTTTACGAAGTAGTAATAAAATACGAAAAAAGTATTTTAAAATGGTTTTTTTGTAAAAGAAAAGAAAGTCATGCTCGAGTCCTGCCCGGGTCTCAGGGATACTGCCGCAAAATAAGCTTAATTGTCAGTAGAAACCATCTTATTCGTCATGTAGCATTGCAAGATTGTATTGTATTTTTTATGCTGCTCTATAGAGATTAGAAGAGAGCGGGACTTCGTAACACCATAGTGCGCGTACAAATAGCAACCATTGCCAACAGATACGGGACAATACACAGGCAAATACTTACAATTAGGTTACAATTGTCAAGTATTTACCTGTGTGTGTTCTAAGAAAAATGTGATACCAACTAATCGATACATTACAATTACAGTAAAAGGTCCTAGAATGAAGAACAAAATATTCCGAATTATCTAAATGCGTGCAATACCTATAATAAAACAACAATAAAATTGTTTAGAGGATTCATCATAGACGATGCATATTCATAGTCACTTCTCACGTATGCACTGGATAGGATTTTGAGGTTGTTGTATCGCTGAACTCTGATCTGTGCTTTAGACTTGTTTTTAAGAAAGGTACTATGTATGTGCTTGGCTGTCTGAGGAGCAGTTCTGAATGAAATCGATTGCGAAATGTGCATCGAATGGACTGAGACAGAACAGAAAACTTTTCCACTTCAAAAAAGTTTTCTTTGTACCTATTGTATCTAAAACTTTTGGAGGTATCATGTATGTTAAACATTTGAATTTTTCCACCTCGATGAAGTTGCGGAACTGAATTTAAATGCAAACTACAGAGATGACAACTCTGCAGGTAGGTATACTAAAATTTAGTTTGTTTTCTTTGCTTTTTTTATCATATTTATAACATTTAGCAGGGGTCTATAGCGGTGTTCGCCACTTACCCAGACAAATAACAAAAAAAATATTGGGCGGCGATCAAACTCACTGGCGTCTGAGGCAGATGATGCTACATATTATCGTCACCGTGGCCCTTTGCTTGTCCAAAACCGGAAGTTAGGTAAGTATATTATCGCAAGGAAAGTAATAATATCCGGACAATTATAATTGTAAGAATTGGAAATTCGATCCAAGTTCGCTATTTAAATGCTCATTGTGTTTTTTTCAAAGAATCGTTCGATAAAAGTCATTACTATGTGGGAATGGTTCCTGGAAACTTGGCCCGAGGCCGGCAACTTAACAAATTGAAATAGATCTTTCCGAAATACCACGAGTATCATTTTGAAAAGACTGGCTTCTACTTAAATGAAAATGGTATAAATATTCTTAAATAACCATATAAGTGAATCAACGTAGTAATCAGTGTAGGAGTACTCTGAGAGAATTACTCGTAGACAATTAGCAAACTTGAGTGGTCGGCCATCCATCAGGCGGCTGTCACGCCGCGCGCCGCTCATCCCATCGCCTGCTTCCAGATTAAAGACAGAGATACAATAACACACTACTCATGCATGCTCGTGATGGATGGTGGATTCGTTTCTAAATTACTGAAGCCGGGTTTAAACGCTAGAATGTTATCGGTCGATTCAACGTTGGCTCATCGCTGCGACAATGGCGTTGTGTTGTTCCAGTCTAATACACCGAGCTGCTATCCAGTCTATTAAGTAAATAGTCACAGCACAGTTATGTGACCGTGTCACCTGCTGACGGGCCGCACTGCGTCGTAAAGGGTACAGTTTGTTTATTTGAGGTCATGCAAAGAACGTTACTTATTACGGAACCACATAATAAAGTTTTCGCATTTTCCGAAAAAAAAAATGATTTTAAACAGTGACTAGTTTCTCATACACACCCACAGTCCCACACAAATATTAGGTAATTTATTGGGGAGCAGAAGACGAAGAAACCTGATATTGAGGCATTCAATTTCGCACATTTACATGCGGCGACAGTCGCGGGAACTCGTCACTGTATCTCACGATCATTTAGCATATTGGCCCGAATAAACGCCTATTGTTATCACAATAATTTGCAAAGGCCTTTTTCAACAACACGACGTCAATAGAAGTACAAATACTACGCAAATGTTAATTTCAATTCAACCAGGCGACAGTATTTAATGGCACATTAAGATAAATCCCGGAGGGCTTATTGCAACGATATAACTTGATGATAACACTGAGAATCGGGTAGCTAAGAGGAGAAATAACATAAGTATTTACTTATACGTATATTTTTGTATGCGAGATTCTTAAAGTAGCATATAACTTAATTTAAACAATGTAGGAGCTGTTTGTCTTTCATCAATAAAATTAAACAGTGAATAACATTGATATATATGCATCTGTCTGTGCATTGCCTACCCTAGGTTACCTACTAGATATATTCTAGGGACGAAGTAGACCATAGAACAACAACGCACCGAGCGCATCGCCCGCAGCCCACAGTGGGGCGCTCGGGTGACACAATGGACCGTAAGGAACACGATATTATAATTACCGGGAATCGTTCGCTCCGCCGGCATATTAATGAGCAGCGACGGGGCAGCCCGGATGATATTCGATACTGTATTATTAAGACTTCTGACGATATCGACTGAACTAAGTATAGAATTTTGTAACCTACATGCATACGTTAAACAAGAGTTGAAACATGTTTTTCTTTACTGTGTGAGATAAAGAAAGAATACAAAATGTGTGCATTGAAGCATGTGGAGTGGAGAGCGCGGCTCGCTACCGTTATGTAAATAAGTGTTGCGAGTTTTCGGCGGCACCGGCGGCGGCAGGGCTTAGCCTCGGCGACGACTTGGGCATAATGAGGCGACCCGCCATCTTTCCTTGCAATTAAAGCTTCTGCCTCTTTGCTTCCTTTTGAAGGTTAAATACATATATGTAGTTTGGTAAAATTTTGGTTTTTGATTAAAGTTTTTTTTTTAATTCACGTCAGAGATTTCGTTTTGATGTAGTCGATGGCACTCAGTTTAAAAAAGCTGGTAGACCCGAACCGGCTAGCGGCAAAGCGGTAGGAAACCACAGTCATCATGCTAATTAATCCCAGTTTTTGCTAAATGTAAATTGGTTTGCTTTTATCGGGCATATTCTCTAATATTTCATCACAAGTTCAATGGAAACAAGTATAGAAACGCGTGTTGTAGTATGTACCTTCTTCATAAAAAAATGATTATGAAAATACCAATCTTTACTAAAACATAATTTTCATATTGCTCTAGAACAGCTAGCCAGAAAATAAAATATTAAAATAAATAAAAATCCCCAGACAATCACACCAACTACATGGCCCCAAAACTAAGCAGAGTTTGTGTTATGGGATACCATGAACCGAACTAGGGGAACCTAGTATATAATATATAAATACATATATGTATAGATAAACGAACATTTTTTCTCAGACGCGGATCATTTTTTTTCTTGTTCCGTGCGGGGTTTGAACCCGCGACCACCGGCGTCTGAGGCAGACATCGTTACCCCGTCGCCAAAGTGGTCGTCATTATTATCAATGTGTATTTTCAATGTATTTCAACATTAGCAAAGTATTATACGTTAAGGAGCACCTTTAAGTCGTTTTTTGTAAGTACTCACAGAGTTTATTAGAATTTAACGATCACAAAAAATATTTGAAGGTATTAAATATCGCGCCGAGCTGCGAGAGCGCTGCGGCCCGCGGGGCATCGCCGCAATTAGGAGTACTTAGTTAACGCGTCTACGCACTTAACCTCTTATCCGTCCATTAGCCACGTCTACCTCGCGGTAATAGCTCCTATCGAGAAAGCATTAACAGTATCGCTTTGTTCCTTGAGCTCGCAACGGAAGGAGCCTCGCGGTGGCTACTCGGAGCTACTCGCAACTACTCGCCGTACGTTGTACGCGGCTGATTGCAGCGCTCTCGGATGAATCAACTTCAATGAAATGCGATAGCCATTGTACTCCACCGACGACGCGGACGCTCGCCGCACACAACGAGCTCTTTTTTGGAATTTGACCTTTGTTTGCTATTGTGTGGACTGATAACCCGACCATTAACAATTTCTTGATGATGATTAGTTCGACAAACAAGGGAATGTGAATCCCACGTAAGTTTGTAAAGCTGATTGCTTAACAAATAAAAGCAACGATCTTAACAAAAAAACGTTTATTGTCCTTCATTGTTGTTTGAAAACATGGTTGTTTTCGAAATCTGCAGGTACTCATATACCTATACAACTTCCACCTTTATGTGATGCTTGAAGTTTTACCGTTTTTAATGACATTGTCATATCAAGAATCTTACATACATACATACATAACTTCAAGCCTGTATCATTTGGGGTAGGCAGAACACCAGAAGCCATTAAACCATCTGATGTCACGTTTGACAAATTTCGAGGTATCATAATGATGGAGAGAGACTATTGCAGTGACAGGGAGTCAGCCTATCGCCCGCAAAAAACGCCAATAAAACCTCTGTCCCTTAACTGACTTTTACAGTATGCCCGGGAAGAGAAGCAGCTGGCACATTCTATGTTTTTCTTTCGCTCCCAGTCCAGCATGGAAGATGTCAAGAATCTTATAAATAATTATTTATGTTAGCGGAATAAGTAATAATCAACTTGAATGACAATTCCACAGAGCAATAAAAACGTCATCATTTTATTAATTATTGGGCTTTTCTGACTTGCTGGCTTTTTAGAAATGTTACTAGATGACCGATATAGGTCATTTACTATATAGCGTCATATCATAAGTAAATAAATTTTCTTTCCCATTACATATGTAGTACGTTTTATATATTTATTGCTTATTTTGGCTACTTGAAATAAAAGACCACTGTCCCTTCACACAGAGATATCCTCTTATTTTCCCTTTTACGTTTGCCTTTAAGTCAATCTTCAGTAACTTAATTATATCAGCTTCTTCGCAACACATCTTCGGACCGGCGAGAATCCACTTTAAAGATCTTTTAACAGAATCTTTAAAGTGGATTTCTGTATCTAACTTAAACTAAGTAGGTAGTGTTCTTAAAGGGAATATAACTTTCAGAATTTACCAATTGAACATAATCATACGAGTCAAATTAAAAGTAAAGTATGTAACGAATGCGTCCTTCAGATAATTTTAGTTAGGTAAATTAATTCCAAATATCAAGTCGCTGGCATCGGTAATTCCTGAGATGTCAGTCGTTTTCAACGGGATAAAAATGTCTCGAGATTTATATACAATATAATATTATAAATGTAAGTTTGTGAGTATGGGTGGATGTATGTTTGTTTCTCTTTTTGGATAAAATTTGTTACAGATAAATATTACATATAGCCTGAAAAAATTCATCCTAAGAAACTTTTCATTCTGATATTCAAAAGGGATAAAAATTGCGCGGTTACGACCGCTTGAAACAGCTACCACAATCACTGGACATTATGCTGCCTTTTTAGAGGCTGGTCTGCGGCTTACATGTCACATTTTTTTAAGAGAAATGCATATTTTTTAAGGCAAGACTCCAATTCTAAGCAAGCATGCTCTCGATTCCCGGTTGTGTACTTTTTACTGTAAGAGCAGATTGTAGATTGTTTTTTTCTACAGACTTCGAAAAGGAGGAGGTTCTCAATTCGTGTACCTATATTTTTTGTATCTTTGTAAATGCCAACGCTGCGTTACGCGTTCGAACGCGCATACCGTATGTCCGTATCATACGGATATCGTGTATAAGTAAATATTATTTGTACATGTCAAAATACTTAATTTTAGAATCTAGTTAACTCTTGGTTTGAGTATTAAATATTTACGTATTAACATTTTTACAAAGTTGTCGATAGACTTTAAAATTATGTAGATGATTCTCAGTGCTGCACTCTGTTATTGCGACCAAATAACTAATAGAGACTTGATAATGTAGTAGGCAAGTAGAAGTTTCAAAGCCACAGTTTAGTTCCGGGACAAACTTTTAGATGGCGCTCAACATAACTTCTGTTGAGGGTAATTTTTGTCATGCCATAGCATTGCCGAAAACGTCCTGCCTTGTCATAGACTACATAATGTCGAAGATGATGAATCCATAGTTCAACCCCAATTTTGATGCGAATTGCGGCGCGGCGTAAATAATTCGTTCGAGTAATAAGAAAATATTAATGTACTATCGTACAACAGTAATCGTACTTTATTTATCTTGTCGTTCATGTAATCGAAATTTATGGCTGTAAATTACGTAATATAACGTCAAAAATCTATCCAAAATGTAAAATATTTTGCGAACCTAAATAAAGCACTTTTTAACCGAATTTATCGCGTATAATATAAGATCAGTCGTTCGTGACCACGGGGTATGTTTGTAAGGACACCGAAACGTCAAGTTAAAATGTAAAACATAAATTATATGCGATAAATCCGGTTAAAAAGTGTTTTATTTAAATTATAAATCGTGAAAACTTAAGATACTATTATTTTGCGAACCGATATCGAAATGAACATATTGAACTTCTCACTGTACCTACATGGCAACCTCTGCGGAATCCAAGTGAAGTATTAAGATCGATGGAATTAGGTTTAGCAGCATGTTACACTATATTTCTCATTCAAACATTGAAAAAAATTTAGTAATAATATTAGATATAGAGCGCGCGTATTGCATTTTCCGCCTAATGCGTAGCGTAGGCATGAATATTATGACAGATAGGGTTGTGAATCTTATGCAAAAATGTTTATCATTTTATCGATAACGCTGCGAATGCATGACTTTACTGTGTTATACAGAGTAATTTTAAAACGGATATTAATTACTTCCATGCTGGACTGGGAGCGAAAGAAAAACGTAGAATATGCCAGCTGCTTCTCTTCCCGGGCATACTGTAAAAGTCAGTTAAGGGACAGAGGTTTTTAAAGGCGTTTTTGTGGGCGATAGGCTGACCTCCTGTCACTACAATAGTCTCTCCATCTTTATAATACCTCCAAATTTGTCAAACGTGACATCAGATGGTCTTGTAACCTTTGGTGTTCTGCCTACCCCACAAGGGATACGTGACGTTATGTATGTATTAATTAGATACCGATTGCAAATAAAATATACAAGTATTTTTTCATAAATTTACTTCTTTTTTATTTTGTTTACATCTAGTAACTGGTTTCTCTAAAACTAAACTAAAAGTGTTGCACATTGTTTGAAAACATACGTTGATTTGATGATATTTTCGATTAACATTTTTATTTAACGCGAGGCAAAAAATATTTTCTTAGGCAACAATAATACCTACTGTCGGCACAATAAATCAGCTGCGTAGATGATACCGATTTTACGAAATCGTGCAAAGCATTATTATGTGACAGTACTTTGATATGATGGTAATGCGAATAACACCTGCGCAATATCTTAGGTACAGAAGCTAGCAGATCAAGCGTTACATTACCTGTAAAATTTCCCCAACCAATTTTAACTTAATGTCGAGGGCATAGAGTTCAGATTTAAGTAAATTTTTTGACAGATTTGTAACGCTTGTTGTGCTGGCTTCTGTACATTACTTTGTGAAAAATTAATTAAGACGGTTCACGCATTCTCCGTTCTAAGAACCACTGACTGGATAGTATTTCTAAGAATATAAAAATATAACTGCATTAAAAAAAAGAGTTAGTGCGTATAATTTACTATATTTGTGTCATAATTCATCAAAATTCATTAATTTCTACTTTCATCGCTTTTTTAAAAGCTTTTATAAACGTATTTCAAAAAAAGACAGCCGTGGCCCAAGTTTATTAACTATTTTGTTCAACTTTGTCCAGTGGTAAAGCCTTGAAAGTGTAACTGTTAAACAGAGAGACAGACAGATAGACTTCACATTTAAAATATTAGTTTAGATATGCACTGTAAATGTGCGGTATATTTAATTTAATAATAAATCATAAAACTACTGAATTTAATAAATTATTTACTAAGTATATCTTTTCGATTAATCTTTATACAAAAAAAATAATTCATACATTTCAATTTTACGGGGTGACAAATTTTAGATTCTGAAGGAGAGCACTCTGTTATCGATTCTGGTCATAATTATGTTATGAAAGTAGGTACTTATTTTTTCAATAGAATTCCCTATAAATAAATACCACTTTGTTGCTATCTACTTTACATACAACTGAGTCAATCGCGGTACGTGACCTGGCACGCGGATCGCTGCCAACGCTAGCGTAACCATGCGTTGCGTAATCAATTATTTTACTTTCGGTTAGTTTTACTCAGTTATTTATTTTATATTATATTTTTCTCTTCATGTATGATCTCAAACTATCACGTCCTTGAATTTCAAAAGTGATCCACCAGTCACCCTGTATGTCAGCCAATCTTAAAAAAACTGTAAGTTTCAGGAAAATATGTGTTCGGTATTGAAAAATCAATAACTATGTTGGTATGTACTATAATAAAGATTTCAAGCAATAACAATTGCAGACTAAGTCTCATTCCAATCTATAACAAAATATAATTATATTTTTTCAATCAATTATCGTACGCAGCATCGTACGCCTCACATCACTACTCGTCATCATTTTATGGCAAAGAGCAAAAAGAATATAATATCTAGGTAATCAGAGGTAACAGAGCAGCGCGGACTTTGTTGTCACGCTCCCGTCCCGCGTCTGTTTCAACCCCTCGGTGAGTGATTTTTTTGTTCAAAATATATTAAAATCTATAATTAGTTATTTATGAAATGTTACATTAGAATTATATACTGTTTGTTTCGGGGTATCACGTTCGAACCGCATATTTAACCATTTTAATGTGTTAAATATCGAAATAAACATAGAAATTCGTTCCTGGCATGAACACGGCGAGCTCTCGATGACGACTACCTACTTGTGCTTGCGGTGACAAAACAGCAGTGCTAGCACGGATCTTTTGTCGATCGTAAGTTTACGAATGCTCGTATAGTATGGAGACGTTTTTGCAAGCAATAATTGAAATCTATCCATTGCCGCACGGTCAGCTTAAATAAATGTGTTCCTTGTTAATTTTGAATGTTTGTTAACAGGTTCTACTCTTAAATAACTGTAAAATAAAAAATTACATTGTTACTAAAAACTTGCAACCGACTCCATACTATACGAGCATTCGTAAACTTACGATCGACAAAAGATCCGTGCTAGCACTGCAGCTTGTTCTCACCCGTGCCTACTGTTCCCACTTGGTTATGCTGCTCTATACTTTATTATTACTACTCTAAGCAATTTATTACTTCGGGAAACCAATGAGGATTTCCCAAAGTAAAAAAGAAACATTTTTGTAATCATTGATTCTTCCAATCGCTTAGCTCTTCATCCAATGTTCCACATTTATATTTTTCCACATAGCCCCAAATTACTTTTAACTCTATCCTTCCTTAAGCATAGTCATCATTATATCTATTTAAAATAGAGCAGTAACTATAAAGCATAGGTACTATAGACAGAAAATGACAATTTGAATTTACATGTTTACACTCTTTCAAATACTTTTATTCTATGGTTGAAGTGTTGCACCGTTACTATGGCAACGCATAGTAACAGTCGGGTCAATGATCTCGCCCTGCAACTACCGCGCCCGCCTTTCGAGCCCTGCTGCATTCGCGCCCTTCCTCGCCCGTCGACGGCGACCCTCCGGCCCTCCGCCTGGCGCTTGTTGCTCGCTCGTAAATTGATATTGATAAGTGTTAATTGTAAAGTGGTGGTCATGATGTGAGAATGGTGGTTCGCCTAGGCACCCGTCGACTAGGGGCCGGATTACATCCCCGGTGAGTCTATAAAAAATAATATATTAGAATCACTCATACATATTGTATGGGTGTCGCTGTAGACAGCGATTTAAATCTGCAACTTTGTGGCAGGAATTAGTATGATTCAGATTTTTCAAAACATGTTTATTTTGTTTTGAGGTTACGTTTTGCTTTATTGCACCTGTCACAAAAATTTTAAATGTAGAGTATAAATCTTAAATTATTTATATCATAAGGTATGACGCTAATTACACAAATGTCTTTTAAAAAACCCTATCAGGAATGCAGTGGAAACGTAAGTAGGTATAATGTTTTCTTGCTTGAATCATTTCCCAAGACGGCTAATGCTCTTGATAATTTGGCAAGCGATCCCGCAGCAATGTATGCTGCTAGTGGATCTGTTTCGATTTATCGTTTGTTTCTGATATCGAGATTTATTGGCGCAACATGTGTTACATGCGCTGTCGACCTTGATCGGATAGTAATAAACATGTCGAGAATATGAATTGGTCTACATTTCCTGGATAAACCCGCTGCGAGTGTGCACATAAACAAGAAGCGTTAGTTGCATTGCACCGCACTACCTGCACGGTACAATGTAACATAGTGGTGTGGATGCGGTATGCAGCGCGGGTACGCACGTGCCATACATTAACATCTTCTTATCTGCATCTCAATAACAAATGCTCAAGGATTGTGCGCAGGAGGATGCCTATTCTCCGCAATAACTCGTTGCTTTGTTTAAGGGAACAACTTTGACGATTGACTTTTGCATTCTTAATATTGTCCTAAGTTTTCGCGATTCATACTATTGAATAAAACATTTTTAAATTTTAACTCGAAGTTTCGGTGTCTTGCCACGAGTTCTGCTTGTAAGAATACTTATGTAGGTTGCCTGGAAGAGATCATCGTAAAATATTACTATAGGTTACCAATATTGCGCTGGTGTCTTTGGTTATGTGCTCTTACCTAAATACACCTATATACTCGTTAACGGCAAACCCTAGGATTTAAAGAAAATCGGAAAAAAGTTTGAATAACATGGAAAACAACCAATTTCGGTAATTTTTGAAGCTCTACGTCAGAACTCTACATAGTTGATTTGAAAAGGCGTAAGTATTAATTATCTGAACTGCCGGGTATAATTCTATGTATAATTAAATAGTGTAAGCGATACGCAATCACGTTTATCACCAAGTTATGATTAATTTATTTTTAATGGAGTGGAGTTTATCTCGGAGTATAGACATTATTTATTGTTTAGTATTTACTCTCCAACACGTGTTCCGGCCACTAGAATAGAAAATAACTATTGAGGACAAAATCTAGTGAACTTCTCAATTCACCTGAGCAGGTAAAATTGGAAACGGCATTAAAAAAGGTGAAGGCACAGTCATCCTTTGTGAAGTTGTTTTGTTCTGCCTTAATCTTTATCTTTGTGATGTGCAAACGCACAAGAAGCCAGGCGAGGCAGGTACCGGTAGTTAATGGACCAGTAGATTTTGGGCCAAGTGGTCGGTTGAACGTGTGGTGTTTTATTGATTTGTTTTTACTGACAGTAAGCGCAGTAGTGGCGGGTGCCGCCGACGCCGCCGGTGACATCACGGCGGAGTTATCAGCGGTATCAGGTGGCGAGCTGGCTGCTAATTCCTGATTATTGTTTCCAGAACGTAGACGCTACACGTCGCGTCGTGTTTTTCCGATAAGTGCACTCTGTTGCATTGTGAAGTGATGACCAAAGATCTAAATCTTGAAAGTGTGAGCTCTAAAGTGAAATGTGGATCCAGTACATATCAATAAAAATGATTTAATGCTTCGAAAGCGTTTATGAATGCGCTAAAATACAGCTGTAAGTATTATTTTATTTTATTTCTATTACGCAAACCAGTTTTTCATGCATCTGTGTGTTTGTCTGTTTAACGTTGCTCTCAAACAGATTAAAAATCAAAGTCGTCCCCAAGATATTCATATATGATATGAGATTCTCATTGGAACTAGTGAAATAAACTCAGAGAATATTGAACCTAAAAAATCTAAATTTACATAACTTATTGTTTAAATTTAGTACCATTTTCAATACCAAACACTACATTGAAGATTTTGAAAAAAAATCTAATAGCTACATATAAATTAAACTAAATGACTTTTATTCATCTTAGCTTGATTACAAAAATATAAGATAGAAGAAAACACATAAATTTTACTATCAGCGCCTATTGATAATGCTACGTTAATCTCTTTAATATCTTAAGTTATTCTTATTGTAGGTAATACAATATTTAAACACGTAATTTGCAGCGTTGACGGCCACAAAATCTAGTTCAGAAAATAAAAGTAAAATATAGAATAAAAAGCGCGAACTTAGTTAATAAGCAGGGGTACGCAAGAACAGGTTATATATATTTTGATACTGGGGTAGACTGGAAGCGTATTTACAAAGTCTATACCATTAGAGTGAAAGTGCGAGCTGAACTGGATTAGCTTTTGTATGACAAAAACTTGCCGAAACCCTAATCTATTCTAGTACAGAAATTGACCGAAGTCGTATAGACTTTGTGAGATTACTTCAATGTAACATTGCAGCAACAAATGCTATACCATTTGATACCGATATTTACCGATCGTAAACTTCAATTTGATACTTAAATGGCAATTGTTCTGATAGGACAATTGCCATTTAAGTATCATGCACATTTTATTCCTATCAAAGATAGGAATAAAATGTGCATGCATTATGACCATCGTTATTTTGATGAATTAATGTTTGACTTTTGACCATGTCGGGTTTGTCCAGGGCTGACTATAATAGCTGACCAGGTTTATGACGTGTGTAACTATATGCAACCTAACATGCTCCTCCTCGCTGCGCTCGTCGTCGCACCTAACCGTACCGACTCCGCCTTCCGGTGCGGGAGCCCTTCTCGTAGCTTATCTCTTTCATCGCAATGTATATCAAACAAAGATATACCTACTTTTCTTCTTGACAAAAGCTTATCTATTTGAGTGAATATGTATTATACAGTACTAGGTTTTGTCTTTGCATTTCTTTGAAAATTACAAGAGCAAAAGCTAATCCATTTCAGTAATTTTTTTTACTGAGTTCGATTAGGTATTGTCGAGTAATATGCATAAACAAAAGCTCCTCTATTAGAGTCTGACTCGTGACTCAAATAGTATAGCCTTTGTATATTCGCAGACTGGAATAGGCAAACGTACCTACATGTTATTCTTACTTGCGGAGGAACTAGAAAACAAGCGACATATCTTGGCAACTTATAAGTATGGTTTTCAAATACAAACTTTGTTACTTAAACATATATTATTTCTCATCTTTTTTTCATAAATTTATCTGCAAAATACACGCAAAAATACTACAATATACTAACAATAACTGATTTTAAGCTATTGATCGCAATGCCTCTTTTTCTACATAGAGCCTGAAGATGAGGAAAGCAAACCGTTAACATAATTTTGCACAGGTAATATGAACTTCAGCAACTCTGTATATAAGTTCTTAGTATCGACTCAATCACTTAATAGTTGGCTATGGGAATATTGAAGGGAATTAGAAGTGGGTAGTGGGCGCCCTGTGGGGCTGTCTGTCAGCATGATCTCATTACTGGATCGCGCCGCCCGCACCGCCGCCGCCCGCGCCACCGCCCGCACCGCCCGCGCCGCCGCCGCACGCACCGCGCTCGCTGATTGGATTTGTCAATCAACGACTTCATGAACTCATAGAACTTGAGTTCATGAATCGTCTATGTAGAACAGGGTACTAGGTAGATACGGTAGACTTCTAAAGTTGAGGTATGGTGCACATTGCAGCAAGGATTATTATAATTTCCTTCACGAACATTAACTGACTCACACAGACTTTCATTTAAGATGTCTGTCAGTTCACTCTCTGTCTGTCAGATCAGGTGATCACGCGTTTATAACTAAAATCAGTAAATCGTTATTTTTTAGCGACCTTTGTGTAAACTATGCCTCCATTTTTGACCTCGATTGTACATAAGTTTTGGCCAAATTAGAAGCAATTTATATGTTTCTTATTCAAGAACCTCATAATAATTTCAGAACAAAAAGTAGTGTTGCTTAATTTTTTTCAAGCCTAAATTACAACGAAAGCTAAGTAAAAATCGAAGAATTAATTGTCATACATTATCAGTTTTGGAAGAGTGTGCGAGTATTATTTCTAAATATTCCCTGAAGATACTCAACATTAATATTAGAAGTGCACAGAAAAACTTTGATAACTTCCTTGTAACACAAAAAAGACTAGGTACTGACTTCGATATTATTGTTTTCAGTGAATGCTGGCTAAATGAATTCAGTACCATTAAACAACTTCAAGGATATACATCTTACCATTCAACGAAATTTACTAACAAGTGCGGCGGAGTTATGGTTTACGTTAATACTAAGTGGTCTCCCATTTTTGCTGAACTGGATGTTGATGAAGCTAATTGTATTATGGTTGAAGTCCCAAATCAGTTTAAAGTAATAGCTATTTATAGGTCCCCAGGTTTTGCAAACCCACATAACTTTATTCATTCACTCGATGAAACCCTTAGTTCTATGGATTCTAATTCATGTGTTATTCTGGCAGGAGATATGAACATTAATATTTTGAATCACGATGATAATAGTGTAATAGAATACATTAGCGTTCTGGCTGAACATGGTCTCATCCCCTGCATAGATAAGGCGACTCGCGTAAAATCATGCCTCGATCATATTTTTGTGTCAGCTAAACATCATGCGGAATCTATAGTTTGTCTCTCGGATCTTACTGATCATTGTATTACTATGGCGGGTGTTGCAACGAAGGGCTTTAAATATACTAAGCCAAGTCGTTACAAAACTATAATTGACACTGATTCAGTGAAGTCTGATCTCAAATCAATTGATTGGTCAACAATTATTAATAGTAATAATCTTGATAACGCTGTTAAATCCTTTACATCGAAAATAACAAATGCAATAAACAAACATTCTAAAATTATAAAAATAAGTCGCCATAAACTTGCTTTGCACCCTTGGATGACGGCTGGACTTATTAAATGCTCTAAAGTTCGAGATAAACTTCATCTTGAATACCGTCAAGACCCAGAAAACCTTATCAAAAAAGTAACTTACACTCGCTACCGTAATTTTTACATTTTCATCATAAGAAAACTTAAATCTAATTATGAACATGATCAATTGAATACACATAAAAATGAACCTAGAAAACTCTGGAATACCATAAACTGTATCATACATAAAAAGTCATGTGTAACCACATCCGATGAATTATTAAAAACCAAAGGCACTACTATGGAATCACTTGATTATTGTAACACCTATTTTTCATCTGTCGGTGAAAACCTAGCTAACTCAATATTAGTAAAATTAAAAGAAACGCAGGGCTCACTTTCATTAAAAGTGAGAGACAGACACACTCCACCTAAGTCATTTTTTATCGCCCCCACAGATGAAAATGAAGTCCTAAGCCTTATGAATGGTCTAAACACAGGTAGTGCCCCGGGATTAGATGGTGTCACTAATAGGTTAATAAAGGAGATTGCTCCCTTAATTGTTGAGCCGCTAACGGCTATCTTCAATCTTAGCTTCACGTTAGGTTCTTTCCCTCAGGCATGGAAAACAGCCGCCATTACGCCTATTCATAAGGGTGGATGTAAAGACCAGCCCAGTAACTACCAACCCATCTCCCTTCTAGGATCACTCTCTAAACTTTTAGAACGTATAATAAATAAACGATTAGTTAAATATCTGGAGGATAACGGTATGCTCTCAAACAGCCAGTTTGGCTTTAGCCAAGGTAGGTCGACCGAAGATGCCGTTATGCGTCTAACGGAAAACATTGTTGCACATCTCGATGGGGGCCGAAGCTGTGTCGGTGTCTTTCTAGACCTAGCAAAGGCGTTTGACACGGTTTCGATCCCTATCCTACTGAGAAAATTAGAAGGGTTCGGCGTGCGAGGTTTGCCCAATAACTGGATCGCGTCATATCTCACTGAAAGGAGCCACTGCGTAAGGATTGGCAGTCATAAAAGTTCCCTCGAACAAGTATCCTTCGGTGTGCCTCAAGGAAGCGTCCTGGGCCCTACTCTCTTCATTGCATACATAAACGACGTTATGACTATGCAACTACAAAATGCCCAAATCTTCTGCTACGCTGACGATACTGCAATTGTTTTCTACGGAAAATCATGGCAAGAAGCAGAACATAATGGCGTCGGAGGGAATGCAGAGACTCTTCACTTGGCTAAATCAGAATCTACTAACACTCAACACTGCTAAAACAAAGTTTTTATGTTTTCACAAAACATTGGCATCTGTACCACCCCATCAGTTCTTAAAAATTAAAATACATAATCCAGCGTGTCGTCTTTATGCGGACACGTCACGCTCTGGTTGTAACTGTGAATACATAGAAAAAGTAAAGTCACTGAAGTATTTGGGTATAATGGTTGACGAGAACTTGAGTTTTAGGACGCATATCACGGTTACATCAAACAGGGTGCGGAAACTTACCTATACAATGAAGATGTTGAGAAATGTTGCTGACGGCCCACTACTAAAGTCCGTCTATTTGTCATTGTGCCAGCCCATCATTAATTATTGTATCCTGGTGTGGGGAGGTGCAGCCACTTCTACATTAATAGCATTGGAGAGAGCGCAGCGAGCTGTGCTCAAGGTCTCTCTGTGGAAGGCTCGTCGTCACCCCACAACAGACTTGTATAGTGAGGCTCAGGTCTTGAGTGTTCGCAGACTTTTCTTAATGCGAGCATTTGTCCACACACATAAAATAGTCACCCGCTGTCCTGAACATAAGTCACTGCTCAAGAAAAGAGTTTTTAAAATTCCAGTACCCAAAGTTAAAACATCCTTTGCAAAGCGTTTTAGTGGATATGTTTTTCCAAAAATATATAATCAGTTAGCACAAAAATGCAATATACAAAACTCCCAAATGCCTGCCGCTAAAACAACAATACACAAATATTTGCTGTCTCTGAATTACAAAGACTCTGAGAAAATGATACGCTCTACAACATAAAATTTCATACATACTATAGGCTCATTACAACTACACGCACACACACGCATACACCCACGCATACGCACGAACATACAAAAACTTACACACACACACACACAAACATATACTGGAGAGAAAATTAGAGATGCACACTTATATAAATATCTATACTTTTCCCTTCCATAATTTTTTTTTTTTTACTTTATATAATGTAACACAATGTACCTAAATTAACTAATATATTCTGTAAATGGTGTTATATTTAAGCTGTTACACTTAATCTTTATTGTTTACTGTGCTGCTGAACTCTTATGTCTTTGTTCTTGAATATGTATATTTGGCCCCCACTTGACAGGCTTTGCCTAGTGTGTTTGTCATAGTTTTTATAAAAACATGTAACTGTGCTTTTATGGTAAATAAAGATTAAATAAAAAAAAAATAATGAAATACTTGAATAATATACTTGAATAATATAATATAATATTTAGACGAATTGATGAATCAAAGGTGGCATGGAATAATTTATGCACGATTAGGTATATGTACCTACCTAGTTATAGTAACCGTGTCAGACTTCAGCATAATAATTATTTATACTCGATAAAATGCAAACATACGCGTTTGCGCTAATTTAAATTACAGATAAAAGATTTTTTTTTCTTAATAATAAGAAATTAGTTCAAATTATATTTTTAATAGGCAACAAAAATGTTACAAATATTTACTTTTTCTTACTATGCACTCAAATTTTGGAAAATAAAATACTTACCGAATGCATTTTTCTCAAAGTTTGGTACTTAGATTTAGAAGATATGCGTACCTGCTTCGTACATTTTGGTTGCGGTAAATAGGTTAAGTAAACAAATTATCTTTCAAAAATTTTACGAGACCACTTAGGTACCATATAATAAGTAAGAAAGTATTCCGGAACTAGCAACGATTATAACAATGACTACTTTATGAAAGTGAACTGCTGTAACTTGTGTTACTCGCTCACGTATCACATGCCAGTATATTAAACCGATGCTACTGAGTTTTATATTCCTTCTCCGGCTATAATATTAAAATACAAATGGTTGCAAGACTGTCTGTACTTTTACATTACTGTATTGTACATTACATTATTTGTACATTGTATAGCTTCCATGCTGGACTGGGAGCGAAAGAAAAACATAGAGTGTGCCAGCTGCTTCTCTTCCCGGGCATACTGTCAAAGTCAGTTAAGGGACAGAGGTTTTAAAGGCGTGTTTGTGGGCGATAGGCTGACCCCCTGTCACTACAATAGTCTCTTTCCATCTTTATCATACCTCCAAATTTGTCAAACGTGACATCAGATGGTCTTGTAACCTCTGGTGTTCTGTCTACCCCATAAGGGATACAG
This sequence comes from Stenoptilia bipunctidactyla, assembly GCA_944452665.1. NCBI lineage: Eukaryota > Metazoa > Arthropoda > Insecta > Lepidoptera > Pterophoridae > Stenoptilia > Stenoptilia bipunctidactyla. Next base: position 816,698 of record OX101732.1, read on the forward strand.
GCGTGACGTTATGTATGTATGTATGTATTGTACATTACTGTACTTATTTTTCGTAGAGTTTTATGAAATATTTTCTTCTCGACTCAATGGAAACAAAATAAATACATACGACTAAGTGTATAACTTCAGTGTATTAGGTCATAGATTATGACGATTTGACGAAGTTAAAGAACACTGAGCTATAGCTGATATTAAAAATCAAAGTGATTCAGAGTCTGCTATTTGTGAGTATTCCATGGAAAAGCCCAATCATTACTTAAGATTTTACTCTGTAGAAATTTATCTAGAGAGAAATATTACATTCCTAGAATGCTCAGAGAAGCCATTGAAATTAAGAAACATCATAAGTTCAATAGACAAGTTAATTGGAAACTATCACCGATATTCTGAAAAACATTACATCCAACATCCAAGAAGCTGCACGACCAAAAACTCAAGACACTGTCAGCTCGTTTTGTGTCAATCCAGAACGCTACTCTCGAAGACTGAGAAACAGATGGAAGTGATCATGTATAAACGCTTGACACCTCAGTCTCTCGTTACCACGGGGTCAACAAAGTATTTTATTTAATAGTATGAATCGCAAAAACTTAAGACAGTATCATAAATATAAAACCGTGGTAATAAAAAGTACATTATATATGGCTTACAGGCCTTTTAACCTTTAACTGGCCCGAGGTTGGGTCCGAGCAGAGGTTGCCAAGGCCGCCGCAATAAACTTCGTACTTCCTAGTTGGTGCAGCCGTCGACGGCGGCGCATACCTTGCCGGCGCGCACCGCGTTCGTGCCCGCCCCGCGCCAACATCTCGTAAACACAGCAGTAAAACCTCCATCATAATAAAACGATGAACGGAATTGTTTGTTCACACACACAAATCAAAGATGCGGCAAGATTTTCAGTCAGTAGGTAGATTTAGTGATAACATCGTAACAAAAGCATTTTTGGGTCCCTAAGACTAAAAGTCGTTTCATATTAATTCTGTATGATAATGCAGATTTTTATTTGCAAGAGTGGCTTGTAGGAAAACGATTTTTAGTGACAAGGTCTTTATTTCACTACTTTTACCTATTAAAAATGCATATGTGTGCGCTGCAAATGTTTCTATTCAGTATGAGTAGGTTACCAAGTCCTTAAATAAAAGTGATTTTTTGATACTTGGCAACTATCATTTAATATAAATGATAAAAAGATACGGTTCCTAATAGTTAAGACAATATTAAACATTTGTGATAAATTGTCTTAACCTATGCATGTACCTATATTTTTTTTTATTAATGACTAAGCGATTGACCTCAATCTGATGGCTAGAAGATTAACGCACACGGGCTTAGGAATGAACTGTCTCTACATAAAATAATGTGAGAAAATGCAACAAAAAGTATTTTTTTTTACAAAGAAATAAATATATCCGCTAACATATTAAGCAAACCATGGTTACTCTAAATTACCATTAAAATAAAGGCAACTACGCGCTACTACAAAACATCTTGTAGTACAACGTGGTAGTATTATCAATGAAATGCCGCTTCGTAGTAGGTATGTTCATCAACAGCGACTATTTTTTTTAAAAGCTTGTTGCAAATTTCTTCTTTTTTGTACTAAGCGACGCTAAAATAAATACGCAGATATGTTTATATTGTATCAAAGAAGCTAACATTTAAATTTGGCTGGTGACTACAAATCAACCCTGTATAAAGTCCAGCCAGTCGGACTCTGACAGAATCCTACAACCAAGCGCCAAGCGATTACTGACACTTACTACTGGATTAGTACGATTACTACTGGATTAGTCGCCTTTTGGTCGCCACGCTTGTCCAAGGGCGGTAGGGCTGAGCCGACCCCACACGGACAGTCATTAAAAATATAGAGCTGCATGTCACGCGATAGAAGACAGCCACCGACGCCCAGAGAGTTATCAATATTCATCAATAAACACAGACGTTCTCACAATTCAGATTTAGTATTAATTCATTGTCCCTATTTGGGATTCTCAGAATTTCAGTCAATGTTGTTCGTTATCAACGGGAAAATCCGAATAATAGACAATTTTTAAGAATTAGACGTGAGTCCTGCTATACATATAAGGAAATAAACACATAAATTTTTGTTATTGATAACGATTTAGGGCAGGCAACATCTTTATTTAGAAGTGTGTAACTTGTTAAAGATCAATCATGAATCGAGTCTGCTTTATTTTACAACGCCACGCTGGGCATAGTTTAGGCTATTAGTTTTCCAAAATAATCCACGCCAGTCGATCCGTCTCTCTTTACTCAGCGCGGGTAGTGTGTTACGTTGTTTGTTAGAAGTTTTTACATTTGATTAAGTGATCAGTGAATTTAAAGAGTACTGGCAGCTTAGGTGTTTAAAAAGGATATTTGATGTAGTTCGTCTTTCCCATTAGTACAAAATTTGGCAGATATATCACCATGACTTCTTTGTCTTCTACTATGTCTTCTTTTTGATAGTTTCGACTTCGTGACGCGGAGTCTTACACTCCAGGTCTTGCTCCTAAGACGCCTGCAGATGTTCAAGGTTGTTTCTAGGTTTTATCTCAATCAATTGATCAGTTGGCAGCTCATTCTGCTTCCGCCTTTACGTGCTACCTTACATGATTACTTGATTAGCGTTGATTATTCATTTTTGAACTATTCATGTATTAGACAATTGCATCTGTTGATTTATGCCGTAGGTATAAAGATACAAGCGGGTTTCAATAAAAAATAAGAATGTGCAAAAGTCATGTAGTCTGCGTCTGTGAATGTATTAAAGTAAATAAACTTATCATTATATAATAATTTTGAAATAAGAACTGATAAAAATTCAAACCAAAAAAACTTGTTTTATTATTAAGAAATGTTAGCCGTTTGGTTTCTAAAAATGTGATATAAATGTGGATGTGAATAATCTGAGTATAAGTTGTTACTACCACCTTTGGAGGGACTCTTGCCCCTCCAAAGGAAGTAGCGTTGGAGTACTCCTGCTCCTTAAGCTTAAATGAAATTCAAAACTTTTTATTCATCTTAGGAATTTCACAAATCATTTGATGACGACATCATATACTTCTGCTTTACCTAGTAGTTGCTAGTTGTTGAATAAGATATTACAGTAGACCAAAAGACAAAAAAAGCCGGCGGAAAAAACTCTTAGCACTCTTTTTCGGTCTGAATTTTTCAAACAGTAAAAATTGACCGTGGCATGGAAAAAAAACAAACAAAAGTCAGCTAATTGCGAGAGCCAATGTCATGCCACAACCAAATTGCACAATACGAACATGACAAATAGTCATAGTATCATCAGCAAATGGGTACGCCTAGACCCTGTATGACACGATAGTGTGGATTACATTCTACGTTAAGCAAATACCCGAGATTTGGTCGCCTGGAATGCTACAATAAATCTCTCAGTCGTCGATAGCCTAATACGTATTAGTTTATTATGTAACAAGTGAGCTAAGTTGCTAATTACAGTCGAGGCTTAATAATGAGTCGAGACTGTAATTAGCAACGCTCACGAGTTACATACGACGTTTTTCAACACACTTGTGAGTAAAAGACAGACATACGTGGTCAAAAAATTTATTTGAAGCAGCTGTTAGCTGCTGCGCGTCCCTGTACACACGCTATTGTTGCTTGGAGGCGCCGCGCAGCCGCTGCTGCTGCAGGCGCGCCGCCTGGACGCGCGCGCTCATATATTTAATGTATAACCCGGATCAATAAAATATGCTCTGTTTACTCGCATGTAATTTGCACTAAGGTACAATTCAACTTTGTAGGATTCATTATATTATGCACTAGGGTATAATATATTATGCACGCGTGACATATAGCCCAGTTTATAGTTCTAAATTCAATAGAATAAGGCTCACTTTACGAGCAAGTGTGTTGAAAAAAATGTTATTCCTTTTTTTATTAATTATAATACAGGGTGCAGGGAACACTAGGAATTATGGACCTTCTATTGTCAACCGACTTTCCGAAGTGGGAGGTTTTTAATTCGAGTGTAAGTTTTTTTTGTGTCTTTGTTACACGATGTTTTGGACAACTATGAATCGAGAATTTCCAGTTATTTAATTAAGAATCAATGTTTAATATTCTTGTTTCATATAAAAGAGGTATATAGGTTCGGAGAAGTTTTAAATTGTTGAAAAAATATGTATTAGAGAATGGCTTACAAAAGTAGACAATGGGGGTTTTTGCAAACATTTTATATGGCAACTTATTCTGGTGTAACTATTGTCAGTCGAACGGTTGTTGGAGGTTTTGGAGATTGTGAGTTTGGAATTTTCAAATTTGAAAATGAATAAAAAAAATATAATATGATAGTTTCATAACCAATGTAGGAAACAGCGATACCAGTGACTCTGACGATTCATTCCATATAGAATTGCTGGATTAAGATTTTGATTACAATGAATAAAAATAATTATTGTATTTTATTGTTTTATTTTTAAGCCTGACCTTAATAGTTGCCTCTCATTTTAATTATATACTTCTCATCAAAAAGTAGGACAGTAACAATATTTTTATTTTATTCGATAATCGGAGTTACCATGATGGGATTATTTTAAATTCGTCAGATTTTTTCATTATCTACTTTCATTAGCCAGACTATAGTACAGAGAATATTAACCTTGACGACCTTCAGCCGGTTGTGTTGAGTCGGTTTTATAATGCTCTGCATTAGTTGACTACATATAATTATGTAAACCTATGCTAAAAAAGCGCGTCCAGTTTTTGCATGTTCTTGTTTTAGATTTTTGTATATGTTGGTTGAATAGAAAAACAAAGACTTTAATGTTAAACGAAATAAATAAAATATAACATGTCAAAGTTATCGGAATGTAAAACACATCAATTTCGTTATAACTTTATAATATTTTGAAATGCGGACTATAAATAAGCAGCTTATAATGTAAGTAGGTCTTTAAAAAAATGACGATTCATTTTGCACGGGTTTTAACTTCTTTTGTTTATTACAATTCAAATAAAAACTACAAGTGTATAAAAATAATGTTTAATTGGATGGACGTGTACCACCATATTCTTCATGTGCACTTTCCATCAGACAGCATGGAAAACAAACTTCATTTAAAAGAAAATTATACTTTTACTCTTATCGCAAACAACGCAACGTGACTAATTTTCCGTTCCCCATTTTTCTTTTTCATTCAGTGGCGAAGATCTTTATTCGATCAAAATTACGAACTTTTAGGCCCTTAGATGATTAGTTACTTAGGTGAAAATCCCTGAAATTTAAAACAGGATTTCATAACATTTTAATTTATGTATCTAAAAATTCAACTCGTTAAATATTGTTATGCTCACTTAAATGAAACAAGGAAAAATTGTTGAAATAAACGCAATTAGTTCTCAATGGCATAATTTTAATGGAACTTAACATATTATGTAACGACAGAATCAAGACTTACTTTGTTTTTCATAACAATGGGAAGTCCTGATCTAATTATAGTGTCAGTTTTTGCAAAACAAAGGGAAGTCCTGATTTAATATTTAGTACCTACTCGATCCCAAATATAAATTGAATTTTCCTTAACCTTGATAAATATATAGTAGGAGTTTGTTGACAGATTAGGCTCATTCACATTCGGCGGCGGCGACCGCAGCTCGTGCTAGTGGTGTGCCGCGGAATGAGTGTGGCCGCTAGCGCCGCGACCCATGGCGCCGCCACCGCCGCCTGCGCGTGCGTGGCTCGAGCGCGAGGCCAAGTGCCACCTGCTGGGCGCGCCGCAGCCCGTCCCTCCGCCGCCTGCGCTTACGATCGCCGTGTGGCCCGCGCCGCACGCCTACCTCAAGTGCCCATCATCGCCGCTCCAGAAGAAGCAGAAAAAACAGATCTCATTGCAGAAAAGAATAGAACATGTTATATCAGTGCTGAAACCTCCGTACTTCATTATATTCATGATAATTATTATGGTGAGTTTAGGTGCATCTTGAAACATTTCCGACAGTTTTAAAAATTTGAAATGGTTAAGAATGGCTACGCACTACATCTGATTCTCATCCGATCCGAATCCAAGAAACGACGGTCCGGCGGCGTGGCGGCGCGGCGGCGGCGTAGCCGTAGACCTGTTTCTATGCTAACTACATCCGGCATCCGTCATTTCGTTTCTAGATTCTCATTTTCTCGGATTCGGATTGGATAAAAATCGGATGTACTTAGTGCGTAACCGCTCTAAGTGGTCCATAATTAACATTTATAAATAACGTTATTCAAAAAAAGTGGCCCTACAGCCGCTGGATAAGCGTGTCATAAAAGACGTAAAAAGAAGTAAAGTTAAACAGAAAGTACAATTTAGTAATTTACTTATTATGCGCTTAACAGATTTTTCTTTTCTTTTGTATCTTAAAGCCTGTTAAGTACTTCAGCGCAGCGGTAATATTTTCCGGCAAAGTTCAATGAAGCAAGTTCTTCCTGAACCCGTGTCTTATCGACCACATCTGCATTTAACATCAGGTGATATGGAGATCAAACGCGAGTTTATTATCCGATAAAAAAATATATGAATGTGTTTGGTAAAGGCGATGTGCGATCCGCAGGTGGTCGTGCAGTGGGGCGGCGGCGGCGCGGCGCGCGCGGCGCTGCAGTGGCGGCGGCGCGCGTGGTGGCGCCAGCCGTGGCGCGCGCTGTCCTACAGCTGCGTGCACGCCGGGCCCGCGCACCTCGCGCTCAACGCCGTCGTGGCGCTCGCGGTCAGTTGCACTTTCAACTTGCACCTTCCTACTGTATCATAATGCTGCATATCAATGAAACTCACTCGCACCAGAATCGACAAGTATGATCCACCCAAAACCATTGCAGTTGACATACTTAATATCTTATTTAAAAAAATGATACGTAGTTCCTGCAGTCTCACTAAATACTTACATATGTACATAGCTTCACGCCTGTGTTCCTTATGGGGTAGGCAGAACACCAGAGGCTGGAAAGCCATTTGATGTCACGTTTGATAAACAGAGATACTATTATGATGGAGAGAGACTATTGTACTTACATGGGATCAACAGTCGCCAACAAAAACGCCAATAAAACCTTTGTCCCTTAGTTGGCTCTTACAGTATGTCCGGGAAGAGTAGCAGCTGGTATATTTGTGTTTTTATATTGCTCGCATGGAATAGTAGTCTCACTGTGAATTCTGTTAGGAAATAAAAAGCTCCAATAATTCAATAATATAAAAACCTGGTTATTTCCTGCTTCTTCAAAATATTATTTCTCCAAAGCGACGTAAGATATCCGACATCAGAGTCCATTAAATAAAAAAATACTAAGTGTTTGTCCATATTGCGAGGCTAGCGCGGTGGCGACGACGGAAGCAAAATATCAAACATATGGTTATACCGTAGTGTCCATACTGTAGTAACTAAGGCGGAAGCCTAGCGCGATCGGACATGAGCGAGTGGACCGTGCGTAGTTTTCAACGTTCTTGTCTGCGCTTTCTGGCCATGCTACGGGATAATAAACTAGCGACCCAATGCGCGGGTGATGGGGGTAACAAACCAGTTCGGTAATAACTGGAAAATGTGCTAAATAAAAATAAGTTCTATAGGCCACATAAAAAATTTCAGTTATCATAGAATAATTGAACATTTTTAAATGCAAACATTGAAAAAAAATTATAAAACCAGTTCGGTCTTGTCGCTCGGCGTGTGCGCTTCTGCATACCTATTGTTTATTTCAAAATTTGTTTTATTCTCACCTCAGAGTTATTAATAATTTCTCCTCAAGACTGATAGGTACTTTTGCAAAAGTTTGTACCTATCTTATGAGTTAAGCAGATATTTTACTTTAGATGTAGTAAAATGTTGACACGGATATACGAGTGAATAAAAAAAATTTTGGATTTCGTCTCTATTCTTCCTACAAATTAAAAAAAATCGTTTATATATTTTTTTTTTTCAAACAGAAATAAAGAAATACTAAATCGTCGTCCATTGCTTTCAACACCTGATATAAGTCAAACCGCTACAAGAGCTCGTGCGTCACTAATCATCTGTGGCCACCGCACACCACAGGTCGCTACGCTCACGTTAGGCCCTAGGTGGCCGCAGACCTAGGGTTGAAGCATCCAATTCTATTTTTTTTCTGATTGTATTAAACTCAATGTTTAGAACAAGGCGTAACTAAAGAGCAGTATGTAAGGTTGCAGGTGGGCTGGCGGCTGGAGGCGGAGCAGGGCGCGGCGCGCGCGGCGGCGCTGTGGTGGGGCGGCGCGGCGGCGGGCGCGCTGGCGGCCGGCGCGCTGCAGCCCGCCGCGCACGTGGTGGGCGCCTCCGCCGCCGTGTACGCGCTGCTCACCGCGCACCTCGCCAACGTCTGCCTCAGGTACCTCGCTACTTACATGCTGGGAAGACAACACTGCACCGTGGAAAATTGTACAGGATATTAAAGGCCTTAATCTCATCAATATCAGTATCTACAATAAAACCTGCTGTTAGGGCACACATAACCACGATACGACGTCGCGTCGTTAGATGCAATCCTGCGCAGTTGTGTTTCGAAATTCAAAGATGACTTACAAACCCAAATGTTTAAAGATACACTGTTATTAGTTTTTTTTTCATGTGGAGTCAAAAATGAGCTTAGATTTAGGTTTTTATAAACAGTCGAATCCGTCCCGTCTCGAATGATTTATTAAAGGCATGTATTTAACACGGCAACAAAAAAAATTAGGGTTTTAAAAATAATTAAAATGGGTAGGAAAAATAATTTAATTTGGCAGCTACAGTGAAGTAGCATTTTAATTATAAAATAGCAGCTTTATATTGAGTTCTTAGATTTGTTTAAATTTAAATTGGCAGTGGTTTTTTTGATGTAGTAACTGAATTTGAATCATCGTTATATCGATGTCTTAACGCTTGACTTTTTTTACCATGTCGGGAATGTCCAGGGTTGACTATGATAGCTGACCTGGCTTATATTACTATATGCAACCTAACTAACATGCTCCTCCTCGTACCTAACCGTACCGACTACGTCTTCCTGTTAATATTAGCTGCCAAGTCATTATTTTTAATACCTCATCTATTATTTTTGTCACCAAGTAGTTAGTAGTCTAATAAATTGTCGGTCGCCTCAAAAATAATATTCCTTTATTAAATATAGTGAAATAATGCCACTCTCAATGTAACATTCAATAAAATAAAGAGATCTAAAATTTTATTTAATTAAAACAATTTTTGACTGAAATCTAATTATGATATTTCAAAGGCACTTTTAGTATAAATGCATGATGTAATGCAATTCTGGTGACGTATACAAGTATAAATTCATTAAGTGAAGCCTCAAGCTAATGTTTACGCTTTGCCTGGTTGTGTGTCGGCAGGTTCGGCCACATCCCGCTGTGGTGGTTCCGGCCGCTGAGCGTGTGCGTGCTGGGCGCGTCGGAGGCGAGCTGGGCGGCGGCGGCGGACGCGCGCGTGGCGTGGTCGGCGCACGCGCTCGGCGCCGCGCTCGGCCTGCCGCTCGCCTTCCTCGTCTTCACAGGTCAGCAGAAGTATCTTAGAGGCTATACTTGTGTACAGACTCGAGCAACCAAGTATAATTTGCTCCTTAATGACGGGTAAAAGAGACAAAACACCCTAACCTTATAATATGGATAGGTACTTATTCCGATAATTTGAACTCATGCCCGATCCCACCATTCCTTACTTTGAGTTTGAAGTCGAACGCGGATTTAGTGACCCTTTAAATAAAAAAAGCAATTTTGTCATGTAGTAGCATCTCTGTTATTGTAAAGGCAGACATAGGTACGAATGCCTAATATTTCGCTGAATAAACTGAAGAGTAAATCCATTCGCAATGTACAAGCGTGGCTTTTATGGCTTCGTTCGTCTGAATGTTATTAAATTATTATCATTATTTTTGAAGGTGAAAACAGTGCGAAGCGGTATATCCTGGTGTGCCGGGTGGTGTCGGCGGTGGCCATCGCGGGCGGCGCGGCGCTGTGCGGCGCGCACTACGCGGGCCTCCTCGACGACGACCCTTGAAGCCCGGGGCGAGTCTGAACGATGTGCTGTTGCATAAATGCATCGTTTGCACTGATCTACTTTTAATACTACGTCAAGGTGTCAAATGTTATTGCATAAATTAACGATCGGTCTATAGGAAATGCAATGAGGTTAAACCGATACTTTCAGGTGTACGCAGATGGTAAACATTGTTCAGTATTGTTCAAACGGCACTTAGTCTTCCCCTTGATATGTATTTTTTGATACTTACGCTTTTGTTATGTCAATTGCGTCGATGGCTGTATGTTAACTAATGTAAGATTAAGGGTTTTGTATATAATATATATTTAGCGATAAGATAACGTGCCTATGGAATTTGTCCCTTTGTGTTTATGTTCTAATATATTTGAACTGTTTCCATGCCAAAGAAAGTGCATTTTGCGATACAATGTATTAATATTATATTTTAAAAAACTATATCATGTTGCACGGCAGGTGGCAATCAAAGAGAAGTTATGCTTTGTTATGTGAAACATATATTTAGGTCCCAGTTATTAAATTAATTTAAGTGATTTCTGTGAAATCAGCAGGTCTGCTTGTTTTGTATCAAAACAGTTGTCTTTCTGATAAGGTGTCAACACAATAAAGATATTGGTAATGAAAAGTATACCTAAGTCAAATCCTTATATTATTTAGTTTACTTTTTTGTTTTACTTGAAAGAGATTCTGTATTGTATTTATTGCCGAATAGATTGAATTACCTTGAAAGATTTCTGAAAAATTTGTGGTAACATACCTACCTTCTTAAACTGCTAACTCGCCTGTTTAATTAAGCTCTTCTGGAATTGTTTAGCAGAGTTGATAATCAAGTTATGTGTGTGAATGTTTGTGATAACATTAATTTACACATAATATGTTCAGGCGATCAAAGATTTTCTTGTTTACTGATACAAACACATAACTTTTCAAAGAAACAGAGAACTTAGTTGTATAATATTTGCTGTAAAGATTTTGTACTAAGGTTTGTATACATATCAAATTTAATTAAATTCAAAGGTTTTTATTATATGTGGAGAAGAACTGCTAGAACGGTGAGCCTAGCGCCTGCACCGATCTGCAGCTCCAGAGATTGTTATTTTTGCTTTGTATTGTTGAAATTCGTCAAGTGTTGCTTTAAATTAAGAATATACACACTTTTTATTATTCAAGCTGTTAGTTTAAATTTACTACCTACCTCCGCCTGTGTAGAACGTGTAAATTTTGTATAAATGTCCTAGTCTGCCCAACAAACCTCACCTCAAGTTGGACGTTTGCAAATTGTCGTAAGCAGCTAGCGAACCATCTGAAATAATGTATTGCTTGAGACGCCTCGTCCGATCCATGGCGTATCATCATGCGCATCCACGTGAGCTCTCACATTTCGGAAAATACTATCCTTAAAAATACCGCTCACACTCGCACTTCAATGGCATGTTACCTGATTTGTAAAACCTTTGTAATTTTGAACGTATTTGCCCTAAATTACAACATTAATGTGATGTTAATTTGTTAGCACAGTTCCTTGCAAACAAATTAAGTAGTCTTTTAAGTAGCGCACAATAAAAAAAAGTGAATTTTTTCCAAGTTTTTCGGCCACACTAAAGGATTTCATAGATTATTTTGCATAACTTCGTGATAAAAAATACTTTAAATGCTAGCAAATATCATAATCTTTCATATAAGACTACTTTTTGTGTATAGGGGCGACATGATATGTAAAAAAAAATGAGTTTCAATGAACCCGTAGAAACACGAGATATTAAAGTTAAAAATGGCTGTCATTCAATGGGCCAGGGGTGCTTTTGTATAGGTAGTTTAAACGTAGTATACGTGGGTGAAGTATCGGAAATCCGATCCCTAACACACTTTATAAACGGTACTCGTTTATTTATCAAGTCTATCAAGTCTATTATAATGAGCAAAGAAGCATGATTCCTTAATTAATTGAGAGACTCTCATAACTATTGGTTTTTTACGTTCATAGAACGAGCTTCCGTCTGATGGTGTCATCAATATATCTGAAAGAGTACTATAGTAATTAAAGCACACTTTTTAAGGAACTTTGACTACAGTAAATGGGTGATGGCACCGCGGGTCAGTGTATGAGACTATTCCTTTGTAGATACAGCAAGAGATGGCAGTATTGCGTTATATTTTTCTTTAAAAGTTAGCCTTGTTTTAATTTTCTAATTATAACTCTTTATTTTAATGAACGAACGATTCTCAATGCGACGCCAAAAATATTTTTTCTCCCTGTACCCGCAAAGAACCTTAAACTTACTTTTACAAAAGGAATATATAAACAAAATAAAATGTCTGTATCTTTTAATAACTTTACTATATTCTAACTTACAATATAAATAAAATTTTAAATAACCTAGGTATTTTATGATTTAAAAATAAACTATAAATGTTGAATTGTCATTATATCATCTAAAGCAAGAGCAAGAGACGATTGTGTGAACAGCTAACAATTTTATAAGTAATTATGTTTAGGTCTTCAATGACAGTTCACAAATATTATTTGGGACTTGTGGGGGTGATTCTAAACTATCGTACGGACTAAGCTTAACTACGACATGGTTGCGACGTGAACACTCTCGGTTGCATACGTTAAATAACATATTCATATCAATAAAACAAATGTGGTACTTAATAGATTAGTAAGGTACAATATGTATTATGGAGAAGTCTAGTTCTATGTGATGTCAACTGATTATGTGCACCAAAACAATACTAGTGTTATATTTCTATTTAGGTATGAGATCATTTTCACGAGTTCACTATTGTTCTATAAGTTTGGGAGTCTAGACCAGAGCTGCGCATGCTCGGCGAGCGATCAGCAGGCGAGCGCGCGGCACTGCACGCCCAAGTCCGTGCAGCGGCACTCCTGGCACGCTGAAGATAGCTCGGTGATGACGCGGCCCACGCCGTACATGCGCCCATAGATGTTGCAGCCCGCTAATTTGAGTAGCCCAGATCCACTGCCCCCTACCACAGCTGCTGTCATTTCTGTGGCTGCAGGGGAAGACTGTGTTGATCCTTCGGTGCTGGTTGGCCGGCTTTGGTTTTTAACGTTGACATTTGCCGTCCGGTCATCTTTGATCTCATTGGGTCTAGAGTATACTGTGGTTTTCTGAGTCGAAGTCGTGGAGGACTGTATAGGTTTAAATGATGTGATCGAGGGTATCTCTGCAGACGGACGTAACGTGGGCTTCTTAATCGCAGTAGCCTCACCGAGAACCAAATGGTCTATCCTATTAACTAAAGTTTTTGGAGGATTAAGTTTTGGGGGAGAGAAAGGATAGCGTGGAGGTATTGGCACAAATGCCGCAGTCGTCGGCATCTGTGATGGTCTTCTTGTGGTCGTTGTAGAAGTTTGAATTGCTTGCCATTTAGGAGATGTAGGTTTAGTTGAAGCTGCGCTAGTAACATATGCCTTTTTAGATGTAGTTGTAGTACTCGTCGTAGTATCGTAAGAATCGCTTAAGAGCAGTTTTAAGACACTGCCAAAGGAAAAGCCTTCATCGTCTTCGTCCTCTTCATAGTCCGTGCTGTTGTCGGGGGCGACGCTGGTAGCGGGCGGTGGGGTCACTCCCAATTTTTGTTTAGGACCTTGAGTCGTTGTTGTCACATTTGTTATATTTAAAGTTGAAGGTGTCGTGGTTGAGACATTGCTAGTTACGATGGACATGCTCGTTGTTGAAGAATATCTGACAGTAGTGTTAAGTCCTGTAGATGAAACGTTCGCTGGGCTATTTGTTGCGGTGCCGTTGTTGATTTCGGTCACAGAAACATTTTCTTTTTGTATGTAAGTAATATTACTTTCCGGAATTTTTGATTCATTTAACGATACTTCTGTATTTCTTGATGGTAGTAGAGTAACCGCATCATTGGGTGAAGTTTTGTTACCTAAAAAACAGTTATAATGATAATAAACCTTGCGTTATGCTTAAGGACAAATATAACGTTATTATATAGTATATTACCATGATCGCAAACGAGATGTCCGCAACACAGATCTGCAGAGTTGATGGAAGCAGGTCGCCTTGAGCACCCGGCTGGTGTGTGACAAGGTCGAGGAGAACAATGCATTTCGCCCCACGCACAAGTACATACAGAACAAGCGAGAGAGATAGATTCGCCTTCCATTACTCTTCGTCCATTACTAGCCAAGCATTCACCTGCAAAAGAACCTATTTTTTTAATCACCTTAGGAAATTAAATAAAATATATTGTTTGGCAAAACGTGAAGTTTGCACCGAAAAACTAAGTTTTTAACGCAAAAAAATAGAAATACTTGCACTTGGGTAAGCTTTATTTAATTCATGCTCATTTCCCTACATTCATTTGAAACTATTGAAAAAGAAAAGATAACAAAAAGGGTTCTTATACCTTGGGTATTATCTAGCTGCATTGATGTAGTCAAGTGAGGTATAGGTGGCCCCGGAGGCGTGCTAGGATAAACGGCAAAATACTCGTCAATAATTCCACCTGGACCCTTGGGAACAAACCCTCCTGAAATACAAAAGTTACACAATGATGTTTATTGGAAAACATTTAAATACAACATACTTAGTGAAATTGAACTTTACCTTCGGTTTCGACCGGTGGTGAAAACAAATTAACTGCGGGCGCTTCGACACTGAAAGTAGGCGGCGACGTTGTTGTTTTCGTGGAAGATTTCCCGTGCACAGGGATTCGATTACCAAGGGAAGCTGTAATTGTGTATTCATGGTATATATCTCCAATATCATTTTCTGCACTGGGGTATGCATTATTATTGAAACTGACATCGTGATCCACTGAAGGATATACTGCTGAAAGTTGCTTTTCTGGAGTGAATACAGGATATTGTGTCGGTATTGTCACATCTTCTCGCTTCGTAGCAAATGTTTCTTTCGTATCGATGCTTGGGAAGTAAACTGGAAACTTATCTTCTCTCTCTAAACTGCCATAAGATGACTGTTTTGGAGGTTCATCGTCTAGTACAGCGTCGGCAGCAACAAAGGGTATAATTCTGAAATATATATTTTGTGATATTTATTGAATTGCTAATATTAGCTTGTCAAACAAAAATGAAAAATAGGTCAATCAAATAGGTATACTTATAGGTAAACTTACTTGAGATTTGGAAGTGATGGTGGCAAAGTGGGCTCAGCGTAATCATAATCGTAATCGCCTTTAGTCTTTTTATCAGAAGTATTTAGAACATGAACCGAATTCGTTGATAATTTGGGAAGATCGGTTGTTCTGGTGGTAGAGGCGTTTGTGTTTGTGTTCAGCGAGCTAGTAACATTAATGGTGAAACTTTCTCCGTCTTCTAAGCCATCGCCCATGTAGCCGTGGGTAATGATGTCGACTGGCGATGACGTGCGAGTCTCCGCAGCGCTTGTCACTGTCGCCACCGGGACACGACCTAGAGATTCTTTTATTATCATCTCTGTTTTGTTGACAGTTTCAGCGGAAGATAGAGCAGTAGATGAAAGCTCTGCTGTGCAATTGATAGTTCCGTTAATCATAATCTTCATCGAACTTTCCGGCTGATCGGCCAAGGTGGTTTCTGATACCTTGTCAGTAGTTGTCAACTCCGTGGTGGATGATGGAGTAGCAGTTGTAGTAGGTGTAGTTGCCACTGTTGTAACCACTGCAGTAGTAGTAGAGGCTTGTACTGTAGTAGATGCTGGCGGTGGATCGCTAGTTTTTCGTTTAACTTTAGTCGTAGTGAGCAAGTTTTCGGCAGCGACAGCAGACTTTGATGATTTTTGCGTCATCACGAATTTTGTAGGTTGCGTAGTTGTTGTGGTAGATTCAATTTTGCTCGATCTTGACGAATGAAATGAACGGTCTTCAATTTGTTCGAGTTCCAGTGCATTTTGCGATAGAGAAGTCAGCGGTGATTCTGAAAATAAGTTTGTTATCTTTACTTTATGATGAGAAATATCATCTTCTCGTTTCTCCCATGGGTACCGTAATTATCGGCCAAGTTATTACATAACTGCGATCAGAACCAATCAGATCATCTCATTGTTTATATACAGGGTGTCCCAGAAACGACACATTCCCGTGAAACTAGAGGTAAATGAACCTAAGGCCTATCAGATAACATCAAAACAGGTTTAGTAAAAGTTTTCTGGCTTTCGAGATATTACAACTTTTGTAATTTTTTAGGAAGCTTATACTTTTTGGTCCCTTTTTGCCTACTGCTACAATAAATATTTGCTAACGCACGTTTTATTTTTACTTTACTTGAGATAATCCAGTAATAATATTTATATTTCTTAGGTTGAAATGCATTGCATGACAAAAATAGATAAGATGAGATTTTATTTGTGAAATAAGATTTGGTTTTGAAAAAGGCACTTTGTACTATTTAATATTGTCTTAAGTTTTCGTGATACACACTATTATATAAAACACGTTTAAACCGAATTTATCGCGTATATTTCTATTTTAAATTTTATCTCGACGTTTCGGTGTCTTTGCATACCTCGTGGTCAAGAGCGACTGGCCACGGGGTCACAAATATACGAGATAAATCCGGTTAAAAAGTGTTTCATTTAATTTGTACTAATTTTCTACTAGAGTAAATTACTACTTTGAAAAAGGCATACATCTAAGCATAGTTAATAAGATTATGTGCACTTAAAACGCCATACACTTATTTTTCACACTATTCAGTTACACTTTAGTCAAGTTTTTCGAAATGAAACTATCAAAATTATTACTGGTTTATCCCTAGTGACTAATAAAGATAGTCCTAGTAAAAATAAAACCTGCGTTAACAAATATGTATTGCATCAGTAGGCAAAAAATGGTAAATTTTTAAAAAAAAATCACAAATATAGTAATATCTCGATAACCACGTAACTTTACAAAACCTGTTTCTAATAGGCCTGATCTGATAAGTCTTAGGACCTAGTAAGGATCGACTTCCAGTGTCAAGGGAACGTGTCGTTTCTGAGACACCCTGTACCTATAATTATATGATAAGAAACTCTTGAAAAACAATAAAATTATCATTTTTTTTATAATAGTTAAAGACTTCATGTATCGACACGAAAATGCCATGTAAATGCCCCCAACATGCAAGAGTTTCAACGATTTATTATCGTTTTACTATCCAGTTGGACATTTGACACTACCAAGCTTATGAAACCGACGTGGATTCTCGACAATAGAACCCTACGTTAGGTACATACATAAAAAGATATAAAAAGTTTTACTATAAGATATCAGGCAAGAAGATGGGTTTCCATGGTTGTAAGTTGTTATTGTGTATTTTTAAAAGAATTTTAAATTATTGAGTTTTTTGCCACTTCTTCTCAACAGATTGACTTTCCAAAATGGTGGTAGATTCAGTTCAATTTGTTAATTTGTTTGATTTATTTCAAATGTATTTAAATACTTACTAAATAAAGATTCTTTTGACTTCGACTTTGACATGAACAGGTACGCCTGAGAGACTAAATAAATGAGATACGTTTACTAAATTTAGCCAAAAGAGTAGAGCAGTACCGCTGCGATGGTCGCATAAGTAGCGGTGCGGGCAGCAGTCGCCGGGCCGCAGCAGCGGGCGGCAGCCGGGCACAGGCGGCGCGCAGGCGGGCGGCTGGCAGCGCACGGCGCCGCGCAGGCAGAAGCAGCGCGTGCACGCGTCACGCTCCGCCGCTGACACTCGCGTACCCTCGCGCGCCCACACGCCTTCTAGCAAGCAATCTGCAACATATATTAACACTTATAGGTTATTTCATTTTATACAGATTTAACATTAATTTTACACTGTTTCACGCAGTGTTATATCACTATGCCAAATTTCACCCAAGTCCGTTCAGGCGTTCCGCCGTGATTGGAAAATAAACATAATATTAGTAAAACATTAAAACAGAGGAAAAACAATTGTTTTTTAAATAAAGGAATACATACATACATACATATATACACAACATCACGCTTGTCTCCCTTTGGGGCAGGCAGACACTAAGGAATGCCAACTGCTCAATCCAGACATACCTCTTTTACTTCCTCCACGGTTCATTAATCGTTTCATTCATACTTGATCGCTGGTTACGGGTATTTTTAACTAGACCTTTTTTCAGTATTTCGCCAAATTGGTCGACATACGTTTGCCTGGGGCGGTCCCTTCCAATATCACCATCAAATCGTGCTCTGTGCACCTCTTTCGTAAATCTACTTTCACTCATCCTTTTTAGTGATTTTAAGTGATATCCTATCACTCAATTTCAATCCACACATGCTCCTCAAAGCTCTCATCTCCACAGCATTAATCCTTCTTTCATGTGTCTTCTGCCACACCCAAGATTCTCTACCATACATAAGTATTGGCGCCAAAACTCCCTCAAGTTCGGCAAGACGTGCCTTATTCGGTATAATTTTCCATAACCGAGTACAAGGCGCCATTAACACTTTTTCCTGCTTTAACCCTCCTTTCAATGACACCGTCATACTTCCCGTCGATTGTAAACAAGGAACCCAAGTACACAAACTCATTCACTTGCTCCACTTTTTCGTCTCCTATCACAATATTGTATTTCGTCATATCTTCATTCCTCTCCATTTCCTTTTAAATGCCACATACATCACAGTGAAATTCCGACGCCGACGATGCGAGTAGAACCTGGTCGTCGGCGTAAAGCAGTCTTGATCACTGTCTCAATCATTTTCAGACCCCGATTGGATTCTTTCAAATCTGTAATACATCCATGAATAGTTTGAACAGCCATGGGTCTCCATGGCTACACCGCCTTGTATATTACACGTGGCACGAGTTTCGACAAAAAGGTGTATTTTTTAATATTCATGTAAATTTTTGTGAGTGTAGCCTTAGTGAACTTCTAATCTGTTATTATCTTTTTAAGGTTTTTAGCTTGTTTGGGTAGTTTTAGTGACTCTTTTCTGATCTAGAATCCAATTGCAGGTCTTTATGGGTTTACTGAAATCTGCGTAAAATATGTTTCCAGGCAATTTCTTTTTAAAATATGTTTCTCTTGCAGCATAATTAAACATTAAAATAGATTATTTATTTTTTGATCCATATGGTGGATCGATCATATGCATCAGGCGCAGATGAATAGTAAATTTGCCTACAATCATGCATAGCTCATCATATATACAGACTTCACTGTTGTTAATTTTCTACATGAATCTTTAACCCAAAAGCGCCCAAAAGCAAGTTTTTATTTAATAAAATTCATTCTAGAACGTAGGCATTGTAATCAGAATGCCACCTACAGATGATGCCATAGATGAATCAGGTATTTGCCTTCGTGACATCAAGATCAAAGCTACCTGGCTGCACATCTTTCTAGCTCGTTCGTTGCACTACTAGCTTGTTCCTGCACAATTTGCCATATTCCTAATTTATTTATCTAACCAAGTAGGTACGATCACGCGCAGCTTACATACATACATACGTCAATTCATTACCCTTCGATATAATTATTATTTATATTAATTCATCGACTGGAAATTGATACATAGGCCATTATGTTCCGGAAAATGGCAAACGGACGCGCCATAAGAATCAGAAGAACCAAATTATTAATTTTTATTTTATACCTTGTTCGCAATTATTCTAAAAAATATAATTTCCACTAGTAATGGATAAAGCTTAACTGCAGCAAAAAAATACGTGTATTTATGTTGGTTAGTTACAGAAATATACTGAAAGACATCAAAATATTTGTCTTTGAAAAAATACCCATTTAAATCCTCATTTTTAACAGCTAAGTTAACAATCGAGGTTATCTATTAACGGAAAATAGTGATAACATGAGTTCATAGAGTATTTATGATTTCGTTGTTCTTTTGTAAAAACTATCAGTCTTACTATTAATCTTATCTTCATTACTTAATACGAACATTGTAATTGTTGATGTATTTCCAAATGGGATACTGAAAATTTGTATCTAATCTCTGTAGAGGGTCTATAATTCCCAATATCTTGGATTTTGAAATTGTTAATGAAGGAGGACTTTACCATGTTTGCTATGCAGAGCTGGCGTCGAGCTGGCGGCGGTGGCGTTGTGATCGCAGTAGTAGCGCTGCGGGCAGCAGGCGCCGGGCGCGGGCTGCGCGCGGCAGTGCGGCGGCGGCGGCAGGCAGCGCGGCCGCACGCAGCGCCGCCGCCCGCGCATGCAGTAGCACGCCTCGCACGCCGCGCGCGCCGCCAGCGCCGACCCCGACGCCCACGCCGCGCCCTCCTCCACGCACACTGGGAACACACCTGAGGTTATCGCTCGTGAACTGTGCTTTAGCCCTCCTCACCACCGGAACGAACTTACCGTGAGAAGAGAGGATCGGTGTGCTGTAGTCGGTGTCGTCTTCCATGCGGGCTGAAGCAGCGTTCTCTAGTACGGTGATTCCATCTTAAAAATAGAGTTAAAAAGACAATAGATTGGTAAAGACTATTAAACAGGTACGATGAGATAAAGATAGTGGATCAATTTTTAACTATCAACTTTTAATTTCAGACCATTATGAGATGAATAGTAGACATACCATAATATAAAAAGAATTCGAAAACTATATCTGAAAATATATTATATCTACTGTTGGAATATATATTTTTCAATTTAATAAATTAAGTGTATTACCTGGACAATGCAGCTCGGGGCAGCAGGCGTCGCGGCGGTAGCGCAGATGGCAGCGCGGCGGCGGCGCGGGCGGCGCGGCGCAGGCGCGGCGGCGGCACTGCAGCGCGCCGGCGCCGCACGCGCAGCGCAGGCACGCGTCGCGCACCGCCACCGCCGCGCCCGCGCGGTACCAGCGGCCCTCCGACACGCACCCGCCGGCCGCGTCCCCGCCAACCACTCCGGCACCACCTGCACGCAACATAAAGGAATCATGAGAAATAGGTTCTGGAAGACTCATAGAAGAATTAGCTGTTATAAAACGCACAGGCACTCATAACCGCCAAAGCCAGCGCAACAGTTATGAAATGGCCTTCTCTCTTAGATCCGTTGATATTTTATTGATATGAAACAGATATTCGAAAATATATTTTTTTGCAAAACTACATGAAATACAGATAAAAAGATCAGTTTTAAAATTAAATAAAATTAAATGACTGTGTGAATCAAAGGAACTTTTATATCGTTATTTAGGAATTATAAAGTTATGTGGAATTTAGCAAAAAATATCTACTCGGTTGCCGCCAGTGAACGATTGCCGCTCGTAAAGATGACGAGCTGTGTATTATTAAGTGGCGTGCTTCGTGTTAGGGTGTCTTTAGTTATTATTAGAAAGGACATATTTTATTTTATCGTCGTGGATTTACACTTTATATAAACTTTCGAAACATGAAAAATAAATTAATTTACGGACTTATTACGTAATCATATCATCGCGTCGTTTTCTGAAGAGTCGGTTCTTTCTAATTACCATATTCACTTACCATCATGTGAGATGAAGGTTAAATGCGGTTCAATCACCGTTACAGTACAATTTTTATCTATACATTAAAACGAAGGGTTTGACAAATTCTTCATCGCAGCCGATGTCAGCGGTCGGCGGTCAACACCGGTGTGTAAGATCGTCAAGTGAATCCGACAACTTAATAGCCGTATAGCAGAAAGATTTCTTTTTATTTTATTTTATGGACAACAAAATACGTTGAAAGAGGTTTGGCATTCTTTATACGAGCAATATTTTAGTGTCTCACATTAACTGGAGTTTAAATCGGAGACAAAAATAATGCAGTTACCTACCTAAGTACATCGTGATAAACTGTATAAAATGTGCAATGTTTTTCCTTTCTAAATTATTTATTTTGCATTCGTCTACAAGAACACGGATAGCATGAGCACAGAAGATATCATAGGCTTCTACTAACCGATATTCTCTATTTTAAATCAAGATTTCGCTTGATTTTGTAAAAAAGCTCAACTGATAGTGCAAAAATAGGAGTATATAATAGACGTAAAATTTTAAGTACACTCTTTAAATGACCATAAAAAGTGTTTTTATATACCAGGTTCTACTTTGATAAACCATTGTAAAAAAAATAGATTTGAAAGGGTGTGAACTTGGGGGTAAAACGCGGTTAAATTAAGGAAAATTGCAATAAAATTAAGTAAGAACTTCAAGGAAACAGTACAGTTAAAAGCTTTAATTTTAATGTTTTGTTAACAGTATATTCTGCATTGCAATGTTTTTGTTAAAATATCTAAAATAAGTGATGAATTCATTGCATTTATAAGGATGAAAAAAGCTAAAGTAAAGTACAAAAAAAAAAACGAAAAAAAAATATACTTATTAAAAAAGAGCTTTGGTTCATTTCATACTTCGGGAGCACAAGAACTCAAATAAAAGCAATGAAATAATGTCTAGAACGTAAAAATGAACGGCAACTTATTAAAATTGAGGAAACAAAAAATTGTATAAAATAGAATTGTATTCACAGTCCTATATTCCAGGAAGTAAAATATGATAAGTTACCGAGACAATTAGAAGAGAATAGAATTGAGTAAAGGAGACAGAACATGCTCCATACATTTCTGGGCCACGGTGTAAACAACTTGACATTTGCTTTTTTTATTTAAAATATAATCATGTTTCATCACCGAAATTTTCAAGATAAAATTTTCATAATTTTGTCTATAGGTATACACAGAAGTTAAGTGAGCTTAGAATCACTTTCGAAAGCTATTCTTTTTCTTATTGTTGAGATCTATAAACGAATTATTGTATTTTGAATTATTTAGAGAGTTTATAATTAAAAATAAATAGTTGCACATTTTACTTAGATAGCATACTAGATAAAATAGGACATTATAAGATATTACCTATACTTACTTAGTTATTAGTTATAGTTTTAAACAACTATTCAAATTAATAAATTGATACTAACAACTTTCACTTTTCTTAGGGCTATCTTAAAAATAGAAAAAACCATGAAAATACTCAAGTGCAAGGAAAGAAACCAAACAAACGAGTGAACAAATAGATCGATTGACTTACTGAAAGAGTCAATTACCATAACTTCGTTCTTAATTCACTCAGTGCTGCCAAACCTAATAAAGAATTTCGCCTATTTTAATTACAAAATAATTATTTAAAATTAAAACTAACGCGGATAGTTTACATTCATTTAACCTTATAATGATTCTCAATAAATATTTCTTCAATTTTACTCAGCGTATTTTCAATTATATTATGAGTTATTCATCCATACTAAAAACCCATGACAGCGATTTCCATATCTTGAATTAACTTGTTTCCCCCTCCTACATTTTTAGGGGTTTTATGTATTTTGAATAAGGATAAAATAAGCTATTTTTTTAGACCAAAGTCAACCTGTTAACCCTGTGGCCCAGGCTTACTCAGTTTCCTTTCATTTATTCGCTGAATTGGTTATAAAAGATCTTAAAGCTTGGTAAGTACATCATACTCAAATACTGGGAGCGGCGTGCAAATTTTCATAATATTAATTTAAATGACAACATACAAAACTATACATTTCACAACAATTCAATAATTTAAGATTTAAAGACAATAGAATGGAATTAAATAAAACAATGTCTCTAAAATAAAATAATGTCGACAAAAAATTTAATAAGTGACATACTCAGTTTGTAACAGATGAATTCTTTTGAAAATTTGGCGCATTTAGCAGCAATTGTAAAGAGAACCTGCTAAAAAATTGGTTTCCATAGCACTGAAATTAAAGAAAAAACAATACTTTTAATGTGGCTCCTCAATCCATACTCAAGAGGTGTATATCTTTAGGATTTAA
The DNA here is from genome assembly GCA_944452665.1 of Stenoptilia bipunctidactyla. Lineage (NCBI taxonomy): Eukaryota > Metazoa > Arthropoda > Insecta > Lepidoptera > Pterophoridae > Stenoptilia > Stenoptilia bipunctidactyla. Next base: position 840,462 of record OX101732.1, read on the forward strand.
GCGATCAATTAATATATTCGATAAGATGATCATTTAGCCGGTGTTGTGTTTGATTTTGCAGTAGAGAAATAAAGTAGAAAAATAGCGCCAACTTTGTACATGAACGCATTCTTTCTACGAATTGGCTCCTCAATCCTGACGTTCTACTTGTATAATATAATTTCATGTAACTAGTGATATATTTTACTGCTAAATCCAGAATTTGTGCTGCAAAATAAGCTATTTTGCTGCTAAATAATGGTGAAATCAGAATTTAAAAACCAGATGTGGCTCCTCAATCCTTACGGACATATCTTTGTGTGGGTATATTTAATTTAAATTTGTTACGTCCTTTGCTCTTTATCACTGAGGCATTTCAAAAATGTACAGACAGGGAATAGTTAACAATGATATTTTTTTTAAAATTCACTCATGACAAATGACATACTAGTAAAGAAAGAACCAGTAACTTACCTATCTCTCGAGCAGTGCGAAGCAACACGAGGGGGTAGCCGGGCAGGACAGGCGTCACATCTGTAACACAATGTTTATACGGACACATCAGTCGCTGCAATCATTTACTATATACAATTAAATAAGGTTCAGATGTGATGTTATCCAAACTTACAAGCTATCGCCAAACACGCGTTGGGTTGAATTCAACTTACACTGGCCGAAAATTGATTTCGGGCCTCAGGCCATATTGCACAAATATTGCTGTTATTGTTAAAGTTCTAAATATCTCGCACTTCTCCATAAATAACTCCAACTTTACAGTAATTGATCAATCTTTTAAGGAAAACCATATACTTTAATATCATGCAAATCGTGGTGTGAGTGAACCACCGCAGTGTTCCCACGCTAGGCGTTCGCCGCTAGCCGTTGACGGCTAGCCCGGGCCGCGAATATACAAAGGCTATACTATTTGAGTCACGAGTCAGACTCTAATAGAGGAGCTTTTGTTTATGCATATTACTCGACAATACCTAATCGAACTCAGTAAAAAAAATTACTGAAATGGATTAGCTTTTGCTCTTGTAATTTTCAAAGAAATGCAAAGACAAAACCTAGTACTGTATAATACATATTCACTCAAATAGATAAGCTTTTGCCAAGAAGAAAAGTAGGTATATCTTTGTTTGATATACATTGCGATGAAAGAGATAAGCTACGAGAAGGACTCCCGCACCGGAAGGCGGAGTCGGTACGGTTAGGTGCGACGACGAGCGCAGCGAGGAGGAGCATGTTAGGTTGCATATAGTTACACACGTGCGCGAGCCGAGCGAGCGAAGCGAGCGGTGCCGCGGCAGCGGCCGGCGAAGCGCCATAAACCTGGTCAGCTATTATAGTCAACCCTGGACATTTCCGACATGGTCAAAAGTCAAACATTAAGTCATCAAAATAACGATGGTCATAATGCATGCACATTTTATTCCTATCTTTGAAAATCAGAACAATTGCCATTTAAGTATCAAATTGAAGTTAACGATCGGTAAATATCGGTATCAAATGGTATAGCATTTGTTGCTGCAATGTTACATTGAAGTAATCTCACAAAGTCTATACGACTTCGGTCAATTTCTGTACTAGAATAGATTAGGGTTTCGGCAAGTTTTTGTCATACAAAAGCTAATCCAGTTCAGTTTGCACTTTCACTCTAATGGTATAGACTTTGTAAATACGCGCCCGGGCCTGCACACCTTTCTACTTATCACGCAGACTAGCTGTTGTGTCTCGATGCGTGTTTTTTGCATACCTTAAATGCAGACTGAGTGCACAAATGGCGTCATAGTCGAATGCATTCATTAAATAATAAATAAATAAATATTTCTGACACTCACACAACATTATCTAGCCCAAATTAAGTTTCTTAAAGAACTTGTGTTATGGATACTAGATAACTGATATACTTAAGAAATATATACACATACATATTGAATAAATACATATTTTTATTAGAATAAACTTAAATAAACATATAAACATCCATGACTTGACGACTAATATCTGTGTTCATCACACAAATATCCGCCGCCGCCGGGATTCGAACCCAGGACCTCTGGCATAGAAGGCAATGTATGTTACCGCTACACCAGTCAGTCGTCGATTGTAACACAACAACATGTTAATAAACAAAAGCGCGCCGTTCTTTCTATTGGAACTAATGAACTCAAAAACTACGGAATGCATTTCGATACGTTTCTGTTAAACAGATTTTGTTAAACTGTTTAAACTTGATGATTAGAGTTGAAGATGTAGGAATGGATTATTGAGAATGAACCTGTGACCTTTGCAATAGCAGCAGCAAGTCGCTAGGTCAGGATCAAAAATGGATGAACAAATTGAAATTTGCAAAGGCGCTATTTACCATATTATGACTAAATAATGACTAATATTAACTAACTTCTATGACTCTTGATGCCGACTGTACCTTATCATTAAACTGTATTCTGTATTTCGACTTTTAACCGAATTTTGTTTAGTTAAATTATATAAGGGAAAGACTGGTAATTAGGGCCGTATTTTTTCAAATGCATGTTAAAAATTAACTTTTAACATAATTTTTGTTGAGCATATTTTATTTATTTATGTATTAAAAGGTTCGCCAACAAGGTACACACTAATATATTTACCATTAATACAGTTTGTAAAGGTTAGTTACTAAGTGCAACCTCAGTTATAGGCAAACACAGCATGCTATACATTTTTCATATTATTATTTGTCAGGGAAAAATATTACAATATAACAATCTAAATACAATGTATTTGTCTAAATAAATTAAAGTATTTTTAAATGTAAAAACAAAAATTAAACATAGATGTTTAAATAAAAAAGTTACAAAATAAAAGTCATTAAAATTAAAAGTTTTAAAATTATTAAAAACGAAAAAAAATCTAGCCAATAATGTCTTAATTATGAAGATGCTGAACCAAACGATAAATTATTGCCAATAACCTGAATAAAGTTCTCACAATTATTTCAGTTGAATAAGATCTTATTCAGATGTCTTAAACTTGTTGAGATTAGAAGTAAAAATACAGATGTCATTATTTCTGCTGAGCTCATTGTAAGATCGACACATTCTTGCTAGTGGAGCGTAACGTCCTATATTTTTGTTATTTTTAGTAGGCCTAGGCACTCTTAGAGGTACACTTAAAGTTGTTTTATACAGTAGGCTTTATAATATTTATTTACTTTAACTTATAAAATGAAACAAAAATTAATAAACTTATTTTTTCTTAAACATTAATCAACGTATCTGTATACATTTGTTGAAATTCAACAAAATTTGTGATCTCCGCTGGGGTCGACTTTAGTGAACTTGTTCGGACCCTATATTGAACCCCATTTAGGGCTCTGAAAAACTATGATGTAATACTGATTTATTAAATAGTTTAAAATTTATTCATTGACATTCTAAAAATGTTACGATATAATATAAGTATATAGATAAGCTGGAGCACCCTCCTCTCCCCGTTAATTCATGCTTAAAAAATAACATTGATGGAACCACTCGACCTTTGTATAATGGTTTTATTGACATCAAATTATTTGTGTCAATAATCTTTTCATAAATATCGATAAAATAATCTTTCAATAGCTATTAGATCTTTGACTCTGTTTAAGGAGGTAGCTTCCTAGAAGCGGTTCAATATACCGAACAGAATGGATAAGTACGATTGAAAAAGTTTTATAAAATATAACCGTTGGCACACTTTTCAAGTAGATTGACTACTCACTAGCTGTTTCACGCGGTCTTACCCGCACTATTTCTATACAAACTAATACCAAATTTCATCCTAATCCGTAGAGCTCTTCTCGGCGTTGCTGTGATCCGCACATCCATCCAAAGTTTCACGTTTATAATATTAGTATGATTTATTAGCGCTCCTAGCACGAATCGATGAAACTTACATCAACTGAGCAGAAAAGGATTCTAAAAAATAAATACACACATTTAATGTCACAGAAAAATGAATATAGCCAATAAACAATCAAATTACATCAACTTACATTGTTGCAAATCAAGAAATTTAACAATTACTTTTCGAGATACGAAAGTGATCTAATTTACCTGCCGGTTCAACATACCACACTATTCCCTATCAAAAAGACATATTGGTGCTTCACAGAAACCGTGGTGACGAATAAAACTTATGACCAAAAAATACAAAACTTTGATTTCAACGGAATTTTAGTTTTTTTTTTAGAACGGTCAAATGATCTTTTGAGCTGTATAATTTTCTGGGTCATTATCACGGTAACCTGAGCGGGGCTCCCACAGCTTTTTCCGCTACTCGTATTTACATACAAAAGCTGTGACTGCGCGGGTCAGCGGGCGGGGGCCTCGTCCAGCCTAACTGTACCGCGAACAATGGGCTCCAGGCGGGCTGGGAGCCACCGCTCGCCGCTCCAGTTGCCGCGCCCGCCGCTGACCCCGCGCCCCGCTCCCGCGCCCTCCCCGCCTGTGGGAACCCCATTGTGCTCGCACATCATACTTAAACTATATCTGTAAGATTCCGCTCAAAGATAATAGCATCAATTTGCGGCACGTTTGATCTCGAGATATTCCTGGTACTTGATCGACAACGAATAACATCTGTACTAAAATAGCTTACAGCTGCAGGACCGGACGACGATCGCCATACAGCGGTATAATGTGCATGGATAGAGGAAACATTAAAGTTGGAATCACCTTATTTCCTACGTCCATAGACTGTAGTAAATGCCATTAAGTGCGTGAGTGCGCGGGAGTATGATGTCACCAGCAAAACAAACACCGGCGCGGCGCGGGCGCACAGCGGTCACTGCCTTCTCGCACTTGCACTTACCTACTTTATGCTGTTTTACCGCAAACGTCGCTACTAATCACATATTTCATGATCACCTTACATGGAGCTACATCTGAATAAGGTAATATGAGCATAATTGCGAAATATTTGATATTCAAAATCGAACTTGATAAGCGAGCGACGGTGAACTTATCGGCTGGCAGCCGGTTGTGAGGCATGCCGAGAACACACATTTGTATTGGCATTCATTGAGCAGGCGGCGGTACCGCACCGCGCAGCGTGGGCGCGGAGCTGCCCTACCCGCCTCGCTTTAAAGTCGAATATAGAATGCTACGATGCGGGCTATCAAAAGGAAAACATAGCGGCTAACATTAGCATACTCTGGCGCGATCACATTCTTACTCAAAATACACAATTTATGACGTAAGTCGTCGCTGGGCGACGCGTCGGCGACCCAGCGCTGCGGGCACGGCTGCCGCACTACACTCCCGCGGATGGCACACAACCAAGAACTTCCTGCAAGCGCATCCTTCGCTGCAATGAACCACGAAATCGCGTTACGAACTTTTCGTGACTTCTGAGGAATCGAACACATTAATCGGTTGGGTGTTACTAACTGATACACCATTATCAAATTGGTGTATCAGTTAGTTTAAACGTTTTATTTTATGAAAAAGTTGTTATTTCACATCATAAATAAACATTTTTACTTATGTCTAATTGATGACAATGAAAGACAAGGCATTATCACATATAGAAGTTAATTGCAAATGAATGTTATTTTAAGTGCTTTGATAATAACAGAGTACAATTTTGAAGTTTTCTCGAAAGTTAGTGGCCGTGTGACCGGACCGGTGACGGTCCAACGGCCCGGCGGACCGGCGGCGGCCCAAAAGGCTGGCTACTCGTTTAAGCAAGTAGAGCAGAGTTACATTGTGGCGCGAACTGCGAGAGCCTTCCATTGTTACTAGCGTTAACGGACAAATTGTGTCCTAGAATCGCCATTCAAGTGTGTCTTACTTTTCCGTCGCATGTAAATATATTACTGTTGAATACGTGATTGTCGTTTTGTTACTATTTATGACTTAAACTTAGTATTTAAATAAATAATTAAGGATAATTATTTTATAAAAATAAAACTACCCATCAATTGCAAGTAGGTATAATGTAAATTTAAAAAAAAACTTTTCATTATGTCCCCGGGTTCCATAAAGACAGCGTAACGTCGAGTTAGAATGTAAAAAATTAAAAAAAGGATTTAATTTTATATTATGAATAGTGAACACTTAAGGGTATGTTAAAAATACATTGGCCAAATCTAAATTTCAGCTGTCCTTGCTGTAATTTCGATTTGAAAATAATTTGCTAACAAACATACCTTTACTTAATATTATTTAATTGCGAGATATCTGGTAATTATTCCAATCATCCAGGGTTGAAGGTTTTTCACACAAAGAATGTTTGCAAATAAATAGTTTATAAATGTACGTTAATTAAATCTATTTCAATTTGTTAAGCTGGAAACAAAGCAAACATCAGATGTATGCGCGTGCGCGCGTTGAACTCTTTCTAGAGCGCAGGACACTTGCCGAATCACCCTATAACATTACCCACCGAAAAGTTTGTTTAGCTGTCAATATAAAAAGACGTAGAATATTTCTTCAACATTACACCTTTATGGATTTAAGTGATATAATTTTACATTCAAATAACAGCACGTTTTCAACCTCGGTGGCCGTTGACTCTGGCCATGTATACTAAAGTACCTATATTTAAAAAAAAGATCTAAATCCGCAAACACCATATATTGTTCAAAGAAGATGAGCTGCGGGTGGTCGCGATAATAATAATATTGTGTGTCGATACGTACCGATGACAGCGGCAGTTGCGGGCAGCAGCACTATGGCGGCGAAGGCGGTCAGAGTGGCGGCGGGGCGAGCAGCGGATCGTGCGGCGACGCGGGAGGCAGAGCGTGTGGCGGCGCGTGTGGCGGCGCGGGCGGCGGGCGACATCTGCACGTTCGGCCGCGCTCACGCTGCGCAAGGCACTGCGCGCGGCTCGCCTCCCACATGCGTGCGAGCTTTGTTTCTGATAACTTATGATAATAAGTTTCCGTCTTCATAACTGTTTCAGTGATCAACTCGTAGACCACGATGGACCCATGATGCTGTGTCCATTAATGACCATCAAATTTCCTTTTAAATATTGTACACATAAGAATAAATTAAAAGGCTTTTATTATTTCATTTAACTTGCAATCCATGTAAATATGTTCGGGTGAAATCTCGCAACTCAATTTTGAAGCAGATATCTTTGACCAAAAATACCAATTACATATAGGTAATTGGTATTATTTAATTCTTTAGTGTATTTTTCTCTTTTTTTTCTAAATTATTTGACGTAAACTAGAATCACACCATTTCTTCACAAGATGAAACTGCAATTTATATTAAAATCTAGTGGATTCGTGCAACTTATCCGACTGCATAGAGCAGAGGCTTCAGATGTAACGTAATCTCACTCTCCATAAAATACATGATGTCTGAAAACACGTTAGTAATTTACACTGGACAATGAAGCGTTTGGTCGACGTGTTCCCACCGCATCGGGATTCGAACCGGTTACCGCGCTACCACCGTGACGGCGCGGCGGCGCAGCGCCTCTCCGCGAATGTCAAAATTCACATTTATCAAACGAGTTTGTTTCGGCGGTAGTTGTACGCGCTGAGAGGACCAGTGACTTTGCAAAGTATATTTATGGTCCTGGTAGTGAAAAAGTGAAAAAGAAGCGGTTACAAAGATGGTATATTGTTTCGTGGCGAACCTTTGCTTAAGGAAGTTGACATCAATGCTTCTAAGATTCTCAGCAATTTCATATGACTCATATAATATTTTAATAATTAAAATCTGACAGTAAATTATTGCGGATTCAAACATTATTAATTGTTTAACGATATATGTCATGTAGTCTAAATACCGCAGTTGACAACAACTAACATAAATATCGCGAGAAATGTGTTTTTCCTTTAAGAATTTCTTAAAGGAAATGAAGCAATTCATATAGATTTGTACTTTATTTTTATAACATCAATACCGTATCTTGTTCTTGGTGTTAAAACTATTCTATTTTGGAATATAAGACAGGGGTACTGAGTCCCAAAGTGAATGAAGGAGAATGATTACTGATAGAAGTGTCGTGGCACTAGTCACGGTAGTTGTCAGTAACAAGATATATGTATTTATAAAAGCCGAGGGAAGCTCTAAGTTTTCTTCGGGAAAAGTCACTTTAGTTTAGTGCAAAATTCAGGTGCATGTTTTCTTTGAACGAGCTTGCGGTAAAAAGTATGCGTTTAAACCAGGGACCGAAACCGCTTACCCTTAAAGAGGTTTTTGATTGGGTTTTTCATAGACTTGTTTTAAAAAACCCTATCAATTTGGTAACCGTATCGAAGACTTACCCTAATTTAAGGCTTACCATATCAATAGAGTTAGCTTCATGTAAGCAGTAAGCCTATCGAAAACCCTATTGAAGGTTACCGATTCAATAGGGTTTTAAAACCTGCAGGCCAATTTAATCTCTAAGAATATCAAATTATCAAAAATATGACCATCTTTCAATCTCGCACTTCGAATTATACTTCCGAATTCAACAGCATGCGCGGAAAGAGATAGAAATAGGCTAACCCTATCACAGGGTAAGCGCATCCGAAAGTAGTTAACTTTATTCAAAGTGTTACCACGTCGATAGGCTTACCATATCAATAGGGTTACACTTCCATATGGTAAGATTTTGATAGGGTTACCCTATCAATAGGCTTAATCAAATAAAGGGGTTTTCCGGTCCCTGGTTTAAACATGGCTTCATATTGTGATTTCCAAGATAATATTGTATCTAAGATAACACTCAAATGGTGTTTTCCCCGCTGTGCGGTATTAAAGCATTATCGAAACCCATCGAAAATAGGTATAATTTCTCATCTTAAAGTCATTTCCAGCTACTACAACAATGAACGGTTGTATTAGGATTTAAAGTGAGGCTAGGTTCTTTACTCCATTTCATTCTATGAAATTAAAATCCTTAAATATTAACAATATCCTTTGCTAAAATATTTATTTCGGATATAATGTTTATAGTAATTTGAAGAACTTCTTCAACAAAGAAAAAGAGAAAAAAATGGAGATATTCATTTTCTTAAATGAAATCTGAGAATCATAAAGAACGCACTTTGGTGCACCAGCAGTAGTGTGGTACGTAGACATATAATCCTCTAAATAATACGCTAGTGACCCTGCAGATGACTACGAAATCAATCTATAACTTTTTGAGAAATTTCAAAAGAGCACAAGATTCTGCGCAAAAATTTAAAATCAACTGCGATGTGAGCATTTCATAAATCCAGCAATGTAAGCAGATAATCTTTACTAGGTAGACAAGACGTATAACGACTTTAGAAAGGAAATAAAAAACGAAGTGGTTCGGTAGTCAGAATGTTTCGGATTGTTTGATTTCGATGCGCAACTTTTCAGGATTTAGGAATAAGGAATTTAGAAAGGAATTTAAACATCTCGTCAATAAGAGAGTTCCGAAGAATGTTTGTGAGAAGACCTCAAACAAAGACAAAGAACATCATGAAGTGGGAATCATAATTAAAAGGAAGAAAATTCCTATAAGGCAAAGTAAACCATGGTGAGAGCAAAAAGAATAACTTGCGTGAGCTGTTGCCAAAAGCTTCACGAATACTTTTTGATAATATTTATGCAAACTGTACAATTATTGTTGATAAAAAAAATTAAAGCGATAATTTTGGCAAGGTGTAGCCTTAAATCCTAGTTATTTTGTATGCCTTATTATGTGTATTTAATAATATTTTTACGCTTGATTTTCATTATAAAAGTTCAGTTCAGTTTTTAATTCTTGACAACCAGCCGTTGTTACTAAGCAACAGACTATTACTGCCAGTGCCACGTACCTATTGGAGAAAACACGGTTGGATTGAAAGCATTGATTGAGAACTATCATTATTAGCTTAAAGGGCGAACACGAAAACATCTTATCAATAAAGTATAACTTGACAGTTTCAAACTCGTCTCAAGTTTATTGCCATTGTCATACAATAAAAAAGCCGTAAAACAACTTTATTCCGTCGAATTATATTTTATTCGTGAAATAAGTTTTATCCGGCGGGGTGCGGCGTTTGAAAAATCAAGCCTAAGTCAAAGTTGATAAAATTCCAATTAATGTGAACAATACTCAGAAATCGAAGTAACCACTTATTTTTTTTTGTCAAATACGAATTAATTATATGTTTTTTTTAAATAATTGATAATTGACATACATACATAACTTCACGCCTATATCCCTTGTGGGGTAGGCAGAACACCAGAGGCTATGAAAACATCTGATGTCACGTTTGACGTATTTGGAGGTATTATAATAATGGATAGAGACTATTACAGTGACAGGGGGTCAGCCTAACGCCCGTAAAAACGATAACAAAAAAACGCACACTATATTTTTTTTTATTTTAGACATAAAACCCCAAAATTACTTGTAAAACAAAGCTTTAAGACGTATTTACGTTGAGAGTATTAACATAATTGTACTAAGATATTGTATGTAACATACACGAACTAAGTTTCTTCTTTAGATATTTTTAGTACCTAAGTTTGTTAGAAGTAAAAAAATACACAATCCCTAATTGTCTGGTCGATTATTGGCTCCTGTGAGCGGGGCGAAGCGCGGTGCGGGAGTCGCCGCGCCGCGCGTCGCGTCGTGGGCGCAATTAGCGAGCGCTGCGCTCGCGCCGCCGCCGACCGCCACTTATGCCATTCAGACATACTTCCCCGCGTTACTCATACCGAGTGCCGTTCGCGCACTTTATTGCTAATAAGCTAGGTTTTTGCCACCATTCCATTCGGTCGTTTATAGCTTGAATTACCGATGTTCCTTTAAATGAATACTGTTAGAGCTCCTTTTTCTAGTCTCTCGTCGTGAAAACGGGAACTAAACATTAACTAGATGATTATAAAATATTTGTTGAACCGAGGCATATTTTTTTATTGAAGCTGAGATTGCGGCACAATTACTCCGCAGAACATTTCACATTCAGATTAGATTCCCAGCTCGTTTAGCTGAGCAGCACGTCGTCGTGGCTGCGGCAGAGTGACCCACAGCCGCGGACCGCGGCGCGGCGCGGAGACGACGCGGCGGCGACGCGCGGCCACGTCCGAGCGCGCGGACACTCCAATGCGACTTTGTTTGCGACGTTTTTATCTCCTCAGATTCCTATGTATCATTACACTCACAATTACTATGCGACTGCGGTTTTTTGTCACTCCTTTTACAAGGCGACATCCATTACTAAATAACAGCATATGACACATAATAAATAAACATTATTTCTGTGTGAATATTGCACGCGAGCGGCGGACCTTTCAACATTCACTATGTTCGTTTTTTCTTGCAGTATTTGCGAACGATTCACTGTTATTTCAGAGGAAATGACGATCATTTGTAAATCTAACATGAGATCGTACTAAAAGCAACTAATATGGTGCGGGGAGGACGGCGGGCCGCGCAGCCTCATTCCGAGAAACGGCGGCGCACCGCTTGCGCCGCGCCGTGCCGCCGCCGCCGGCAGCGCCGGAACCTCGCCATTATGCCCACTCCACTGCAACACGTGAGAAAAACTTTTCCCTATAATTTATCAGTAACTAATTATCGGATGTGACATCAAACAACGCACTGGTTTGTCATACTAATGACGGCAGATTAGCTACTCATTTCTGAACGATGGTCGAGTGCTTTCTCGATAATAACTCTGGATGCTATCCTAACTTTATTATTTACTGATAACTGCTACGAGTATATGTAATTGAAGTATGCTAATATTTTGTACAAATAATTGGCTCTAGCTACAGGTCTACAATTAAGGTAGGATCCCGTCAGGGTACGACTGGCTAGCGACCACCCCTCATATAAAATCTGTCCTCCAGACAATTAAGTGCAGTTCACATTTTTAACCTTAAATACCGTTTTTCTCGAAATCAGTATTTTTTTTTTGTTTTTCCGCCAAGGAAAGTCCTTGGCACTCACTAAATCAAGCTTTGAATCCAGAATGAATCCTGTTACGGATGAAAGAGAATTCTAAAGAGCTGCTAACCCCAGTGGCTAATAGATATAGAGTACCCGGACAGTGTGGAGACCGCAAGAGCGGCCTCGGGACTCCTCGGCGCGCCTGAGTATGCTCCGCCTTGACAAAGGCCCTTGATCATAATCGGAGCGACAGCCAATCGGTAGCTAGAGTCTGCGCAGCGAGCGGCATCCTGACGGCTGCTACCATAGATGAACTGAAAGCAAAGATGACGAAGCTGAAACAAAGAGATTATCTAGAGTGATGAGTCTCTCTCTGAGATAGGAAGGGTGGAAGAAAGGGACAACGTTTAGAAACGTTGAGCTTGGTGGAGTTTCGAACTTTCGAAAGAGTGAACTTGGTTAAGACGAAAAGAGCACCGTTGAACCCCTGCTGATTTCGGCTGTCATCGAGAGCGGATCGAAAGCCAGAATTTCGTCGATGGGAGCGAGCTAGATCCAGAACGCCATGCGGCCATGAGACCCGTTTGCGTTCTGACACTGGGAAGCCGATTTGGCAGCCGGTTGTGATTGAGTCGCAACTCGGCTGCTCTGACCTGAAACGAAAGTAGAAAGGGCCTTGGGGGCCTTAAAAATGACTGGAGGAGCGTTCGAGCTAGGCTGAGGTCGCTCTCTCCAGTTTTCGTTGATTATATTCAATTCTAGCTGTGACCCGCAACTTCGTCCGCGTGGATACCGTTTATTAGAGTTAGATAAATACTATTATTATATTCTCCTTGAAGTTAAAACTTACCTTATTCTAAATTTCGTCAAAATCGACTCAGTAGTTTAGCTGTGAAAGCGTTACTGATAGATAAACAGACAGAATTACTTCAAAAACTGTTACAACAAAGCAGTGATCCGCAGTTTCACCTAGGTTTTGTGAAAAAGTATAGGTAGGTAGGTATATTACATAGATGATGCCCGCGACTTCGTCTGTATTGAATTAGTATTTCGAGTAGGTTATTTTCTTCTCCAAGGTTCTAATTATCTTTAATAACAAAAATAAAAATGAAGAACTTCGCCCATATAATATGTATAACTTCTGACCACAAACATAGGTAGGTAACTATCTATTAGGTAGGTACATTACAAAGGCACATAGCGTTATAAACAATTGGGGTGCCAAAGTGCCTTAAATTTTAATATTGTCTTAAGTTTTCGCGATGACTATTATGTATGACTATTAAATAAAACACTTTTTTATCTGGATTTATCGCGCGTATATTTACATTTTAAATTTTAACAGTCGCTCGTGACCACGGGGTCTGCAAAGACACCGAAACGTCGAGTTAAAATGAAAATATAAATTATATGCCATTAATCCGGTTAAAAAGTGTTTTATTTAATGCCTTCAATTTTACTTAATTCATGCAATATCTTCATTAATTATACTTAGCTTATTGTTATTCTAGGTAAAGCTAAGTAGTTTTTGCGTGAAAGAATAGCAAAAATCCATCCATCCAGCCATTATCAGTGTACATACAATACTACCTATAGTTATGTATGGCTGCTTTTCACTGCCAAACGGCTAAGCCAATATTAATGTAATTTGGTATAGTAGTTAACACATACGTTACTTTTTATTCCGAAGAAATCTACGGTTTCTGACTTCCAAGAGGCAGAAGCGATCATGAAATAAACAAAACCTTGATTTCCATTTTATATCTGTATGTACAGAAGGCAGTACATCAAGCGTTACAAATCTGTCAAAATTTTTTACTTGAATTTGAACTCTATGCCCTCGATAATAAGTTAAAATTGGTTGGGGAAATTTGACAGGTAATGTAACACTTGTTCCTTCTGTACCTACCTATATTAAATCGTGCAAAAGCTTGCGCTCGCCTCCCGCCTTTTTATACCCTACCGCCGCGAGCCGCGTCGAGCGCGGCAACCGTTACGCTAAAATAATCCTCATATCATTCAGTATTCACGCGCGATGGGTTATTAGCGTATTTCATGTATAAGTTTGGTGTTTCTATACCGATTTCTATGATTCTTTTTTTATTGAATAGGTAATAATGTTAATTTTTTTAATTAGGGATGAGTGAGAGTATTATAAACGTAAGAGTAAACAAATATAATCAGAAAGCTCCGAACTGCTAAGCTATCGGGATTTACACGTGTTATTGAGAGTCAACCATAAAATATAGACATATACTGTTGTGGGATATTTTTTAAATAATTTTATGAAGAATATTTCTGTCATACATGATTTCTATGTAGCTCTAACCATTAAGGCTGCACGGAAGCTTAAAAAATGAAGTAACTTCTCCCGTTTTTCCAACATTTCCCTTCACTGCTCTGCTCTTATTGATTTTAGCGTGATAATAAGTATACTATAACCTGCCCAGAAGTATGAAGAATAATTTTACCAAGTTTCGTTAAAATCCATCGTATAGTTTTTGTTTCTATAAGGAACATACAGACAGACAGACAGACAAAAATTTTACTGATTGCATTTTTGGCATCAGTATCGATCACTAATCACCCCCTGATAGTTATTTTGAAAAAATATTTCATGTACAGAATTGACCTCTCTACAGATTTATTATAAGTATATAGATATAGATAGATAGATAGAAGATATAGAAGATAGATAGATAATTAACAAAATAATAGATCACTAGTTAAGCTTTTTGCAGCGGTTATTTTTCTAGCCAACTTTAAGAAAATGCTGTAGTTTTTATGTGTATACAAAATAAAAGGTCTCCTAAAAAATAAGTTTTCTTGAAAGTATATCTTACTATTATTATATGTGCACTATCACAAAGGCTACTTTTTTCCACTCTTTTTTCCTCTATATTTGTGCGGCATCCAAAATCACGAGGGTAAAACCGCGCAACTATCTGTTTCTCTCAAATAATTCTCAAATAAGCATGGAAATAAATTACCGCGCTTTTATGTTGTATCGTTTGCTCTACATCAAGTGACTATTTCGGTAGTTTCAAATATACTACTGTTTACAATATAGAATATACTGCTTATTGGAAAATAAAAATTATAGGAAAACTTATTAGTTTGAAACTCGTTTAACGTGTAAAAAATAGAATGATATCCAGTGGTGGCGTGCAGAAGTGCCGGCTTCAAAGCTATCTTGGTAACTTTCCACAGGATCAGCGCGGCTAACTGCGGCTAACGGCAGCGGCGGCTAGCTCACTCTCACGCGGCGAACATCACGTACCATCTCAACATGAAATAAAAATATTACGAATGCTTATTGATACTAATTACTAGATACAATTTCTTATATCAGATTTTTTTTAGTGTTCGTTAAATGTTTGTTTTTTATTTATTTATTTAACACTTTAAGTATAAAAGTAAAGTTAAAATAACATTGATTACGAAATTGAAAACAGAAAACAAAGGCACAGCTTATTCCTAAAGAAAGTTCTTCCAGTAGACCTGAGACTGGTTAAAATGCGCTAAGTATGGGGCTAAGCAGTAGTGTGTGTACCAATAACTTAAACTTTATAACTTAAGTTTAGTTAGTTTTTGCTACGAGTATATGCGTTTTATGTTGTACGTGTGATACAAGACCGCTAAAATTTCCTTTTACGACAAAACAATAAATGAACTTTTATGGCAACCCAAGAAAATGCTACTAAAGAATCTAAATTCCGTAGCAGAGTTAATAACCTTTTATGGAAAAGCTGTCTTTATTTTTAAGAATGTAAAGCTTAAACACATAATAATAATAATAAACGTTTATTTTCAGACCAATGATCCATAGTTTGTTAGTAAAACATTGTAGAAACTTAAAGACTAGTGTTAGTAGGCATAATAATAATAATATTAATCCAATTCAAGACAAATTAACAAAATTACAAAGTATATTAAATTATATTAAAATTATTATACATTATATTCAAATTAATACTTATTGAATTAATACTACAGAAAATTAAAATCTACAAAGTCAAAATCAAAATTAAATTGTACATTATATAGGGAAACCTTTTGTGAGAACCGTCCATATTATGAAAGGACTAGAAAATATGAAATCTTAAATAATATGTGCTATTTGTCCTTAAATTTTGTCTATATAATATTCATCTTTTCTGGAAAAAAAAAATCACTCACTGTGGATTGCTATCATGAACCTAAATAGTCAATCCAAGATTCTATCATGCAGAAATCTGGATTTTGGTTTCATGGCAATGCTCATAGATTGTAGAGTGATTACCGTTAGAGTGAACTTCAGGACCCTCTACCTTCTGGAGAGCCCTAAGTTATAAATTTAACTTAAAAACATTGCTCAACAAAAAAAACTTTTCAAAACAATTTGTACATATATTAAAATTTACTGTGGTTTACATTATTTTTTATGTTAGTAGAGCCAGATATTTCTCTTATTTCTAAGTTAAAACACTAAAAAGGAAACTAATTAATAATTTTCATATCTATATCTTGTAATACTTTTATAATAAACATGTAAGAAAGGAGTCAAGTGAGTAGAACAAACATGCCTAGCCCCCGAATATAGCAAATTTGCAAGTTAGTTAAATGCTATACTTACACATTTTTTTGACTTATGAAGTGATTCAATGACGAATGCCTTAAGAACTTAAAGTCAATAGATACATCATGAGTGGGGTTTTTATGTAGCTGAACATTTTTGTGAACCTATTTAATTTCTCTGGTAATTTGGATAACGTTATGAAGCGACACCTGTTAGGCATATTCTGCACTAATGCATATTCTTGGTAAGCAGCGCAAAGGTAGAGTGCTATAGGTAGAGCCTTCACGTGCGATACACAGCTCACCTTAGTTACAGTATTAAAATGTAGATGGCGTTACTCATTTAGAGTGTTTTATACATATAACCAGAACATAACTCATTTTTTTTTCGTTTACAATATAATGGATTGACACAAAACGAGCTGACAGTATCTTGAGTTTCAGGTCGTGCAGCTTGCTGGATGTTAGATTTAATACTTTTCAGGATAGGGTCCCATGTCGGTGATAGTTTCCAACCATCTTCTCTATTGAAATTAGGGTGTTTTTTTAATTTCACTTCCCTGATCATTCTAGGAATGTAATGCTTCTCTCTAGATAAAATTTTCACAGAGTCAAACCTTAAGTAGTGGTTGGGCTTGTCCATGGAATGCTCACAAACTGCAGACTTCGAAGCTCTTCGATTTTTAATATCAGCTATGTGTTCTTTTACGCGGGTTGATACGTTTCTTTTGGTTTGACCAATGTAGGAAAGCCCACAGCCGTAGTCAATCTTGTAAACACCTGGGTCTTGTAAAGGGATGCTGCATTTAACTGAGCGAAGATGTTGACTTATTTTTGAATTAGGTTTAAATATTGTTTTTATTGAAGCGCGCCTAAGAATGTTTGAGATTTTATCTGTGACACCCTTTACAAAAGGTAAAAATGCAGGTTTGCGTTCGACTGTCTGCGGCTTCACGTGGTCACTGCGGCGGCGACGAGGTGGTTTGAAGCCGTTTTCACGAAGCACCTTGACAACATGTTT
The DNA here is from genome assembly GCA_944452665.1 of Stenoptilia bipunctidactyla. Lineage (NCBI taxonomy): Eukaryota > Metazoa > Arthropoda > Insecta > Lepidoptera > Pterophoridae > Stenoptilia > Stenoptilia bipunctidactyla. The sequence continues at coordinate 857,848 of OX101732.1, forward strand.
CAGTTCATCATCAATGTGCTGAGGATCGCAGATTCCATGTGCTCTCTGAAACAAAGAGGAGCCTACGGCGAGTAACTGGCTCGGGTGGTGGTGGGACTTCCCATTTAAATAGCGGTCAGTATGGGTGGGTTTCCTCAAACTCAAACTCAAACTCAAATATTCTTTATTTCGTAAGTATTTAAATACATTTGAAATAAGTCAAACAATTTACACAATTTACACAATTTTCCTATAAACTGTGTGACTGAGTGAACCATTTGGATTTCTTTTAATTAAAACATCAAGAAAGGCTAACTTATAATCTTGTTCTAATTCCATAGTGAATTGTATTTTAGTATTAAGGGAATTAAGATGATTTAGAAAAGCAGTTACTTTATGTTGAGGTAAGATTGTATATGTATCGTAAACGTACCTCTTGTAGATCTTCGGCACGACGGGTGCCATGTGGAGAGCACGCTCCTCAAAGTCTTCCATGTAGATGTCAGCAACTACAGGTGATACTGGGGAGCCCATAGCAACACCATCAATTTGTAGATAAAACTCATTGTTCCACATAAAGTAGCCCGATGTAAGGCATAATTCTAATAATTCTGCATATTCAACAGGCAAATCTGATTCAGTTAGCTTTTTCTTGACAATTTCAATGCAGTCTTTGACAGGTAGTGATGTAAACAAAGACTTAACATCAAAACTAACCATGGTTTCATTGTTTGCAATTTTAAGATGTTTTAAATCACTAACAAATTGGTAAGAATCCTTTACATATGCTCCTGTTTTGCCTCTCAATTGTGAGAGTACACCTGCTATATGTTGAGCAAGCTTGTAAGTTGGTGTGTCTATTTGGCTCACAATAGGTCTTAGTGGTACATCAGTTTTATGCACTTTAGGTAGCCCATACAGTTTTAATCCCAGCTTGTGTAAAAACCCGCAGTGACCACGTGAAGCCGCAGACAGTCGAACGCAAACCTGCATTTTTACCTTTTGTAAAAGGTGCCACAGATAAAATCTCAAACATTCTTAGACGCGCTTCAATAAAAACAATATTTAAACCTAATTCAAAAATAAGTCAACATCTTCGCTCAGTTAAATGCAGCATCCCTTTACAAGACCCAGGTGTTTACAAGATTGACTGCGGCTGTGGGCTTTCCTACATTGGTCAAACCAAAAGAAACGTATCAACCCGCGTAAAAGAACACATAGCTGATATTAAAAATCGAAGAGCTTCAAAGTCTGCAGTTTGTGAGCATTCCATGGACAAGCCCAACCACTACTTAAGGTTTGACTCTGTGAAAATTTTATCTAGAGAGAAGCATTACATTCCTAGAATGATCAGAGAAGCGATTGAAATTAAAAAACACCCTAATTTCAATAGAGAAGATGGTTGGAAACTATCACTGACATGGGACCCTATCCTGAAAAGTATTAAATCTAACATCCAGCAAGCTGCACGACCTGAAACTCAAGATACTGTCAGCTCGTTTTGTGTCAATCCAGAACGCTACGCTCCAAGACTGATAAACAGATGGAGATGATGATGTATAACTTTTTCAATCTATCAATCCGACGCTTGACACCTCAGTCGCTCGTGACCACGGGGTCTGCAAAGACACCGAAACGTCGAGTCAAAATTTAAAATGTAAATATACGCGATAAATCCGGTTAAAAAGTGTTTTATTTAATAATTTATAACCTTTTATGAATAATTTTATGAGAAGGCTGTGATTTTATCTTGATATTTTATGTTAAAAGTGTTAATTAAATTGTTTATTATGAATATATTTTTATCAATATTTTTGGGCCATTTTGGGTGACCAGTTTCTCAAGATGACCAAATACCAAGTTTCTAAAAAGTGTTTACATTGGTGTGAAAATGCCAAAACCAGTACTTAAGTACAAAAGCAGTACTACTTTTTAAATATCTTGTTTCTCAAATAAATATATTACAACTTCCATTATGTTTATTCGTTACTTTACTCAACGGTTAGATTTTACAAGGTTTTGAAATTAATGCTGGACTGGGAGCGAAAGAAAAACATAGAATGTGCCAGCTGCTTCTGTTCCCGGGCATACTGTAAAAGTCGGTTAAGGGACAGAGGTTTTAAAGGCGTTTTTGTGGGAGATAGGCTGACCCCCTGTCACTACAATAGTCTCTCTCCATCTTTATAATACCTCCAAATTTGTCAAACGTGACATCAAATGGTCTTACAACCATTGGTGTTCTGCCTACCCTATAAGGGATACAGGCGTAACGTTATGTATGTGTGTATGTTGAAATTAAGCGGGCCTTCATTGGCGCCCGTACTATATAAGCTAATAACAAAAAAAAATATCCTTGGAAGGAAAATATACAGCCACTATCTGCCACAGACACCGATATATTAGTAAAGAAACTACTACTGAAATGCAACAAGGAAGTTATTGAAATAATGTTAAACAGGTGAGTGGTGGGTCATTCTCCAAATTCCAGGACGTTATAGTTTGAGATCATACATGAAGAGAAAAATATAATAAAAGATAAATATTAATTATTTACTGAGAAAACTCAACCGAAAGTTAAAGAATTCATTACGCAACGCATTGTTACATAAGCGCAATGCAATAGATATATAGCGGGTGGTGATGTGCGTGTGGCGGGGACACTGCTGTGTGCGTGTTGGCTGAGGCAGCGAGTCGGGAAAAGTGTAGCAAGGTCTTATTATTTATTCATAGGGATGATCAGAATCGAGATCAGAGTGCTCTTCTTCAGTATCTAAAATTAACTGTAAGTTCATTTTAGAACGATCTTAGGTACAACTCTCTAGTTCAGGTTTTCAAAAGTGTGAAAAGGATACCAGTTCTTGTTTTGATTAGTTATACATATACATATATTTACTATGGGCTTTAGATTAAGTAATTAAAATCTTGTACGATCCTTTATAAATAGGTAAATATTAAAATATATAACTGTGGCAGAAATGATACCGACCTCGAAGGAGAGCCTAGTATTTCATCCTAGTATAAAATTTGCCGGACTATAGGTAATTACAGACAAGTTTCAGACTCCGAAGCAGTAAAACTTACTCTACGTATGGCCAACATCCTACGTTTTATATAAGTAGCTTTGCATTGCAACATTCCACGCGAAGATGCGCAAGAAAGTTCTTTAAATGACTACTCGAAGGAGCGGGAGATAGATATAGGAAGAGATCCAATATGAAGAAAATCCTCATAGTACATTCCTTGCATGAATTACCCAATTAACAGTAATTGGTATTCTCAATCGGGTCTATTGTGAACTAAGGCCATAAATATGTCGTCGCACAGGATCGAAGGATTCTTTTCGGTACTTTCTTGCTCAGCCTTTTTTTTGTCTGGAGGAAAACATGCTCTCATGTCCCTGACCGCCCAAGGGGGAACGGTGGGGTATGTGGGGATGATCCGGCAGAAGGCCGAACCGACCCACTAAAAACCTCCAGGTGTACCTCCCCCGCCATAATTGGTGCCCACGGTATCGCCAGTAGTATTGCCGGCGAGCCCCGGCGGAGCCTGAGTCGTGCGCCCCCCACGTAGGAAATGGCCCAGCACACGTGGCCATTTCCCCACTCATAGCCTGTATAGGCGCTGTACGTCCCCTCACCCACCACGGCTGGCTATCGGGAGAACCCACCCCGAAAAGGCGCAGTTGCCGCCCAATGCGGACAGACGCAGCGCGCCACCACCGTAAGAGTGATTTCGCTTCACCCGATCGCTGGATTGCGATGGGCTACTGCCCCCCCCCCCCCGCCACGACAGTGCACACTCTACTTGGGGGGGTTCTTGATAAGCCTAGATAACAGTGAACGAAAAAACCATACAACAGTAACTTCAAATAAAATCTCTTTGAAAAGCGGCACACAACCTTTGTTTTCTTTTAACACCTAGTTGCTTTCTTTGTAAATGACAAAAATGTGATTGGTTCTATCATTGTCGCTCATTGGCTAGACAACACACAGTAACAATAACATCATTGGCCGTTGAAACGTACATTTGCGAAAATTTACGAACCTGAAAGATTCGTCATAGTGGACGATTTATGTAAAAGGTAGCAATGAAAGTTATGAATATTTTACTACGCATATTTCTTTATTTTGTTTATGATTTAGACAAAAAGATTACGTTTATAATTTGACGACTGGCTGGTGTAGTGGTAACATAGATTACCTTCAAGGCCAGAACTGCGTTTGAATCCCGGTGGCGGTAGATATTTTTGTGATGAAGGATGTTTATTATCTATTTTAGTATATTATTTTGTAACAAAAAATTACAGTGATCATTATACATAGGTATATGTGTTTATTATCCAAAACACAAATTCTTCAAGAACTTAATTTGGGCTACATACCTAATGTTGTGTGAATTTCAGAAATATATATTAATCGATTTATTTTTTTATAATTTAGTCATAATTCTAAAATCTATAGAATGATGCCAAATGAAGTCTTGACTAAAGATTTTACGGTTATTCGTCTATCTTCCGGAACTATTTTCTCAACTTTTTTGATATTTTCATCTGTAACGGAAGTTAAAGGCTTCAGTGTGCGCTGATTCTCTTCATAGGTCGATCTCCTTGTTTTAATTTAAATACAGCATCCCAGTAAGCGCCCATTGATTAGAATAAAGCATGATCTCCTAATGTCTAAAAATTGTTCGGTTTTGTCCATATTTTATTGATTTTTACTATTGTAAGCAAAAAAGCGTATCTTGCAAATACAATGACTAAATTAAGTGATACTTTGCATGAATAGGTACGGTCAGATTGATATATTTAAGAAAATTTAAATAGATAACATCCAAAAATTTAATTATACATTGTATTATGCGTGTCTAAGACATTTTTGATCCACCTTGATATACATTTTCATGAAAACAATATGATTTGTGATATTAGATACTTTATTTGACCTGCGTTACTTACCGTACATGGGTCACGTTAAATTGTTATATAGGATGAAACATTTTGGTTCACAAGTACTAGATTTAAGTAAATAAATTTAAGTATTTTTGTGGGCGTAACTTTTGAGTACATTTGACAGGAAGTTCAACAGTTATACCGCAGATGGGCTTTGTTTATATTTTTTCAACACACTTGCTAGTAAAGTGAGCCTTATTCTATTGAATTTAGAACTATAAACTGAGCTATAAGTCACGCGTGCATAATATATTATACCCTAGTGCATAATATAATGAATCCTACAAAGTTGAATTGTACCTTAGTGCAAATTACATGCGAGTAAACAGAGCATATTTTATTGATCCGGCTTATACATTAAATATATGAGCGCGCGCGTCCAGGCGGCGCGTGGCCAGGCGGCGCGCGTGCAGCAGCAGCGGCACGCGCAGCGCCTCCAAGCAACAATAGCGTGTGTACGTGTAATGGGACAGGGTTACTGACGCACAGCAGCTAACAGCTGCTTCAAATAAATTTTATGACCACGTATGTCTGTCTTTTACTCACAAGTGTGTTGAAAAACGTCGTATGTAACTCGTGAGCGTTGCTAATTACAGTCTCGGCTCATTATTATGTAACAAGTGAGCTAAGTAATTAGCAACTTAGCTCACTTGTTACATAATATACTATTACAATTGATAAATGTCCATGACATATGCTGCCAACTACTATCTAAATACGAAGACACCAACACAAAACAACATTTTCGAGCACTAGTTACTCTTCCATGCCATTTTGGTGCACTGCTAGATAAGCTTAAATATTGAAATTGAACGTCAAAGAAAGAAAAAAAAATTTTTTGAGAATCAGTGAGGTTTAAGAATCGCGGGTACGATCCCCACAGAGCATTAAAATAAAGAAAAACAGATCTGGGTATTTATCTATAAACCTCGCTGCTATAAACGTATTTATATTCCAGGTTGCACCACCTTGTTCGCTATATGGTATCCCACAAGCTTTTCGTAGTTTGGGACCATGCAGTTGGTGTGATTGTCTGGGTATTTATTATTATAATATTTATTGTGACGTTTTGTCTTCTCAGCTTTAGGCTGATTATGACTACATTTACGTGTTCAGTTTTGTGACGTTTTGCCTGATTGTATGAACTTTCTCACAATGCGACCGGTATTTAAAATTGCGGCTTTTTGTAATTGAGTGTAAATAAAGGGTTTAAGGTCTCATAATTTAAACCATGATGTTAAAGGTTCACCATGTTTAAGGTTCACTCCTAAATGATTAGGTACATCATATTTTACATTAATCCTTATTTTTATTAGATTGAGAGGTGAATTGGTTTACGACTCAGGACCTCTCTTACCAATGCTTGGACAATCGTTTAATTAGCTACAATTGAATCAATATTTTACATATGAAAGCAAAAGAAAACTAAATTTTAACTACAATCGAATGAAATTATAAAATTTTAAAGTGAAATGCCTTTAACTGAAACGTTCTCTTTTGTCCTCTTTCTCATTGCTGCCCAACAAGGTCCATGATGTTATAGCAGTAAATATTTTAGACTGAATGACGATTGCAGAATGCAATAAATCATTGAATTTAATTAAATTTATTCTTAATCACTCATAGAATGGCATGGAGTGGTCCTATTTGAAGGGCGCCACTATGAGAGCTGCGCAAGTTCACACCAAAGAATTAATAAAAACAGTTACACAAAAACTGTACTTGTGCCACAAGTTGTGTCAAAAAAATTGGCATTGCATCATTGATTGTTGGCAGTATAGTGAAGTTATATATTCACTCTTGTACTACTGTGCACCTACAACCACAGTACCTACACATTGACACTGTTTATTAAACACTGTTTTGAATCGGTATTTGGTGCCATAATGATGGTATGATATTATTGATAAACAGGCTGATAATTTTTGCTTGGTGGTAGGATCCCTTCTGGGTCCGCCTGGCTAGCGACCACCCTTTATATAAAGTCTGCCGCCAAATGTTACCGCTCCGGCGGTAATGTGTTCCGGCAATATTGTATAAAGAGCCAGTTCCTTCCTAAACCCGTGTGCTTTCATCTTCGACCTCATCGTCACTTACCATCAGGTGAGATTGAGCTCAAACGCGGGTTTAGTCACTTATAAAAAAAAAAAAAATTATTGATTCAATTAAGGAAAAATCAAAAAGTAATCGATATTGCTGATTATCTCTATCTTTGGGGGTTGGATCCCAGCGTTTCAGCAGACAAGGCCTGCAGATATTTGACATGAGGTTATCTATTGTGAATGCCCATAAATTAACAAGTTTTTAAGTTTTTCACACGTTATCATCGTTTTACTTTTAAATCCTCTGCTTGGCCTATAATGCGCCATTTGATAACATGTTTTATTCTAGTTATAGCAATATGTAGGTATTGTTGATATGTATATGGTATGTACAACATAATAAAATATTTTGATAATGTAGAAATACACGATGTAATGATACTAGGCCTTTCTAATATTCCAGGTAGCTATAAAACTAGCAACCTAACTTTACTTTTATCAGTGTCATAATGTGACTCGTAACATTGTTGCAACCTTTATTCCCTACAATGTAGGCGGCGCCGGCGCACGTGCTTCCACATAGCACTGCACTGCCATGTTGCAACGGCTAGATAACATGATCCTTTGTTGGAGAAAGGTTCGCGTCAGCAACACTAGTCACATCTAGAGACTAATTGACGTGCCGTACGTCTGCTTGTGGTGCAATCAGCCGTAATAGAAGCTATGTAATTCTAGTGATGCGGCGCGCAGCTCAGTATCGCTGGAAAGTTGGAAATATACCTACCTACCTATAACTATTCAACGTAAGTATTCAAAAGTAGATGATAGTATATTGAACTGTTTTGGGAATCGCAGTTTGCTCGATTTAGGTATCTAAAGTCCTGCCTGGATGACTACTCTGACGATTGTTATTATTAACTGGCTCGGTTTCAAATGTTACACATAGTAACAGTACTTTGACTGCACAGCACTAAGTAGGCTTTGCTTTGTGTGCTTTTAATGTATGTGCATCCGTATAGTGCATCCTTTTTAGATTGTTGACTGTCAGAATTTCTCATTTAGGTAAGTTCATTTATATTGTACTGACAAAACAAATTTTGCATCTAATGTTATCATTATAACTAATTTCAACTTCAAACTATACAGCTTCAAACAAAAACAATCATGTCAGATCAGATTTCCACCTTATGTAATCTCCATAAGTCACGACTGCGATTAACATTCGTGAGCGCGAGTCATCATTAATATTCACCTGCCTCATATCACAACTATTGTGCCACTCATCGGCGATAAAAATATAAAAGTATAATGCGGCGTTGTGCCATCGCAACATCGACTCTACCTGCGCTCGGTAGAGTTCAGAGGTTTAACCACGCAACGTTCATAATCGGGTTACGTAAACCAAACACACATTAAAGTTCTCTCGATCGCTTTATTAAGATTAAAATATATGTACAAATGTATAAAAAGAGATGTTTCACAATATCACATTCATCTTGTACTTGCATCACCAATAAATTAATGTTATCCGAGGAGGTTTCACTCAGCACAGCGGTGCAGCGGTGGTGGCAGTGGCGTCGCGGCGAGGGTTCAGTGCGGGAGACACCGGGGCGCCGCCGCGCGGGTGCCGCCACCGCGCCGATGTACGCGGGCTATTAGTTGCGGCCCACCTGGTCGATCTGACTCTGCAGATTGTTGATCACCTCAGAGGGCACCTGGTCACCCAGGATCTCGTACAGGTTGATCCTCTGGTTGCCGGGGATGGACTCGTATGCGGCCAACTCGATACCTTCTTGTACCTAGCAAAAAATAAATTTATTTCATTATTTTGTTTAATACGCGTATAAAATTAACTACACATAAGGGTATACATAAAAAAACACGCGAATATTTGCGCATTTTAGGGTACACGTACCTTTTGAATTTCGGCATCCTTTGGGATCAAGAACGTGTTCTGTGCTTGTTTGATGGCTTCGTTGGAGAAGGCAGCTCCCTCGCGCTGCGGGGCCGCCGCCGCCAGCGCCACCGCCGCCAGGAAACACAGTACGACACACTTCATGGTTCTCGACAAGAAACACCTTCAAATCTGGTAAATAAAAATTATATTTATTATATAAACATACACATCTATTTTATTCAAGAATAAACCTGATAAAATCTCGTTCACACGTAACAGCAATTTGCTTCGTTCCTTGTGACTTCCACAGTTACGTAAAGCTGTTCAATTTAATCGGAAGAGTTTGGATAGGTCGGGACGGGAAAGTTACTGGTAATGAAGCAGTAAACACCTCTCACACTTTTTAAACTCGTTCGGTGTTATCGATATTGATAAGATACGTGATATGTGAAGCAGTATGCTCACCTGTAAGGCAGCAAGGCAGTGGTGCGCGCGGCGCCTTGCGTGCCTCATATAACCCGCTCCGCCGGCACTCCCCCCCACACTTTCACTGATGATGACTGCCTGCGCAACTGTCCTGCCGACCTGCGCTCTGCAACATCCGAGCCCATATCTTACCATCAGCACGTAACAGCAATAACAGCAACGTATCGCTACAATCTTTAAGAATATGGCTGGAAAATCAACTCGTTTACGGCGCCTTTTCGTTGTTTTAATTGATTTGTGACATTTTTAGTCATAAGTATATTTTACTAAAGATTAACCTTTTTTGAAACCTTGTTAAAATTCAATTTATTTTACAGAAGTTCTACAATTGCTGTTACTTTTTAGATTATAATGCTTCGACAGTTTATTTGCATTCTTTATGCATTTCATTTCGCATTTCTTTTTTGTGTCAAAATGATCAAAAAAAGACACAGGATTATGAAAGTTCTTGCACATGGTTGCTTTGACCATCAGAAGGGCTGGCTGAGATCGATGATAAATCTATGTGTATCTGAGGAAAATCATAACTCCGAATATGGTGCTGTGATTGTTTGAAGAGTTAAACTTAATTAAAAATATTTTATGAACGAAGATAAAGGTTATGCTTTTTTGGACTTTAGGATTGTTGCCTGAAAAAAAAAAATAACTAGCCCTTGAACCCGAGGACGAGTGTTTACGAGTACGGACGCAAGCGGCGAGGTGGCCGCGGGCTCGCTACGTCAATATGTTTTTCATAGAAACCAGTTAGTCTTTTACCTTAATTGTTGTAAATTATTGGCAAATATTTTAACCTTAGCGACATGTTAGTCGCGACTCACCAACGAATTTTGCAACCGGTTTTTTGTTGTAACAGGACACAAACACGAGAACATTGACTGTTCGATATACACAACGCAAAGTATTTTAAATTAGTGACTTAAATTTACGTTTTGAGTTATTATAAAATATAATTACCGAATTTTGTTGATTCAAGCAAATCAATATTTAGTAATATTTCGACTTAAATCATATAATTATCCTGCTGCTCGCAATATTTACCGAAAAATCAAGATTTTTTTAAAGGATTTCCAGTGATTTTTAAACGATCTTGGACGACAGATCTATTGTTATTTATTGTCATATTTTTATAGATGATGAGAATCAGAATGTTGTTAGCTCATTTTCAATATGAGTAATTTTTTTATGATCATACCTTTATTGTACAAAAATGCAGTTGAGAATATTTAAGCACTTTAACAATTAAACAAATCAAAATCATAACCGCTGGTACATTGACTTGCTGTCTGTGTTACAACTAAAATTTTCAGCTCAGCTATCGGTTTGGTAGTCCCTCCGATATATTGATGTCAGAACATTACTATTTTGGCACAGTACCCATATATGGAAGTTTAATTATATTTTATTTTAAATTAACAAATTATAATAAAATGAGAACATAATGACTTTTGATTCAAATACCTATAGGTACCTACTCATAACTAAATCATTCCATATTTACCTAAGCTTAATTGTCTTTAATGTAATCAAACAGTGACCACCTTTTTGGCGATGGGGTAAACCTATCTGCATCATACGGCAGTGGTTGCGGGTTCGATTCCCGCACGGGCGTTTATCTATATATGTATTTGTATTCTAGGTGCCCCCTAGTTCGCTACATGGTATCTCAACACAAGCTTTGCTTACTTTGAGGCCATTTAGTTGGTGTGGTTGTCTGGGGATTTTATTATTTATTTATTTAATATTATTTATTATACTTATTTTTCAACAATATGAAGAAGGGAGAAATTGAAACAAAAGACGGTACCGATCTTGCGATTAATTGAAGTGCTATGTTCATTCAGCTAGACACTGGTGTTTACCTTATTATGGCTCGGTCGTTAGGAAAAGTAAACACGGTATTTAAATATCTATGCACACATTACTTCATAACTTTGAATAAAAAAATAATACAAAAACTAAAACAAACTCATATTTTTTAATAGATTCCACACCAAATAGAAAGAAAAACGTAAACGTAAATGGTTAACTAAGCCTATGTTACAAAAATATATATATATATATATAGAAATCTGCTGTGAAATCTTCTTAACACGATCTTATTAAAGTAAGTGTGTTTGTTTTTTTTTGTGTTCCAGTTGCCTTCTATTAATCAGAAAACCTTTTTAAAAACCCATTTAAATGTTTACATAAGCTTTGTTCAGAATCCTTGGAATTCTAACACCTTTGAATCTTTCTAGATCCGATTTGGCCGCCACAATGCTAGTACTAATTGAAAGGTGCCGATGGTGATGAGCTCGAGTGCGGTACAAAAGCAGCGCGCGGGCGTGGGGTCAGGGCGCATGCGCACACGCAACTCGCGTCACGGCCGCCTTGCGCAACGCTCTCGTAAGGGGCGCCACCCGATCTCAGCGAGCTGTGAACTTTCCATTATCAATATATTCAAATTCTTATTTGTATTTATTTTGAAGCTGATGCGGTAGCTGCTGCAGGCACGTCTGGCTCTGGCTCATATGATAACGGCGGCATGACCGCTCTAAGTTGAGTTAGATTTAGAAGATAGTATTTATTGTACAGCCATAATTTCATGTGAACTAGAGTGATTAGATAATTAACACTCGACACTATAATGTTCAGTACACTTCCTTGGTAATTTCCTCATATTTCCGTAGTTTTTACCACTCACTCTAGTGTAATGTGTTACTATATAATGTTGATATTATATTATTGTGTGGTGATGTTGGAATTGTGAAAGTCGAACCAACATTGACATTCAGCTTAACACATTAACATTTCTATTGCCAAAATCTTGGAGAACAGGTTTGGAAAGTATCTTTTGAATAGACTATAAATAAAACACATGTAAATCATAAACAGTAGATATAGAATATGTATTACAAAAGCATTTATAATATCAATGAACTATGAATTTAAATTTATGCGCTATGAAACAAGGCAATTTTTAATTCAGCACCTATACTACAAACGGTTAGTTAAGTGACAAACTTACGTATAGTTTGTTTTGTAGATGTCTATGTTAGGTTTACAAAAATATAAAAATGATTGAAGCTAAGTGAACCGCCTCCTTGCAACGGTGAAGCTCGCTGATGTTGACAGATAGCTACCTACTTCAATGTTAAATTAATATGCTGTATTTCTGACCGAGAAATCTGAAAAGTGAACAAATTTTGCAATACTTACCCCCTTATTCATAATAAATTTTTAAGTGAAAAGAGGCTTAAAAAGTATTCTATTTCTTTCACTCTTTTGCAAAATGAAAGAGAGCTAAGACATTTTAGCAACTTTTTAACTAACATAGGTTTATCGTGGGTTTATGAATAAGCACATTAGTTTCTAAGATTTGGAAGTTTTGGAGGGTTTTAAAAAAATTGCAACCGCAGTTTTTTTTAAGAAGCCAAATAATGTATTCCATATAAAGCAACAGAATATTAGGTGTCCGTATTTTTTATATGATCATAAAGGTATTTTAAACGTGTATTGAATCTGTTTCTATTATGAGCAGATAACGAAATTATTTTTTTTGGATCTTTATCCATAAATCTACAGTATTGTACTGAAAAAGATTTTATTTCAGCTTTGCGAGCACGGTATAATTATGGAGAAATTATTAATTTAATTAGCAATAATACTTATTCATACGTACGGAGTAACGTAATTGATTAGGTTATTTTATTTCGTTTTTAATCTGTACAAAGCCTTATTGCCAAATTATTTGAGTGCACATGAATAGGCTGGCAATTACTTTTTTGCGCAGCATTGCCGATTTTTATTTGCTTGGTTGTAGAACTACGGATACGAAATTTTATAAAATTAAGTATTGCTTTTGAAATGGCATAGGTAATAATACCTTTATGTATCCCCTTTAGGTATCATGACCTCAAAACTAATAGGATGAATTCCTGGTCTATCTGTTGGTCTTTCAAAAACGCCACCCGAGGGAAATTCTCAGCCAAGCAAGGCTGGTCTTAACTGCACATACGAGCAAAAACCAAGTAAACGCAGACTTGTGTACAATATAAGAATAGTGTTTTGATGACCGCGATTATGAATTAACTTATATTAGTTTTCTTCGGTTAACAAGAACTTCCCAACAATCTTGTACACGGTTATTTCTGGATATTGTTTGATAAAGAGTCGATGCAACTGTTATCTGTAGGTGGACAAGTCAATCTCTAATTTAGTTATAAAGAAATAGATTTGCATGATAAAAATATTGACACCCTTATATGAACTGTCATCTTCGACCTCATCTTCACTTTCCATCCGGTGAGGCTGAGGTCGAACTGCGGTTTAGTCACCAATAAAAAAAGACATTTGTAAAACCCAAATATTGTTTTGTTTCTCCATTACGTTCTTTTTATTTAGATTATCATGCGTATCTTATGCCTAAAATATGCCATATTTTATAAATATATAAAATATGCCAATGTCTAAAATAGAAGTCTTAAAGTCGTTTTCTTTAATGAATCTGTTGAAATACAGCAGCGCTGTAGCCAGCGCAAGACGCACTCGAGTTATCCTTTCCTTAAATGCCAATTGTTTTACCTCGTTGTATAGCCTGAAATTTGTAAAAGTTGTTCCAAAAAAATGTACGCAAAGTTCATTAAACTTTTTTTGGAGAAAAAAGATTTTTTTTATAAACGTTGCTCTAAAAATATTGATTTTTATTTTATAACTTCTGATCTGATTTTATTACGGTTTATTATTTATTTACTAAACTTCTATCTAAAACTGAAAAAGAAAATTGGAATCGGACTGTAGTCCAGTCATTACGTACATTCAAAAAAGAAAATGAATTTGCGCTTCTAATTTTTTAATATGTTGTAGGGGATACCTAGAAAAGCTTAACTTGAGATTGTCGACCAAGCTTTCCTAGGAGCTTTCGCCGCCATCTTGGAAAACGCTTAAAATTTGTTTTTCGGCAATAACTCGGCTATCCGATGAGATTCGAAAATTTTTGTAGGACACTTTTTGTAGCTTTCTTTGTGCTCTACAATAACGCCTGAATCATTTTTAGCGTTTCATGCATCGTTATCGAGATATCGATCGATAAAGTCAAAAATTTAGGACACAATTTTTGTTTTTTTCTTTTTTTTTCTTTGGGTCTTAATAAATATGAAAAATTGTGGAATTCAAACTTGTAGAGCATATTCAGACCTACAATTTCCTTCTTGGATTTTTTTATGTTGGACAAAAATTACGATCTCCAGCGCGCCGCAAAGTCGTTGAATCCACACTCAGCGTCGAGCGAGCTGCTCGCTCGGTTGTGTCTGGATGTCGAATCGAATGGGAAATTGTTCAGGAAATAGATGGGATAAAAAATAAGTACATAGAGCAACAAATTAAGGATCACACAATAGTAATTTATTAAACAAATAATTTGTTTGTGCAGTAAAAAATATTATTTTTTTACAATACAAAATAAACAAAACAAAATAAACGGAAAGAAAAATATTTTTTTCTGCACTCGAGACACGAACGATGGACTTTTTTCATGTCTTTTTTAGCTTGGATGGTCCAGGCTGAAGATCTTCGTCCTCCGTAAACTCTTCGAGTTGTTGTGTCTGTTGAAACGTTGGAAATGATGCTGATTCGATGAGAGCATCGTCATCATCATCGTTACAGACATCGTCGTCGTCGTCAAGCAAAATGTCGACTCTGGCGACGTTACTGCATGTTTGCCCACTGCAGTGCATGCAAATAACGGAGCAACTGATTCCCGCTTTTCTGCAACCACAGGCGGCCTCACAATTTCCTTTACACTTACAGGAAATGAGCTTTAATAGTTCAGGCGGAGCGGGTTCGGCGGTGCTGGTGATTGGTTCGAGCCCTCGATTGGTCTGTCGCCAACCCCATCCTTGTGGATCCTTGAAAAATCCGAGCCAGGTTTGAACTTAGAGATACGTCCGGAAAATGTGTAGACGCACAGCGCTTTTGGTTGGCGGGAGTAGTGAGAGGTGATTCACTTTATTCGCTGTCATTGATTTTGCGAAGCGATGGATTCGCAAAATATTTATGGACTTCTCGTGCTTATCACCACCATATAGGGCGATAAGGAATTGCTCTCCCGTGCAAGTGAGAACCTCCGGATCGACCTTTTCTTGTTTGAATAATTCCACCGATGACCGTAGCTCTGGATTTTTCTCGAGAGTGTTAATGAACTTCGACTTGCCGATGTTATAGAAAGATGATGTCGTGTCGCAACCGCTAAAAGCGTGAATGAAAAGAATGTGCTCCAGAACTGACTTGTGTTTGAAACGGACGCTCTATGCGGGCACTCCGTTATAACGAGTTTACAGCCAACTAGATATCGAAATTTTTGCCCAGAATATCGGAACCCTCGATTTACACTACGAACAGCAAAAACTCAACACGATACGATATACTAACTTGAGCGCGCTCGATGCTGAGCGTGGATTCACCGACTTTGCGGCGCGCTGGAGATCGTAATTTTTGTCCAACATAAAAAAATCCGAGAAGGAAATTGTAGGTCTGAATATGTTCTACAAGTTTAAATTCCACAATTTTTCATATTTATTAAGACCCAAAGAAAAAAAAGGAAAAAACAAAAATTGTGTCCTAAATTTTTGACTTTATCGATCGATATCTCGATAACGATGCATAATACGCTAAAAATGATTCAGGCGTTATTGTAGAGCACAAAGAAAGCTACAAAAAGTGTCCTACAAAAATTTTCGAATCTCATCGGATAGCCGAGTTATTGCCGAAAAACAAATTTTAAGCGTTTTCCAAGATGGCGGCGAAAGCTCCTAGGAAAGCTTGGTCGAAAATCTCAAGTTAAGCTTTTCTAGGTATCCCCTACAACATATTAAAAAATTAGAAGCGCAAATTCATTTTCTTTTATTTGCCTTTTTTTCGGACGAAATGACTGGACTACTGTTAGTTTTTTTATAATCAATGTTGGAAGGAGTATAACTGGAGTTTTAGAAAAAAGGAATAACCCCAAATATTTTAAAAACAGAACACTTTTGGGATTCGGTAATTTGGGCTCAAATGATTGGAAATGACTTCTCGTACGTCACCTAAAAAGATTTCGGTCTAATTAATAATAATCCTGAAAAATTACTAATAGACGATGATGGTATTGGTGGCGACGATGGTGATGTTGACGATGTTGAAGTTGCTCTGGAAGTTGTATATTATTTTGTGCTCGTGCTTTGCGGTCTTATTTCAGATTATTTATTTTATGTGCGAATTTTCATCAAAACTCGTTATAGTCGCGGTTTGGTCAAAAGTCCTAAAACAGCTTCGATAATTATATAATTTTGATCACTGTATACTACCAAAAATGTAGCCAGTGCTCAAATTTGCCTTTGTTACGTAAAACTTACTGACATTTGTTGTGCTTATCATAAAAAAAGTATCTACATTCCATAAAGTTTCTAATGAAGTATAAAACTTTATCATAACTGTTCAAATATTAAAATTTATCACGCAAACAATGAAACAGAGAGCAGGCATAAAAAAATTTAAAATTTGAAAAAATTGCAGCACAACAAAACTGCAAAGTTGGTTGTCTTGGTAGGTATTCTATTTTTTTTAAACGCTCCTATTCGTAGTTATCCAAAGGGTTCAAATCTGAGTTGACCACTTATTGGAGAATCTTTCTAATTTAGTTTCTGTAATGAGCTGAGCTTGTACCTCTTCGATTCCTAAAATTTCATGAACAATGACTTTTCAACACGGTGGATGCCCAGCCCATTAGAGGCGCTAAATTAATTTTTTTTAAGATCAAAAAATTCTCAATATCTGGCCTAAGACGACCATACCCAACAAGAAGCCTTGTTTTGACTCCCACGAGTGTAGGGAGTTCGTCAATTTGTTCCAGCAGTGCACTGCCTTAATATATTTATTTTTATAGAGCTTATATTGGCGCTCTTGATTTCGAGAACGGGGCTCCGGCGTGTACTGGTTACATGGCAGTTTCTGACTAATGAGACCGTACTCCAGAGTACTTGGTGGCGGATCTTGGCTGCTTGGTTGTGTCCATGTAGATTCTCAGTGTTAGCAAAAACTGAACAACACAGTTTCCTCCCTCGAAATGTATCTTTTGAAAGCCTGACAAAGGTACTAACCAGTTCGTTGGGGGTCTCAACCAAGGCCGGATAACGGACATATAACTGATGGGTCACGGCCGTTCTTTCGTATACCTTTGGCGTACTCAGATGGCCTAGACCGAATTACGAAATATATCTTCATCGGAAGGTGGAGGGTCATAAGTGTGCGGTATTATGACCCTTCATAAAATGCATCACCCTCGGTCGGCTGTAATGAGGCTGTATATCTCTCGAAAGTGTGGAGGAAGAGGCCTACTTAGCGCCAAAACCTTGCACAACCGAGAAATATGTAGCCTCCAAGCCTATCTTATGGCAAAACCATACGTAGCTATGAATAAAGAAGTCATAGCGTGTAGGTAATTAAGGATTCACACCTCTCAATCTGAGCCACGGGGCATGGCAGACACCGGATGGTATAGTAAAGAGACAGAGCTGCACAGAAGGTTTTACAAGGCTCTATTTCACTATTGTCATCCCTAGATATTGTCGCTCCTGCATGAAGTCAACATGTAATTTTTGACGACCGGCTGGTGTAGCGGTAACATAAATTGCCTTCTATGCCAGAGGTTCTGGGTTCGAATCCCGGCGGCGGCGGATATTTGTGTGATGAACACAGATATTAGTCGTCAAGTCATGGATGTTTATATGTTTATTTAAGTTTATTCTAATAAAAAATAGGTATTGATTCAATATGTATGTTTATATATTTCTTAAGTATATCAGTTATCTAGTATCCATAACACAAGTTCTTTAAGAAACTTAATTTGGGCTAGATAATGTTGTGTGAGTGTCAGAAATATTTAATTTATATTTTAATTTAATTTAATAATTAAGTGCGCAAGCTCTTTTCCATGGCATCTGATAAGTTATTGATGATTAACTAAAACAGTATGACTTAGTACTTTTGATTGTGGTTTTGATTCAGAGTATCTAGATCAGGGTTATAGGACTGTTTTTAAATCATGGGTTCTGGGCTTATTACAATCTTATTTCATTTATGTCAGGTAATGAATATACTATATAATATCATGTACAGAATTACATACATATGCGCTAAAGATCAACAACTGGGCGACTTTATTCCATTCATGAAGGAAAAAGAAGGTAAAATATCAGGTTAACAGATGGCTACTGGAGTTTATTTTCTCTCACTATTCTTTAGTAGTTTAAAGATTACTTTAGTAAATCTTTGAAAATCACAAAAAATATTGTGAGATTTTAATTAAATATAACTTATTTGTTAAGTCAGTGAAACTAAACCAAAATGATTAGTTTTTGTATAAGAAATGGTAAGATTCCCGTACTTTCCACTAATGTAATGTATATGTACGTAATGTATCACTTTTTCAATCAAATGGGGGATGGTGATGGATGGTATGAATAGCCAAAATTCAAAAATGCTATTTTGTGACTCATACCACTGGTATGAAATTTTTATTTTTTAATACCCACTCCTAAACTTTAGTTAGGAACTAAAGTTAGAAGTTAGAACTAAAATTCAAGAGTGGCTATTAAAAAATAAAAATATTAAGGCAGTGCACTGCTGGAACAAATTGACGAACTCCCTACACTCGTGGGAGTCAAAACTAGGCTTCTTGTTGGGTATGGTCGTCTTCGGCCAGATATTGAGAATTATTTGATCTTAAAAAAAAATAATTTAGCGCCTCTAATGAGCTGGGCATCCACCGTGTTGAAAAGTCATTGTTCATGAAGTTTTAGGAATCGAAGAGGTACAAGCTCAGCTCATTACAGAAACTAAATTAGAAAGATTCTCCAATAAGTGGTCAACTCAGATTTGAACCCTTTGGATAACTACGAATAGGAGCGTTTAAAAAAAATAGTATACCTACCTACCAAGACAACCAACTTTGCAGTTTTGTTGTGCTGCAATTTTTTCAAATTTTAATTTTTTTTATGCCTGCTCTCTGTTTCATTGTTTGCGTGATAAATTTTAATATTTGAACAGTTATGATAAAGTTTTATACTTCATTAGAAACTTTATGGAATGTAGATATTTTTTATGATAAGCACAACAAATGTCAGTAAGTTTTACGTAACAAAGGCAAATTTGAGCACTGGCTACATTTTTGGTAGTATACAGTGATCAAAATTATATAATTATCGAAGCTGTTTTAGGACTTTTGACCAAACCGCGACTATAACGAGTTTTGATGAAAATTCGCACATAAAATAAATAATCTGAAATAAGACCTACAAACTGCTTTATGTACATTATAAGGCACAGCCATATCCGATATGGAGATACACTAAAACTAGAAACACGTTCCAAAATTTTAACAAAAGCATCTCTTATAGGTACCTATAATTCCTCTGAGCATGGCTGAAGGCGAAACAGTCAGCAGATAATGAAATTCAAAAGTAATATATAACGAAAGAAAGGAAAGACAAACTGAACGCACCAGCTATCCGCTATCCAGCTGAACTTCAACTTAGTAGGATGTCAAAATGATCTACTGTAGTATCTATTATATTTTTAATATGTCACTACAAATTATACTTTACCCAAGCCAACCCAAGGTTGCCTGGAAGAGATCGTCTTTACACGATAACGCCACCTGTTGTGCTGTACCTATAATATTGCGATCAAAATTATTTCTTACTCCATGCGTGCAATGAAGAATAAATAAATAAAATTAATAAATGCTACTTTTTATAAAAGAATAATTATGTGTAATAATAATTTAATATTTTATAATCCATAAAGCAGGAGGTTCTCAATTCGTGTGTATTTTTTTTAGTCTTTGTTACACGATAGTTCGGACAATAATGAATCGATTTAAAAAATTCTTGATGAAGATACTTCATTGTTGGTCCCATATAAATTCATTGAAATTTTTTTTTTTTAAATATGTATGATTTCGGAGAATGTTTACGTTAATGACATTGTAACTCAGCCAAGGTTTTGACTTGAAGTCGGTTTTTTTAATGCTCTGCATTCGTTGATTATCACAAGCTCAGTACAAATAAATATTTAGTGGAATAAATTTAATTACGTGCTTATGTTTATTTATGTCTTATTATATTAAAATATGAAAAGTTTGAATAACAGATTAAAATAGATGTAATACTTTTTCTTGATTCAACGCAA
The DNA here is from genome assembly GCA_944452665.1 of Stenoptilia bipunctidactyla. NCBI lineage: Eukaryota > Metazoa > Arthropoda > Insecta > Lepidoptera > Pterophoridae > Stenoptilia > Stenoptilia bipunctidactyla. The sequence continues at coordinate 878,405 of OX101732.1, forward strand.
TGTTTCTTGGAAACAAATGCTGTTTTTGGAGTAGAACGAACTCACAAAATTATATTGTAAGTATAACCTATCCCGTACATGGGCATCTATCTTTCTTAGAATTTTTATGGTGGGGCAACTATCCATACAGGTAGGTATCTACGAGGGTGGATTGAAAAGTTCGCGGCCTAGTCAAGAAAACAGAATAAAGTACATACAAAAATATTTTTATTTTTCGACGTAATCTCCATTTAGCTCTATGCACTTCTTCCATCTGCTTTCCAGAGCTTCCATACCTGTTTTAAAAAAAGATTCCTCAAGGTCTTCAAAATACAGGTTAACAGCGGCTTCGACCTCTTCATTCGTTAAAAATTTCTGCCCACCGAGGTGTGCCGAATCAGGAGAATAAGCTGGATGTGGCAACAATTCGAAACCACAATCACGAATTTGAGCCATAGACTCGACAGACGTGTGGACTCTTTCTCAGTAATCCTGGGCGTTTCTGTTTAATTTCTTCACGTAAACGGCGCAGAAGGGTGCTATAGTACGCAGAGTTTATTGTTTCGCCTTTTGGAAGGTAGTCCACCATAATGACACCCTTAGCATCCCAAAAAACCGATGCCATCACCTTGCCAGCCGACAGAATTGCCTTTGCTTTTTTCGGAGTTGGTTCACCTGATTTTTTCCATTGTTTGGATTGTTGTTTTGATTCTGGGGTATAGTGGTGAACCCAGGTTTCATCCATTGTCACAAATCTGTCAAGAAAACCTTGTGGATCAGCCTCAAACATCTCCAAACAGTCGCGAGAAATCGTGAGTCGAATTCGCTTTTGCTCTACTGAAAGCAATCTGGGGACCCACCTAGCCGAAACCTTAGAAAAGCCGAGTTCATGGACAATGATGTTTTGCGTTCGTTCATATGAGATGCTTATAGTGTCTGCAATTTCTCTGATAGTCAATCTACGGTCTTTCAATATGAGATCACACACTTTATTGATGTTTTCTTCGGTCGTAGACGTCATTGGCCTGCCGGAGCGAGGGTCATCTTCGATGTTCTCTCGTCCACGTTTAAATTCTGCAACCCATTTTTTCACAGTGGTATAAGACGGGGCAGATTCCCCTAATGTTGTTTGCATGTCATCATGGATCTCTTTTGGTGTTAATCTTTTTTTAAACAAATATTTAATCACAGCACGTTGTTCAAATTTCTCCATTAGTGAAAATTTGTTCTACACACGTATTTATATTGTTCGTAAAATTTTATTTAAACAAGATATCAAATTGAAAATTCGCGGGCTGACAATTGAATAATGACAGTTCAAAATGACGGCAGAAAAAATAACAAAAGTTTTTTTTTTAATGGCCAGGCCGCGAACTTTTCAACCAATGTAGTATCATCAAGGGTTCCCTACGTGTGATCGAAATACCTTTATTCGAAATTGTTATGTTTTAGTTATCAATCACGTAACTTACAGAACTAACTTTTTAAACTTTTTTTGACGATGGGTTCCCTACGTGTGTTTGAAACAAAGGCATTCGAAAATTGATACCTCGACAACGATACTCCGATGCTTTAATAGTGCGACAGTTTATTTGTGCGAAGGTTTTTTGTTCGAAGTATCTGATCATCGAAGATTTTAATTCGAACCATTTTTCTACAACTCATGTTAGTCCGATATAACTAGGGATTGCAAAATCCGGATTTTATTCAAAACCGAATTTTAAGGTTTTTTTTGAGCGAAAATCCGGATAATCCGGATTTTTCGAAGTTTTACATTTGAATTTGTTACATTGTCTTTTGTGGTATTTTATTTAGTTGCAAATCTTGTTAAATAAAAGAAAATCTTCATGATAAAGCTTTGAATTTTCACACATATACTTAATCAGTCAAATTGAATTGTAATGTAACAAAGATAATATACTTAAAAGATTTCTTCTTAAAAGGGGTGAAGCAGTTCTTTCTTAAACTTCACAATTGACTAACATTTACGATAATATTGAATCAAACGTAAAGTTAAAAGTTAAAACACGATTTTAGGAAAAACTATTTCTTAAAAATATTTTTAAGTTTTTGCATTTAAAATATTCAATTATTCTTAAATAAATGAAAAATATGATAAATAAAAATTACCCGACCAGGATTAGGAATTTATTTAAAACTATTTCTTACTAATTACTACAATAACTAATTCTAAAAATAGTTGAGACACTTTGAAAACAAAAAGCCTTCGCATAAACAAACTATCGCACTATGAAAGCATCGTAGCATGGTTGTCGAGGTCTCAATTTTCGAATGTAGATGTTTCAAACACACGTAGGGAACCTATCGTCAAAAAAGGTTTACAAAAAATTTATTCTGCAAATAACGATACCTAACTAAAACATAACAAGTAAACATTCAAAATAAATCATTAAACTAGCTTCATTCATAGAAATTATTCTTATAAATTTAACATTTAAAAAATTAGACGTTATTTCAATAAGTGGGGCATCTGTTCCAGTTTTATCCTTATTCTAATGGTGTATACTTACGTCGCGAGTATCTCGGAGCACACCGTGTCGTCGGGGTCCGGGTCCGTGCATGCATACAGCATTGTAAGATGAGAATTGTCGAATCGGTAAGTTACTATTATTTTAGTCATATCACACGCCCTGTGTAATGCATTTGACAAACTGTTTCAGGGAATGTGTAAGAAGTAACATATTTTAATTATTTTACTTGCATCTTAAATTAGGTGCTTGTGAATCCCGTGTGGAGTTGCTGGTCTCCCATCGGGCGCGTCCCCAGGTGGCGGATAGGGGAATAACCCCCAGAAGTGGGGGGTACCGTATCGACGGCGCGGACCAAAACCAGCTGCGGGGCCCTTGTCGGTTCCCCAAAGGAGTATCAGCAGCTCACTTTGGGGAATCGATGAGGGCATGAGGAGGGGAGCGCTGGTTTGAGCCACCAGCTGCTCGGAGGGACGGCAGGCTTAGATTGCTTCGGCGTCCGAGCTGTCGGCCAACCCGTAATCCTGGGCAGAAACAGGACCGGGGGCTTAATGGCTGCGAGGAAGACAACCTCTTTAAAAATTACCCCAATCCCCGGGTGCCCGAGGTGCCTCATCCGTGGGATGGATGGCTGTGGGGGTCAGTCTGTCTGCCGAGGGGAAGCGAAAGGGCCGTCCACCTTTTTGAATCCTCTTTGCGGACATCCGGATTTCGGGGATCTAACGCGTGAGCGATTTCCCCGGATGATGGCAGGCCAGATAGCCGAATGCTGGTGGTCTAACGCGACACGATTCCACCAGATTGAGGCGCGGCTGGGGGGGTTAGATTCTGGTGACCTAACGCGACGCGATTTCACCGGTCCCTAACCCTTTCCGGCCTTAGTGATGTCCCTGGGCGGTGGATAAAATTCAAAATTCAAAAAGTTTTATTCATCTTAGGAATTTCACAAAACACTTGATGAAGTCAGTCATCACATACTTCGGCTTTAACTAGTTGTTGATAGTTGTTAAATAAGATATTACAGTAGACCAAGAGACAAAAAAAGCCGGCGGAAAAAAACTCTTGGCACTCTTTTTCAGTCAGATTTATCAAATTAATACAAATAGGTACAGTACAAATTGACCGTGACATGAAAAAAAAACAAACACAAGACAGCTAATTGTGAGAGCCAATGTCATGCCACAACCAAATTGCTTACATAGCAGATGCAATTAGCTATGGATGCACAATACGAATATGACAAACTGGGACCAGAGTATTTGAACAAGAATGGAATAAAATAGTCATAGTATCATTAGCAAAACGACCTGGCACCGCTAGCAGCACCCGTTCACGAGTTAACGCAAGCACCAGCCATCACCCTCCTCAACCATATTTTAGGGAAGAGGGTGATCCGATACCCGACGCTACCACTAGCCATGCCGCCTGAGGGAGCATGACGTTCTTGCTGATGTCTTGACAAAAAAATAAGTGAATGGGACAGTCACCAGCATGTCATACATATACTGCACAGCCAAGCTGTAAACAAAATTATTAAGTAATTAGAAACTTTTAGAAATATCCTGTTGTGCTTAATCCCATGCCTTTTTATCATCTAAGTAATCTTTAGTTTTATAATAAGCTTTTCGAGATAGAGTGTTTTAATCATTGATTTAAATTTATTGAATGGCAGGGATTGAATTGACTTCGGAATTTTGTTATATATACGTATTGACATTCCAATAAATGATTTGCTGCTTTTAGCCAGCCCTAATTTAGGAAACGCTAACTTATGGTCGTTCCTAGTCCTTACAGAGTAATTTGTATCATGATTATCTTTCCTAGTTTTAAATTTATTACTATTCTTATAAATATACATAATGTTTTCATAAATATGTTGTGATGCAAGGGTCAAGATACCAATCTCTTTAAACTTTTCTCGAAGAGATTCTCTGTTTCCAAGTTTATACATTCCACGAATAGCCCTTTTCTGCAGTGTAAATATCGTGTCAATATCTGCGGCATTGCCCCAAAGTAGGATGCCATAGGACATTATACTATGAAAATAACTAAAATATACCAGCTTCGCTGTATTAACATCAATCAATGAGCGAATTTTCTTTACCGCGAACGCTGCAGAACTAAGTCTACTCGCTAGTTGTGAGATATGGGCGCCCCATTGCAATTTAGAATCTAAGGTAATTCCAAGAAAAACAGTGTTATCTACTAGATTCAATCTGTTCCCATTAAGCCGCAGATCAGACTCAACTTGTTTTACATTTGGTGCAGAGAATTTTATACATTTAGTTTTTTTATCATTGAACGCTAGATTATTTATATTGAACCACTGAACAACATTTGCGAGAGCATTGTTTACATCGTCATAGTTTATTTTCTGTCTTATCATTTTAAAAATTAATGATGTGTCAGCAAACAATACAATCTCATGATTATTGCCTACCATATAGGGTAGATCATTTATATAGACTAGAAACAGAAATGGGCCCAGAATTGATCCTTGAGGCACTCCCATTCTCACAACCGACCCAGCCGACCTTTTTCGGTTAACCTCAACCTTCTGAATTCTATCACTTAGATAAGAATTCAAAAGTTTGAGGTCAGTGCCTTTGATGCCGTAGTGATGGAGTTTCCTGATGAGAGTGTCATGCTGAACACAGTCAAATGCCTTAGATAGGTCACAAAATACACCTAGGGCATCCTGTGACCCCTCCCAGGCACCAGTGATTATTTCAAATAGTTCAACACCAGCATCAGTTGTTGAACGGCCCTTTGTAAATCCAAATTGTTTATTATGAAGTAAATTGTTATAGGTGAAATGGGCCAAGAGTTGATTAAGAATAATTTTTTCAAAATTTTTACTACAAGTAGGTAGAATTGAAATTGGTCTAAAATCAGTAGGGTCTGTAGTGCTACCCGACTTAAATAAAGGTATAACCTTACTATGCTTCATTAAATCAGGAAACTCCCCACTAATAATACAGTTGTTAAATATTTCAACAAGGCAAGGAGCTATTACATCTATAATAGAATTTAATATTTCAACAGATATGCCCCACAGGTCAGTTGTCTTTTTAATATCAATTGTCTTAAATGTTTTAATAATATCCCCGGTGTCTATGGGTTGGAACTTGAAAGACACCTTGCACTCAATCACATGATTTTTGAGCAATGATTCAGCCGCCACAGGTGATGAGCTTAATGATTTAGTAGTTGAAACTGGAATGTCAGCAAAACAGCTCTCAAATGCTGTCGCAACATTTTCATCTGCTTTAATTAATTATTAGCACTATTTTTAATCTTATTACCTAGATAGATTGATTTGGCTGCGGCACAAACTTTTTTAAATAACTTTGAGTAAGTTCTGACATAGTTGCAAAAGGTGTCATTTTTGTTATATGATTTCTCATGATAGAGATCATATAGGTGCTTTCTACTGATGTATACCTGTGGTAGCCCAATCACTGAATGATTTACACTGGTTTAGAGAGATCTTTTTCGGAATAAATACACTGTCATGTTGTTTATTTATTAATCTACTTAAGTTACTGTATTGTAAATTTACATTATTGGAGTGGGCTATAGTAGGTATATTGTTGATTAGACCACATCGAAATCTCTCCAAACGTTTGTCATTGACTGGAACAACCATTATACTCTTATTAACCTGTTTTTCTTTTGAGTATTTAAATGTAACCAACTGACCGCTGTGATCAGAGCTCAGTTTATTTATTACTGATGAATATACTGGAATTGCATTAGAATACACATTATCTAGACAAGTTGCAGTGGTCTTTGTTACCCTAGTTGGTTGTAGAAACAGGTTAATAAGATTGTGACATTTAAATAAATTTATTCACTTTTTACTCAAGGTTGAGTTTTCTAACAAGTAAACATTAAAGTCCCCACAGACAAATATTTTCTTAGTTAAATTACTTAATTTACACAATAATTCTTCCAAAGCTAGTTCGAAACTATCATAGTTTGATTTAGGGGGTCTATATATGCAAACAATTATAAAATTTGTCAATTCTACACAGGATATTTCAATAGTTTGTTCAATAGATAGGCTCACTATGTCCTTACGTTCCTTAAATTTTAAAGATTTATTTAATATTACTAAAGAGCCACCATGTATTGCTGTCTTTCTATTGAACGAACTAGCAACTTTGTGCTGAGCAAAATTTAAAGTTAATTGGTGTTCTAATAAAAAATGTTCCGTTATACATAGTATGTCTATATGCTCAGCATTCAAAAACAATTCTATTTCCAGGACTTTTTCCGAGATGCCCTGTATATTTTGGTGTACCAAGTTTAAATTACTTAATTACTACGGGGGTATCTGCCGCCCTGCTCAAGGGAGTTTGCTGAGGTGCGGCGTGCCCGGTGTTCTCGGCACGCTGCATGTTGAGGGTTCCGCGCAAGCGGATGGCGCCGGCGGTTTCGCGGTTGCATGCTTCGGCTTGCCCGTGATCCCGCCACTCCCCCGAGCGTCATCGTACCAATGGAGGATTTCCCCAATAAAAAAAAAAAGAAAAGGTGCTTGTGAATATTAAAACTCGATGGACAGACCTAATCAAATCGTCCACTCAAATCTCCACTACCATAATATAATGTTCTCGTAATGCAGCAAATCAAAGAAAAATGGAGAGACATTGCTAGTAAAACTGCTCAAGTAGAAACGATTGACTAAACCACCTTGGACGCTATTAGAACAAATACAACCACTTTGTCAAGAGTATACGACTGAGAAGAAGAATATTAAAAAATGAACAAGCACCAATTTATTTACAAAGAAATTACTTAAAATTTTAAACGTTAAACTCAATATTCATCCTTTTTTTCAGACAGTCAAAATCGTATTTTTATCAATCAGTGAAAGGTTCGTCAAGCTCAAAATTATCTTCAGTGAAATAAAGGTATACTTTATGAAAGGAGATAATAAAAATTAAAAATACCATAATCAGTCTAGGATTTTTATTTGTACAAAATAAAACAATATATAAAATTAAATGAGCACATGCGCTTATTGCTCGGGAAAAGTGTCTGTCTTCCGGAGCAAAAAGCCGCAGACGAGTCTGAGTGACCCGTTCCGAATCTAGCGTACTGCTGGAGGAACTAAAGGAACCTGAGGAGCACGATGAACTTAACAAACTAATTTATGGTATACGAGTTTCTAATACAGCCGTTACAATAAATTACTTAGTCTACACTTGAGCCTTTCTGCAGATCCAGAGCATTCTTAAATATTCAAAAAAGTAAGTGCAATAAATATGAATCTATGTGCAATCGCATCGATGCTAATACTACAATAATGTCATAAGGTCGATAAATGATTTGCAATAGATTTGTACCGCGTGGTGGCGGCGGCTGGCGCCTGCGCTGACTACTCGCTGCGTCCTCAATTACCGCCGCATCGCCTCCTCTTTCAACGAAATTTTTAAATAACTTATGTTCTATAATGGACATCACCGACTACACATTGTGCTACGTAATTTGACACATTGACGCCATTCCAAACTAGAAGGCCCGCCCTCTCTGACTATACATATATTACGACAACTACAAAGTTTTATAAATAATTTGTCCATTTAATACACTTAAAAGCTTATCTACTTAATCTATTTTCCCACAGGTAAATTTTTATTGCGGGACAACGGAATTGACATTTAATTTAATAAAGTAGGTTTCGTGGATCTTTTCACGTCGAAAAGTCTTTGAGGATTCATAGTTTCAAAACTGAAACATGTTGTATAAGACCATGTAGCTCAGCGCGCTGCCGATGTCGATAGAATGCGCTGGTCTGGATTCGTGCTGGTCACTCGAGTACTTGTCAGATCTGTATTAGCTATTGTAGGCGTTATCGTACTCAAGTCCAGAATTTTGAAATTTTTAGTCTCATCGGTTGTTCTCTCAATTACTCTTAAAGTTGTGCTTGGACCAGGATATTCAACAGCCGTGGTGCTTTTGAAGGTGGTATTTAATTCCGAGCTAATTGTTGTTGAAACTTCCTCATCTTCTGGAGCATCAGTGACCTTATCTTCATGACTTTTCTTCATCACAACTTTAGTCGGTCCTCGATTCAGAGTAGGCACGTAAGATTGAGTTAATATTTCAATGTCTTTCTGGGTCGTTTTATTTTCAGGCAAGTCATTCGAAACATTGTCTATAATAGGGCGTCGTGTAGTAGGCTCCACCTTATCGTGCGGGGGGGCAGAATCGGTAATATGTGATTCATCATCCTCGATTTCAATTCTTTGTTTGACACCAGAATTTTGACTTTTGATTTTAGGTGGCACCTCAGATATAGAGTTTACATTCCAGTTATTATTTTTGCTTTTGTACCCTGCATTAAATGTAATAAACTCTTCAGAGCTCGGCAACGCTGGTGCAGTAGATTTTTTCACTGTGGGTTCATTATTTTCGCCAATTGACACTATGTCGCCTACTAAATCATTCAGGCCATCTAAATAATTGGGTTTCCGAGTTACTTGCGTAATAAGTAAGGCATTTTTTTCAGTATTAGGGGATAACTTGGAACTGATAAATTCGACGTTGTCAGTGACCACTTCAGATGACTCAAATTTATTCAATATAAATTCAGTTGTTTCAAAATTATCAAAAGACCTGTTTTCGGTGACAGGCACCCTTTCAGGACTCTTTTCAATAGCTTTAGTTCCATCCGTTGCATAAGACTCTATCGTTACAGGTGCCTCATCTTTTTCTTTTGATATGCTATCTTGTGGATTTTGGTCACTTGTTTCAACTGGTAAAGAGCTAAATTCTGTTTGGGAAGTTATCTCAGGAAGCTGTTTTGATGCAGTGCTCGCTTTTTGCCCTTGAAGCTCTTGACTGGAACTCTCTGTAGACATATCATTAGATCTTGTTGCTTCTGTTGAAACTTCATTAAAGTCTTGATTGATTTTGGAAGAAGCCGTAGATGCAAAAAGCGCCTGCGTCGTGTCAGAGTTTACTATTTCATTGGTGCTTCCTGTTTCTTTACGTCTATTTAATGAACCGTTAATATCGTAGGCTGTAGATGTTTCACTATCATCGTTGGTGATGATATTAGTCATGCCTTTTAACAACGGAGAGTCGGTTTCGTGATGTGTACTTAACGTAGGATTGGTTACGTCATTTTCATATTTTTCATTCGTGGAAAATACTGGTTCTACAGACGTAGTAATAATTTCAGCACTATTTTCTGAAAAATTTGTTGTAGAACTTGTACCAAACGTTGAGGACATTTCCGGTGTTGTATTATCCCCCGCATCATCTAATTCACCGGTAATATCTTCTGGCAAGGCTGAAGGAGCATTAAGTATTTCTGTTGGAATTGCGGATCTTAAGTTAAGCATTGGGCTTTCTTTTGATTTAGGAATTTCTGTAACAGAAACGATTTCAGTCACAGTTGTTTGGGCTAAAATACTAACACTTGATTTAGATTTTTCTAAAATATCACTCTTGAAATTCTGGATATTTTCTTTCATAGCAGTAACATCGGGCGCTGCTGATGTTTGATGTGAAACGCTCGCATCAGCCACGTCAGAAACATGCTCACCATCTAAATTTTGTTCAGTCATTGAATCATCGTCATGATTTCCTGCCACAGACAGATCATCTGGTATTGGTGGAAACGCTGGATTATGTTCTATAATGCTAGGTTCTTCCTCTTCTACAATTGGAGGTCTTGTAGTTGCAGCTGTAGTGCTAGCCATGACTGGAATGAATGTCACATGTGTTGTTTCACTTGGGGTCGGTGACGAGTAGAGCTCACTGTTAATAGAATCTTGAGTAGACAAACTTATCTTGGAAGGTGAAGCATTATCTGTTGTTTTAGTTTCTAGAATATTCTCACTAAGTTTCACGGGAAAGGCTGTCGATATCGAAGACGGTAGTTTTTCAATAATGCCTGGAATTTCAGTCACAACATTTGTCACAGAATATTGACTTTTTTCAGAAGTCGCTTCACGCACAATAAGAGGGGATTTTGATGAAGTAAACTCAGTCACTTCCACACTCGTCGATGGTAAAATTTCCTTGATTTTGACGTCGGTCATGACTGGAATTTCTGAGACGGGAGTTATTTCTTTGATTGTAATTTCCTGCTTGATATTGTCACTCGGTAAGGTCGTAGAGATGTCAGCCTCAACCTGATTAGTGCTGGTAACATTGGAGTGCGTAGGGGCAATTCCGGGGAGTACCGTCACACCTGAAAATAAAAACATTTGTGTTAGCATGGACTATTTCTATTTTATTCAGATTTTAAGAATACTTTTGGTCATAAAAATAACTATTATAGGCAGAGAAAATGCACCTCTCAGAGGACAGTTGTCGTACTCCGGGCAGCAGCGGCCGGGCACTGCGCGCGGACGGCAGTCGTCGCGCACAAAGCACGCGATGCGCCGGCACACCACCTCGCCGCCCTGGCAGTAGCACACGCGGCACGGATCCTGGGGGTCCACTAACTTCTCTCCGTTGCCGTAAATACGACCTTCTTGCTCGCATTCTATAAAATACAGAAATAAAAGATGTTGTTCGTTAAATGGATGGAGAAAAATGAAGTAAAGTTTTCTACTCTTTCCAAACTTTATGGTATGTGAACAGGAGCTCAGATATAACAGCTCACGGGTTTTGGAAGTAACTGCCGCTGGTGCGATGATATTTGGCGGCAGATTTTATATGAAGGGTAGTCGCTATGCTCATGGATCCAGACGGAACCCTACCACCAAGCGGGGGTCACACGTATGAGTCGCCTTTTAAAACGCGCTTATTGAGGGATATAGGGATATTAGGGCTATTCTGACCCGACTTGTTTGTTGCTTTGTATATTATATAAATACTGCTTATATAGACTGAGTATAATTGCATGAGAAAGAACATGTAAATAAATGCATGCGAATATTATTTCATTGTATTTAAGTATTTACTCATTATATGGATTTTCTGTTTGTGTAAAATGGTAACCTATCTTACTTTCGAAACTTTTTTGTTCGAATTTCAAAACTTCGAAAACGTAATGACGAATATTTAAATGCTAGATTGATTTGCTTACATCATTTTGTTATCAATATACTTATTTTACATATATTTTAATATCCAGAAAAACATTATTCCGATTATAAGTGTAATAGAGTACGATAAGCGTGTTTTTAAAATAAAATAAAAAAGATTCGATGAATAAAATTGTTAAAGTAGGCAGCCCTATTTTAATTTCACATTAATCAAAACAGTGTAACAAGGTCAATGATTGTATTCGAATGCTTACCTGATTTTATTTCTTAATCTCACATGGTAAATCTCGCACCATCAATTATTAATTGGTCCTATCTAAATACAGCGACAAGATAATAATTAGATCACACTTTATTATACTTATAGAACATGTGGTTTGAAGGAACGCAGTAATGTATTATTATATTATAATGTATTCCACCCTGTATACATTATTGTATCGATAATATTCATTTTGATTTCGTAATATTCCTGGCTGATCACTTTTATTTTGACACGTAGTTATGAGGCCTACAATAGGAAAGATGGTAGGACTACGTCCCCGGATAAAAGATATTATTAAAAGTAAAATAAGGTGCGACGACGAGCGTAGCGAGGAGAAGTAGTTAGTGTGATAATAATAATAATAGTGTGTATGTAGGAACTGAAGGGGGAATAAGGGGTGCTAAGGAGAGACTGAAACTTAACACGGAACCGAATTGATCAACCCCTTAACCATGCAGTACTTTTCTGTCCCACCCTAGAGTGTTTTTGTAAAGCCGGAGGAGCGGAGGGAGGGCAGCCCCCGCCCGCTCTAACGAAGTGTATCAAAGTGCACGAGTGCCATCAAAGCCATCAAAGTACCTACGTTGTCATTGGAGCAATGTAACAAACAAGTGAAATTGTAAAAAAATATGTCAGGCGCTTCCTTGTTAGTTTTGTGTTTTTATAATATTGTTAATAATATTATGAAAACCAAAACGTCTGGCAACATTTGCTTCGGCTAAACATTCGGTTGAACTTTAAAACATATGTAAATAAAAAAAAACATTTAAAAATCGTACATTGGAACTTTTGAAAAACAAATTTTTGGTGAAATGAAACATATAGGAAACAAAAATATTGGAAACGTTTTCGAACAATTAAAATTCGGAAAAAGAAATTCGTATTCTTGGTAGGTAACCGTGTAAACTACCTATACAGGGTGACTAGTGACAAATTTTAGATACTGAAGGAGAGCACTCTGTACTCGATTCTGATCATAATGGAGAAGAAAACGAAAAGCTCTAAATAGATGTCGCTTCATACGCTTGACCCATAACAAACTGTCAAATGAACAAGTTTTTATCGAAATTGCTTGTTCAGTGTTCTTTTTTGCGGTAAATCTATATAATATTTTATTTTTCTGTATCAAAATGTGGAAAATGTGGACCGCACTAAGTACATTTACACAGAAGTTTAAATCAAGTACATACAAATTTTAGTAAGTGTACGTATATCCCAAGAGAAACTGTGAAAAAATCCATTTTCTATAAAACTTATGACGACACAATGATGCATATCTAATTTTTCGATAAAAATCACTATAAAATTTACTTTTACTATGGTTTTTGACAGTTGTTATGGGTCAAGCGTAATCAGCACCTCTAGGAAAAAGAGTTGGCAGTTTTCTACCCCATTAGTTATGTAATAAAAGTAGGTACTTAAATTTTCATTCGAATTCCCTACAAAATAATATTACTATGTTACTATTTACTTTACATACAACTGAGTCGATCACGGCACGTGACCTGGCACCCGGATCGCTGCCAACGACGGCGTAACCATGCGTTGCGTAATACATTTTTAACTTCCGTTTAAGTTTACTCAGTAAATAATGAGTATTATTTTTTATTATATTTTTTCTCTTCATGTATGATCTCAAACTGTCACGTCCTTGAATTTCAAAATTGACCCACCAGTCACCCTGTATATGATTAAAAAACAAGTACAAGATGAAAGACAGTTGCAAATTGTTTATTAACAAATGGATTACTACTTTTTGTTGGCGTCGACACGGTCCATTGAAGACTTAGGGTTTGAACCCCACCCATTCTTACGATAGAAAGGTAAAGAGAAGTTATTTAGCAAACTTATGACATGGTACAGCATAGTCTAATCGGCAAAATATTTCCTAGACCTCTTGCAATTGAACATGAAAATCAACTTAGAAGACAAGATCCCTAAAAGTGCCTTTTCCTCAAAAATTAGGTAATCAACAACAAGCACAACATTTCAAAGGTAACTTGTTTAGGTACTAGTAATGGCCTTTACTTTTTTCTGAGACTATCTAATGAAATCACGAACAAAGCAGCAAAACTTCCCGTCCGATAATACAGTCATTAGGCAATAAAGTGCCACGGACATTATTGGAACGCACGTATCTACTGCGACCAATTCGGAAAATTTGAAATGCTTAATTGCTACCCGCACAGCGCCTACGCATATCGCCGAGTGGCTGTCAACAACCGCACACTAATGCCGAGTGACTCGCTCATTCATACGTCAAAGTTCTTTTGATGTTTCTCGTATCACTAGCAGTGGTCAGTATTATCTACTATAATTAAACTATGATTGGTTCACTGTTAATAATATAGTTATTATTGTGTCACTTTTAAATATATTTTTTATCTAACCTTGATGAATTCTTAAATAAGCAAATATCAAATGATCACTGAACACTTGCTTATATTCAAAAATCAATTACCTAGATTTAGTAGATATGTTAAAAATATATTCAATTTTACTCTTTATAGTATACCATATTACAGTTTAAAATTAAAACTACAAAAACAATAAACACAATTGGCGGTCTTACCGCTGAGAAGCGATTTTTTCCAGACAGCCTATCAAGAAGGTACAAATCTCGCCGTGATTGAAAAATGTATAAATTACATTATTTTGAGTTTACACGACTCAATACAACAAATCAGTTCCTACAATTTTATTTTATTAAATCAATTGATTTTAACGGATATATTTGAAACCTTTAATTGCGTGACAGCGCAAACCTTCAAATCTTCGAACCATCGAACAGTGACGACACTACGCCCACTATACTATTGATACACCAGCTGTTGATAGCCTGGTAGCAAGCTTTCAATTCATGTACTTTTTACCTTATTAATAAAAGTAACTCAGTTCAAAACTTTTACGCAAAGTTCCATTGTTTCCATACAAATAACGACAAAAATTTCATTTTCCTAACTTACATAAATATTCAAAAACTTGGTTGTCTGAACTAAGTTTTGGTATCAGACCATGAATAATTAATAAGAGCACAGGCGCTGGTTTTTGATAAGAATGTAGACGTTTTATAAAGTACATTTCTTAAATTTCGAAGAAAACTTTTTCAATACTCTACATTAAGATATTAAGACTTAGGGCTTTGAAATATCCGCCTGGTTCTATTAAATACTATTTTAGTGTATACATAACTAAATTTGTCGCAAATGACCTGCACCATACTCCCTTACAAGGGTGTTCACTAATTAACAGTCACCCTGTATATCCGTGCTTCGTAAGGCACGTCAAGCATTCGGTCCCGGGTGCCGTATACTTGTACAACACCCGGTAGTGGTTAGGGTTTGTCAGAAGCCATTTTGAAAATGCTGACATCCACTAACCAGCACTGGGCCAGTTTGGTGGATTATGGCTTAAACCTCTTCGTCACCCAGAAGAGAGACTCATGAGCACTGCAGTGGGCTCATTACACGGAGTTGTGATGATGATGACCTAATCATATAAATATTATATTCTAGATGTATCTAAGTGCCATGATGATCAACTTCGATCGTTATTAGGTTTGTCTTACTGAGTTCGAATTTTCCAAAAATATTGTGCTTATGAAATCTAAATATTAATGAACATGAAGGAAGAGTAGTAGTAGGCGTACTGACCACACTGGTAGATCGGGCAGCACTGGTCGGGGCGGTGCAGTGCCTTGCAGCCGGGGCGCGGCTCGCAGTGCTCGCGCGCGCAGCTGACGGCGCCGCCCGAGCAGCGGCAGCGCTCGCACGAGCTGGACCCGCTCCACTCGTCGCCAGCCATGTACACCACGTCGCCCAGCGTGCAGCTGCCTGCAAACATACACAACCACGATATTTTATATCCGTTAACATAGACACAAATACAACCAAGACATTTTATAGCAGTTAACATACAAAAGCAGGTCACTCATACTGGTTATATCGTCTTCGTTAGATGTTATAGGATTTTTTGGATTCATCTTATTTAGTGCATTTAATATTTATTTTAAACTGATAAAAATAAACTTTAGGGGAGGCCTATGTCCAGCCGTAGACGTCTCCACGCTGAATGAAGATGATGAAATCATTTGTTCAAAATGATTTTTTTTTGCATCCATAGTGTAGTAAAATTTCTAAAATGCAAAATTACAATAAAGCAGAACTTTTATTTGCTGTTATTTAAGTTATTTGCATTTATTGTTCTATAATGCTGTTAGATTTCAGAAATAAATATATGTTGGTGTAGAAATGTCATTGTGGTTAAATTTATTTTACAATCATATCAATAAAACGTTATCAAATTTTAATAATGAATTAACAAATTCCTTAGATTATGGATCCTATCTTTTCCGGATTCTTCTGGCAATTTAAAAAAATCTGTTTTTTGCATGATATTGTAAATGCCAACCTCGACTGCCCAGAATTGCTATCTTTGGTAAACTTTGTTGTTCTTCAGCGTGCTTTAGATTCATAAACATTTACAATAAAAAAAATGTGATATCAACATATTTTCAACTGCTAAGTATCTTTTAAAATAAAAGTTTTACGGAAACTGACAAACGAGTAATAGACTCAATAGGCTGTCTTTCTTTATTTATTTGGTCATTTTAAACCCTTGTTATTTATTTATTTATTTTATTTATAATTCATTGCACACTTACAAAATAATGAAAGGAAAATGTCAGTTTTGAAAGGTACAACAGGCGAACTTATCGCTATAAAGCGATTTTTTACAGACAACCTTACAAATGTATGAAAAAAATATATGGAGTGTGTGGTTTATTTATTATTCTCTATTTCGTATAAAAATTTCAAATTAAAATAAAATTTGTACTTCTTTTTGTTCAATAGGTTTCTTTATTGTATCTAAACTTGTGTGCACATAAATTGTTAAATAAATAAATAAAATCTACTTCGAGTACCTGCATGAGATATCAAAACTGCAAAGGACCTCACTCTGCGTGTGAAAGAGACAATTATTTAGATATCCTTTTGTAAAATATGCTCAAATATTTAGCTTTAGCACAAGCTTTGTTTTAGAACATTCTATCAATTCCCTATAATATGAAACAAAATTTATTAATAAAAATTTTTATCAACAGGTCATCCAGAGTTCATAAAGTATTTAACTGATCATTTTTCTCGATTGCATTCATAGCTTTCCATTTGTTTAAGAAGTGTAGGGGAAACCTGTACAAAACCGTATACCTGGGTAAAACCGTCTTGCGTAGCTGTTTTCGCCAATTATCCAAAGAACAGTGGCAGATCTTCATACTAGGAATTGTCTTATGTTAAACTAGCTTTATCCCGCAACTTCGTATGCGCTTAACTACCCTTCTCGTCGAAATTTCAGAAACATACAACCAGACACCCACTTAAAGAACCTTCATGCCAAGTATCACATCCGTACACTCAAGGAATAAGATTTTTCATACAAACTAAAAAGTCCAACCCCTTCCCGTGGGAATTTTGGTAATTCCTCCCATAATACAAACAGACACTTATTGAGGAACCTTTATATCAAGAATCACATCCGTGCACTCAAGGGATGGGATTTTTTCATACAAACTCAAACATCATATATTTCCCGTTCCCGTGGGAATTTCGGGAATTCCTTTCATAACACAACCAGACACACATTGAAAAACCTTTACACCAAGTTTCACATCGGTGCACTCAAGGAATAAGATTTTTCATACAAACTAAAAAGTCCTATATTTCCCGTTCCTGTGGGAATTTCGGGAATTCCTTCCTTAGTGCACCCCTACATCCCTTAAAGAATGTATGTTTTAAATTTCAGCTCTTTACGCCCAGCAGTTACGGCTGTACGTTGTCTGTCAGTCACTCAGTCACTCAGTACCTCAGTCACTCAGTCACTCAGTCAGTAACGGAACAGTTTTATATATATTGATTGATGGAAGCGTCTCGTAATAAAAAATATTTCTAAAGGTTCAGTATTAGTACCAGAGTGATCCAATCACTTATGTCAGATTAACATTAAATCGAACAGAAACCGTTAGTGTCAACCTATCTATCACTGCCAGTCAAAGACTAAGGAAGAGCTACACATTTCATTCGATTTTATGTAAAATCGATTCAACATTGAATCGATCCTGTGACACTATTAGATTTTTGAAACCAAACCTACTATATTTTATTAGACATATTAAAACCTACTATAAAATGAAAGTTAATCGAATCGATTGTTCACTTAATAATCGATACAAATGATCGATCTCATGCTGCTTGCTTCTGTGATCTGTCACACCATCTACGACAATAATTACGAACCCAATTCGCAATCATTTAATATGCTTTTTATCTTCATAAATAACTCCGGTTTCGATGAAAAGAAGTAACAATATTAAAAATCGTAGAAAATAATTCAAACTATTTTGTTTTTATGAAATCTGAGGAGAACAAAACAACCTAATCAAAATTCTGTCACTATTCTTTCGTGCGCACACACTAAGCCGCTCAGAGGTGCCTACCAAGCAGTACTAAGTATTTGTAAAGAAAACACTTGTCGCTGTAAGCAAGCGCAATTTAGAGTTATTTAATTTTATTGTTTTTCATTAGTTCCTGATCGTATTTTCGTGAATAAAAAAATATACATGGTGACTGGTGGGTCGTTTTCGAAATTCCAGGACGTGATAGTTTGATTTCATACATGAAGAGGAAAATTAAAAAATAATTAAATATTAATTATTTACTGAATAACCTTAACCGAAAGCTAAAGAATTGATTAACGCATGGTTATACTAGCATTAGCACTTACTCAAGTATAACTACCATGTTTGTGACAGTACGATGAGTTCATACACGTGTTCTGTGTAATAATAAATCGTGTCATCGTGAAGTGAATATACGCTACAGTTAAGTTACTAATCAAATATGTTGTAGGTAATGTATTTTGTTCTAAAATGCATTCTTTGCACCGGTACCTTATAGTCATATTCAAATTTCAATATGTCATTCACTATAGCCTGTCAAGGTTGGGCCAATGAAGGTTGTACCAGCTTTGATACAGAGGAGTTGGATGACTTCTTTTGCACAAGATGCAATGTCACTCGGTTAACTCCGGGGCAATATCGTATATAGTAAACGGTTTTACCCGTGGGTCGGGGCAAAACCGGAAACGATAGTTAGCATATAAGACAATCATTGAAATTGTTGTCTAATTTCATATTTTTTTTTCAAAAATATGTTATTTGTAACGGGTATCTAAAGAGTCTAACTAAACATATATGTTGATTTAATACCTTCGGGTTTTGAAACGGATGAACTACATGCCCAGAGCCTTAGCTATACGGCCTTGAGCCGGTCTCCCATACAATTGGATTGAGACGAACCTTCTAAGAGTCCTGCTTCAGCGGCGGCGGTGGTGGCGGCGGTGGCGGCGGCGGCGGTGGCAGCGGTGATGGTCTCATTCGATAGCGGCGCTGGAAATAAAAAATATCACATCATAACAGCTTACTTGTAAATAGGATAATCCTTCCCAGAAATAACAAAACTTTAGGTGGCCCAGTACGCTAGAGGTTTATGACGCAAATCTCGGTTGGGATAAAGGCGGTAATTAACATTCGCATTCATATAAGTTTTCATTCTCAATTATAGCGAATATCAAAAAAGCATCTTCAATGTCGACAACAGTCGACAATGACAATTTTCGAAGCGCAGCGGTCGATTTGACAAAGGGTTTGATACTTGCTTCATTTCAAACAGCATCTACACCGCAGAAACTTCTCACGGGTTTTTTTATGGATTTTATCTTTAACATTAGTTTTTTTATTTATTAAATATAAGCGACTACCACTTAATACAAACTACATTTATTTTTAATCGTATTAATAGTGTTCATGTTTGCTACAAAGCCACAATACTAGCCCACAAGTCCCTATGCTGTTTTAATTATTTATAAAGCATTGTGCAGGATCCGTAGGTACCTTAGAATTTCATACAGCAAATACATAGTTGAAAAAATCATCTCAAGGAAGTAAATCTCCAAAGTTCACATCACTTTAGGAAACGAGATAGACATTTTCACCTCTTTTAAAAAAAATACTTAAAAAACGGATTTATCGCGCAGACTTACATTTAATTATACGCAAAATGAAATGATACGCGATTAATCCGTTTAATAAAAGTGTTTCATTATGAATCGTGAAACGTAAGAAAATATTTTAGATTTATCGCCGCAAGAACAATCATATTATAAATGTAGAGATTCTCTTTTTTGTATTTTATTTGAGGTCTTGAATTAACATAAAATTATAATTAATTTTATATTTTTTTTATTCAGAACTGCGTAAAAATACGGACCAACCCACTTAACCATCTGCAAATTTTCTATGAAAACCAGCTGACCCGGCAAACGTTGTTTTGCTATATAAATAAATTAAAAAAAAATAGATGTTGGCTGATTCTCATAGATACCGGATAAGCACAAAAAATTTCATCAAAATCGGTCAAGCCGTTTCGGAGGAGTATGGCAACGAAAACTGTGACACGAGAATTTTATATATTAGATTTAAGTCAAAGTGTAATCAAAAACATACATCTCGTACATCAGACGTGACAGTCGAACCCGCTAAATTTTACTAAACAGTCAGCTATGACCTTACTGCACCACGTTGAAATGACGATATTAGGTATAATATTTCATTCAAATGATTCTTAGGTACTAACGCCCAAAATATGTTCTGCGATTTAAGGACTTTAAGTAGGAACATTCTTCAAAAGATGAGTCTCGTCACTGAGCTATATTTTTGGCGATGGCCTAATGTAGGATGACCGTTAACCCGGCGGATTCCGAAGCGGTCATACCACTAAGCGCGGGTCTCTTGGATCAGTCGCCTCATAGGACACGCTCACAGGAGTGGTAGAGCTCCTTCACGCCTGTCTTACATTTGAATCACTCAGTGCTAGACTACCTACACATTGTAAAAACGAGAACTATTTCCCTATTACATACAAATAAAACTTCTTCAAATAGACAGTTGCATTGAATTACATTACCTTGCAAACAATAGGTGTCGGAAACTGTACCTATTACTTACTCATTGCCAAAGTTTAGTTGGGTTCGTTTCAATCCTTTGCTGAGCGATTTTCTATAAGTGCAGATATTGATCATCAAAATCTTAATAATAGTTTAGTCTGTTATGAATCAATACTCATTTTTTGCTTGCCCAATCTTACCACAAATAATTCTCATTGGCCGAATACTAATATAGATGCAGTAATGAATGTCCTTATAATTTTGCAGCTAGTAGTCGAGTGCAGTTATTGTTTGGCCCGATTTTTCAATCGTCAGATAAAAGTTATCAGTCGAATAAAGTATAACTCGGCGAAATAAAGATGTTTTTTTATAATACCTACTATGGTCTAATTTTCCAATGGTCGGATAATCGGCAGACAGCTGTTATTCGTCAGATAAATAGACATGCCTGTTGGATTAGCAGTGTGTAATTTATTTGCTGCTTCACACGGCAAGTGGCTGCGTTATTCGAGGAATAGTTTCAGTTTTGATTGTCAGGTAAATGTTAGTGTTATATACACGTGTTTTGGTTATTTTTGCTATCTTTTTACTATTTGATTGAGTAGTTTTTGAGTCATCCAGGTTTGGTATTAATTTTTAGTAGCCCGTTTTGCTAGAGATGATGTCGTAATAGGGTCCTTGGAATACTAAAGGGTACTTCTCCTATGGTCTTATCACACTGGCTAAGTCACTAAACTAAACTAGAGCAACGAGTGGGACAAGACCCTTTGTGTACCTACTAGGTAAATTTTATGGAGGCATCCAGCCCACTTACTGTTTCCATAAAAAAGTAAAAAATTCTCCTCAATTGTCAGTGGGTTGAAATTGCGTCAGTGCTGTTCTCCAGCATTTTTGACCATAATTGAAATCCAAGACTGCCCAATATGTGACTGCGGACAGATAGAGTGGATCACACATTTTTTAACTGTCCTCTACACTACGCCTATCTATTTATTTTGACTTCCCCTCCTTCCCCTCCAGTTCCCCAGACCTGCCAGCGTAAAGGTCTTCCTATCTTAAATAAATAAATCCAAGAATGTAATCATCATCGTCATCCACAGCCTGTAGACGTCCACTGCTGGACATAGGCCATGTAATATTTCTTTGTAAATATGTAGTTAGTCAATTGCTTAAACTGAAGAGGAAAATAAAATACCAGAATTAATTTTTACTATTTATTGATCAACCCTAACTACAATTTATCATCTAAAAAGGCTGCTGTAATTGTAGGCTGGCACATCCCAGAATCCACACCAGTGTAACTTTTCTTTTTTTTGCTTTTACTGTCTGTTGGCGTGCATTCGTTGTTATGTGATTCGTATTAGTAAACTTAGGACGTGAAATTCGGGGTTGCACTTTTCGTAATCATGTATCACACCGTAAACTGAATTGTAAATAAATAAATAAATTATTAAGCACAACACCCAACTCTTTGCGCTCCTACATTTCAAGGCAACTGCAGCATATCCTATATTTCACAATGGCTCTTCGTCAATTTATATCATTATTTAAATAAAACTACTTTTTAACCGGATTAATCGCTATCATTATTTATATCATTATTTATTAAAATATAATGAAAACGAGGGACTGCCGATGTATTTTTCAAATCTGAACTGTCATTTTAGTTTTATTTACATTGTCAATATGACAGTTGCGATAAGTTTATTCTGAAATGAAATTGATGATGAACTGAAAGAAACAATTATCAATAAAACAACAATTATGTATAAAAATAATTGTATGAAAAATAATTGATATTTTCGATAGTTACTTCGATAGTTTAACAAATATTTGGGTTTTACAAATCCGTAATTCTATTATTACATGAAAATTAAAAATGTAATTGAGTTTGAGCTTTATTTGGAGCGAAATTTGTCAAAATGTTGACAAGGTGTCGTAATTTTTGAGAAGAGTTTAAAGGTGTCGGGTAATTTATTCATTAGATAACTTTTATCTGACCATTGAAAAATCGGCCCTAAATAGTGTATAAATATGGGTACCAAAGAACGAAATGATAATTTTACAGAGAGCTCTGAAGGCAGTACGGCTTTCCTTTTCACGGAACGTCAGTTTAATTGTTCCCGCTTGTTGACAACTACCCATTCCGCTTACTATCAAAGGCAAAGTTCACGAAGCGGAGGCGGAAACAACCCGGGGATAAGCATGTCAAAAAGAAAGGCTTTTATCATCGAGGCCGGGGAGCCGAGCGCGCCATTACCCGCGCCGCCTCCGCCCCCGAGATCCCCTGTTTCCCCTGTTTGATTTATCATGAGAAAGTCTTTTCGCGAACTGGGCCGCATTGTCCAACTTTCCCCTTTTTTTTCTTAATGACGAAGCATTTTCGTTCAGGTTTTCATTTCAGTAATTTGAAGTTAGCTAAAAAGTTTTTCTTATTCAAGTTTAGATTATTTCTGGAATGGTGGTCGATTGTAAATTCGCGTGTCATGTTTATTATTAACTTTAATGTGGTAAGTATATGAATTTTAATTTCAGATGCTTCTCAAATCTAGACTGTAAAAGTTTTTTTAATAAGGTGAGTTATTTTCGTTTTATTCACAAATCATAATTTAATTATAAAATATATTGTGTCGATCTTCACTGTAGTTGTTGAAGAGTGTGTGTAACCCCTTCTTCTTCTTCTTCTTTAAGTTTAATGGCAACCAGCCGTCGATACTAGGCGAGTGTAACCCCTTGAAATAGGCACTAACAAATATGTGTCATAACAAACGATAAAAACCTCTTCTAAGATTGAAAAAGTTCTTGTAACTTGAGGGCGTTTAGCAACGAGATAACAAAATTATTACTGTTTCTTTCTTTTCATACATAGGTTCAGCAATTTATATCTATAGGCTCATCAAAGTATAAAAGTTCCATATTTTCCTATCGCGCATGTTGGCATGAAGCCATTGAATCAGTACGCTAGGGTACTTGTGACCCCTCAGCTGGTGCTTAACCCAACGACCCTAGAAAACAGACATTAACCTCTCGAACGCCGGGGTCTTGCCAACGAGGTCAGCGCAAGTGGTTAATGCGAGTCCTGGTGAAGGGCGGGCGACGACCTCCGCCCTGAGTAGGAAGTGTTCCCAATCCGCGCGGATCGTTCACCTCCGGGGGCTCCGCTATTTGATCGATGTCAGCTTATTGCTGCATTTCTAGGTCGCGAACCTTGCGACAAATGCTTGCGCACCGCCTCACAGCCGTGCGTCATTGCCGTTTGCGTCATGCGTTTTCGCAGAAAGAATACTAAAACGAATAAATCAATATATGGATGATATTTTAAATCTCGATGTATTAAGTACATCCTACGTGCAACAGAGCAACTGTTCAAATACCTTTATTTTACAAATACGCGCGCTCACAGCTTTAGGACCCAATTTTGACTTGCCCCTCCGCTCTTAGTTGAGCTGAGAGTTTTGAGAGCAGAGAAACACACATACGGTTTTTTACGAGACGGTCTTTATTTTATATGAAAATCAAATCATCTTAACATAGGGATATTCAAAATATCCATTTGATAAATCAATTTATTTGCAAAATATGTTTGATACAATAGGTCTTATAACAATTTTAGGTACATCAAATTTAACCGCGTGTGCGAATCTTTGCAACCTGATTTAATCAGATCTTAATTAGGTACATTTAAAATGAACATAACTTGTCTTATTTATGAATAGGAACTACATAAAACTGTTATTAATGCTCAGGATTTCAATCTATAATAATTGATTTATTGAATAGTAGCTCATAACTCACAAATAATTTAATTTTAATTTTCCTGAATGTCATGTTTTTATTAAAGTTTGATATTCTATTATAGCAGGAAAACAATATCTTTTGTGTGAGATTTTATAATACATTTCTAGTGTCTATTATTTTATGACATATTTTTCCTATTTTGTATATTAATAAATAAATTCCATTCTTATGATTTGTGACAGATACCTAGAAAACGTTTATCATATCACGGTCGAAGACCTTAAATGTCGTCGTTAAAGACAAACGAATTTTGGTATATTAATAAATAATATGTTTATATACGGAAGTGCATTTCAGGCTCATTAATTATAATCTGTGCATTAAATAAGTAGTTCAGACTGCAGTATGCAATATGCTGATAATACCCTTACTCCAAGTGTGTATAGATATTTTGTATGACAGGGCTGTTGACATAATACATTGGATGGTTTATATTAAAAAAAAAAGTAAAATTAAAATCGTACAGTCAAAATAGTAGATTATAAATATCATTTGTCATGCATAACCTTTTATTTGATAATTACTTTAACCTTTAACATCATTGCAGATTTCTTGTGTGTCGATTAATAAGTTTAAATACTGTCGGCGAAGGTGAATCCATGCAGCTAATGACGTTCCCCGGCAGTTAATCACAAGCACCGCGGCCTGCGCTATGCGCGCGTCGCAGGCGCAGGCGCGCGCGCAGCATATGAGGCTGTATCGCCCCCGTGTGCACTCACGTGCGCGCTCGCTTATCTCCAACTGTCAACTATTCACGCTACTTTGCATTTTGATGCATGTTTGACTAATGACCTAACATCGAACCGTAAAATTAACGATTAATATTGTGTGCCGTCATAGTACAAAGTAGGTTGTTGCAAAAACAACAATACGCTGCATATTGAGAACGGGAGTAAAAGTTATAAGTTCGCAAATTCCGTGCCTAACTGAATTCCGATGTTTATTACCCCGCCCCTGCATTTAACAGCTCGAGTTCGGCAGCCGAAATATTTGGCAAGTCCCGTTACCGAGCGTTCGGTTACATTGCGTTCGCTGCATTGCTGGCTTTGTTAAATAGTTTGTAGTGTGGTTTAAATTACAATGTTCGATGGATGCAGGAGCGTCGAGGCAGGGCGCGGGCCAGGCGGCTCGTGCCGGAGATGGCTGGGGCTGTCACCGCGGATCGATAAGCCCGCGACGTGTTTCGGCAGTCCCGTGCGTGCCCGTCGCATTGCCTCGTGCCATAATTTACCTCACCATACATACCAAAATTAATTTACATATACTGTTGAGGCAAGAAAAAACATTGTTTTCGTACTTGATTTAGAGATTGCGACTTTACAATTACTTTTGAACGGGTGCACCATCTGAATCAAATTTCTGAAATCCGATAGCAAGTAACTCGGAGAACACGTACGGACATAATATTATCTTCATAATTGACCCGATAGCGAGATGTAAGCGACTCGACTTGCCATTCCACTTGAACAAGAGCGACTCCACTCGACACTTAAAAGCGATACACTTCCCTAAGTACTCGATGTCGACGTCGTCATCGTACAGTTGGCAGATTCACACAGTTGTTTTTTGGTATGTTGAAATATGTAAATTGATTTAATTGAAATTATTTTCAGCTTTGGAAGTTTCTTTTAAATGTTGTTTTGCTAAGACTTATTTCAATGTAATACCCGTAAACAAAAGCTAAGTATGATTTATAAAAACATTTTCTGACTGATATAAACTTTAAAAAATGTCGGGTTGCTTTTAAATTGTAATCATTATAAGAGTTGTGGTTAGTGCGGCGAGGTTCAGAACAAGGTCGCGGGTCCTGCGGCACTGAGCGGAGCGGGCGCGGCCTCCTTTTCGTTCAACTGCATATTTTTTACTGCTGGACGTTATTTTCCTCTTTTTTGATTATGCGAGCCAAGAAAACTACTACCACATAGTAATATACTGTTGACCCCGACAGAGTCGTCCATAATAATAGTATGGGTCTATTTGTGCCATGAAGAAGGTAGATGAATTGAGGATTTACAAATGTAACTTTCATGGAAAAGACTTGACATAGGTACCGTATTCTTTTTAATTTCTTTCATTTTATCATGTTATTATAAATGAGTTGGTCACATAAAAAGTCAGTTAGTTTTTATATCTTAATTCTTCTTTATTAACTTGGCTGATACTTTTTACAGTTGTTGTTTAAAATATTGAACATATGACATAAGATTGTCACACCATTTGTAATTTACTCATTTTTGCGACTATTGATTAATTGATATAGCAGTATAGCGTTCGTGAAAGGATAGACAGCTTAATGAAGTACAAGATAAATGGTGCTCTAGGGAGTCTGTGGGTTGTGTTCCTGACAATGGCACTAACTAAGCATGGATATTGTCAATATTATAACTGAATGCATCTCTCTACTAACGTACACTCAAATGATAATACGACTCCGCGAACAATGCACAACGTGAACTTGACACGTTGCTATGGAACTGTATACATGTCAGTATACAATGTATTTGATGTAGAGTTTTCTTCGATTTAAATTTAACCTACGTTCCAGTCCTTCCAGTTAATCTCAGGTGATGCATATGTGACCTTAGGTTGAAGTTGACTCACACTGTTTAGAAACTCTAGGTTTTAGTCGGTATCTCTCTTTAAAGCTGGATTTCAATAAATATCTTAGACTTAAAACACTAGAACGTATGAACGTTGCCGTGGCAACAAAAATATGGTGCTCTGTTTAGTATGAAAGAATTGACAATTCAAATTCAATAGAGAAGTCCAGTACAAATCAAATAACTTAATGTTTGCTCGGAATAAGTAGGTAGTACTACTGATTTATGTTTGCTATAACTTATGATTGAATGGGTGGCTAATGGCTAACTAGACACTGGCAGATAGTATCACGTGAACTACGTCACGGCAACGCGAACGAAAGAGACAGGCGCGTGCCGTCGGCTGCTAGCCGTGCGGTGCCGCCCTAGCCGTCCGATGCTGTCCGATGCTGATGAAATTTGCAAAAGTTCACATCTTGAATGGCTTGGAAACTTAATGTATATTCTTTTGTCTTTTCAACCAACTTTCAAAAGCAGGAGGTTCTCGCGGTTCATCTATGTTTGTTACACGATTATTATTCAATTATAATTTTTTTCAAAATAGATAAAGCACTATTGTAAAATTAAAAAAATATGTATGAAAACATGACGTAGATGGCGTTGCACTTTTGCGGGTTATTTATTGCTCTACATTTGTTTTGATTAAACCCAATATACCCTATGCGAATAAAGATGGAGCCTGCAAGTAGAGAAATGAACTCTTCCTTTCAAGGTTTTTAAATATAATAGAGATGGGACGGGCTTTTTTCGATAACATCTGGCGGAAAGTGATTTCTTCGATAACACCAGCTATTATGCTGGGTAGAAAATAAAGAGGCCCACCTGCCTCTTCATTCCAAATCTTGGTGATTCATATAAAAAGGAACTTTCAAAGCGTGTTGTTTGACTTTTTGGAACATCCGCCACATACGGCTTGACGTTCTGTCAGCGACTAGTAGTCCGATGTCAAAAGGAAGTGTGTACAATTTGTTTGAAGAAAGAAGAAAAAAAGCTCTCGCAAATAAGCTATGTATGTTATAATGTACTGTCAAGCAACACTTTAGAACATTTCACCACCGAATTTTAAGTATAAAATTATATTTTTACTTATAAGAAGTAATTATAATCATTTAGAAATTTTGGTTAAAATATAAGTTTAAGGAATTTGATTTGGTTGCTATTTTTGAAACGAGTATGTACTTAAAATATCAATTGGTCTTGTAAACACTTATTTAAGGCCTTACACATATAAATTATGCTAAAAACAAATTATGCAAATTTTATTTCAAATAACACAGGAGTTATTTTAAATTATAAATAATCTATTTATATTTAAAATGTTGTATGTAAAAATTTTATAATACGTTATATTGTTAAAGTACTAGAGCATCTGGGAATTAGTGTTATTACAACCACACTGTTTTTTTTCACATTTCAGTCAAAAAAAGACTGTATAAATCTAGATTTACAGATAACCATTCCTTCTTCAACATAAATAATTTAAAAAAATAAGTGGAATAATAGATTATAAATACATCAAGTCAGGCTCGTTGTTGGTTAACGCTTATTTTCTATTAAATAAATGAAAGTATTCGATATGAATGAATGTATGAAAAACATTAATATTAGGTATGTATATTTATATATTTCTTAAGACTCTCATCTGTTATCTAGTGTTCATAACACAAGTTCTTTATGCTAACTACTAATTCGGGCTAGATAAAAGTGTGACTGTCAGAAAATATTTTCTATTATTATTATTTCTAAATTCGAACAAAAGAGTTCAACGAAACCTCGCCCAAGTGCTTAGATCTTTTTTACTGTAATAATGCATTCCAAGTAGCTTTTCGTGGACTCATGTTATTTTTTCATACATACATACATAATGTCACGCCTGTATCCCTTATGGGGTAGGCAGATCACCAGAGGTTACAAGACCATCTGATGTCACGTTTGACAAAAATTCAAAATTCAAAAAATTCAAAATTCAAAAAGTTTTATTCATCTTAGGAACAGTTAGGACAAATTTTGAGGTAAATATTATAAAGGTGGAGAGAGACTATTGTAGTGACAGGGGGTCAGCCTATCGCCCACAAAAACGCCTTTAAAACCTCTGTCCCTTAACTGACTTTTACAGTATACCCGGGAGGAGAAGCAGCTGGCACATTCTATGTTTTTCTTTCGCTCCCAGTCCAGCATGAATATAATTTTTACAGAGTTTGTCAGGCTTTGTTATTTCTTAAATAAATTTGGCATCACAAAAAAACACATCAAAAATAAATGGTAGCTCAAAGGACTTCAAATATATGCAAAAGCCACTAAAAAGTAATATGTAATTGATTATTAAAGTATACGACTAAAATACTCACCAGCATAGCAGAGAGTGGCCAAGTGGCAGCTAGCCAGCAAAGACATTACATATCCAAGCGACGCCATGGCGCCTGGTTCTGCAACAATATCACATAATTTATTACAGAATGCAGCATCATTCCGAGCCTAGAACTAGTTTATATAATTCCCGCATCTGCCAGCGCGGCGCTCCGGCGCGGGCGCACTGCTCGCGGGCGGTGACTGCTCGCGCGCTAAAAAAACCCTCGCGATGCGCCGGCGGCGCCGCATCGGTCGCCGACCTACCAGCCTCTTAGACAACGATACTGCATTACTACATAACTCTTAACCAAATTCATTGCAGTGTTTCGCTAGCCAAAGATACACTTTTATCGTTTAATTTTATAGCAAAATCTCATTTCGATCCCAGCTGCTCATTGGTCACAATGTGATGATTATGCAATTACGAAGTGACTTGGTCTATTTATCAATTCCTTACATCAATGACTAAGCAAAATATTTAGCATGAAAGTACACGATTAAAACTTCTCTTAGAGGTACTACCAACAAGCTGTATTTCAGTAAGAACTTTAAATATTAAATACCAACGTTACCTGAAGGCTTGGCGCAATCTGCGTGAAGTGCACTTGCAACGCCGCCGGGTATAATTTACACGAATGGCACGCACGGTTTGATTTTAAGATATTAAAATCGATAGGATCGGCGCTTCCTTCACTTATGCAATTACATTTGGTTTGTGAGTTGCCTGCGTGGAGCATCCGAGCGAGCAAGTCTGACGTTCCCATCGAGTTAATATGAAATTGAACTTTCTAGTTAGGGCCGCGCAATGAAGATGGACAGCGCCTTGAGTGATGTCTGCCGGGCTGCGCGGCCTCAATAGGATAATGGGGCGGCTGCGCCCGCGCCGCGCCGCGCGCGCTGGTTCCGTGTGAAAGTCCGCTGTTGCCAAGTCCTCGGACAATGCGTAACGTACAATGTTGTTCGTTGGCTTATTTAGAATGAGCCTTTGTGTTGTCCTTCCTGATTCAGACTTTACAGAACTTATTTGTTATACATCCCAAGATGTATAGGTACCAACAATAAAACATTAAAATAATATTTATATTGTAAGTGCGACACAATTATAATGAGAAATTTTATCGTCGATTTAACATAATTCTCACAGCACAATGTGTACGGGTGCGCAACGAGCTCCTGATTTGTCGAATACAGTCATGTCGAAAATCGGATATTATGCAGTTTGCATTACAATTACACTGTTATGCCACTGTAACCGCTCAAATAAATGATCTTGCCAAGTTATGAAATATTTACAGGTGTCAGCTGTACACAGCTTTTGAAAATCGAAGACCTACACTGTACAGTTAGCAGCTACATTGAACAGTTTGTAAACAAGCGGAAACGCATATATTTATACTGAAAAATTACGATTCAAATTACAATCAAACCTGGAGAAGTTTTGTTATTTATTAAAAATATATTTACTCAAAGTATCTTCATTTGATTAATCATTTGATTAATTAACAATTTCCAAATCCATATATTTTGCCTACTTACTTTTTGTAAACAACATTATTTACCTATAAAGAGTCTCAGAAGGGATTTCAAAGAAACAAAGGGAGGGAATACGCACCCCTCAACCCTATTTAGATGTCTCGATAAATTGATTGAAAGCTACACTAGCGTTCCTCACAAAGCTCAATCATGAATCACACCGTCACGGCTCACATGTCTCAGAATATTTCTATAAAAAAGACCAAAAAAACATAGATTCACTAACGTATGACTCATGCTACAAAAATGGCAATTTTGAACGATAGAACATAACAATTGAAAACGATACTGTAGACTTCTATTTCAGATGAAGTTTTAGACATTTTCTCATGGTCAAAATCAGTGAAGTAGGCAGTTTTTCTGGAACAGCATAGTGCATCGCTGCATCCAGCACAAAGGTCAAGGCGAGTAGTGGTCATGTCAAGCAGCAGGCGATGACGAACGCAATAGCTACGTGTTATGTAACGTTAGCGAGCGGCGATGGCTTCACGTAAACTAAGCCGAGGAATGTTGTTATAATACGCTGCGCGGGCGCGCACTGGCCGGCGCGCGCTTGACTCATCCCGCGCATACCTTCGCCTGGTTTTTATGAAGGCGAGATCTGCGAGCGACGCGCGCTCTTACCTTAGAAAGGGTCTGCTCTTTCTAGTAATGGGCGTTGTTCTCTAGGGTCTAGGTGCACTAGAACTCCATATGAATGCATTCGATCTACTAGCTAATTATCAAAACAAATCGCATCAGTTGACAAAGCTCACAACTTCGATACTCTCCAAAGCTAACTCAATTAATCTACCGTGCAAGACAATTCACAAATTTAAACTTCGTCATACAGTTTTGCAATTTACCTACGCACACTGGGGTCGCCCATACAAGACGCATGCGAAAAACACATATTTTAAAATTCGGATAGTTACAAAAAAAAACACATGTTTCAGAAAATTGAGGATATTCTACATTTACGGTCGTTTACTTAACAGTCTACTCGGTTATCTATTAGTTGTTATTGACGCCCAAAGTAGAAGTGTCTGAGTGCCGCGTATTTCTTTTGAACTTTAAATTCTCTCGTAATTAAATTGCAATAAGAGTTTTATCATTATTTGTAATGTCTCGTGAGGAACAAGGTTAGTACTTTTCATTACACAAAAAGTTTAGCATTTTTTTGTTCTCAGCTCACATAATCGTGTCTTTTTAAATGCATTTTTTCTTAAAGTTTGATGCGAGATATTTTTAATTTGCGCAACGTTTTTTTTTTAAATTAAATGTTCCATAAATATGATTGAAGCTCTCCTACTATAAAACAAAAGCCCAAAGCAAAAGCCTGTTGCGCATTTTTTTTCTACAGTTTTTTTTTGTGACACGCATATTTTTAGATTCCCGCCCTAAAGTCCACATGGTTTGAATTTTTTTTTTCTCTTATTTTATCCAATTATAATCTACTATTCATTAAACAAGCACCTATTTCTTCAACCATCGATAGTTAATTAATATTTGGTAGATACATCATACTTACTAAGAGTATTTGTATTTAAAAAATCACTAATTACAATATTTACAATCAAGTATGCTTAAATAACTTAAAATAGTGTATTATACTTAAATAAAAAGACTTCAAAATATTATTTAGTTTTCGCAAGTGTCTCATTAGAATATCCATATTGCAAATAAGTATAACCTAAAACTAACCGTAGTAAACCAAATCCCTATGCAAGGCCCTGTTGTTCACAAAGATATTGATTCCAATAAACCGATCAAGCTATAGCGATGGGAACAATAAAGCAAACTGGTTGAA
Source organism: Stenoptilia bipunctidactyla (assembly GCA_944452665.1). NCBI lineage: Eukaryota > Metazoa > Arthropoda > Insecta > Lepidoptera > Pterophoridae > Stenoptilia > Stenoptilia bipunctidactyla. The sequence goes on from OX101732.1 coordinate 911,218, forward strand.
TGGCCGACAGGTGGTTTTGTTATAGTACAACTATGTAAACAATACCGTGGAATGCGCCTGCGCAGACATACACAAACGTCGCGATCTTTACTTGTAATCTCCCACAAACAAAAAACCGACATCCTAATAGCCGACTCAATCGTTCCTAGGATTGATTTAGCAAAATATTGATGTAAAAATTACCCACATGTTTAATTTATGTTGGTACAAATCAATTGCTGCAATAAATTTTACTAATCAATGATAAAATTACATTTAGTTTCTACAAAATACCTTATGACTTTATTCAAGATGATTTGAAGAGTATGCGAGCTAGCCGCACGACTAGCAACCAGCTCCAGTCGAGGCTCTGACGAGGACTGGGCGGGAGGAGCCGCCGACTGCGTGCGCGCAGGAACTCGCGCAGCTTCCTCACACGTGAGCTACATACAGCCGACCGAGCTCCTATATACCTAATTATCTACAAAGTCCTTCGCTATTGTTATTTGTTTTAAAATAATGTAATTGTTTTATTATCGCTGAAGGCAACAAAATATTGAGGACGCTGTGCCACATTTTCCAAATCCGATACACTATTCGAAAATGAGAAATCAATTATGATGCCTCGTGAAATGGTCGAGTTACATTCACCATGAGTGGGCACTATCCCCTGGTGCGCGAAAGTCCCGAACTTTCACCCGCGATCGCGCTGCCGCTGGCCTACTCGTGCCGGTCTCCACGACAACCAAGCAATAAAGCAATCCGTATTTCTATCCAAATCATTCGTTTTCACTAACTTTATCTCCTTAAAAATTAAGGAAATATAATCGAAACAAATTGAGAACTTACACTTGACAAAACCCGAATGCTTAGTCAATAACAAGTTATCAACTCGGCGGCGGCGGCGTTTGGGTAAAACAGTTACGTCAGTCATGGCAGTATGCCTGAGCACAGCTCGGCAGCGTAGCCTGTGAAGGAACTTCCTCAAACACGTAAGTTCTACAATGATCTAGTCTTAATCAGTCAATCATTATTGACGCACACAAAAGATTTTCCTGGACGTTGACACAAATAATAAAGACATTGTCATTGACACGGACTTGATGTGAATAAACAAGCGACCGGAGCGAGCGGCGGCGAGGTGAGGCGCCGCCTGCCGCCAGCGGCCGCTGCGACCGCGCCGCGCCGCCAGCGGCTGCCGCTCGCGAAACAAATAAACATTGCATTTAAATTACTAGGTCAGGTCACAGCGCATCTGTGTGTGAAAAGATGATAACTATTTGATACGCTCTAATAATTACGAAGTTTTTCAGCTCGATGGATAGTAAACTTACTCAATTTACTTTGACAAATATAAAATGACCAAACCGTTTAAATTCTACTGTGCGACAAAAGTAGGTTGTATTCTAGATAGTCAAATAGACAAAGCTTTAATATGAGTATGATTTGAGGCAATACGGTCAGTCTGACAGACAAGTAAAAGTGTGTCGATGTGATTCACAAGCACGAGGCTGCGGGCTAACGGGCCGCTGCAGCGCGCGCGCTCTCGCGCCGCCGCCGCGCCGCGCCGCCCGGCTTCGCTTTGACAACAACCCGCTTATGCTTACAAAGATTTAGTTAACACAATCAGCAGTTTTTGTATCAATCACAACTTTCTTTGTAATTTTTATGTTTAATAGTACATATATCCATTTATATACAAGCACCGTCCAAAATGCTAATAATTGCACAAGTGTGCAGTGGATAATTATCCTCATAAGCCTCTCAGTACTTTCTAGAACGAGCTCAATACGTAAGTAGTTTTACTTTTGGTAAATTTCTGCGCCTGGAAGTAAACTAGTGAAGACGCATGCTCTAGTCATTTAAGTTAACATAAGAGGAAGAGTATTTCATTGAATACAATGCAATATTAAGATAGGTCCCAAGAGATACTTTATTCTTAATTGCATAAATATAACAAGACGAGCTCGCTGCTGCGATATCAGCGCGAGATCGCCGGCGGCGGCGGCGCGGGCGCAGCAGCACTTCCGCGGGTTTTACCAGAATTACTGCAATTACGTCCCAGTGCTGTCCATGTGGCCTCAATTTTAACACAGATTATTGTGACATTTTTCTGCTTTAGGGTTATCTTAAAATCTTATTTCTGATATATTAACTATAACGTTAACTATTTACGCTGTGTGACCTAATTAATATTAGCTATTTTACATTTGGGCCCTTCAGTGTGCTTATCTGCGTGATTTTCATAAACAAAAACAAACATTACATTAGGGCTACTAAAAACTACGATACTGAGAAGGTTGCTTGTACCTTTTCGAAAAGTTTCTAATTTTATAGTTTGCAGTTCGATAATCGTATTATGCATGATTCATACGTGATTCAAGCGACAAATGTGCTTTTTACAGTGTTGTCAGGCGCGGTGAGAGCGGCCGCTTCGCGATTCATCCCGCGCGCGGCGCGTTGCGCAAGCGGCGCGGCGCGGCGCACACGCACGGGGCCTGCACACTCCCGCGCATCCTACCGACCGACACACTATTTAACTATTTTTAATTGCATAAGCATAGAGCACCTTGCACAGGCAAGCGCACCCCGTGGCGGCCGAGCAGGTTTCGATACATATTACAAGTTCACATTTACATACAATGGAAGTTCATGTCTACACCGCGTCAAACCTATGTCATGCAATGTCCACATTAGCATAGTTCGCTGGGCGTTATTGTTGCCAATTCTTAACCTTGTTTGTAGTTCTTCACTATGCATATAGTAAAGAGATCGAGATTTTTTCGGTGATATAATTAGTACTACAAGTAAGTAAGCTTTTCGTATAAACAATCGTTACGGTTTTCTTTATATACTGCGGTTGGTCGGAAGTAGATAGAGGAAGTAGAGAAGTAGAAATCTAAGTGGCTTTGCTGAAACTGGGCGGCAAGCCAAACTTATCCATGTAACTAACACATTCTTAAGTTATATTTGGCACACCTGTATCACAGTTTGTAACAAAACTTACATATATCGTAAGTGAACTAGCGGTGAAGAGAGTGGTTGGTTTATGAGAGCTGGGTGGTTAGCGGTCGTGGCGTACAAGGCACGCAGCTGATTCAGCGCGGGAGACAATGGGTGCAGCCTGCGCGGCGCGGCCGGGCCGGGCTGGCTGCGTGGCGAGCGCCGGTGACTCACGCCGCGCCGGCACGCTTCAATACTACTGTTAGTGTCCGTGATACAACAGGTTATTGCATTGTTTTTGGCTATTATGCAAAGAATACGAAAGAGAGGTCAATGCATCAGTAATTAAAATTCTTTCATTCGTAAAAAAGAAGCGCGCTAGGCTTCAAAGCAAATTACACACAAGACTAGTTAGACCGTATATTACTACATCAGAAAAAAAACGCCCTTCGTTGAAACTGTAGAGATTGAGCCGCGGCGCGGACGATGTTTGTAAACGGAGCTGCGACTGCGTTATAACTTGACACGTCCGCGTCGTCGCCGCCCGGCAGAGACCACGCGAAACACTCCGGTATACTTCGCTGATAAGATAAACCCAATATGTAGTTCCTTTCTCTTGCACTCACTAAACTTGGGTCAACTTTTACTGACCTTATAGAGCGCGTTTATTTATTTGGACGTGTATTATTCCGTATAAATTTAAATTTCGATCAATGGGTACAGCAACCGTTGTTGCTTTAATTTTTTAAATGTTTTTAGTTTTTTAGAGAAGTGAGCCTTTATCAAGAAAATCGTATACTTATTTTATTGAAAGGACAAGACACACTTAACTCCTCCGGCTTTTCAGAAACAGATACGGAAACTTAAATAATGTATAGTAAAATTGGCTAGCAATAGAACAATATCGTTAAATATTTACCAGAGTAAAATTGAGGAGCCGAAAATGGAAATTGATTTCCTTATCCTTGGGTGGTTCCGGCGCGGCGCGGCGGCGTGCGGCGAGCGGCACTAGTGGCGCGGCGGGGACGGCGCGCGCATGGCTGGCTGCACACGTGTGGTCGCGGCGCGGGCTGGAGCGCGATTGCCGCCGCGCCGCCCGCGCCCCCGCTCCCCCGCTCCCGCATTTTCGCGACGCAGCCTCCCCGACTTCCGATCGGAAAATAGGCACATCACATGGTGAGCAGCCCGGCCGCCGCCGGAACGTGGCGCCCTACTCAGCACATGACCTCAATAGGTTTTACTCACCCAAAAAAGACCTAAAAATAAAAAAAGCTTTTAAGCCATATAGGCAAGGTCTTTACTTAATATTATACCTAGGCATTTGCAATAAAAGGCATAACGCAGTTTAAGAAAACTGTTTAACCTTAGACGTGAACGTCAGTGAATAATCTAAAGTATACAAATATCAACGGATCGTTTATTCTGAAGTTCCTAGGTACAGTCACGTCTAACAATATGTATAAATTTTCATTGGAATTTGAACCTTAGCACAACCGAACAAGTTGCGAAGTGAAAATAAAAATGTTTCGTTTTGACCTACTCTATAACCCTTCAACAGATGCGGGTCCAATATTAAGTAACGCTGATACTTTTAACTTTGTACACTTTAAGCTTGACATCTGGTTGGAGTCAGTGCGCATTTACAAACACCACAGCCCTCTGCGCGCAACCACCGACCTTCCGGGTCCGCCGGTCTAGCGACCACCCTCCATATATAATCAGCCGCCAATCATCACCCCTCCCGCGATGATGTGTTCTGGCATATTTGATGAAGAGCGAGTTCCTTACTAAACTAGTGTGCTGTGATCTTCCAGCACATCTTCACTCACCGTCAGTGAGATTATAGTCACACGGGGGTCAAATACAAATGACTTTTTTTAACTGGATCGCATATACTTACTAGTAATCTTGGCGCTGTGGCTCTGTGCATTTCATACGACATAGGTACCTTGCAGGTCAAGCAATGTTTGGCGTGGCGGGTACAAAGATGGGTAATTTATTAAACAATCGCAGAGCTGGTAATACTCATCATTATTTTCGATAAAGAATAAAAAATAGAGTATCTTTATTGTATTCCTACCAAATCTATATTCGGCTCAATCAAACGAATTGTTTGTCTTGATTTACAATATTAGATACTAAAAAATATATATTTCTTTTTAGGTTATTCTTAATTTTTTTCTAAATAATTTATAGGACTCAACCGAGTCGAATCTATGTAAGGCTGTTTTCATCATACAACCGAGAAAAAACTTTTTGGTCATATTTTAATATTAATAATATTTTTATGTTTTTGCATTTAAAATGCTCAATTATTCGTAAATAAATGAAAAATGTGATAAATAAAAATTACCCGACCAGGATTTGAACCTGGGACCCAGCTTGTAGCGATAAGGCCGCCGAGTTGTCGATTTCTGTACTATTGTAAAATCAAATCTTTTATAATGACAATAAAGAGTTAAATTATTATTAGTGTATATCATTAAAGAGAATGCTGAAAATCCATGGCAGATACATGGGTCTGAGTTTCTTACTACAATTAATCTGTGTAAGAGAAATGTTCTTTTACAAATATTTGTAATGCAGCGGAGATCGATCCCTCTTGCTCGTCGGTCGCGTATTTACCCGATACGCTACGGTAGCCGTATTGGCTGTCACTTGCTATAATGCTCTTATGTTAGTGACTGTAAGATCTCTGTGGCGCAGTGGTGTAAGACACTACCTGCTACGTTAATCGTGAGGTTGCGGGATCGATCCCGCAAGGCGCAAAAAAGCTATGCTTATTTTGAGGCCTTTTAGTTAATGAGTTTGTCTGGGGATTATATTTATTATTCAAACAATCAGTTTTAAACTTTCAAATAGTATGTTAGTCGAATTCAGAAATAAATATCACACGTCCTAATAACCTGGTAAGTTTGGTGATGACTGTAGGTACTTGGTCAATTCCACTAAACGTCGTTTAATAACTTGAGTTCTGCATAAATTCAAAGTAGCATAATTCTCAATTATCCTTGTTAAAATGAGTTTCGCTTGGTAATGTTTGTCCGTTATGTTTGGAGACAATGAGTCACGATCCGCCACGCCGCCGCGCCGCGCCGCGGCCGCTGCGCCCGCGCCGCCCGCGCCGCCCGCGCCGCAGGGTTGTTCAATTCGCGGCGCTGTCTGTGGTACCGAGAAACGCAGCAGGAAAAAATGATGTGCCTTTACCGAGACATCGGCCTTCGGGACGCGAGGCCAGGAAATAGATGTCACGTTTTTGGTATTTGTTTTGTATCTTGTGATAATTGAGTTGTGCGAGACTATTCTACAAAAAAACTGCATTCTGCGTATGTAAAGAGTTTTTGTTAAGAGGAAGGTTCTATTTTGTATCTTTGTGAGAAATTTTTTTCTACATGTAGAATTGACTTCTACAAAGAGGACGTTCTCAATTCGTGTGTACCTATGTTCTTTTTTTGTGTCTTTGTTACACGGTTTTTTGGACAATTATGAATCGATTTTAAATATTCTTATTTCATAGTATAGAGTATACTTCAGAGGTGGTTTCATATAAATTTCATAGAAATCGATTGAGTACTTCATGAAAATTTTTGACTACGAAGAATAATTACCCTGACGACCTTATACTTCAGGAAAGTTTTGGATGTGAAGTCAGTTTTTTTTTTATTATATTGTAAGGATAGGACGTTTGTCTTCCATGCCACCTGATGGAAAGTGCGTATGAAGACTATGGTGTTACACGTCCATCCACGAGAAACCTATTCACTCGACACTTTAAAGTTCCAGGACTGTAGTGGTCAGGAAAAACAGACGCAGGCAGAATGTTCCACACCTTGGCAATCCGTGCCAAAAAGGAACTATCGAAGCGTTTTGTTCGACTTCTTGGTAAATCCACTATATAGGGATGGAAGTTGTCTGCGTCTGGTAGTCCGGTGGTAAAAAGGGGTGGGTTCAATTTGGTCTCTTTTCTTAGGTTCAGTTTTTTCTATGATTTATAGATTATAGATTTTAAAGCGGTTTTACCAAATTAAATAAATTTCCCCGCGGCCTGTTGGACAGCTTTATGGGCCACGGGCCATTTCACAGCTCACCAGCCCGAGCCGGGCGTCGCTCGGTCCACGTGACCTAAATAAAGATCATACGACGCTATCGTACATCTTGTCTATTTCCAATAACCAACCTGTGTCCTAAGTTTAATAGCAAAGTTGCATACACTCAGTATAGTTTTTACTTATTTGGTACCTACTATTACATAATTACCTATTAAGCAAATATAAGCAATTACAATATGCCTATGTAGTATATTGATTGTTTTTCTTGCACAGTAAGCAGAAAAAACAATCAATATACAGATTATGGTAAGCAGATTATGGTTCGTCCGAGGCATGTGTCCGCCGAAGCGCGTCGCGTCAGCACGGACAGCGCCAGGTCAGGTGTCGGCGACCGCGGCGCGCGCGCATCACCTGATGTTCGCAATTGCTCTGCTTTCGCAGATTTATGATAGAAGTTTTACGATACCTTGAAACTAGGGCTTATAATCAATCCGTTCTAGTTGACATTCGTAAAAAGATCAGTTTTCATATTGGCCCTTACAGTATTGTTAATACCTATAAGTATAAAAAATACATGTTTCAAACTTAGATATACTTTTCGATTCTCTAACGGATATTTCAACTTGTTGAGCCGATTAACTTTATTCAGATTATAACATACTTTTTTGTTTCGTTATAATGATTACTACATTTCGTTAGATTATAACATAGTAACGTAATAGCTTAGAGACTGACATCATTTTAGCAAGTCAATATTAAATATCTATCTAATTTTTTTATAGAATTAACTACATAATCGCGGTTTTGTCCCCTTAAAAAACCGGTAGTGGGTTTACCTGATCCCACAAGTGGATTCAATCAACCGGTGTAAATACCATATCTTTCACTAAAATGCATTCTACAGTTTTTTCATGAAAGACCAATACATTTTGACAAACTTTCAGGTGCTAGTAAAGAAAGTATATATCTTTTCAAATATAGCGCCCATACTTTATATTTACATTGTATTTACTCCTTTATCATAACTAGAAGAGAAAAACAAGTAACAGGTATTGCGTCAGTCCGTGGTTAGTCAGCGAGTCCGTCTACTGCTGACTCAGCTTGCATCGTGAGCTCGTTCTGACTAAGTGTGCAAACTTTAGCAAACTTGCTATGAAAATACTTTCAACATCTTACGCAGATACATAAACAAATAAAAGAATTACTCGGACAGATCAGATCACTTGCAGTGTGGAGGGCACTGCTAGGACTAGCTTGTATTATTACACCATAACATTAAACACTACTCCAAGTAAGTTTAGATAATTATTTAAGTAACGTAAATGACCATCACCGTAATTCAACTGTCCAGCATTACGCTACAGACGCGCCGCCAATACGTACATATTTACGAAATTTCTTTTGGGAAACTATTTAGATCGAGGACACAGGACAGGACCTATTACTTATTTGGTACGATTAGTTTGTTTATGTTTATGTTTGCTTTGTGTGTTCTAAAAACAAACTAAGTAACACAAACTAACATAAAGAAACTATTATAATAGTATGTATAATCTGGTCGGAATCAAAAGTGAGAACTTTTGATTCCGTTGAGATCTCAGGTCGCTATAGTCAATCATACAAAAGTAAAGCGTCAGGATTGAGGAGCCACAAAGAATGCGTTCATGTACAAAGTTGGCGCCATTTTTCTACTTTATTTCTCTACCGCAAAATCAAACACAACATGTGCTAAATGATCATCATATCGAATGAATTATTTGATCGCCCAAATCTTACAGAGGTGTTTACTCTTGAGTATGGATTGAGGAGCCAAATTAAAAGTGTTGTATTTTCTTTAATTTCAGTGCTTTAGAAGCCAATTTTTTAGCAGGTTCTCTATACGATTGCTGCTAAATGCTGCCAAATTTCAAAAAAATGCACCTTTAAATTCATATAAATAGTGATATACTTTGCTGCTAAATCCAGAGTTTGTGCTGCAAAATAAGCTATTTTGCAGCTAAATAATGGTGAAATCAGAATTTAAAAACCAAATGTGGCTCCTCAATCCTTACGGATATTTTTAAATTCGATACGTTAGCACCTATTATAATGGCAGGTAAACAAAATTAAGGAAAACAATAAAAATAACCAACGTTAGTAAACTCGGCACACTATGGGATATTGCACTCGGTTTTGGCAAGTTATTACAAAAACATAAAACGCACTGATTATTTTTCCACTTATTTTATGTCGGATCCACTATACTTTAATATTTGTTTACAAGTTTGCTAGTTAATACAGTGCAGTGAGTCTTTTGAAAATGATTGTTTGATTGAAAATGACGTGACGTGATCAGGAAAAAATCCAGAAAAGATAAATCAAGTTGGCTAGTTTTGTTATTTAAATTATCTTCATAACTGAGACAGCTTGTAAAATTATAATTATATTCAAATTCATGAAAGTCATACCTATTAATAACCACGCTAAAAGTTTAAAAAAAAAGTTTTAAATCAAAAAAATGTTCAATAATCATTCAATGGCAGTTATATTGCAAGTCAACGTTGACTCAGTCCGATTACGTAGAGATTATCAAATTCTACTTATTACAATACTTCAGCTGTGTGTATATTTGCCTAAAGGTAATTGAAATTGAAACTGAACATTATATCTCTCTAATTATTTCAACACAGAATATAAAAAAAAAAACAGTACGTACGAAATATATTTTTTCAATTTAGTTTTTGTATTAAACATCAGGGCATGATTTTTTGAAAAAAAAAAAAAAATTTATTGCATTTTATGCGCAATGTTTTCAAAGTAGCTAATTGTGCTAGCGAGACCGTTGTGTTTCTTACGTAGATACGGCGAAGACAGAAATCCTCGCAGATGCAACTTATTTCTTATCAAACTAATATACGACACGTTTAAGAATTAATATCAATATTCTCACGTAGCTTTGAGGTGATGATGGCAACATTAAATAATTATGCTATGTTCGTTCAGTGCATAAACAACCTTATCTACACAATATATTATACGTATTATTTTGTGTTTGAATTTAATTTAATTTAAAATCTCCTCAGCCGAATATAAAAAGTATATTTTTATATTCGGTGGAAAGTAACTTCATGATACAATATATTAAAGGTGAGTTAAATTAATATAGAACTTAACTGTATATACGAGTATATGATACTTAACTGTAAAAGTAACGAAGGCTGGAAATGATTGGTTGTAGGTATTTGCTAGTTTTGCCAAAAATAAAATGAAATTATGTAGTTATTAGAATTATAAAATGCAACGAATTTAAAAAAATGTGCTTTCTTTGACTATGTAGACCTTTAGTTACATAATAACGAAACAACTACCAAATACAATTAATGATCCATATTAACTGGCCCAAAACGTATGTCTCATACCCACCGTCGCGTCGTTGAGATCTAAGCTTTGGCCAAACTTATTTTTGTGCAGAAAGTCCAAGTTCGAAGTTGCATGTTGCACGGTTCTACCACATACCAACTAGATGCGCTAGATCCAGGTGACGAAGAGTTGATCGTGTAATATTATCAACAGCGATGACCCTGCTGATAGACCGATCCGAACTAGTCTCAAGTACATTGTTGCCTGTCTATCTTTGCAAAATATAATTTGTAGAGTGCCTAAAGACTACTTATTTTTGAGCAACGTCACCTGTCCTAATGTTAGCCACTGATCCAAGACATATCTGCTTCATCTTTTTACGCCATCTAGCCATAAAATATACTCATAACAATACATAATTATATTTTCGTGTGAATATCTACTACATACTATACATACATATATGGGACATCCAACCAATGCAAACAAACATGCAAACAAATATTTGCATTGTGCGGGGATCGAACCCGCGGACACTGGAGTTTTAAAGCTGTCATAAGATTGAATCAAAACATTTATTATTTTGTATGAACAGGATAAAAAGTATCATATTACCTACGTATTTATAACATGTCTGCGAGATTTCATTCGAAGAAGATTATTATTATTATTAATTTAAGAAATTTGTAGATTGGTTGGATCTATTCCAAAAATTCTATGATGTAGTCCTGTGTAGATTAGAAAAATTAGCATCGGTTATTACGGCGCAACTAGCAACGGCGACCAAGCCCGAGCCGCCGCCCGCCGCCCGCCGGGACTCCTCGCTAATTCGCAGACAGGAACTGTTCCAGCCACATCCGGTTAAATCCACTCAACTCGTTTCCTTTTTTAAGCCGACTTCAAAAAATAAGGGATCAACTCAATTTAACAATTAAACTCTTTATTTTGGAACTATTATTTTCTCACGTCTGTCTTTTTTTACATTATTTAAACATAAAAGTACTTCAATAGTCAGTCATATTAAGTAATTTATATGAAAGAAAAGGTACGGTTGATTTGGTGGGAAAATAAGGCAAGACTCTATGTGATGATCTCGTCCAATGAGTGTCAATAGTGCTTCCAAATATCATAGTTTTATGTAGAGTCAGTTACATTTTTTAATCATCCCAAAATGTTTGTTGAATACTTAATATTACTAAAGCTGATAAATTTCTAGATAGTAGAGAACTTTTGGACTCGTCAAGTATGGTACTGCCATAATGTGGACTGAACATCGTAATTATCCTGTTCCGCAGAAAGTAGATTCAGTTTAAGCTTCGGACGAACTTGTGTAGGTACCAAAACCTTTCCATTGTTATCTGACGGCTTAAAACAATATACTTAATAATCAGTAAAAGATTAGGAAGCGAGAATTTATTAGTTGACAAATGTGGATCACGAGTATAACTATGTCATTTTGAAGAAGTTTATAGAACAAATTATTAAGAAACTTAGATATTATTAGCAAATGCAATTAACATTTTTTCTGGGTTAGTATTTTTGCATTTAATTAGTGCAAAGATCAGATGGAAAATATTTAAATCATTTTTAAACGTTTTATTACATTTAAAACCGTAAAGGTATGTAGGCTTCATTACATATCTACCATTCAATTTCAAAATAGAATTAGTTTAGAATTAAATTAGTAGAATTAGTATGAAAACAACGAATAAAAAAAGTTGTACCTAGCTACTCACTTAAGCTTCTTTATGTTTACCTATTTATTCTTTATTATACCTACATACTTAAATAACAAAAATACAGAAAAACAGCAAAGGTACAAAAAGCGGTCCTATCGCTCTAAAGTGATCTCTTCCAGGCTCGATGAGAATGAAGATTTGCCTACCGAAATTATATTTGCCATAAAAATGCATAGCAATTGTGCTTGCTGTAGATTTTGCTGCGCTACAACTGGCCTGTTCCATTCAGGTAGTGTCATCACAGATTGTGTATGTAATTTATGAGATCCATTAGAAAACCTCTAACATTTATCGAAGAGTTGTCATATACTTTAGCGTATGGATTTATAAATGTTATATACTACATTTATAAATCCATATGCAAGTCCATATTCATCAATTAATATGTTAAATTTGGACAAATTCGATATGAATTAATCGTGCCAACTTGTCTCTTTAAATTTAGATTAATGTAGTAAAAGTCTTACATGTGCCTAGACTCAGCAAAACATATTTACCTAGATAAGTTTATTGACTCGGAAATAATGCCATTTTGCAGATAATGGGAATTCCCCCTACATTACGACTCGTGATGACTTCGTTTATTTTCCTAAATGTCAGGCTGATTTCGTGAGCCGGCCAAGATGCTTGATTGCATATTTTATGCGCTAGGGAAATATGAATGTAGGTTAATCAAACAATCTACTTAGCTTGTAATTATATTGTAGAAATTCGAAAGCTCTAATTTTACTCTTGACGTTACATCTAGATTCTGTATTACATCAGCCGCATCGGGCTTATTTAACAAAATTTGTTAAAAGTAAAAATGTAGTCCTAGAGAATGAATCGATAGTTTGACCAACTTTGTTGACAAAGGCCATAATAACTCGGCTCATATAGCTCATAATATGTCGTGCGTGACGTTTAACTTTAATCCCCATTACAAAATAGCCTATGTTCGCCCGCAGGTTATTGGTGCAGTAGTGTAGAAGCTACTGCGCCAATCCTGAGATAAATAAATAATAATAATCATAAATCCCCAGACAATCACACCAACTACATGGCCCCAAACTAAGCTGAGCTTGTGATATTGGATACCATGTAGCGAACTAGGGGGGAACCTGGAATATAAATGCATATACATATAAACGCCCAGACCCGGAACATTTTTTGTTTCTTGTTCCGTGCGGGAAACGAACCCGCGACCACTGGCGTCTGAGACAGACAGTGTTATCCAATTTCAATTACCGTGGTTCAATTACCGCAACAAAAATACTTGTTCTGTGTTTGGATGTTTATTTATAAAGGTATTTTTATTCTAGGTTCCCCCATAGTTCGCTACATGGTATCCCATATCACAAGTTACGATTAGGTACTTTGGACCATGAAGTTGTTGTTATTGTCTGTTTTTTTTAACTATATTTGTACTAAAATACAATTAAATTGACTAAGAGGTTTCAATTTCTTATCCCATATTTAAACCCTTTAGTTAGGGGTTGATTTTGTTAAGAATAGCCTGTGTTTCAACCAGCGACGTCAACTATTACCAAATTTCAAACTCAAGACTCAAACGCAAAAGAATCTTTATTTCGTAAGTATTTAAATACATTTGAAATAAGTCAAACAATTTACAAATTGAACTGAATCTACCACCACTTCAGAAAGTCGATCTGTTGAGAAGAAGTGGCAAGAAACTCAACTTTCACCCAAATCGGACCTGCGGTTTAGCCGTGACAGCGTATCACACAGACAGACCGACACACACAGTCCTCCTATGCGTTGGTCGTTGCAGTCATTGGTTGCAGTACCATTCACATAAGAAACCTACAGACACGATCATTTATTTATTTATTTAATTTATTAACTTAAACGGTAAAACCACTTACATAAGTTAAGAATACAAATTGTCATTATATAATATTAAATAGGTACAAGAATTAAATTCGCTTATGCCTAAAACAAGAAACACAATAAATTAATAGTAAAGATGTATAAAATAAATTGATAATTAATAATACAAAATACAAAATGTCAATAAATAATAAAAAAAAGCAAAATCAGGAATAAAAATCTAAACAATCATAATTCAAAGTCAACTTATGTTACTAAAAATAATAATAGATCAAAAATAAATAAAAGGTATATGTCAATAATTTCATTCATTCGTCAATCTCGCAGCTCTCCAGACATGTTAATATGTTTCAGAAAACGTCAATGAACGACGACGATGCTTCATTTTAGATCCATCTTAATTATTATTTGTGCTAATAGATAATATTTATTTCACTAAAATTAAAGAATTTCAAATTAATATAAGGGTGAAATTTGTATTTATTTTTTGTATAAATTAACTATTATATAAAGAAAAAATATTTGCATGATTATAACCAAAAAAACTCGAAAGCATGTTTTTCGTCGATTTTATACATTTTATTTTATAATGATATACCTACTTATGTATAACTATATTGCGTACCCAAATGATACCGAAGTAGGTGTTATCTACCTATAAACCAAGGATGTAATATGACAATTAAATGTTAGGTCTAATCAAATACGTAATGATAACTCTGATATTGTGATTTTTATGACACACGGGTCGTCACTGTAATGAATGAGCACGTTTATGACCTTAAAACTATAAAACTTATTTCTAAGTAGATATAGTTTTTTTTGTCACATAAAAATAGTTCACACTAATTCTTCATAAAAAATATATTAAAAAAATATGAATATTAAATCATATTCAAATAATCATTAAAAAAAAAACAAAAGATATTCCGCTGAGGACAGGATTCGAACCTGCGCGGGTAAAACCCATTGGATTTCAAGTCCAACTCCTTAACCACTCGGACACCTCAGCCATACGAAGGAGGCTGAAATAACGTATTAGTTTCTAGTCATTATTGGTAACGTACAATGCGCGTGGGCCTGCAATCATTATTTGTTCATGTTTAATCTTTACTGTCTGAAGGCTGAACTACTAGCGTAGATGGAAAGAGTTTATAATCAACGAATGCGGAGCATTAAATAAAACCGACGTCACGTCGAAACTTTGCCTGAGTTGAGAATGTCATCAACGTAAACATTCTCCGAAATCATACATATTTTTTTAAAAGTATTCAAACAACAATTTTCAAAATCTATTCATAATTGTCCGAAATATCGTGTAACAAAAACACAAAAAAAAACATACAGACGAATTGAGAACCTCCTCCTTTTTTGGAACTCGGTTGAAAAATATTTTTCATCATGATACATTTGTTTCACAGCATTCATAGGAAATACATTACGATATGAAAGCATAGAAATAAGGTTCTACTACGATGGATGAAATATGTAGAAGATACCTATATCATAATATTGACCGAAGTAAATATATTACAATATACAGGGTGTTTGGCGGCGGGGTAATTTAAACTTATTGCAATATAGGACTTAGATCATTGACTTTTTGTGAAATTGATATGTACATTGGAAGTACGTACCAACCGATATGGCTTGAGTCTAAAAATATTTGAATTTATCATTCAACTAGGGGAAATAATCTACACTAATATATAAAGCTGAAGAGTTTGGTTTTTTTTGTTTGTTTGTTGGAACGCGCTAATCTCAGAAACTACAAGTGGGATTTGAAAAATTCTTTTTGCATTTGATAGCCCAACTCTTGAGGAAGGTTATAGGCCGAAATTCCCACGGGATCAAAAGTTACGCAGGTAAAACCGCGCGCGGTGGCTAGTGATACATATAGGTAATTTAATATCGGCGACATATAAAATCTATACTACAATATAAAGCTGAAGAGTTTGTTTGTTTGTTTGTTTGAACGCGCTAATCTCAGAAACTACAAGTGGGATTTGAAAAAATATTTTTGCATTTGATAGCCCAACTCTTGAGGAAGGTTATAGGCTATATTTTATCCCGAAATTCCCACGGGATCAAAAGTTACGCGGGTAAAACTGCGCGCGGTGGCTAGTATTTTAATAAGAAGCCGCTCGAATAGCCCAGTCTGCATTAAATAGGTAGGTACTTTTAATTTCTGTTTTAATCTATTCAAATTCGATGCAGTAGTACGATTTTTAGGAAAAGTTTTAAGAAAGATTTTTAAGAAACCACCATTTCTAAGGTCGTGTTTGATAGTTTTGGTAATGTACAGCTGTAATGTATCCTAGACACAAACTGTAAGGTCACATAGGAGACAGTGTGATGGATGACAGATGAGTCTAAGTCATTCTACAATTAGGTAAGTAGGTACCTATTATTATTGAAAATGTAAGATTACGTGCTTCCATGCTGGACTGGGAGCGAAAGAAAAACATAGAATGTACCAGCTGCTTCTCTTCCCGGGCATACTGTAAAGGTCAGTTAAGGGACAGAGGTTTTAAAGGCGTTTTTGTGGGCGATAGGCTGACCCCCTGTCACTACAATAGTCTCTTTCCATCTTTATAATACCTCCAAGTTTGTCAAACGTGACATCAGATGGTCTTGTAACCTCTGGTGTTCTGCCTACCCCATAAGGGATACAGGCGTGACGTTATGTATGTATGTATGTACGTAGAATTAATGGCCGACGGTGACTCTAAGGGATTGATTGACCGTCGATCGATCGCTGTGGTAGCACCCTAAAAGACGTCACAAAGAACATAAATAAATTTTGTTTTAAAGACTATCGTGAACTTAAGATTAGATATAAAAGATACTCGTGGAAATAAAGATAGCTGTGGGATTAAATAAGGATCACGTAGTTACCAAAGATAACACGATCTATAATGTAGGTTTGTTCTTATACTTAACACCCAAAATTACTATAGTTTTACTCATTATTAAAAATATAGCACCTTATTTGTTTGATAACTAATATCGAATGAAAAGTGTTAATAAATGAATTAAAATAAAATTAGGTAATGTATTTAACCTCTAAGTCTACCTAGCTAGACTTGTATTCAACCTATACTTCACCACGGTAATACTTGATACTTTTTGGTAATACTTTTTGACTGTCTGTGATCCGCTCAAGAGAGATTGACAGAAGAACTGAGAATAATCCCTAGGTAATGACGGCCAAGGGGCTGGTCCAGCAGGAACACGACAGTTATCGAACTCTACTTAAACCTAAATATCATTTTTGACGACCGCCATGGTGATGACCTTCTGGTGGTGGTCGCGGGTTCGCTCGTTTGTTTTGCATTATGTTTGTATTAAAAGAAAAGGTACCTACACATTCTTATACGTATAGTATTTACTATAGGATAGGTAAGACAGCGATGAGTGAAATTTGAACTTAAGCATGTTCAACAATTAGTTATTTTCAGTCAGGGCAATCTAGTCCGAAGTAAGGAATATTAATTAAGTACCTACGGATAGAATATTTTTTGCTAACTCATACAAGAGAGGTTCACTGATACGTTGAAATCATTGCTGATAGTACATAAATATAATTAGGGTCTGTAAGTGTTATTTTATTTTCTGGCTTTGGCTTTACTTTGTTACTGATTTTACAGATGACAACTTTTCAAATCGATTTTTTCACTGCCTTCGTTAATAAAAACGATGCAAAGCGAAACGTGATGATCATGAAAATTTAAATCACCCACGTTGAAACTGAAAAAAGAGCTTAACCCTGGGTCGCAGTAAGGGTGGCGCTCACTTATGGAAAATATGGTGTATTTTTTCAATTATTTCTTATAAATCAAAACTAATAAGAGTGGCAAATTCTTTGATTATCGAGTTATCAACAATTAAACAACAAAAACATATACCTATTTTTGACCTATTAGTTAAAGGAAAACATTTAAAAAAAAAAGTTTGAGTGGCGTTGCCCCCGACTAATGCCGCTCAAGACATGGGGTACCTAATGACGTTTGATTATTTACGGGGTAGTTAAAAAATATGTATGGGATCAACCTACTACAATAAATGGAAAGTTTACTATCACAAATAAGCATCAATTATCCCCATTTGTGCTTAAAACTATTTTCTTTTTAATTTCACAAATACAGTTAATCTAACGATTCAAATTAACTTAAAGTATATATAGAACAACCCCTTAGACGAATTTGAATGAGGCTCACACTAGATGCCATTTCAAAATTAAAGCCTGCTATAAACAGTATCTGAAAACTATTGTACTCTCAATTACTAATTAAAACATGAAATTATTCTGGTCATACATTGCATCCAAAAGAAAAAACTTTATTAAGGATCTTATCGTTACTCAACACCAGTCGATATATGTAATGCTTTTGCCCATCAATTCTCCACTGCTTATTGAAGTAATGATAGTTCCCTATATTTGAACAAAAGTACTGTTAATTTTAGTCATCTGCAAATTATAGGAGACAGTATCGCTCGGGCAATTAAAAAACTTATAAAAGATCACAGTGCAGGTCCTGATCAGATTCCCGCAGTTTTTGTCATAAACTGTGCAGATGGCTTTATCCGTCCTCTCAGTTTCTTATTTAATGCATCCTTGAGTGAAGTTTTCCTAGCGTTTGGAAAGTAGCTCATGTTGTCCCGATTCCAAAATGCAGCTCTAGTATTAATGACATATCGTCTTACAGGTCTAAGTTATCAACTTTAGGAAAAATATTTGAGTCCATAATTTGCTCCGTATTTACTAGTCACTATAAATCTATTTTGTCAGATGAGCAGCACGGATTGCGATCCAGTATGTCGACAACCACCAACCTTATCTGCTACTTAAATGAGATCACCATATCCATTGATAATAGGCAACAAGTTGATGCTATTTAACAGATATAAGTAAGACTTGCGTAGCTTGAGAATACATGGCAAAGCTGCTGTCTTGGGTACGCTCCTACTTGAGTCCACGTTTTCAAAAGGTAGTTGTGTGTGGGCACGAATCAAACCTTTATGAAGCAACGTCTGGTGTCCCACAGGGTTCCCACCTCGGGCCGCTCAACAATCCTAGTCTTTATTAATGATTAAGCCAAAGAAATCTATCACTCAAAATTCTACCTTTTAGCTGATGATTTAAAAATTTCTGAAATAATAAAAAACGAGGCTGATTCGAGGCTTTCACTAGACGACCTAAATCGTATAACCATGTGGACTTTAAAAAACCGGTTACCGTTGAACATAAGCAAATGTTGCTTACATTTGTATCAATTACAACGATATCAAATTCACTAAAAAGAGAATTTATCTGCATAGTTCGTACTACATCGATGGCGTTGTACTCGAAGAAGTCTCAACAATTAGAGATCTAGGGGTTATGTTAGACTCGAAACTCACATTTAAGCCTCACCTTGAACTTATCATTAGCAATTCGCTTAAAATGCTCGGGTTTATATGGAGAAACTGCAAACAGTTCAAAAGTATCGTTCCGTTTAAAACCCTGTACCTATATATCATTAGTTCGATCGAAGCAACTTAGAATACTGTTCAGTGTATGGAGCCCTCATTTCAAATATGATATCAACAGGTTAGAGCGGGCCCAAAAACTTTTCCTCTTTCTAGCATCAGTCCACCAAAAAAGGCTTCGACAGTTGAACACCTATGAATTACGGTTGGCACATTTCAATTGTGTCTGCACAATTTATTATTTTTGACATTTATAAGTATATTCAACGTAATTTTTTTTAATGCGTAATCGAGCACACGGGTCAACTCCAGTTACCTTTGGGGTAACTCCAGTGGGGACATCCAGTTACTTTATGTGGACACCCAGTGCGCGGCGCGCTTGTACCTACTTGAATCATGGGAGCGCGTACGATATGCATGCGAATGCGTGTTTACATTGTTTAAGGTCCTGTAGGAAGAGAATATTACCTACCTATTAAATTAAAATATAACATGGTACCACGGCATGGTACAGTGTACAAAAATAAGTGCAATCAATTGGTTTGACATGGTGTCTCCGAATCTAGACTCTACTCTAGGTACCTACCTACTCTATCTGTTCAAAATGAACAAACTAGAACTATTTATATTTTCTTAAAAGATATTTTCAGATGTTAGGTACAGCTGACATTCATCATCATCATCATCATCACAACTCCGTGTAATGGGCCCACTGCAGGGCATGAGTCTCTCCTCTGGGTGACGAGGAGGTTTAGGCCATAATCCACCGAGCTGGCCCAGTGCTGGGTGGTGGATGTAAGAATTTTCAGGGTGGCGATATGGCTTCTGACAAACCCTAACGACTACTGTATACAAGTATACAGCACCCGGGACCGACAGCTTAACGTGCCCTCCGAAGCACGGAAGTCGCCGTGAGAAACGAATGGTCGGCGGTCACCCATCCAAGTACCGACCGCGCCGAACGTTGCTTAACCTGTGATATCGTAAGATACACACAGTAACCACGGCGCCACGACGACTTCAGCTGACATTAATGACCTATTAAGGTAGGCAAATTATGCTTCAATATTGTGATTTAGAAAATAGTAAGTAGGCAAAACTCCATTCAAGTTGACATGACGTGGCTAAAAGGACTCGTTTCCAGGCCCGTTAAATAAAATTTAAAAAACAAGTTAACATGGCATTGTTGACAACTGTCAAAACCATTCCATTTTATGCATTATGCCATGAATAAGCCGAGCAAAATGACGTCTGTCATAGCTTTAATTTGTATTAAATCAGACTTATCCATGACATAAGTACTTGTTTTTTGCACGAAAAAGAAACGGTGTTTTCCATGATGGCAAAGTGAATTTGTGTTGCTTTACTTTATTTACCTACAATAATAGTTTCCATCAAAAGTACTGAATGGTTTAATACTAATGCAAAAAGTAAACAAGAGTGAGAATTCTGTTATGTTTTTAGAGTTTAATTGTCATTGAGTGCGTGTGAGGAGCTAAGCAAGAGTTATGGTCGTTGTGAGATTTGGGACCCAGGCCTCATAAGATGCCGTGTGAAAGCTGTTCTGTGCAGTTCAGCGTATTTCGACGGAAACGAGCTTGTCCGGAATGTGAGCGACTGTACTGCGGAGCATGTCTACGCCGAGGCGGCGGTATGTGCGCCTCTTGCCGTGCTCTATCCACTCGACCACTGATGCGACATTCCATAGTCCACCTGAAGGTGCGCGACCTCCAGTGCTTCTTACAGCGGCAAAATGTATCGACTCGGGGCTGCGTTGGTAAGTCATGAAGGATTAGATTATATTATACTCAGTATACTTTTTTGATTTCAACAAAAGACAGCAGTAACATAATTTGCCAAGTCATTGGCAGAAAAGCTACAGCCTAAACAGAGTATTGTAGAATAAGTATTTGAGAAATCTTTTAGTATCAAAAAATATGCCTTACCAAGAAACTTTTCTTAGACTTCTAGTAATTGTTCTAATAAAGAATAATAATAGTTATTTATTGATTTCTCTCACACAGAAAAATATTTACAATTTAACTGAATACAGAACAGTTTCCTACTAAATCTGAGTCTTATTCTATGTGACAGACTGGTATCTGTACTATGAAACCTCTATGACAGATGACCAGCCTCTCCAGGCTCTGGACATGTGACATTAATAAAATGGAAATAACAATACAAAAAAGAAAAAATAACTGTATACAATGATCATGGCGGAGCTTATATGCTAGTTGTAGCTGTACTTTGTGATAATTTGTGAGTGAAGAAAATGTGTGAATTAATACAATCTATGATGTATCTTTATATAAAACTGTTCTGTTACTGACTAACTACTATTATTACCTTATTTCTTAGTTTAGTTTTATTTCAAAATATGTATGGTTTGTAACATATAATGAATTTTTGAATAAGTATGGTATGTTATTGTGTTATATTTAGGATATTTCTGTTTCCTCGTAAGCTAGCGATTTACCTTTAAAACTGCATGTTGGGCTCTTTCTAGTTTAATAAGATGAGATTTGCAGGCGCCGCCCACACAGTGATACTGTAGCTTAAGATTGATTGACACACAGCCATGTTTACCAATTTTATAATTTTTTTGTCTGCGATGTGACATAGGTTCTAAACAAAAACATAAGCTTAAGCCCACTGTATTTAAGTCCAAGCTTGCCTCGCCATATACATCTTCCAAAATGTCTCTTGGAAAGTCAGTGCAATGTCATCAGGAAAGCTTACAATTTTACAATTGGGTCAACTAAGTTACAGAGTTCAATCCTTTCACAGCTAAATTCTTATTTCTGATTGCTTTTTTAAAAAACATTAGGTGATGAAGAATATTAATAGGTAGATAGATAGATGTCTTGAATAACCAATTTAACCATAATACATGTGGGTCATTGGACCAAAAGTATGTGCTGAAACTTCACTTCATACTTATGAATATGTATTGTAAGTAAATTATATTGCACTTTGTTTATTACAATTTCTTCACTTGAAATTAGTTAATAGCTCAACTTTCTTTTACAAAAAAATATTCTTTATGATGTCATTTTTTTTTAAAGATAAGATTTTGCATTGATACAAGTCAGTTTCTGTTAATAAAAAATATCCCTTCAAACAGTTTCTCTTAAGCCTCACCACCACCGCTTGTCAAGTGCTTAAACTAAAAACTACCACAATGATAAACTGACATGCAAACTTAGACCCCTAACTTCAACCTCTGTAATCCTTTTTTGCTATAAAAAGTAACCCATGTTCTTTTGCAAACTTCTATCTCCAAAAGCTTGTTATGAAATTAAAGATTATTTAGATAATAAAAAGGCAGGGGGTTAAGCACACTAAAGGATTTTTCAAAAAGTTTATATTTACTTGTTAATTTTGTTTACTGCATGGCTGTGCAGTATGACATTATTATTATTACTATTGGGGGTTTTGGGACTATATGAGCAGTCTTGTCCGCTCGTCACACTGCGACCTAAAAGATCTATTGTGTGAGTCCCAATTTATAACTCGCTGCACACTCCAATGGAGTCCAGGAAATTTATGATTTTCCTTATGGCGATGCTCCTAATCTCTATTGGATCCAGCTCTTGCTTATCCAGGTGAGCGGAGCGCTTGTGCATAACTGCAGGGCAGTGGCACAGTAGGTGCAGGGGGGTTTCCTCTGCGCTTTCGCAGTATCTGCAGAGCGCGCCGTGTCAGTGAGACCCAGGTTGGACATATGCTTGTTTAGTTTGCAGTGTTCCGTTAGCGATCTTGCCACTGCGCGTAGTTGGGGTTCGTAAAGAGATAAGGCACTGGGTGGTGAGTATTAAACGCGTCAGGCGTTTTAACAACTTTTATAAGCAACATTTTTTCATTAAGTCAATAGTTAAGGTTTAATGTTACTACATTTTTTTATCAGATAAATAGTTTAAGAGATATATCGTAAAAACCATTTCAACCCCTATTTTCAAGATAGCGGCCGTAGGACAAGGGTGGCGACCCCACAAACTTGGTTTTAGCTTTACACTGACCCCCCCTCACATCAAAACAATAAAATTGCGTCCTCTGAAAAACGCAACCCCAAATGTAACTTTTCAATGGACTATATACGTAATACCTTACAAGTTTCACAGTTTCAAACGAATTATCAATTCAATTCAATTTTAGTGTTGAGTGGCAACCAGCCGTCGATACTAAGCGACAGGCTATTACTGCTAGTATCACGTGATGAGACAGACACGGTATTAGGAAAAACAGATTCATGTGAGGCGCGACGAAGACCGAACATTGAGTTACCTAAAACAATAAGACATCACAGTTAGTTCCACCACCAATAACAGACATACCCATTATATTCATATGAATATTAGTGACACAAAGATATAATACAATACTTATAAGATACCTATTTACAAAGATATAAATATATTAAACGAATTATCAGCAAAATGGGTCATGATTCATTTGGTTCGATAGTACATTTGATTACATCCATGATTTAAAACCTCCGACAGAGAAAGAAGAGTTGATCAGTCTTTGCGTGACGCACGTGAACAGTGCGTCGTACCGGCGGCGCGGGCGTACCGCCGGTGCCTTCTCGTCGCTGAAGGGGCTCACCACCAACCTCAACGACCTGCTGGCGTCGGCGTTCGAGCTGCGGCCCGCCACGCCCGCGCCCGCGCCGCCGCCCCGCGCGCCGCCCGCCGCCCCACCGCCGCGCGAACCCCCAAGATACTCAGGTTACTACTATATCATCACCTTCATTCTAAGTAATTGTCTTGCTAAATAAGAATTCTCCATTTTAAAACTGTTATATTACTCCATAAAAAGTGTTTAAAAATATAGTTTTTGAATGTCATCGACATTGTTGCGATCGCCAACACCTGCTTTACACTAGTTATCAATGACGTTTAGCTCGTGAATCATTCTGGTAATTTAAGATAATATAATAATTCAAAATGGATAGAGAAACTCTTATCATTAATCGATTATCCATAGGTATCCTGAAAAAATAATCATGATTGTATTTACCAAGAATTTAATATTTGTTCATAATTCAAAATCCTTTATTTTATAATATAAATTGTTATATTTAGACTTAACGCTTAACATTATTTAAAAAAAAAGATTTACTAAACTAATTGATTGTTACAATAGGTACAGGCTGCATTAACAGTGGATCCCCCACACTAGGAAGAACCTGTATATTGTTTATAAATTAACTATATGGATGCCCATTTATTCGGTCCATAAGGACAGAATAAAGTTAGGAGAACAGGAAACATTAACATTAAAATAGTTAATCTTTTAAAATATCATAGCAATAAAAATCCTGCATTTTTTAAGTATATTGCTACTTTTCTACCAATTCAGATAAATCAGAACGAGTTCCAAGTTCATAAAATAAAGGTTTCTTTTAAATTTTTTAAATCATTCTCGTGGAGCACACGCGCTTAGGAAGGTCTAGAAATGTCACTAGTTTGATTGAGGTTAATAATGAGGGTATTTATCTGTAGCATTGGTTTAATGAATAAGATTAGAAAACTAAATGTTCTTAATTGCAATCTTCATCTCATTCAAACCAAAAGTTTTACTGCTGGTTATGTTGGAGGATGCAACTTATTATTATATTCTCAGCAAGCGCCTACATTATTGATATTTACAGGTAGTTGTTATAATTCCACGCATGTGCACCCAGATTCCGGCCTGGACGCGTCGCCCGCGCGCCCGCAGCGGTTCACTCCCACGCCAGGTTAGTGCGGTGGCAACTGTTTCTTGTACCACTATTTACGTTATTATCTCAATGACTTCTATGCGCTTTACTAAAGAAAATAATGAGGAGTCATCAATATATACTTGTTTGTAACATTACTTGTAGGTATAACAATACTAACAATATAATTTTAATATCTTACTTTTTTCCAACCATTGCGATATTATTGTAAAAAAAATATTAATTCACTTAAATCATATAACTATAATTTATCATCCCTAAAGTGGAATCGTCATTGTGCTGCATTGAATTTTATTTGCTAGGGTATAATGCGTGTTTTGACCAGCCCCAATGTGTATATTTGTCGTTGTTTCCGTCGGCGGCGGCAGGCGGCGAGCCGCGGCTGGAGGTGCCGGTGCCGGCGCCGGCGGCCGGGCCGGCGTCGCCGGGCGCGGCGGGCGGCGCGCGCGTGGACACGGCCGACTGCTTCGAGGTGGAGGACGTGGACGACGCGGGCTGGGAGTTCGTCTTGCGCCCCGCCGCGCCGCTGCCCACGGGTCAGTGTAGCAACATGGCTCAAATATTCTTTGTGAAACTTTGTTACCGCTATTTTTCGAATATGACCAACTTTTCGATAAAATTGTGATAATGATAATATAGTTGCGATAAATCTACTTTCTCTAATAATTTGAATGAAAATCCGTAGTATTCTATGCTCATCTTGTACCTTGTGATTTGTTGAACAAAATAAATAAATTTTATCTTTGCGTTTCCTCCGTTCGCGAGCTTTATGCAACTCGATACAATTAAAGATTTTTTTGATAAGCCTTCCTACAAAGTAAACGTCTTATTAATAACCCAAAATCATTTTGCGTAAATTACTGCGCAATGATCAAAGTTCATCCGTAAATTTCAGATTCCGAGCTACTATTCACGGACACGTCGCCGCCCGCTCCTTCCACCGAGCCTGCGTCCACGCCTCCTGCGTCTTCTCCGCCCGCGTCCCCGCGCCCCGCCCGCGCGGCGCCCGCGTCGTTGCCGCTGCCTATGTCTTCTCCGCCCGCGTCCCCGCCGCCCGCGTGCCCGCGCCCCGCCCGCGCGGCGCCCGCGTCGCTGCCGCTGGGCCGCGCGGCGTCGGCGCTGCAGCTGCCGCAGTCGCCGGACGACGCCGACGACGACGACACCGCCGACTCCACCAGCCTGCAGGACGAGCCGCTCACAGATGAGAAGTGCGGTGAGGAAATAACACTATTGAGAACTTTAAGCCCTAGCCATTTTAGTTGGGAGGTAGCTTGCTGAAATAAAAGCATTGAATCATGCTTTGATACAAATACTTCGATTGATGATTGTTTAGGATTTATGAATAATAGGTTTGTCGTGGTCCGCAGGCTTGGGCGGCGCGCGCGAGCCGGCGGGCGGGCCGCTGACGCTGGCGCGCGCGCGCTCGTGGTCGCAGATCGCGGCGCTGAGCGCGCGCCAGCTCAAGCTGCTGCTGGCGCGCAACCGCGTGGACTACCGCGGCTGCGTGGAGCGCGCCGACCTGCTGCAGCGCGCGCGCACGCTGTGGACCGACCACGCGCGCACCGCCGCCGGTGAGTGCCGCGCCCGTAGCGCCCGCCGCGCCCGCGCCTGCTGTGGCCGAGTGTAGAGCGAGTGTTGTGTTGCAGAGCTGGAGTCGCTGCCGCTGGAGGAGTGCTGCAAGATCTGCATGGCGGCGCCGCTGGAGTGCGTGCTGCTGGAGTGCGGCCACATCGCGGCGTGCGTGGCGTGCGCGCGCCTGCTGGCCGACTGCCCCATCTGCCGCCAGTACGTCGTGCGCGCCGTGCGCTGCTTCCGCTCCTAGCTCCGCCCCGCCCCGCCCCCCGCCCCGCCCCGCCCCCGCCGCCCACAGCGCGGCTAACATAATCCTTTGATATATCTCTTGTCAGTCTGTTCTTAGCAAGTGATCACATGATTGGTTGGTTGAAATCAATGTCGGTCCATAAAATATGTATATAACATGGTTTTATTGACAAAATCTAGAAACCAACCTTATTTTAGTCGGCGTATACTGATTTATCGCAAATCGACTCATGTTAAAAGATGATTAGTTTAGTAAAAATTAATGGTAACGATAGACTAATACAACGTCAATTTTTGTTCATGCAAAGTCTTACACTCGGGTCAAATATACAAAAAAATATGGTATTACTAACAGTTTCACGCGGTTTTACCCGCGCCATTTCAAATCCCGCGGGAATATCGAGATGAAAAGTAGCCTATTCGTTATTCCAGAATGTAAACTATCACTTTGCCAAATTTCATCTAAATCCATATAATATACAAAATATTAGTTTGCTTTTATTCGATAGATGTTGCTGTACGTCGATTAAATCGCGCAAGAAGAGTTGATATATTAACTTTGTAGACTATAATTGTTCGTTCTCACTTGCACAACTATAATATTAGTAGGATATTATAAGGATCTTAAAAACTCAGTAAGTTCAAAGCAAAGCCTCTGGCTCTGGCGGTATCTTGCTTTTGCCGCTCGCTCGCCACCGCTTCATACGACGTAGGTGCCTACTTGCACCCTGGGATCGTGTACGATAAGCGTGCGATTGTCATTGAATGTGTATGTCGCCGGGTTATTATATACTTACAGTGACATTACAATAACACGGGTTTTTACCAATGCGTTATATTTCTTTCAATATAACGGCCTTGTTTTAGTGACATTATAATTTCACTACACCGATACAGTGAAATTGATATTTTAAGAACATAGGATAATTAAGTTATGTTACTTGGCAAAAATGAAATTCTCGTGGTAACATAATTGAGTAAGTAACTTACACGATAAAAAATATAAGTTGGACAATATTGAATGGTTTCTAATTTTTTGTAGGTACACATTTAAATTATAATAAAATTTTGGATTGTAGGCCAATTTCAGTAATGAAATAATAAATAAGTACAGCCTAACATTTTCCGGCTTTTTTATTTTATCAGATTGAACCACAGGTAAAGATCATAATACGCCTAGGGTTATTATATCACTGTTGCGGTCCCGTGAAATTACAATATCACTGAAAACAGTCCGTGAAATTATAGTAACCGGTCGTTATTTACAATAAATCCGTGTAATTATAATCTCACTAGTGAAATAATATCACGTCTCTGACAAAATTCCTGCAACATGTGCATAATTTAAGAATCTGTAAAGATTGAGTTAAAATATATATGTTTCGCATGAACAAAAAATAACGTTGTATATCGATTGCCGAATGTTAGTCCTGCAAGTCTCAAATCTGTCAAACTTGTGTATCTTCAGTTCAAGCTTTGACTAGGATTTAAAAATGTTAGTGAAGTCGGTTTTATCACGCGTCCAGAACAAATTGAGCAGGTCCGGTCCAGCCCGAGGTCAGTCGTCCGTCAACGCCTCATTGGATCTGCGGCGAGGGTCCAGTTCACTATTGAACTATTTTCGTTCACATTGGTTGTCTGCTAAAAAATCTTCCTTATAATCGCCTTGTACAGGGTTAATTTACCTAAATTAGACAGTATATCTAATAGCCGATAAGTCCATGCCGAGTTTGTCGGGAGAGTCAGTTTATTAAAATCACTTCTTTAAAATATGTTATACTAAATGTTAAATTTTTTACTTAGATTTAGTTTTATAAAAACAAGAAAGAATCGCAATTTGCTCATAAATTTAAGCTCTATATAAATTGTTTTATACATTATATTTAGTTATTAGTGATTTGCTGTACCGACGGCGAAGTAATATGTTGTAATTTCGTACATATCATTTTGTTTATTTATTGAACTGGCGGGAGTCCCGGCTGTGCTACGTAGCCTACTGTAGAAGCGAGTGCGGAACGATGGTGGTGCCATGTTCTGCCATTCAGTTTAGTCAATATTTGTAAACGTATTTTAGTTTAATACAATTAACATTCTAAGTGACTACAAGTTACTGCTGCAAATGTAATATTGAAAGGTACTTTCGTTTGATATCAATATATATAAATATGTAATAAAGCGTTAAATATATAAAACGGTGTAATACATTGAATTTATTGTAAATATAGAAATAGAGATTAGTATTTTTGTATGTCTTATGAAATATGTAATAATCAATGCAAACATGAATTGGCTTGTGTTTAAGTGTAAAATATTTTACCAAGTTATAAATTATTCCATGTAAATCACAACATACCTAATAAATATTCTAAATCAATCTATATTTTAAACCTCTTGCCAAAACAGCAAACTTTTTTACAAATACCTTGTAAATTATTTGATGCCATTAAATTGTTGTGATTATAGATTTCGTGTATTTTTTTTTCGTTTTTCGACGTTTTTCGTGATACTTGTATCCACTTAGTCGCTAAAATAAAAATCATAATGATGATATCCTAAACAGTTTTGTTTTCCAAAGAATGAATAAGCAAAAAAGATACAAAGCGTATCCATACTAGACAATAAGTTCTAGGTACAGAAGGTAGCAGATCAAGTATTACAAACCTGTCAAATTTCTCCAATTAATTTTTAACTTAATGTCGTGGGCATAGAGTTCAGATTCAATTGCAATTTTTTAACAAGTATGGAACGCTTGAAATGCTGCTGCCTTCTGTACATAACGAATATTTATTACTTGATCGGTTTCTCTGTAGGTATTTAAGTTTTGGTTCTCATATTAACAAGAGAATGTGCACTTGACTCTTCATACTACGTCTATCGATGTCTTCTTGAACGTGTTGATTTCGAAAATTCTATATCATGGATACAAAGTGCCTGTTATAGTCAAGACGGAGCACTGTTTTTTTTAATGAATTAACTTTAGATCTTATTACGACAACACAAAGTCGTTACATAATACTTTGAATCTCCACATAACGAGAAAACGGTATTTAGCGAAAGGCTAGCTACGGTCTTGTAGCCATGTCTAGAATCTTGCCATTCTACAATTTTGGTAGGTATATAAGTAGAAATGTAGGAGAAATCTGTTTTAAATACAAGGACTTCCAAAAATAATCTATTTAATATTTCAAAATCTGGTAAAGAATTATGTGTGGGTTTAAATTACGAAGTAATTTTTTTTTAAATATTTTTAATGTAATAAAATTTCAAAATTAAGTTTAATCTACAATTAATGATTACGGTTCGATATGTTGTAAGTTCTATTTTCCATTGCAAGTATGATTGGCTCCATACAACATATTATTAATTTTACCTTTTCAATAACATCAACGAAACAACCATTTCCAGGGGATTTGTTACGTCTGCAGACTGTATGAAAATTTAAGAAAGAGTAGTACCTACCTACCTACTATTTTTAGATAATAAAGAAAGTAGTGATGATTAGAACATTTGTTTTTGTTAATAAGGCCTCTTGATATTGTCAATTTATGTAAAATATGTTGAATTTTTTCTTGTTTTTGTATTTTTTTACAATAATAATGCACAATGCGTTCTTAATAACTATGCGTTCTTTGTTATATCTTTAGTCATTACATAAACTTCATAATTGTAAACCTAACTGCAGTCCCTACTTGCTCCGGTGAAAAATTGAGTTGTATAAATTGGCAGTGTAGTCTCCATAAAACAAGCTCATTGAAACTACTTTGGGCCCACATAGTTGGTGTTTCAGTTATATGAACTTATTTAATTAACTATCGCAGCTAAGGATTGCAGTCTTCAGATCCATAGATGAAAATAAGTACTAAAGTATAGATGGCCGTCTCGCCGATTTTGCACTAGGGCGCCAACTAGGCCCCGGGACTGGAACTAAAAAACGGGGAAAGGGTGCGGGCGGGAGATGCTTCATCTAAAATATTGAAGAAAGTTTTAGAACTACTTGCAGAACTTCAGCCTAAATGGAAATAATCCTCGAACTTAGGAATACATTTATCCTCGAACAACAAAAAATCTAATTTGGTAAAAAGTTGAATACGCAAACGTATCTCACTGAAAACCAAAAGATTCTCAGTGATACAACATCTTTGAATCGCATAGTACGTACAACACAAAATTTGTGTTGCCATGATTTAAATAAAATATTCCTCCCAGCTATTGATACTCATTCAGTTTAGTAGTTTTTTTTTATTTGCTCACAAAAAGTTGTTACAGGAAACATATGAAAAAACACCAAAGTTTGAATTTCTAAGAGACAACTCAGACCATGTTGATCTGTAAAATTGTAGCCATAGATATGCTTATTTAAGATTTTAATAAAACAAATATTACCTACTCAATAATTAGGTGAGTATTAATACGTGTTTTTCATTAGGCAAGCTACAATAGGTTTATTTGAATTAAAGTGAATAGCTTAATAGTGTGTTATTAAATCTACTATTAATTGTTACTTTTTTTGAGTGGCAGCTCTATTATGAACGCTATTTGAACGCATTTTTTCTACTCGTAATAGTTCTTGGGCTCCAAGGGTATGGTGGCGTTAGTTTATATCAGAATTTCCCAATTGTATGGAAGACAAACTAGCATGATCAGATCCGTACGTCGTATTCTGGCACCGTAGTAAGCCCCAAAATTCTTCGATTTCGATGTGAAATCTTCCAGTTCAGTTAAGAAACTACATCGAACGACCAAAACGATGTAGGTATAGTTTCTTTATGTAGATTTAGATACTTACGGGAGCCTGAGCTAAACGCAACAGGCAGTTGAGTTTATTGTTGTATTTGAGTTAAGATTACAGTGCAATTAGGAAGGATGCTTTTCGACCCTGTGGCTGGTTAGAGAATGCACGTTAATTATGATATGTCTAAGAAATTTATTATGTAAGTCAATTTTTTTTTAAATATTTATCATAATTGCGTGCCCGCGCATGTCACCAAAGCAGGATGGTATTGTGCGATTGACTGTACGTTCAATAAACCGTACAATAGATAAAAATAGTTTTTCCGTTTTTCGAAAAATTAAAATGCATATCCCAAATATATTTTATGGAATGGTAACCCGAAGAGCACACATCCGCCTTGACAATGTCATTCAAGACAAACAAATTGCACCAATTAGGTTTTGATTGTATAAAAAAAAATATAAACTTCATCAGACAGAACTATAGTCAGTGAAAGAACTTCCCGCTCAGACCTTTAATTCTAGCCTAGTGCGCCATCTTGTTATTAGTAAAAGGTCTTTGGTTATAGCTGGTTATAGTACCTAATGTTGAAGTCTGTTCAAAAAGTTTAGACGAAAAATGCAACACGTGTGATCAAAGTCAAAGTCAAAGTCTTATCATCAGGTGAAATCTTATCATCAATTTCCATTGCGCTTCGACCCAATCAAGCCGCACTTCACCGCGTCATCGCCAACAGTTTAAAATGTCTTCACATAATGGCGCCCCTCGGGTGGGCGATCACCACGCCGACTGCCGCGCTGCCACGTGCGCACATGTGCGCTATTGGAGGGCGCGCCCGCTGCAGAAGCGTGCTTTGGGGTCCGCGCCACCACGTGCGCGCAAGTGCACACCACGCGCCACGTCCGCGCCACCACGTGCGCGCAAGTACACACCACGCGCCACGTCCGCGCCACCACGAAGCAGAAGTCTCCACCGGCAGCGTGACGCCGGTAGCGTCCGTTGGCGCCGCGTCGACGATCCACGTCGAGCGCCGTCGCTGCCGGCGCCCTTGACTGGCTGGCTGCCTGCACAAGCACTGACCTCTATATTTACCACTGGACTGGCGGCTGTCAAAGTGCTTTTGTGCCCGTTTGATAATCGCCATTTTGGCGCTGTCGGACGTAGCGAGTGTCCGTGGTACTAAAACTAGTCGCTTACAATATACACGTCATGTCCTCATTCTTGATAATTTTTATATAATGCTTATAACAAAAACAACATAAAATTCGAATTAATATTTAAAAAATATAAAATCACTTAACAATAAGCAAGCACTTCTCTGGCAGCCACTTGCGATATACGTCAAAATTTGTTCTGCGGACACTCGCTACTCGCTAGTGGCGCTTCAAATAGGCACAAAAAAATAGCTGTCAAACTTACGGAACAGCCAGTCCAGTGGTAAATATAGAGGTCAGTGTGCACAAGGCAGCCTCTCTCGCCAGCGCCGCCGCCACCACGTGGCCCAGGGTATTTTCATGCTCGTATTACAGAACGAGACTTAATACTCGTTTCACGTAAGCGTTGTTCACCAGCTGATTCTTGACTTGAGCTTTAGTCTTATTACAAAACAATTATCAAAACCAGGTTACCTGAAACTAGTTTCAAATATCTGACTCAGTTGATACTGGGTTTTCTTTGAAAAAAATTTGTTTCCCATTACATTTAAAAACAAAAACTAATGGTCTGTTACGTTATACGCAACGTTTAGATTATAATGTCTTATAAATTGCGTTAAATTCTATATGATATATGACAAAATTGCCAATGTTTTGAATTATTTATCTGTTTTTCGATAGAAGCAGTACCTACCGTTAAATTATAACTGTCGCTTCTTTTTACTATGAAAATATATTTATATTTATCACTCAAAAATAATACGAAACGTAAAAGCTAAATGTAATGTTGCCAACTACTAAGTAAAGTCACTTAAAATTATAAATTCCAATATAGTTTTTATTTACGAAAAGCAAGTTCAAACTTGTTTTAAAAAGTTCAAAGTTGTTATAAAAATATTATCGTAATGGTCAATATCACTGAAAGGATCTATTGTAGTTAATACAGATCACTATTAAAGAAGGCACGAATCGCGTACCTATCTAGTTTTTCTCTAAGCCACAGTTCACAACATCAAAAACTTATTTTGAAGTACGCTCAAGTATGGTAGACATCACACTCAAGTGAATACAGTTGTGAAACTAGTTTCAATCATTGGCATATGCATAAGTAAAGTTCTATAATAAGCGTGAACACAGTTCAAATCATTTAGTACTCAAGTGATATCTGATCATTGAATCTAGTATTAGGCAACGTTTTGTAATAAAGAAAGTCGTTGATACTAGTTTCAAAACTAGTATCAATACATGAGTACTGTTCTGTAATACGACCATCAGTTTCTTATAAATGGGTTTTGTATGGGAAATTTAGTTTAAACAAATGTCCATAGATGTCTCTGTTCTCAATTACATGACATTTAAGGGACACTGACATAACAACAAGAAATTGACAGTTGCTTCTTTTTTTTTTTTTAATATTTTATTTAACGGGCCTGGAAACGAGTCCTTTTAGCCACACAAATTAACAAAATACAGTTTACAACAGTTGCTTCTTTAGTTCCTGTGTGACCAAACTAATAGTTACCTTGCTACCCTATAGTTTCTTCCAACAATATGTGCAATAACTGTCACAGTTATTGCGCTTTTCCTTAGTTAAATATCTCAACTAGAAATAAAGCATGGTTGATTGATTGCAAGATCGTAATATTTTTGTATAAAAATATATTAAAACAAAGTTATATTTTGGTATGAAAATATTTATTTATAAAGTTTAATTATATGAAATTTAAAAAATCTATAGGAAATCACTAGCATTTTCTTACTACTTTCATCAAAATCACAACGTACAAACACTGTAGTTACACATATTAATAGAAAAAACACCTTAAAAAATCAACAAAATTCTCTTTTACAATATTTTACATTAAGAAATGTAACAAGCAAGTAAAGTATTATCTACAAAGGTGCATTATGAGACCAATCCATAAATAAGTCTTAATTCAATTAAAGTACTAACGTACTTTCTTAACCTAAGTTAAAATTATTGCAGAAGAAAAAAGATATTTAATTATTGCAGATAATATTAAAACCTAAAAGTCACCTCTTGAAAATAAAATCAATAAAAGTGTTTTCTTACCTAATAATTTCAACAGTTACTTAAACAAATCACAGCAGCTTAGAATATTTGTATTTACGCATATTATTAGTAATATCAAGCTAAACAATCTTTAAGAATATTTTCTTTATGTATTATTATTTTAATAATATATTCACATTATGAGATCATTTTTTAAATCAGGCTTAATTAACTAAAAGTTACCTATATCGCAACTGAAAAAGCAGTGTGTGATCTTAATTCAATCTATGTTTGACACTTGCGAAGGTTCAGGAAAGTTTAACCAAAAACTTCTTCTCGTCTCAGGCACCAGAGGCAACAATTCTGAAATTATTCTTTCTTTCCGATCTTTTGTTACACCTCTGGGTACAATTTTATTTTTTTAATCAGGAAATTTCTTTTCAACCGAATTCAAAGTATGCATGTTTGTCCGTGATTTTCTAACGTTTGGCTGAACCGATTTGGATGCGGTTTTCAGAAAAAGATTTGTCATGTTTAGGAGGTTTATGTTTAGGAGGTTTTAATATATTGACCAACTTTAAGAAATAAGGTTCTCAATTTATCTGTTTATTTTGTATCAGAGATGAGCAGAATGTTCGGCCGAACAATCGTATTTCGTACAACATTTGTATTCAGCCGAATGTTTGATTGATTTGCCGAATAATTACGGAATACTAGCAGTTTCCCGCAGATTTACCTGCACAACTTCTGATTAAAAATAGCCAACTTACAAAGAGGAGTTTAACCTGTATGTTATTTATGTTTGTCATCGATTACCTTGCGTTAGGCTGAACCGATGTTGATGCGTCCTTTTACTTACTTTCAATATAGGGCTAGCTTTTAGTTTTTTCATAGTAAGTTAGTTTCCATATTTGTGGATATACGTGGTAGATTTTTTTAGTGATAAGTTTTGGATAAGTTCTTACCTGACTGTTCGCATGAAGATTGTTTTAAGCGAATCTCTTTCCCTTTGTCAGTTTCTGCAGCACGAGCATGCTGGCGATACCTAGACAACACCATCTGGTGCTGCATCAAGTCGTTGTTACTTTTCGTTGGGATTTAATTCCTCTTCTTTCTTAAAGCGTCCTTCTCCATAGTTTTCTACCTAGGCCTACAGGTAAAACGTTTATAACAATAGTAGGTCAAAGTCATGATTTTACAGTACCAAAACATCACATTACCAGAAGAAGTAGGTAGTTACTGATACCAGAACTAGCCCAAAACTTATCACTAAAAAACTATCACTAATATCTATAACTGTAGAACCTAACTAACTATGAAAAAACTAATAACTAGCCCAAAACACAAACCTAACACTAAAAAGTATGAAATAAAAAATAAATAAAAAAGTCATAAAACCAAAACCAAAATAAAAGCAAACTAATTATTTCTTTTTAAGCAAAAGTGAATCGCATTCAAAAAACCAACCTACTAAAAATGTTTAAATAATTTTTATAAACGCCATCCTATTCCTGCTTCTATTCCATCCATATTTAAAAATATGTGAAAATATGTCGATATCATTTTATTTAACGGGCCTGGAAACGAGCCCTTTTAGCCATGTCGATCGACATATTTTCAACATCTAAAAACTATAATATAAAAAGATATAAAGTAATTCTCTTACTTTTTTTTCATTATTGTCATTAAACTTTACCTCTTTTGCATTTTACTGAGGGACACGCAGTATTACAAAATCAAAAAATGCAACACATGATATAACAGAAAAAGAATGCGGTTTTTGTGAAAAAAATCCTTGGCAACACTATTCTGTTGACATCTTGTGAGCCGTTAACAAATTAAAAAAAAAAAAGACATGTTGTGACACGAATGTACGCTTGCGAAATTTTTCTCGGTTTTCTTGAAAAATTATCGACCCCGGCTACGAAATCCTGACACTGATCTTCCTGCTTAATATTCAATACCCCAGCTACGCATTTTGGACAACGATACTGCTTTTGAACCCTGACTCCGGCGCGCTTTTTACGGTCTTTTTTGGTCTTCGCTACTTGTAAATGGCGGCTGAAAAAACATATTGTGTTCCTAACTGTGGAAAAACGAGTGAGTATTAATAATTTATAAATGTATTCATTAATTTTGTAGGACTAAAAACATACTAACAGCACTTTATATGTGAGTTTTACGGTTACCGGCGCACCCTAGTCATTGTAAAGTTTGCTTGTGTTGATTTGATATTGTTCTAGAACTCAAATATTATGACAGACAATATCAAATCTATTGTTAACTAGCTGCAGTCTCTACAAACTTTGAACTCTTCTTTGATCCCTTTAAGGCTTGAAATTCGTAAATTCCTTTCTTATTCCTTTGCCACACCCTTAAGGCCCCTGGGCAAATTCAGTTTTTCAGGTCTAAGGGTTTAGCCTGGGCGTTGTAGAATCAGTCAGTCAATTTGTCATTTGAAATAACATTTTTTCAAAAAAACATATGAAAACAATTTAATAACAAAGCCTTATATTCCGAGAACAACAGAAAATTAATATAAATTTATTAATTACAATGGTTTATAAAATAACCCTGAGCTTGATGTGCTTCTTGGCATAGGCCTTCTGTAGCGATATTGTATTGAAAACAAAGTATAGGACTTAGTTTCATGTCTTGATCTCAATTGATAACCTAACTGCTTAGGTATTTCAAAATCACTGTCACTTCACTACATAGGCATTATAAAACTAAATTGATTCCCGCTGTCTGTCCCTATGTATGCTTAGATCTTTAAAAGTATGCAACGGATATTTATATTATATTTTTTAATAGATAAGACTGATTCAAGGGGAATGTTTATATGTGTAATACATGCATGAAAGTTATCAGCATTGCACCCGTGCGAAGCCAGGACGGGCTGCTAGTTTTATATAAATTGTGCTCAAAACTATCATGTATAGCATAAAAAGTTTTTTTTTTTTATAGCTACTTAGCAACCCATTCTGGCTTGATTTTTCAAACATATATTGAGTTACAAATGGTAAAGCATCAATGCTATCAACTTCAAACTTAGCAAGAAATTTAAGATTCATATCCATATATCAACGCACCAATAATCCAGATTGGTATCTGCGAATATGTACTTCTTTGTGTTGATGGTTTTTTTTTAAATCAACATTCTATCTTTAGTACAGCGAATATGTATTATGTTTGTGTTGATGGGCTCTTTTTAATAATTTACTATCTTTATTAGTAGGTACTTATATTCTTTTTTAGTTTAGAGTATTTAAATATGATTCCTTGATTATTTTTCAGGAGCAGATAATCTTATACTGCATTCTTTTCCAAATCCTGATAAGTATCCTGAAAACTTTGTTAAATGGATTACTGCTGTTGGAGGTGATATTTTAAATATGTATAGAAAATATGTATTTAAGTAAAGAAGAGTCTGCCATCTCCATTTTGAACAAAAAATTTGGATGGATAGTAAAAGGCTTAGCGCAATAGCATTGCCCACATTGCAACTGTACGGTAAGTCATTAACCCTTTTTAGTTTTAAATTATATTTATTGTCATTATGTTGGTCAGACACTAGGCATAGGAGTAACATCGCTTGCCTCAGATGCCATAGGGTCCGGGTTGCAAACATTTTGTGTACATAAACATGTTTGTTTGCATGAGTATGGGTTTATTATGTCTGTAGGTAATTAAACAAAAAAATTATAAAGGATATGTGACGAGCAGGCCAACAAATCTGGACTTGTCGAATTAACGATTTTTTACAGGATGTTTAAAAAATTTATAGGTACAAGCAGATGAAGACCAGTCAGTGTTCTGATTTTCAATACACGTAAGCCCTAATAATGTTCGAACATATATCTGTTTACTATTTATCAAAAAACTGAATGGTCAAACTGTTTACTTTGAGGTATAAAAATTAGAAGTGATTGCATGGACAAGTCTTGATGAGTTCGCCAGCTCCTCATAGATAGATAAAAGATATTTTAATTGGTGGCATTTTTCATATAATCTGTACAAAAATCAGATTTAGGAAGGACAATTAAACTTAATGTTTTTGTTAGGAATTAACCTCCTTTATCACCACTTCACTGTTATAACCATACCTAGCGGAATACCCTGTCCTTTAAATTATATCTGTTTAGATGAAAATATAAAATTATTTATTTATTTAACAATTTATGTACACATAAGTTTAGATACAATAAAGAAACACATTGAACAAAAATAAGTACAAAGGTACAGCTTATCTCTTATGAAATTTCTTCCAGCAGACCCAAGACTGGAGAGTTTGGTTAAGATGCAATAATAGTGTGTACTAATCGATAATATCGTATAAACTACTTAAATACTTATGAATATACATAAAAATAATATAACATCTACTTTAAATATACTTATATAAAATACATACACCTACAATACTAATATCATAATATTGTTTAAACTTACTGTAGAGAAAAGTAGTGATCTTTGACTTTCTTTTTAAAACTAGATATAGTTTTAGACTCACGAATTACATGAGGTAGTGAATTCCACAATCTGACTGCATGAACAGAGAAAGATTATAATTAACAAGATCCTCTTATTACACACAAGATCCATTTAATATTGTAAGGCCTTAATTTATGATATTTTAATGAAGCAAGATTTTTGTTGTTGAACCTTTATATATTGTCAGTGTATTTTCATTAAATCATAATGTTTTAATTAAATTTTTATACTTTTACCTATACCGTTTTGTCAATGCTGCTAAGTAAGTAAGTTACTTACTTTATTTAAATGTAAGTTCAATATATTTAAATAAAATAAGAAGCTTGAATAGATTGAGACAATTTTAACCTTTTAAATACAATTATTTTATATTATTGTGAATTAAAAATATATAGATTTATATGAATGGGGTTTTTTGTAATTTAATTTTTTTTTAATGTGTAAAATTATTTCTTCAGTAAAGATTTCATGTATTTTGTATACCTAATGATAAAAGTTTTCATAAAATTATATTATTGTGTGCTAAAAAATTTTAACATTTTTTTTTAAATTGCCTGGGAGGTGTTATGTGAGACGCTATGAGATTCATAAACAAACAAACTTTGATATAGTGTTTATATCCATATTTTATTATTTAATGCACCCCCTTAGGGATAAAATTTTATAACCTTATTATGTAAAAAACTTAGGGCTTCCTTTTAAATCTCTAAATTCAGTGGTTAAAACATTTTTATTGTATTTTCAGAAAAAGGAATTTTGCCTCTGGAGTGCAAGGAAACAGCAGATATATTAATGTGTTTTTTGATGAGCTCTCTCAATGAACAGAAGTTTCATCAATGCAAAAAAACGTTGTGGTAAAGATTTACTAGCTACTACTACTACTAGTAAACGAAATAAATCTTCTAAACATTATTGTTGTTTTATTCATTTACATAAATTACCTATTCGTCTCTTGATGAAGAGATCAGTAAGCTGTGGACGCTCCTTTTTTAATTAATCATATTCTTAGATTCCACCGAGCGTGTACCGCTTACTGGTTTTTGTAAATAAATAAAAAAGTAAGATTAATGGATCGAGCTAGGCTAGAACTTTTGTAAAGTTGCTAACATGTGGCGCTAGATGGCAGTGTTTCGTTCATATAGCTGATATCTCTATTTTAGTATAAGTAATGTACTCTGTGACGTGGCCCATGTGGCCCTATTGAGCCCCGAGCTGCGCCCGCCGCGTGGCGTAACCACGCCACCAGCACTGCGTCTACGTGATCTGCGCGTCTGTCAGGGGAGTGTCGTGAGCCTTTTTCCTTGTTTTTTCAATTTTTCATTATTCCTAAATGCGTCACTTCCCGCCTTTTGCATTGCCCACGCAATTTAACTTAACCTAAATGTTTTTATAGACCCACCTTAGACAGTGGTTGTCTCTTCAACACATTTTTTGCCTAGCTTTTGAAGCATATTTTCATGGACTGACCACCTCAGACAGTGGTTGTCCTTTCAACACATTTTTTATTGCTTAGTTTTCAAAGCATATTTCCTAGACTGACCACCTCAGACAGTGGTTGTCTTTTCAACACATTTTTTATTGCTTAGTTTTCAAAGCATATTTCCTGGACTGATCACCTCAGACAGAGGTTGTCTTTTCAATTTCAAATATTAACATAATATATTATACTTAAGATTAAGTTCAGAATATTGCACAAATATTCATAAAAGGTTTGTTGTTCTAAACCTTAGTTTCTCAATTTCAAAGTTTGTTTATTCATATTTCACATATTCATGAAAAGTTACTTCCTAATTTCAAACATTTCATAATTAGAATTTCAATTTTGGATAAATATTGCACAGATATTTATAACAAGTTTCTAGTTCATTGTTGTTTAAAGTCAATAAGTTCAGCCGTTCTGTTATTTGCAAATTCAATCCTTCTCTGCACTGCCATTGCATTTTGGTCCGCCTAATTGCTCACACAAATTTGTATTGCATTCCAGCACTGCCCGCTAAACTCTGCTTGCATCTTCGCCTCTGCACAGCCAGCTGCCAGCTTCAGCATCCTAAACAAGGGGCGTAAGCGTTTTTTCCAATTAATTAAACTTTATTTTGTTGTTTATTAATAAGTGTTAATTCCAAGACTTTCTGAGTGTTGTTTTTTAATTAAATTAAAATGGTGTTAGACACTAAAGAGTTTCTTGCATTAAAGGTTAAACGCAGTTCAATTAAGGGTCAACTGACCAACTTTAAAAATTATTTAACCACTTTAAATTCTCCTTTAACCGATCAAGTTGAAGTTAATAAACTTAATTTAAAACTTAGTAAGTTCTTGGAACTAACATCCACATTTGAGCAGCTGCAGACTCAAATAGAGGTGCTCAATGAAGAGTCACTTGCTGATGAACTTCAAGAGAGGGAACTTATCGAGGATGCTTTACAGACAAGCATTGCTACTGCCCAGCAAATATTAGAGCTCTCAAAGCCTGATGTCCTTGATGTTGACAAAGCTTCCAGTTGTAGCAGCGGTAACCATAATGGCATTAGTTTTAAACTCCCTCAAATTAGGATTAACAAATTTGATGGCTCCTACTTTAAATGGCTGGAGTTTCATGACACATTTACATCTCTTATTCATGAAAATCCTAGTATTAAGCCAGTGCATAAGTTTTATTATTTAAATTCCTATTTAGAAGGTGAACCTGCCCGCATTATTCAGAATATTGAAGTTTCCGATTTAAATTATTCAAGTGCTTGGCAGCTGCTCTGCGAACGCTATAATAATAAGCGGCAATTAACTTTTTACCATATTAATTCACTTTTAAATATCACTCCCATACAGCGTGAGTCTGATAAGGCACTTAGAAACCTGGGTGACCACATAACTAAAAATTTAAGAGCACTTAAGACCTTAGGTCAACCCACTGAATATTGGGACAGCCTTATCATACATTTAGCTACCCAGAAGCTTGATCAATTAACCCGTGTTAAGTGGGAGGAACATCAAGGCAGCTTATCAGAGCTTCCCTCACTCGCTAACTTTAAAGATTTTTTAAGCTCTCGTGCTGA
This sequence comes from Stenoptilia bipunctidactyla, assembly GCA_944452665.1. NCBI lineage: Eukaryota > Metazoa > Arthropoda > Insecta > Lepidoptera > Pterophoridae > Stenoptilia > Stenoptilia bipunctidactyla. The sequence continues at coordinate 953,559 of OX101732.1, forward strand.
TGTTTTAGAGGTCATGCTCAGATCTAAATTTGATAAGCCTTTGCCGCCTAGGACTACGATTGAAAAATCTTATAATAATAAATTTAAGTACAATACTGGACCCTCTAATCAAATAAAATCATTCTCAATTTCAGTGACTAACAGCAAGTCGTGCGTTGTATGCCAAGGCCAGCACCCAGTTTTTAAATGCAAGGTGTTCAAAACACTAAGCATGGAGGACAGATGGTCACATGTTGAAAGGCATAATTTGTGCCAGAACTGCCTGCGCTCCGATCATAGTATCTCCAATTGTCGCCTTTCGAGCGGCTGCAAGGTATGTAAGAGGCGACACAACACTGCATTACACAAACATTCACCACATAACACACCCCCACCTTCCTCTTCTTTGGATCAAACAGACCACAGGGATGGTGCGGAGGGAATATCTACCACAGTCATGTCGTTACTGTCCACAAATGAGACATTGTTGTCCACAGCAGTAATTGACATTGTGGATCCCGCTTCAAGGGAAAGAGTAACTGTTAGGGCACTGTTAGACAGTGGAAGTCAATCTTCCTTTATTACTGAAGCCCTGAAACTTCGCCTGCAATTAGCTTCTGAACATTTAGGTAGCACTAAAATACTGGGCATTGGTGATGCACAACTTGATTTAATTCCGGAGCAGTGTTCTGCCATTGTAAATTCAACTTGTGGCATCTTTAAGTGCTCAGTGAACTTTTATGTTTTGCCTAAAATTACTAGTATGATTCCTAAATTCCCTATTAATAACGATTTGTTAAATATTCCGACGTCTTTTAAATTAGCGGATCCTATGTTTTACAATCCAGCAGTCATAGATGTTTTATTAGGTGCTGACGTGTTTTGGGACTTGCTTTTACCTGAACAGCACAGACTAGCTTCTACTAAAATCTTACTTCAAAATTCTAAGCTTGGTTGGTTGATTACTGGTTAGATTCCATGCAACAAAACCCTCAAGTCCATTCAATGCAACCTTTCCTCCAGTTTAGATAGTTATAGCACAGAGAATGAGATAATACGCTCAAATTTAGATTTGCAGAATAGTTTAACAAAATTTTGGGAGTATGAGGACTTCCCTTGCAATAGTAATTTATTTATTTATTTATATATAGTTCACCAACGCAGTGGTCACCAAAACAAGGTTTAACAAAGAACATAATATGATATTGTGATACAATTCTAGCGCCACCACACTTATAGGTGAAGACAGCATGCAGTAAAGTTTTGCGAAAAGTAACAATTAAATAATAGAACAGAAGAAAATGATAAAATTACATATTGATTCAAAAAATTAAATAAAATTACAAATTGATTTTAAAATATAAGCACAAATTTTTTAAAACATTGGTCATCAAAAATAATCAAAATACTTAAAATAAAAAGACGAATAGGTAAAATTAATAATAAAAATAAAATTAACAATGTCAACGTTGTAAAAATACAGGGGAAGAATAATTTGAAATTAATAAAATACTAAAAGTCACAGTAAATTCGGATGTAGTAACATATAAACAAAGAATAAAGAACAAGAAAACAATCATTGAAGTGCGCTCCTTATCTTACTCTCACTGTCATAAAAAAAGTCAATGAGCCCTGATTTGGTGAAAGTATTGCATTGTCTAGTCGCCCGAGCGAGAGGAGAGTTGAAAGCCAAGTTAGACATTGACCCCTTAAAATAAAATAGATTGAATCTTGAAGTCCTAGGAAGCCTACTGGGCGCGGATAGTGAGAGTGCAGACAAAAGAGTTGAACAATCGATTTTGTTATTTAGTAATTTATGAAAAAATAGTGTGTCGAGCTTAATTCTACGATTTGTGAGTGTATTCATATGGAAATGATTTAGTCGGTTTTCGTATGTCAGTAAGGTTTTCGCTAGGTTACATGAGTAAGTGAGGTGCCAAAGAAAGCGTTTTTGAATACGTTCAATTCGCTTTTTGTGAACTTCATAGAAAGGGCTCCAGACTACGCTACCATATTCTAGTCCACTACGTACCAAGGCATTATATAGGGTTATTTTAGTCTTGGAAGATTTAAAGTTTTTGCAATTACGTAGTAGGAAACCTAGGTTCTTAAAGCCTTTTGAAGTTATATTATTTATATGACTGTGGAAATTTAGTTTGCTGTCGAGAGTTATGCCCAGATCGCGAATCTCACTTACGACTGCCAACGCATCACCATTGATTTTGTATATTGGAGCCTGGAAATTACTTTTTCTTGTAAATAATATCGACGCACATTTGGACACATTAAGCGTCATGTCATTTCCAACGCACCAATCTACCAATCTATTCAGGTCCTCCTGTATTAATAGAGTATCAATATGCGTCTGGATGGAACGGGAGAATTTTAGATCATCAGCGAAAAGGTGGTACTTACAGTTTTGAAAGCATTCGCCAATATCATTGATGAACACATTGAAGAAAAGGGGCCCGAGGTGTGAGCCTTGGGGCACGCCGGAATACACGGGGAAATAAGCTGAATTGTGGCCATTAACAACCACCGATGATTGTCTTCCTCTAAGGTACGACTTACACCAACCGAGCAAGGGTTCGGCAATGCCGTGAGTTTCGAGTTTTGAAATAAGAATCGAGTGGTTCACTTTGTCGAAAGCCCTGCTAAAATCCGTATAGATGGCGCTGACAGAAGCACGCTGGTCAAGGACAGAAGAAACTTCATTGACAAAGGATACCAAGTTGGTAGAAGTGGATTTTCCTTTCATAAAACCGTGCTGTTGAGAAGTAAGAATGTTCTTAAAGTGCCAAGAAAGAATTGGATGTAGCGTCTTCTCGAACACCTTAGCAAAGATAGGTAAAATAGATATTGGTCTATAATTATTAATTAAGTTTTTATTACCACTCTTGTGCAAAGGTACGATTAAAGCTTTCTTCCAGATGTTTGGAAAAGAAGCCGTCGACAAGGACTTATTAAATATCAAACATAAGGGAAGTGCCAATGCTGAAGCACACTTTGCAGCAAAAATGGAAGGTATGCCGTCGGCACCGGCACCCTTAAAGTGGTCAAGTCTTTTTAATGTTTTGTAGACCTGATCATTCCTGAATTTAATGATATTCAAGTAATTGCTCGATTGTAGTGAGGGCTTATCAGTGTCGGTGTGTCTGAAACATTTAGTAGGGTTGTGATCGTAAGCTGCGGCAAAATGACGACAGAACAGCTCAGAAACATCCTGGTTGTTCGAGGCATATTCACCCTCAAGGACCATTTGCGCAGGGAAATGACTTTGCCCCATCTTTTTGGACTTAATGAATGACCAAAAAAGCTTGGGGTTAGACTGCAAATTGCGTTCCAAGCCAGCAATATACGATTGGTAGCAGTGTGTTTGCAGCTTAGAGCAGCGTTCCTTGGCATAATCGTATGAAAGTCTGTCACGAGGGTTATGGTTGAATTTAAGGAGCTTTTTACGATATTTGTGCTTTTCGCGTAAGAGATTTTTAAGTTCAGTGGTATACCATATCGGAAATTTTGAGCAACGAGGTTTGGATTTAGGCACATACATAGCTATAGCGACTCTAATAAAATGATAAAAAACAGTAACCATATCGTCTACTGTCGCACAACCTAAGAATTCTTGGTTCCAATTAATCTTCTTGAGATAAAGGCAAATCGACTCGTAATCGGCTTTGTGGAAACAAAGGCGAGATTCCTGGCAAGCGGGCAAATATGCATTTGAGTTAAAAGCTAAAGCAAACTGTAGAGGCGGGTGTAAGGGATCAATGACTGTCACAGGTGATACGTTTTCAATTAAATCGGTTAAGTGCAGATTACTGAGTACCAAATCGAGTTGTTTGTTCTTGTTGTTAGGGATGTGATTATATTGCTTAAGATTTTTTTCGGAGATGAAATCTAGTATAATACGTGAATATGGGCTATTCGTTGTTTCGAAGCTACAGAGACCTTTATCCTCATGGCACGAGTCATTTTTCCACATAACCGAGCTGAGAATTAAAATCTCCCGCAATAACGCAATTATCAATATCATGTAAATCTAAGACGTTGTTTGCGCTATGAATATATTCATCAAGTATATGTTTCTGTATTGGCGGAGGAAGATATACAGCGCAAACGTATAACTCCTCAATTCGTCCAGTCACGGTTTTGATCTGCACGCCCACCCAAAGATCCTCACAACGCGATTCAAAGTCGTGAATCCGACGAGACTGAAAATCCCTAGATACAGCTATAAGTACTCCCCCACCATTTTTTTTGCTATGAAAACCACTAGATTCCCTATCGCGTCTGTAAACAACGTAGCGATTATTATCGAAAAGTTCCGCATCGAATACACTGCTATTAAGCCATGTTTCCGTTAGCACATAAATGTCAAAATTGTTACATACAACGTTATTAAAAAAGTCAACAGTTTTGGTTCTTAGACCTCTTACATTTTGGTAATAAAAATGAATCATAATATTTACTTAACAACAATTTAAAAAAGAAATATGAAGGTACGACTAAGCTTAAGTTAAAAACTTTACAAAATAAATAATATTAATACGAATTGTTAAAATTATATGAATTAATAGTAGATAAGTAACTTAATTATTAATTATCAGTATAAAATATAAAGTCTTAACACAGGCGCTTCAAACACTCACTGTTTTTAACTAGAACGTATGAAGAGGTTTCTGACTTCCGCACAAACACTTTGCCGTCACGGACCCACACAAACTTATACTGAAGTTCCCTGGCTCTGATGCGAGTAGCGGCATGTAGGGACTTCACTTCCGAGGTCAGGTGCTCAGTGACAAATATAGGAGACTTTTTGTTCCCGCCGATACCTAGATGACCGCTGTTTAGTTTGTCCGTAGGGTGGTTTTTATTATATGTTGCCACCGCCGCAAGGTAGGTGTCGCGCAGTCGCCGGCTTCTGAATTTAACTAAGATGGATCGCGGTCTGGGGCTTTTAGTGTCAAGTTTCGCAATCCTGCTGCAGTACTCCAAATCCGTCTCAGTAATTGGACACTTAACTACAGTTGCTAGTTGTTGTACTATATTATATATTTTTTCGTTACTATGTTCCGGTACGCACTGAATCTCTATGTTGTTGGTGCGGGACAATAATTCCATATGTTGAACTTTACTGGCTAGTTCCCGGCTAGAGGCTCGAAGCTCGATATTATCTTTCCTAAGCTCGTCGATGATTGAGTTTTGTCTTTCGTTTTCACTCTTGAGACTTTCAAACTCGGCATTAAAGTATGATAAAGAATCGCTCAAGCTTGCGACTGTTGCTCGAATGTCGCTAATTTGGGTCTTAAATTGACTTTGTAGCTCTTCTCTAATAATTTCCCTTAGACTTTGTTCAGATATACAGTTACAATTATTAGATTGAGCTGTACGAGACTTAGCACGCTGCGTGACGTTTTCTTGTGGCAAATTCGTTTCAACGTCGATTGCCTGCGACAAAAGGGTAGGGGCGCAAGAGCGTACGGGCGTGTTTGAATTATCGCCCCGCTTTGGTTCTTTACACCTACAGGATGGACACACCCAGTGATCTTTAAAGTCCTTAGTAAGTGCTGCGTAATCTACTTTACTATAATTCATGCACGTATAATGGTATTTATCCACACACCTAGAACAATGCAGAAACTGGATTCCCCTCTGTTGATTAGGGCATCCAGAGCACTTGCTTGCCATAACTAAAGTAGATAGATAGGTATCTTAAAGTTTAATTTTGAGCTATCAAATAACACTCACTCAGAATGGTTGCTATGTGCGTTGCAGTTGAAAAGGTAACGGTCGGCGTCGGGCGATCGAAGTCCAACACGAACAAAGCGCCTCAGGCTCAGCTTCAATTGTGAACGTCGCGCCCAAAAGGGCTTAAGTGCCCCAAAAATAGCGGCGCTTACGCGTTTATGTTACAAGCGCAGAGATTTCGGTTGATAATTATGATTTTTATTGATTTAACACTATAAAAACTTATTAACTTTATAAACAGTTTATGCACTTGTTTGATTGCAACTTAGATTTTATAATTGCTATATATTAGCGCACAAATCACAACTTTGAATACTTCAAATCGATTTAAATAAAATCGCTCGCTGGTTTGGTTGAAAAAAAAAAAAATAATAATAATAATCCAACTATTGTATCAGAGTCAGAGAAACATTTTGTTGCTAATACTCACCGTCTTGCTGATGGTAGATTTTGCGTACGCCTTCCTTTAACAGCTTCCCCTACGGATTGCCTAGGAGATTCTCTACATATAGCTAGGAAGCGTTTTTTGAATTTAGAGAAAAAACTTAATAATAATTCCCAATTAAAACAATTGTATACTGAATTTATTGATGAATACAGGGAACTGGGACATTTATCTATTATGCCCATCCTATCTTCAGACATACGTTCTTTCTATTTTTTGCCACATCATGCTGTATTCAAGGAAAATAGTGAATCAACTAAATTGCGTGTAGTTTTTGATGCCTCTGCTCGCACTACATCTGGCCTTTCAATTAATGATTTGCAATTAATAGGGCCTAATATACAGGACTCATTGTTTAATATTTTGCTTCGTTTCCGTCACTATAATTATGTACTTTCAGGAGATATAGAAAAACAATATAGACAAATTTTGCTTAATGAATTAGACAGAAACCAACAAATAATCTTATGGCGGGAGCATGAATCCCAGCCAATTCAATATTATCGACTTAATACCGTCACCTACGGTTTTGCAAGCGCTAGTTTTTTGGCTTCACGATGCTTATGGCAACTAGGGGAAGAGACAACTCAACCCAATATCAAACTCATTATTCAATCTGACTTTTATTGCGATGATTTGCTGTGCGGTGCTGACTCTGAGCAAGAATTGTTGGATATTAAGAGTGCCGTCTCAAAACAATTATTATCAGGCTGTTTTAGTTTAAGAAAATATCGTTCAAACTCACAGCTGGTCATTAATACTGAATTAAACTCGGAATCAGATAGTTTAATCTTAAGTCAATCTTTTCAAACCTTAGGTCTGGGTTGGAATCCAAACCAGGACACCCTGCATTACGATATTGATATTAACTTAGATAAGGTAGTTACAAAGCGTTCAATTTTGTCACTGTCCTCCAAAATCTTTGACCCATTAGGCCTACTTACTTTATGCACAATCAAACCAAAATTATTAATACAAAAATTATGGAATCTAAAATTAGAATGGGATGACCCAGTGCCTCCAGACATTTTAAGCTCATGGGCACATTTTACTAAAAATATTAGCTGCCTTAAATCACTTAATATTCTTCGCAATGTTCTCTGTAATACATCTCATTTTGAACTTCATGTATTTTGTGATGCTTCCCAAGCAGCTTATGGTGCTTGTGTATATGCTAAATCTATCTCCAGTACGGGGGAGATCGTATGTAATTTACTATGTGCAAAATCCCGTGTTGCACCTATCAAGAATAAAACAATTCCTAGGCTTGAATTATGCGCTGCACTTCTTGGAGCTCGCCTTGGTACAGCTGTGCGAGATGCCTTGCGTAAGGTAGTGACTCGAATCACTTATTGGTCCGATTCAACTGTTGTACTAGCATGGTTGGGCACTTGCCCATCCAAATTAAAAACTTACGTCTCAAATAGGGTAGCGGCTGTTCAAGAGTTAACTAGAGGTTGTCTGTGGCTTCACGTGCCCACTGAGCAGAATCCTGCAGACCTAGCATCACGAGGTGTGGATCCTCAGTATGTCCTAAATAACATGAAGTGGTGGCATGGACCTAGTTATTTATTAGGATCGGACGATGAATGGCCTCCCTCACAAAACAATACCCCAAATGAAGTGCCTGAACTAAAACTGTTAGTCTCTCTTTCTGAACCCACATCTTCGTTCATTAATTTTGAAAGGTTCTCTAGGTACAAAACGTTACAACGTAGTGTAGCATATGTAGTGCGATTCATCAATATGTGCAAAAAACAGGCAGTCAATGAGCCCTTTAGCGTTGCCGATCTTCAAAATGCATCATTGATTCTTGTTCAACAATCTCAAAGGGAATCATTCCCTATTGAATTAAATTTACTGTTAAATAATAAAGCCATTAGCCCAAATTCATCATTAGCATCTCTGACTCCATTTGTAGACTCTCAGGGAACCCTGAGAGTGGGGGGGAGGCTGCGTAAGAGTAACTTAGATTATGAAGTTATGCATCCAGCATTACTATCCTCAAAACACTATTTTACTAAACTCATATTCATACACGAGCACAAACGCCTCTTACATGCAGGTCCACAGCAATTATTGTCGTCGGTGCGTGAGCAGTTCTGGGTCACAGGAGGGCGCAACTTGGCGCGACGCACGGCTCGCACTTGTGTCATTTGCCGTTGTTACTATGCCAAAACCATGTCTAATATAATGGGTGATCTTCCATCACAAAGATTGACACCAGATTTTCCATTTCTTAGTGTAGCCTTAGATTTTGCAGGCCCATTTTTTATCACTGACCGTAAAGGGAGAGGTTGTAAAATAACTAAATGTTACTTGTGTCTATTTATTTGCCTAAGATACAAATGTGTTCACCTAGAGGCTGTAAGTGAATTATCAAAGGATGCCTTCATCCTAGCCTTTAAAAGGTTTATATCTAGAAGGGGCAAGCCGAGGGATGTTTTTTGTGACAATGGTAAAAACTTTGTGTCTGCTGCAAAGGAAATAAACACTTTCTTTGCTAAGTATTCTACACCTATATTGGAGTTTGCATCTGATCAAGATGTTAAATTTTGTTTCTCACCCGCTTACGCCCCCAACTTTAACGGCTATGCAGAGGCTGGCATTAAATCTGCCAAATTTCATATAAAAAGGATTATGGGCAATACACACTTAACCTTTGAAGAGCTTTCCTCATTATTTGCTCAGGTTGAGGCCATCCTAAATAGTCGTCCCCTCTCCCCCCTTTCCTCATCTCCTGATGATAACAAGGTGCTCACACCAGGACACTTTCTCCTTGGCAGGTCGCTGATATCCATACCGGGTCCGGACTTACTTCAGGATAATCCAGGAAGGCTGAATCGCTTCAAGCTTCTTGAACAATTGAAACAAAGCTTCTGGAAAAGATGGCAAGCGGAGTACATCGCAGAACTTCAGCACCGATACAAATGGAAAAGCAGAAAATTGGATTTAAAGCTTGGAGACCTCGTGCTGGTCCAAGAAGTAGGCCTGCCTCCAATGTCATGGGCACTAGGCCGCATAGTCAATTTGTACCCTGGAGCTGATGGTGTGCCTAGAGTCGCCGATATACGCACACAGAGAGGAACCATCAGACGAGCGCTGAACCGCATTTGCCTTCTGCTTGAAGAATAAGTTGAAAGCAGGCTTTCAACGCCCCGGAGGATGTTTACGCCAAATAAACACGAAGGCCGGAAATTCGGCATCATTATTCGAGCATCGCGACAGCACCGCCCGCACTCCCCGCGCCCCTAGTATATAATCACCGACGCGCCGGAGCAGCTTTTTTTCCATTGCGCTTCGACCCAATCAAGCCGCACTTCACCGCGTCATCGCCAACAGTTTAAAATGTAGTATAATATTCTTGTTTGTATAATTAAAATATACGTAAATTTCTGTGGAGATGAAATAGTTTAATTTCGCCAAGGTCTTCACAAGGTGTTAGTAATTGTATCATTTTTGGATACAATGACTAACACTTTTGACTAAATTATATCATTATACTTCACACCAACATCAGTGAAGTAGAAAGTTGAAGTGGAATAAAATGAAATAAAACACAAAAAATATTTAAATAATAACTGTATTTACAAAAAAATTGGCAACTATTGTACAGAGCGAGGCGTAACGTTAGTCCTTGCCGAAGTTCTGCGCTTGCGGCGGCTGGTCGACGCGCACGAGTCCGGCGGCGGGCACGAAGTAGGCGCGGTAGTGCGCGCGCTCCGGCGTCGTGTCGCCGTGGTAGTGCCCGCCGCAGCCCACGCCCCAGCCGTGGAAGTGCTGCGGCCGCAGGTCCAGACCCTGCAACCAAACACCGAATTGTAACACTTCCTGACTTCACATTTAGAATTTAATATTGTAAGCTAAAACAGCATATCCGATTAATATATCACACCTGTTTATATTAAGTCGGCGGCGCCAAAAATTCATGCTCTGGTTTAATATGTTCGAGTCATATTTAATAAAGAGTTAGTTCCATTCTGAAACTTATGTGCTATGTATTCAACCTCGCTGGTTTTTTCATAGGAAAGCTCGATTGCATTTTTTTTATAAAGTAAAGGTAGTACTTTTGTCTTCCATGACACCTGATAGTAATTGAACTTGAAGACTAGGGTGGTAGGTACACGTCCATCCACGAGAAACCTATTCGCTCGACGTTTAAAAGTACTAGGACTATACCGGTCAGGGAAAATAGACGCAAGCAGTTCATTACAAACCTTAGCGACCCGTATCACAAAGGAACTGTCAAAGCGCTTAGTTCGACTGTTTGAAATATCCACCACATACGGATGGAAGTTCTGTCTACGTCTAGTAGTCCAATGGTTCAAACAGCACTCGCGCACTCGCCAAAATGTATCCTGTACACGGTGAAACAAGCAATCTTACGACGATGCTCTAGGGTCTGCAGTTATTTGGTTGTAAGGTCGACGTTGTTTATTAGTTTACGGGCTCTTCTGTCAACGGAGTCCAGCTTCTATAGTTGTCGGTATGCCGTATGCTGGAAACTTACTTAAAAGACCTTGGAAATGTCTTAGGATAGGTACAGCTATTACCAAAATACTTAGCTGTTTTTTTAAATTAATAATTTACTAAATTTACCTATACTTTTGGAAATATAGAAATTGGAGTTTAAGGTATAAGTAGAATTAAGTACCTAATCGATGATGCGTTGCTTACCTGCGTTAAGGTTGGGTTCGTATACTTGCAGGTGGTAGGTATTTTAATATTATAACCTTCCGCCTGGTTTTATGAAGATAAAGTTATTTGATAAATTCCTATGCATAGTTTAAATGTCTCCAAGTGCGATCAAACTGTGCGCAGCTTAGATGATTGGGAAGACGTAGTGATCGTGTACGCACCATATCGCCGGTGACGAGCGTGCCGTAGTGCACGAGCGGCGCGGGCAGCGTGAAGTAGTGCAGCCAGTCGTCCACGGCGGCGTCGGAGCACAGCGGCGCCGCGCTGAAGTCCGGCATCACGTGGTGCCGCGCCGCGCCCGCCTCAAGCACGAACACGCCGCCCAAACCTGCGCATACACACTTGATTTAAGCAACATCTACCCACGCTACATGGCAACGAATGGCAACGGCAATTTCTATTTTTTATCGGACTTGGTAGTGGGTATGCGTGATGGCAACTTTGTTCTATGCTTTGTGGGATCATTAAACTATCTGATAAATATAAGTACAACGTGATTTTATGTTCATTGTAGGTAAACCTAACACACGGGTCAATATTTTCTATCAAAGGATCGATATATAATTATTTTTTACAATATTGTCATAAAAACTCAACAAGTTATAAGCCTCTTGTAGTGTCTAGGAATATACTACTCAAGAGCTAGTGAGACGCGACACAGACGGCGCGAGGCACTCATTGATATGTGTATGACCGCGATGTTTGTAAATGATGTGGTGATAACATTTTCAATCACACTTGCAGGCTTTGGACTGTCACGGTGGTAAATTGACGAAATGCTTCTTTCATAAAAATATTTCCTCCTCCTTGTGTCGTGTATCCTCATTGCTGAAGGTCGTGACTTCTTAGCACAGTCTTATCTCGGACAATCTTGCGCCACTGTGTCCTCTCTTCGGCGGCGTCACTAAAAGATTTTAAATTCACCCACTTATCTATCAATTATGTGTCCTCAATGATTCGACCGGTGGTAATTTGGAAATGTTTACCCGGACTACTGATAAAACCCCGCCCGGATGTACCCCGGACGCCTTCTAAACTAGGACAAATCCGGGGAAACCCTTGGCAGCCTTATCCGCGCCTAGAGTAAAGCGATTACGCAGTTCGGCGCGGCCTCCCACGATTCGGCCCTTATAATCAAGGTGATGGAAAGAGCCATGGGAAGGTTGGTGGGTCTGGTCTGGACTACCCCGGCTGACGCTGCCGTAAAGGCCGCGCCTGCTAGAAAGTGCCGCAAACCAACCTCCGCCCTGAGCGTCGAGACGGTTGCGGCCCCTACCCGACACGACCAACCAGACAGCGCCGCTGCATAGGCCGCGCTGGCCATACTTAGGGCAGCCCTACATGCTCTGCGTGTCACCGAAGACCCGGATCAAGGGCATTTCCCAGGTGGAGGCAATAGCCGGTCAGTTCAACCCCTTGTTTCCTACGCTAATCGCCCGAAGGCCGCCTGTCTTGCGATAGACCGCGCTGCTGCCTCCGAATAGTCCCCACTGTCACTCGGCTGTCTGACTATCGATTGGTGCGGCGCGGCAACGGTGGTGCGGCTGCAAGTGAGGCATAGCTCCAGAAGATCACCAACTCGTTCATGGGTCAATGTGTACTCTTTTATAATAAAATTCCAAAATATTTAAGATCAACCCTTCGATAGATTTAAGGATAAGTATAAAGTTTTATTATAAGATATCCGGATGCAAGAAGATTGTAAATTGTTAATGTTATTGTGTATTTTTAAAAGATGATTGCTATTGAGTTTCTTGCCACTTCTCAACAGATCGACTTTCCGAAGTGGTGGTAGATTCAGTTCAATTTGTAAATTGTGACTTATTTCAAATGTATTTAAATACTTACTTACGAAATAAAGATTCTTTTGACTTTGACTTTGAGCATGAACCGATCGAGATCGCTCGGTCGTTACACATTAATTCATGCAACAATGAAGGTTTATGTCACGTGACAAGCACGTGCATAGAGGCGCAGTAGTTTGTATGAAACATTATTTAAGGTTATTTAGCGATTATTGAGTTAAAATATAACATGGTTTAAAAACCATTGCAATCGATTCTATTGCCGATTCTGAACAAGTGTTTTCAGATTTAACGATATAACGAACAAAATATAACGTTGTTTATAAAACTGTTCCGTTACTGTGTTACAGACAACGTACAGCCGTAAGTACCTACTGGGTGTAGAAAGCTGAAATTTGGAACATACCTACATTCCTTAAAGGGTGCAGGGGAGCAGTAAAGAAGGAATTCCCGAAATTCCCATGCATTCCCTTTATTTTCTATGAGAAATGTTATATCTTGACGCATGGATGTAATACTTACTTAATATAAAGGTTCTTCAATGGAGTTAGGTTGTATTATAAAAGGAATTCCCGAAATTCCAACTGGAATAGGAGATATAGGAGTTTTTGAAATTCCTAAAGGAAGGGTAGTTTAGCGTATACAAAGTTACGGGAAAAAGCTCGTAAGTAGATAGTAAAGTTATTGTTTATACATTATCGATCTAACTTTAATGGCGTACTTCTTAAATATGAACCTATCTACACTATTTACGAAAGCTGTTTGTTAAATAAGTTGCAAACTTGTACCTAGATAAGCTACTTACCCACGACTTTGTCACCGTAGTGTTTGGCAAGCGATTCTCTGATAACTGTGATAAAGTTCGCAGCTCCCGTTCTGTCTTTAGCAATTACTTCGATGACCTGAAAAGTACAATTGCGTGATAATATCAGGACTTTCCCAGGTGGCTCAAAGCTGAACGGTTGAAAGCCGACTTAATTTATACACGAATAGAAGACGTGTAATTAGGCACAAGCCGGCGCTCACCGTGCCGGGGTCGCCGTCGCTGAGCAGGTAGTTGCCGAGCAGCGCCGTGCGCGTCTCGTTGGCGGGCAGCAGCGCCTGCCGGTAGCCCGACGCGCCCTTGGCCGCGCCACGTGGGTGCACCTCCACCACGCGCGTGCCCTGCCGGACTCCCTGCTCCGACACCGACAGGTTGATGATGCCCTGCCAAAGACGTACATTATTTACTCAGGTACATAGTTATCAATAGCAGATACCTAAAAGTATTAACAACGACATAATACTCCTTGGTAAGAAAAAAAATTAATACTGGCAGGCATCGCTCATATATTTGTACTTAATAATAATAAAGAAAAAAAAATATTCTCTATTATTTTTTTCTGAATGCATTAATTTTTTTGCTTCGTCTTGGAACGAAAATGGAGAAAAATGAAGCGCGAGTCGTTATTAAAAACCTCTGTTTAAAAAAGTTAACGACGCAAGAGATTCACTGCCATTTGGAGGCAATATAAAGAGAGTCTGCTCCTCCATATTCAACTGTCACAAGGTGGCCTTCTCAATTACGAGTAGGGAAAACGAGTAGCTACGGAAGACGAACATCGTTGCGGACGTCCATCGACGTCAGTCGCCCAAGAAAATATTGTGAAAGTCGAGAAAATTGTATTGAGCGATTGAAGAGTTACCATCCGTTTCTTAGTTCAAGAAACAGGCATTTCATATAGAAGTATTAATCCATATTGAAACAATCTTTGAATTTAAGAATAGTCTCTGCAAGATGGGTGCCGAGAATGTTAATCAACAGTCAGAAACAAAATCGACTTGACATTCCGAAGACATTGTTGAACAAGTTTCAATAAGATTCGGAAAACTTTTTGTCACGTTTCATGACAGTGGACGAAACATGCAAAATTCAAAAAGTTTTATTCATCTTAGGAATTTCACAAAACACTTGATGAAGTCAGTCATCACATACTTCGGCTTTAACTAGTTGTTGATAGTTATTAAATAAGATATTACAGTAGACCAAGAGACAAAAAAAGCCGGTGGAAAAAAACTCTTGGCACTCTTTTTCAGTCAGAATTATCAAATTAATACAAATAGATACCGTACAAATTGACCGTGACATGAAAAAAAAACAAACACAAGACAGCTAATTGTGAGAGCCAATGTCATGCCACAACCAAATTGCTTACATAGCAGGTGCAATGAGCTATGGATGCACAATACGAACATGACAAACTGGCACCAGAGTATTTGAACAAGAATGGAATAAAATAGTCATTAGCAAAACGACCTGGCACCGCTGGTCAAACTCAAACTCAAAAATTCTTTATTTCGTAAGTATTTAAATACATTTGAAATAAGGCAAACAATTTACAAATTAAACTGAATGTACCACCACTTCGGAAAGTCGATCTGTTGAGAAGAAGTGGCAAGAAACTCAACAGTAATCATCTTTTAAAAATAAGAGAAAAAAAAATACATAATAAAAATTTACAGCCAGGGAATACCAACTTCTTGCATCCGGATATAGGTATTAAAGTAAAACTTTTCACATCAACACTTATCCTTAAATCTATCAAAGGGTTAATCTTAAATATTTTAGGATTTTATTATAAAACTAGCTGTGACCCGCGACTTCGTCCGCGTGGATACCGGTTGTTGGAGTTGGATAAATACTATTATTATATCCTCCTTGAAGTTTAAACTTACCTTATTCAAAGTTTCGTCAAAATCGATTCAGTAGTTAAGCGTTACTGATACTCGTAGATAAACAGACAGAGTTACTTCAAAAACTGTTACAACAAAGCTGTGATCCGCAGTTTCACCTAGGTGTTTTGTGAAAAAGTATAGGTAGGTAGGTATATTACATAGATGATGCCTGCGACTTCGTCTGTATTGAATTAGTATTTCGAGTAGGTTATTTTCTTCTCCAAGGTCCTAAGTACTATCTTTAATAACAAAAATAAAAATGAAGAATCTTCGCCCAAATAATATGTATAACTCCTAACCACAAACATAGGTAACTATATTAGGTACATTACAAACATAGGTAACTATATTGGGCACCTTGCGTTATAAACAAATCGGGTGCCAAAGTGTCTTAAATTTTACATAATTCATGCAATACCTATCTTCATTAATTATAGCTTATTATTATTCTAAGTAAAGCTAGGTATATTACTGTAAAGTTTCAGAAGAATACATTCGGCAATTTTTGCGTGAAAGAGTAGCAAAGATCCATCCATCCAGCCATTATCAGTGTATAATGTGTATCTATCAATAGTTATGATTGGCTACTTTTCACGGTGAGCCAATTTAATGTAATTTCTTTTGGTAGTTAACACATCTACGTTTCTTTTTATTCTACTTCTAAATCTACGGTTTCTAACTTCCAAGAGCTAGAAATGATCACGAAATAAATAAAACCTTGAGTCCCATTATTTTAAGTTTAACTTTCTTACAATATATCTCTGTATGTACAGAAGGCAGCACATCAAGCGTTACAAATCGGTATTTTTTTTTTACTTGAATCTAATATCTATGCCCTCGACATTACCTAAGTTAAAATTGTTTGAGGAAATTTGACAGGTAATGTAACGCTTGACCTGCTGCCTTCTGTACCTACCTGTATTAAATCGCGTAAGAAGCTTTATTAATGATTTAGCCCTTTCAACATAGCAAAATTTTCTACTGCATACCAACTATTTTTCAGATTTATTATTTTTAAGCCCCTACTACTTTTACCAGGAGAATTTCCTTAGAATTCTTATTCCCATGTTTATTTTTAGTGTAGTTCAGTTTTTTTTTCTTCTGGCTATCCGAACGCTTTTACATCTATCTAATCTACTAATGCCACGTTACAATATCAAAAACACTGTTCGTGCGTTGCTTCCACGCTGGACTGGGAGCAACAGAAAATCATAGAATGTACCAGTTGCTTCTCTTCCCGGGCATACCTTAGAAGTCATTTTAGGGATAGAGGTTTTAGTGGATAGAGGTTTTATAACGGATAAAGGTGTGAAGTTATATATATTTGTATGTATGTATGTTCGTTTATTATACGAACAGTAGATTTAGCTATCATACACGTTGAATATTGAAGCGTATAAAGCGTTTCAATATTCAACGTCTTGTCAAATTACTACTTACTATTCTTATAACTACCTACCATTCGTTTGTAGTAGCTTTTACTCATGTAAAATATTGAAACCCAGCATTCATTGATTTTGACGACAATTTAGTTATAATTTACCCCTAGAATAACCGCCTCTGAATAATTGACTAATCCGAGTGAGCCCCGCTTGGTGGTAAACTGACTGTCTCGGCTGACTGAAATTTGCCGTCAAATATCACTACTGCCAGCGTGACGCGTCCCGAAAACATTTTATAAAGAGACAGTTTTAGAGCCGCAAACGGGTTTATGATAGAACTGGCTTGGCTTCAGTATTCGACCTCATTTATACTTACCATCAGGTGAGAATGAGGTCAAATTCGGACTTATTCACCGATTTGAAAAAAAAACTTAGTATTTTTAATATTTTGGAATAGAAAGTTATAAAATTAAACTCGTGGGTATTCTGACTCCCAACCGTTACAAAAATGTGGTGGTTCATTCAGAGAAATCTTATTTCCAAGTGAAATAATAAAAGTTGGGTGAATATGGTCATAGGCACCCAGAGTTTGGTAGGTATCTCGGTGAGTGGCCGGCCATGCCAGCGAATCACTCGCTCGCCCGCCCGCGTCTTATCGAACATACGTACCTATTTTATTACGGAATTATTTTAAAATTATTACGATATCTCTTTGGATCTTGATTGAGTGGTTTCAAAGACAATTTTGTTCACAATTAAATATTTATTGTAAACAAAATAAAAAAAAAATTATAAAAAAAAATTACGCGAGCAGGATCGAACCCACGACCTTAGACTCATGGTCGGTCTACGCGCAACTGAGCAATGAGTACTTCTGATCTGTATGCCGAACATCTCCACCATATTCTAGTAAAGTAAGTTTTAGGCATAACTTTTAAAAATCCATTACAATTTTTTTAGATCCTAGATTTTTTTTATGTCTGCAGAATCTGCTCATCATCCTGGACAACTTTTGTTAAGGCATCATATCTATATTTCTTACGGTTTTGATGATCCCTTAAGGGTTCTGCATCAGGTGTTCCAGTAACCGAAATAAAATATACCCTATATGTTGCCCCGGCGTCACAGCTATACATCAAAAAAAGGTTCATTCAAATCCGTCCAGCGGTTCCAGAGATTAGCGTGTGCAAACAGACAAACTTACAAACAAACAAACAGACAAATTTTTTTTTCAGATTCTTACTCTTTTTTCATTTCTTTATAACCCTAGATAAAATTTTTTGTAAAAATATTAAATGTACAGACAGGTTTTTTTACTGTTTTATTATATGTATTGATGAAGCGTACACATTGACCCATGAACAAGTTGATCTTCTGGAGTCTACTATTATATTTATACAATAGGCAATCAAGTACTAGACAGAAACTTAGACATAGATATAGAGGTAAAGATAGAAGCAGAGATAGACGTAGCGATAGAGGTGAGAGAGAATACAGATAATGTGGATGGAGATGAGGATAGTCGTGGACAAAGACAGGACGTGGACATGGAAATAGGGAAGTCGGAGTCAAGTTGAAAAAAAGTCATAAAGTCATCAGCAAAACGACCTGGCACCGCTAGCAGCACCCGTTCACGAGTATAACGCAAGCACCAGCCATCACCCTCCTCAACCATATTTTAGGGAAGAGGGTGACCCGACACCCGACGCTACCACTAGCCTTGCCGCCTGAGGGAGCATGACGTTCTTGCTGTTGTATGGACAAGAAGGAGATGGAGATGGTGTTGGATAAGAAGGAGATGGAGTTGGAGATGGAGCACTTTAGAAAAACAATTTACAACCAAGGACTTTTATCGTCCATATATTCAGATATTGTATAAAAGCCTTTATTACACAATTTTTGTTTAATAGTTTCTTTAAATTTATCAAGCGGTAAGTCTTGAATATTTGTGGGAACCATATTATAAAAATGGGTAGCACCCATTCACGAGTATAACGCAAGCACCAGCCATCACCCTCCTCAACCATATTTTAAGGAAGAGGGTGACCCGATACCCGACGCTAGCACTAGCCATGCCGCCTGAGGGAGCATGACGTTCTTGCTGTTGTCTTAACAAGAAAGTAAGTGAATGGAACAGTCACCAGTATTTCATATGTATACTGCACAGCCAAGCCGTAAACAAAATTATTAAGTAATTAGAAACTTTTAGAAATATCCTGTTGTTCTTAATCCCATGCCTTTTTATCGTCTAAGTAATCTTTAGTTTTATAATAAGCGTTTCGAGATAGAGTGTTTTTAATGATTGATTTAAATTTATTGAATGGCAGGGATTGAATTGACGGATGGAAGGATGCCATAGGACATTATACTATGGAAATAACTAAAAATACCAGCTTCGCTGTATTAAGATCAGCAAATTTTCTTTACCGCGAACGCTGCAGAACTAAGTCTACTCGCAAGTTGTGAGATATGGGCGCCCCATTGCAATTTAGAATCTAAACATGGATCTATCATTTTGTTCCCAAGACAGCAATCTTTGCAATGGATTATGGATGGATGGATCATGCAGTTTTAATTCCCAAGTTGAGGAATGCCATCAAAAGACTTCGTGGAGACGTGCTGTTTCATCACAACAAAGCAACCGAGCACTGCTCGGCAGTTGCGATGGCTGCCATTCAGCAAGCTGGCTTTAAATTTCTTGACCCTTATTCGCCAGATCTAGTATAGTCATTATATTTCTATCTCTTTCCCACTACTTTTTGACCCTCGTAGTATGTAATCTAAGTATCGACATTAATAGTTACTTGAACTGTAGAATACTTGAATGTTGAATCTACAAGTAATTGTTTATAGCCAAAGTCTTCTGCATATGGATTTGTAATTTGATCGTAGTTTCGGGTTTTGCCCACAAAATGAAAAGGCAAATGTTATTTGAAGGAAGATACCACAGGCTCGTTGAATAGGTAAGCCCGTATATAATGACAACCCAGTTATTAACGTTATGTCGTTCTTAATTCAACCTCTTTATTCACTTTAGTCTTCTTCAGAGGACCTAAATAATATTGTCATTTTGAGCTCTTGGACATTTTCTTAGGTATATGTACTTGCACTAAGCAACTAATTTTAGCCTGCGACTGCGCCTCTTTGGGAGACATTAAACTGATTTCAAATATGTACCTACTTACTTATACCTAAGTTTGTACAGACATGCATTTATCGGTGTAATCAACTTTCTAATGGTAAAGGATGAGGAGGCATTCTCCTTAGATTCTGTTAAGTTTGTTCTTTGTTTGTTCTGAGTAGAAATCCGCCAAGGGGCATATTATTTTAATTCTCAAGCCAAGACGAAGATGATAACCGAGGCTTGCTAACAACAAACGTAACAAACCGTAATGTAGGTGTGCGGCCTAATGACGCGCGTACCTCGCAGTTGACGCCGAGGAGCGGCCAGGGCCCGGCGCCGGCGCCCGCCAGCAGCGCGCGCGGGCGCTGCAGCCGCCGCAGCAGCGCCGCCAGGTCGTAGACTTTGTCCCGCTGCACGCGCGGCAGCAGGTACGGCGGACCACCCAGCTCCACCAGCCGCGCCGATCCGCACAGACCTGCGCCACGGAACAGGTATATACGGTTAATATTAATTAGCGCATCACCTCTTGCACGCGGCCTCTCCACATCAATCCCAACAACATTTGTTCTACAACTTTTAAAATTAATAGTTTTTAAAATTTTTGTATTCATATACAAAAAAATAAGTATTTAGCCTCTGTTTAGAGGCTTAACTCTATTTACTCTGAGCGTAGATATGCCACGCAACTTGCGTGGTAAAATGTCGCTTCATAATAATAAAAGGTACTTCTTACAAAATAGAGTAAGGAGCAAAAATTTTTTTGTTTTTATTTTTTATGTTATCAAGATTTGTAAAAAGTCGTAGAACAAATGTCGCTGGGATTGATGTGGAGAGGCTGCCCGCAAGAGGTGATGCGTTAATTAAATTTAACCCCGTAAATTATACATCTCACACACATTACTAGGCCGTGAATTATCACATTTATAGAGCTTACTCAAAAAGCAATCATAATAAATATTTTAAAAGTTCAAATTTAAATTCAAATTCAAAGTATTTATTGCACGAATATAGGTAAATACATTAGTTGGTTAATATTACAATAAAAGCTCAAGCCATATTCTACCATTTTGGCATGTACAATATAAAATAAAATAATAAAATAATGTCACATTTTTGTTCTTAACAAGTCACTTTAAAACAGCATAATTACACACACATATTTTTGCAAGTACACAATACTATAAGTCAACATAATTAATTGCAAAATTCATAATGGGTCAGAAATAGTTTTAGTCACTTATCGTTAAAGTATTCATAAGTGGTATAATAGCATTTCTCTATAAAAAATCTTTTCAGTGCATTTTTAAACGCATTGATATTCTTAATGTTTTTAATAGCTTTCGGTAGTTTATTATAAATTTTAGGAGCCATTCCGAAGAAACTTTCACAAAACATTGCGGTACTACGAGGCTGAGCACAAAGAGTGTCCTTATTCCTTCTGCTATTTAATTTATCAAATATGTTGATATTGTTCCATACGAATAGTGCTGTTTCAAACATATAAAGCGATGGGAAAGTCAGAATTTTTAATTTTTTGTAATACGGTTTACACGATTCTGTACTTTTTAAGTTATATATGGACCTAATGCAACGCTTTTGAGCTTTAAATATAGTTCCCTTATCTGTGGAATTTCCCCAAAATATTACGCCATATCGTAATATCGATTCGACGTACGCGTAATATGCCGATAATACTGCTGTCTCGTCGACTATTTTAGACAGCTTTCGCAATGCATATGAAAATTGGTTGACTTTACTGCATACGCTTTCTACATGCTCTTTCCACTTTAGGTTAGAGTCAATAATTAACCCTAAGAATTTTGTAGCAGTTACTTCTCTTATTTCTTGTCCGCAGTAGTTTATGTCAAACGATGTTATGTTATTATGTCTATTTGTAAAATTCATTATATGAGTTTTATTTAAATTCAATTTGAGATTATTTTTTACTAGCCAATTAATTATAATATTTAATGTATTTTTTATGTCAAGTTTTAATATATTTATGTCATTATTACTACAAATCACTGTACTGTCATCTGCAAATAAAATCATTGAATGATGCGTTATTGTAGGAAAGTCATTAATATATATGAGAAACAATAACGGTCCTAAAATACTTCCCTGAGGTACACCGTATTTGACTTCTCTGTATGTCGAGAGTACATTGGTTTCTGTTATTGTTTTTGGACACATTCGAGTTATTTGTGTGGCTTGCTTTCTACTGTTTATATACGATTTTAATAAATCTAATGTTATACCTCTAACTCCGTACGCGTATAGTTTTTTAAATAATATATTATGGTCTACATAGTCAAACGCTTTTGTTAGGTCCATGAATAATGCACATACGGGTGTTTTTTTGTCAACATTTGTAATAATTTCTTTAGTGAAATTATACAAAGCCAAATTGGTCCCTTTGTTTTTTCTAAACCCAACTTGTTCGTCTGCTAGTAAGTTGTTTTTCTCGAAAAAGTCATTGAGAGCTCTGTAGATCACTTTTTCGTATATTTTTGAGAAAATGGACACCATTGCTACAGGTCTAAATGATGACATGCATTCACGATCACCCTTTTTGACGAAGTTCTTTTTTGAATTGTATAGTTATAATGCTTCAATATAATTTGATAGACAAAAATACAAATAAAATCGAGCTACCATACTTATAACCAAAAAATACTAAATAGTTTCGACGGCAACACCCGGTACCTGTACCTGATTTGCTAGAGCGCCGGAACGGAATGCGATCTGAGTTCGAGTCCTGGCCGGAAGGAATTTTATTTGGTATTTTTATCTAGACAATCATAAATACCTATTTAAGGTGCAAAAAATATTAAGTGGATATAAAAGGAACCTGCTAAATAATATAATACAGAATTAGGTAGCACAATACCTATGAAAAAAAACTTTCTTAGTTTTCAATGAACTTTACTTATAATATGTCCTATTTGTTTTCCAAGAGTGAATAACCTACTACTTTAAATTTCTAGTGAACAAAAAAAAATGCTACTTATAATAAACTACTTATAAGTATTATTGAAAGGTTCACTTATTAGTTAAAACCAGTAAAACCCAATTTGATTTATTACTAATAAATACCATGTATGAGAAGATTGATGAACGTGGAAGAAGCGAAAGAAGTATGTCTGGATCGCAGCAATTGGTGTTCCCTTGTCTCTGCCTACCTCAAGGGAAGACAGGCGTGAGGTTATGTATGTATTTATGTGATAAATACCTAAATAAAACACTGTTACCATTGCGACAAACCGAGGGAACTTTATTTATTCGTTTTCTCGTACAAATAAGCGGCTTTTTATATTTTACCGAATGATTTCACTTCATATTAATATTCCTCTTTTTGAATAAGTTTACCTACTAGACCTTCGAAAACCTTATTTTTATAGCGCTACTATTATATTAGAGATAGGTATTGAACAAAATGGCTGCCGGCTAAATAGATATAATAATATCTTATAAATGATATACCTACTAGTTACCAATCTCAAACAACATTTAAAGATAAAACAAATAAGTGTTAAACAAACCTAAGCAAACAATTTAATTGTAAATTTAAACTGAAATAAGGAGATAACAAATGTCACAAATGAAAAAAATAAAGCGATAAGTTCGGTTTTTTTAAGTACCTAGGTAAATATAGGTATATGGAGGAGAATAAGTAGCGTTGTAGGTATGTAAATTTTAAAACGGTTAAAGATATGTACATCATCATCATCACAACTCTTTGTGATGAGCCGGTGCTGGGTGGTGGATGTCAGAATTTTCACGGCGCCGAAATGGCTTCTGACAAACCCTAACGACTACTGTTCATAAGTATACAGTATCCGGGACCGACTGCTTAACGTGCCCTCCGAAGCACTTAAGTCGCCGTGAGAAATGAATGGTTGGCGGTCACCCATCCAAGTATAGACAGCGCCGAACGTTGCTTAACTTGTCATATCGTATGATAGACACAGTACATAACCACGGCGCCACGACAACTTCCGTAAATTCCTGTTTTAATCAATAGACTAAAAGCGATTGTGAAAATGGCACCCTAAGCAAGTACCTACTACTACATAACAATTCGATTAAAGTTCCTGAACACAATATGTCATAGTTTCACAACATTACCAGGAATAATAGTTACGTAGGGTACCTACATGTCATTATCAGAATAAAAGATTCAAAACCTTCATTAGTCTGCAACTCTTCAAACTTACAGATAAAACACTCTCAGCTAATTGTTGTAGAGTTATCACATAGTTATCATAGCAAGTTCAATGTTTCTGATACCAATGTTTACTTTGAAATACGGAGTCAAATATTATCTAATCATAATAGTTGCGTAAACTTTACAGACGTAGGCGAGATTTAATAAGCAAATGTGTTAATTTGGGAACTTTGATAGGTGGCTTTCATGGTTGGTCGTGAGAGTCGCGACGTACCTGGCGAAGTGAGCTCGTAGGGCGCCTGCGTGAGGTCGGGGCACGGCACCGCCGCCACCGAAACCTCTGCGAAGTTGGCCTGCAGCCCGCGCGACAGCACTGCGGGAAGACAACGAACTCAGGGTGACGCGATCCAAACATACAAAACATAAATCCCGAGAAAGTACCTTTTAATTAACACGAAATCAAAATAAACAGAACTCGACCTGCCTAGATAAGGAATGAATTTAACGAAATATTTTTAAAGCTAAAATTTAATTAAAATCCAAGTATCTTATATCTAATTTAGGAATTATCAAGTTATTATTTTAATTTAATCAAGCGGAAAGATGCTTACCTTCTACAATTTCATCGAACGGCGGCACATACAGGGGTTTCTCCACTATCTCAACCTTATCGTAATCCACCGACGCCATGCTGCAATACCATAAGTGAACGTTAACTTTGATATATGACCCGCCGCCGTGTAGGCCTGCCCGATATAAACAATAACAGCAAGTGAACCGGTAAGCCGAGCGTTGACATTGATAGCTCTCACCTTGCGCGGGAATCGAACAAGGCCACGGCATTCACTATTCGCGGACAGCTTATTGCCGTAAATATACAGATGCACAACAACATATTTCAAAACTTACAAAACAGAAATCTATGTTCAAATTTGTGATTCTATTGTTTTAAAACTTTTGTCACTTACGTATGAAAGGAGTAATAAACTGTATCGAGTAAACAGGAGACGCTCCGCCGACGGCTAGCGTCAAAATGCGCACGCGCCGTGATGGAGTCGTCCGCCTCGGGAAGTAGGGGAGACTGGGTATCAGCGTAACCCGACAGTAACAGCGGCAGTGGCGTGGCGGCGGCGGCGGCTCGCTCGAAAGTAACGAATGCGCAGCCCTTCCAAACAGTCGCACAGTGGGGTACAAAACGCATGCGAAAAACTCATATTTTAAAATGCGGATTATTGAAAAAAACATGTTTCTGAAAATTGAGGATATACGGTCGTTTACTTAACAGTTTACTCGGTTATCTATTAGTTGTTATTGACATCCAAAGTAGAAGTATTTGTCACGTATTTCTTTTGAACTTTAAATGCTCTCGTACCTAATTTAATTGTAATGAGATTTTTATCATTATTTGTACTCTTCATTACAGTAAAATTTTAGCATTTTTTTGTTCTCAGCTCACATAATTGTGTCGTTTTAAATGCATTTTTTCTTAAAGTTTGATGTGCGATAGATTTAATTTGCGTAAAGTTCTTTTTAAATGAAATATTCAACAAATACAATTGCAGCTTATTGTTTGTAGCTAGTATTTTATATTATATAATTCCAACTTTTGTTTCTTAACACGAAATCAATAGTGACATTTATATTTTAGCTTATTATACCTAATATCCAAAAATAATAAAAGAATCAACTTTATATGGTGGACATAAAAGCCAGGCAATGTATGGACACTGGGATGAACCCTTTGCACACCTTTGTAACGTTGAATATGTAGCTCTAAAATAATTTAAGACCTATATAATTACCATATTCTGCAAATAAATACTTTCTTTCTTTTTTCTTTGCTTCCGCATTTATGGTTGTCTGTCATCAGCGATAAGACCGCCTATGTATTAATTTTATTCTTTTAAGTTTTTATTTGTAACTTTTACCATTAAGTACATGAAGTGTAAAATAAATAAATAGAACGCCACATGTTTTAAGAAAAGTCAGAAAAACCTCTTTGGGAAACCCTGTATCGGACTAGTAAACGCAGATCCTCCAACATTTCATGATAGTTAGGAATATTAAAACAAACGCTTGAATAATTTATATGTAAAGTGGAAAGACTCAAAAGAATTGTTTTGAAACATTAACTGGTTTTAATTATCTACTAACTATAAAACTGACAATCTCCAATATAAATCAAGATTTTTAAATGAATTTGTAAAAAGCAAGACTTACCTTCTATAAAAAGAAGTTTACATAAAACACTTTTTATCCGGAATTATCGCATTTAATTTATATTTTACATTTTAACTCGATGTTTCGGTGTCTTTGCAGACCCCGTGGTCACGAGCGACTGAGGTGTAAGGCGTCTTGGTAGTGGAGAAAGTTATACATATAAATTAAACG
The DNA here is from genome assembly GCA_944452665.1 of Stenoptilia bipunctidactyla. Classification (NCBI taxonomy): domain Eukaryota; kingdom Metazoa; phylum Arthropoda; class Insecta; order Lepidoptera; family Pterophoridae; genus Stenoptilia; species Stenoptilia bipunctidactyla. The sequence continues at coordinate 980,017 of OX101732.1, forward strand.
CGACAAATCCGATTAAAAAGTGTTTTATTTAATAGTATGAATCTCGAAAACTTGAGACAAAGATGTTTAAATTACTTTTCAAATAACGCCAAACACTAGGACAGATTATGATTTAATTCTACACGGTAACAGTAGAATTTTAATTTCAGTATTCCAATCTAAAAACCTATCTGATTTCAAACATGCGCACCCGATGATGTTAGTTGTTAATGTTCTGTTAATAAACTGTTTATGTTTTCAATTACTTTGACAACTGTACAGTCACATCTAATAATATGTATACGTTTTTATTGAAATTTGAATCTTATCACAACGAAATAAGTTGCGAAGTGTGTACATATTAATGCACGTGATTCTACTTTTGCCTTTCATAATTATTAATGTTTCTTTTATACGCCTAACCGTACCCGCGAAGAGATAATGAATTAACGTATGAGATACGTTGTGATTCTGAATGCGGCTAATGACACAGCCGGTCTGTATGCAATAGGTGATAAAAAATATATTTTGCCGAAAATGTGTTAATAAATTCAGATCTTATTACAAATAAGTAAATTCCCCAGACAATCACCCGGAGTACTTGATTTTTTTTTAAAGCTAAAATATAAAATACCTACCTAATATAGCTTAAACTATAGGGTAATGTCGCTCATGGTACGGGGTAATGACGTTCGATATTTTTTTAGAAATATTAATGGGATCAACCTAATACAATAAAAGGAAAGTTTACAATCACCAATAAGCATAATTATTTGTACTTAAGACCATTTTATTTTAAACTAGCTGTGACCCGCGACTTCGTCCGCGTGGATACCGTTTAGTAGAGTTGGATAAATACTATTATTATATCCTCCTTGAAGTTAAAACTTACCTTATTTTAAATTTCGTCAAAATTGACTCAGTAGTTTAGCTGTGAAAGCGTTACTGATAGATAAACAGACAGAATTACTTCAAAAACTGTTACAACAAAGCAGTGATCCGCAGTTTCACCTAGGTTTTGTGAAAAAGTATAGGTAGGTAGGTATATTACACGGATGATGCCCGCGACTTCGTCTTTATTGAATTAGTATTTCGAGTAGGTTATTTTCTTCTCCAAGGTCCTAACTATCTTTAATAACAAAAATAAAAATGAAGAATCTTCGCCCATATAATATGTATAACTCTTAACCACAAACATAGGTAGGTAACTATCTATTAGGTACATTACAAAGGCACATAGCGTTATAAACAAATCGGGTGCCAAAGTGCCTTAAATTTTAATATTGTCTTAAGTTTTTGCGATGACTATTATGTATGACTATTAAATAAAACACTTTTTAACCGGATTTATCGCGTATATTTACATTTTAAATTTTAACAGTCGCTCGTGACCGTCGAGTTAAAATGTAAAATATAAATTATACGCCATTAATCCGGTTAAAAAGTGTTTTATTTAATGCCTTCAATTTTACTTAATTCCTGCAATATCTTCATTAATTATACTTAGCTAATTGTTATTCTAGGTAAAGCAAAGTAGTTTTTGCCTGAAAGAATAGCAAAAATCCATCCATCCAGCCATTATCAGTGTACATACAATACTACCTATAGTTTTGTATGGCTGCTTTTCACTGCCAAACGGCTAAGCCAATATTAATGTAATTTGGTATAGTAGTTAACACATACGTTACTTTTTATTCCGAAGAAATCTACGGTTTCTGACTTCCAAGAGGCAGAAACGATCATGAAATTAAAAAAACTTTGATTTCCATTTTATCTCTGTATGTACAGAAGGCAGTACATCAAGCGTTACAAATCTGTCAATTTTTTTTACTTGAATTTGTAATAACCTTCTGTACCTACCTATATTAAATCGCACAAAAGCTTGCGCTCGCCTCCCGCCTTTTTATACCCTACCGCCGCGAGCCGCGTCGAGCGCGGCAACCGTTACGCAAAAATAATCCTTATATCATTCAGTATTCACGCGCGATGGGTTATTAGCGTATTTCATGTATATGTTTAGTGTTTCTATACCGATTTCTATGATTCTTTTTTTATTGAATAGGTAATAATGTTATTTTTTTTAATTAGGGATGAGTGAGAGTATTATAAACGTAAGAGTAAACAAATATAATCAGAAAACTCCGAACTGCTAAGCTATCGGGATTTACACGTGTTATTGTGAGTCAACCATAAAATATAGATATATCGGTATCGTTATAAATGAAAAATGTTATAAATAAAAATTACCCGACCAGGATTCGAACCTGGGACCTCTCGTTTGCCGGACGAGTGCTCTTCCAACTAAGCTACCGGGGCCTGGCGCTACGCCTCGAAATTGCTTACCACATTTTTGTTTTTACGCTATATTGCTAACGTAGCTCCATCGTGGAATAGAGACCAAAAGTTACAATTGCGACCAAATCGGGGAAAATCGAAACCTGAGCATAGGCGCTAAAATAGGACAATTATACGTACTATGCGTACGTAAAATCAATTCTTTGAGAAAATTTGAGAATTGCAAGATTTTAACTTTTTTTTGTTTTGCTTCATACAAAAATAAATTTATAAGCTAATAACTCCGAAAATACTAAGTTATCTTAAAGACCGTCATAGTAAAAGTTTCTTATAGTCAATAGATAAATGAAATACAATACTTAATATTTCAAAAAATAAAACTTTTTTCTTTTAATATGCGTCCATTACCGGCCCGAATCGTTCCAGTGTGGCGCCGGCGCCGCACGTTCACGACGCCGTGGAACGTACCGTAGAGATGAATCCACGCCCTAACCCATTCAGCGCCATTCCCCCTCGCTCCCCTACCTCTTCCAACAAGTTAGGGTTGTCTTCTTTTATTAATATTTAAATTTTAGGTATGTGCCTATTACTCTATTTTGTTGAAGAAATTATCTTTCAAATAATCATACACCTTAGTAGTTTTTTTTCTTGCACCTCCGATATATTTCTAAGCTTATTCTTTTTAAGTTTCTTTCATACCGGTTCTCGCTTGCATGCCTCTCGTAATTTCATTCTACATATCTTTATCATCATTATCATCATTTTTCATAGAAACGATTTTTGACCATAGAATGGCCGCTTAAAGACGTCACATTTTTGTACTTCGGCTTTAACAGGGTGTTGATAGTTATCGAATAAGATATTATAGTAGACCAAGAGACAAAAAAAGCCGACGGAAAAAAACTTTTTGCACTCTCTTTCAGTCAGATTTAGACGAGTTAATTAATACAAATGGGTACAGTACATATTGATCATGGCATGGAAAAAAACAAACACAAGACAGCTAATTGTGTGAATCAATGTCATGCCACAGCCAAATTGCTTACATACGAAAAGCATACTATAGAGCCCGCACAACGGCGACCGTGTTCAGTGATCTTTTATAACCGCATGTGGGAGATTTTTGAAACGACCGAGGTAATTTCATTGGTTGTTAGACCAGATGCGTCGAGCCGCCGCAACCGTAACAACCAATTTGCCGACTAATTAAAATGTGCCATTAACGCAGTAAGCTTTTGTCATTCAATTCATTTTAATGAAATTTAAAATTATTTTATTTTCACAAATGGTATTTATTTTTATCTTATTTATTATAATAAATATTCATATTATGATATTATTATTCCAAAATGTCCTTTAAAATGGTTTGTCCAAGTATTGTCCTTAGGTTTTAATTTTTGAATGTTCTTGTTTTTGTATTCTTTTGTCTCTTAACTATTTTATTTTTTATTAGGTTGCCTGGAAGATATCGATTATAGCGATAAGGTCGCCTAGTTGTCGATAGGTATGTGTAATATTGTAAAACCAAATATTTTATAATATCGAAAAGAGTTATACATATTATTATGAAGTTAGAACTTTGGTGTGTGATAAAAAACAATTTACAAATGATTTCATGCAATTTTTTTTATTACCAAGAAGGCCGTTTCAAAAAATATACCTAGGTAACATTCGAAATTCCAACAGTTCCGATTAGCAAGAAGCGCAAAACTTTTATTGTGACTCATCTACTACACACCAACATCAGTGAGGTAGAAAGTTGAAGTGGAATAAAATGAAATAAAATACAACAAATATTTAACAAATAACTTTATTTTCAACACACTTGCTCGTAAAGTGAGCGTTATTCTATTGAATTTAGAACTATAAACTGGGCTTTAAGTCACGCGTGCATAATATGTTATACCCTAGAGCATAATATAATGAATCCTACAAAGTTGAATTGTACCTTTGTGCAAATAACATGCGAGAAAACAGAGCATATTTTATTGGTCCGGGTTATACACTAAATATTTTCAGAAACAACAAAGAGGTTTTATACCACTTCAAATCCATATCATTTTTAAATGTTTGCGCCTTATATTAGTAAAATAAATTTGTATATTAAACAAATTATTTTTGTCATAAAATATTAAAATATTTGCATTTACCACATTTGCTAATTACAGTCGAGGCTGTGATTTGATTTGAGACTTGCACGAGAACTTCGTTCACTTGTTACATAATATACTATTACGAGACTTTGCACACGTTCTCCGCTTGCGGCGGCTGGTCGACGCGCACGAGTCCGGCGGCGGGCACGAAGTAGGCGCGGTAGTGCGCGCGCTCCGGCGTCGTGTCGCCGTGGTAGTGCCCGCCGCAGCCCACGCCCCAGCCGTGGAAGTGCTGCGGCCGCAGGTTCAGACCCTGCAACCAAACACCTGATTGTAACACTTCCTAAATTACTTTTACACTTTTAGAACAACGCTGCATCACGCGTGTCCACGCGCGTGCTTCCGCCGCGAACGTGGCTAGCTCACGCGTGAACGATTGTAATGAACGTTTAGCCTAATAGTCGGCAAGAGATTAAATATTCCATTGACACGACTATAGAAGCAATATTTAAAAGTAAAAAAAAGCAACCAATAAAAATTTTACTAGAGACGCAGCGTCAAGTGTCACCTAGGCGCACGCGCTTGGCCACGAGAGACGGAGCGCTGACCCTAAAACAGTATCTCCGGTTAATGGTAGAACCAGCAGTGCTATTTTCCAAACAACAGCGTCGAGTTCATCGATGCAACAGCGACGAGTGAACCAATCGGTATTCCCTTAAGTAATTTATAACACGACACCAGCGCTCGTCACTGACTGATGACGGCTTGCGTAAGGACTGTTATTCGTCGAACTGTTTGACAATTTTCTTTAGGTTTTGGTATTCTGCTAAATGTAACGTCTGTGAGCACGACGAAGAAATCTCTGCCATTTCGTCGACGTCGAGCACAGTGCCATTATTTTAGTTACGCGAATAGCCCTGCTGTTTACATGAAGTCGGCTGCGCGAATCGCAATCAATGCCTGGCATTCATGTGTTTGAGTCATAATATTTAATAAAAAGCTACTTTGGCAACCCATAGGAAAGCTCAATTGCAAACCAAAATTTACGATTATTTAGGAAATGTAGAAATTGGAGTCTAATGTGAAGAAATAAGTAAGTGATAATGCGTTGTTTACGTTAAAGTTGGATAAGTATACGTAGGTACTTACGCATGCAGAGGGTAGAAATTTTAATATTACAGCTTCGGCAGGGTTTTATGAAGAGACAGTTACTTGATAAATTCTCATGCATTATTTCACTGCCTTCAAATGTGACCAAGCTGTGCTCGGGCTAATACATTACCGATGTGGTGGTCATGTACGCACCATATCGCCGGTGACGAGCGTGCCGTAGTGCACGAGCGGCGCGGGCAGCGTGAAGTAGTGCAGCCAGTCGTCCACGGCGGCGTCGGAGCACAGCGGCGCCGCGCTGAAGTCCGGCATCACGTGGTGCCGCGCCGCGCCCGCCTCAAGCACGAACACGCCGCCCAGACCTGCGCATACAGCGAAGGTAGAGGACCGCACTGGATTTACATCATCAATCTCAAACAAGTACCTTAATAAGTTGACGCGAGTTTTGCCGAAAGATTCGTATCAACTTCAATCAACGGTACATGGCAACGTATGGCAATTGCAATCTCTCTTTTCTTCAATGGGACTCACTGTAAAAGGTAGCTTTTGTGTTTAAATGTAATGGCAATTTTGTTCCATGCTTCGTAGGAAGGAAAAGATCATTAAACGTGGTGATAGGTAGATAATAAAGAGCCCGGCTGGGACTCGAACGCGCCCGGAATGCGGGAGATCTGGGTTCGAGTCGGGATCGATTTGATTATAAAGTAATTGTTCGGACTAACCGAACATTTTGTACAATATCAGTGTACTGTATTAAACGCGTCGCTACTCAGAAATTTACCTAACCAGTGAATAACTAACTGTCAACCGCGACGCGTGTACTCATAACTAGCAATTTATGAGTACACGCGTCGAAAATGAGGGAGCGACCGAAAAACATAGAACGTATCAGCTGCTTCTCTTCCCTGGCATACTGTAAAATTCAGTCAAGGGGCAGAGGTTTTATTGGCGTGTTTTGTGGGCGATAGGCTGACCCCCTGTCACTGCAATAGTCACTGCACTACATTATAATACCTCCAAAGTCAAACGTGACATCTGTAGTAGGTGAATCATATCTATAATATATAATCGTTGACTTATCCTAATAAACTCAGTTATGATCCAGATTTCGGTTGTTTAACTTGTCTCCTCTAACACCCACCGTACATGGCGACCCTGCCACCGCGCGCTGCTCGAGCAGGCGCGCGTCGCGAATGCGATACGCTCTCCCATATATAGTGTGGAACATTTTAAACAATGATTAAGACTAAGTGAGTAATAACTTTGAATTCAATATAAAAATGTATTCGGTTTTAAGACTTTTACGAGTGAGTACATTTGGTGAAAGAACTAATTATTAACGCGAAAAATGGGCAAACAACAAAGTAAGGAGGAAACCCTAATAATTCAGAATGCGGCTGCTGGAAATAATTCTTCGGTTGAAGAAATTCGCTATCATTTGAGCGTAACTAATATTCTGCTAATAACCATTTTGACAAGTTTTCTTTTGATAATTACATTTGCTGCATACCGAATGTATAAAAAGTGCCACAAAAAGTGGATAGCAGAGGAGATACACCGGAATGCCATACGAAGGTCTATTTTTCGTCGACAACCACAGCCACCAGCTGGCTTAATGAATACCGCTGAAGGTCAACAAAGTGCAAAATATGTAGTGTAAAGTGTTGTGAAGTGTATTTTAAACGCGTATCTATGTACAATATACCTAATCGTCTTAATAACTATGTGTCATAAATAGAAACAATAAGTGGTTACTCGTTCGTACTTACGTATTAGTTTTATATGTAGATACCTAACTATATTTTTAAAAATGTGACACCGCGTTTTTGAACCTACGATTAAGTTTTTATACGATATATTTTATGTTTTAGTTAAATAGTAAAAGTACAGGTGTCTACGTAATCATAAATAAAAAGTGAACGTTGGTGAGTTATAAGGTATTTTATGAAAATGTATTCTAATCTACAGTTTGTTGGTAAGTCATGTCTATTGTTTTAGAAAAGTTATTTTTAGAATTAAAAGAAATAAGAACTTATTTAATTAAAATCGGTTCAGAAAGACGAAAAGGTCGTATTTTGCAAAGTAAATCTACGGAAGCTAATGCTATATTTAATAGTTATTCTAGCTGGTTATTAGAATTAGAGAAAGATTTAGATAAGGGAAAGATAAAAAGTGACGATTTATTATTAATAAAGAAATTGTGTAAGGATTTTGAGAAACTTCATTCTGAGATTTTATTATTGTGCAAAGAAGAAATTGTAAGTCAATCAAACATGGATTGTTTTGATTTAAAAACGGCTTTAACTTTATTGCCGGTAATGACCGATAGTGAAAGTAGTATTAAACAGTTAATTGATAATATTGAGTATTACGATTCAATTCTTAATAAACCTGAGTGTAAAATGAATTTGTTGAAGTTTATATTAAAAAGCAGATTATCTCAAGCTTCTAAATTAAAATTAAGGGACGAGTATAATTCTATCAGTGAGTTAATTACCGATATGACTAGGGAATTGCTACCTAAAAAGGGGGCAACTGCAATACAAAATAAATTGCAGCGAGTAAAACAGCATGAGAAATCTATAGCTGATTTTGGGAAGGAAATTACTGAATTATTTGTAGATTTAACGATATCGCAAGCTGACGGAAACACACAGTCTTATAATATATTAAAACCTATAAATGAAAAGTTAGCAATTAAACAGTTTTCCGACGGGTTGCGAAATCGTCGTTTAAGCACCATTATTTCGGCTAGGAATTATAGCTCTTTGAAGGACGCCGTGCAAGCCGCCCAGGACGAGGAGGTTTCCGGAGCGTCCACCAGTGGAGAAATAATGGGTATGAGTAAAATATATTTTTCTAATTCACGTAATTTTCATGGAAATTTTAGAGGTTCACGTATAGGTTTTTCCGGACGTACAAATCCTAATCGTGGACGAAATTGGGGTTATTCTGGTCACCAGCAACGAGGATTTGGGGATCGTTCGTTGCAGCGAGGTCAAACGACCCAGAGACGTGCTAATAGAGGTACGTACTATAATAGGCAGCGTGGAAATCAAAGGATAAGTAGGCATAATGTTAATACTATTAGCGAATCGGAAAACCATATGCGTACAGAAAATGAACCAAAGTTTGAAACATTTTTTCGTGACTAACGATATGAATCATTCAATTTTAGCGAGTGATAGTGATTGTTTTATTCATTTACCGATAGTTCCAAGTAAGGTAACGTATTCATTTTTATTAGATTCGGGGGCATCATTATCCGCCCTAAAACTTTCGTGCGTCAGAGAGCTTAGATTACATGTTTATAAAGAAAACATTTTCATAAATGGAATCGGGGGCAAAGTTGAAACTAGTGGATTCATATACTTACCTTTTTTGATTGGAAATGATATCATTACTCATAAAGTATTTGTTTTTAATTCGCTACCAATTAAAGTGAATGGGATTTTAGGTCGAGACTTTTTAAATCGATTTAAGTGTCAATTGGATTTTAATTTAAATACTTTAACTTTTAATTCAGGTTTAAGTAACAATATTTTGTTACCATTGTCGAAGAACTTTAATAATAAGTCAAGTTACTTAAGCACTGATATTTTTGAGATTTCACCGCGATGTGAATCAATTCATTTTATTGAAACCGATATTCGTGAAGATTGTTTAGTTTGTTCAACTGAAATACAAAATGGTGTGTTTTTAGCGAATTCTTTGGCAAAACCTATTAAAGGGAAAATTCCAATTAAAATTTTAAACGTTACTGAGGAGCCCGTCAGGCTGAAATATACAGAATTAATTCCAATTATACATAAGCTTAACGATTACGAACTTTGCGTTTTTGATCAATCTAATATGAATTCAAAAAGGGTTAAGAAATTATTTTCTTTATTGCAACTTAATAATTTAAATTGCGAAGAGCATTCAAGTATTCAAAAGATATGCGCTAAATACGCGGATATTTTTTATTTGCCAGGAGATAAGTTGTGTACAACTGATATCTACACACATCAGATTTCAGTAAAAAATAATACCAACCCTATTTTTTCAAAACAATATAGAATACCTCATAGTCAGAAAAATGAAATTAAGAAGCAAATCGATAAGTTATTACAGGATGGAGTAATTGAACCAAGCAAAAGTAACTGGTCTAGTCCATTATTATTAGTGCCGAAAAAGAGTGATGCTACAGGTGAAAAGAAATGGCGTTTAGTAGTGGATTACCGTAAATTAAATAATGTGATTGAAGATGACAAATTTCCACTCCCTGACATCACAGAAATATTGGAATCACTTTCTGGTAGTCTTTATTTTACGCACTTAGATCTTTATCAAGGTTATTATAATGTGAATTTAGAAAAACAGTCTCGAAAATACACAGCTTTCTATTCGGGTCAATACCAAATGACTAGGATGCCTATGGGCCTTAAAACAAGTCCTAGTTCATTTTCACGCATGATGACCTTGGCAATGTCTGGATTAAATCATGAAAAGTGCCTAATATATCAAGACGATTTAATAATATTTGGTAGAAATTTAGAATCTCACAATAGGAATTTATTAGATGTTTTTGAAAGACTTAGAAAAGTTAATTTAAAATTAAATGCGTCAAAATGTTGTTTTTTGAAGAAAGAAATTTTATATTTAGGTCACTTGATTTCTAGTGAAGGTATTTCACCGGATCCAGATAAATTAAAAGTGGTTAAAAATTACCCACAACCTGAAAATGCAGATGAGGTCAAAAGATTCGTTGCATTTATCGGTTATTACAGGAAATTCATTTCAAATTTTGCTAAAATAGCTTTACCTTTAAATTATCTTTGCAAGAAAAATTTACCTTTTGTTTGGGATAATAGGTGTCAACAGTCATTTGAAACTTTAAAAGAGTGTATTATGTCACCTCCAATTTTACAGTATCCAGATTTTTCGGATAATAATTATTTCATACTACAGACAGATGCATCAAATAAAGCATTAGGTGCAATATTATCCAATAAAAATAATAAACCAATAGCTTTCGCAAGTAGAACTCTTAATAAAGCTGAATCTAACTATCCGGTAATACAAAAAGAATTGCTAGCAATCGTTTGGGCAGTTAAATATTTCCGACCGTATCTGTATGGACAACATTTTAAAATTAAAACTGACCACAAGCCATTAGTTTACCTTTTCGGTATGAAAGATCCTTCGAGCAGACTTTTAAAGTTTAGACTCTTATTAGAAGAGTATAATTTTGAAATAGAATACGTAAAAGGTTCAGATAATGCAGCTGCAGATGCCTTATCTCGAATCTGTATAACATCAAATGAACTGAAAGAGTTGCATGAAAATGCAATAACAGTACTTACTCGAGCGCAAACAAGAAAATTAAATAATGACGATTCTTCGGGAAATATTGAGCAAACGAACTTGAGGTCTGATCAGCCGAAAGTTGTGAGTTCATATATCAAACCGACAGAATCAGTTGAGCTAAAATTTCTTAAGAGTAGAGAAGAGTTAAATAAACTAAGGAAAAATAATGATATAAGTAAAGAGAGTAAAATACTATGTTATGTTCCAAAAAATAGAGTAATTTACATTAAATATTTAGACTCAGAGTCACAAATGTCGCGATGCGAATTCGTGTGTGAGCTAGATACGTTTTGTAAGTCTGTAAATGTTAGTGAAGTATGTATAATAAAGAAAAGCGATAATGCGATATTTATTAAAAAGTTAGTGGAACAAATAAAGAATATGAATAGATCCGGACCACGTCTATGTATTATAAATAATGTTGAAGTTATAGATAATAAAGATGATAAAAAAGTTATTCTAAATGACTTCCATCTCTTGCCTAGTAGTGGCCATGCTGGCATGAGAAGGATGTCTAATAATATTAAAAAATATTTTTATTGGCCAGGTATTGATAGTGATGTAAGAGAATATGTGCGCCGTTGCGATAAATGTCAGCGCCAAAAGCACTCTTTACCTGTTAAGGAACCAATGAATTTAACTACTACAGCCAATACTGCATTTGAAAAAATATTTCTAGATCTTATTGGTCCTATAGAAACTGATAGTAATAATTATTCATATGCGTTAACGTTACAATGCGAGCTAACGAAATATGTCGAAGCCTATCCATTGATATCCAAGACGGCTGAAGAAGTAGCAAAATGCTTAGTTAATAATTTTATCCTTAGATATGGAATGCCGAAAGTAATTGCTACTGATCGAGGAAAGGAGTTCATGGCAACAACCTTCCAAGAGGTATGTAAATTATTAGAAATAAAACAAATATCTTCAACAGCCTATCACCATCAGTCGATTGGAGCTTTGGAAGTCTCACATAAGAATTTAAATTCTTTTCTACGGATTCAGACGGATAACCATCCAGAGACATGGAGTAAGTGGCTACCATATTGGTCATTCTCTTATAATACCACTGTTCATTCCGAAACACATTTCACACCGTATGAACTTGTGTTTGGGAAAAGATGTTCACTTCCAAGTAATTTAACAAAACAAGTAGAACCACTGTACAATTATGACTCATATCCCTGTGAGTTAAGATATCGCTTACAATTAGCGCAAAAAGAAGCGAGAGACAATTTGCTTAAATCAAAGGAAAAAAGGAAAATTATGTATGACAAATGTATTAATCCTATTAAGTATAATATTGATGACTTAGTTTTAATTAAAAATGAAGTAGGTAATAAATTAGATCCTATATTTTGTGGACCATATAAAGTGATAAAAGATGTATCACCTAACATAGAAATACTTAAAAATGGAAAAATAGAATTAGTGCATAAAAATAGAACAATTATGATCCAGATTTCGGTTGTTTAACTTGTCTCCTCTAACACCCACCGTACACATCAGATGATCTCATAACCTCTGGTGTTCTGCCTACCCCATAAGGGATACAGGCGTGAAGTTATGTATGTACTAGCAAGAACTATCTTTTACTAAATTCTATATAGTCCTTCGAGCCTCCGTACAGGCGGGATAATTTACGGTTAAGCGGAATACTGGCGTATATCGGATTGCAGTGTTCTGCTTCTGGGCTGGATTTTAATAAGCAAGCAGCGGCTACAAACAAGTAAGATTTTTTTTTTATATAAAATGTGGATGGGACGTTTGTCTTCCATGACACCTGATGTTAAGTGAACATGAAGACTAAGGTGGTACACGTCCATCCACGAGAAACCTATTCACTCGACGCTTAAAAGTACTAGGACTATACTGGTCAGGGAAAATAGACGCAGGCAGTTCATTCCAAACCTTGGCGGAATGACCCGTATCAAAAAGGAACTGTCAAAGCGCTTCGTTCGACTTTTCGGAATATCCACCACATACGGATGGAAGTTCTGTCTGCGTCTAGTAGTCCGATGGTAAAAGGGTGAGGGTTCAATTTGCTCAAACAGAGCACTCGCGCACTCACCAAAATGTATCCTGTAGTACACGGTTAAACAAGCAACCTTACGACGATGCTCTAGGGTCTGCAGTTTTTTGGTCGTAAGGTCGTCGTTGTTAATTAGATTACGGGCTCTTCGGTCAACGGAGTCCAGCGCTTCTAGTTGATATTTGGCTGAACCATCCCAAAGATGACTGCAGTACTCCATGCATGATAGCACTTGAGCTGTATATAAATTAAGAAGCTGTGCAGGGCTGAAGTACCGCCGTACCTTCGAGATGATTCCCAACTTTTTCGAAGCTACTTGAGCCATGGACACAATTTGTTGACCGAAGTTTAAACTGGATGTTATAGTCACGCCTAAAAGCCCTAGATGGTCAGTGATGGGGACAGATACATTTTGGAAAGTGGGCGTTAATGTGAAGGTGCTCTTTTTTGCGGAGAATAGACACGCCTGAGTTTTGGACGCGTTGAATTTGACCAAATTCGACTCATCCCAATCGGATACTTTCCGTAAGGTCAAATCAACGCGCTCAATCATTAACTTTCTTAAACTCTGGATTTCACGGGGGCTCGCTCGCGCATTGGACACGTATCTCTCTACAACAGTGCTGTCATCAGCATAACTAATAATGCCCGGTGTTAAAAGGTCATTAATGTGCAGCAAGAATAATGTTACAGAGAGAACAGATCCCTGAGGTACCCCGGCAGTAATTGCCATTTGGTCGGAGGAGAAGCCATCTAAGACTCGAATTGACCGTTCCCTCAGAAAATCAGATATCCAGTCGCAGAGCCCAATCGGTATGCCATAAGCTGGAAGCTTACTTAAGAGACCATCATGCCAGACCCTGTCAAAGGCCTTGGAAATGTCTAAGGATACAGCTATTGCTTCACCATGACCCTCCAAGGCCTCGCTCCATAAGTGAGTGGCATACACGAGAAGATCGCCGGTCGAGCGCCCGTTGCGGAAACCATATTGGCTATCGCCTAGGAGCTCGTTGGTCTCGAGGTATGCCAGAAGTCGATTGTTCAATACACATTCCATGACTTTGCAAAGTATGGAGGTGATTGAAATTGGTCGATAGTTGACAGGATCGGCACGGCTTCCCTTCTTTGGTACTGGCTGTACGTTAGCAAGCTTCCAGGACTTGGGAACCTTACCGGATTCCAATGAAAGTCGATAAAGACGCGTCAAAACGGGAGACAACTCAGCTGCGCAGCGTTTTAGGACCACTGCAAGAATACCGTCTGGACCACTAGCTTTGTTCTCGTCTAGGTGCAGCAAGCATTTAAGAACCTCCTTTTGGCGAATGTGAACGGTACCCATTGTAGGTCCGAACTGAGGTAATTGGGGTTGGATTTTTCCTTGGCAATCTAGACGAGAATTTCCCGCGAAGATACTAGCAAATAAATCTGCTTTCTCCTTAGCAGTGTGGGCCAGAGAACCATCGGGTTTCCTCAGTGGTGGCAGCGACGGGCGACAAAAGTTCGTTTCGACCGACTTGGCAAGGGACCAGAAAGCTTTACTTCCCGAAGGGTATGCTGCTATTCTGTCTCCGATACCGCCTATGTGGGCAAAACGAGCTCTTTTGATTACCTTTTTGCAGGACTTGGCGGCAGCATTGTATCTTTTCTTAAGTTCATGCGAATCCAGGGCTTTGCTTCTGCGAGCATTTGCCCAGGCTTTGTATGCTTCCCGCTTTCGCTTTTCAGCGGCAAGGCAAGCAGTATTAAACCATGGGTGATCTTTGGTTTCAAGGGATAGATCAGCGTGAGGAATGAAGTACTCCATTGCTTGAACTATCACACTTGAGACAGCATCAGCGCAGCACGATGGATTGGTTAAAGTAAAACAGGTTTGCCGCCACGGATAAGATGCGAAGAAATGTCGCATTTCATTCCAATCTGCTGACTTGTAACGCCATACCCGCCTTTAGGGCGGGTGTCAGATGGCGAGTACAGCGATACAGATTTCACCATGCAGTGATCGGATGTCCCTAAAAGTGCAGTGACGGACACCGAGCATCTGTCAGGATCGGTTGTTAGCAGAAGGTCCAAGCAATACGCAGTGTGGCCAGCAACGTCGAGGATGCGCGTAGGAGCGTTTACAAGCTGTGAGAGACCATAAGTCAGCGAAAACTTAAAGGCTTCTCTTCCAACATGGTCAGTGTCCTGAAACGGGTATAACGACTGCCCGTGGTGAGCATTAAAATCCCCAGGAACACCAACTGCGCTGTAGGAAAACGTTGCTGAATCTTATCTGCTGTATTGCCAAGGTATTCCATGAGCCTCGTTGTCTCCCGATCTCCGCTATGTGAACGATAGATACCGGCGTAAACCACTTGGTCTAGGCCGGTATCTATGTGAACCCACATGACTGAAAGGTCCGGCACTTCCAAGTAACGGAGACGCTGACAACAGATTGCGTCACTAGTATACATGCACACCCCGGCGTGCGGGCGGAAGACTCCAGGATATAGCCTGGGTAACCAAGGTATGCCGAGTCTGACGGATCGCAGATCTGCGTCTCCGTTAGAAAGAGTAGGTGGGGTCTCTCCGTCTCAAGATGGTTATGGACATCGTTTAGATTGGAGTGCACTCCTCGGATCTTACAGAAGTGCACTTTGAGGGAGAGGAAGTGCAACCGATGTTGAACCGTTTGAAGATTTACATTTTAACCAACAATGCTGAACTTACTGTATAGCCAAAACGAGATTATAGAGGCGATCAATAAACTCAGTTTCAATTTTAACAAGGATGGCCCGGAACGAAAGTCACACTATCGACCTAATTTTAATGTCGTACTTACAATGTCTCTACCCTATTTACAAAAGCTATATGACTATTTTGCAAACTTGTAGATCAGCTCCGGGGGTAGGTAGGTACTCACCGACGACTTTATCACCGTAGTATTTGGCAAGCGATTCTCTGATAACTGTGATAAAGTCCGCAGCTCCTATTCTGTTTTTAGCAATTACTTCGATGACCTGAAAAGTGGAATTGCGTGAAATTAAATCAGGACTCTTCCAGGTGGCTTATAACTGAACGGTTGAAAGCCGACTTAATTTATACACGAATAGATGACGTGTAATGAGGCACAAGCCGGCGCTCACCGTGCCGGGGTCGCCGTCGCTGAGCAGGTAGTTGCCGAGCAGTGCCGTGCGCGTCTCGTTGGCGGGCAGCAGCGCCTGCCGGTAGCCCGACGCGCCCTTGGCCGCGCCACGCGGGTGCACCACCACCACTCGCGAGCCCTGCCGGACTCCCTGCTCCGACACCGACAGGTTGATTATGCCCTACCGAAGACCATTATTACTTTAATGCGCTGCTATATATCGTGCTTTTCCCTGATTTAAATAAAACTATTTTTTAACCGGATTAATGGCGTGAAAACTTGTACAAGACAATTGTACAAGCTATTTAAATAAGTTATTTTTTTTTATATGTTTGCATATTTCAAAGTCACTGAACTCTGTATGACCTAGTTGTGACGTTAATCTAAATCAAAAGTGCATTAAAGGCATTCGGCTGACATTGACGGTGTTTTAGTAAACCTCCTCGCATAAAACATCACTTGAAATATTTAAGTATTGACATCGTGCGGGTTGATAAGGACTCGTACAACAATATTCATCCTGATTTGCGAAGAGTACGCGTTAAGACAGAACCTGGATGTTGGAATCGACTACAGCACCCACAAGTAGTCACCTTTAGGATGGTTCTGCCCAATACCAGCTCGAAGTGCTAGGCGCGCTAGAAGAGCCATGAAACTTATTAATAACAACAACCTTATGAATAAAAAATTGCAGACGCTAGAGCATCGTCGTAAGGTTGCTTGGTTGACAGTGTTTTATCGGCTACATTTTGGTAAGTGTGCGAGTGCTCTTTTTGACCAAATTGAACACACTCCTTTTTGCCACCGGACTACCAGTGGATTTACCAAGAAGTCGAACCAAACGCTTTGATAGTTCCTTTTGGGTACGGATTGCCAAGGTGTGGAACGATCTGCCTGCGTCTGTTTTTCCTGACCACTACAGTCCTGACAACTTTCAAGTGTCGAGTGAATAGGTTTCTCGTTTATGGAAGTGTACCACCATAGTCGTCATGCGTACTTTCCATCAGGTGGCATGGAAGAGAAACGTCCTATTCTTATAGTATAAAAAAATCTAATTCTAAGGCCAAGACGAAGATTATAATCGATGACAAACCTAACGAATCTGTGCGGCATCGCGTGTACGTAATGCATGACGCGAATACCTCGCAGTTGACGCCGAGGAGCGGCCAGGGCCCGGCGCCGGCGCCCGCCAGCAGTGCGCGCGGACGCTGCAGCCATCGCAGCAGCGCCGCCAGGTCGTACAGCTTGTCGCGCTGCACGACCGGATGCAGGTACGGCTGCCCGCCCACCTCCACCAGCTTAGCTGACCCGCACAGGCCTGCGCCAACCAACATACACTACACACCGTGTTATACAGGATCCTTATAAATTAGTTCAAAATATTTTAAGACCAGGTAAAATAATTCACACCAACTACATGGCCCCAAAGTAAGCCTAGTTTGTGTTATGGGCTACCATGTAGCGAACTAGGGTGGAACCTAGAATATAAATAGATAAATAGGTAAACGCCCAGACACGGCACATTTTTTTTTCTTGTTCCGTATGGGAATCGAACCCGCAACCACTGGCATCTAAGGCAGAGAGGTTTACCCCATCGCCAAAGTGATCTGTTGTGGTTCATATACATAAGGTGTTCCGCTTGATTTCCCATAACTTACGGGAATTAATGGAACCATGTACTAGAATCAAATAACATGTAAATAATTTGTGAATTTTATTTACTTTTTGTTTTTATTTTACATACAAAATAATTCAATTAAGTCAAAACATCTTATGTAAAACACCTTTATGCGAAGTATGACAACGTGGCATTTACTATCCCTTTTTTATTGCTATGCACAGGTACTAGTCCAGTCAAGGAATGAGGTGTAGAGTGCGTGAGCAGCGAACTAAGCGATTCCTTCAGAAACTTGTTCAGGGGGCTTAGGTTGTTAACATACCAAAAGTCCTGACTCCTAGGTGATGAGCGGGGGGGAGGAGGGGGGTAAAGGTACGAATTTTGGGTTTTTCGCTTATATCTCAAAAACGGTGCATCGGAGAGAAATATTTATAGATAATAAAATGGAGTTCTTAAAATTATCTAAAACTTTTATATCATATGTTTTTTTCTAATTCCTTACCGTTTTTGAGCTATACCCTCGGAAAAAGTTGAAATTTACAAAAAAAAACAATTTACGTCAAAATATTCATAAACATTGCATCATATTGTCTAAACCTATTCATAAACGAAAAGTATGAATAGGAAAAAAGTTGTAGATTTTAAATTCCCTTTTAGAATATATATACATATGCTGATTAATGTCCAACCCGCCTAAAGTTACAGCTATTTTAAAACTTGTATAGCATTTTGCAATTTTCAGAAAATTTGTTTGTATAAATATGTATTAGTTTGTAAATTAGTTTGTTTATATACTTTATTGGCCAGAGTTATTTGGCCAAAAGTTGCATCGGTTGTGACTATTTGTAATAGTTATATCACCTACGTTGACCACCATTATCCTGGGACTACTCGCACTGTGGTGTTTGATGGGTACGCAAACACAGCCAATAGCACTAAATCACAAGAACAAATGCGTCGTTACAGACTAAAAAGGTCAGCCGACATCAATTTGCCATGGGACACACAAATACCTGTTAAACAGGAAAACTTTTTATCAAATCCTACCAACAAAACTAACTTCATCTCCTTACTGGAGATAAAGCTGCAGGAGAAAGGGATACATACTCTTCAGGCTACCGATGACGCTGATATCCTTATCGTGAAGACTGCTGTTGAACAATCCACTCACAACTCTGTGGCTGTCGTTGGTGAGGATGTAGACCTTACTGTCCTGTTGATTGCTTCCACTCCTGCGACCCGAGATATCTTTATGCTGAAACCCGGACGAGGGAAAACCAAAACAATAGTCCACCCAAGAGATGCAGCACCGTAGATTTGAACACACCCTGTTCCTACATTCATTTACCGGATGCGACACAACTTCTGCTACTTTCAGGAGAAGCAAGGTGGGCTTCTTTAAATTGTACTTGGAGTCAGAAATCATCCAGCAAGCAGCAATGACATTTTCTAACCCCTCCTCTACTTACAACCAGGTTGAAAAGGCTGGGGAGATGTGCTTTCTGAAGTGGTATAAGGCGCCAAAAAAACAAACCTCCCTTAAGCAGTACCACTTCCAATCGTTTACGAGGTCAGTGGCAAATATGAAGCCTGAAATCAGCTCCCTACCTCCAACAGAGAATGCAGCTAAACAGCACTCTCGGCGAACCTACCACCAAGCGCAGCAGTGGCTCGGTAATGAGCTGCCCCCTCAAGATTGGGGGTGGAAACGTGTAGGAGACA
Source organism: Stenoptilia bipunctidactyla (assembly GCA_944452665.1). Lineage (NCBI taxonomy): Eukaryota > Metazoa > Arthropoda > Insecta > Lepidoptera > Pterophoridae > Stenoptilia > Stenoptilia bipunctidactyla. Next base: position 999,342 of record OX101732.1, read on the forward strand.
CCCTGGTGGCAATTACAATGGAAAATCTACCAGCACCAGAGGTTCTTCTGAAAACTATATTTTGCCGCTGCACCAAGGATAGTGTAATTGGAAAATGTGGCTGCCGAAAAGCGATGCTCACCTGTTCTGCAGCGTGCCTCCACTGTCAAGGGAAGTGCCTGTTGCCGATGAAGACGATGTAGAGCCACTGAGGAAGAAGATGCCATGGAAAAACAATCATTGCCTGGGCGCTCAAGTTCAAAGAGGATGAAAATTTGATTATAAAGTCGAGAGTAAAACATTAGGAATATATTGAGAACAATGGGGTTTACAATTATTATTGTATTGGTGTAACGAAACTATCTGTAGAATAAAGTGTGAAATTTGTCATCATCATTATTTTTTCTACTTTATTTAATAACTTGCTTATAAGTGGCTATATATGTTATTAGATGAACGAACAAAAGTTGTGGGTTAAGAATACGATATACAAACTAATTTTCTGAAAATAGCAAAGTGCTATACAAGTTTTAAAATAGCTGTAACTTTAGGCGGGTTGGACATTAATCAGCATATGTATATATATTCTAAAAGGGAATTTAAAAATCTACAACTTCTTTCCTATTCATACTTTTCGTTTATGAATAGGTTTAGACAATATGATGCAATGTTTATGAATATTTTGACGTAAATTGTTTTTTTTTGTAAATTTCAACTTTTTCCGAGGGTATAGCTCGAAAACGGTTAGGAATGAGAAAAAAACATATGATATAAAAGTTTTAGATAATTTTAAGAACTCCATTTTATTACCTAAAAATATTTCTCTCCGATGCACCGTTTTTGAGATATAAGCGAAAAACTCAAAATTCGGCACTCCTCCCCCCCGCTCATCACCTAGGAGTCAGGACTTTTGATATGTTAACAACCCAAGCCCCCTGAACAAGTTTCTGAAGGAATCGCTTAGTTACCTGCTCACGAACTCTACACCTCATTTTGGGTCATTTATTGACTGGACTATACAGTTCGCAACGTTTTGCGTTGCACATTTTACATTTACATTAACATTAAGTTTGTACCCATGAACGAGGGTCGGCTGGAGAGATTCAGAAGTAATGTCTTGGATAAGTTGTGGGAACTTAAATGTTATGATGATCCTGTTAAGGAGTATAATTGTATTTTTAATTTAATTAAATGTGAGTATGATACAGTATTTAAATCAAAAACAATTAAAATAGATGATAACTCATTTAAGTTTAGTGACTGGGCAACAGTAGGAATATTCAAAAGCAGAGACAGATTATATGAATTATATGATGAAAAATCATATAATCATAGCGAAACCTTTAAGGAATATGTTAAAAAATACTCCAAAATGTTCAAAAATGTGTGTAGTATTGCGAAATCAAATTTTATTAATAATAAAATTCAAAATAGTGTAAATATACCTAAAACTACTTGGCAAATTATAAACAGCGAAACTGGAAAGTCAAACATTAGAAACGCAGAACATAAACTGAAAATTGGTGATCGACTGTTGACATCAGATACAGAAGTTGCTGAAGCTTTTGAAAAATTCTTTGCAGACATTCCAGTTTCGACTACGAAGACATTAAATTCATCAGTTAAAGCTGCACAGTCTTTTCTTGAAAATAATGTAAATATGTGTAAAACTAACTTTACTTTCAGGCATGTTACTGAAAGTGAGGTATTGAAAGCATTTAAAAGTATAACAATTAAGAACACTGCTGATCTGGATGGTATTTCTGTTAAAATCATCCAATCTATCATTGACGGTATTGCACCTTATTTAGCCAGTATATTTAATAATTGTGTTGATAATGGTGTGTTTCCGGACTTAATGAAACTTAGTAAAATTATTCCCGTATTTAAAGCAGGAAGCATAACCGACCCCAGTAACTTTAGACCAATCTCTATATTACCAACACTTAGTAAAATTTTTGAAAAGCTTATTTTAAACCAACTAGTGGTACACTTCTTTAGCAATAATTTAATGAATCTAAATCAATTTGGTTTCACACGGGGTCGCTCAACAACTGATGCCAGTGTTGAACATATATTTGATGCCTGGGAGGAGTCACGTGATGCCTTCGGTGTCTTTTGTGATCTGTCCAAGGCTTTTGACTGTGTTCACTACGATACACTCCTTATGAAGCTACACCACTATGGAATCAATGATAGGGCACTTGATTTTATGAAATCCTATTTATGCAATAGAATTCAAAGAGTTGATATTAATGGAAAGAGATCATCGGGATCAGCAGTTCATATGGGAGTGCCCCAGGGCTCCATTCTTGGGCCTTTCTTATTCTTAGTTTATATAAATGATTTGCCATTTGTGGTGAAAGACAAGTGTGAGGTCATATTGTTTGCTGATGATACCTCTTTTCTATTTAAAGTGAGTAGGCAATTGAAGCATTGCTTTGAAATAAACTGTTGTATTGAAACTGTGGAGAAATGGTTTTCAGCCAATAACCTACTACTCAATGAAAATAAAACTAAATTTTTTAAATTCTCTTTGCCCAATGTCTGGCATGTAAATACTAACTTAATTGTAAAAGGACGAGAATTGAGCCCTGTGAATTCAACAGTGTTCCTTGGCATAACCCTAGATGCACAACTACAATGGGGACCGCACATAGAAAGGTTGGCGAAGAGACTTAGTTCTGCAGCATATGCCGTCAAAAAGATGCGAAATATCTCTAATGAAGCTACTGCGCGATTGGTTTATTTTGGTTACTTTCATAGCTTAATGACATACGGCATTCTCCTGTGGGGAAATGCTGCCGATATTAAAACCATCTTTGTGCTGCAGAAACGGGCTATTCGCTCAATCTACAAACTTAATTCCAGGGCGACACTTAGAAATAAGTTTAAAGAAATTAATATTCTTACGTTTGCCTCACAATATATCTTTGAAAATCTTATGTTCGTAAAAAAGAACTTAAACATGTTCCATAGAAAATGTGACTTGCATGATGTTAATACTAGAAATAAGTACAAGCTAGCCGGCTATGATAGTAGACTTCATAAAGTCACTAACTCATTTATGGGTCAATGCATACGTTTTTATAATAAGGTTCCCACAAATATTCAAGACTTACCACTTGATAAATTTAAAGAAACTATTAAACAAAAATTGTGTAGTAAAGGCTTTTATACAATTTCTGAATATATGGACGATAAAAGTCCTTGGTTGTAAATTGTTTTTCAAATATTCTCAATCTCCAACTCCACTATTATAATGCCTCCAAATTTGTCAAACGTGTCATCAGATGGTTTTTATTACCTCTGGTGTTCTGCCTACCCCATACGGGATACAGGCGTGAAGTTATGTATGTATGTATGTCCAACTCCATCTCCAACACCATTTCCTTCTCATCCAACGCCATCTCCATCTCCTTCTTATCCATACAACAGCAAGAACGTCATGCTCCCTCAGGCGGCATGGCTAGCGGTAGCGTCGGGTGTCGGGTCACCCTCTTCCCTAAAATATGGTTGAGGAGAGTGATGGCTGGTGTTTGCGTTATACTCGTGAACGGGTGCTGCTAGCGGTGCCAGGTCGTTTTGCTGAAGACTTTATGACTATGTTACTTTTTTGAATTTGACTCTGACTTCCCCATCTCCATCCCATTCCCCCATGTTCACGTCCGTGTTAGTGTCCAGTCTCTGTCAACGACTATCCTCATCTCCATCCACATTATCTGTAATATCTCTCACCTCTATCGCTACATCTATCTACTTCTATCTTTATCTCTATATCTATGTCTACGTTTCTGTCTAGTACTTGATTGCCTAATGTATAAATATAATAGTAGACTCCAGAAGATCACCAACTCGTTCATGGGTCAATGTGTACGCTTTTATAATAAAATTCCAAAATATTTAAGATTAACCCTTCGATAGTTTTAAGGATAATCATAAAGTTTTATTATAAGATATCCGGATGCAAGAAGATTGTAAATTGTTGTTGTTGTTATTGTTATTGTGTATTTTTAAAAGATGATTGCTGTTGAGTTTCTTGCCACTTCTTCTCAACAGATCGACTTTCCGAAGTGGTGGTAGATTCAGTTCAATTTGTAAATTGTGACTTATTTCAAATGTATTTAAATACTTACGAAATAAAGATTCTTTTGACTTTGACTTTGACTTTGATTGTATGCAACGTTCCTCAACGTTCAAAATATTTTTGTTGTTTATTGTATGGCTTCAGTGATACGCGTCTATTGAATGAATGTTAGAGATTTTACAAGAGTAATAATTTATGAACTCATTATATTAAGTTTGATGATATCTTGGAACGTATGCACTTTTGAACCAAATATTCTGCGACAAAAAGTATTATATTTTAGTAAGGAACTAAACCTCAAAGTTATGAATATGCCATAACTTTGAGGTTTAGTTCCTTACTAAAGAACACCTTGTCTCATCGTCAAAGAGGCGCTGTCATCATCACTTCAGGTCAAATGGTGCCTCAGTTTGAAAACGCGCCATGTATGTATAGTTGATGAATTATCGATAAATGGCTATGACACATTTTCCGCGCTTTTTAAAAGGGGAAAAAAATTTTCAAAAGTTTTTGAGAAACCACTGAATTTGGATGAGCTGCAGCGCTTGAGGAACAAAATTGTTCGGCCCAGAGATTATTAGAGAGTGGAATTCAAATAAAAAAAGTCTCGATCATCTCCGTGATATGCATTACGTCAAGTCTACAAAACTGAATAAACCTGTGCAGCTTTCCAATATTCCAACAATAACTCTAAAACTATAACTCTAATGATCGATGACGTGTGGATTCAATTTACGAAAACAATTTTTTTTTGTTAGGTAAATTGATATTTTATAATTCTCATAAGCTTTACAACAATTTTTTTTAAATCTGTTATTTACGACTTAATAGCAAGAAATAAAAGCGTTTTTCTAACTATTTCTATTAAGATTTTTCAATAGTCACAAAAATTTGGTCACTTAAAAGAATTTTGAAATTTCAATTTAAATTAATTTATTTTTGTCATAAATTGAATCCACACATCATTCTTAACCTTCCTCTAAAATATTTTGATCTTCATAAAAAAGACCTTAAGACCGAGAGCAGTGATTCATGTATGAATCACTTGAGCAACTCAAATATTGTAATAAGATAAGAAAAGCAGATGAGTTAACAATGTAGTTTTTTGCAAAAATAGAATAAAGCGCCGTGATGTCCTCAAAAACTGTTAAAAATTAAGTTTGTCCTTTGGCAATTACAGTCAAATTAGTCGTTTGCTAACTTAACTTAACATTACTTTACACTTCTATCTTTAAAATAACATAAATGTTGAGCCCCTGCAAGACGTAGAACTTAAACAGTCGTGCTTTTACAAATTATGTTGAAATTGCCATCGCGAGCAAAGGGGTATTTTTGATCAACAAACCGAGAGCAATGATTTTTATTTTACATCACTTTGTTAAGCAAACTAAAAAAATATTTTAACATGATAAGAAAAACATATGGGATTTAGTTTTTGCAAAATGTCCTTCAGCAATTGCAATAAAATCAGTTGTTTGCAAATTTTTTCTGTTATTTGTTACTTTACGTACACATTTGCCTTTCAAATAAAATCAATATTGAGCCCCTGCAAGACTCACTACTTAAGGATGCGTTTCCGAAAAGGCTAGGTATCGAATTCTACTACTACATGTATAAGATTCACGCACACAAGCGTGCCGTGAAAAAGACGAAAGGTTTTGAACAGTTTTGATACTTTAGTTTTAAATATTTGCAAATTCTTTTATTAAAACGATTAAATTGGATAAGATTAATTAAAGTGCTCGGAAAGTTTGAGCTCGTTTTATTCGTAACGATAAAACCTCACCATCGAACCTGATGAGCTGGTGGTACACTCGAGGGCTTCTACTGGAATTCCTATTCCTAGGCATGTCAAGTTCGAGTTCATAAGACGAGACATTACCATCAGTCCTGGTAGTGGGAGCTGAAGGTATGCCTTGAGGTACTACGGTACTAATGTCAATAATAATAAACTGCTATGGAAGAATATTAAAGATATTACATACACAACTAAAACTAATAGCATAAACACAGAATTACTAAACCTAAAATCATCTCCGATGGCCTCAGCTAACTATGTAAATGACTTTTTTTCAAATATAGGTAAGAATCTCGCTGAGCGTATTCAAACCAATTCGAATGATTTAAACGAATACTTACGTAACCTACCAACACAACCAAATTCTTTTGTTCTACTGCCTACTGACCAGGATGAAGTGAATGGAATCTTGATGAGCTTAAAATCAGAAAGTGCACCTGGCTGGGATAACATACCGACATCATTTCTGAAACTTGCAAAATCGGAAGTAGTTCCTGTCATAACTCACGTTGCAAACTTATGTTTTGTTCGTGGTGTTTTCCCCGCTTCACTCAAACAATCAATCATCACTCCTGTATATAAGGGTGGAGATAGAGACGATGTCAGCAATTATAGACCAATTTCAGTATTACCTGCCATTTCAAAAATTTTAGAAGTCAAAGTCAAAGTCAAAGTCAAAAGAATCTTTATTTCGTAAGTATTAAAATACATTTGAAATAAGTCACAATTTACAAATTGAACTGAATCTACCACCACTTCGGAAAGTCGATCTGTTGAGAAGAAGTGGCAAGAAACTCAACAGCAATCATCTTTTAAAAATACACAATAACAATAACAACAACAATAATTTACAATCTTCTTGCATCCGGATATCTTATAATAAAACTTTATGCTTATCCTTAAATCTATCGAAGGGTTAATTTTAAATATTTTGGAGTTTTATTATAAAAGCGTACACATCGACCCATGAACGAGTTGGTGATCTTCTGGAGTCTACTATTATATTTATACATTAGGCAATCAAGTAATAGACAGAAACGTAGACATAGATATAGAGGTAAAGATAGAAGTAGATAGATGTAGCGATAGAGGTGAGAGATATTACAGATAATGTGGATGGAGATGAGGATAGTCGTGGACAGAGACTGGACACTAACACGGACGTGAACATGGGGGAATGGGATGGAGATGGGGAAGTCAGAGTCAAATTCAAAAAAGTAACAAGTCATAAAGTCTTCAGCAAAACGACCTGGCACCGCTAGCAGCACCCGTTCACGAGTATAACGCAAGCACCAGCCATCACTCTCCTCAACCATATTTTAGGGAAGAGGGTGACCCGACACCCGACGCTACCGCTAGCCATGCCGCCTGAGGGAGCATGACGTTCTTGCTGTTGTATGGATAAGAAGGAGATGGAGATGGCGTTGGATGAGAAGGATATGGAGATGGTGTTGGAGATGGTGTTGGAGATGGTGTTGGAGATGGAGTTGGAGATTGAGAATATTTGAAAGACAATTTACAACCAAGGACTTTTATCGTCCATATATTCAGAAATTGTATAAAAGCCTTTACTACACAATTTTTGTTTAATAGTTTCTTTAAATTTATCAAGTGGTAAGTCTTGAATATTTGTGGGAACCTTATTATAAAAACGTATGCATTGACCCATAAATGAGTTAGTGACTTTATGAAGTCTACTATCATAGCCGGCTAGCTTGTACTTATTTCTAGTATTAACATTATGCAAGTCACATTTTCTATGGAACATGTTTAAGTTCTTTTTTACGTACATAAGGTTTTCAAAGATATATTGTGAGGCAAAGGTAAGAATATTAATTTCTTTAAACTTATTTCTAAGTGTCGCCCTGGAATTAAGTTTGTAGATTGAGCGAATAGCCCGTTTCTGCAGCACAAAGATGGTTTTAATATCGGCAGCATTTCCCCACAGGAGAATGCCGTATGTCATTAAGCTATGAAAATAACCAAAATAAACCAACCGCGCAGTAGCTTCATTAGAGATATTTCGCATCTTTTTGACGGCATATGCTGCAGAACTAAGTCTCTTCGCCAACCTTTCTATATGTGGTCCCCATTGTAGTTGTGCATCTAGGGTTATGCCAAGGAACACTGTTGAATTTACAGGGCTCAATTCTTGTCCTTTTACAATTAAGTTAGTATTTACATGCCGGACATTAGGCAAAGAGAATTTTAAAAATTTAGTTTTATTTTCATTGAGTAGTAGGTTATTGGCTGAAAACCATTTCTCCACAGTTTCAATACAACAGTTTATTTCAAAGCAATGCTTCAATTGCCTACTCACTTTAAATAGAAAAGAGGTATCATCAGCAAATAATATGACCTCACACTTGTCTTTCACTAAAAATGGCAAATCATTTATATAAACTAAGAATAAGAAAGGCCCAAGAATCGAGCCCTGGGGCACTCCCATATGAACTGCTGATCCCGATGATCTCTTTCCATTAATATCAACTCTTTGAATTCTATTGCATAAATAGGATTTCATAAGATCAAGTGCCCTATCATTGATTCCATAGTGGTGTAGCTTCATGAGGAGTGTATCGTAGTGAACACAGTCAAAAGCCTTGGACAAATCACAAAAGACACCGAAGGCATCACGTGACTCCTCCCAGGCATCAAATATATGTTTGATAAGCTCAACACTGGCATCAGTTGTTGAGCGACCCCGTGTGAAACCAAATTGATTTGAATTCATTAAATTATTGCTAAAGAAGTGTACCACTAGTTGGTTTAAAATAAGCTTTTCAAAAATTTTACTAAGTGTTGGTAATATAGAGATTGGTCTAAAGTTACTGGGGTCGGTTATGCTTCCTGCTTTAAATACGGGAATAATTTTACTAAGTTTCATTAAGTCCGGAAACACACCATTATCAACACAATTATTAAATATACTGGCTAAATAAGGTGCAATACCGTCAATGATAGATTGGATGATTTTAACAGAAATACCATCCAGATCAGCAGTGTTCTTAATTGTTATACTTTTAAAAGCTTTCAATACCTCACTTTCAGTAACATGCCTGAAAGTAAAGTTAGTTTTACACTTATTTACATTATTTTCAAGAAAAGATTGTGCAGCTTTAACTGATGAATTTAATGTCTTCGTAGTCGAAACTGGAATGTCTGCAAAGAATTTTTCAAAAGCTTCAGCAACTTCTGTATCTGATGTCAACAGTCGATCACCAATTTTCAGTTTATGTTCCGCGTTTCTAATGTTTGACTTTCCAGTTTCGCTGTTTATAATTTGCCAAGTAGTTTTAGGTATATTTACACTATTTTGAATTTTATTATTAATAAAATTTGATTTCGCAATACTACACACATTTTTGAACATTTTGGAGTATTTTTTAACATATTCCTTAAAGGTTTCGCTATGATTATATGATTTTTCATCATATAATTCATATAATCTGTCTCTGCTTTTGAATATTCCTACTGTTGCCCAGTCACTAAACTTAAATGAGTTATCATCTATTTTAATTGTTTTCGATTTAAATACTGTATCATACTCACATTTAATTAAATTAAAAATACAATTATACTCCTTAACAGGATCATCATAACATTTAAGTTCCCACAACTTATCCAAGACATTACTCCTGAATCTCTCCAGCCGACCCTCGTTCATGGGTACAAACTTAATCTCTCTTCTTAATGCCTTGTTTGTGTTAATGTTAAAAGATGCTAATTGTCCACAGTGATCCGATTTTAACTTATTAAATATGTATTGACTGTTGGGTGATGCATCAGTGAAAATATTATCAATACATGTTGCTGAAGTGGCTGTAACACGTGTAGGCTCTAAAAAGAGATTTTTAAGTCCATAACAAAGAAACAAATTAGTTAACCTTTGGCTAAGGGATGATTGGATTAATAAATCAATATTAAAATCACCACAGACAATGATATTTTTTTTAGTATCACTAAGTTTAAGTAAAGCTTCCTCCATGATTTTTTCAAACAAATCAAAGGATGAAGCCGGCCGCCTGTATACGCTTATTATAATAACTTTCCCTAGTTCTATACATGCCATTTCAATGGTTTGCTCAACAGAAAGACTAATAATATCCTTTCGTTCTTTAAATTTCATTCCTTTGTGTGTAATAATCAAGGAGCCGCCACAATTAGCCTGGATTCTGCTGTATGAACTGGCTATTTGATGATTATTGAACGAAAATATCATTTGATGGTCTTTTAGCCAGTGCTCCGTTACACACAAAATATCTAAATTTTCTTGATTCATAAAAAGTTCAATTTGCAAATCCTTACCCAGCATGCCTTCAATATTTTGGTGGGCTACATTTAATAAATTTTTACTACATTTTAATTTTGCAGCTGGGGCATATGTGCTAATAACATTTTGATTATAGCTAGAAGTCTTATTATCTATTGTCGTCGCCTCTAGTTTAAATTAACTAGAGTAGTCCTAATACTATTACTTGGAATGTTATATTCCACCGGTTTAATAAATATAAGTGGCTGCTCAATAGAAGCAGAGGTTTCAGTCAAGATGACTGGTAAATCATTACTAATAATATAAGATAGCGAAATTGCTATTTGTCGTATAGAATAATCGTACAAATTGTACTTATCATACTTAAAATAAAAAGGTTTACTAACTATAATGTTAGTATCAATCATATGGAATTTATCACTATGCCTACATGTCATAGTGTGTAATATTTTATTCAGATGGTGCCTTATATTGTTTTCTTGCTCTGAGAAAGAGTGGCTAAAAGGTAATGCAAATAATATTATTCTACATATATTTTTCTTTTCATGTAATTTGGAAAAACTGTGAATCATGTCTTTTTTATTTGCATGGTCCCGTCTGCCTACTAAAATAATCAAGACAGTTTTGACTTTAAAGTCAGTCACAAAAACTTTATTTAATATATCACAATATGAAGCACCAGGGAAACAATTATTTATTATTGGCTGCCTTACATATTTACTTACTTGGAAGCCCATTTTTTTCCCAAGTTCATCGCTGTACATAACTACTTCTGGCTGACTTAGCTTATTATTACATAAATAAGATGGCTTTGGTTTTATAAGCAGTACATTATCCTCTATAACACAAGGCATCTGGGACTGGGACTGGCATAGCTCGGGCTGTGGACAACTTAATACACTTTGTTCACAATTATTTTGGGAAGTCAAATACTCAAATTGATCCAGATTATATTTAGATAGTTGAAGTAAGCTGTCCATGGCCAAAGTGTGTTCTTTTATCTCTTTCTGAGCAACTTCATATTTATTAGTTAAACTATTAAGTTGCTCATAAAGCCTGTTTATTTCCAGCTCAAGGTGCCTTGTGTCACTTTCATAGGTTAACCTATTTTGCTCCAATTCAGAACTACATGATTTTAACTTACTTAGTAAATTTAAACGTTCTTTTCTGTAAGGGGTATTTTTACATGAGAAAATTTTATTCTTACTAATATTTTTATTTATATTATTGGTCTTTATACATTGCTTACTTTTGTTTGATTTAGTCCTTCTTTTATTACAGATAAGTTTATTGTTAGTGCTTGTAGTAGGACTAACCGGCAACTCTGCATTAATCGAGCAATCACTGGTAAGGTCAATAGTGGTGGAAGTATTTCTACATATAGATACCATTGAGGGGGCAGCGTCAACCAACTCCTCAAATAGAGACTGAGATTGTGCTGACCTGGATTCATTAATTTTAGATTCTAAGGAAGTTATTTGTGAAAAGGAATCACATAACTGGACTTTCAAATGTTTGTTATGCCTAATAACATCTTCTAATATATTACTTTTACCATCAAACTCATTTATTATCCTTTGCAGTTGGTCTCTTTGCTCAACAACTTCTAGAAATTGAATATGAATTTTTGATAGTTCCAGTTTTAACTGTTTATTTGAGTTGAGTACACTGATAAACTCTTTTTCGGCATCATTTCTCTCATCCAGCAACTGCTCACACATAGACTTTGATAATTTAAGCTCCTGTAGGGTCAGATGAAGTTTGTCTTCCAGCTGACGAACAGCAGCCTGGCGAGTCATCATTTTTGATACCGAGTTAGGTCTTGAATAGAAAATACAACGATTGTTTTTTCCGAATGAATCAAGTGAGCAGTTACTTGAAGTTGAGGTTATGGAATTGGAACAAAAAAGGCTCACACAGTAATTTTACTATTGCTAACTACAGCCAAATCAATTTCAATATATTCTATAGTAATTTCAATACTCACAAATTACTTTTCTTTGTTATCTAAGTCCAAAAAGTGTAACGGTCGGGTTCAAATCACTATTTAGAAACAGTTATGTTTTTCGCAATATGTTCAAACAATTGAGAATATGTTAAATGTACACAATATTTCAGCGATTTACTTAGTTTTATACAAAAAAAAACTTTGATTGGTATACAATTCTTAAAAAACTGCTTTTGTTGCTGTTTTCAAAAACAGCTGTAGAAGACAAAGAGAAAACTGATTTCACTTTTTTACTTATTTGTGCACTTATAAACTCTGGAAATGATATCACTGAATAATTATCACTTAACTTATGTTTATTTTCACAAATTTCGATATTAAGGACGCTTAAAACTTATTTATAAAAATATTATTTACGGAGCAAATGTTTATGTTGCACAGAGTAGTCACTCTTTTCAAAAAAAAAGAAAAACTACTAAACAAAAGACTACTAAACTTTCTTAACAAATATAAGATACTTTCCCCTTCTCAATTCGGCTTCCAAAATAATAAGTCAACTGAGAATGCTGTAACTGCTCTTACTACTCTAGTAACGGAACAGCTTGACATAGGCAAAAAATGTATTTCAGTGTTCTTAGATCTAAAAAAGGCCTTTGACACCGTCTCTGTCCCCATCCTTGTGCACAAGCTTGAAGCAATAGGAATTAGAGGAACTCCACTACACCTGTTCAAAGATTACTTATCTGGCAGAAAACAAAAAGTTAAACTCGAAAAAAACACAAGTGAATGGATAGAGGTGTCATATGGAGTGCCCCAGGGAAGTGTTCTTGGCCCGACATTGTTTTTAATTTATATTAATGACTTGTGCAATATGAAGGTCAAGAATGCCAATATCTTTTCGTATGCAGATGACACTGCAATCGTGATCACGGGAGATACCTGGGATAATACTAAAAGTTATGCAGAGCAGGGGCTAAGACAGATAAACACGTGGTTGCGTAATAACTTGCTCACCCTTAATGCCGACAAAACTAATTTTATCTGCTTTGGCATTTACAAAAACACTCAACTTTCAGACCTAGCCATACACATCCACAACTGCAACAAAGAACTATCTTCCGAACACTGTAACTGCCAAAACATTAAGAAAGTTACTCAAGTTAAATACCTAGGTATTATATTAGACCAGTGCCTTTCATGGTATCCACATCTCGAACATGTAGTACTAAGAATAAGAAAATTAACATTTATATTTAAAACGCTCAGGCATGTGGTTCCAAGGCCTGTTTTAGGTCAGGAGAAAAGAATGAGGGACATTTTGAAAGAAATATACATGGCCTTGGTCCAATCTATTATCACGTACTGTATTCCCATATGGGGCGGTGCAGCTAAAAGCAGATTCATAGATGTTGAACGCGCCCAACGAAATTTGATCAAGGTCATGTATTTCAAAAAAAGAAGATTCTCGACAGATTCTCTGTATAAAATGTCAGAACTGATGACGGTGAGAAAACTCTATCTTTTGCATGTAGTACTTAAACAGCATAAAAGTCTACCATCTGATCAAAATGTCACCCTCAAAAGGAGATGGGACATTATTACTAAAGTACCAGCAACCAACACCGCCTTTGCACAGAGGCAATATAAAAGACGTGCAATCCACTTATATAACCTAATTAATAAAAACCTTCGGATATTTATGAAAAAGACTAGTGACATAAAAAGACTCATTGCCGTATGGCTTGAGTCGCAATCTTTCCAGCAAATTGAGGATCTTTTAGAAATTAAACAATAATAAAAATATACAACACATACACACACACAGTCACACAGATACACACTCACACAAAAACAAACAAACATTCATGAACTCTTCTTCTTAAATTTTTTTTTTATTTTTTATTTTTACCTATCTTGTACGCCAATGTGTCAAAACAGAAATGTCAAATCAGACATATAATGTACCTACGTAGTATATTAAGAAATACACACATTGTATTATTTAAATAAGTCCACTTAAGGAAGAGCGGTGCCTCCTAACACAGGCTTTTGCAAGCCTAAAAGGAGTCACTAGCCCATGTATAAAAATATTTTTTGTAATATTGAAATAAACGATTTTATTAAAAAAAAAAAAAAAATTTATTTTATTTACTACTGGAACTCCTAGACGAGTAGAGCTAGGCATGTCGAGTTTGGGTTCATTTTGATTCTTAGGACGAGACCTTACCACCCGTTCTGGTAGTGGAAGCTGAAGGTATACCTCGAGGTGCTACTGGTACATACACCTAGACGGATAGAGCTAGGCATGTCGAGTTTGGGTTCATTTTGATTCTTAGGACGAGACCTTACCACCAGTTCTGATAGTGGGAGCTGAAGGTATACCTCGAGGTGCTACTGGTACTCCTAGACGGGTAAAGCTAGGTATATCGAGTTTGGGTTCATTTTGATTCGTAGGACGAGACCATACCACCAGTTTTGGTAGTGGGAGCTGAAGGTATATCTCGAGGTGCCACTGGTACTCCTAGACGGGTAAAGCTAGGTATATCGAGTTTGGGTTTATTTTGATGCGTAGGACGAGACCTTACTACCAGTTCTGGTAGTGGGAGCTGAAGGTACCATATTTTAAAAGAACTGAACAGGACACAAGGAACTGAAATCTATAGGCGGTCAGATTTGGTGGAATCGGGTTTTCATATTTTAAAAGAAATAATAAAATTTATGGACAAAGGATAATGCAAGTGATTGGGCTCCAAAAAAAAGTCATTGTGCAGGGATGAGATGAAAGTCAGATTATAGATTAGACACATGTCATTCATATTTGTTAGGACGCTAAAAAAATTAGCCGTGGGAAAAAAAAGATATGACCAAAAATACATTTTGCATTTAATAGAATAAAAATCGTTTTCTTTTATGATACAGAAACTGAACGCCCGTAGATTTCTACGAGTGTATTCGTATAACCTTTACAGCCATTGACTACGAAACTAGTGAATATTGTAAATAAATACGATTATTGGTAAAAAAAAGTGCTTGTGTGATCCTTATAAGTACCTAATGGGTTGGCTACACAGTTGTAAACCGCGATTAGTTCGTCTCTTTTCTTAGTATAGTGACTTCCCTTCTTATTATCGTCGACACACAAAAGAGATGTTATTATTTATCTGTCTCTTTTCTTACTTTAGCGATGTCTCTTATACGGCATTGGTTCGGTGACATTGGAAAAGCAGTTTACAAATGTGTAACCACCCCTTATGAAATAATGGTATGTATGGTTCATCTAATACTGCCGTTTAGAATAAGCTAGTATTTTGCTATAAGTGGTTAATAAAGTCTAATAGTGGTTATATAATTATTACAACTAGATTTCATTAACGCTCTCTATCTCTTTCTCGGAGCACATTATTAGCGCGCATTGTCCATTTTATTCGAAACATTTCGGGGTTCGAGTCGAAAGTCGAACTTCTTTTATGATTATGATATTTAATTGTATTGTTAATATGAATCATGTGTTTAAAAGTACTATTCCTTTTATAATTTATGATGTCTGTTTAATTGTACTGAAATAATGAATAACGTCTTCAAAAATAGTACTTATTTTATGTTTAAGAACTCTTACCAATGGTAATGAATGAAATAATAAATCATGTGTTTAAAAGTCTTACTTTTTTCATTAACGATAACCACTTATACCAACACATTAGCTTATTCTAAATGGAAGTATTAGATAAACCATACATACCATTATTTCATAAGGGGTTGTTACACATTTGTAAACTGCTTTTCCAATGTCGCCGAACCAGTGCCGTATAAGAGACATCGCTAAAGTAAGAAAAAAGACAAATCAAATCAAAAGGGGTGGCTACACAGTTGTAAACCGTGCTTCCAATGTCGCCGAACCAGTGCCGCAAAAAGTTCGCTATAGTAAGAAAAGAGACAGATTAATAACATCTCTTTTGTGACAGCGCACTGCTGTCTCGCTCGACGATAATAAGAAGGGAAGTCGCTATACTAAGAAAAGAGACGAACTAATCGCGGTTTACTACTGTGTAGCCAACCCATTAGGTACTTATAAGGATCACACAAGCACTTTTTTTTACCAATAATCGTATTTATTTACAATATTCACTCGTTTCGTAGTCAATGGCTGTAAAGGTTATACGAATACACTCGTAGAAATCTATGGGCGTTCAGTTTCTGTATCATAAAAGAAAACGATTTTTATTCTATTAAACGCAAAATGTAATTTTCGTCATATCTTTTTTTTCCCAGGGCTAATTTTTTTGGCGTCCTAACAAATATGAATGACATGTGTCTAATCTATAATCTGACTCTCATCTCATCTCTGCACAATGACTTTTTTTTTGGAGCCCAATCACTTGCATTATCCTTTGTCCATAAATTTTATTATTTCTTTTAAAATATGAAAAACCGATTCCACCAAATCTGACCGCCCATAGATTTCAGTTCCTTGTGTCCTGTTCAGTTTTTTTAAAATATGGTACCTTCAGCTCCCACTACCAGAACTGGTGGTAAGGTCTCGTCCTACGCATCAAAATGAACCCAAACTCGATATAACTAGCTTTACCCGTCTAGGAGTACCAATGGCACCTCGAGGTATACCTTCAGCTCCCACTACCAGAACTGGTGGTAAGGTCTCGTCCTACGCATCAAAATGAACCCAAACTCGATATAACTAGCTTTACCCGTCTAGGAGTACCAATGGCACCTCGAGGTATACCTTCAGCTCCCACTACCAGAACTGGTGGTAAGGTCTCGTCCTACGAATCAAAATGAACCCAAACTCGATATATCTAGCTTTACCCGTCTAGGAGTACCAGTAGCACCTCGAGGTATACCTTCAGCTCCCACTACCAGAATTGGTGGTAAGGTCTCGTCCTGCGAATCAAAATGAACCCAAACTCGACATGCCTAGCTCTATCGGTCTACGAGTACCAGTAGCACCTTGAGGTATACCTTCAGCTCCTACTACCAAAACTGGTGGTAAGGTCTCTTCCTTCGAATCAAAATGAGCCCAAACTCGATATACCTAGCTTTACCCGTCTAGGAGTACCAGTAGCACCTCGAGGTATACCTTCAGACCCCACTACCAGAACTGGAGATAAGGTTTAGTCCTAACAAACATAATGATTCCAAGTTTCCAAATTCAATCCTAATCATAAAAGGTTTTGTAATATTTTTTTTTTCAATAAAATTATATTATTACCTTTTCAACTCAGTTCAGAGAGCGTCAAGTATCGAGACTTGTTTGATGTAATAAATTGTGTATGTACAGCGATGTTTCTTAGCACGAAAAATAACTCAAAAGCGATACAGGTCCACTCTCGACAGCGGCTGAGCGCAGACTGAAGATATCTAGTTTTTGTTTGGAATGATATTGACATTATTTGCTAAAGTATAATAACCCTTACCACAGTGTGTTAAGATTTACGCATTTATACAAACATGAAGAAAATTACGTGTTTGGTTTTATTTTTTTTCAAGGGTTTTTAGTAGTAATTTCAAAGAAAAAAATGCGTATTATCAAAAATGAACATGTCAACCATCGAATAGTATTTTTTTTATTCATAAATACTTGTGTTTTCATACCAAAAGTGGTACCGTAAATTGGCTTAAAATCGTCATTTTCGTGCGACGAGGCATCGCAAAATTAGTTTTTAAGCCACAAAAACAAATTTATTTATATTATTTTTATATAATAAATGGAGATGAAAGTCTTATCTATCTATTAGTACTTGTAATTATACTAAACTTTGCGCCATTTTATCACAATATGTACCAGAAAATACCCTATTTTGAAGATTTGCGGAAACGCGTCCTTAAACAGCCGTTGTTTAACAAATCAAGGTGAATTCTACGAAAGTAAAAATCAAAGTTGCCACAGAATATCGGGGACTTGGAATTGACTGACCATATGGACTGTTTTCGTTGATTAAGTTATGCATAGTTACTGCTCCTAAAGTCCTATCAAGACATGCGGGGGCACACTGTAATGGTTGCGTTTTCGACCGGAGGCACCGGTTGACTACGGGTGTTACTGCGCCAATCGATTGACGGATGAATGGAAGAGTCGACGTCGATCGATAGTTTTTACTATACTAAAAAATCCAATCGACGTTGACGGACGTAGATCGATTGTTTGGTGACACCCTAGAAGTGATGCTGTGACCGCGCGCTCTCCGCCCTCGATCTCGAAAACGGTTCACCTTATAAAAAAAAGTTTACACAAAAGTTATAGAAAATTTTATATTCTACATTATTAATACTAATACACATTATTAATATTAATACTAAATTAGTAATACTTCATATGCAGTGTGCTTTGTTGTCCTAAAAATTTAGTTTGGCACCGACTTCAAAAACTATGTAAATACCTACCCAGATAAATAATTAATGTTCTTATTACATTATTAAGTATTCATTAATTTTTGGCAGAAATTTACTATACGGTATAGTATTATGGACGCAATAGAAACCGGAATAGGATGGCGTTTATAAAAATTATTTCACCATTTTTGGTGGGTCGATTTTTTGAAGGCGGTTCTCTTTTTCCGATAAAGAAATAATGAGTTTGCTTTCATTTTGGTTTTATGTTTTTTATTTTTTATTTGATACTTTTTAGTGTTAGGCATTTGTTTTGGGCCAGTTATTAGATTTGTTCTACATTTATAGCTTTTTAGTGATAAGTTTTGAGCTAGTTCTGGTATCAATAACTACCTACTACCAGTAATGTAATGTTTTGGTACTGTAACACCAAGAACTTATCCAAAACTTAACACAAATATCTACAAATATTGAAACTAACTTACTATGAAAAAACTAGTAGCTAGCCCAAAATTAAAAGTAAGTAAATGTAAAACAGAAAAATCTGTATCAAAAACAATTCACCCAAACGTGAGATAATTGCGAAAAAACATACAGACATACGGATCAAACTGATACCTTCCTTTTTGAAGTCACTTAAAATACCAAAAGATTCTCCTAAATGGGACAAATATCCTTTTAAAAAGTCGCCTTTTTGTAAGTTGGCTTGTTGGAATAATCAAAAATCCCAGTTATCAGTCACTCTGTCAATCACTCTGTACAAACCTATCAATCGATCACTCAAGCATTATTTAAAATTGTCTATTCAAATGTTTCATTCAATAAACGACTATTGCCTCGTACACTTGTTTTTACTTAACTTTGGTTCTGCATCCCATTTCCAACAGGTTATGGGCCCAGGCCACGCAATCTAAAATCAGTGCAACGTGTCTATTAAAAAGAGCGACGTGTAAAATCAGTGCTTCAAAATGGAATCCCGCAATAAACGTAACATCCAACAATTTATCGGCGAACATGGAAGTTTCGCATAAAATCTCTCCTGGAAGAACTACAAGTGAGTGCTGTGATCGAAGATCCTATTCCTGAGAATCCAGACACTGATTGGCTAAAGTAAAATCAAATAGCCAAAGGTACAAACAAGTTTTACCAACACCCAAAAAGGAAGATTACACATCGAAATCCGAATTTCCCTGCCAACCAGAATTCTACAACATATAAGTCATCGAACATGTACTGCGATTAC
The DNA here is from genome assembly GCA_944452665.1 of Stenoptilia bipunctidactyla. Classification (NCBI taxonomy): domain Eukaryota; kingdom Metazoa; phylum Arthropoda; class Insecta; order Lepidoptera; family Pterophoridae; genus Stenoptilia; species Stenoptilia bipunctidactyla. Next base: position 1,019,012 of record OX101732.1, read on the forward strand.
TGCGGAAGGCGCAACCACTTCAAGAAGGACTGTCGGTTCTACAAGAAGATACTCGGCGGCGGCGGCCAGCCAAGCAGCAGCGGTGGCCCCAAGCGCGCAGCACACCACGTGGAGCCCTGCGAGGATGACGAGGGCAGTTTTGCTTTCATGTTCACCAACTATAAGTATTAAACCTAAAACTAATTCTACTAAGAAAGAAATATCTTTTCTTCTAGATTCTGGTGCCACCGACCACATCGTGAATACGCTGAGCGTGTTTACTTTATACACCGAACTACCCTCACCGATGAAGATCGGCGTTGCGAAAAACGGAGAATCGATTCTAGCGTACGGTAAAGCGTATCAAGGTGACGACTAATTTTGGTTTTAATGGTTCAATTGATGATGTATTGTATTCACCCGAGGTACGTCATAATTTACTTTCCGTGAACCGAATGCAACATGCGGGGATGATAGTGGTTTGTGCCAACAACTGTGTGCAGGTATACAAAAATAATAAGTGTATTATGTCCGGTGAAAATATTGAACACCTTTGACCCACGAAATTAACGTACACAATAGGAATTTAAATTTGGCCCAAAATTCCCCTGATTCTTACAAGTTATGGCACAGCCGATTAGGTCACCCCAATAAACAAAAGTTTAATATCCTTAAAGGTTTGATGGACGAAAGTGATAGCACGTTAATTAGTGATGTAATACCTAGTGACGAAATTTGCGAGTCATGTATTCTGGGCAAACAATGTCGACTGCCGTTTGCGAAAGCTAAAGATAAGAGTAATAAAACTCAGAATAGGCCCCTTTACAGTATTCATTCCGATGTTTGCGGTCCAATCACACCAAGCACCATTGATGGCAAAAAATTACTTCGTAAATTTTATAGACGATTATACCCACTACACTGTAACTTATTTAATGAACGCTAAATCTGAGGTACTTAAATGTTTTAGGGATTTCGTTGCTAAAAGTGAGAATTTATTTAACACAAAAGTCACAAATCTGTACCTATTGTGATAAAGGTAGGGAATATCTTTCTAATGAATTTACAGAGTTTTGTGTTTCTAAGGGCATAACGTTCCATTTGACGGTACCATATACACCGCAGCAAAACGGTGTGTCAGAACGCATGAACCGCACACTGACCGAAATGGCTCGAACCATGGTCACAGGTGCGAAGTTGGATAAACCAATGTGGGGTGAAGCTGTGTTAACATCAACTTACTTAATAAACAGACTACCCACCAAAGCGTTATCAAAAAAAAAAAAAAAAAACAAAACACCTTATGAAATGTGGCATGGCAAAAGACCTAAAATAAGTCACATAAAGGTTTTTGGTTCAACGGCTTATGTACAAGACAAAACAACGAAAAGTAAGTTTGACGAAAAGTCCTCTGAAGCTATTTTTGTCGGGTATGATCATAATGGTTATAAACTATTTAACGTTCAAAATAGTCAACTCTTTATCGCCCGAGATATTATTTTTGATGAAACAAATTATGTACATTCAAGGCCGATAAACCAAAATCCTGATGCCGAAGTTAGTAAACCTGACAATAATAACAAGTCAGCAAAGCTAACAGGCACAAAACAGGTGAAACAAATTATGTACAATCAAGGCCGATAAACCAAAATCCTGATGCCGAAGTTAGTAAGTCTGACAATAATAACAAGTCAGCAAAGCTAACAGGCACAAAACAGGTGATAAACCCAATTATCAAAATGTCCGCCGAAGTTGGTAAGCCTGACAATAATAAGTCAGCAAAGCTAACAGGCACGAAACACAAATCTCTTCCCGATGACCAATCGGATGCCAATTTGTCAAATTCGTCAAATAAAATAAGGCGAAGTGAAAGACTTCAAAAACTACCTACAATAGATTATAAAAGGATAGACGATCCAGATTTGTATCTCTTATCACTCACAGCCGTACAATGATTACCTACCTCCTTTAGCGATATATCTAATAGAAGTGATTCCGTTAAATGGTTAAAAGCTGTAGAAAGTGAGATTGACTCTTTGTATAAAAATCAAATATGAACTCTTTTAGATAGGCCTAAAGATGTTAATATAGTAAGCTGTAAGTGGGTATTTACGATTAAAAATAACGAGCTCGGAGAACCTTCGCGCTATAAAGCTCATTTAGTAGCTCGCGGTTTTACTCAAAAGTGTCAACAAGATTATGACGAAACGTTTAAACCAGTTGCCCGCATCTCGACGTTTAGATTCATTCTAGCATTTTCTAACCAATTTGACTTATATGGATGGACGTAAAGACAGCATTTTTAAATGGTAATCTCAAAGAGGACATCTATATGGAGGTTCCTGAAGGTGTCTCAGCCAAACCTAACCAAGTTTGCAAGCTGAATAAGACTTCATATGGCTTAAAGCAATCGTCGCGATGCTGGTACGAATGTTTCGATCGTGTTCTCAAAGAACTAGGATTTAAAAGTTCTGAAGTTGATCCATGTTTGTATATACTTGATAAACAATGCATAGATAACAATGTATATATAGTATTATATGTAGACCATGTAGTGATCTGTACAAAAATGCAAAGTAATCTAAAACTTATTGATGCAGAAATTTAGTATGACCGATTTAAATGAGATTAAACTATTCTTAGGTATAAGATTAGAAAGGACTAGAAATACAATTACTTTAGATCAATCAATATACCTACAAAATGTTTTAAGAAAATTCTCTATGAGTGACTGCAACCCATCTAAGTCACCTTTCCCTTCAAAATTAGACAATACAGCTCTAAACTCAGACGTGCACTACAATGCACCCTGCAGAAATATCATAGGATGCCTAATGTACGCTATGCTATGTACGCGACCTGATATTTGTGCCGCAATAAGTATACTGAGTAGATATCAAAGTAAAAGTAACGCAGAGCTATGGAATTGCTTAAAACATCTTCTAAGGTATATCAAAGGAACTGTTAATTTAGATGTTGTTGTTATTGTGTATTTTTAAAAGATGATTGCTGTTGAGTTTCTTGCCACTTCTTCTCAACAGATCGACTTTCCGAAGTGGTGGTAGATTCAGTTCAATTTGTAAATTGTGACTTATTTCAAATGTATTTAAATACTTACGAAATAAAGATTCTTTTGACTTTGACTTTGACCTATATAAAGTGCGATTATAAGCAATTAGTTACCGGGTATGCAGATTCTGATTGGGCAAGCGATGAGTAAGACCGAAAAAGCACAACGGGATAAGTTTCACAAGTGTCTGGAAACTGTGTAATGTCGTGGAAGACACGCAAACAAAACACAGTAGCCGCCTCCTCAACAGAAGCTGAATACATGGCATTTTTCGAAGCTGTGAGAGAAGCTATTTGGATTGAGTCCTTACTAAATAGTATTTCCATACAACACAGCCCATTGTAATATATGAAGATAACAATAGTTGCATTTGCATTGCCAATAATCCCACTAATCACAAAAGGTCAAAGCATATTAATATCAAGTACCATTTTACCAGAGAACAAATTACTAAAAAAAAAAAGGTAATAAAGTTAGAACATATTTCCACAGGAAACCAACTAGCTGATATGTTTACGAATATGGTACCATCAGTCAATGTATAAATGGTGTAAAAAGGGTGAAGGTATTGTACCTAATGATTGAATTAGTTTTCCTTATTTATAAGACTTGAATTTTTGAGGGGGACTGTTGGAATAATCAAAAATCCCAGTTATCAGTCACTCTGTCAATCACTCTGTACAAACCTATCAATCGATCACTCAAGCATTATTTAAAATTGTCTATTCAAATGTTTCATTCAATAAACGACTATTGCCTCGTACACTTGTTTTTACTTAACTTTGGTTCTGCATCCCATTTCCAACATGGCTAATCCAAAAAAAACATAGCCGTCCATCCGTGATTGGCGGAGTAATAAACTAAAGTCATACTTTTATAATAAACTAGCTGCTGCCCGCGACGTCGTCTGCGTGAACGCTATGCAGCACCAAACGCACCTACGATTATAACACTGCTAGCGTGATAATATGTAGCCTATATGTTGACCCGACTTCTTAACTATCTTCATGCCAAATTTGAAGTAAATCCATGCAGTACTTTTTGAGTTTATCCCGGAAAGACAAACAGACAAACAGACAAAAATTCTAAAAACTATATTTTTTGTTTCTGTTTCGATTGTAGATCATACCCCAAGTATTCTTTTAAAAAAATATTCAATGTACAGTTTTGACTTTCCTACCATTTTATTATATGTATAGATGTGAAAGTTTGGCATAGTGAATAATGTACAGTCTGGAATAGCAAATTGGCTACTTTTAATTAGATGTTGCGCAGGTAAAACCGCGTGAAACTGCTAGTATTTGGTAATTATTCGGCAAATCTATCAATCATTCGGCTGAATACAAGTCGAATGTACGAAATACAAATGTTCGGCCGAACATTCGGCTCATCTCTGATACAAAATAAACAGATAAATTGAGAACCTTGTTTTTTTAAGTTGGTTAATATACTAAAACCTTCTCCTAAACATGACAAATCTTTTTCTGAAAAAAGCATCCAAATCGGTTCGGCCAAATGCGAGAAAATCGCGGACAAACATATTGGGTTGGGGAAAAAGTTTCTTCGCATTTTTTAAGAAAATTCAGAACATTTTTTTATATAGTTTATTGACATTTAACTAAAGTATGTATGTACCATTTTTTTCCACAACCTTTTGCCATCTTGTAGGTAGGGACATGATCCCATTGCTATATAAATTTTGGGACCTATCATCAAAATACCGCGACAAGTGGATTTGGCAGTCCTCTCGTGATGTTAACCTAACACTGCCTAAAGAATTCTGAAGAGACCGAAACAGGTGGAAATCTGAAGGTGCAAGGTCAGGACTATACGGCGGATGCATTAACACCTCCCAGACAAACTCTCTTAATTTTTGCTGGGTGGCTATAGATGTGTGAGGTCTAGCGTTATCATGATGAAACACCACACCCCTTCTGTTGATCAATTCCGGCCGCTTTCTCTCAACTTCTTGTTTTAATTTCATAAGTTGTTCGCAGTAGAGTTCAGAATCGATAGGCCTGCCTGGTAGTAACAGCCCATAATGAATAATGCCCTTCCAATCCCACCACACACACAGCATCACCTTATTGCGAGTTAACCCGGGTTTCGCCACAGTCTGTGAAGCCTTTGACCACGACCTTTTTCACACGTTCTTGTCGTACGTGATCCACTTTTCATCACCAGTTATCAGTTTCTTCAAAAATGATTCGGTTTCGTTACGTCGTAATAAAGAATCACAAATGAGTACACGTTTCAATAGGTTTCTTTCAGTGAGCTCGTGAGGTACCCAAATATCGAGCTTTTTTGTGTACCCAGCTTTTTTCAAATGCGCCAAAACTGTTTTGTGGTCAATTCCCAGTTTTTCAGCTACGTCGTAACTACTGATATGTCGATCTTCCTCCACTTTTTCAAAAATGGCATCCATTTTATCCGTAATAGGGTGACCAGAGCGAGGTGCATCTAGGTCATCAAAATTTCCGGATTGAAAACGCTTAAACCAAATTTGTGCTACTCTCACAGACACTGCACTAGGTCCATAAACATCGTAATTTTTTTTCGCGGCTTGCGTTTCATTTGTACCTTTTTTGTAGTAAAATTTTAAAATGTATCGAATTTCTTCATTAGATTCACTCATCTTGACAGTACGAAAAACAAATGAAAATCACACATTTTCCTAATTTGAATTTGGAATTATGTTCTTCAAAATTTTAACTTTCAATGATACTAAAACCAGCCAGATACAAATACTATAGCCAAAGAGATTTTATTACAAGTTCATACATACTATAATGCGAAAAGACTTTTTTCCCCCACCTATTACTTACATATATACATACTTACAGGTCAAACTGAGAACTTCCTTTTTTGAATTTGGTTAAAAAATATGATCACAAACTGTTAGAGCTTCGTTGAAAGTACGAAAAATGTTTTAATAAAAGAATGAAAAATAAAATTATGAAGAGTGATTATTATGAACACAAATCGGTAGTAAGGCCAAAAATAGGAGTTAAAATTTTATGCGACCCTATATGGCACATAAGCATTAAGTGGCATTAAACACATATCTAGTTATGTCTAGTAGTTAGAAAAGGTACAAATATGTATGGTACTTAGCTACCTGGTTTATGTATATAAAAATGTTATCTAATCGTTATGAACTGACGACGTGTGTCGTCAGTAGGTGGTGTAGGGGTAACATACATTGCCTTCTATGCCAGAAGGCCTGGGTTCGAATCCCGGTGGCGACGGATATTTGTGTAATGAGCATAGAGATTAGTCGTCAAGTCATTGACGTTTATATGTTTATTTAAGTTTATATTGTAATAAAAAAAAGTATTTATTTAATATGTATGTTTATATATTTCTTAAGTACATCAGTCATCTAGTATCCATAACACAAGTTCTTTAAGAAACTTTGGGCTAGATAATGTTGTGTGAGTGTCAGAAATATTTATTTATTTATAAAGTTTACAGACGTAGGCGAGATTTGTTCTTCAAATAGGTACACAATCAAACTGGTAATATGCAAATGTGTTCATTTGGGAACTTTGATAGGTGGCTTTCATGGTTGGTCGTGAGAGTCGCGACGTACCTGGCGAAGTGAGCTCGTAGGGCGCCTGCGTGAGGTCGGGGCACGGCACCGCCGCCACCGAAACCTCTGCGAAGTTGGCCTGCAGCCCGCGCGACAGCACTGCGGGGAGACAACGAACTCAGGGTGACGCGATCCAAATATACAAAACACAAGGCTCAGAGAAAGTACAGTAACACGAAACGAAAATAAACGAAACTTGACCTACTTAGATTAAATTTGTATAGATTTTAACAAAATATTTTTAAAGCTTAGGTAAGTATTTTTTTAAAAAACCTAATAATTTAATTGAACATCAAGTGCTTTTATTATGTCATTTACCTACGATTTATCAAGTTATAGCTTAACTTAATTAACTGGAATGGCACTTACCGTCTACAATTTCATCGAACTGCGGCACGTACAGGGGCTTCTCCAGTATCTCAACCTTATCGTAATCCACCGATGCCATGCTGCAATACCATAAGTGAACGTTAACTCTGATATATGACCCGCCGCCGTGCCGGCCTCCCCGATGTAAACAATAACAGCAAGTGAACCGGTAAGCCGAGAGTTAACTTGGGAATCGAACAAGGCCACGGCATCACTAATCGCGGACAGCTTATTGCCGTAAATACACAGATGCACAACAACATATTTAAAAACTTACATAGCAGAAATCTAGGTTCAAAATTATGATTCTATTATTTTAAAACTTTTGTCACTTACGTATGAAGGGAGTTATAAACTGTATCAAGTGCACAGGAGACGTTCCGCCGGCGGCTTTCGTCAAAATTAGCACGCCCCACGATGGAGCCGTCCGCCCCAGGAAATAGGGGAGACCGGGCATATAAGTAACGGGGGCGGCGGCTCGTAAGTAACAAATGCGCAGCCCTTCCAAACTGTCTGGCCGTTCGCTCCATTCTCGACTGATGTTTCTAACAAGACCATGGTCAGCAAAGTCGGTGTTTAGTAGGTATATTCTTCTGAGGAGTCTCACACGTCGCTTGCGACCCGGTTAGGTTGCTCCGTTGTGTGTAAGTAGCATTCACCACCTCCCAATTTGGGTTATCTTTTTGGGTGTCAGAATCTTCCTTAATAAAAATGAGTAACAAACGCTCTGCAGATGTGTCCAATTACCGAAATGATGCGTGCGACCATTCGAGGCTCTGTCATAACGTGCTCTGTGCATTCATTTAGTCACTGCGTCCGTACGCCGTTCATATACATGTTGTTTTAGAAAACATTAGGTACCTATCATGAATTTTCGCACCAAAACAAGTTTTTTGTTCAATTTATTAACTAATTTACATATTATTGAAATTTTATGAAAAAAATAGTGACATATTTACCTATACTATGTGTCAATATTTTCATAGACATTTGTTTATAGCATGAAGCAGGGTTCAGACACAACCCTTGCCCGCCTGCGATCCAACTGTGACCGCATATTTGCAATTCTGTATCTTAACTGATTGAAATAAGGTTTTATTTTGAATAGGTTATTCTGATATTCGGGATGAAGCCTTTAAACTTTGTAAACGTATAGCGGATGATTCTGCTATAAGGTTGGCCCCGGAAGTCGTGCTAGAATCGCAATGTGTATCGAAAGGCCTATAAAGACGTTTGACAGTAAAAAAAACAGTTTTGTCTAGTCTATTAGATATTTGAAATTGTCAAAATGAGACGATGACAATTTGTCAATTGATGTCTAAATAAATTTAATTATAAATAAATTATTTTAAAAATAAATTGTTTTAAAAATAACTAAATTTTAGCTGGTTGCCATTAAACCAAAAGAAGAAGAACTAAAATTTTTCAATTCATCAATAAAGATGTAAGAACCCATGCAAGAAGATTGTTTTTAGTTACAGGTAATTTTTATGTACTAAGTACCATCGCGAACCTTTCCGCAGGTCGTAGACGATATATTTCTGCCTGGAACACATCGATCATCACCGAAGCGATCATTTTTCGTGACAAATTGTATGTGAAGGGGAGGCTAGCCAGGTGAACTCAGAACTGGTCCTTCAGAGGTGGAAATTATACTGATCCAAACCTACACAGCTAGTTCATCAAATCTACGTTAAACGTCTTTAGAATACGAAAAACTAACTAATTTAATGTATGGTGAGTATTTTTTTTAAGTTAAACTGAAACATCAACCGTAGCATCAAAGTGAACCTTAATTATTATCAAAGTAAGCTTCTGTTATGGAGACTATACAGCGGAAGTAAGGTGGGTATCCACTAAGATTTAAGAAAAGTTCGTTTCCTAAACTGTCCCGGCTGGGACTCGAACCCAGGAACTCTCAGGCCACAGAAGAACACTGCGGAACAGAGTCTTTAAGTTTAAAATTTTGGTAGTAGGTATTCATTTTATTATAAATCTTAGTAATTTCTCTCACTAATTTTCAACCGACTTCTAAAAGGAGAATGTTCTTAATTCGTGTGTTTGTTTTTTTAGTGTCTTTGTAACATGATTTTTTGGACAATAATTGTGAATCGATATTAAATATTCTGTAACAGGATACTTCAGCGGTGGTCCCATATAAATTTCATCGAAATCGATTGAATACGTCATGAAAAAAATATTTTTTTGAAAGACATATGTTGGTATAGGTACGGAGAACATTTACCTTGCCAAAGCTTTGACGTGAAGTTGGTTTTTTGATGCTCTGCATTCGTTGATTATTATATGTTATACAACACAATAAAATTTACAGCTAATTGAAAATAACTGATATCATGAATCGTGTTCCTAGGACCGAGATATCTCATGGATTTTGGAGATGCGAAATCTGTAAAGTTCAAAAGAAGCCTGGCTCTGGTGTATTATAACCCACGTTTCCAGCGGATGCTAAGTGGTATGTAAATAAGGCCATTTCATTATCATAAAGATATTTTGGCCAAAGGCCACCACTGACAAAATTAAACATACAAAATTAACTTCTCTTCTAGACGCTATATTCATAATTTTGTTCCTATTTAGGTATGAGTAATATGAGCTCTTTATTGGTGATTGACACCGCGTTTGACCTCATCTCACCTGATGGAAAATAAAGATGATTTTAAAGATGAAAGCACACGGGTTTGATAGGACCTAGCACTTCATAAAATATTTCCGGAACACATCACCGAAGGAGCGATGATATTTAGCGGCAGAAGAGTGGTCGCTAGCCAGAAACGCCTTTTACGACACCCTTTCAAGACAAATTCTATTAACATCTCAAATTATATTATCAAATGTGTGGGAAGAGTTGTGTGGAGTTATTAAAACACAGTTTATGTAGGTATTTATCTAATTCTTAGATGATAGCTGTTAAGTAATCTATTATATCTGTTCATGTTTTATTTTATGTTACGGAAGAGCGGTGTCTCCCAACAAAAACATTCAGTATTTAAAGGGGTTCACTTGCCACTTATTTTATATGGATTTTAGTAAAAAGTAAATAAAAAACATTTTTCATTTTTTTCATTTCAATCTTCTCAAGGGTATATGTTTTCTTTTGAAGTAAAACACTCAAATGAACTTTTTTAATGATTTAACACTAAGAATATTTATTTCTGATTGCAGTTGCCTTAGTGAATAAAAGCAATTCGTGAGGAAGATCTATGTTTGTAAGAAGCATATTACAGTGGAGCAACTACATAAAATGATTGCATTTGGAAACTATTTTTCGGAAAAAACAACAACGCCCCACAGCCTTTCAACATAAGCCACATTTTCGTCGGGAAAGCAATCAGCCACAAATCCTGCCCACAAATTATTTATTTTGTAGGTTTAAAAATAAAAAAGCTAGTAGTCATTTTCAAATCGTGTATAAAGCTAGTAGTCATTTTCAAATCTCCAGAAACCGAGGATTTAGGTTAGCTGGCAAGCCAAAGCATTTTGAATAATGATTTTTTTATACCTACACCAAATTAAAATCGTCAAATGCATTGTCATGTCATTCGTTGGTCAATTTGTAAGCTTTTATAATAAAGCGCCTAAAAATATTAATTATTTAAGCTTAGTTAAAAGATAGTCTAAAACAAATGTTATGTAAAAATGGTTTCTATGAAATGTCTGGGCCATTTTGTGGCTATAAGCTGTTATTTTTATTTTAAAGAAGATTGTTGTTTCGAGCCACTTCTTCTGAACAGATCGTATTTTCAATAATTGGTGGTAGATTCATTTCACTTTGAAAAAAATATTACTTATTGCACGTGTCTGTTGAAATACATACGAAAAAAATCTTTAATTTTCGCATTGCCAAAGTATTGGTTGAATACAGATCGACTCAATAAAAAAAATAATGAAAGATTTCATTATTGAGCGATTGCAAATATTTCACCATTTTCAAAATAGTAATAACTTACATAAGATAAGCTTCACTAGCAAGTCATTAAGAAGAGACTAGGTATAGAGGCATTCTCTTAATAATAAGATTTTACCCTCTTTACTCAGAAGTATTTTATATATAGGTATAATTATTTTTATTCCTGAGAACTTAAAATACGTAAAATTGTACTGTTTCGGAGAGCTTTTTTTTATTGTTTGATATTGTATAATTGATAATATAGCTTATATTCTTTATTAATTATTTTTCTACATTTTATTTAAACATAAAGATATAAAGATTGTATGTTGACTTAATAAAGGTAAAATGGTGTTAGCCTTTCTAAAACACAATGCTGTTCAAGTAGCAAAATTGTAACAAAAGATTTTATGATATACTTTGTTTAACCCTATATAAATAACAGCAATACGTAACAGTTTGACTAGTAATTATGAATCTTCAATATCTTTTTTCTTTAAATATTGTATATTGTTGTTATAAATATTATGCATTTACTTTTTGTTAAAGTATAGTACACAATAACTCTAACTAGGTTACTGTAATTTTTTTTTATTATATTTTTTTATAAACTTTACCGCAAGAATAATGAATATGAATTAAACAAGGTGGATAATATAACAACATATTTAATTACAATAATGCTTTTAAAATAACTTATTGCTGTAATTAATAATTTAGGAATGTCACTTTCATCGCATCACTTTTCTTATAACTTTTATTGTTTCTTAAATAGGTTTAAGTAAAAATACCATGTGCTTCAATAAAATGTTTATAATTATTGTTTTTTTTTTGTGTAGTTCTTTTATCTATTTTTCCCTGTACCTGCTATTTATCGAATCTTTTATCGACCGTGAACATCACTAACTATCGATAATGAACACCACATCCCTAGTATTTTCCTAAAGTTGGCCATACTTTTTTATTAAAATATTGGCAGTAGAATTGGTAGCCTCCTGTTCTTAGCTCATTCATTCGTTCAGTGGGGTCTCTTAGAACGTAGTGATTGTATGCTTTTTGGCATGAAGCATCAATTTTTCAGTACATAATCGACCAAAATAATTGATTACACATTGTTAGGATACAAACCTGCTTTCAAAAGTAACATGTTACTTTGAAAGAAGAAAGAACGGAAGAAACATTTCTTCGGCAAAAAAAGAAAAAGAAATACAATATCAAAATTGCCGAAGTTAAAACTGGAAGTTACCGTTACGCCTAAAAGCCCTAGATGGTCAGTGATGGGGAAAGATACATTTTGGAAAGGGGGCGTTAATCGGCTGTCCAATATCAAAACCTAGTAAGAGTAAAAAACTTGAAAATGTTTTTTTGGCTTAAATGATCTTCTAAGGTAACTTCCTACATAATTCAAAAACATATTTGTCGCTAAGACGTTTAGTTTTTAAGATATAAGACGACCAAAACCTAGTAAGAGTAAAAAAAAGTCGAGATTGCAACTTCATAACCTAGCAAACAAAAAACCAATTTCAAAAACCAAGTAAGTCACGCTTCTTACTAGGTTTTTGAACTTGTGATTTGATTTGCTGGGTTTTGAAATGGTAAATCGATGATTTTATAGTAATACAAATTTAGCAAGGCATTAATAATTAACGCCTTACTGGGTTACCTAGAAAAGCTTGTTCTGTTTAAACTGTTCCGTGTTTCCCGCGTAAATCACTCGTGTTTTGATTGGTCGCTGCGTTGCGCGAGGCGTTTTTGTAAAGGTGCCGCTGTGTGCGCGTGAGACATGACAGAACTCGCGCAGACGCTTACGCGGCGTCACTGTGGTGTGTAATATATTCGTGTTCCATAAGTTTATTTCGTTAAAACAAGATTTTTGCAAAATGAAGAGGTGTTTTAGTAATAGGACAGAATTAATAATGAGTGCCGTATCTGGAAAAAAGGAAGCCAGTCAGAAGTAAGTATTACCTACTTAACCTATAAGGTTACCTACTTTATTTAATTCCCTGGGAATGTAAATTGATTTTTGTTTAATGTGTGTTCGCAAAGTTACTTTATGATTTAATAATGTAGTGTTTTGATATTGTAATGTTTTGATAATTTTCTCTCATTTTGGGAAACTTGATACTAGTTTATTTCTTGGTAATAGTAGATCCATTCAGCACGGTGGGGCGGCGGTTTTTTAGTTGCTTTATATGTTGTGACACTGGCACTGATACCGGGCTATATGGATCTTAATTCTGGGTGTTTTTTAAATGCTGCTTAAAATATTTTATTTCAGTGAAAATAATGCATCTGGTTTTAACAATTGCCAGACCTCTTTGCTAACTGAACCTGCACCTATTTCTATCACAAGCACTCAAGTTCATTCTACTAATATTTCTGAATTTGACCAAAACACTGATTGCCTTATTGAACTAAAGCCATCCACGTCAAAATCGAACGAAATTTTCTATGAAGAAGCCAATAATTCATTTGATTTAAATAACTTGAGTGATTTAGATGATTCTGTGGCTGATGAGGACTATTTTCCTTCTGATCCAGACGACAATAGCTCGAGTTCCGATGACAATCAACAAACATCACTTTCTTTGAGACATTATCAGCTCTTCTCACAAAGAACTCAATTCGAAACCCATGTGATTGATTACCATGATAATACCAATACAGGCCCAAAACCCACAGCCATTATTCCAGGTCCAAAACCCACAAGCAACAATCCAACACCAATACTTACCGACGTGTTAATTTCCGAAACAGCAAATTTACGACCAAATGATGAAAAGGACAGTCATTACAACATTTTTGTTGCCAATTACCCCGGGCCAGTTTTTATAAACGAAGACGAGGCACAAAAAAGATTTTCAAAGCACAGTAAACGGTCATTAAAGCAAAGATCTAAGCACACAATCATAATAAATAGTTGCAAAGGCAAATGTGGCCGTAAATGCATGTCGTTTACACTTGGTGAGAGAATTGAAATTTGGATGCGTTTTTGGGACCTTGATTTTCCATCACGACGAAGCTTGCTTAATAAATGCATTCAAATAACCGGTGTTAAGAAGCGCAAAACGGAGGTAAATATTGACCGAAAGGGTATCAAAAAAGAGTCAAGATTTTACTATTTTCCTGAAAATGGTCGCCATACCGATGCAAGCGTTCCAGTATGTCGTAAGTTCTTTCTTGATACTTTAGGATATGCTACTGACGCTGTTATAACCGAACTTAGTAAAGCCCTGAAGAATGATCAGTTATTGGGAAAGGTTACGAGAGATTTTAGAGGAGGAAAAAGAAAACAGGCTCCTACATTGATAATGGAGCAGCATCCGGATATTCGTTGTAGTGTAGAAGTTTACCGGCAAACAATAAAAAAATAACTTTCATTTCATATGCCAAAAGGCGATAAATGTGGAGATTGTGCTTATTACGAAGAAGAAGAAAAAAAATATTTAAATGAAAATATTGAAGTTCCTGAAGATTTTAAAATGAAGCGAAATGCGCACAAGGAAAAAGCTAATCAGGCGATTTAAAGATACAGGATTGATGCATTAAAAGGTAATGAAACACACATAAAATACTACGCTATGGACTTGCAAAAGGTTATATTACTTCCTGACATGCCTCAGCATAAAGACGCATTTTTTTTGAGCCGTTTAATTGTATTTAATCTGACCTTTGCACCCCTTGAGAAAAAATCTAATGATCCTTCATTGTGTGTGCTGTGGCATGAAGCAATTGCTGGTCGTGATGCAAGCAATATAGTGAATGCTATTAAAGCTGTTTTTGATGATCAGAGAGATGTGCGTCACTTTCATCTATGGGCCGATAATTGCACAGCACAAAATAAGAACTGGACGTTATTTACTGCTCTGGTCATGATAGTCAACTCACGAGAAAACGAAATCGATTCAGCTATTTAACTAAAGGGCACACTCATATGGCTGCGGATGCCGTCCATGCTAACATTGAGCAAAAAATGAAGCGCCAAAGAGGCATATACGACTTCTCTGATTTCAAAGACTGTGTATTGAGATCAAGAAAACACATTAAAATCATTGATGTTGATGTAGGCAACCACTTAAATCTTTTCAGCTCAAGACAGTTGTTCAGGTCAAATTTGTAAAAGGATCAAGAATTTTTTTTTGCAAGAATAGGCACGTATATAAATTCATTACGAAATAATAAATTAGTAACTACATAAGTAATATTATTATAGTTAATAGCATTTCATAAAGTGGTCAGGGACGTGATTGCACGTTTTCCTCCAGTAAAAAAAAAAAAGGTTTAATAAAAAGGTTTATTTTCAATACATATAAATTATTAATGTAAAATATATAATTACAATTAATTAAAAACTAAAAAACACTAAATTAGCTTGACAAGCTTGAAATTACCTAGTTATAATTGTCAAGTTTATTAAACCATTTTTTTCAGATTTGATGATGATTGGGAAGAAGTCGATTTCTTACTAAATAAATTCGACATTTATTGTCCACCTTCATCTATGGAGGGACCTAGAGGAGTTAAAGAAGTAAAGAAACGTGATATTATCAGCAAATTAGTTCCCCTCATGCCCGAATCTCGAAGATCGTTTTGGAATAACTTTCCAACGAATGATGAATCTGTAGACCTTTCTTTTGTGCCTTCTCAAATAGAAGAACAATAATTGACTAGGTATTCGTTTTAATGTATCTAATTGAAATTAAAGTTTTGATCTCAATAAACAAAATTTTCATTTAAAACCACTTTTTTAAGGGAAATAAAATTAATGTTTGTAATTAATAATGTTCTTGCTAGGTTTGGGTCTTGAAATATGAAAATAATAATTATCGTTAAAACCATATCAAAACCTAGCAATAGCTCTTACTAGGTTTTGATTTTGAAAATTTGTTTGCTTTTTGTTAGGTATCCTTTATCAAAACAATGTATGTCTTTTAAAACATGCACCGTAGCTTTGAGAAAAATGCAATAAAGATAAAATAATGCTCACAAAATAATAGATTTCCTAAGTATAAGTTTGTAGAGAAAATGTTTCAACTTTAAAAGGGCTGACATCAAACATGTTTTTTTGCCGTCCTGTAAAGTTAAGCCAAATCCTCTTACTAGGTTTTGATATTGGACAGCCGTAATGTGAAGGTGCCCTTTTTT
Organism: Stenoptilia bipunctidactyla; assembly: GCA_944452665.1. Classification (NCBI taxonomy): domain Eukaryota; kingdom Metazoa; phylum Arthropoda; class Insecta; order Lepidoptera; family Pterophoridae; genus Stenoptilia; species Stenoptilia bipunctidactyla. Next base: position 1,035,074 of record OX101732.1, read on the forward strand.
GCGGAGAATAGACACGTCTGAGTTTCGGACGCGTTGAATTTGACCAAATTTGACTCACCCCAATCGGATACTTTCCGTTAGGTCAAATCAACGCGCTCATTGGCTTTCTTAAATTCTGGTTTCACAGGAGCTCGCTCGTGCATTGGATACGTATCTCTCTATAACAGTGCTGTCATCAGCATAACCAATAATGCCCGGTGTCAAAAGGTCATTAATGTGCAGCAAGAATAATGTTGCAGAGAGAAGATCCCTGAGGTACCCCGGCATTAATTGCCTTTTGGTCGGAGCAGTAGCCTAAGACTACTCGAATTTACCGTTCTCTCAGAAAATCAGATATCCAGTCGCAGAGACCAATCGGTATGCCATATGCTGGAAGCTTACTTAAGCGACCATCATGCCAGACCCTGTCAAAGGCCTTGGAAATGTCTAAGGATACAGCTATTGCTTCACCATAACCTCGAAGTCCTCGCTCCATAAGTGAGTGGCATACACGAGAAGATCGCCGGTCGAGCGTCCGTTGCGGAAACCATATTGGCTATCGCTTAGAAGCTTTGGTCTCGAGGTATGCCAGGAGTCGATTGTTCAATACAGGTTCCATGACTTTGCAAAGTATGGAGGTGATTGAAATTGGTCGATAGTTGACAGGATCGACACGGCTTCTCTTCTTTGGTACTGGCTATACGTTTGGTAAAGTCCAGGACTTTGGGACCTTACCAGATTCCAATGAAAGTCGATAGAGACGCGTCAAAACGGGAGACAACTCAGCTGCGCAGCGTTTTAGGACCACTGCAGGAATACCGTCTGGACCACTTTGTTCTCGTCTAGATGCAGTAAGCATTTAAGAACCTCCTTTTGGCGAATGTGAACTGTACCCATTGTAGGTCCAAACTGGGGTAATTGGGTGGGTTTTTTCCTAGGCAATCTAGACGAGAATTTTCCGCGAAGATACTAGCAAATAAATCTGCTTTCTCCTTAGAAGTGTGGGCCAGAGAACAATCGGGTTTCCTCAGCGACGGGCGACAAAAGTTCGTTTCGACCGACTTGGCAATGGACCAGAAAGCTTTACTGCTATTCTGTCTCCGATACGGCCTGTGTGGGCAAAATGAGCTCTTTTGATCACCTTTTTGCAGGACTTGGCGGCAGCATTGTATCTTTTCTTAAGTTCATGCAAATCCAGGGTTTTGCTTCTGCGAGCATTTGCCCAGGCTTTGTATGTTCCCGCTTTCGCTTTTTAGCGGCAAGACAAGCAGTATTAAAACATGGACGAGCTTTGGTTTCAAGGGATAGGTGGGGAATGTAGTACTCCATTGCTTGAACTATCACACTTGAGACAGCATCAGCGCAGCACGATGGATCGGTTGATGTAAAACAAGTTTGCCGCCACGCAAAAGAAGCGAAGAAATGTTGCATTTCATCCCAATCTGCTGACTTGTAACGCCATACTCGCCTGGAGCCTTTTGGGCTCTACAGACGACTACAGCGATACAGATTTCACCACACAGTGATCGGATGTCCCTAAAAGTGCAGTGACGGACACCGAGTATCTGTCAGGATCGATTGTCAGCAGAAAGTCTAAGCAATACGCAGTGTGGCCAGCACCGTCGGGGATGCGCGTAGGCTCGTTTACAAGCTGTGAGAGACCATAACTCAGAGAAAACTTAAAGGCATACATACGTGCGGGCGGAAAAGTGACTCCAGGATATAGCCTGGGTAACCAAGGTATGCCGAGTCTGACAGATAGTAGATCTGCGTCTCCGTTAGAAAGAGTAGGTGGGGTCTCTCCGTCTCAAGATGGTGGTGGACATCGTTCAGATTGGAGTGTAGGTACTCCTCGGATGTAACGGAAGTGCACTTTATTGGAGAGGAAGTGCAACCGCTGTTGAAACGTACTCTTTTTAGGACCTTTCATTGTGAATTGTGGAATAGGGAGGAGAATAGAAGTTGAGTGAAGATCTGCAAATGGTACAAGCAACTCGTAGAGATCAACGCACCATAGGGGAAATCGCCTGGAGACTGCGAGGACGCCCGAACCCCCCCGAGGCCGCCATCGGGTCCTCTCCAACCGGTCGCCAACCGGCACGATGGATTTTTCGCGAGGTGGCGGGGCAGCCTTTCGCTTGTGACTGGCATACTACTTGGCCCCCCTACTACCTGCGGTCGGCCAGCGGTGCACCGTGCTTCGGTTCCCGCTACCCTCCAAAACGAGTTACCCGGTGAGTTATCCTACGAGTTGAAAACAGTTCTCCAATGCAGCACGATTGCTTAGACCTATCCTCCTAAATGGCTACTCTAAACACGACTAAGTCACTTGACGGCATGGTTTTGTCTAGTGGGTGGTGACAAGCCGCGGCTGAAATTCGGTCTCATCAATCAGAAATTTCAAGGGAAAGATCAGCGTAGGGAATGAAGTACCCCATTGCCTGATCTAACACACCACACCTAAGACAACATCAGCGCAGCATGTTGCATCGATTTATGTAAAACCAGTTTGCCGCCGCAGATAAGATGCGAAGAAATGTCACATTCAGTCCCATTCTACCAACTTGAAACTCCATGTTCACTTGCAGCCTTTTATGCAGTAATTGATGCCAAAAATAATAAATGGTCATAATAAATTCATACATACATAGCTTTACGCCTGTATCCCTTATTGGGTAGGCAGACCACCAGAGGTTATAAAACAATTTGATGTCACGTTGCAAGGATGTTAGGTGGAGCCGAAATAATACACGACTGGTTAGGTTTTAAGTAGACTGAATGTTGACTAATAAAACCATACATATTGAGAAGGTGCGTCACACACTACACTTCCCCAGTAATTTTTCAAAAGAAAAATATGAAAATGATTTTTTTTTTTAATTAGGTACATACCTACCAAATATTACATACAAACATATTAATCAATGGAGGTACCTATTAAAAGATGGAGAGAAACTATTGTAGGGGACTATACAGGGGGTCGGCCTATCGCCCACAAAAACGCCTTTAAAACCTCTGTCCCTTAACTGACTTTTACAGTATTCCCGGGAAGAGAAGCAGCTGGCACATTCTACGTTTTTCTTTATTAAAACTTATTATTAAAACTATGATACCAAATTATTAAAACTTACAATTTTTAAAAAAATATATCTGGTTTACATGAAAGTTAATAAAGTTGTTAAGTAAACATTAATTTTAAAATAACATAACTATGTTTATTAACTGCAAGTTCTATTTAACTTTTGTGTTTTATCGTTTTGGACGTTAACTTTAAAAACGTTACCTATTTTTTTAATATTACATTGCTTAAGGCAGCAAGTTACATTAGCACAAAAATAAAAGTAAGTATGACATTTCTACGAAAATAAAATATAAAATATATTTTTCATTAATTATAATAATAATAATAATAAGTTATAACCGGCTAGTGCCGAGAATAAATAAAAAATGTAAAAAAAAAATAATAATAATATCGTTTTATTTCAGACCATTATTTGTCCATATGATATTGTTAGAAACACTACTTAAGACTATGTGAATTATGATTATCTAAAATTACTATCATCTAAATTAACTCACTTATATATAACATCAACATTATAAGTTAAAAGATAATTCAAAAATGCATATAAACAATATCTAAAGATTTAAAAAAAATATGGGTATAAAATGGGAATAAAAATATTAAAACGTTGTGCATAAAGTAAACTTTTCCTTTATCAAAACGTAAAAAAAGTATTCCTATCAAAAAACTTATTCTGTATGCTTTCCCTTTCTTTTATTATTTCCACTTATAAGTAATTTTTCAATATCTAAAAATTAAATTACAATCATTATTCCGTCTTTCAGTATTGGCTACACTTATTTATATCCTATTTTGGGATATTTTCATTATTATTGATGGCAATCGTATTTAAAATTTATATATTTATTCATACTATATATACTATATTCATGCGTACACGGTACACCATATTATTCATCATTGAGTCGCGCATATTTCAACTTTTACTTTATACGTTTCATTTATAGTTTATTTTTTTATAGCTTTTATAGCTTTATAGTTTCAAGACATTTTGTCTCCCATAGTTTTCACAGAGAAATCTCGTTTGCACCATGATCAAACTGAAGGATCGTTTTGTGCATAAATACCCTTATAGTGTGCCAAATACTTATTTATCATCCCTAATACTATTCACTATTATTATTAACCATTCAAATACCAATTATTTAAGACTCTAACAAAATAAATCGTTCCACCTCTTGGGTGATCAGTCCAAAAATCTAATTTTAAATATTATGGAAGATTTCCGACAACTTTTTGTTAACTTGATATATCCATCAAAACCAGGTTATTTAACTAACACATTCACTTACCTTTCCTGTACCGATGTATGCCTATTCATAAATCCTAACATCCAATCTATATAACAAGTAACTAATCGCAAAATATCTTATTTAACAACTATCAACAACTAGTTAAAGCCGAAGTAAGTGATGACTGACTTCATCAAGTGTTTTGTGAAATTCCTAAGATGAATAAAACTTTTTGATTTTTTTTTTCGAATTTTGATATTTTGCATTCTTCAGATGACGAAAAGTAATTTAATACTTGCACAAAGTCCTACTTTTTGCCTACACTAATACGTAGGTACAATCAAATTATGCCGATTCTATTATACAAACCATTTTTATTTCTAAGTAGTATTTCATTCTTAGTATGTTTTTTCTTCATTATCTAAGCCATTTATTCTGTATTGATAATTTTCTCTGTTGGTTACCTAATAAAACATTTTTATTCAACAAAAAAAAGATTTCGATCTGTAACTATTAATAATGGCTTTACCATTATTACATTATAAATTGCTGACCTAAAAAAACACAGTTACAGTCGCGTTATGCAGTCTTGATTCTAAAAAATCATGGTGTCGGATGGCGTTAGCAATAATAACTGTTACTAACAAGGCAGTAAAATGATAATAGTGAACTATTTACGAATCTATACTCATGATTTAGATTTATATTATATTTTAATGCATGGAATATTTTGTTTGACTGAAAAGGGGGTTAGCAATGAGGAGTTTTCTGACAACTCATAAAAATTAGTTCAATAACCTCTAAGAGGGCACTTTTAAAAAGCCGAAGGCGTTAAATCTGTATTCTATAATGTAGGTAAGTGGTATCTACCATCTATGGTTATTTATAAGTTCATTTCTGATACACACGTCAATTAATTTATTTTACTTTTAAAAACGCAGTGTGGAATAAATGGCTATATAAAAGACAAGACTTCGCCTTTTGTAAAGCGCCATCTATCGAAGCTTTTTATACCATTTTGTTTTTTTTTTCATTTTAAGTAGGTACTAACTATAACTCTATCACTTCAAATTCAATAAAATTACTCAAAACCAGAAAGAAAATGACTATTGAGCTTCTTGACATGAACGTTTCAAGAATTACTATTAAAAAAAACCAAAATGGAAAAAATATACACTCAAATACATAAATATAAGTACAAAAGATGTAATAATAAGGAAATGAAAAATATAAATAACTAACTCATTATAACTTTATATTGTTAAAAATTATCTCCATACATATTATAAATACAATAAAGCATAAATAAATATAAATACCTAAATAAATTGTTGAAATTAGCATAACTGTAAACTGTAAATACAATAAATGCATATAGGTACATAATAATGGTGTAAGTGTTACTGGTATGTTGGAACAACACGTACCCCACTCGGCATCATTGTTTGGTGTTGTATATGTTTTTTAAAGATGATGAACGCACTATAATTCCTAAACCCTTCACGTCCTTGACTCGTCCCTTCAAAATATACCTAGTGCGTAATGGCATTGTTTACTCAGTACGCACAACAGATGGGGCGACACGTTATTAGGCGTTACTTACTCCAAGCCATAACTATATAGACATCTTCATGTAACTTTTGTTTTTAAAAATATTGATCTCAATTGAAGTTTTTAATAATACTTTAATAAGAAACATGCAAGCTATTATTATTAAGAAGGGAAGCACTATAGCAAGAGCAATGCTACTGGTTCTAAAGAGAAGTACTTTTAGGTATTTGCATTTTTATTGATTATTTAATCATGAGGAGAACATATAATAGCTAGGAATCATAGTAAAAGTACTATCGAACCAACTGAATCATGACCCACAACAAGCTCATTTTGGCAAATCCTCTAAATGCTAGTAGGTCGAAATTCGCTTGAAGATAGGTTTCCTTGGTGACCAACTTTTTATCATTACATTTGACGCTGACGTTTAATGAGTACAGAATTCGTAAAGTTTTTAAAAAGTCATAAGTGCATTATACGCGATATACCTTACAAGTTTTACAGTTTTAAACATTTTTTTAGCAAAATGGGTCATGAGCATGACTCAGTTAGTTCTATGGTACAAAGTGACACATTTTAACCCCTCCCTCCCCTAGATAAAGAATTAAAGAAAACAAAGTTTTATCATTATAAATTTATTTTAGTAACTGCTCCTTAACTGTTACATTTTTCTTACTTAAAAATAAGATGCATTTAAAATGTTAACATATAAACTGGAAATAAATAATACAACATACACCTTAAACATAAATCATCACGATGGTCAGACTTTGGTAAGAAATGTAAAAGCGATAAAATTAACTACTAACTAACAAATAAAATTAAAACTCGCTTTAAATTAATAAAACAAAACAACTTTTAAATTAACTAGATGAAAGTTCAAGTGGAAATGTACACTAAGAAGTAAACTCTATTTAATATTAAAAATACAAATTGAACACATCATTTTCCTTACTAAGAAAAGTATGCGTAGGTATTATTTAAATATGTCAATTAAAAGTAATTGTCAATAATAAAAAATAAAAAATAAGCGTCAATAATAAAAAATGTAGCGACCGCAGACATTTATTAAATGTCTGCGGTCGCTACATTATGTTACTTAAATAACAAAATATTATATGTTAGTATATACTTATTGATAATTGTTTCAGTGATGCTGTCCCATAAACCGTTACCCCCAGTTTGTGATAATTTTTACAAGGTTAATTAAAATTTTGTATACGTCAAAATTATTGCTATTTAGTGGTGTATTTAAATTGTTATACATAAGAAAATTCACAAAGCTATCGGGTAGGTATCTATCCGGCACTAGTTGTCGGTGTACTAAAAACTAGTGGAATCTATTACGCTATTGGATCGTCCTAATAAAATCAACATTTTATTAGGTATTTAGATTACACGAAAACTAATTCTTTGCCATCAATTCAAAAATGTGTCAATTTTCACAAAACCGATTATTTAGCAATATGTGGGTTCGCATTCTAATAAACCACCAAATTGAAGACAGTTCACTGGAGAAAGCATTTTGCAGTTTATTAAATTTAAGTGTTCTATTATTTTTAAAATAAAAATATTGTGATAGAATTAATTAAGGGATCTATCCACTGAGCATCTCAGTTCCTTTAATACAACCAAAACATTGGACATTTGTATAAATACATTTAGGTAAATATCATTTCTGTACTAATATCATTTATTTTTATTATCTTAGGACACTTTTATGTCAAGTCTTATAAGCAATTGATAGCTACATCAAAACAACAAGAAGTGTAAGTCAAGTATCACTATGACAAAATTCGCAACCAAGAAACTATTTGCTTGTCGGCTATGACTTACCTACATTCATATGTCTCTGTCTGATCGATACTTATGATTTAGGTACTTAATTGGATTTAATCTTGTAAAACATTGAATTAGGAAAGCACAGCAGACTTAATGTACATAAAATTTACAACTTTAACCTAACTTACTATAAAAATATAACAATCAAATTCTCATCAACTACTGACTTTCATAAAGAAGTAATAGCACCAAAAGGAACAGTAATGTGGCATCTGTTTGGTATCTCGGCTCGCTGTACATTGAGCATATTGTATGCATTCGAAACTACAGGCGCCCCGACAACATTCACCTTGAAGTATACTGATAAAAGGTACATTCGAATATAATTAGACACGTATCTTATGCATGACAATTGCGAGATATACCTAAATAGAAAACCTGAAACCGCCGTACAGTAAGATAGAAATATGTGATATATAAACTTGATAGATAAGGTAACAACCATTTCGTTTAATGTCCTTATGTAGCTTGTACTTGCGGCGCGGCGGGCGGGGCGCGGGGCGCGGCGCGGGGCGCGGGGCGGGCGGGGGGCGGCTAGAGGTCGGGGTCGGAGGGCGCGGGCGGCGGCAGCGTGTGCGCGCGCGCGTGGTGCAGGCGGCGCGCGTGCGCGGCGGCGGCGGCCAGCCAGGCGGCCAGCGCGGCGCTGTCGCACTGCACGCGCGGCCGCCGCACGCCGTCCGCGCCGCGCACGCCCAGCTCCACCAGCTGCGCGCCGCCCGCGCTCACCGCCGCCGCCGACACCAGCTGGCTGCGCACAAACACCCCGCTCAAACATTATGTAGCATCCTAAGGCCGTTCTCCCATTACGATACGCACAGGCGATTCAAGTATCCTACAAGTCGCGAAGACTAGTCGCCGCGAAATATCTCGCATACATTTGAATGCAGACTCGCACACTACGATACTGGTATCCTACGCGTCCGCTACTAGTATCGCACGACTCACCGCGCTGGTCGCTCGTGCGTCGCGTCTCGCGCGTTTCGACAAGATGGCGGCGGCGGAACAAGATAAAAATATCAAGTTTGTGCAAGAAGTTGAAAAACATGCTTGTTTATATAACTATAAATTACCAGAATACATGCGGAAAAATACAATAGACAGGACTTGGGCAGAAATTGGGACCAAATTTCAAATAACAGGTATTTTTTTTGTTTGTACACATACATAGTTTATTAAATCAATGTTGCATTGTATTTTGCAAACAGGATCGATATTGCCAAGGTAATGAACCTTGCTCAGATATAAAGTAGTTTGCTAAATAATTTCGTTGATTATGTGGTGACATAGTTGCAGTTGTTTCTATATTATGAGGTTGTATCGACGTTGTCAACGGAATAGTGACCGATGTGTTTTGTATAACCTCCCTTGGACTATATAGAATACCCTCACGTTTTCGAACAAAGTTGTGTAAAATACACACTGCTTTTATTATATTTGATACTTTTTCTATTGTTTGACATCTTATAGCAGTACTTAATACTTGAAATTTCTCAGTCATCATCCCAAAAGCACATTCAATTGTATTCCTCCCTCGGCTTAGTCTGTAGTTAAACACCCTTCTCAAGTCATTCAAGGTTCTTTGGGGATATGGTCTCATTAAGTAAGATAGAAGGGGAAATGCCTCATCACCAATAAAATAGTACGGAAATTCATAGTTAGATTGGTCATTAGGAAGTTTGGAAGGTAAAGGAATATTGCGTCCATGTTCTATCCAACGTTTGATCCTAGAAGCTCTGAAGATTCCTCCGTCGCTATTCCTACCAGCATAGCCAGTCTCGATAATAGTAAATAATCCATCGGAATCACAACATGCCATTAATACTATCGAATGGTAGGATTTGTAATTAAAATTACTTGATCCCGAATTAGGTAATTTTTCTATTCTGATGTGTTTTCCATCACATGCCCCTAAGCAGTTGGGTAAATTCCAGAGGCTATTAAAACGAGCTGCAATGTCTTTCCAATGTTGCACATCTAGTAATGGCATATAGTCTCCATTTAAAATCTCCCATATTATAATTGTAGTTTCAGCTATGACCTTGCCAATTGTATTATCTCCTCTTGCAAAATACAATCCTAGGCTTACAAACGTACAACCTGATCCCAAATATCTGAAAAAGAATTAATATTAAGGTCATTTTCAGGACCAGAAGCTAAAGAAAAGTGGAAAAACCTACGTAGTGTATTTGTTCGCCATTTGAAACCGCCTAAAAGTGGAGCAGGTACTGCGCAAAAAAAACCATACTACTTAGCTGATTTTATGCAATTTGCTATACCGTTCATAAAAACAGCAGGAAAACCATCAGGCAATTTGAAAGAGACGATAGAAGATAATGACGCATTGCAACCACAGTCACCTGATCCTGAGCTATGCGAACCGACAGAGTTCACAGAAAATGTACCTACAAGCACTCAACCAATCTCGCAACAGCATTCATCCCTTCCTTCTACAAGCACTCAATCAATCTCGCAACAGCATTCATCCCTTCCTTCTACAAGCACTCAACCAATCTCGCAACAGCAATTACCACCATCAACAAGCATTAAAAAAAAACGAAAGAAGCTTGAAGAATCTCAAGCCGAGCAAGATATTTCAGCTTATTTTAAATTAAAACAATCTAAAATTCTAGAAAACTGTGATAGTACTGAAAATTCAAACAAAATGTTTTTACTGAGTTTACTATCGGATGTAAACAAAATGAATGATAGTCAAAGAAGACTGTTTAAGAGAAGAGTGCTTGCATTGATAGAAGATATAATGGACCACAGTAGTGAAAATATTAACAGTCCCATCACAATTGTATCTACTCCTTCACCGATGAATGCTGCTGAGGTCATAAGTACGCCAATCACCGTAAACGAAAGCCATCTCGTACAATCAAATACTGCCACACTTTATTACGAATCAATACCTATGTTATTATCACAGGAAGATGAAAAATGAAAAATTTAATAAACATTTACTTACTGCATATGTCACAATGAAGTATTATTTACCTTAGGGTTATCAGAATCCTTTCTTCCGCGCTGACACATTCTCTAAATTTAGTATTTCGTTGATGTATAGCAGGCTTTAATAATGTAACAAGATGCAAGTAGGTTTCTTTAGACATTCGGTAGAAAGATAAAAATTTCTTATCATCATATTGTAGTTCTTGTGCGGCTACAAAAACTCTACAATTTATGTTTCTTTCAATATATGGATGAATCCAGTGTTTTCTACTCTTGTGTTGACGTCTTCTATTTCTACAAAACAGAAAAGCTGCAAGAGCTTCTTCGTCACTGGAGTCACTCGACATAACGTCCGTCTACAAAAAACGAGTCTGCACAAATAATTAATTTAGTCATTTTTCAGTAGCATAATATGCGAGCGTCGAGTAGTGAACAAGTATTCAACTAGTATTCTACTCTAGTATCGTATCTTACAAGTATCGTAATGGGAGAACGGCCTAACACATCAATATCATTTATAACACAACATAGACTTCCGCTAGAAAACCATGTTGTGTTTATAATTGATTTGGTGGGTCTATATCGTTTATGTGGAACGCCTAAAAAACTCATTATTTTTAACCGACTTCCAAAATAGGAGGAGGTTCTAAATTTTTTTTTGTTAATGTCTTTGTTACACAATATTTCGGACAATTATGAATTGATTTTGAAAATTTATGTTTCATATAATAGAGGATACCTCATAGTTGGTCCCATCTAAATTTGATCGAAATCGGTTGAGTACTTCATTGAAAATGTAAACTCTTGAAAAATATGTATGATATCGAAGAATGTTTACGTGGATGACATTCTCAAATCGGCCAAAGTTTTGACGTGAAGTCGGTTATTTTAATGCTCCGCGTACGTTGATTATTCTTGAGTAATTAAAAATACCTCAGTAAACAAAATGAAAAGCAATGGCACCATTTTATTGTCCTGTAAATTTACGTCACATCCCATCAATAGTAAAGGTGTTACAAAGGTGAGTACTGCGGGACATGAAGCAAGCTGTGCGGTACCTGAGCGGCGTCTCCATGACGACCTGCGGCGCGGCGTGGCGGCACGTGACGATGCGCAGGCAGGCGTCGGACACGAGCGCGCGGATGTCGTGCGGCGGCCCGCGCACGCTGCGGTACGCCAGCAGCGCCTCGCCGCCCGTGAGTACTGCGGGACATGAAGCAAGCTGTGCGGTACCTGAGCGGCGTCTCCATGACGACCTGCGGCGCGGCGTGGCGGCACGTGACGATGCGCAGGCAGGCGTCGGACACGAGCGCGCGGATGTCGTGCGGCGGCCCGCGCACGCTGCGGTACGCCAGCAGCGCCTCGCCGCCCGTGAGTACTGCGGGACATGAAGCAAGCTGTGCGGTACCTGAGCGGCGTCTCCATGACGACCTGCGGCGCGGCGTGGCGGCACGTGACGATGCGCAGGCAGGCGTCGGACACGAGCGCGCGGATGTCGTGCGGCGGCCCGCGCACGCTGCGGTACGCCAGCAGCGCCTCGCCGCCCGTGAGTACTGCGGGACATGAAGCAAGCTGTGCGGTACCTGAGCGGCGTCTCCATGACGACCTGCGGCGCGGCGTGGCGGCACGTGACGATGCGCAGGCAGGCGTCGGACACGAGCGCGCGGATGTCGTGCGGCGGCCCGCGCACGCTGCGGTACGCCAGCAGCGCCTCGCCGCCCGTGAGTACTGCGGGACATGAAGCAAGCTGTGCGGTACCTGAGCGGCGTCTCCATGACGACCTGCGGCGCGGCGTGGCGGCACGTGACGATGCGCAGGCAGGCGTCGGACACGAGCGCGCGGATGTCGTGCGGCGGCCCGCGCACGCTGCGGTACGCCAGCAGCGCCTCGCCGCCCGTGAGTACTGCGGGACATGAAGCAAGCTGTGCGGTACCTGAGCGGCGTCTCCATGACGACCTGCGGCGCGGCGTGGCGGCACGTGACGATGCGCAGGCAGGCGTCGGACACGAGCGCGCGGATGTCGTGCGGCGGCCCGCGCACGCTGCGGTACGCCAGCAGCGCCTCGCCGCCCGTGAGTACTGCGGGACATGAAGCAAGCTGTGCGGTACCTGAGCGGCGTCTCCATGACGACCTGCGGCGCGGCGTGGCGGCACGTGACGATGCGCAGGCAGGCGTCGGACACGAGCGCGCGGATGTCGTGCGGCGGCCCGCGCACGCTGCGGTACGCCAGCAGCGCCTCGCCGCCCGCGCCCGCCGTCAGCGTGTGCAGCAGCTCTGCGCCTTCCGCCAGCTGCGCGTCGTAGCACGTCAGCAGCCCACCTGCATGCCACATAAGGCATTTTACCAAGTCTCTCATAATATTATTAAAAAAGTTCAGTATGTTTTTACGGCATACAGTAATCTTATAGGCATAACAAAGCTCTTTAATTTTTTTTTTTTTTATATTGTAAGGATAGGACGTTTGTCTTCCATGCCACCTGATGGGAGGTCTGTAGTGGTCAAGATAAACAGACGCAGGCAGATTGTTCCACTCCTTGGCAATCCGTACCAAAAAGGAACTATCGAAGCGTTTTGTTCGACTTTTTGGTAAATTTATCCTAATGACATTGTCCTTCACAACGTTTATTTATTTATTTATTTTTATTTATTTATTTATTTATTAGGAGAACCAACAGCTCTTAAATAAGTTTATATAAAACAATAGGTTTCAGAAGGCCAATTATAGGTTCCCACGGTTAGAAATTATATAAAATTAATGTGAGCAAGTAACATTAAGCTATGTACATACATTATATTAAGGTAACAAGAATAGAGTTAATTAAAAAAAGAATTGTTCAACCGCCGTCTTGCAGATTCGATACTGGTGTTAAAGAGATCTAAATCTATACTGTTGCTTAGGCTATTAAAGGTATTGCATGCACGCAGCATATAAGCATTTTGCCGGTAGTTAGTAGCTGATCGAGGCAGATATAATAGTGAATTGATACGCGTTGTGATAGGTATTTTAAGACTGATTTTGTTAAGTAAACATGGACAATCTATGAAATTTGAAGCTAACTTAATTAGAAAAATGATATCAGCAACTTCACGTCTTTTAGCTAAAGTTAAAAAGTGGAATTTTTTGCATAAATCTAGATAATTATATGAGTAATAGGGGATTTTCAATTTAAAGCAAAGGTATTTTAAGAATTTCACTTGCACTCTCTCTATACGCGATACGTAAACTTCATAACGTGGATTCCACATTTGAGAAGCATATTCAAGTATGCTTCTGACAAACGCACAAAATAGTATCTTAAATGTTTTTGCACGCTTGAAGTCTTTAGTGCTTCTCATAATAAAGCCCAAGGCCTTAGACGCTCTTGATATGATATTGTTTATATGGTCATCGTACAAGAGTTTCGAGTCTAGGAGAACACCAAGGTCCTTAACACTTTCCACTTTATTTAATATTTGGCCCTTTAGAAAATAGTTAGAGGCAACCGTTTTACGTTTACGTGTGAATGTGATTACTGAGCATTTAACGGGGTTAAGATCTAACTTATTCATCAAACAGTAGGCATCCAGTCGCTCTAAGTCGGACTGAAGGTTTGCTACGTCAGTTAGGGTTTCCACAGTGCTGAATATTTTCATATCATCAGCAAAGCAAAGGAGTTGGCTATAATGAAAACATTTGTCAATGTCATTGACAAAAATAAGGAACAATAAAGGTCCCAATAAGGAACCTTGGGGCACGCCGCTAGGTATGGATACCCAGCTCGAGATATAGTTGCTGATAACAACTGCCTGTGTTCGATTGCGAATATAAGAAGCCAACCACCGCAGTAAGTCTCCTCTTATTCCAATCAGCTGAAGCTTTAATATTAGTAGCTTGTGATCTATTCTATCAAAACACCTACTATAGTCGGTGTAGATTACATCCACTTGTCCTCCACCATCCATTGCAGCTGTTACGTATTCATTAAGGATTAACAAGTTAGATACAGTAGACCGTCCCTTCAGGAAACCATGTTGTGTTGAAGAAAATGAGTTCTTAGTAGCCTGATATATTTGTTTGTGAACTATCTTTTCAAATAGCTTGGCTACTATGCATAACTTAGAGATGGGCCTATAGTTGCATATATCCTGTTTAGACCCTTTTTTGTAAACCGGGGTAATATATGCAGATTTCCATATATGTGGAAATGAATGATCCGAAATAGACTTTTGGAATAGTATTGAAAGGGGCAATGCAATGGTACTAGCGCAGTTAATGAGTAAAACAGGGCTTAACCCGTCCGGTCCAGCAGATTTACATGGGTCAAGCTTAGAGAGTAAGAAAGAAACCTCATCTTTATCAATAATTACTGTATGAATATCAGATACAGTATCTACCGGGTCACAAGAAAGTGCGTCTTCAGTTTGACCAGAGCACGTGGATTGGAAAGTAGAATAAAAGTAGTTAGAGAAAGCTTCACATATATCTGAGCCTGTGGTGAAAATTTCACTATTATGAATTAGAGTTTGAGGTACGCTACTCGAATTTTTACGCGATTTCATAAATGACCAAAACTGTTTCGGGTTTGATTCAATGTTGTTTTCAATTTTAAAAATATATTGTTCATAACAGGATTTTTCTAGTTTTTTAGCTCTGTCGCGAAGGAGGTGAAACGTATTTAAATCAGATAGATTACCGTAGTTTTTATACTTTTTTAGATATTTGAATTTTTCATTTAATAATTTAATTAAAGCAGGAGAAAACCACGCAGGGTAGGTATTTGTATGTGTATATTTGTTCGGAATATATTTGTTTTTCAGGTTACTAATAGTATTATAAAAGAATGTTACTGCCTCCTCAAGAGATCGGTTGTGAAGTTCTCTGGGCCAGTCTATTAAGCTGATATCTCTATTCATAGCCTCATAGTTACCTTTATTATAAAAAAAGCGTAGATAATTTCGTGGACGCAATAAGGGTAAATTGAGAAGTTCAAATTCAATCAATAATGGTTTGTGGTGTGGATCAATAGGTATCAATGGTTCTAAGCATTCTACAACAGACACATCATCATTAGATAATACTAAATCTAAGGTTCTATTGTTTATATTCGTAATTCTATTATATTGCCGTAGGTCATGTGTGTTCAGTTCGTCGATAAGAGAGCGCCCGTTGTTGCAAGTTATATTAGTAGGAGTTAAGTAGTTATAAGAAGTTAGTTTCCAAATAATGTGGGGAAGATTAAAATCCCCTAAAATAAGAAATTTGTCACACGAGTTTAACATAATATTGTCTCCCATCTTTGTCAGGAAGTTGAGTAATTGATCTGAGTAAGAATATCTATCACATTGTTGAATTACATAAACACAGCAAATGTGTAACTTAACAAGGTTTTTTAGGTTATCTTTGATAGTTAAAGTAAGCCATAAGTCTTCAGCGGACGAGTGGAATAGAGGCTGAGGAATATGTAATATATCCTTACGTATCGCTATCAACACACCACCGCCATACTTTTGGTGGGTGAAGTCATAGTTACGGTCGCGTCGCCATAAAGAATACCTATCATCAAATAATTCCGATGAATTAATCGAATCGAGAAGCCACGTTTCTGTCAATACGATGACATCATGGTTATTGAGGCATACATTACTGTAAAACTCTGCACACTTTGTTCTCAGGCCCCTGACGTTTTGGTAGTAAATCTTTAAACTACTTTTGTCAAATTGAGCCATTGCATATAAATAAAGCATTTAACAGAATAATCACTTCATATGAAAATATTTTGATGAAACCAACAGAAGCGACCGAAAACCTACATCTAACATATTTAGTGCTACAGTAACACTTCACACACAACCAAACTACCGTTAAATCATAATATAACTCAATTAACATTATCCCTTCAATCATAAAATATATCAATAAAACTTCGCCACATTCATTCAAGTGATAAAAATCTAAGCTGCCCATAAAATTTAAAAAACAACGCAATTCAAGTATGATACAATAAAGTGCAGTTTTATACAAAAAACACGATCGCATAAAATAACCTAGTAAAATAACGTTTATGTTTACACAGAAAATAAAGTTATAACTTCTATGAATTAGAAAATTAAGAATATGGATTCCATAAAATTTACAACTAGTTGGACGAGTGTGTGATGAGTATTTATAATAATGTTTATAAGAACAGAAGTTAAAGGACAGGATCATTTGCTCCCTACATTCTGGGCCCCGATAAAACGAGAAGTTAGGAGCATGAAACTTATATTTTTGGAAAGAGGATTTAATAGCGTATAATCACTGAAAATTTGGCCGAAATTGTCAGTGGGGGAGATGAGATATTGGGGGCAAAGGCAACGGCAAAGTCATATAAAAGTACTAAAAAAATCTGAATATCTAAACCGAAATATCATTATTTTGTCGAGTTCATTACTGTAATTATATCTATACATCTATTTTCCTTAGTGGTAGGACCCCCTGAGGGTCCTCATGGCTAGCGACCACCCTTTATATAGTTTGTAGCCATTTATCACCATTCTGGTGGTCATGTGTTCCGGAAATATTTTGTGAAGAACCAGTTTCTTACTAAGCCCGTGTGCTTTCATTTTCGACCTCATCGTCACTTACCATCAGGTGAGATTGAGGTCAAGGTCCAGATTTAAGTCGCCAATAAAAAAAAATTGAATAAAATGTCAGTTCAAATGACCTTCACAGTCTCACCCGCTGGACAATATATTTCCCAGGTGTTGTTTCTGTGTCTTCTCATGTGAACTTTAATAATAATATCAGTAAATGAGTTATTTTTAATATGATGTAAGTACCTATAGATCATAGTAACTCCAATCTACATTTCTTCTTAACTAAGGGAGTATAAAATAAAAACAAACCTTGAAATAATATCTTTATTAATCATTTTCAATTACTATAAGAACATCTTCTAGAAACTGTGCAGGAGGTAAAATATTTTCTTGGTACCTTGCCCAACTCAGGTACCAAATAATGGACATTATATGAGCGCAGCAACCTACTGTTCTTCTACCTACCAAGCAATTACAACAATATTGCAATATGGACTCACGTCCTGTAAGAGAGCTGTCAAATAAAATATAAACAAAGTATGTTTTTCTACTTATATGCCGCGATTGTATTCTACCTCTTAGCAGCCATGTGGTATTAGAATTTGACAGCTCTCGAAGTAAGTTGCTGCGCACCTCTCTGCACACTTCTATTACAAATCCATCATTGCCTCTTACATGTTCACCAAAATATGATCGTGCCTGCTTCAGCTGATAAGTTCCCAAACATATTAATATTAGTTGACTGTAAGTCAACTGGGGAAAATTATTTAAATTGTCACTATGCACAGTCATGGTTTCAAAATCTGCCCTTCGCCTATTGTATTGATATCTTTCAATAAAATCAGCTAAATCATTATTATTATTCATGTGCATATTTATTTGATTTATGATTTCCCCAGCATCAACACGGTCAACTATGGGAGGATGAAATCTATTAATGAGAGCAGCCGCCACTTCAAAATCTTTCATTAATGATTTTGCTGTTGTGTTAAAACCCGTCTGCCTAAATAATTTAAAATCCCTTTTAAATCTGCCATTGACAACTTCTACTACCCAACGGCATATGGTGACGGCTCTAGATTTATTGGCTTCCAGCGTTGATAGCTGGAATTCACCCTCCCTTAATGAAGCAGGCACGTAAGTTCTGAAACCACATTGCCCAAGCAAAGGCAATGCATCCCGGAAACCTCTATCTAAAATGAAAGCATCTCCATTTTCAAAATATTGCCGTATCTGTGAATTTATATTATTCAGTTCATTTTTCAAAATGTCTGAGTCCGAGGTTGTGGCTGGATATGGCCCTAAGACGTCAATAATATATCCATCTGTGCATACCATTAAAAATGGCTTTACTAGGTTCCTATATTTATGTAGGCTGTAGGTTTTTTTTTGATATAGGTAATTTGAACTCTTTTCAATGTAACAATAAGTTCCATCAAGTATCACTATGGGCCTATTTTCACCTTCATAATCTCCAAATAGTGCGTTTGGTATTGTGAGGTTTCTTTGAGTAACTTGTGTTCTGTTTATATGGTTAAATCCTAAATTATGAGGGACAAAATATTCTGTCATGAGTTCCCTAGCTTGGTTTAGCCATTTCTGTACCTGACTCTTGGATACTTTAAATAAAGTTGACAGTCTATCATTGCATTCTCCAGTTCTCAGTTTCACTAGGTAACATGCCAATATTTTGTTTCCTTTGGGTAGCTCTAAGAACTGAGGAACCTCATTCAGTATTTGACTAAAGTGCATTTTACTGAACCCCAGCCAGGTATACACAGTATGGTCTTCTAAATCATCTATTCTATCAAAATCAACAATAATAGTACTTGACGATTCTTTCAATGTAAACATATCTTGGATATGATTGGCCGTAAAGGACCGGACATAACTATTTTGCAGGCTATCTAAGAAATCCCAAGCTTCAAACACAACATGTCGATCACATAGGCGATTGTTGAGAGGAATGTAATAATTGAATCGGTTCAATAACATTTTTCGTGTTGTAAGAGGAACTCTGTACCTTTCAGATCCTTGGCACCCTTCGATGAAACATTTTTTTTCAGTACCAACTGAGCGCATGAAGTCTGGTAAAATAATAGTGGGTTCAGGTTGGCTATATATAACATCCTCCACCTCATGTGGAACTGATGTTTCGCCATGAAGAGCCTCGATAAATTCCTCTAAAGACGCTTCAGTAGGTTCTTCTTGAATAGTTGTGGGCGGTACAGGTACAGGTGGTATCTCCAGTTGAGCAGGAGGATCAGGCTGAGACGAAGTTGATGGGCCTGAGACCATGTGCACAGCAGCTCTTTTAGCCAAAACCCAACAAGAATGGCATATACGGCTGGCCGCACTTATCTGAAACAAAAGTGAATAAATGTAAAAAGAACATAGTTTTCTGAGATGAGACGAATGAAAAAATAACAATATTTTTTTAAATAGCCAAAATGTTCTAAACCTCTATAAGGATACTGATGATATATTAACTATTCTTCTATATGTTTAAAGTAAAAAATAATTGTTCGTATTTATAGTTATAAAATATAAAATAGGTTAAAATTATGTTCTGTATTTATATCACCGAATCATCAAAATGTCAACCTAATTGCTAATAGATTTGATTAAATTAAGAAAACTACCATACTCTTGGTATTTTTTCATCCCGGTATCCCTTTTGTTTACAATAAAACTCTTTATAAAAAACGGACTATAGTAATAGTAGTTTAACTTATGTAAGCAAACTATTAATATATGTTTTTTTTTTCTATTAATAAATAAGTAATGAAATTATTACAAAAATATTCTATGAAGAAAAATCCATACTATTTGTTATTATACTCACTGTTAGGGGCAAAATCCACTCTCGAATAACATTATATATCCTTGTTTCACTATCTGAAGCAGTGGAAAGTATATGTGTATTTTTTTTTCTTATAAGTGAACGCCTGCACCGGAGGCAAACACTAGAGTGGCCGAATTGTCTACTGGTACATGGTTGTCTTCCTAATACTACATCTTGAGCAAGGCTCCAACAAGCCTGACACAAATGGTCTTGGCTGTGCACCTGCAGAATACAAAAAATAATAAGTTAAGTAATTTAAAATAAAATTATAAAAAAAGAATTCAGCAAGTAAATATAAATAAGGTTCAAGGGCACCACATAAAGAAAGGCTAGCTCATTTGTATTACCAAATACCTAGTCACAAATAAAAGTGAATAGTTGGTATGATTATAGATAAGTTATATTAAGTTTAGTGTAGAAATAAAAGTTACTTACAGGTTCTGGTGAAAGCCATTGCTGAATTACTGATAAGGTGGCTGCGTCATCTAAGATATGCCTTCCCAAAGCATTGCAACGGTTTGTAGTTAAGCCACAATTCACACAGGAATCCATGGTCAAAAGTATGTAAACGGTGTCCAATTGGTGAGCCAAAGTAATCGTATGAGCAGGAATCTCGGTGTCCGTGAATAAAGCCGGTGTGGTAAACGTAAAGCAGGGTCCAAGAAGTCCGTAAATGAAAGCGTTGGTCGTCGGGGGAATCCAGAAATACGCAGAGAAAATCACCAGTAAGTTAGGCATCGAACGAAACAAACAAGTGACATTTTTAGCGGTTTTAGTACCTATTTGACATTTGACAGATTGATAGAGCGAGTGCTGTCAATCTAACATTGTGAATACCCCAAAAAAAGAAACAAAAGGAACATAAAATACATAAAAATTCACTAATCTGGATTTTTCTCGGCTCTCCCACTGTAAAAAAGTGGCGTTTTTCAAATATGTTTTACATCGGGTACGACCAATTTTTTAAGATACTTTTCAACTTCCTAACCGACCGTTTTTCATCAATAAAAAGGGGCCCAGGTAAAATCCTGTCCTTTGGTTGGGATTATAAAACTCAAAATACCTAACTGCGTTAGTTGATTTAGTAAAACTATATGATCACGTTTAAGCAAAACCATACTGTAAGCTTGTAATCTACAAATATCACAATAATTAAGTCGAATACCTAGTCTTAACGAGTTTAAAAAAGACACTAAGATAAAAATATTATTAATAAATAGGTAAAATACTATGATGTTCGTATTGAAATTCACGTAAGGCGCAAGTGAGAGAGCGAGTGATCGGGCAATGGCTAGCGCGCAACTGACGACGGCGGCAGCAGTGGAGCGATCGGAATGCGGCAGCGGGCCTAAGCAACGAGAACAAAAGACTAGTGGCAGGACGACGGTGACTGTAGAGAATCGAAACATTTTGTGTGAAATGATTAATAAAATAAAGAATAATAGTACGTGGCTGAACCATTTAAGAAATATGCGATAAATACTGTAAGGGTTTAGATTAGCGTTTAAATTTGGTAATATTAAATTATAGAAATAACTTAAGCAATCTTGTTTAAATCTTCTTCTTTTTGTATGATGAAAACTGGTGATGTGTCATTTCTGCGAACGTGGATCTTGCCATGCTTAATCCATACATAGTCGAATTTGGAGTCCTTAGCCTTACTTTTAGCTTTATTTAGCAAGGTTTTTGAATTAGCATTGAGGTGGTCATTTACGTAGATACGTTGATTTGAGCTAGCGTAACCTAAGTCTGTAGCTGTTATAGATTTACAAGCCCTCGCTGCAGATACAAAATTCTCTTTCGTATATCTATTGAGAAAGCTAACTATAATGGACTTTTCCTTGGTTCCATGTAGTGGTGCTCTATGCAGAAAGTTGATGTGCGCTTTTGAGTACTCAAAATTAACCTTTCGACTTAAGGATTCTACAACAGCGAAAAGATTTTCATCTTTTTTCACGGGCACGCCTTTAATTTCGATGTTGTTTAAGCGAGATCTCTGGTCCATTGTGGAGAGTTGAGTTTTCAGGTTGTGTATATCTAACTCCATTGTATTAATATTGCTCCTCAGACTTTCAACCTTGGCAATTCTGCCATGTATCAGGGATAGCTGAGTTGCAAAGTCATCAATCCTACCACTCAGGTACTCACTATTTCGCTTGAGTTCTGTCAGTTCATCTTTAATAGCTCTAACATCTTCAACTAAAGCAGGCAAATGAATCAATTGGGATTTCATTTCACGTAATTCCTTGAGAACGGTATCCATCGGTGTATATTCAGCCATAGGTGACGGTAAAGGCGAGACTTTACACGCGGAACATCTCCATGCCGATCGTCTGTCAGCACCAAGTTTCCTCCATCCACTTTCAGTGATTTGAGCACAGCCAAAGTCAAGATACTTTTTACACTTAGCACATTGCACGCCATCGTTAAATTCCATTTCACATGCATTACACTTCATTTTGATAATAAAGATTTACGACCTCTTTTTAGAATTCAATAGAACGCAAAAGACGCAGCGTACGTTTCAACTGTGTGGGTGCTCACACGCGACGTTCTGCAAAGATACGTAAAAATGGACGCAGTATTGTGTATAAAATGCCAAATTATACTCAAATCACTTTTATACTATAGTTCGTGATTAGATTTTCCGTCCACCTTAGAAACAACTTACAATTGCTATGACCAAGCTCATTTTAATACGATTTATACTTTTTGAAAAGCAATGGAATATGATATCAGAAAGATGAATGACACAGTATTAAAAATTGTTACGATTTTTGGCACAACACATTATGAATCTATAATTTAATAATTAAAGTTTAATTTAACCATATTATTAAAGTACAAATGTGATCAGGATAACATTTTATTTTCATAATTTTATATCAAACTGTGACTAATAAAATCATTGTTAAATAGGTAAGTAAAATGCGTTTTAAATTAGAATAGAATCGACTTAGCGCCATATTGTGACATCATAAATCTATCAATTCGATACGGTTAGGTGGAGTAGGCAAAACATTATTTAATTTGCGGGCTGTGATTTTCAAGTGACGTTCGAGGGATAAAGATCATTCACATTCCTGTTTTCATTTGAATGGCGGAGTACATCAATGATTGGGAAAGAATAGTAGAGGGGAACAGAGGTTGTACCGGCGAGCAGTGCGCGCGGCGGGCGCATGCGGCGCGGCGGGTCGCGCGGCGAGCGCGCGCTGGAGTCGCGCAGCGCCGCCGCCGCCTCGGCCGCCAGGTCCAGCACGCCGATGACGGGCTTGGTGACGGTGCCCACCAGCCCCTTGCCCACGCCCGCCAGGAACCCGGGCAGCCCCTCCGCCGTGGCGCCCTCGTAGCTGTGCTTCACCAGCGACGTCATGCCGCCTGCGCAAACACACCACACGCACACAACTTAGCTTCTTCATATTCAATTGATACTGAGCGCTAGCTTTATACAAATACGGTTATACAAAAAAGACGTGTGGCACTCGGAGACTGCCGCGGTAAAGCTATTGCATGGCATTTTTTATCAACTTATGCAATTATAATTATTTATTTATTTTATTAATGCAGTATTTTTTCCTTTGTTTTTTTTTTCTTTGATATTAATTCATGTTACACTTTGATCGTGGTGACCGATAAAAATACATTTTTTTTCTTAAAAAAAATTTAAAATTAGGTGTGTTAGGTTTTTTTCGTTATGGAATTTCTGGATTCGATCCCCACGCTCAAGGCCCGCGATAGAAGCTATGCAATAGCTTAATAAAACAAAATCTATTTAATTTGTATTAATAAAAATGCAATTGACCCAGCATGCCGAGCGCGAGCTGGCGCAGGCCGGCGGCGAGGTGCGCGCCGGCGGCGGCGCTGCGGATGCGCGCGCGCGTCTCGCCGTGCGCGTCGTCGGCCACCACGCGCTCCAGCCCGTCGCCCAGCGCCGCCGACACCTTGGCGGCGGAGTTGGACAGCCCGTGCGTCACGCCCGACACCAGCGCGCCCACGCTGCCCTCCAGCAGCAGCCCCGACACGCCCTCCGACACGTCCGCCACGAACCCTGCACACATAACAGTTTATATTTTACTGATACGCATACGTTGAACCTGCTTCAGTTCGTAAACAGTTCATGAACAAAAATATATCTTATTTTATCAAGAAGCCAAAACTTCCATTAATTAAACTCCAAACTCATAGCAATAACAATACGAAAATTCCAGTAGTGATGCTTATATTTTTTTATTAATTTATTCTAAGATTTTTAATTACCTCCATAATATATTACGACAATAAAAGTCATAAAAAGTAGTGTTAACAAAAATAGTTTAAATTTGTATAAGAATGTGTTCTCTTACCAAGGGGGTTCCCGAGGAAGTCGACGGAGCCGAGGATCTTGGCGGCCTGCCACTTGAGCTCGTCGCGGAAGTGGCGCAGCATCTGCTGGGCCAGCAGCGGCGCCGTGTCGAAGGCGTGCGCGCGCACGAACGGCTCCAGCTCCACGTGCGCGTCCTCGAAGCGCACGAGCGTGAGGCCGAGCCGCCGCCGCAGCGTGGCGAGGGAGCGGTCCAGCTTGCTGGCTGTCACCATCGACAGGCGGATCTACGGGAATTCATCGATAAAATATCAAACTAATGTACAAAAAAGTTCTTATTAATTAATTACTTTTTTCTTTTCTTGGGTTTATAAGTTGAAAGTTGATTTGTTAAAAAAATATTATCTAAATAAATAAACACGAGGTGTCTCAAAAGAAAGTTCACACTTGTTTTGGTTATTGCGTGAACGCAACTGTTTCGAGGGGCGCGGGGGGCGTGTCAATCGGTAGCCTTGCTCTTAGGAATTTGGTCAATACGTTGTGCGTATGCGAGTTTTATAACAATTTTGATTCAGCGACAATAGCGCAAAAAATGTCATTGCGGCCCATACGGTCACTTTAGGCGAATGTAGAATGTATTAAGATGAAAATGGACTTCATCTGGAAACAAGACGTTGGTAAACTTTGGGAAACCCTCAATCATCTGGTTTACGCATCTGGTATACAAGCCTCTGACAAGCATCTTCAGGCTTTAAATCTTGCACGAACTGAATTTTGTAGGAGTTAAGTATTAAATCTTTATGCAAAATACGGCATTTAACGAACTGTGCACGTTTAAGGCCGTAGCGCGCTTTTGAATTGAAAAGTTCGCATCGTACCGAATAGATTTAGTGAAACTGTCTACGTTTTCGACGGTTCAAGAAGATCTTGGAAGCCCGGATTTTGGTTTTTCCAGTGTTGATTTGGTCTCTTTAAACTTCTTGGCCCATTTTGTAAAGAGTCGAGTTCTTGGCACATCATTCAAGTAACTAATATGTCGATTGTTGCAGAATTTTTTTCGCGCTACAGTCGTTGAATTACCGTTTTTATAAAATTCGCTTACGCACAACGCTCGGCTCGCTTCCGAGAAACGCTTCAAAGCAACTAAATCCCCAAGAGCAAGGCTACCGATTGATACACCCGCCGCGCCCCTCTAAACAGTTGCGTTCACGCAATAACTTATATAACAATATAACGGTTCAACTGACCTGGCTTGGTATAATTTGTATTAGCGCAAAGTAGTATCTGGTAGCGTTCAAGTGCGTGAGCTCGTCGAGCACGCGGCGCGTCTCGAACTCGGCCTCGTCGGGCTCCGGCGCCGCGTCCCCCGCGCCCCCCGCCCACGCCCACAGCGCCAGCAGCAGGCGCTCCTCCAGCCGCACCTCCAGCGGCTGCAGCGCCAGCACCAGGTGCTCGAAGTACAGCGCGCGGTAGGCCGGGCGCGCGCGCAGCAGCTGCAGCGACGCGCGCAGCGCCGGCTCGCCCGCGCCGCCCGCGCCGCCCGCCGCCGCCTCGCCGCCCGCCGCGTGCAGCAGCACGGGCGCCGCCGCGTCGCGCAGCGCGTTGTCCGCCTGCAGGCGCTGCACGGCCAGCGCCAGCCCCGCGCGCCGCCCGCCCCACGCGCCCGCCGCCGCCACGCCCGCCAGGCGCGCGTGCAGCAGCTCGCCGCCCGCGCCCACCAGCGACACGCCCAGCCCCGCCAGCGCCAGCTGCAGCGCCCACTCGCGGCCGCCGCCCGCCGGCGCGTCGTCCGCCGGCGCGCCCGCCAGCCAGCCCGCCTGCGGCGCGCGCGCGTCGCGCACCGTGAGCACGCGCGTGGGGCCGTCCGCCGCCAGCGTGACGCGCAGCTCCCCGGAGCCGGGCCGCAGCGTGGGCCAGGCCACGTCGGCGCGCGCGTCGCGCCCGGGCCGCGCCAGGTCCAGCAGCGCGCGCGCGCCGGGCACGAGCGCGGCGGCGGTGACGCACAGGTTGCGGTGCGCGCACGCCATGCGGCCGGCGGCGGCGCCGGGCGCGGGCGGCAGCAGGCGCCACGACTGCGTGGACGCGCGCCGCGGGTCCGCGCGCCGCAGCACCAGCCCCGCCGCGCGCCCCGGCTGCGGGCCCGGGCCCTCGATGTCCAACACCTACACAAATTCAGTATAACCTTTTACGCTTTGTAGGGATCCTCTAAAATTTGTCAGTCCTTTACTAAAAAGAATTCAACTATAAATAGAGAAAGACGCACGTTTGCACTTTTACAGCCAGCGTTCGTATTATTGCACAGCAACTCTAGCTCAAATTACAGATCACTAATTCAATATTCACATGTAGAAAAAGCAACTCTACGATAAATAAAGAAATAATTTGTTACTACAAACATCATTTTAGTTTCCTCGAAAACTCAGTGACATAAGTTTACATAACGTCATCGCGTGTATCGTGTTTCGTGATTCTTCTGCCCAAAATCAATATTTTTTCACTCTATGCAATTCGAAAAAAAATTGTGACTTGGTGAAATAACTACAATTGCTTGTTAAATAGATACTTTAGGTGTATTGACACGTGAAAAGTGACTTGTTGGGATTTATATGTATTTCGGGTACTGTTCAAACACACATTAAAGCAAATTTGAAAAATATTCAATCGAAAACACAAAAGTATTTAATTGTTGTGACAAGCGCCCGTCACACACGAATTTATACGTAGTATCTCAATGTATAATCTCAAAGTATCACGTCCTCGAATTGCAAAAGTGACCCATCAGTACCCAGTATATCACAGGTAAGCTAAAATTTATTGATTTTTAAGGGCATACTGTTTCAAAAACTTACGTGGATGGTTGCGTAGAAGGTGCTGACGATAGATTTGAAACGAAAAACATAGGTGATTACCTTGAGTGCTGGTTGGAACATATTTAAACAAAACTTGGCGAAAACGCAGTAGAGATTTTGGCCAATGTTCTTTACTACTCTAGACGCGAGAAAACTCCTACCACGCAAATATCC
Source organism: Stenoptilia bipunctidactyla (assembly GCA_944452665.1). NCBI lineage: Eukaryota > Metazoa > Arthropoda > Insecta > Lepidoptera > Pterophoridae > Stenoptilia > Stenoptilia bipunctidactyla. The sequence goes on from OX101732.1 coordinate 1,062,438, forward strand.
AAGAATCCACTATATCCACTCTACGCTTTCTTGACAAAAATTATTGTTTTATTCTCTTTCAAAAACGTTTAAAAGGCTTAATAGCTCGAATAGTAGGTAGTACGGAATGAAATGATCTAATGCTTTGGTTCAGCAGTTAAATAGTAACTCACAGCGGCAGTGGGCAGCAGGTCTGCGGGCGGCAGCGCGTCGCTGGGCTGCGGGGGGGAGCTGCCCTCGTGCAGCAGCGCGCCGCCCGGCGCCAGCCGCCACAGCTGCGACCTGGTGAAGGGAGTCCTTTAATACGCCACCACGCCACACGCTCCACAACAGAACACAATCTAAACATCTACGTAGTATTAATAAGATTTCAATACCTACAACGCATTAGTCTAAATATATTTTCTACTTAGATGTAACACTATAAGTAATAGAAAAAAACAAACCTGTCTCCATAGCGCTTCTTGCCTAGGACCACTATATTGGAACCCATCGGAACTTCCAAAACTAATACGTCATCCTGATCTGTCGACGACATGTTGTTGCCACTGAAATAAAAAAACAATATAGTTAAAAGAGTCGAAGATTTAAAAACATGAAATCCGTTGAGTCGTTAAAATGCATTTTCAAATAATAATGTGGCGTCCACAGACGTGAATCACACAAATTGAAATATTATTGTCTACGAGTTTTTTCCCGCAACTTCGTACGCGCTAAACTACCTTCCATGTGAGAATATCAGAAACTCCTTCCATAATACAACCAGACATCCTTTTACGAAGGGAAAAATTACAAATACAACCCATATGTATTTTTACCAAGTTTCACATTGTACGGATTTACTCAAGGAATAAAGTTTTTCATACAAACTAAAAAGTTAAATTTTTTGTTCCCGTTGGAATTTCGGGAATTTCTTCCTTAGTGCTCCCCTATATCCCCAAAAGAATGTATGTTCCACAAGTCTTTATGTCCAATAGTTATGTCTGTAGTCAATCGTTGTTAGTCAATCCATCAGTCAGTAACGGAAAAGTTTTATTGGTTTAGATTAATCAAACGTGCTTGATTATAATAACAAGGTAAGATTAAATATTTTTACTCGTATATTTTAGAATATTAGTACATTACTGTGTAATTAGTACATCCATCGATGCCTCTGTTGCCAGCCACAGAGGCATTGATGGATGAACGTGTAGATGCGGCCATGGTAGGTATAGTACTTTTCTCAAATAATGCGCGAAAATTGAAAGTATTTAAATAAAGTAAGTATTTAAATGAAGTTTACGAACAACTAATATCGAGAACACATGGTTGTTACCTGGCGACGAAGGCGATGAGTATGAAGTTCTGGTAGAGCAGCGTGTAGGTGGCGGGCAGCGGCGCCAGCGGCACGGTGAGGCGCGGGCCGCCCGGCGCGCGCAGCGCCAGCGCCGCCGCGCCCTCGGGCTCCGGCGCCGCCCAGCCCAGCGACGCGTGCGCGCCCACCGCGCTCTCCTCGCTGCTGCCCACCTGCGCCGCGGCAACGCGTCATGCTACACTACACTTCTATGCATCTAACATACTCATCATTTCATGACCTTGAAATATTTATTTCATCTTATATGAAACTGTGAATATAGTGATAATTAACTTTACAACATTTTTAATTTTAACTCCAAATGAGTGCATCCCCGTACCTCACCCCAAACAGAAAGATTTCTTGTTCAAAATATTTTTTTCATATCTACACATTTAATACCTATCACACAAAAAAAAATCTTCAAACGCTTATGAGTACTTAATAATTTTATCAAATCTTTCAATAGCATTAGTGTATTGTCTTCAAGTTCTTCATTTATGTTATTGTAAATGACTGTTTGATTCCTTAATAAATAAATAAAAAATTACTGAAAAAGTAAAGTTAAATATAAAAGATTTTTGGTAGCAATCAAGGAAGCCCTTGCTACGTGGTAAGTGTTAAGCTGTACCAGAGCTAGCGACAGCGACGGCGCCAGCATACCTGGTGGAACATGAGCGAGACGGGGCAGTAGTTGTCGATGCGCAGCGGCGGCGGCGCGTGCGCTCCGTCGCTGAACACGGCCAGCACGGACGCCGCCTGCGCCGCCAGCTCCACGCGCAGCATGGCACGACACATACCTGGTGGAACATGAGCGAGACGGGGCAGTAGTTGTCGATGCGCAGCGGCGGCGGCGCGTGCGCTCCGTCGCTGAACACGGCCAGCACGGACGCCGCCTGCGCCGCCAGCTCCACGCGCAGCATGGCACGACACATACCTGGTGGAACATGAGCGAGACGGGGCAGTAGTTGTCGATGCGCAGCGGCGGCGGCGCGTGCGCTCCGTCGCTGAACACGGCCAGCACGGACGCCGCCTGCGCCGCCAGCTCCACGCGCAGCATGGCACGACACATACCTGGTGGAACATGAGCGAGACGGGGCAGTAGTTGTCGATGCGCAGCGGCGGCGGCGCGTGCGCTCCGTCGCTGAACACGGCCAGCACGGACGCCGCCTGCGCCGCCAGCTCCACGCGCAGCATGGCACGACACATACCTGGTGGAACATGAGCGAGACGGGGCAGTAGTTGTCGATGCGCAGCGGCGGCGGCGCGTGCGCTCCGTCGCTGAACACGGCCAGCACGGACGCCGCCTGCGCCGCCAGCTCCACGCGCAGCATGGCACGACACATACCTGGTGGAACATGAGCGAGACGGGGCAGTAGTTGTCGATGCGCAGCGGCGGCGGCGCGTGCGCTCCGTCGCTGAACACGGCCAGCACGGACGCCGCCTGCGCCGCCAGCTCCACGCGCAGCATGGCACGACACATACCTGGTGGAACATGAGCGAGACGGGGCAGTAGTTGTCGATGCGCAGCGGCGGCGGCGCGTGCGCTCCGTCGCTGAACACGGCCAGCACGGACGCCGCCTGCGCCGCCAGCTCCACGCGCAGCATGGCACGACACATACCTGGTGGAACATGAGCGAGACGGGGCAGTAGTTGTCGATGCGCAGCGGCGGCGGCGCGTGCGCTCCGTCGCTGAACACGGCCAGCACGGACGCCGCCTGCGCCGCCAGCTCCACGCGCAGCATGGCACGACACATACCTGGTGGAACATGAGCGAGACGGGGCAGTAGTTGTCGATGCGCAGCGGCGGCGGCGCGTGCGCTCCGTCGCTGAACACGGCCAGCACGGACGCCGCCTGCGCCGCCAGCTCCACGCGCAGCATGGCGCCGCGCGTGCCGCGGCACGACACCGTCAGCGCCCGCGGCGCCTCCAGCCTGCACACACCACATACATTATTGCTTATTTTTTAAGAAACTCGCATTCATATTTTCAAAATCATGCATTGGAAACAAAATATAATAGCGTATTTCCTTAAAAAAAAATTGGTGGTAAGTTTGTAATATTCATAAGAGAGATATATTATGTGGACTTGTTTTCATTATATCTTCGAATTATAAGGTGCTAGCCAGCAACGATCCGACTGTGTACTGCAGTGCACTGACCGGAAGCCGCCGGACCAGGCGGAGGCGGGCGCGCCGCTCGCGTCCAGCACGCGCACGCACAGCAGCGGCGCGCGGTCCGCCCGCGCCCAGTGCCACGCCAGCCAGCAGCCCGCCACCGCGCACACCGCGCCGTTGGACCCACACTCCTCCGCCTCCTGCAACAATTATCCTTGCGTCAGTTTACTCTGTTTACAGGTTTCGTAAGAACAAAAAAAGAAGGTTGTTGGTGTACCGGCGGCGCCTGCGCGAACTGCAGCGCGCGCGGCGTGTTGTTGTGCAGCTGGTAGCGCGGCTGCAGCGTCACCACCGTGGTGCGGCGGTAGCGGCCGCGCGCGCCGCGCACCGACACGCCCACGCTGTACTGCCGCGCCTGCGCCTCGTCCGCGCCGCCCCCCCCGCCCGCGCCGCCCGCGCCCGCCGCCAGCCGCCGCGCGCAGCAGCCCGGCGCCAGGGGGATCGCCGCGCACCTGCACGCACACGCAAGCTACGTCAAACCAATCCAATTGAATGTATCTAAAATAAAGCTCATTAACACGCGGGTTAAAGGTTTTTTTCACGCCAAAATACGTTTGTCTTTTAAGACGCCACATATTAAAACGTTTTGTCACTTAACATGGTCTACACATGAAGCAAAGAATATCAGTCCAACGTTAGAAAGATTCTGATTCAGACTGAGGTTCATATAACATAAATGTATGTATTTTTTAGTTATTAAAATTTCCTAATGAATAAAAATAATTATTCCTTACTTTCCTATATTTTTTTCGTTATCCAATAAAAAATTTTTAGTAAAGCAAATCATTTATAGACGAATTTTGAAGGGGAAATAAAATTAATAAAAGCATACCTATGAAAAAGACGTGAACGCATAGAACAAATACCAGAAGAAAACAAAATTAAATTCGAAATTGATTGGATGAATAAAAACCCGATATTTAAGCAAACACGTGAGTTATAAAATTGTGTAAGGATGATAAGAAAGCAGCCGGCGCTGGTCGGGCGGGCTACTGACCAGTGCGGCGAGGCGTGCTGGCGGCCCAGGCGCACGAGCAGCGCGGCGGGCTGGTCGGGCGGGCTACTGACCAGTGCGGCGAGGCGTGCTGGCGGCCCAGGCGCACGAGCAGCGCGGCGGGCTGGTCGGGCGGGCTACTGACCAGTGCGGCGAGGCGTGCTGGCGGCCCAGGCGCACGAGCAGCGCGGCGGGCTGGTCGGGCGGGCTACTGACCAGTGCGGCGAGGCGTGCTGGCGGCCCAGGCGCACGAGCAGCGCGGCGGGCTGGTCGGGCGGCGGCGCCAGCAGCAGCGGCGCCACCACGCGCGCCACCTCGTGCTCCGCGAACTGCCCCGCCGCCTCGTCCGCGCTGCCCTCCGCGCGGAACACCAGCGGCAGCCCCGACCGGTTCACGATCCAGTACGGCGCGCTGATCGACACCTGCGCACACACATTGCACTCGCTCAACTGCCTCAGCTAATTCAATATCTATTTTTATGTTAAACAAAAATTGCAGCAGCCTGATCTGTAATAACCTACCAGTATTTTGAAATATATCGTGTATGCTCGCGTTTCTTAATTAATTAGTTCTCAATAGATATATTTTTGAATATTAATTTATTTGAAAGCGAATGTAAATAGTCTTATCTTCGAAGTGAAGAATGTGATATATTGACTTTGAATAAAAGAATAGACTTTGAATATTTCGAGCTTGACTAAACGACAAAGAAGAAAGGCGAACGGCCTTTACATTGCCAGTACCGGTTTTATAGGATTGCAGAGGATGCACGTAACAAAAACTTGATCGTAGGTTTTAACGCTAGGATGGCTGGTATTCAAAATGTAATCATATGATTTATATAGCAATAAAATGTTTTGGGAATAAAATGTTTAAGCATGAATCGAACCTACAAATCACGCGAATATATTATAGTATCCTATCCAATTTCTTTTTTATTCTTTAGTTGGCACAAAATATTCTGAATTTTCACGATTATTTTTTAGTTATGCAAGCGACATAACAAAAACGAATCACTACATCCGACTCGAAGGACCAATATGTTCGGGCTGTACCGAACTTTAATGACTGCTATAGAATAAAACGATATAAACCGATTTAAACGAGTGTATTTGCCGAATGTTAGGTTAACACTGAAAAAAATATAAAGTAAATTGCTGTAATTGATTCATTAGGTATAAGTTGAAATATTGCTGATTATGGGTGTTCGATTGCAAACCGAACAGGTTTCATTGCTCCTCCTTTCTCTCACGAAACATGTTTTTTAACGTACAGCTGTATAAATTTTGTCCAATCGAGACCACAGATTAGGTACCTATTCCCAACAACTATTACAAAACTTGAGCTGCAAAAATATTTGCCTAATAATGCTCATTTAACTAGATATAGCCTAGTTTTGATACGTTTAGAATTTTTAGATATAATGCGGTACCCAGTTTGCCATTCGTCTTCCAAAAACTTCAATTTGATTTTACTTAATGTTATATATGTAGAAGAGACAAGTACACAGGCCTACCTTGAGCGCATGCGTGTCCGCGGCGTGCACGCGCGCGTGCAGCGCGAGACGGCGGCGGCGCGAGTCGCGCAGCTTCAGCAGCGCCGTGAAGGACGCCGCCGCCGCCGGCACCAGCAGCGGCGACGACCACCCGAACCCCTCCAGCTTCACGCTCAGCTCCACGCCGCGCGCCACGTCCACCTGACACACACACACACACGTCACTAACAACAAAAATCGCCAGACAATCACACCAACTACATGGCCCCAAGGTAAGTAAAGCTTGTGTTAGGGGATACCATGTAGCGAACTAGGGGGAACCTAGAATATAAATACGTATGTATAATGTATGTGAGTCACCTGGTGCAGCGCGTGCGTGCAGGCGGGCGCCAGCGCGGCGGGCGGCGCGGGCGGCGCGCGCAGCGACAGCTCCACGGGCAGCAGGTTCTCCACGCGCAGCGCCGGCAGCAGCGTCAGCGCATGCGCCACCGCGCCCGCGCCCGCGCCCGGCGGCAGCGCGCAGCGGGACACCACGCAGCAGAACCTGACAACCAATACACTGCTCAGTCACTGCGTGTTAGTGCCAGCAGTAATGCCCAACTTGTACATTTCGAACTAAATCTACTTCAACTTCGGAGCTTTGGTAAGATGAACTGACTGAACTTGAAAAAAATATAACTCAAATTTAGTTAAATTTTTTCAGAGTTATATTCAGTAGAATCAATAGGCGACTAAATTAACCGCTGAATATTGCAGTTATAGCAGTTTTTTTGCTTGAGGTACGTTTTACGTGTAGGTACAAAAGGTATATAGAAAGCTATGGTTAAAGTGGACCATAAAAGACTGCTTAAAAATAACCCGTTACGCTGTGCCGCCAAAGCGTAGAAGCAAAAGAATCTTTAAATTTATCATCGCTCAGTGAACACTGTTAAACGCCTCATTGGTTTGTCCAAGATGGTGTTGATTTTAGGATATAAGGTACAACGAAAAATCAGGCTCAAAGACGGTTAAGAAATTTGATACTCCCAATATTAGTACATTACTGCAGCGGCCGACAAGAAAGGCATTGATGCACGAACCTGTGAATCCGAGGCGAAGCCGAGCCACACATACGAAAGTCCATCAATGCCTAGTTGCGGCCAAGGCTTGTATACTACTTTTCTCAAATAATGCACGGAAATTAAACTAAGTAAGTATTACAATTCAGAACTTTTATTTGAAAATACAATTATTGAATGTAAAATTATTATTAAAACCAATGACGAAGTTGACGAAAAACTAATAACAATAGTTTTTTACGCGCCATAGAATTTTTTTTCTATGTGCAAGCCAGTTTTTGTTTCTAGTCTATATAAATGATCTACCCTATATGGTACGCAATAATCACGAGATTCTATTGTTTGCTGAATACACATCATTAATTTTTAAAATGATAAGACAAAAAATCAACTACGACGATGTAAACAATGCTCTCGCAAATGTTGTTCAGTGGTTCAATATAAATAATCTAGCTTTCAATAATAAAAAAAAACTAAATGAATAAAATTCTCTGCACCAAATGTAAAACAATTTGAGTCTGATCTGCAGCTTAATGGGAACAGGTTGAATCTAGTAGATAACTCTGGTTTTCTTGGAATTACCTTAGATTCTAAATTGCAATGGGGCGCCCATATCTCACAACTAGCGAGTGGACTTAGTTCTGCAGCGTTCGCGGTAAAGAAAATTTGCTCATTGACTGATGTTAATACGGCGAAGCTGGTATATTTTACTTATTTTTATAGTATAATGTCCTACGGCATTCTACTTTGGGGCAATGCCGCAGACATTGACACGATATTTACACTGCAGAAAAGGGCTATTCGTGGAATGTATAAACTTGGAAATAGAGAATCTCTTCGAGAAAAGTTTAAAGAGATTGGTATCTTGACCCTTGCATCACAATATATTTATGAAAACATTATGTATACTTATTTATAAGAATAGTAATAAATTTAAAACTAGGAAAGATAATCATGATAAAAATTACTCTGTAAGGACTAGGAACGACCATAAGTTAGCGTTTCTCAAATTAAGGCTGGCTAAAAGCAGCAAATCATTTATTGGAATGTCAATACGTATATATAACAAAATTCCGAAGTCAATTCAACCCCTGCCGTTCAATAAATTTAAATCAATCATTAAAAACACTCCATCAGAAAAGCTTATTATAAAACTAAATATTACTTAGACGATAAAAAGGCATGGGATTAAGCACAACAGGATATTTCTAAAAGTTTCTAATTACTTATTAATTTTGTTTACGGCTTGGCTGTGCAGTATATATATGACATACTGGTGACTGTCCCACTCACTTATTTTCTTGTCAAGACAACAGCAAGAACGTCATGCTCCCTCAGGCGGCATGGCTAGTGGTAGCGTCGGGTATCGGGTCACCCTCTTCCCTAAAATATGGTTGAGGAGGGTGATGGCTGGTGCTTGCGTTATACTCGTGAACGGGTGCTACTAGCGGTGCCAGGCCGTTTTGCTAATTATACTATGACGTCCATAGCTCATTGCATCTGCTATGTAAGCAATTTGGTTGTGGCATGACATTGGCTCTCACAATTAGCTGTCTTGTGTTTGTTTCTTTTTATGTCACGGTCAATTTGTACTGTACCTATTTGTATTAATTAGATAATTCTGACTGAAAAAGAGTGTCAAGAGTTTTTTCCGCTGGGTTTTTTTGTCTCTTGGTTTACTGTAATATCTTATTTAACAACTATCAACAACTAGTTAAAGCCGAAGTATGCGATGACTGACTTCATCAAGTGTTTTGTGAAATTCCTAAGATGAATAAAACTTTTTTTTTGTTCGAAATTTACATAAACGTTTGATAAGTTACTTCTTTGGTCACCATGTTGTGGAGTAGAAGATCGTTCAATTTTTAAATTACACGACAAATATCATTTTCCATAGTAATTTATTCGGCTGGTTAAACACACCAGATATGGATTTTCATACCACTATTGCCGGCCGCTGCTCGACCAGTACAGCAAGTTCAATTTATCTCGAAGAAGGTTGTCAAAATAATGCTCAAATTTATAAGCATTTTTGAGAAAAAGTGGTATGGTATGGTATTATACCTGTAGATGGCGTTGGGCGGGCAGGCGGCGTGCAGCACGGCGGCGGGCTGGTCGGGCGGCGCGCGCCACGCCAGCAGCGCGGGGCCGGGCGCGGGCGGCTCGCGCGGCAGCGGCCGCACCCACAGCGCGCCCGCCGCCGCCAGCAGCGGCGCCGCCCAGCGCGCGCCCGCCGCCACCACGGCCGCCGCGCCGCCCGCCGGCGGCACCGCGCTCAGCTCCGACATCGACCGCCACGTGCCTGCGCCAACACAAACAGTTATCTTTTAAACTGCATTCACATTTTATTCTCTTTCATTATTTATTTATCTACTAAACCTATTCCCGATAATACGATATACAAATTGACTTCGATGTGAAATTGCAGTACAAAAATATTTAATGCTGTGTGCTTGATACTCTTTTTCTATCTTTATGGATCATTGGAACAGTGTGATTTCCTTTCACTATTACTAAACACAAATACTTAAAAATTCATGAAAAAATTATACAATATTCTCTTAAATTCGTTCGTGATATAATTAATTCGATTTATCGTATAAATTTAATTTACTGCTACTATATTATACATTCAATCGAATTTCAACGAATCTAATTACGACCTTGACAACGGTGTCTAATATAATCTATAAATATAACACAATTAATAAATACTACTAAGTTTTTTTATTACTTTTTTACATTTAGTACCTATTCCATTAAAGTTAGAATGTACGTACGAGCTTTAACTTGGTCTACGGTTATACCTTTAAATGATTTAACAAGGGTATGATAATACGAAATACAACTCTACTATCGACTCTCAGAAGAATAACTTTGAAACAGAACTAAATGAATGAAGTAAGCGCTACAGAGAAGGCGTTACAATGATGTAGTGGGACTAACTATGGCGCACGCCGTAGTTGACAAGCAGCAGGAGCGGCGCGGCAGGCGGCGGCAGCAGCGGCGCGCGGGCCGCCCACGCCGCCCGCAGCGCCGCCGCCGCCGCGGCCGCCCGCCCCGCGCTGCCGTCGCCGCGCGCCGCCACTGCCGCCATACATACAACCACGCTACAGCGGTACGCACGACACAAACGACGCTGATAAACTATACCCCCTTGGTCAAGACTCATACCCTCTGGTATAATTTAAGATATCATAATATTAGCCAAAAAAACCTATGTATTTACAATACAGCAATGTTAGACCAACAAACTGAAAAATAGATTTTACGACTGCGGTTGCTATAAAAAAGCGGATAAGTTATTATGTTAATAACACCAGAGTCTTAAACATTATAGTGTACTGACTCTTGCCGTAACTTCGGCCGCTTGGAGTTCGGTTATATCGTAGCGTAGGCGAGCGCTAAATAACGGAAAGTAGAATAGCACGGACAAAGTCGGGAGCAAAAGCTAGTAAACTACAAAACTTATTTATTCACCACAATTTTGTTGATGAATTACTATGTTCTTTACCATGCCAGCTTTTTTCCTCTGGGTCTACCTAGGGTTCTAATTTCATTTCGTTTCTTAATGCCGAACAAGTGGGCCGAACAGTATATTGAAGAATATTGGGCGATCATCATCTTCGTGAGCCGAGAGACCCACACTGCTAGACAAAGGCGCCTCCCAAGATTCTCCACGTCGTCGCGCAGCCCTCATCTACCTTTTGACTTCCTATTAAGCGTTTTTTAGTAAACCTAAAATGAATAAAAACTTTTTGAATTTTGAATTTTTGCGCCAAAATTATCAGACAAGTGAAAAAAAATCTTTTCGTTCAAGTCTATACCCGCATATCTTAATGTCTGCCCCTGTGATTTGTTTATGGTGGGAACAGTATTTGTTTGAATTCGAAGGGAAGATTATTCTTTATACAAATCAAGTTTCCCCTTGCGTATATCCAGTTATAATTGTGAGCTTCCACTACATTGCGATGTAACGCTTATACCTACTTTTGGTCTAGTCTGAAATTCGACAGGGTAGTTTATTGCGTCATATTGTCGCGAAGCAACGGCTCGGGAACCGTCGCTTGTAGTTCAAAAAGGAAGAAAACTTCCTCTTCAGCACCCTTTTTGAACTGCGAGCGACGCACAGAGTGGTATTTGATGCTAAAAGTTGGCCAAAATTATTTAATACGCCGAAGCAATTTTAAACTATGTTTTATTTAAGTTTTAGTTAGGGAAAGGTAAAAAAAAAAAACATACGTAATATATAAAAGCATTTATTCGTCATTTACATCATCATTTTCGTCATCGTCTATAAAACTTATATTAAAAATATCACTTTCTAATAACAAACCTAAAACATCTGCCGAAAGTGGGTTATTTTTTTTATTCTTCCTCTTTCTCATACCTGTCAGAACAGGATCAGAGGTTAAGAGAAGCCTGTTAAAAACATCTGCATTGCAGGCTACCCTAGAAAGAAGCCGGAACATTCTTATATGTTTGTTGCGGGCTTCTGCCGCTTCTTCGGATAGTAGCCCAATAGGAAGTATTGCTTCCCTTATTACTTCAGCTCCATGACGTAAAACTTTATGTAAGTTATACAATTATACTTTATGGGTAAAAGTTATACAAAGAAACGTATAACTTGGCCGTTTCTTGGCAATAGTTTTCAAATGCCTCTGTGTTTATTTTAAAACCACAGCACAATGTGTCCAAGATTACTTTTAATCTGTAAATTAAATTAATATCTATTCCCGTAATGGCCGCCGATATTTCATAATTCTCAAATATCGTCCACTTGTGTTTCCGTCATTTGTATTTCCAAAGTTGGCTTTTGGTATATCCACCAAAAGACCGAGTTTTTCTCGGAATTTGTCCTGGATTTCTTTTTTTTTAATAATAATAATAATAATAATAATAATAAATTGTTTATTTCACAAATGAGGTACATAAAATTTTACAGTAAAAATACAGTTTGCTGAAACTTACAGTTAACACTTATTTATATTTTTACTGAGTGCACTACTTCCTAAGAAAGGGCAGAGCCCTGTAGCCATAGGATAAGTAGTTTTTGCTCAACCCATATTAATCTTAACAAAAACCAGTTATCTATTTCTAGAGTTTACACATTGGACACCAAAAACAAACAATAAATTATTATGTGAAAATCTTAAAGTTTAATTAAAAGTATATAAAATAAATTGTCAAGAGAGCATCAGTGTGGTTATGTTGTGTGTTAGTGTGTGAGTGTTTGTGTGTGAGTGTTTGTGTGTGAATGTGTGTGTAACTATTATTAAATATGTTTATAGAAAGGCAGAAAAACTGCGTATTTTGTTTTATTTTATTCTAATGGAGTCAGAAGATATTCGATTTGTTCATAGCTTTGTGTGAGAAGCCAAGATGATACCCTACGGTTGCATTCAAATTTAGTCAAGTTATGCAGGTTTAAAAGTCGATTTAAAAGATTGTACAAGTAAGGTCCAAGGAAAGGGTAGAATTTGTTACTAAATTTTGTGTTGAATTTTTCTTTCATGCAAATAATGTCTGCCCTGCGCTTAAGCTTTAATGTAGGATCAAAGATAGTATTCTTATGTTGGTAAAGAATTAGTGATAGGACAAAAAGCTGCCTTACTGTAAGGACTTCCCATGAATTGTACAATAGAGTGGTAGGAAAACGAAAGGGCCTAAACATGCATACCTTAAGTAAGATACGCTGTGATCTTTCCAGACCCAGCATAATGGTCTTGTGTACTCCACCCCAAGACGTTATACAGTAAGTTATAAGGCACTGACAGAGTGCACAATATATTCGTTTGAGTAAGTTAGGATCCATGACATGTCGCAAAATTTTAAAAGTAAAAATAAGCTTCCTAATCCTTGTACTAAGATGTGAAATATGTGACCTATAGTTTAAGTTTTGGTCGATAACTATACCCAGATATTTGAAAGTAGAAACACGTTCTAGAGGTGGACAAGAGCAATTTAATGTTGAGCACTGAGGAGCATGGGCTGTCAAGGTGAAGTCTTCAGGAGGTTGAGTTGAGTTCTGAATCGAAAAAGACATATATTTAGTCTTTGAGATGTTTAGGGTAAGGACGTTTTGTTGCAGCCAAAGAGTCACTCTATCGAGCCCATCCCTAGCTAAGGCAAGTGTGTCATCCCAAGTGTTCCCAGAAAACAACAGAACCGTGTCATCAGCGTATGAGAGTAATTCTCCACCTGTATTTAAGAAGCAAAGATTGTTGATGTATATAAGAAACAAGGTGGGGCCAAGAATACTTCCCTGGGGGACTCCATGTGAGAGAGGTAAGTCATCGCTGAAAAAGTCGCATATTTTAACGGACTGACACCTGCCGGTTAGGTAACTCCTAAAAAGATCCAGCTGAGATCCCCGAATACCAAGTTGTTCTAAGCGATTTAGTAGTAGAGGAATCGAGACAGTGTCGAAGGCCTTTGCTAGGTCAAGAAAAATTGCAATTATTTTCTTATGAGAGTCAAGTTGTTTAGAAACAAAAGATGTTAGTTTTAGAACAGCATCAGCAGTAGATTTGCCTCTGCGGAAACCAAATTGATTCTTCGACAGTAAATTGTATTTCTCAAGATAGCTTACCAGACGATTATTAATAATTTTTTCCAAGACTTTTGAGAGGATTGGTAATAATGAAATAGGCCGATAGTTGTTGACACTATCTCGACTCCCTGACTTATGTATAGGTATAACGATGGCTCTTTTAAGGTTTTCCGGAAATTCGCCTAAATCTAAACACAAATTAAATATGTGCACTAATATTGGGGAAAGTATTGCCTTGCAGTTTTTTAAAAGTTGACCTGAAATGTTATCCCAACCCACGGAACATTCCACTTTCAGATTTGAAATAATCCCTATGACTTCCGAAGTGTCAGTGTGAGTCAAGACAAAAGAATTCGGGCTGTGGACATAAGCCTCAGAGCTATTAGGTATTTCAAAGTCGGGAAAAGAAGGCTGTGGAATATTTTGTGCTAAAGAACAACCTACGTTTGCAAAATAGTTGTTTACGGTATTAATAGATTCTTGCTCAAAGCCATTCTTAAGCAGTTGCTGGGCACACGTTTCTTTTTTATTACCGAAAGTAACAGATTTAATAGCCTTTTTATTCTCTACCTCTTGTTTTTCCTCGGCAGTAAGGCGCACGTTCCATTTTTTTACTGGCAATCTATAGGCCACGTTTAATATGCTCTCGAAGAATCTTATTCTAGCATGCAACAATGATAATCCAAACTCAAAATTTTCTTTTTTACATGGCCTGTCTTTCTCCAAATTGTTGAACTCTAATGATGTGGCTCCGCATAAGTAGCATCTCATTGTCGATTTTGTGTGCGTTGCAGCATTGCATACTTTTCTGTCAATCATAGTAAAAAGCATTTTATGCTTGACTGAAAAGCTGTTGTCTTCCGTTTTAGTGAGTGTTTTTATCTGAGACTTAATATAATCAATCTCTTCATTTGTCACATCTGTAGTTTCTTTTATACAACGTATTCTAATCGGCCAACAATACCGTGGTGAAGATGGGGTAGGGTTTTGCCACAGTATTTTTCTTTCCGATCCGTAATCCAATTCAAGTGGTACCACGGAACTTTGAAATATGTTTGCGTCTGTATCGGCATCATTTTCAAATTTCATTTTATACTGCATCTGTTGAGATCCATCGCAGCCCCATTTACTTATTAATACCGTAATTAAGTTTATAAGTATATCACATACCTGCTTTGGGTAGCATAATGCTTCCTTTAAGCCACTCGCCATTATTTTCCAGGAGTCTGGTCTTTGTGTTACGAGCAGCCGACCATTTTTGTTTAAACTGATGTTTGATGATGGAAAGTTTCTGCTTTACTTCAGCAATACATGGGTCATTTTCTGCATATTGCTTGAGCAACTCCTTCTCCATAGATTGCAACTTTTCATTAAAAGTTGAGGTATTTGAGCTTTCCTTTATATTAAATAACTCATTGCGAGTCAAAACTCTCATTTCAGAAGAGCCTATAACAAAAACAGACAAAATATTAGTAAAAATTAATTTAATTAGTAAGGAAAGTGCCTACGGAAAAAAATCACGAAAAATGGAGGGGTGCTTTGGGGTGGCGGTATTTCACTTAGTTACAATCTAAAAGGTCTACTCTATAACTAACTGTTACAATTTTGGCTTAGAAATGATAAGAAATAAATTAAAAATGCCTTTGTTCCGATAAAATATGTTTTTTTAAAGCAGTTTCTAGATACTTATTTCTTAAGTATATAAATAAAGAATGGCTATATATCAGTTGCTTAAAATAAGTTTCAAAGAAAGTACATACCTGGCTGTGCACAATCCATGTTGAAAACCACCACAAAATGGTTAAAACACAAGATGACAAATATTTGGAAAACCAAAAAATCTGAGCGCATCGAACAATCACACGTACAATGTTGGCGAACGGTAACTTCCGACTGAGCTGCCAGAGCGCAGGGAGACGCTAGCGCTTTGTAATCTTTTCTATTGTTTGGAGCGGTTATCCTAGTTTTCAGAAACAATCAATTCGAGGAATTTGGACTAATTTAAAAAAAATCGATTTTGGCCAACTTTTAGCATCAAATACCACTCTGTGCGACGGTTCCCGAGCCGTCGCTTCGCGACAATATGTGTTAACCACAGAGTCTATTGACATGTAAAGTCACGTCTATTATAATGTATACGTTTTCATAGGACTTATGTTCACCTTATTAACTTATTACAACGCATTAGTTGCAAAGTATATACATTTTATTAGACATGACCGTACATCATTCCTTCTCTTCAAAACAGTATATCGTTAATTTCCGCTGCTTGGTCGTTTATAGGGGTCAGTATGGCACGTTCACACAACCATACCATTGTTTTATTAGGGATGGTTATCATTCCGTCATTTGTAGGATATTCGCAAATTCACCAGAGGACTGTTTTTTTCCTTAGTGTACCCCCGCATATTTTTTGAGAGCTTGAGGATTTTGATTATAGGCCCTAAACTGGCTCTCTTAAAAGAAGCCTTAATTTCATCTGCTCTAGTTCCTTTTAGCACTACTGGTAGAGTTTGCCTAAAATCTCCAGCCAGCAAAACTGTTATACCACTCATTAACTTCTTTTTCTCTTATATCTCGTAGAGTTATGTTGAACGCCTCTTATAGCAAATTTATAAGGAATGTATTGCCTGTTCCACCGGGAGCCTCTAAATAACTATATCACCCTCAGTTGATTAAATTTTTGAGTCAATTTTATTGTTAACTGCTTTTTGTTAGTCATTCAGTGATTCTTCATTATTTTTAACTGTTTTTTCTAATTAGCATCAGTCGTAACTTGAGTCTTTAAGGAACTCTCTATATTACAGTTTTCATTCTTTGCTTGACTGAGGTAACCAATACTCTTTTAGTAGTCGACCGCATCTTCTATTATTAAAAGGCATTTGTTAAATACCACATCTATTATGTGCTCAATATTCACCTGTCTTCTTATTTGCCTTCTTAAATCTTCCGAAAGGTATTCTTTGAATTGCAAAGTAGGAGCTGATTAACAGACGCGTTCCTTAGATGAATGTTAATTGTATAATAAGATGCATAGGAAGTGCGTCACACACTACAAAATTTCTCCCAAAATCTTAAAAGGTTCTACTTAGGTACTTGACAGAACACTAAAATAATCGTTCCCGAATCATTTGTGATGATTGGCAAAGTGCTGTCTCATCCTATGCTGCAAACAAATGTTGATCATCTTCTAGCAAGCCGAGAGCTTTGCACGTTGATTGGAACGTGTAATACATAATATGATCATCTACAGTCTTTTCAACACACTTGCTTGTAAAATGAGCCTAATTCTAGTGAATTTAGAACTATAAACTGGGCTATAAGTCACGCGTGCATAATATATTATACCCTAGTGCATAATATAATGAATCCTACAAAGTTGAATTGTACCTTTGTGCAAATTAAATGCGAGTAAACAGAGCATATTTTATTGATCCGGGTTATACATAAATTTTATTTCAGAAACAACAAAGAGGTTTTATACCACTTCAAATCCATATACATTTTTAAATGTTTGCGCCTTATATTAGTTAAACAAAATTGTATCTCAAACAAATTATTCACAATTTACAATAATTTGTTATAAAATATTAAAATATTTGGATTTACCACTCCAAATTAAATATTTTCATGTATATTTTATTAAATATTTTCATGTATATGCTATACAGCCATTGACACATTTGGCGGAAAAAAAAACCTACGCGCATGCGCGAAGTTCGGCGCCATTTTTCAATCACAATTCACAGCTTTGTTATCAAGTGTGTTTGTTATTTTATGACCACGTATGTCTGTCTTTTACTCACAAGTGTGTTGAAAAACGTCGTATGTAACTCGTGAGCGTTGCTAATTACAGTCTCGGCTCATTATTAAGCCTCGACTGTAATTAGCAACTTCGCTCACTTTTTACATAATATACTATTAACGCTTCAAACGATCTCATGAAGAAGCATGCAAAGAAAATAAGGAAGTAAGTATTTAATTCCCTTCATGACCTATGAATATTTAGAATACATGTGCATTTATATTTTAATATCGGTACCCACCTCAATTAGGTTTTCAGAAAATCCAGGACAGAATGATGAGAAGGGTTTACAAGGTAATGAAAGGTGATGTGTTGAAATGAGCGGCGGCAGCGGCGGCGGCGCGAGGGAGCGAGACAGCGCACTGACCTTGCGCGGGCGCGAGGCGCAGCTCCACGGCGTGCGGCAGGCGGTTGTCGAGCGTGAGCGCGCCGCGCACCGTCACCAGCTTGCGCGCCGCGCCCTCCAGCGTCACCTCCACCACCACGTGCGCCGACGCCCCGTCCTCACAGCGCACTGACCTTGCGCGGGCGCGAGGCGCAGCTCCACGGCGTGCGGCAGGCGGTTGTCGAGCGTGAGCGCGCCGCGCACCGTCACCAGCTTGCGCGCCGCGCCCTCCAGCGTCACCTCCACCACCACGTGCGCCGACGCCCCGTCCTCACAGCGCACTGACCTTGCGCGGGCGCGAGGCGCAGCTCCACGGCGTGCGGCAGGCGGTTGTCGAGCGTGAGCGCGCCGCGCACCGTCACCAGCTTGCGCGCCGCGCCCTCCAGCGTCACCTCCACCACCACGTGCGCCGACGCCCCGTCCTCACAGCGCACTGACCTTGCGCGGGCGCGAGGCGCAGCTCCACGGCGTGCGGCAGGCGGTTGTCGAGCGTGAGCGCGCCGCGCACCGTCACCAGCTTGCGCGCCGCGCCCTCCAGCGTCACCTCCACCACCACGTGCGCCGACGCCCCGTCCTCACAGCGCACTGACCTTGCGCGGGCGCGAGGCGCAGCTCCACGGCGTGCGGCAGGCGGTTGTCGAGCGTGAGCGCGCCGCGCACCGTCACCAGCTTGCGCGCCGCGCCCTCCAGCGTCACCTCCACCACCACGTGCGCCGACGCCCCGTCCTCACAGCGCACTGACCTTGCGCGGGCGCGAGGCGCAGCTCCACGGCGTGCGGCAGGCGGTTGTCGAGCGTGAGCGCGCCGCGCACCGTCACCAGCTTGCGCGCCGCGCCCTCCAGCGTCACCTCCACCACCACGTGCGCCGACGCCCCGTCCTCACAGCGCACTGACCTTGCGCGGGCGCGAGGCGCAGCTCCACGGCGTGCGGCAGGCGGTTGTCGAGCGTGAGCGCGCCGCGCACCGTCACCAGCTTGCGCGCCGCGCCCTCCAGCGTCACCTCCACCACCACGTGCGCCGACGCCCCGTCCTCACAGCGCACTGACCTTGCGCGGGCGCGAGGCGCAGCTCCACGGCGTGCGGCAGGCGGTTGTCGAGCGTGAGCGCGCCGCGCACCGTCACCAGCTTGCGCGCCGCGCCCTCCAGCGTCACCTCCACCACCACGTGCGCCGACGCCCCGTCCTCACAGCGCACTGACCTTGCGCGGGCGCGAGGCGCAGCTCCACGGCGTGCGGCAGGCGGTTGTCGAGCGTGAGCGCGCCGCGCACCGTCACCAGCTTGCGCGCCGCGCCCTCCAGCGTCACCTCCACCACCACGTGCGCCGACGCCCCGTCCTCACAGCGCACTGACCTTGCGCGGGCGCGAGGCGCAGCTCCACGGCGTGCGGCAGGCGGTTGTCGAGCGTGAGCGCGCCGCGCACCGTCACCAGCTTGCGCGCCGCGCCCTCCAGCGTCACCTCCACCACCACGTGCGCCGACGCCCCGTCCTCACAGCGCACTGACCTTGCGCGGGCGCGAGGCGCAGCTCCACGGCGTGCGGCAGGCGGTTGTCGAGCGTGAGCGCGCCGCGCACCGTCACCAGCTTGCGCGCCGCGCCCTCCAGCGTCACCTCCACCACCACGTGCGCCGACGCCCCGTCCTCACAGCGCACTGACCTTGCGCGGGCGCGAGGCGCAGCTCCACGGCGTGCGGCAGGCGGTTGTCGAGCGTGAGCGCGCCGCGCACCGTCACCAGCTTGCGCGCCGCGCCCTCCAGCGTCACCTCCACCACCACGTGCGCCGACGCCCCGTCCTCACAGCGCACTGACCTTGCGCGGGCGCGAGGCGCAGCTCCACGGCGTGCGGCAGGCGGTTGTCGAGCGTGAGCGCGCCGCGCACCGTCACCAGCTTGCGCGCCGCGCCCTCCAGCGTCACCTCCACCACCACGTGCGCCGACGCCCCGTCCTCACAGCGCACTGACCTTGCGCGGGCGCGAGGCGCAGCTCCACGGCGTGCGGCAGGCGGTTGTCGAGCGTGAGCGCGCCGCGCACCGTCACCAGCTTGCGCGCCGCGCCCTCCAGCGTCACCTCCACCACCACGTGCGCCGACGCCCCGTCCTCACAGCGCACTGACCTTGCGCGGGCGCGAGGCGCAGCTCCACGGCGTGCGGCAGGCGGTTGTCGAGCGTGAGCGCGCCGCGCACCGTCACCAGCTTGCGCGCCGCGCCCTCCAGCGTCACCTCCACCACCACGTGCGCCGACGCCCCGTCCTCACAGCGCACTGACCTTGCGCGGGCGCGAGGCGCAGCTCCACGGCGTGCGGCAGGCGGTTGTCGAGCGTGAGCGCGCCGCGCACCGTCACCAGCTTGCGCGCCGCGCCCTCCAGCGTCACCTCCACCACCACGTGCGCCGACGCCCCGTCCTCACAGCGCACTGACCTTGCGCGGGCGCGAGGCGCAGCTCCACGGCGTGCGGCAGGCGGTTGTCGAGCGTGAGCGCGCCGCGCACCGTCACCAGCTTGCGCGCCGCGCCCTCCAGCGTCACCTCCACCACCACGTGCGCCGACGCCCCGTCCTCACAGCGCACTGACCTTGCGCGGGCGCGAGGCGCAGCTCCACGGCGTGCGGCAGGCGGTTGTCGAGCGTGAGCGCGCCGCGCACCGTCACCAGCTTGCGCGCCGCGCCCTCCAGCGTCACCTCCACCACCACGTGCGCCGACGCCCCGTCCTCACAGCGCACTGACCTTGCGCGGGCGCGAGGCGCAGCTCCACGGCGTGCGGCAGGCGGTTGTCGAGCGTGAGCGCGCCGCGCACCGTCACCAGCTTGCGCGCCGCGCCCTCCAGCGTCACCTCCACCACCACGTGCGCCGACGCCCCGTCCTCACAGCGCACTGACCTTGCGCGGGCGCGAGGCGCAGCTCCACGGCGTGCGGCAGGCGGTTGTCGAGCGTGAGCGCGCCGCGCACCGTCACCAGCTTGCGCGCCGCGCCCTCCAGCGTCACCTCCACCACCACGTGCGCCGACGCCCCGTCCTCACAGCGCACTGACCTTGCGCGGGCGCGAGGCGCAGCTCCACGGCGTGCGGCAGGCGGTTGTCGAGCGTGAGCGCGCCGCGCACCGTCACCAGCTTGCGCGCCGCGCCCTCCAGCGTCACCTCCACCACCACGTGCGCCGACGCCCCGTCCTCACAGCGCACTGACCTTGCGCGGGCGCGAGGCGCAGCTCCACGGCGTGCGGCAGGCGGTTGTCGAGCGTGAGCGCGCCGCGCACCGTCACCAGCTTGCGCGCCGCGCCCTCCAGCGTCACCTCCACCACCACGTGCGCCGACGCCCCGTCCTCACAGCGCACTGACCTTGCGCGGGCGCGAGGCGCAGCTCCACGGCGTGCGGCAGGCGGTTGTCGAGCGTGAGCGCGCCGCGCACCGTCACCAGCTTGCGCGCCGCGCCCTCCAGCGTCACCTCCACCACCACGTGCGCCGACGCCCCGTCCTCACAGCGCACTGACCTTGCGCGGGCGCGAGGCGCAGCTCCACGGCGTGCGGCAGGCGGTTGTCGAGCGTGAGCGCGCCGCGCACCGTCACCAGCTTGCGCGCCGCGCCCTCCAGCGTCACCTCCACCACCACGTGCGCCGACGCCCCGTCCTCACAGCGCACTGACCTTGCGCGGGCGCGAGGCGCAGCTCCACGGCGTGCGGCAGGCGGTTGTCGAGCGTGAGCGCGCCGCGCACCGTCACCAGCTTGCGCGCCGCGCCCTCCAGCGTCACCTCCACCACCACGTGCGCCGACGCCCCGTCCTGCACACAGGAGGGAACCGTTACACGGCGGAACTCTCGGGCCCTATCACAGTTTACTCAGAATTGTTAAACTGTTCCAAAGCGTACATTTTTTAACAGTTCTCAATGGAGCTAACGAAAGTAAACAATGGGGGTTTTCGCAATTTTTTTATATGGCAACTTATTCTGGTGTCACTGTTGTCAATCGAACGGTTGTTGGTGGTTTTAGTGCTTGAGATTTTGGATTTTAGTATTTGAAAATGAATAAAAAAAATTAAAAAATGATAGTTTTATAACCAATGTAGGAAACAGCGATACCAGTGACTCTGACGTTCCATTCATATAGAATTATTGGATTCAGATTTTGATTACAATGAATAAAAATCATTATTGTATTTTATTGTTTTATTTCAAGCCTGATTAATACTAGTTGCCTATCATTTTCATTATATACTTCTCATAAATAAATAGGACAGTACCAATATTGTTATGTTTTACACTAAATTTATAAAAAAAATAATGAAGTATCATGTTTGTTTAATCCGTATGTGTCGGGGTTACTGAAATGGGTTTTTTTTAAATTCGCCAGATTTATTCATTCGCTACTTTCATTAGTCACTGCCAGACTATATCTACAAAACTTTATTGAAAAATCGAAATAAAAGAATATTTCTTTCAAACAATCATGACAATATTTTTTTACGGTCCCTGATTAAAAAATAGGAAAGTTAGTAGCATAGAAGCTAGATCATACCTGTACTTGAATACTTATTAATATTGAACATAAATGAATCGTATTAAGATATTCGGTGGAATACTCGCCGGTTGCGTGAGCGTGCGGAAGTACGCCCCCTCGCGGTGCGCGCACACGGGGTCGGTGGGCGACCAGCCGTCCAGGCGCAGCGCGAGCTGCGGCAGCGGCGCGGGGTGCGCGCGCGCTCGCCCGAACGAGAACGCCTCCGTGCCGCCCGCCGCCACGCACGTCCACGAGTCGTCCGGCTGCGACCACGCTGCCGACGACGCTCTGACACACAGTACACTTCATTTAGATTACACCCGAAAAGATGCTTTCGAATCTATGTTTAGAAATATGGGAATAAAATTGCACTTTCTAATTAAAAGAAATGATAAACTTACTCATCGGAGGCAGTGAGGAGTGTCGTGAACCACAGTTGGTGTCCGGTGAGGTTCTTCAGTGAGTAAGGCACGAAGGGCGAGCGGCGTCGGTACCCCGGTGGGCTGCCCTTTGATGCTGATTCTGATCCGCTCTGTGGGCAAAACACGTATAATAGTAGGCTATTCGAGCACTAGAGCATGTAAGTAGACTCAAGGTTCAGTAAGTGTGATAAGACTACTGCCCGTTTGCACTAAACTCTACTAAGCATAAGCTTAGTTATGACATGCCTAAACTTTTTGATCCTAAGTTGATACGTATTATGACGTGCAACGAGAACTGATTGACTTTTATAGACATTTGGCCTGTCTGACGGTTCATTTCACATGATCGAAAAATAATGAGAACACTAAATAATGTATTGTGGGAATTTGTGTGGCTCAGGTTTCGTCAATATACCAACTAGTGAAGGGGAAAGGAATTTTCGTTTTTGAGACGATGTTTTATGTTTTATTTTTTTTAAATATACTTGGTAAAATATTAATAAAATAAACATCATTTTTTAATCTAGCGTATTGGCATAACTTTTCGAACGCCGTCGTAAGTGTCTTGCCTAAAGTTACGACACCAATTTCCCATGTCATAACTTAATGCAAGAAATTAAGCGTATCATATCAAATCAACCGTCAGACAGGACAAATTACAATAAAAATCAGAGTACAGTGCGTTCACAGTTGGTTTAACTCCAGCTGTTTGATTGGCTGCCATGAATCTTGGGTTGCCGTATTAAATTGCGATTACAAAATACCATTTGTACTACTAATAATGAAAGTCACCTATATTTTTGAACGTCTAGTCTACTATAATTATTTCATATTTGAGCGTAATATTCGTTCTTTTTTACAATATTTGGAAAATTTACAGCCATTTAGTTTACCTTGTTAGAAGCCTTTAAGAATAAAGAAGGCTATTTAAAATTTTTATGCAAACTTTCAGAGAAACTGGATGGTAGGGCCAATAAAGAGAAAACATACGTCAGAGGTAAACCAACTGCGAACGGACTGTACAGACTTAAGCATCGACTTAGGATCGGGATAAGGAGGAAGTTTAGTGCAGACGGGCATAATGTTCGGTAGTTTAGTTAGGAAGCATGCAAGTGCTAGTGGTGGCGTACCGCGGGCGGCGGCGGGCGCCAGGCGCGCGGCAGGCGGCGCAGCAGGCGCAGCGCGGCCGGCGTCACGTCCAGCAGCAGCACGCGCCGCGAGCGCACGCGCGCCTGCACGCGCCGCGCCGCCAGCGCGCCCGTCAGCGCCGGCTCCCAGCTGCCGGAGAACCTGCACACGCAAACATTTATACAACATACATTTTTTGTCCAATATAAAACCCATATCAAAGTTTAAAAAAGATACCCTATCCATTAGTGTATAACACCGGACAAATTTAACATTAGGCATTATTATTATTCCACATATTCTCATTTGTTTTGATTTAACCTCTCAGGGACGGACTACCCGAGGGCGGGCTCGGAATTTGTCTCCGTAATGGACGGACTACCCGTATACGGGCAGCGCATACTTCAATTCATTTTGAACCCCATATGTTGGACTCTACGGTATATTTTCGTTTGTTTCGTATTGCAAATGAATGAGCTATAAATAATCTACCATAAAAAGTTCAATCTCATCTGTCAAACAACAATTGTTGAACAAAAACTTCATTCAAAACTATACGAAAACTTTTCGTTGGCGAGTGAATACGTGTTTGTGAACTTGTGAAAGTTTGTGTTAAAAATTTTGGTTTCCCGTTTGTTTTTGTGTTGAAATGGGTAAGTACATTCATATTCTTCATATTTAGATAAAAAACTGTCCCTTTACAACTGCAAATTATAAATACAAATGATCGAAATCTTGACCTACCTTCAAATAATTTTCGAAACTGTATTTTCCTTCTGTTATTTATTATTTATAAAAGTAAACTGTACCCATGTTTTTATATAAAAAATATGTCAAATTTATTATAGAATTATATTGCAAAAAAATATATAACAATATTGGTAGTGTTATCAAAATAATTATAAAAAATCGGCGAGTACTCCCGAAATTCGCGCGCTCAACTCACACATATACAGTTTGACGCTGCATCTGTGTGCGTGAATCACTCTGGCTTTGAATAAAGGATGTTTGTTTTTTCGAAAGTCGTTAAAGTTTTTGATTACATTTTACCAGTAATGGATACCTGCATATTTCACGTGAATGTTTCGGGTTTCGATTATTATACAATGCAAGTATTATAATGCAGTAGGTATTATGTTTTGATTATATTTTCGTCAATGTTAGGTAAAAAAAAATCGCATTTATAATATTATATAAATATAATATATATCAATATCGACATTTTATCTAACGATATTAGTGTTGTCAAAGTATCGATCAGTTAGTATCGTATAAAATTGCAATAGTGTTGTGATTTTTGATATCGATAAAATTATTTTTTCATAAAACACAGTTATCTTTGAGAGTTGTGTCAAAGTATCGATAAATCTAATGTCGATATTTATATGCATTTGCTATAAAAGTAGAATAGTGCTTCGACTTGGTTGGTATAATTGAGCGACATTTTTTGAAAAAAAAAATTTTTGTAAAGCAATAAATATAAGGTGCGACATTATTAATGTCATATACTTTCAGGGGCTATTCTACTCATCAATATGAACAACTTTTGTCATGTGAACAACTTCGAAATCGCGAAAAAAAAATCAGCTGTTTCATACATTTTGACTAGTAGGTATTGAACATTTTGTATGAAACAGCTGATTTTTTTTTCGCGATTTCGAAGTTGTTCACATGACAAAAGTTGTTCATATTATTAAATATTATTATGTACAATATAATTAAAGTAATGATAAATCAAGCATATAATGTTATTAAATTCAATTTAGATCGACGACCGCAGACCCCTGAAGAGGAGCAACCCATCCCGGCTTTTGAGGTCACGGTGACGCCAGGGGGGTCGATGACCATAGGGACCGATGCTGTTTTATTGCAGAGGGTTGCTGCAGGGAGGCTCGGGCCATGGAGGCCAACATCAACTCCCGTTCTTGGTATGTGAAAATTTGAACACATGTATTTTGAAATAAACGCACTGAGACAAGTTGTGCACAGTAAAATAAATTATTTCTTTTCAGCCAGCCCGTCGAGCTCTTCTGCGGGCGATGAGCCCCCATGGAAAAAGCCTCGCAGCCAGAAATCTTTATTTTCTGGCGAAAGCAGCTCTCGCGGCCGGCCACTTTTGGAGCGGGAAGTTGAAAGGCTGATCAATATGGAGGACTCTGGCAGCGAGGTCGACGAAGACGAGGCTGGGGATGACCTCGAAGACTCTGCTTTCAACATGGCTGATTTCAACGACGATGAAATCAACGACATTGATACCAGCCATGTTCAAAACATGCGTGCGGTGGCCCAAACCCTTAGGGACCACATTATAGAAGAAGAAGAGCAGAGAAATTTGGGAAGGGATGAGGTGTTTACCTGGTCAGACGACTTTTCTGAGTTTTCTGGCCAGGAAGCTGAGTATATTCGATCACCCGGCCCTTCGCAAATTTCTCTGGATCACACGGAATTATTCGAACTTTTCTGGCCCGCTAGTGTCGTTTCGACGATAGTGCAAGAAACGAATAGGTATGCACAGGAGATCATCGAGCAATCAGCCGAACATCGAGCTCCTAGCAATTTGCTTATGTCTTGGGTGGAAACGACTGTAGACGAGATATATCGGCTGTTTGCTCTGATGATCCTTATGTCATTTTGTAACCGATCTCGTGTAAAAGATTACTGGACCACCGGTGAGATCGGTATCTATTACTCATAAGGTTCTTGCACTTTGTCGACAACGACAATATACCTACCAACGTAAGATCTTATGACAGGAAAATCGCAAAAATTCGCCCAATATTGGACCATTGCAATAGTGTATTTCCTTTGTTATATACACCGGGCAAGTACCTTAGCTTAGACGAATCCCTTCTTTTATGGAAGGGACGTCTAAGCTGGGTACAATGCATAAGATCGAAAGCCGCTCGATTCGGGATTAAGAGTTTCGAGCTATGTGAAGCTCTTACAGGGTATAACCTAAAAATTATCTTGTATGGAGGGAAGGATTCTTCGTTCGTCCAAGGACCTATCCATGGGTTTGAGAACCCAACAGCTAAAGTGGTTCTTGAGCTCATGGATGGGTACTTAGACGTGGGTCATACCCTGGTCATGGACAACTGGTATAACCAGTTGCCTCTGACCAGGTTTTTAAAATCCAAAAACACTGATGTGATCGGAACAATGAACCGTAATCGGCTCAATGTTCCGATCGCCATCAAAAATTTGACTGACAGAGGGTTAGCAAGGGGACATGTGGTGAGCAGAAATTGCGGTGACATCACAATGATAGCTTGGAAGGATGTTAAAATTGTCACCGTAATTTCGACATGTCATGGTAATGACATGGCTCCAAGTCGAAGGGCAGGGGAGGCTATAATGAAACCGCTGGCTATAAGCCAGTACAACAAGTACATGGGAGGCGTCGATCTCAAAGATCAAAAGCTTAGAATGTTCTTCATGGAGAGGAAAAGAGGCTCCAAATGGTATCACAAAGTATTTAGGAGGCTATTAAATACTAGCCTCCTAAATGCTTATATAATTTATTTAAAAAACCCGACGTATCGGTTGGACAGCCACCGAGAATTTAGGGCCAAAGTCGCGGCAGGAGTTTTAAATAAATTTGGCGTGGAACGTCAGGTGGTGGAGAGGCCGTCCGCTAGTGTGCGTTTGGATAGGAGCCGTGACCACTATCCAATCCAGGAGAGAAATCCTGAAAGTCACAAAGAGACGTATAAACGCGGTCAGTGTGTCCGATGCACCAAACGCGGTAAACGTCAGCGAGTAACTTTCCAGTGCACCGCATGCAAAGTTTTTCTTTGTCTTGGTGACTGCTGGAAAGATTACCATTCGTTAGAAAATTTGTAGTTTAGTAGTATTTTTTCCAAATTTTATGTTTTAAGAATGCTGTCTCTTTTTAACTAATTTCATAAAAATCAGTTCCACAAATATTCTCTCCTTAATCCAATTTTCATCAAAATCAGTTCAACAAACGGCCTCTTTTTCCAAATTTCATGAAAATCAGTTCAACAAGTGGCCTTTTATTTCCAAAATTCATCAAAATCAGTTCAAGAAATACCCACCTTACCAAATTTCATCAAAATCAGTTCAAGAAATACCCTCCTTACCAAATTTCATCAAAATCAGTTCATCGATTGCTATTACCCTGTCATAAGATCCCTATTTCCAAATTTCTTCAAAATCAGTTCAACGAGTGTATTTATCGACACTATCAAGTGTCACAGCACTAGTTTCATTACTGAGGCTATTGTAATATAATTGTCATCATATAATTATTTTCGTGCAATTATCTATAAATGTTAGTCGATAATGTTACAACACTAGTCCCAGTGTATTGAACGACACTGTGAATAGTTTCACAGCACTAATTTCATTACTGAGGCTATTGTAATATAATTGTCATCATATAATTATTTTCGTGCAATTATCTATAAATGTTAGTCGATAATGTTACAACACTAGTCCCAGTGTATTTAACGACACTGTCAATAGTTTCATTATTGTAATATAATTGTCATCAAATAATTATTTTCGTGCAATTATCTATAAACGCTAGTCGATATTGTTACAACACTAGTCCCAGTGTATTTATAGATAAAAATAGCTATAAGATATAATAAGTACCAAAGATATGTTAAACAAATAAATAATATATTATTATCAATAAAAAAACGATGTTCACTTATAATGTTTTATTTTCATTTCAAAAGTAACACCTAACTATATTCCAAATATTGAAACATGCTGTATAAGCCCGTGTCTGTACAAGTGGGTAACCAACGCAAGTTCCACTTGAATGCAAAAAAACATTTGAATAAATGGCTTTTCATTTGTTTATCTATAAAGCTTTCTATATTGAGTGGCATATGGTTGGAAAGGGCATTTCTTTTTCTTTTTAACTGTTATATTTGTTTTTTCATTTGATTGAAAAATATTACAGTTAATTTAAAAATACAAACATCGTAATAATCTACCTAATTTTGGCAATAGCTCTAGAATTTTCATGATTACTATTATGTTTATAAAGATATCATATTAGTTTTTCTTGTATTTCATAGGCAGATAAATTTATGAAACGGTAAAAAAAAAATTATTGTTTATCTCTAATATTTGGGGTGAAAAAAAAATTTTACAAATACGATAACCCTCCCGCGCTAATACTGCTTGCGTACCGCAATTGCTTCAGTTTTGAATTCGAAATTACGAAATAACTTTATATGAAAAAGATATACAAAAAGTACCATGTTTTTTAGGAAATTTTGTGTAGATTACAAAAATATAAAAAAAATTGCATAAAATTGTCACGTATTTTATAAGTAAGAAGTTTTTTCCGACTACTCGTATATTTTCAAAAACGCCTTGATAAACTGCCCTAAATAAAATTCAAGCAATATTTCTCTACGATATTTTTTGTTCTGTTAGCTAGCACAATTCATTAGCTTCTCAGAAATATAAACATCATCAACATTTGTTGAGGAGAACCGTCATAAATTAGATAAGAACGACTCAAGGGACTCGAAATGCGCGCCGTTTCGGATTACTGCCGTCCACGCGACATTCACGCGCGCCGCCGCTTCCGTCCCTGAGAGGTTAATAATGAATAAACATAAAACAAAAAGAGGTACTCATTTTAAAATTTACACTCATGTAACACCTACACGAAAATACCTTTAACAAAATCGACGTTAGAATAAATACCTCCAGGGTTCGATGAAGGGCTCCCAGCCGCCCAGCGTGCAGTTGTAGTACATGACAGCGAGCGTGGCGTCGAGGCGCCCCCCGCCCGGCGGCACGGGCTCTCCCTCCCCGTCGTCCTCCCCGCCCGCCTCCCCGCCGCCCGCCCCGCCGCCCGCCGCGCCCGGCGAGCTGGCGGGCGAGCACGCGGGCGTGGGCGGCACGCTGGGCGGCGCGCACGGCGTCATCACCAGCTTCGGGTCTTCTAAGCTCTCGTCGAACTTGCGCAGATCCTGATAGAAAAAAAATACTTGTAAAAACACATTAAACTTACGTTTTATTTGAAATTTGAAAATGTAGTTGCGATATTTTAAGTATGTAGATACCAGCCGTTAGTAAAATCTTTCTATTGTTACCCAATTTATTACAAAGTTATTTGATTTACATTTTATGTTAAGCTTTATGATGTTAATACAATTTATTTTTTATTCAATTTGTTAACAAGCTATTTGAACAGGCGTCGCAAGATTATTGTAGTTGTATAACTAAAACATTCATATTAGAAGTTAAAAAGTTATGCTCGGTAAATTTAGATAGTATTTTTTTTTTATTGTAATTTGTTACCTGCTCCAGCAGCAACTCCGACATAGAAATTTCCAGCAGCGGCACATCCGACTCCATGCAGTCGTCGATCACACACAGAGTGATGCACTCCGCTTCCACCTGCGATACACAAGCCAGTCAAGTACTATTTCTAATGTGCAATTAAAATTAACTTAATTCGACATCAAGCAATAAGTGCCGACTTCTAAATTGTGATAGATAATAAAAGCGGCATTGTCAGTCCAATCAAAATTCAAATTAAAAGGGAGGTTAACTACAAATTTTGAATAAAAACGTCGATGTTGAAATAGCATTCGGGCTCACTTTGATAGCGTGTATAGCCCACTCCGACTCCTGCTGCTCCGCGGGCGCGGGGGGCGCGGGGGGCGCGGGGCGCGGCGCGGCGGGCGGGGCGCGCGGCGTGCGCATGTTGGCCGGCATGTCCTCCTGCTCGCGCTCCGCCTCCACCGTGGAGCCTACACGCCAGAGGAATAAGATCTTCATCAGAAACTTGACTAGCATGTACGTGATACATTTAGAACGAGTAGCTCGCATTGTGCGCAATAAAGTTAAAATATCATTACCCTTTAAAGGCATAGCGCTTAGTAATGTGATCTCAGCTGTTATAATAGTGGAAATGTATACATATATTGTAAAACTATGTTCATACCTACTTATAAATAAGTATAATTATAAAGAATCATAATAATGAAAATATCGATGTGCTGGATAAGTGAGCTTGATAGTTGACTAACCAGATAAAGCGGCTCGTACTTGCACGGGCAGTGATTTTAGGATAGCTGTGAACATCTTCATGTCGTGGTACGACAGCTGGAACTCTAGTTTGCCCATGGATATCTGCAATTGTTGTGATCGGACAGTTAACCAATTGTTTCCTTCAAAATGTCAAAATAATAAGTTTTAAAAATTCACATAACTTGATAAAATATTTATCTGTTTTATGGAATTTACGGGAAAACAATACATTACAATACTAAGTAACAACTTAAATACAGATTTGCTGTTCAATTGTCGACAGATCTTTGGGTTTGTAATGAAGTAATAAGAACCGTGCGTGCGTGCATTTGTGTGTTACCTGCGCGGTGCGGTGTGTGAGCGCGGCGGTGAGCGCGGCGCGCGGCACGATGGGCAGCGCGGTCTCGTCCTCCAGCCCCAGCACGCACGAGAACACCTCCAGCTCGCTCAGCTCGCACACGGCGCGCCGCCCGCCCCCCGCGCCGCCCTCGCTCCCGCCCCCGCCGGCCGTGCCCAGCCGTAGCACGGTCGTGCTCTGCGGACAACAACCACATCGCAATGAAAGGCATCAGTTCGGATCCGAGAACGCTGCAGAACGCACGTTACCGTTTACGTATTTCTTTGCAACCTAAAAAGCACATCTGCTCAAGTAGCTGGGTTGCAGATGTGCTTTTTAGATTCATTATTATGATTAAGTGTGGAAGCTGCGACGCCAGCATCTCTGATGGAGCTT
Source organism: Stenoptilia bipunctidactyla (assembly GCA_944452665.1). Lineage (NCBI taxonomy): Eukaryota > Metazoa > Arthropoda > Insecta > Lepidoptera > Pterophoridae > Stenoptilia > Stenoptilia bipunctidactyla. The sequence continues at coordinate 1,094,010 of OX101732.1, forward strand.
CCACAGTGCTTGTCATCGTCAATTTGATTTTGCATGCGCAGGAGTTTCAGAAAATAACTACCCTAACCTCGGGATAAACAAGGCTACAAGGCGTTGTCTTGGGTGTAAAAGTGCTTCGTCCCCTCGTCCAGCGGAGGGAAAACCCATCGAGCCGCGTAGTAGACAAAGAACAAATATCTGTGCATAAAGAGCTCAAAAAAATATCAAAGAAGCTTTTGACGACCACTTTAGCGATGGGATAATACTGCTTGCCTCAGACGCTAGTGGTCGCGGGTTCGATTCCCACACGGAACAAGAAAAAAAAATGTTCCGGTCTGGGCGTTTATCTATATATGTATTTATATTCTAGGTTCCCCTTAGTTCGCTACATGGTATCCCATATTACAAGCTCTGCTTAGTTTGGGGCCATGTAGTTGGTATGATTGTCTGGAGATTTTATTTACAAAATGAAAATTTGAATGACTTATTCGAAGGTGTCGCTAAAACTGTACAATGCTCGGTACAAAAAAAAAAAAAACTTTATAACCAGAGTGCCTTCCCGACAGAAAGATGTGTCTGTGTGTTCAAAATTTATGGATTCTATAATCAACCTTATTACTAACAAACTAAGTTACATTCCCCTGAATTGTAAGTACGTTGCCTTTTTGTTTCTACCCACAGTTCTCAACATTTTATCTGAAATAGTTAAAAGTATTTCATTATATTGGAAATTAGATAATTTTTTGTTCCCTCTCTCTTTTTTTATAATTCTGTTGTTGATTGATAACATTATTTCTTGTTGTGATGATTATTTATTTATGAAGTTAGTTCACAATATTTCTCTACACTGAATTTCAATATTATAAGTATTTTTTTACAAAAAATTTCGATAGTAATGTTTAAAATTTTATACATACCAAATTTATTGTGTATTGGACTGTTAGAAACAAATTATTTTGCCGTGATTATTATTTATGACTTCTTGGTAAATCCACTATATAGGGATGGAAGTTCTGTCTGCGTCTGGTAGTCCGGTGCTAAAGAGGAGTGGGTTCAATTTGGCCAAAAAGAGCACTCGCACACTCACTAAAATATAGCCGATTAAATACTGTCAAACAAAGAACCTTGCGAAGGTTTCTGAGATACTTAGAGTTCAAATTGCATTTCATGACAGCACTTACAAAAGCGATGCTCGCGACACCGTCTCCTTCCTCTTGAAGTCCGCAAAGGCGTAGCAGATCTGACATATCTAAGTAAAATACTGAACAGAAATGTGGACTCAGCGGAACTACTAGAGCATGTCGGGTTTGCTGTGCCGTGCGGTACTAACACACGTAGTGAGAAGACGAAGTTGCATATCCCAATTGTCCGCACAAACTATCGACAAAACAGTTACTTTGTTCGCACTTGCAGTTTGTATAATTCACTCCGCGACGACTTTGTTAAGGACTTTTTTCAGACAGTATTGCATCTTTGAGACGTACATTTGCTTCCGAATTATTCGGTATGTATCAAGTATAATTTAATAAATTAGCTTCTCTGTTTATATTTGAAATACCTATCTTAATGTATCAAATTATTTCAAAAATCCAAATTAGTATTAGATGTTGATGTAGATGTATGAACAATAGTGGGCGATGGGTACGTATTACAACAAAAGCCGTGGCGTACCTTGAGTATGACGGCGCTGGTGTCCCACTGCGCGGCGTTCTCCACCAGCACCAGCTGCGAGTCCGTCACGTTCAGCTTCAGCTCCGTGCGGTGCGCCGCCGCCGCCCCCGCCCCCGCCCCCTGCTGCACCGCCTCTTGGCTGTAAGGCGACAAGCCATAAACTTCTGTGTACTAAACTAGACACAGGTTTTGCATTTTAGTACAATTTCAGATTGATTTAAGGAAAATTTTTAATATTTAACATCTAACAAACTCTAAAGATTTTTAAAGGATTACAAATTTGCTATGAAAGACACTTTATAAAATAATTAATAAATAAGATTTAGAATGGATATATCTTACATCGGAGAATAAGGAGCGTCAGACGCGGGTAGCGGCGGTTGTGAGAGGAACTGGAAGAACGCCTCCCACCAGTCCAATATAGCCATCAACCGCATATTGTTCACAAGTATAGTGTATGCTGATGATTCGGGGCGTTTTCTGTGGATAACAAATATATTTTTGAAAAAAATGCTCATAGCTGCGAGTTCATTAAATACTAAAATTTTAAATATAGGTATCTAATTTTCGACGCGCTGGAACACGGTGCCGCGCCGGTTGTCATAGAGATATAGACACGACACAGACTGTGTATGACGTAGTGACCTGGCGTGCAGCTCGGCCTGCACGGAGTGCGCGTGCGCCGGCATGGGCTGCACGATGCGCTGGAACACGGTGCCGCGCCGGTTGTCATAGAGATATAGACACGACACAGACTGTGTATGACGTAGTGACCTGGCGTGCAGCTCGGCCTGCACGGAGTGCGCGTGCGCCGGCATGGGCTGCACGATGCGCTGGAACACGGTGCCGCGCCGGTTGTCATAGAGATATAGACACGACACAGACTGTGTATGACGTAGTGACCTGGCGTGCAGCTCGGCCTGCACGGAGTGCGCGTGCGCCGGCATGGGCTGCAAGATGCGCTGGAACACGGTGCCGCGCCGGTTGTCATAGAGATATAGACACGACACAGACTGTGTATGACGTAGTGACCTGGCGTGCAGCTCGGCCTGCACGGAGTGCGCGTGCGCCGGCATGGGCTGCACGATGCGCTGGAACACGGTGCCGCGCCGGTCGTCATAGAGATATAGACACGACACAGACTGTGTATGACGTAGTGACCTGGCGTGCAGCTCGGCCTGCACGGAGTGCGCGTGCGCCGGCATGGGCTGCACGATGCGCTGGAACACGGTGCCGCGCCGGTCGTCATAGAGATATAGACACGACACAGACTGTGTATGACGTAGTGACCTGGCGTGCAGCTCGGCCTGCACGGAGTGCGCGTGCGCCGGCATGGGCTGCACGATGCGCTGGAACACGGTGCCGCGCCGGTCGTCATAGAGATATAGACACGACACAGACTGTGTATGACGTAGTGACCTGGCGTGCAGCTCGGCCTGCACGGAGTGCGCGTGCGCCGGCATGGGCTGCACGATGCGCTGGAACACGGTGCCGCGCCGGTCGTCATAGAGATATAGACACGACACAGACTGTGTATGACGTAGTGACCTGGCGTGCAGCTCGGCCTGCACGGAGTGCGCGTGCGCCGGCATGGGCTGCACGATGCGCTGGAACACGGTGCCGCGCCGGTCGTCATAGAGATATAGACACGACACAGACTGTGTATGACGTAGTGACCTGGCGTGCAGCTCGGCCTGCACGGAGTGCGCGTGCGCCGGCATGGGCTGCACGATGCGCTGGAACACGTTGCCGCGCCGGTTGGCCGGCAGCGCACCGTACCGACTATCACTGATCAGGATCTCCTGCGAACACCATAGAATAATAAAATTAAGTATCAAATATCACCTCAACAAACAAAATTAGAGGCTAATAAATGTATTCTTGTAAGTAAATTTGATAGTACGCAGGGATATAAATGTAATCTTCGAACGTGAGTGAGAGTCATGAGTTTTATTCAATTAAATTTAAAGCGAACAAAGTATAACATGGATAATAAATACGAAATCGAAAAGAAAATAAGTATTTAACTTCGGTTACTGTGCTATACATTTAGTAATAGGTTATGCATGGACCTGCGAGACGAGGTTGATGTCCTGACTGAGATCGGAGTAGTTGTCAAGCTGCAGGCGCGAGCGGATGAGGTTGACGCAGGCGAGCGGCGTGCCCGCCGCCGTGCGCAGGCGCAGCGTCACGTCCTGCAGCGACAGCTGCAGCGACAGCGTGCGCCACACCTGATGCACACGGAAAACGCCATGTCAATTAGTGTGATTTCATTCCAGATCTCTCTGATGACTTAAGTAAATCAATTAAGTAAGAAATCGATGTTTTCATTGGTAACAAAACATGAAACTTTGATAAAAGATTAAGACCGCGTTTGACTTCTATTTCACCAGTTGGTAAGTGAAGATGAAAGACCTTCATGTTCCAGCTTCCTCTCACTGTGGCCAAGACACGCTTAGCCATCAGTCTTGTGAGTCTGCTTAGCTGACAGTGAGAAAACCCTTACCTTTATATCTTCCCCCCATCTGTCTGTTGCCTTAGGTCTCACGGCACAGATATCCCGCCCTATTTATATATGTATGTATACACACACATTACTTTATGGTTAGTCTAGAGAATTAGGATACACACCATTGTAGAGTTGTAGGGATAACTAGGGTACTAGGATAGGATAGGGTACGAATGTGTCAGTTAATACTCACGGGTATTAACCACCGTCGTAGCTACTGTCCGTGTTAGGTAGCGACATCGTGTTTTAAATCTTGTCCATGTGATGGTGAACGATCATGAAGATTTTGGTGATACGTGCATCCAAGAGAACCTTATTCACTTTTCACGTTTAAAAGTAGCAAGACTATACCAGGTAAAGGTATTTGCGCGGCCTGTGGGCGCGCCATGGGATGACGCAAGGGGTTGTATCTGCGCGGGGGGAGTAGCACCGCCGAGGCATGCTTGCGGGAGGTACCTGCGCGTGCGGCGGCGGCGGCGCGGGCGGCGCGGCGGGCGCGGCCAGGTTGTGCGCCAGCACGCCGCGCAGCACGCGGTACTGCGCCGCGTCCAGCTCCAGCACCAGCGCCTCCAGCGTGCCCAGCACACGCATATCCGGCACTGCCCACCGGTACGATAACAGCTACATTATACATCGTGAAAAAAATAATGGACTTTTTCCTGAGAAATGGAAGGAAGCTTTTCTAAAACAACATTATTAACTACCGTCCAATTTCAAAACTTAAAGTTATAGCTAAATTATTCGAAAAAATAGTAAACGATCAACTGCACAACGCTATTGGTAAGTCACTTACTGTCAAACAGCATGAGATAATCTCGCTATTTACACTGATTATTAGCCTTTGATTAAGTGGATTTTTTTGTCCTAGAATACAAACTTTCTGCCACCGGACTGCACGGAAATCTCCTCCATTGGCTCATTTCTTGCCTCAGGAATAGGTCCCAGGCAGTTGTGATCGGCGGTTACCGTTCTAACTGGATATTTGCGACCTCTGGGGTACCCCAAGGCTCTATATTGGCTCCCCTATTATTTAATATTCTAATAAATGACATAACGTACTGTTTTCATAATGCTAAAATATTACTTTATGCCGATGATCTCAAGGTATTTATGAGTATCAAATCAGTTGCTGACTCATTGCTGCTTCAGGACGACTTAAATAGATTCAGTATTTACTGTCAGAATAATAGGCTTCAATTAAATGTAAAAAAATACTTCGTTATTTCATTCACTAGAAATAGGTTTTTTTTTTGTCTTCCATGCCACCTGATGGAAAGTGCGCACGGAATAGTCCGTTTCAATATAGTTATAATTTACAAGGAAACACATTATCTAGAAAACATATAGCTAAAGACCTAGGAGTACTTTTAGACTCTACATTGTTACTTGATAATCAACGAATGCAGAGCATTAAAAAACCGACTTCACGTCGACACTTTGGCCGACTAATAATGTCATCCACGTAGACATTCTCAATGAAGTACCAAACCGATTTTGATGAAATTTATATGGGACCAACTATGAAGTATCATAAGAATTTTGAAAATCGATTCTTAAGTGTCTGAAATATCGCGTAACAAACTACCAGGCACCTGTACTTAATTATTATTATTAACTATAAATAAATTAAGTAACTGTTATAAAAAACATTCATCTTAATTTCACTGATGCATAGAAACATAACGTTCAGTTTACATTGAATCGATGTAAACGGCCATGTTGTAATCGTAATTTTACTGATTCGATGTCTAATTAACGAAATCGAAAATACAACGATTTCATGACGGCCACGTCACTAAGATCATTTTCAACACACTTGCTCGTAAAGTGAGCGTTATTCTATTGAATTTAGAACTATAAACTGGGCTATAAGTCACGCGTGCATAATATATTATACGCTAGTGCATAATATAATGAATCCTACAAAGTTGAATTGTACCTTTGTGCAAATTACATGCGAGTAAACAGAGCATATTTTATTGGTCCGGGTTATACATTAAATATTTTCTGAAACAACAAAGAGGTTTTATACCACTTCAAATCCATATACATTTTTAAATGTTTGCGCCTTATATTTAGTAAAACAAATTTGTATATCAAACAAATTATTCACAATTTACAATAATTTGTTATAAAATATTAAAATATTTGCATTTACCACTCCAAATTAAAAATTTTCACTTAAAATAGGCTGTATATGCTATACAGACATTGACACATTTGGCGGAAAAAAAAACCTACGCGCATGCGCGAGGTTCGGCGCCATTTTTCAATCACAATTCACAGCTTTGTTATCAAATGTGTTTGTTATTTTATGACCACGTATGTCTGTCTTTTACTCACAAGTGTGTTGAAAAACGTCGTATGTAACTCGTGAGCGTTGCTAATTACAGTCTCGGCTCATTATTAAGCCCTCGCCTGCGGCTCGGGCTCGAATCACAGCCTCGACTGTAATTAGCAACTTCGCTCACTTGTTACATAATATACTATAATTTAACTGTCACGAATATAATCTGACAATATTTGTATAAGAATAACATGTGTGATGTGCGTTACCATCGAGGTTGTGGTCGCGCCTCAGCTCCACGCGCAGGCGCACGGCGGCGGGCGCGGGCAGCACGCGCGCGCCCGCCAGCGACAGCGCGGCGCTCTCCACCGACACCTCGCGGACGTCCACACTCTCCGTGCACTCTGCAAAGTTTCCACTTCACATTACTTCTACTGACAAATATATTTATTTATTTATCACTGAAAGCTTAAAGACAAAGTTTTACTAGATTATGAAATGACTGCGTTGTAAATATCACCGGAAAATAATAAATTCCGTTAAAACTTCCGTAGGATTCTAAACGGGAGACGAAATGTATTATTTTACGCCCATATTTTCGCAAATTGATAAACTTACCGAACTCACTCGTAAAATAATCTGTTAGCTTTGATTGGTTGAATAAGTTACGTGTTCTAATTTCAAAAAACAAATGCACTGGAAGGCCTTGTTGGAACGGTTGGTGCGACGACGAGCACAGCGAGAAGGAGCAGTTAGGTTGCATATAGTGATATACGTGAGCGAGCAGCGGCCGGTGAAGCGCCATGAACCATTATTGTAGATAAGCCAAATTTTGTAATAGTTTGACTTCTTGACCAATCAGCGAACAGTGTATTATTTTCCGTATTTTAAAAAAGCGTAAAATTAAAAGCTTTGCTGTGATCGGTCGAACTCATATCCGTAAGTTTATAAATTTACCACGAGACGTCGTAAATTGATAAATTTGTAAAAATGTGAGCGTAAATATTACGTAAGTTTATAAAATATTTCCGCGTAAATTTATAAACTTACGGTTCTTATTATTTTCCGGTAACATGAATATCGCAATATTGTGTCGTTCGCAAAACGTTGTTTAGGTAATGTAAGCAGCAGGTCGTACCGGTGTGCAGCGTGTGCAGGCGCAGCTTGCGCAGGTCCGCGCTGAGCGCGGCGGCGGCGCGGCCCGACACCGGCAGCAGCAGGCGCGCGGCGGCGCAGCGCACGTCCACGGCGGCGCGCGCCGGCCCCGCGCCCGCGCCGCGCGCGCCCGCGCCCGCGCGCCGCCGCGCCTGCGCGATCACGCGCCGCAGCAGGCTGAACTCGCGCGCGAAGCTGGCCAGCTCGCCCACGAACCGCGCCGTGTGCACGTACGTCGCCGGCCCGATCGTCGCCGACACCTGCGTCTCGTGGCCCCGCGCCAGCGCCTCTGCCGCTGCAGCTCATTAAAAAAACAAAACGGTACAAAAATGGTACAAAAGGCTTCCATAGATGGCGCTTTACAAAAGGCGAAGTCTTGTCTGTCATACAGCCATTTATTCCGCACTGCGTTTTTAAAAGTAAAATAAATGGATTGACATCTGTATCAGAAACTGAACTTATATATAACCATAGATGGTAGATACCACTTACCTACAATATAGTATACAGACTTAACGCCTTCGGCTTTTTAAAAGTACCATCTATAGAGGTTTTTTGAACTAATTTTTATGAACTGTCAGAAAACTCCCCATTCATTAAATTCATAAAGAAGTGTATTTGTGATTAAATTTATGTATATTCAGCAATTAACCAATGCAACATATATTCATTTGTATATTCATTCATAGTATTAATAAGTTTTTCAAATTTATAGTGTTACTAGAGTGACGCTTCCATTTTCACTACCCTCTAAATTCAATATAATTTCAAAGACACGTAGAAAATATACAAGAGGAAGATAATACTTCAACGTACGTGTTAGTCTGTCGTATCGCAATGCGAGCGAGTGCGTGCGGAAGCGTATGCGCCAGAGCGGCGAGTGCGGCGTAAGGTCGGTGAGCGCCAGCGCGGCTAGCGAGGCGCGCACGCGGCGGCCGCCGTCCTGCGCGCGCGCCGCCACGCGCACGCGCGACACCCGCGCGCGGCACGCCTCGCCCCCGCGCCCCACCACCACGCCGCTCAGCGACCGCACCACCACCTCCGTCACCGTCACCCCACCCGCGCCCGCTGCGGCCCCCGCGCCTCCGACCCCGCCCTCCGCTGTAAATACAAAGGAATCATGTCACTTAATATAATTATTTCAGCAACACAGAATGAGTTCAGAATTGTTAATATTATTGTGGCAACAACAATTCTACATCTATTATAATATTATACACATGTTTCATCAAAATAAATCCAAAAACAAAAAGTTCTTAAATACAACTAGAACAGTCTTTCAGTAATTGACTAGTCAAAAGTTAGAACAATAGTTAACCAGTTGAAAAATATTTTTATTGCTTCTTTAGTATAAAACCTTCCTTTAACTCAATGAAAATAATCTAAGAACAATGCATCTGCTTGTTTCCACCCACCTCCGACCTCGTCAGCGGGCGGCCCGTCTGTTGCGTCAGTGTTGTCATCGGCCGCGATGCCGAAGAAGTCCAGCACCGCCACCCAGCAGTCCACGTTCACTACCAGCTTCAGGCAGTTGAATTCTACCTTCGTCAGTTTCGTTATCTATAACACAAAAACGAACAGCATTAAGAACGGTAGCTCAGAAGTATTTTAAAGAAACAAACAAGCTATATTTATCTTTACTCACACTATTGTACGTGGTAGCAAAGTTGGGATGTTCCGGGCTGCAAGTAGTAACGGATACGGAGACCAGGTCTTCATCAGCTTCCAACTCAGGGCTTTGCTCCTCATCGTCCACGTCCGCATCGGAAGGCTCACAGGTACTTTCTTGTCGAGATTGCCTACAGGTCTACAAGAATTCATAAGTGAGTATTATTTGTTGACGGTGGCAATATAATGAAAGTATAGGAGGATTTGTAACGGACCGTGCGGTGGATGGCGTCGAGATGCGCGGGCAGCGAGCGCGTGCGCGCGGGCGGGGGCCGGCGGCGCGGCGCGCGCAGGTCGGGGCACGACGCCGACACGAACTCCGCCCGCGCCGCGCGCGCCGCCGCGTGCGACACCATCAGCATGCGGTGCCGGGACTCCGCCGCCGCCGTCAGGTCCTGCACACACAATGCTTATAGTTGAAATCTATTCAAGTGGTTTTTGTGACAGTTCAAAATTTACGTCGCTGACGTAAATTTTGAACTGTCATGAATTGTTCGAACTGTAATGAAATTGTTCGATCTTCCATTCGATGGCTTTGACGTATCGTTTTGGTGAAAAAAATGTATACAAACTTCCGATTACAAGATGGCCGCTCATATTCATCGATTCAATATCGATTCAGTAGTGTCAATCACTATCAACTGAACGTTCTGTTTCCTTGAATCTGTGTATTTTAGATTAATATTTTTATGAAATTTACTTAATTTACTTACAGTTAATAATAACAATTACACTTTATTAATAGTTCAATTTATAATTTTAAAATAAACAATTTTATTGACATAGTTTTTATTTTCTTAACGCGCCAATTTATATTTTATTAGTTGTAAATAGTTTGCGCGTAATAGAAAATGAGAATTGTCACGAAAATCATTCGAAAACAACTCAACTATAGTTATGCACCTCAATTTTACAATCAACTCGATTGATTCGAGAATTGTAAAAGCATTTTTAGTGCTTCAGCTCCATTCAACTTTGCAATTCGAGTGGAGTTTTAGATTGTGGATTTGGTGTGACACTGGATGCAGACTCACTGGCCTGGCGTGGGGACACTCACCTCCATGGTGACGGAGTGCAGCGTGACGCGCGTGGCGGCGGCGTGCGCGTGGCGGCGCGTGCTGGCGGCGCGCAGCTCGCGGCACGTCAGCGACACTCACCTCCATGGTGACGGAGTGCAGCGTGACGCGCGTGGCGGCGGCGTGCGCGTGGCGGCGCGTGCTGGCGGCGCGCAGCTCGCGGCACGTCAGCGACACTCACCTCCATGGTGACGGAGTGCAGCGTGACGCGCGTGGCGGCGGCGTGCGCGTGGCGGCGCGTGCTGGCGGCGCGCAGCTCGCGGCACGTCAGCGACACTCACCTCCATGGTGACGGAGTGCAGCGTGACGCGCGTGGCGGCGGCGTGCGCGTGGCGGCGCGTGCTGGCGGCGCGCAGCTCGCGGCACGTCAGCGACACTCACCTCCATGGTGACGGAGTGCAGCGTGACGCGCGTGGCGGCGGCGTGCGCGTGGCGGCGCGTGCTGGCGGCGCGCAGCTCGCGGCACGTCAGCGACACTCACCTCCATGGTGACGGAGTGCAGCGTGACGCGCGTGGCGGCGGCGTGCGCGTGGCGGCGCGTGCTGGCGGCGCGCAGCTCGCGGCACGTCAGCGACACTCACCTCCATGGTGACGGAGTGCAGCGTGACGCGCGTGGCGGCGGCGTGCGCGTGGCGGCGCGTGCTGGCGGCGCGCAGCTCGCGGCACGTCAGCGACACTCACCTCCATGGTGACGGAGTGCAGCGTGACGCGCGTGGCGGCGGCGTGCGCGTGGCGGCGCGTGCTGGCGGCGCGCAGCTCGCGGCACGTCAGCGACACTCACCTCCATGGTGACGGAGTGCAGCGTGACGCGCGTGGCGGCGGCGTGCGCGTGGCGGCGCGTGCTGGCGGCGCGCAGCTCGCGGCACGTCAGCGACACTCACCTCCATGGTGACGGAGTGCAGCGTGACGCGCGTGGCGGCGGCGTGCGCGTGGCGGCGCGTGCTGGCGGCGCGCAGCTCGCGGCACGTCAGCGACACTCACCTCCATGGTGACGGAGTGCAGCGTGACGCGCGTGGCGGCGGCGTGCGCGTGGCGGCGCGTGCTGGCGGCGCGCAGCTCGCGGCACGTCAGCGACACTCACCTCCATGGTGACGGAGTGCAGCGTGACGCGCGTGGCGGCGGCGTGCGCGTGGCGGCGCGTGCTGGCGGCGCGCAGCTCGCGGCACGTCAGCGACACGAGCGCGCGCTCGCCCGCGCCCAGGTCCGCGCGCAGCAGCACGCACAGCACCGGGATCTCGAACCGCACTGACCAATGACAATCAAAACATTCAAAACTCACTCTCTTCTAAATTTTCATGTTTATTTCAGTTTTCGATGTTATTGTCACTTAACATAAGATCAGACTTAGTTTCATCTTTCAAAAATGCGAATGTACTACCAAAAGTACTAAATTGATATGTACGTAAAAACAGTAATCTTACCATTGGTCTCGATGAACTCCAGGGGCGCGGGCGGCGGCGGCGGCGGCGCGAGGTCGGCGGCGCGCAGGCTGGGCTCGAGGCGCAGCGTGGGCACGGCGGGCTCGGCCAGCGCGGCGGGCGCGGCGGGCGCGGGCGCGGCGTCCCCCCCCTCCGCGTCCGCCTCCCCCGCGCCCACGTACTGCAGCGTGTGCAGCAGCTGCTCGTAGGTCTCGCGGCGCGCGGTGATGGTGAGGTCGCCGATGATCTCGCCGCTGAGGTCGCGCCGCGCCGCCGCCTGCGCCGCGTGCAGGTCCAGCGCCGTGTCGTGCAGGATGGGCTCGCCGGCGGACACGTCGTACACCAGCGCCAGCGTCTCCGCCGACAGACCGAACTGACGGATCTTCTCGCCCACGTCCAACTGTGCCATGACAAAATGCATTGTCTTTACTTATGTTACACGGGGTCGCAAAGAAATAATACGGACAGCGTATTCACGTCAATAAATAAAATTAATATTTAAAATCATGAAGGCTAAAAAAATATGCTGAAAGATTCTTAATGTAGCGACCTCTAGAGAACATCAAAAACGACAGTTCACAAAAATTGTAGAATGAAAAGTTGAAATTTTCATCCACTTTTTGTCTTGGTTGTTACGTTTCAATAGGTACATAATTTATGTATTTTTATAAGGAAAAACCGAAAATTTTAAAACATGAAAGTACGAGTTTCTTTTTTGGTTCTAATTGTTCGCCACGTGGTAGTGACAAATACGTACGGCGTGCAGCTGTATGTGGCGCACGCGCACGGCGGTGGCGGCGGGCGCGTGCGACACGCTGCTGCGGCCCAGGTGCGCCACCAGCACCTGCGTGCTGTGCGCCGCGCGCGGCACGATCACCACCGGCGACTCCAGCTCCACGCTCACGCTGCAAACAAACACAACATTATGCCGTTAATGAGCATGTTCATGACGATTTCATAAAAAATGCATAATATTTAGTCAGTTAATTTAATTCAAAAGACCTGAAGAGCGGCGCGGCGGCGGCGGCCAGCGAGCTGGCCACGTGGCGGGCCAGCGTGGCGAGCGCCGCCAGCGCCGCCAGGTGCCGCGAGAACTGCGCCGCCAGCTCGCGCAGCGCCACCAGCAGCGCCGGCGCGTGCGTGTACCCACGCGCGACACTGCAGACTGCAGTATACCTACTGACCTGAAGAGCGGCGCGGCGGCGGCGGCCAGCGAGCTGGCCACGTGGCGGGCCAGCGTGGCGAGCGCCGCCAGCGCCGCCAGGTGCCGCGAGAACTGCGCCGCCAGCTCGCGCAGCGCCACCAGCAGCGCCGGCGCGTGCGTGTACCCACGCGCGACACTGCAGACTGCAGTATACCTACTGACCTGAAGAGCGGCGCGGCGGCGGCGGCCAGCGAGCTGGCCACGTGGCGGGCCAGCGTGGCGAGCGCCGCCAGCGCCGCCAGGTGCCGCGAGAACTGCGCCGCCAGCTCGCGCAGCGCCACCAGCAGCGCCGGCGCGTGCGTGTACCCACGCGCGACACTGCAGACTGCAGTATACCTACTGACCTGAAGAGCGGCGCGGCGGCGGCGGCCAGCGAGCTGGCCACGTGGCGGGCCAGCGTGGCGAGCGCCGCCAGCGCCGCCAGGTGCCGCGAGAACTGCGCCGCCAGCTCGCGCAGCGCCACCAGCAGCGCCGGCGCGTGCGTGTACCCACGCGCGACACTGCAGACTGCAGTATACCTACTGACCTGAAGAGCGGCGCGGCGGCGGCGGCCAGCGAGCTGGCCACGTGGCGGGCCAGCGTGGCGAGCGCCGCCAGCGCCGCCAGGTGCCGCGAGAACTGCGCCGCCAGCTCGCGCAGCGCCACCAGCAGCGCCGGCGCGTGCGTGTACCCACGCGCGACACTGCAGACTGCAGTATACCTACTGACCTGAAGAGCGGCGCGGCGGCGGCGGCCAGCGAGCTGGCCACGTGGCGGGCCAGCGTGGCGAGCGCCGCCAGCGCCGCCAGGTGCCGCGAGAACTGCGCCGCCAGCTCGCGCAGCGCCACCAGCAGCGCCGGCGCGTGCGTGTACCCACGCGCGACACTGCAGACTGCAGTATACCTACTGACCTGAAGAGCGGCGCGGCGGCGGCGGCCAGCGAGCTGGCCACGTGGCGGGCCAGCGTGGCGAGCGCCGCCAGCGCCGCCAGGTGCCGCGAGAACTGCGCCGCCAGCTCGCGCAGCGCCACCAGCAGCGCCGGCGCGTGCGTGTACCCACGCGCGACACTGCAGACTGCAGTATACCTACTGACCTGAAGAGCGGCGCGGCGGCGGCGGCCAGCGAGCTGGCCACGTGGCGGGCCAGCGTGGCGAGCGCCGCCAGCGCCGCCAGGTGCCGCGAGAACTGCGCCGCCAGCTCGCGCAGCGCCACCAGCAGCGCCGGCGCGTGCGTGTACACCACGCGCGACACTGCCGCCCTCACCTCCACCGACACCTGCAAACAATGCCACTGTCACTGACGCCAACCAAGGGGACTGTGTTAGACTAAACTGAAAGCGACGCCTTAAATGGTTGCATCAAGAAAGATCAAATGAAAGTCACGACTAATCCTTGCAGTAGACATGTATTGACTCCGTTAGATCTCTCGATCTCATTTCATGCAGACACTGTATTTAGGATGTGTTTTATTATTAACGTCTGAAATTATATTCGATTTCAAACTAATTTAGCCTGTGAGCTTATCGTTTAAATTGTGCGTAGGTATTGCTGTTGAAGATCAATGCTTATTATTGTGAGCATATTATTATTGAAAACAAAAATTAAAATCAGTATTCGTTCGATCTCGTTCGAGAACAGACGCGCCGATACCGTGCGTACGAATAATTAGTTGTCAAAAATAATACGTAAGCAATTAAGTACTACGTTGAAAATGTCTTGATCAAAGTGTAACGAAGTAGTCACTGATTTCGTGTCTTGTGCTGGTGGACAGTGTACGGGACGTTTTCACTATCACTGCGCGGGAATCATGGAGTCTACCTACAGAAAGATGGGCCAGGAAAAGAAGACTGCGTGGCGTTGTGTTAAATGCCGCGGCGCAGCATCGCCTGCGATACCGGCGTCTCCCGACAGATTCGATGCACTTGTCAAAGAAATCAAGGAGTTTCGAAGCGATTTCTCTAATATGAAAAATGATTTAACCATCATTAGAACAGATATTCGTTGTGCGATGCAAAGTATTACGGAATTAAACACGAAGTGGAACGATCTCGACTCTCGATTCAACTTAATGAATGAGCGATTACTGGAAGTTGAAAATAAGGTCTCAAATATTAGCAGCATGCAAAATCAATTAGCAGAAGCTCAAAATACTATTATAGACCTTAAACAAGAAAACATGACTCAGGATCAATTTTCGAGGTTAAATAATATCGAAATACAGGGAATCCCGCAGAAAAAAGGTGAAAACTTAATGTCAATTTTTTCGGACATCTGTACAAAGGTGGGTGTTAGCTTACTGGAAACAGACGTGGACACAATACACAGGGTTCGTCCATTCCCACGCGAGGGTAAACAAGATACGAATATGCGCCCTCCGTCTATTATAATTCGCTTAACACAGAGGTCACGCAAGAACCAGCTTATAGCCGCGGCGCGCTCGCGCCGATCCCTCACCTCGGCTGACATCGGAGTCACCGGGCCTGCATCTAACATTTACCTCAACGAACACCTCACTCCAGCTAACAAGCTTCTTCTAAAACGAGCAAGAGAACTCAAGGCTAATTTGAACTATACTTATCTTTGGATAAGAGATTGTAAGATATTTCTAAGGAAAAATGACACATCTAAAATTATTACAATAAAAAGTGAAAGTGAGTTAACAAAACTAAAATGACTATTTATATTTTATGCAACTATCATCATAACTGTTTTCTTGCTGTTTTACCATGGGATTAACCTATATTTTATACATACCTGTAAGTTTCATTGCCAAAGTCCACATACAAGTACTGTTCTTTATAAAAATGTTTATATTATGCTGAGATCCACTTATTATTACAGTTATTCAACAATTATTCAATTGAACCGACTAACAATTAAAGTTAAAACTCAATATAAACATGTAAAATATTTATATTTTTCAAAATTAAGTTTTAACTTGCTAAGTGACAATAAAATAGTTTCACTGAAAATACTCTTTATAATCCAACATATTGCTATTTGTTAACACTATTTTGTTATGTTTGTGTTATTATTTATTTTTTGCGCAGTGTTCTAATGCACTTTTATATGAAAAGAGTCTCTTGTAAAGTAATAAATATAAAAATAAAGTATGTACTGATATTTAGTTTGTTTATTTACTATCTATATATTCAATTATCACTATATATTTTAAAATGGTACATTTAACCACACTAAATATTTATTATCAGAACGTGAGAGGATTGCGGACTAAAACTCATAATTTTTTAGAAAACGTATTAAATAGTAACTATGATTTAATATTTCTAACAGAAACTTGGTTAACGCCTAACTTTAAAGATGCTGAGTTATTCCATACAAAATATAATGTTTATCGTAAAGATCGGGAGGGTCGAGATGGCATACGGGGTGGTGGGGTGCTTATTGCTGTACGTCCTGGACTGCGCGTGCGCCGCGCGCCGTGGGCGAGCTCGTCTGAGGCCGCGGAGGAGCTATGGCTTGCTGTGGAACTTGGATCACCGCCGGCGCCGGCCGCGTCGGTGCCTCACGCCGGCGGCGCCGCTGTCTCGCGCCCGCAATCCTACGTCGACACCATCTATGTCGCTTGCGTTTACTTTCCTCACGGAGCTAATCACACAAACATGTTGCAGTCTTTTTACGATTCTGTTACAGATAGAATACAACAGTGCACGGAACATTCTTTTTTAATATTTGGAGACTTTAATGTATCTAATGCGTTATGGTCGACTAATCAATCGTGTGTAAAACTTACAATTGATAGTAACAATGATTTTAAAGCGGCCGCTTTGTCTGATTTTATGCAATTATCTGGCTTGTTTCAATATAACGCCTGCTTTAATAAAAATGGTCGTATACTAGATCTTGTGCTTTGCGATCGAGACTGTCAAATCACTGCGTCTACTTCGCCTCTTACACCAGAGGATCCTCACCATGTAGCGCTTGAATTATCATTTCCGCTCAAAAATATTTTGAATTTAAAATCCAACGTTTATTATAAACTTAATTTTCACTCAGCTGACTATGATAGTATAAAAAAAGATATGATGAGTATAGATTGGAATATTTTGTACAGAATGAACACAGATGAAGCCGTGTTATATTTTTATACCATTTTATATAAACTTGTTAAAGAATATGTACCTAAGCGAAAATGTTATTCCGAATACAAATATCCACCTTGGTATTCGTGTGCTCTAATTAAAGTAATACGAAATAAGACAAAAATGCACGCTAGATGGAAAATATATAATGACCCTCGTGATTATCAGGAATTTCAAATATTGCGCAAACGAGTAAAGAAATTACAAGTTAAATGTTTTAACAATCATATAACATTTTCAGAAGATAAAATTAAAGCATCGCCAAAATTTTTCTGGTCATATATAAAATCTAAATTATCTGTTAATAGCATACCAGCTTACATGACATATGGCGATATTAGCTCTTCGGATGGAGAGGAAATATGTAACCTCTTCAATAACTATTTTCACTCTGTGTTTGTACCTACAGATTCACAAAATAATTTACAAGGTTCTTTCAGCGCACTGCTATCTGACGACGCGCCGGTTAATGTCTCAAATATTCATATATCTTTGGATTTAGTTACCAAGCATCTTAAACAGGTTGATATCAACAAAGGTGCTGGAGCCGATGGCATACACCCACTGCTGATATCAAAGTTAGCAAATGAGCTGTCCGTACCAATTTATATTATTTTTCAGAAATCTTTGCTTGAAGGATGTTTCCCGGCTACCTGGAAAAGAGCCCTTATTACATCTATTCCAAAGGGCGGTGACAGGCATGATGTTGCACAATATCGACCAATATCCAAATTGTGTGTCTTTGGCAAGATCCTTGAACAAATTGTTACTAATGAGTTAAGTCAGAGGGTGGCTCGGCATATTTCGCCACACCAGCACGGATTCTTTCGGGGCCGGAGTGTTGAAACAAATTTATTGTGCTATACTGATTATATTCTTAGTTCCCTGGATGCGGGATACCAAGTAGACGCCGTGTATACCGATTTCTCGAAAGCTTTTGACAAAATTAATCACAATACACTTATTAAAAAACTTTTTGACTTCGGTATACACGGTGACCTTCTGCGTTGGCTTAGCTCTTATGTAGCCAATCGCTGTCAAGCTGTTGCGTTGAAAGGATACACCTCTAAATTCCTCGAAATTCCCTCAGGAATCCCCCAGGGCTCTCATCTCGGCCCATTCTTATTTATTGTTTATATAAATAACATTAATACATGTTTTCATGATACGTCTCATCTTCTATACGCTGATGATGCGAAAATATATAGAATTATTAAAAATTCCGACGATTGTTCCAAAATGCAAGCTGATTTAGATAGATTTGTGAGGTTTTGCCAACGAGACCAGCTTTTCCTAAACCCTGATAAGTGTTATACAATTTCCTTTAGCCGTAAACGTAAAACTATAAAATTCGACTATATGATATCGGGTAAAGTTTTAAAACGTGTCGATGAAATTAGAGACTTGGGAGTGATATTTGACTCTAAGCTTATGTTCGACAAACACGTGGATCACGCCGTGGGCAAAGCCTATAAACAGTTAGGTATAATTCTTCGCTTAAGTAGACCTTTTAAACAGCCCTATACTTATAAAATCTTATATTACTCATTTATTCGAAGCATATTAGAGTTTGCATGTGTAGTCTGGAGCCCTATGTATGCCATTCACATCAACCGAATATAAAAAATTCAAAAAAAGTTTATAAAGGCCTTGGATCATCGTGCTGGATATACATATACTGAATATGACATTTCCCTGAAGCGACATTTGATACAACCCTTATATAAACGCCGAATTTATTTAGACTCAGTTTTTCTTTTTAAACTTGTTAATAACAATTTGGACTCAACTTCCTTAGTGGAAAAAATTAACTATATCGTCCCACGCATCTCCTCACGTTCTAAACATACATTTTATATTAAACAATATCGAACTAACTATGCAGGAAACTCTTTTCTACGTCGTACAACTTCTTACTATAATAACAACCTAGTAAATGTGGATATTTTTAATCTATCGTTACAAAAGTTTAAAAAAGAAATTATTCATATTATTTTTGATTGTTAAAATACTGATTTTTTTCATAATCTTAAGCTATATTGGTATTTATACTATGGAGCTGTTTTGGTCTGTTCGTTTTGTAATATTGTAAACTATAATTGTGTAAGACTGTTTGCTTCCTAAATAAAGAAAATAAAAAAAAATAAAAAAAATTTTGATACATATAAGTGCTTACTCGCGAATGAACGGACGGAAAAACGAACGGAAAAATTGTCTTTCCGCGAATGAACGGACGTCATCAAATGGCACATACCTGTTCCTGCACGCGCCTCGTGACTGTGAAAGTGAAGGCGCGCGCATCCCCGGGCGCGGCGCCGGCGGAGGGCGGCGCGGGCGGCGCGGCCGGCGCGCGGCCCGCGTGCAGCACGCGCGCGTGCAGCGCCGGCCGCAGCGACACCACCTGCACGCCGCCCAGCGAGCCCTGCGCCACCACCGACCCGCTCTCTGCCGACACAACACCACATCTTAACACACTCATATTGTTCTATATTCAAAAACTATACATTATTTTCAACATTTTTTAATACAAACTATTGAATATAGTTCGATTGCGGATCGAATGAACATTGATAGTTAAAAAGTACAGAGCTTGTGAGTGGCACTAACCGATGGTGGCCTGTATGCGTGCCTCGCTGAGCACGGCGGCGGCCAGCTTCTGCGCGGCGCCGGCGCGCGTGCGCACCAGCAGTACCCCCAGCCGGTGGAAGTCGAACGTGATCTCCGTGCGCACCTGACAACAAAGCAACTATCAAAAACTCAATACCGACTAACAATTTCATAACAATAATTCAAACAAACAGTTGCAACACTATCATCATCGTTGAGGTTAGTTACCGCAGCCGTATTTTCCGTCAGAATATCCTCACTGGATAAATTTAAAATAATTAGCAAGTAAGTCTACCGAAACGTGATAAATAAAATCACATTACACTTTATACGGAAAAACGCCAAAATTTACCGCAAAACTTAACTCAGATCTCATACAGCACTTAAGTCAAAGAAGTCGTTATACTACCTTCTGCACGGTGGGGGCGGGCGGCGCGGGGGCGTCGACCTGATCCTCGGGAGAGGCGGGGGGCGGCGGGGAGGGGGCGTCGGCCGAAGCGTCGCCCGAGCTCATTACGCGCTGACCGAACCCGATCAACTCCACTATTGTCTCTTGATTGGCTGGAAACAAAACGGTTTATTAAAAATGTAATCAGATATTGTAACTTAAATGGCTATGGGCACCGTGCTTAACGCAGTAAGCAGTTTCTGGATGTAATTTTATTAATAATGTATTGGGTTTTTCATATTCCTTCAGATACTAAATGACCGGAGACTATGTTTGAAGTGGACCTAACTGATCGAATATCTCGGAAATTATTTTAAATACATTATTTTGGTTATATATTTGGGAGATTTACCACTGACCTATTATATCCAAGTTATTAAACATGATATTGGCTATCCTAATGTCTTCAGAGTCATCTTCTCCTTTGACCCAGCAGATCTCTATGGCGATGAGAGCCTCTGAGTCCATGAGTCCGGGCGTGGCCCAGGGCGGCGCGCCGTCGGCGGCGGCCGGCCAGCTCCAGCCCGCGGCGGGCGCCGGGCCGGCCGCGCCCGGCGCCGGCGCCCCGCCGTGCCAGCTGGCCGCGCCCCACTGCGCCCCGCCCCACTGCGGCGCGCTCGGCCCGCCCCAGGTAGGACTTGTCGATGCGAATCTTGAAAATAAACTGCTGTAATCGGCTTCATCTGAAACTAGATGGACATGGTTTTTCAAATGATGTTACGCTCATCAAACTGAATTAATCTATAGGTATTCAGTAAATAGACCGCGAGTTAATAAATAAAGCACAGACTTGGACTTTAGGAAATCGTGTTACAAGATTAAAATCATAGCATTCTCAAATATATTCTTCGCTTTAACTTTTAGTACTTGCTTATTGTGTAGATACAAGGTGTTTGGTGGACGGGTGCAAAGGTTAAAGAAAGTGATAAACGAGGTATTTTTGAAAATTTCTAGTCATATAATATGTTTTGGACTTTAATTTAATTGTGCCTGAATACGGGTTAGTGTGTAAACGCTATCTTTTGTATTCGATAGTTTTATGTATGTCGGCAAATAAAACTACTTTTATGTGTACTTATGGCTTCTGAAATCAAATGGAGGTATACAAAACTTAAAAAAAATGTATTTTGATAGGAGCATAATTTTGATATGCCATAAAAAAGAAACTTTGAATTGTTCAAACATTTTTAAAAACATGCCTATTCATTGTTCTTTTATTGGAGGTATTAGTCATTCACATCGCTTGCCAAATCTTTGGGCTGACAAGAACGGAAATTCTCATTGGAAGAAGCAGGTCTCGTTTCAAAAAAAGTTTTCAGTTGACGTGTGGACTGAAGTAATTGGCAGAACATTGATCGGGCCACATAAGAAAGAGCAATAAATAGACATGTTTTTGAAAATGTTTCAATAATTCAAAGATTTTTTTTATTTTTTTATGGCACATCAAAATTATGCTCGTATCAAATTACGATTTTCTAAAAGTTTTGTATCCCTCCATTTGGTTTCAGAAGCCA
The DNA here is from genome assembly GCA_944452665.1 of Stenoptilia bipunctidactyla. NCBI lineage: Eukaryota > Metazoa > Arthropoda > Insecta > Lepidoptera > Pterophoridae > Stenoptilia > Stenoptilia bipunctidactyla. Next base: position 1,115,627 of record OX101732.1, read on the forward strand.
TAAAAATACATAAAAGTAGTATTATTTGTTCCGACATACATCAAAATATCGGAAACAACAGATAATGTTTACAAACGTATTCGGGCACTATTAACTCGTATCTACCAAATTCTGGGTATTTTTCTAAAATTACAAAAAAAATCAATAAAATAAATAGCATGTTTCGTCAAAGACATACCTGTATGGCTAGAAATGTTCAAAAATACCTCCTTTAACCTTTGCACCTAGCCACCAAACACCCTGTATAATACAGAATAGCACAGAATTTCCCATCACTTCTCATGGATGTTTTTTGGGACAAAGTTCATCTATAAATGAGACGAATGTTGAGGAGTGATTCGTTAGTGACGATACTGGTTCAATAGCAGTGCGTGCCGGCGCGACGGCGCGGTACCTGCGTGCTTGGAGAGCGCGTGCCGCAGCGCGAGCGTGGGTGCGGGCGGCGCGGGCGGCCGCGGGTCGGGGGACGCGGGGGACGCGGGCGACGCGGGGCCCGAGCCCAGGATGCTGCCCGACGCCGCGTCCATGCTGCAACGGAATTAACCTTAAATAAAACACTTTTTAACCGGATTTACCGCGTATATTTATATTTTAGATTTTAACTCGACGTTTCGGTGTCTTTGCAGACCCCGTGGTCACGAGCGATATATAGTATGAATCGCGAAAACTTAAGGAATGAACCTTTGTAAACTTCATACACTTCTACGTCAGAAAAAGAGAGCGAAAATAACTGTAACTTAATACAAAGCAAGCCATGTAAATTCGACAGTATCGTCTATATGCGATGAAAAATCTACAAATACAAATCCCTACAAATTGGCTGACTTAGAGCCAACACTGTGTCACGCGCTGTGTCCACGCGTTGTCAACGGTCGTGTCAATGGAATACCTACTTAATCTCTTACTATTTGGCTAAATTTCGATTAAAATCAATGCACGAAGTAGCCACGTCCCATGCGCACGTACCTCCGGGTAGCGGCAGTTTTGTATGAACACGCGTGACGCAGCTTTGGCCTGTAACCTTAAATAGGTGTACAGCTTTATAAAGATTTTTTTAATCCCTACAAATTGAGGTCTGAGTTAAACTTTGAGAAATTTACTAAACATAGAATTAAACAGTCGATCTCATGAAATATCTCAATAATATCATGTTATTGATTCTATGCTAATTTAAAATATTCCAAGTAATCTTATTATAAGTCGTTTATATTTTTAATTTTAGTTGAGGGTTCATCATAATCACCTCAATCCTTTTTATAAACACACTTCAGGGCTATGAGGTGGTATAAGCTGTAAAAAATCCTGTAACCTATCCTACGTAACCTAACCTAGTTTTCAGAGCGCTAAAACAACCTCAGATATACTCTAACGACTACTAAACAGCACCCGGGACCAACGGATTACCACGCCCTTTAAAGCAATGACATCGCGTGAAAAATGAATGTTCGGCGGTCCCACATCCTTATACCAGCCGCGTCAAACGCTGCTTAACATGGGATATCGCATGATATATAGGAATCACGAGCCACAACGACTTCAAGTAAGGGTTAACCAAATGAAATGAGAAACAAATTCTGAAAAGACACAGGTCCGAATGTAATGACATCTCGCATGATATATAGGAATCACTGAGCCACAACGATTTCAAGTAAGGGTTAACCAAATGAAATTAATAACAAGTTCTGAAAAGACACAGGTCCGAATGTGATGACATCGCTGTGGCTGGTGTGAAGTACCCGAGGTGCTTGTGGCTGGACAGCAGCAGCTCGTAGTCGGCGCCGTGCGTCTGCAGCGCGTCCACCAGCAGCAGCGAGTGCACGCTGAGCGCCAGCCCCGCCGCGCCCGCGCGCCCCGCCGCCTGCGCGCGCACGCCGCTCACCTGCACCTCCGCCACGCTGCGCCCGCGGGACTGCACCTGGAACATTTCCAAAATGTTATACTCAGGAAGACAATCACTCGCCGCGCGCGCAAGTACTAGCTTGTCACGTGGCACGAAGCGCGATTCGCGTTCCCGAGATGCAAATAGGTGCCTACCATGCTATGAACAAGCGAGCTCACGCGTGATCATAGCATGGTAGGTTGTTAACTTTGTCATTTTTAATGATAACATTATAACTAGCGAGCTGGCACGGCTTCACACGGCTATTTTAATAAAAATAAAAAAAGGAATTGCATTTTTCTTGTTGCGGTGTTGTATTTTTTCCGACACCTCCGCCAAACATCATGTTATTTATGCAATGTTCAATTTGTGCTGCCAATGGAATTAATAGGTACTAGGTACAACTGGAAGGCTTACTTGCAAACTTTTAACATATCAAAATGAACCATAAGTTAAGCATATCAATTAAGTATTTTCAAATAACCAATATCTACTCAGAGAAGTGAGCTCATGTAAGACATACTTTTTCTAGGTGTATCTCTTTCGCACAATTGCCATGTAAAATATTATTGATATAATAGTAGTAAACTCAAAGAAAGTTCCTTTGCAGACAAAAAAAAAACAAATATTTGACAACCTTCTTCGAGATAAATCGAACTTGCTGTACTGGTCAAGCAGCGACTGGCAATAGTTGTATGAAAATCCATATAATATGTCGTGTTTAGCGACCAAATAGTCTTAGTCTAAGGGACTAACCTCGAGCGAGACATGGTCGATGGCGAACTGCACGACGTACATGGTGGCGGCGCTGGCGGCGGGCTGCGGCGGCGGCTCGGGCGCGGGGCCGGGGGGCGCGGGGCCGGGCGCGGGGCCGGGCGCGGGGCCGGGCGGGGGGCCGGGCGGGGGGGGCGCGCGCGCCGGCAGCACGGCCGCCAGCACGGCCCGCAGCGCCGCCAGCTTGCGCTCGCTCACGTGCGCGCCCAGCGCGGGCAGCGAGCCGCACAGCGTGGCCGCGGGGTACTGCGGGTCGCTGGTGGCCACCACGCGCCGCTCCAGCGCCAGCGAGATGCTGAAGCGGTCCACCAGGTGCAGCGCGGACGACGCGCGCCCGCACGCCGACTGCCAGTTGTCGCGCGTCAGCCCCACCAGGATCTGCAGCTCGCTCAGCTCGATGTCGTACCTGCCGACAAACACCATGTTATGGCAATACTACTGTCTGCCACAGCCCCCTGTCTGCTAGGCCGCGTACGTACCTATCGTATAGACTGGTCCTCAATGAGGCGGCGTGGAGAGTGGATCGTGGCGGCGTCGGGTCCGGTGGAGACGCCAAGCTGCCCGGTGGCGTCGAGCACGGGGTCATGAACAATTCTAAAAACATTTCTAGTCATTACAAATTTGAAACCACTTAAGTTAAAAGTTATGATAAGCAAATGTAAAAATATGAATGATTTAGTTTGTACAGTGTGAAGAGCTTACAATAACACGTACCTTCGTCGTCGTCATCGTCGACGTTGGAGTGGTCCGCGGCGGAGGGCGCGGCGGAGGCGCGCTTGTCGTCGGCGGGCGCGTTGGCCAGGCGCAGGCGGCCCAGGTCCAGCAGCGCCAGCGCCGCGTCGCGCGCCAGCAGCGAGCGCGGGAACACCAGCTGCGGCGCGCGGATGTCCAGCTCCACGTGCCACGACCGCCGCTCGCTCTGCCCGCACAGTAACCACACACAGGTCTAAACACCGCTTTCAACTTTACTTCAATTGTTCTTAAATTATATCCGTGTGAGTTTTCATGTTCCATCACAAGCATACTGTTTACAACTAATAAAATACTTACTTAAATTAGCGCGATAAAAATTAAAACCTATATAAAAATAATTGTTTCTTTTAAAATTATGTATTAAACTTAAATGAACTGTATTTTATCATTTATTTTATTTATGTAGTCTCTCCTATGGGTGACGAAGAATGCACCGCACATATGCTAAGATCAGCATTTACACAATTCACGTCATTTCCAAATCAGTACTTTAAAAGTCAGTTCGTCATCGGCTAACAAGACAGTCGCGCGTACTCATCAATCACCATTTACTCATTTTACCAGTTTTATTTTAATTAAGTATTTCCGTCCAATAAATCTTACAATTAACAGACATTTAAAGTAGTTTCTATCAAACACAAATCAAACCATAACCATTTGTCGGTGTAAAATCGAACACATTGACACTACTGAATCGTAAGTTTTTTTCACCATTAGTCTTTTCAACATAAATATTAAGAATTATTAAATACTTGAAATCTATGCACTGATTTCATTGAAGTTTAGGACTTTATTCATAGCTTAAAAGAACACTTGATTAATTTTAAGTTTGTTAGAATGTAGTACGGGCGTAGGTACCTGCGCTTGCTGCAGCATGTGCTCGAGGCGCGTGCGCAGCGTGTGGCGCGGCGCGGGGGGCCGCAGCGGCGCGGCGGGCGGCGGCGCGCGCCACGGGCCGCCCAGCCAGCGCCGCGCCCACGCCGCCGCCGCGCCGCTCCACACCACCTCCAGCGGCGCCGTCTTCACCCACAACCTGCGCAATCAATCACACTTCAATCAGAAACTGACATTTTTTATGATTTCAATGAGCAGAAATTACTGGCACGAGAGAGCAGTGATGGGCGTACCTATGCACTTTCGTTAAATACTGTATTTAACGATATTTTATAGTGGATAGTATAGTGAATTGTAAAAAATAGGCAAAAAATACTTTGCAGTGCTTAACTTTTTGAACATGGATTGTGGAGTCACGATAACAAAGGAAGACAGTGGAAATCGGCAAGGATGAGTGCTATGCACAAATCTAAATCTTTATACAATGGAATTAAGGAATAACGAGATGATTATTAATCACTTATCGCCTAGCCAGTATCCCAAAAACACATTTATTTTCATTGTTGTGCCTTTCATGCGTATTGGATACCTGGGCGGATCAATAACTCCGTGACTTTTTGAATTTCTGACCTCTACTGAAAAAGCAACACTATTCCTGCATTACTAACTTGTAGTCACAGTTGAGTCCAACGGGGCGGCGCTCGTAGCTGAGCTGGAACAGCGGGTCTGGCTCGGGCTGCACGGCGACGGGCGCGGGCGGCGCGGGGCCGGGCTGCGGGCCGCGCGCGCCGGCCGCCGCCGCCAGCACGGGGTACAGCGAGCGCGGCTGCAGGCGCTCGCGCAGGCTCAGCGCGCCCAGCGCCGCCGCCACGCCCAGCGCGCCCGCGCGCGGCCGCGACTCCACGCTCAGCTGCAGCGCGGAGAACTGCAGCTCCAGGCCCTCGCACACGGATGACATGCATCTGACAAACCAACACTACTATGTACATCAGCGAATCTATGCTTGACTCGGGGTTAAGCGTTAAATAAGCTTCCAAAATTAATGTACATCCACCTTGAAATTGCATTTTCACTCTGTTCAATAGATAAATTTGAAACATTAACAATGAATTAGGAAAGTTCTGTTCTAACAACGATGCTTCGTCAATTAAGTTTCTCGAAAGATATTATAATTTGAATTTTTTTTTTATTTTTTTTTATAATTAGGTAATTATAGTAAAAAAAAATAGACGTTTATGGTGATGAGTCATTGATTATAGATTATAACGCTCAATGGATAGTCAAAGTAAAAATGTGTAAATGAACAGCGACGTGAAGGGTTGGTACTGACTTGGGGCTATCCCCGGTGTCGGCGCACAGGTTGAGGCTGCCGGCGTTGAGCAGGAAGTCGAACTTGGCGAAGACGGCGTCGCGGCGCAGCAGCGAGTTGTTCTCCAGCGAGTCCGCCAGCACGTCCAGCAGCGCGTCCTCCGGCGCGCGCGCCTCGCCGCCCGCGTCCGCCGCGCCGGGGGCGGGGCCGGCGCCCGCGGGGGGCGGGGCCGCCGCGTGCCAGCCCCACCACTGCGGGAACCAGCGCAGCAGCAGGCCGCGCCCCGCGCCGCCGGCTGCCGCGCTCGCAGCACCGCTTGTAGGCGCGCTCGTGCTGGCCGGCATGCGTCTCATCGCGGCCTGTACCAACAAATTAGAATATTATACAGGCTTAATTTTAATTAGCGCATCACCTTTTGCATGCGGCCTCTCCAAATCAATCCCATCAACATTTGTTCTACTATTTATTACAATTAATAATTTAAAAAAAAATGTTTTTACATACAAAAAATATTTATAGCCTCCGTTTAGAGGCGTAGTTCTATTTACTCTGAACATGGGTATGCCAGGCACCTTGTGTAGTAAAATATCATTTGAAAATAAGAATAGGCACTTAATATAGAGTTAGAAGAATATTCTTTTATTATTTTTATTTTTGTGTTATATATCAAGATTTGTGAAAAGTCGTAGAACAAAAATTGTTGAAATTGATGTAGAGAGGCTGCAACAGGTGATGCGCTAATTAAAATTAATCCTGTATACTTTTTTAAGCAACTTTTAAAATTACAATGTAATAAGTAACACAATCGCTTTTCATAATGAATAATAGTTAAAAAATCTGCAATATTTTTAATTAGCTTAACTATTTATATTAAAGAAATGAATTAAACTCGTATAAAGTTTTTATTTTATTATTTTTATTTTGTAAAGGTCGTGTATTATATGAATTATTCGCATAACACTAGAAACAGACACTAGAAATCTGTCATACTTTATTTTTATAGATTTTAGATTTACATAGTTTATATAAATCTAAAATGTATTTATGATCGCGTGTCGTGGTACTTGCCTCGCGCAGCGCCTTGAGCACGTCGAAGGGCTGCCGCCACTCGTAGTCGTCCTTATCCTGCTTGCGGTCGGGCGGCAGCGCGGCGGCGGGCTGGCTCAGCAGCTGCAGGCACGTGTCGGCGTAGCGCCGCGCCGCGCGCGCCGCCGCCGCGCCGAGTGCCCAGCGCGCCGCCGCCCCCGCGCCCTCCGCGCCGCCATCCGCGCCGCCCGCCCCTACTGCAACGCACGCCATGCTTCAATATACTCCTCCACACGACATATACAAGCTGACCTTTTTGATATCCCATCCCTTAACTACGAGGTTTTGTTCCTTACTAAAAATTATACTTTTTGCCAAAGAATTATATACAGTTCAAAAGAGCATACTTTTCAAGATATCATCAATCTTAATATATTGAGTTCATAAATTATCACTGTTGTAAAATCTTTTTAACATTCAACATACAATAAACAACAAAAACATTTTAAACATTGAGGAACGTTGCATTCAATGTAAAACGCAAAAAGTTGCGACCTGTACCTGTGCATAGCGATAAAAATAGGGATAAAGTTTATTTAAAACACTTCGCATAAAGGTGTTTTAAATAAGATGTTTTATTAAGATTTTTTTTTAAATTGAAAATCATGACATGTATATCCCTAGAGTTATGGGAAATCAAAAGGAACAGCTTGTATAATTTTTTTAGTTCCAAAGAACTGATTAAAAGGTAGTTATTTCAAAACTTTTGGAGTTTTTGCCAGTGTATAAGGTGAATTTTTTTATTGACATCTAAGAAATTACTCTAAAAGCTTATTTTATCTAAAAAATAATTGAATTAGTGTTGTAGGAACACAAGTACGCACACGGCTGCGCGGCGCCCACGAGGCAGGCCGCGGCGTAGCGCCACCACGCGCGCGGCGCGGCGCGCGGCGGCTGCCACGGCCGCAGCGCGCGGAACTCGCGCACGCGCGCGATGCGCTCCAGCCCCTGCACGCACGTCACCGCCTGCCCGTACTGACTCTGAAACACACGCATATATTTCCATTGGCTATTCAATTCATACACATCGCACTATTATCTACAAAGCTCTTTTGGGGTGCTGACCTCAGTGAGATGCGCGTGCACGGTGTTGAGCGTGAGGTGGCAGGTGAGGCGCGGGCGCGCGCGCGAGCGCAGCGGCTGCTCCGTGCGCTCGCGCCGCACGCGCGCCTGCGCCGTCGCCGGCCGCAGCAGCCAGCGGTGCGCGCGCGCCCACGTGCACGACATGTGCTCCTGCGGGAAAAACTAATCATTAGCGAAACGTTTACATGGTAACATTTGGTGTATAAATCCAATAACAGAAGTAAATAAGTATTTAAAAAAATAATCACACATTAAATTACAGCCTTTTTAGTGTAAAACTAATAAAACTTCCTTGACTCCTTCCTTCCCCAGATGAGGGAGGATATTTAAGTCTATTGCTTGTTTGTATAGACTTAAAATTGTTTTGTTTGCAACATAAATTTAAGAAGAACATAATTAATAATATTGTCTTAAGTTTTCGCGATTCATAATATTAAATAAAACACTTTTTAACCGGATTTATCGCATCGATCGTGACCACGGGGTCTGCAAAGACACCGAAACGTCGAGTCAAAATTTAAAATGTAAATATACGCGATAAATCCGGTTAAAAAGTATTTTATTTAACGTACTTAATTCTTTGAAAGTGCAGACATTCATAGAGCCCACAAATGCTACAATAATTGAAGTAGGTGAGCGAAATGACCGACCATGTTATCCTTGTTGATGTCGAGCGTGGTGGGCGCGGTGAGCGGGTCCCAGTAGACGGCCAGCTGCTGCAGCTCGAGCAGCTTGTGCGAGCAGGCGGCGGGCGCGGCGGCGGGCCCGCGGCGCCAGTCCTCGCCGCACGCGTCCGCCGTCAGCGCCTCCACCGTCAGCCCGCACGCGAACCCCGCGCCCGCGCCGCCCGTCACCAGGTCCTCGAACCGGATGTGCACGTCGTACAGCTTCAGCTGCAACACATTGGGGACTAGAGGTTTGGTAATGCTTGTAATGCGCCGGTTGTCATGTAACTTGGTATTACAAAACCCTCAGGTGACAAACTCAAAAACCATTGACTTTCACCTGTGAGTTTCATAATTTATAATAAGGTAGTGTAAATTGTCTGAATAATCACGACTATTATAAAAAAAAACATATCTCATTCGACATGAGCTGTTGGCGTGTGTGCATAGTGGCGTGCGACAGCAGTGTTTAAAAATAGGTTTATTACACAATTCGTCAAAAATTTTTACCTGTTAATAAAAACTGTGATACAATATATTATTAACGAACAATAATATAATTATCTGAATAAACGAATATTATATTATTATTATATTATATTTTAAAAAGTGATTGTTTCTCTACATAAAGCGGTGAGGTATGAAAAGGATGATGAAATTCGACTAGCGAGCTTTTATTGCTAAGTTTAATCGCCGTAAGACACTGACTCTCTCAGGATGGTTAGGATATTATACTGTGTCTGTCACTCGAGTTCCTACAAGCAGTGCACAACATATCGTCACCTGTAAGTTCTCGACGATGCCGGCGAGCAGGCCGGTGCCGTAGGCCAGCCAGCCGGAGTAGGAGGCGGCGTAGTAGCCGGCGTCGGCGGCGTCGTGCTCGGCGCGCCACGCCGCCTCCAGCGCGTCCAGCAGCGCCACCTTGCGCTCGTACGCGCGCGCCGCCTCCACCTCGCCATCCCACTGACAACACATTACAAATCTTTCAAACTTAGTGCGCACAATTCTTTCAAGATTTTTTTATGCCTTAACCCGTTTTTGACCTCCATTTCACCTGATGGTGAGTGATGACGAGGACGAAGTATTAACTTTTTTACACTGCTTTGGAATTCATACGCGTTAAAACCTATATTTTTAATAGACGTTTGTCAAACTTTCTCTTCGAAAAATCGGCGGATAACACGGCGGCGGAGTATCATGTGAATGAATCTAACTGCTAGTTTGCTTACTCGGCTAAATTATGTACTAACACAAAAGCTGAAAACACAAAACTGAAAACGCAACGTCACGCCTTCCCGCAGATCAAGTACCTAAATGCGTCAAGACGGCAGGGCACATTAAAGTCCCGTAAAGCTGTGCATTATTTTGGAAGGAATTTAATGAAAATTAGTGGACGACAACGCAACGACGCAACTACGTGCGTGAGTGCATCAAAACACTCCCGCAAGTATGAGCGTAGATGCGTCAGCGCGTTCGATTATCTCTGATTTCTAATTAAGAAAAGATAAATGCGTGAATCAAACTATTAGATGTATAGGCGTGTTTGAATAAAATTTTATGGAAGAATTTAAATAAATAATACCAATGAAATGAGAGTCAATAAATTATCAATAAAAAAAACTTTAAAAAAATAGAAAAAGTACCCTTATTGCAACTAAACTTATGCCCGTCTGCACTAAACTTTGACAGCTCCTAAGTTGATGCTTAAGTCTCTAGGACGTGCTTACGAACAAAAATTGCGTTGCACTAAACTTAGGTCAATGCCTAAATGCTTAAGAAATTCTTAACTTTATGTGCCCGATTCCCCATGCCATAACTTTAGGCAAGTCTTTAAGTATGATCGAAAAGTTATGCCAACACAATAGTTAGATTTTTTTATATACATATATTTAATAATTTACCATGTTATCTTTTAGAAAAAACTTCACTGCGTAGTTGGTGAAACTTCAAAAATATTAAATAAACCTGAGAAACATAACTTCCCACAATACTTTATTTGTATCATTCTCATTACTTTTCGATCATGTTTTTGATGGAACGTGGATTGAAGATTGAATATTGAAATACCTAAATTTGTACCTACATTCCCTCGCTTGAAAAATTCTTCCCTGGTGAAATCGTTGCAAGTTAATTTGTACCTGACTAAAAACATGACTATGATTAATGAGTTGGACGAATTCATAAATTTCTTGGACTTTCTCGAAGATTTAGACGATGAAAACCCACAACGCAGGACACGCATTCTGAGGACAAGAGGAAATCCTCTTGAAATCATGAACGATATCGAATTTTACAAAAGGTATCATGTGTCAAAGGAAGTATTCCTTTTTATACTTCATAAGATTGATGAAAGTCTGGAGTACGAGAGTGACCGGTAAGTAATTACATACTAAATGTTAGTAGGTATTAAGTATTTTATTGTAAACTAACTTTTTCCCGCAACTTTTTGTAACCTTCCTGTAGTAATTTCAGTAACTCCTTCCGTAGTACAACCAGACAACCATTGAAAGAATCTTTTTACCAAGTTTCACATCCGTGCACTCGGGGAATAAAATAAAAAACAGAGGCAGAGGCATCTGCATTATGTAATCTAATAAACTTTTCCTATTAAACTTCAAAAAATTTTTAAGTTAAATAAACCGGCAAAAATTACAAAGTGACATGAAGAACCAAGTCATAGATAAAAATCAAAGACAAAATAGACTTTTTCGTTCATTTCGTTCACTTACTTAGGGAACGATCGTTGTAGGAGTCACTTAAGCTAAACAAGTTGGTGCAGAGCAATTCAGCGTAAGTCAATGATTAGGTGTGACTTAGTTTAGGCGTGTCATAACTAAGCTTATGCTAAGTGGAGTTTAGTGCAGACGGGCATTAGTCAACTACTTTTATGACCACTTTGGCGATGGGGTAAACCTGTCTGCCTCAGACGACAGTGGTTGCGGGTTCGATTCCCGCACGGAACAAGAAAAAAAAAATGTTCCGTGTCTGGGTGTTTATAAATTTATGTATTTATATTCTAGGTTCCCCCCTAGTTTGCTATATGGTATCCCATAACACAAGCTATGCTTACTTTGGGGCCATGTAGATGGTGTGATTGTCTGGGGATTTTATTATTATTTATTTATTTTATTTACTTGTATTATTATTATTGACTCTTTATTGTACAGAAGGCAGCACATCTGTCAAAAAGCGTAACATCGATGTTACGATAATTATCGGGTGTATGATCAAAAAGATCCTGTCCAAATTTGGAATAATGCCATCGGTTCCACTTACCCAACCTTAAAAAAAAATGTGGTGAAATATTTGAGTAGTATCGCTACATCAACGCCTTCCAAAAGATTGTTTTCAAAACTGGCTCTACTCTTTATCAAATAAAGAAATAGATTAATAGGTTCTACTTTGTCAAAATTACTTTTCCTTCAGTCAATTGATAAAAATACTGCAATATGTGATATTTTACAATTACACTGTTTTTTTTTGTCTATTAATGTAAAAATCATTTTTGTTTGGTTTTCTACAAATGGATATCAATGTTGGGCTTTCGATTATGACATCAATGTTTTTCTACAATCGATCATCCCTAATCTGAACTCTATGCCCTTGACATTAAGTTAAAATTGGTTGGGGAAATTTAATGTAACGCTTTATCTGCTGCCTTCTGTACAATAATAAAAATGGGAACAGACAACATGGAACAAAAGGCGGCACTGGAGCAATCTATACCAGACAACCATAAAGATATGAGAGAGAAAACATTCAAACAAAATTAAACTTAACAAATTTTTTGCATGTTATCTGATTTCATTGCAATTCTATTACCCTTAAAAACCCTATAATAGTTTTTACACAAAAAATCTATCAATTGTTTTTCCCTAATATTTTGAAGATTTTTACTGTCAGTCCACTTTCACTCATTATGGTGTAACTAATAAGTGTGGACACTACTATGGCAAGTGTAAATAAATGATAAGTATATTTAGGACTGAACTGTGCTTATCAATGACAAAACACTTAAATTTGTTTCTTATCATTAGATTACCATTCTCTCAGCTTTTATCTCAATAAGAAAGACATTCAATTTTATATAAAAACCAATAAAAAAAACTCCAGATAAAGGCTTTACAAACCTCATCGAGATTCACAGGTGCGGCTACCACATATAACTTTTCAATGGCAATTATCCATGGAGCTGACCGCAACTGCCGCACCGGCACTTGAAGTTGGACACGGCCAATATATCCTGCTCTTACTTCTATAGGCAGCCCTAAATGTCTAAGAGCATCCTTTTTCAGAGGTAGATTCTCAAACTCAACCTTTCCTGCAAATAACAATAGCAATATCCCTGCATGCTCAAAGTGCACAATGTTTTATTAAGTTATATTATTATAAGTCTAAAGTACAAGTGTTATCTTTGTAAAGAAGTCTAGTTTATTTTTTAAATCTAAGATAAGATGTATTTTATATGTATTATTCCAGTAAGTTTGTATTTTTTATCGCATCCTCAATATATTAAATGCGCAAACTACCATTAAAATGAGAAATATTTCTCAATGTTTTCTCTGCACAGATGTCTTTTCTTTTTTTTATGTGTTAATGGAAATAAAATTAAAGCTGTTCAATATGCAGACAATGTAAACAAGTTATTTAAAAATTTCGATAGTTTAGAGTATGACATCATACAAAGTCATAATAATATAAATCTCTTATATGACAACTTGTTTTTCCTGTAAAATAGTATAACTAATAAAGTTACTTTATTGGTTCATTAATTACCTGATAACAGAGCAACGCTTAACTGATCGGTATTTAAGTTTTCTACATATTTCCCGAGGTAATTGTTTAAAACCCAAGCGACTAAACCCTCCAACATCGTGCATGATCCTTCTTGCGATTTATCTTAATTTTTATATAGAACTCCTACTTTTGCTTATCAGATCTTGCTTACTAGTTAAAGTTCAGTGTAATATCGACTTTATTTGTGAAAATTTTATTGCTTTCGATTATTTCTAAGCACATCGTCCTATGAAGTGGATTTATTTTGCACAATATTTTGAGTACGATAGAAAACCAGCTGACTGACACTGACAGTATAAACAAATTGTAATGACAATCTGGGTGACGTTCTAAATGAAATAATCCTTAACGTTTAATAACGTCTTAATTTTTTGATGTACTATTATCCAAAGATTTAAATCCATTTATCCTTAATCTTTAGGAATATTAAATGTATCCTTTATTATTCCAATATACTTTATATTAAATCACGCTTCGCGTCGAAAAACAAGTTCGGCCCTAAAAACAGAAACAGGTTCACAAAAACTCTGTTAAACAACAAGAATATTTTCAAAACAAAATTTTCACCAGTACACTGTACTACAGAAAAACAATAATTCGGATATTCGATACCATTTTTTTTTAGTTCAAAACAGTTTACCTATAGGTATATATCTCGTCATTGGAACTTACCTTAACCGTACCTTTATGTAAATTGTATTAGATTCAAAATCGATTTACAAGTAAAGTCGTTAAGACCTTTTTCCCATTCAAGATCAATTTATGAGATTGGCAAGTTAATACAGCTAATGTCAATTGGGGGGCGGTTTCTGTTGTGACAGAATTATGACTCTTAACGCTGTTCAGCAGTATGACGAATTTAGCCTAAAGGATATTTCATTTTCACAACTCCCCTGCCGAGTTAATACCCATACTCGCTAACAGCAGAAGTCGTTAGCCTTCCGTCGAATGAGTATAACTTTACGTTTTTTTTGCGTTTTCTTTCATTTCTGTATATCCTCGTTTGATGTAAACATAGTATTTCGAAGTGTCAGGCGTCGTCCTAATTGGCAGCGATCGTACGATGGCGCGATGCGTTCTCGTCGTGCGATGAGTTCAAACATACAGATGCTCGCACAATGACTTGCGAAGTTCAAATAGGACACTCTGAAGATATCTGTATGTTTGAACTCATCGCACGACGAGAACGCATCGCGCCATCGTACGATCGCTGACAATTAGGACGACGACGCCTTTTAGTTACACAAGGTGTTCTTTTTGATATCCCATAAATAATAAAATCCCCTGACAATCTCACCAACTACATGGCCCCAAAGTAAGAATAGCTTGTGTTATGGGATACCATGTAGTGAACTAGGGGGGAACCTTGAATATAAATACATAAATAGATAAACACCCAGACACGGAACATTTTTTTTCTTGTTCCGTGCGGGAATTGAACCCGCAACCACTGGCGTCTGAGTCAGACAGTCTGTTACCCGATCGCCAAAGTTTGTGGTTTTGTTCTTTAGTTAAAAATAATACTTTTTGCCAAATATATGTGGTTCAAAAGTCCATACTTTCCAAAATAGCATCAACTGGGAGCGAAAGAAAAACATAGAATGTGCCAGCTGCTACTCTTCCCGGGCATACCTACCTACTTTAAAAGTCGGTTAAGGGACAGAGGTTTTATTGGCGTTTTTGTGGGCGATAGGCTGACCTCCTGTCACTGCAATAAATAGCCTCTCGCCATCATAATAATACCTCATTACTCAAACGTGACATCAGATGGTCTTATAACCTCTAGTGTTCTGCCTACCCCATAAGGGATACAGGCGTGAAGCTATGTCTGATGTCAGACGGATTGCTGTAGAGATTCTGCCCGCAAGAGGTGATGCGTTAATTTAAAATAACGCTGTTATATTGTTAGTTACAAAACTAAAAAAACATTAAAGTGGTCGAGGATTGTAGGTTGTACCTCTGATGTTCAGCCTACCCCATAAGGGATACAGAATGTTTGTATGTATGTACTCCAAATGACAACTCTGAAAGCTGGACCCGCGCCGACCTCATCCAGCGTTTGACGTTTTTACAAAGTGTATAAGCGTAGGTATACCTACTGTGAATAAAAAGTTTTTATTTTCATTGTCATCGAAACACTTGAAATAAGAGTGAGTGAGTGTTTGACTTCCTGTCCCTGTTGACTAGTGATGGTATATCACTTCTAAAGCTATCGATTATTTCAATGGTTTAGTAAATGAAATGAAATATCAGTAGGTACCTACCTATTATTTTAAATGGGGAAATCAATTATTAAAAGGGGCGTTTTTAATTATTCATTTAGCGTGCAATTCAGTATTTTTGACCTTTGTATAAGTGTAAAAATTTTGTTGGAATAAGAGGAGAAATTATAGATATTGATGTACCTTATAAAATATACCTATAAACCTTATAAGGTGAGCGGGGGCAAGATCGAACGGGTTTTCAATGAGATGAGTAGTGTTTTTTTTGAATCCTTGTTGTCCACTACATATTAATCAAAATTTAAACTTGATGTATTGTGGATGACGACCAGAGAGTATATTTTTAAACTAGTTTGTTAAATTTCATTTAAATCTATAAAGAAATTAGTGCCACACTTGCAATCATTTGCAATGGACAAAAATAAAACAGGGGAAAGACGGAAAGGTGACGGGGAAAGATCAAACTATTTTCTAAAATCGTTTACGAGAATGACATTCATTCTTGGTCAATACTAGTCTATGGAATTTAATGCCCTGAAAACAAAATAACAGACTCAAGCATCAAAACGCCTAAGGAAACAAAGACAAGACAAATATTTTGATTTTGTATTTCAATCTTACCCCACCGGGGAAAGATCGAAGTGGATGTTCTCAAACATTGCTGAGCGATTGTTTAAAGTAAAATTGATACTAAAAGTTAATGGCAAAATCAGAAACAAACAAAAAATTCTGATTATGTTACATTTGTCATATTTGGTAGCATAATATTATTCCAAATATCTTACTCGAAAATTGATATGTTCATCTTACCCCATCAAAATGAAATGGGTAAAATAGAAAATTGTTTCAATTCCAAAAATACGAGTAATGGCAAAAAATCTATTTAATAACTCAAAGGTAAATAAAAAGTTATTATTAAGGATCCAAAAGAATCAGTTGTACCTAGCTTTTAATGATAGTTACAGGATGCGGGGTAAGATAAAAATACTTGAAGAAACACGCAAAAACTCAGATTGTATAATTTTGTAAAAAAAACATGTTTCTGTGCAATAACCTTCAAACATTGACTATGACATAGGAGAAAATTAAATGGCGGCTTAAACAGTGCTACAAACACTTCAAAAAATCTGCTCGATGTGGCGTTATTGTTGACTTTCTGTCTTACCCCATTTCCCATCTTCCCCCCACTCACAACGGTAATTATTTAATGGAACAGAACGTACATTAAAAACTTGTGCCAACACAAGCTAAGTCAATGTGATAAAAAATAAGGTCTGATTATGATCTCATGACATCGAATATCACCATTACCTACCTACAATCCTCGACCACTTTAATGTTTTTTTAGTTTTGTAACTAACAATATAACAGCGTTATTTTAAATTAACGCATCACCTCTTGCAGGCAGAATCTCTACAGCAATCCGTCTGACATCAGAAATAGCTTCACGCCTGTATCCCTTATGGGGTAGGCAGAACACTAGAGGTTATAAGACCATCTGATGTCACGTTTGACAAATGAGGTATTATAATGATGGAGAGAGGCTATTGCAGTGACAGGGGATCAGCCTATTGCCCACAAAACCTCTGTCCCTTAACCTACTTTTACAGTATGGCCGGGAAGAAAAGCAGCTGGTACATTCTATATTTTTCTTTTGCTCCTAGTCCAGAATGGAAGCAAATCATAATTATTTTGAACATATTATAAAAATAATAACATAAAATAGATTTTTAAACGAAAAAAAAGTGACTCCCTAGTCCCTACCTTGACATTGACAGCGACAGTAACATTGACTGACTATTATATTTTTTATTTACATTTTACAATCAATGGAATTTATATGTGAAACTTGAATTTAACTTCATATTTTTATCTCTTATAAGAAAAAATGAAGTCTATTCAGCTTCTAAATGGAGGCTATAGATTGTTTACCATCAGTAATTGCAGTGTTAAAAAAGCCATTTCTACACAATTCCGTTACAGTACATCGTACGGAATTTACAAGAATAGCCTAAAATCAGCTTATCTGCAGTCTACAGGAATTCGCCATCTAGGTTTGGGACCAACTTCAAAGGATTTTGAAGAATCATCACAGCTATCTGGACCATTAACTAAACTTCATGCTAATGAACTAGTATTACGTTTAAAGGACGGCGAGAGAACTCTGCTTTTTAACGCATTACAGGAATATGAATCAAACAGAATCAAAGAACAATTTGAAGGTACGTAATTGAATAATTTTTATTGTAAATGAAAATAAAATAAGTTCTTGAGTATAAACAGTCTTTTTATTTCAGACAGGCTTGCTGGTCAAAGATGGAGAACTAAGCTTGGCAGACCCAGTAAAGTACCAACACTAGGAGATGTAGACCCAACTGGGTCCTACTGTCCGATGCCTGAAGATTGGCTGAAGAAAAAATATGGTTATTTTCAGAATAAATGTCTTATATGATACTGGCATAGTATCTATTTAGAACTAGTGTTAGAGGAAATGATGTCATTAAGATGAGTCATTCATAGAATGTGCTTGTTTTCTATAATTTCTATGTTTTACTTCCAATCTATTTATTACTTTCGAGATCCATTTTATTTTATATACAGATTACTACGCTATTAAATGTAGGTAAATAACAATTTTAATATTAAATTGAAAATACTGTAATAACAAGTTAAAAGTAAATTATAAATGCTTATGTTACAAATTAACAAAAAAATATACCAATTAGGTTAACAAAGGCCATATCAAGTGCTATCAAACATTAAGCAATAGCACAGATCCAGTGTTTGAGTTGTATATCTTGTAAATCATGCTATTTTCACATTTCAGCTGCAACAGTACCAAAACCAACAACAAAGGAGTTATTGCACAGTGAGTTTTAATGATAATTCATTAATTTGTATGGATAATTCATTAATTTCAATCAACAATCTAATTCATTTGGTTCTTGTTGTTGAATATGTAGTAGTAATTAGGATAAGAGCCTTTCCCAATTATTCATTGAAAATAAACAGTGTAATATACAAAAAATTTTAATGAAGTATAGTTGCTAGCTATATTTTACAATTTTATAGGCTGTTATTCCATATCTTTCTTTTAAGTGTTTTATTTGTGGTTGTATTTCTTAACATATTCAGTGCCAGTGACTCGGCTGGCAAGTTCATGTTAACTTTATTCTAGTGCCAGCAACTCATCTGGATTTTATTTGTTTATACAGTAAATACTAAAAGGATTATATCATTACTATGGGATCATAATTGGCTGCCTTATCACTGGCATATGATTTATTCCAGACAACCAGGGTTATAGATCTTGTGAAAAGTTGGAATTAATACATAATTTAACTTACATACAGTAAATAAAAATATATCTAAATAATTTAATATGACTAAGATACATACATAAATAAATGAAAGATACATATAGCTGTATATACTTAAGTATATAAAAATGTAGTTATAGGCCAAATGACTTTAAATGCTAACAGAAGACACATTTTTAAAAGCATTACACCTAGGCACCTAAGATAATTATCGTAATGCTTTTAAAAGAGTTCTAGGGGTTAGTATTCTTAAGTGAATGTTTTTCATGATTTATGTCAATGCTTAAGATTGAAGGGGAAAGCACAAATTTTGTATATTTCCTTTTTTTTAATTCACCAGTAAATTGAAATCCATACAATTCAATCTCCAAATCCACCTTGTAGCATATTAATTGCTTGACATCAAGAAAGCATGGGCAACTCCTATGATCGCCATAACACAAGCTTACTGGGGTGGCACACACCTGAAGTGATAATATGGGTTATGCGGACACATTTCTATTAATTCCTTTTTTATTTTATTATTATATACACATCAAAAAAGTCTAAGCAACATGTACTTATGTGAATTTTTTATTAATAATTCATGTTAAAAAGTTTCAATTTTTTATTTGAATATACTTTTAGGATCTTTTTGAAGTAAAAACAACATCTGTTATTTTTATATTGTTTTTGTAATAACAAAAAATAACAATATAATGTCTTCTGTATCATACGCAAAACTAGCTAAGGTCAAACCAAATAAAAATTTTCGAAAAAAAAAATACAAAATTTATAATCAAAATTAATTTATTGAAAAATAATTGAACAATTTATTACAAAGTTAGGCCTCCTCTGTTGTTTAAAACTTGTCGGCACCGATTATTCATGGAATCAATGAGTGTTAATCAGGTCCTGCCGTAATCGCTCCCAGTGGAATTTAAGCAAATCTTTCAGCTGCTGGGTTGTTGTTACCTGGTCCAAGTCCTCTAAAACACTTCTTTGGAGCATATCCCACGTGTGCTTTATGGGGTTGAGGTCCGGAGACTGTGCAGGCTAGGGCAATACCCGGATATTTTCTGTTGCCAAGTACCGACTAGTCCACAAGGCTGTATGTGAACGTGCATTATCGTGCATCAATGTGAAGTCTGGGCTAAGTGTTTGTGCAAATGGATGGACATGGGGTTTAAGAACATCCTCAACGTAATTTTCAGCGTTCATGTTTCTATTTACAAAAACGAGCTCAGTTCTCCTATTCTTCACAATTCCCGCCCACACCATAACAGTTGATCCGCTTTACGGATGCACTTCTTGAATGCACCTCAGCCTTTCTCTATTTCCGGGACGTCGGTACACTCTCACTCTTCTGGAATCAGGCCTAAATTCGAATCGCGACTCATCACAAAATAAAATTTTGTCCCATTGTTCCTGGCTCCATGTTAAATGTTCCCTACACCATTTATTCCGACGCACGCGATTGCCGTGACGTAAAGGTGGACACCTAATTGGGCGTCGTGCTCGGAGGCCGCAATCACGGAGTCGATTTCGCACGGTTTGGGGGCTAACATCAACGAACTTGAGTTTCGTAGCCTTAAACCTATCTGGCGAGCAGTCATCATCGGCTCGCGTCTTGCAGTCAGTTGTATGTAAGGGTCTTGCCGAGCGGTGGTACTCCTTCCGCGGCCTGGATGTTGTTCATTAGGATCACCTGTGTGGATGTAACGCTGCCAAAAACGACAAATAACGCTCCTGTTGACACCAAAATGCCTCGATACTTGGGATTGATTTCTTCCCGCTTGCAACATCCCTACAGCTCTTTGCATTTCATTTGCAGTCAAATGACGTCGCTCCAGAGTGTAAAAAATGTATAAAATCACGTAAAATGTAATTATGTCCATAACTCTATTTATTATTATATCTAAATTATTGTTAAAATTGGTAAAATGAAGATTCAACACCAAATTCAATTAGAAAGAAAATGCATTGAAATTCTATTTAAATGCATTCGTTTTTGTTTTGTAAAAAAACAATAGAATATCGATTTTTTTTTCTAACCAGCCAGTAACTAAATTAAAACAAAAAAGTTTGCATAGTTATACCTACCTCACTTTTACTAAAAAAAAGAGATTAATTACGATTTTTTAAATTTTATGCTTGTTGCTTGGACTTTTTTGGTGTGTGTATTTAAATTTTGTAGGTATCTAAATCGAGATTCTATACTTTACAGTGGCATTGGCGAACTCAATTCCATTCATAGGATTCGGATTTTTAGACAACTTTATCATGATTATTGCTGTAAGTATCCTATACGTGTGTACCCTAAAGTTTAGTACTGTGTTCGATACGATATTTGAAGCTGTGTGTTTGGGCAGGGCGACAGGATCGAGAGCAGCATGAGCGCGTACATCACTTTATCGACGATGGCGGCGGCGGCGCTGGGCAACACGTTCAGTGACGTCATCGGCATCGGCTCGTCCGTGTACGTGGAGCGCGCCGCGGCGCTGCTAGGGATGGGCGCGCCCGCGCTGGCGCCCGCGCAGCTCGAGATGCCCATCACAAGGCGCTTCTCTAACCTCGTAAGCTTTCTTATTGTTTCTATTTCACCAGCTGTACACAGCTTCTCAATTTCAAGTTATGACCCGGTTACTTAAAGATTGGCCCTTGCTGAAAAGTATCGGTCTGTATATCGCTGAGTCCAGATTAATTTTTATACCTGGAGTATTTTGTAAATATTAAAGTTTAACAAATATTCCTCATGTTTTTTGTACAACATACTCATGACTTGAATGGCAGGTCCAAACTTATAATAACCGAGTTATAAATATTATTTTCATATCAAACATTTTGACTTTAACGGATATCAAACTTACACTTAAAACAAAATAAAAAAATCTTTAACATCATCATTTATTGCAAAGCATGCTACGCTAAAATATTACAACTCTCTCCAAACTCATGTGTCTTTAGATATTCATAATAATTAAACACAATATTTCATGTGCAGGGTCGTGTTCTCGGCATCACCTTTGGCTGCTTCCTCGGCATGACGCCACTCCTGTTCAAAGATGACGAGAAGAAACCGGAGTCGTAACCTCGCAGTTACCCCGAGCCACATGCAATCTCGCGCCACACGTACAGACAA
Source organism: Stenoptilia bipunctidactyla (assembly GCA_944452665.1). Lineage (NCBI taxonomy): Eukaryota > Metazoa > Arthropoda > Insecta > Lepidoptera > Pterophoridae > Stenoptilia > Stenoptilia bipunctidactyla. The sequence goes on from OX101732.1 coordinate 1,137,470, forward strand.
AGAATTAGAATAGCAAACAGAGCTACTCATTAAGCAATATTCTATAAGAATACCTCACTTATATAACTTAGTTGAAATAAAGTATTTTTATGTTGTATTTTTTATCTATGTAGGTGTTTGAAAACTATTAATTCTTTGTATGTATGTTAGTTAAATATGTAGATAATTTTAACGATTTTATTAGAATATATCTGAAGACCTACATAGGTGCTATGTGTATAGTGAATTTCAATCTAATATTATCATATCTTGTAGATAGTTTATTTTATATATCAGATTCTAACCTATAATCACAAAAGCACAATATTATAGACTAAGATTTAAAAGAACGTACATATTGTAGGAAAAAATCTTTAAATATTGCTTCGTGCACAATGTTTGCCAATAATGCTAAGATGTATTATGAGCTATTATATAAGTCAAGATAAAAATGTGCTGCTGTGTGTCTGCGATACTTAATCACATTAGCACTTCTATTAATGTGTTAACTATATCTTTTTACTCAATAATACTATAAGATTTTGCGGTAATATTTAATAATGCCTGCAGAAGATTTTTATCTGTTGCTATTTACTTCATGTGGTAATTATAGACTAGTAATTATTACAGTTTAGTAGATTAGCTTCCCTCAAATTGTCTTAATTGCACAATCTAGTCAAAAACTGTGTCAAATGAAGTACAATTGTTGTGATGGGAGTACAAAGCTGACTAACAAGAGAATCAAGTATGTTTGAATGTTAATTTTACTGTTTGACTTTATGTAGCATAGTTTATATAATGTTATTAATAATGTGTATATGGATTCCTACTTGAGGTGATTTTTATCAATGCATAGAGTATTTTGACTATTTAATAAAACTATCACAAATTCATCAACTATTTTTTTTAACCTTAGGTATGTAACCTTAACCAAACGTTTGTATGCTTTATTATTTGTGCCATGGATCTGGGTGATTTTTTGGATACTAAGTATACAGTGTGTCCTCGCATGTAGTAAAAGGACTTTAGGAATAGTACCTACGCACAATTTTAGTGACGCAAATACCCCATATGGTGGGTCAATTCTAAAGCCTGCCAATCTATAGTAACAATTTTTTTACATTCCTAAAATTCACTTTGTATAAAAATGTGCAAAAGTAGCGAAAAGGTTTTAAAAATAAAGTACCTATAATATTTAGATATTCTTTCGTTACGCTCTCAAAAACAAAGTCAAAAAAACTGATTACAAAGAAGAAGTTGCAAAATCGCCCCAAGTCAAACATAAATATAATTTTAATCCTTACTGGCTAACATAAATTAAAATTGCTCCAAATATTCATTCAGGCGATTTTTTAAAATATTTTTTTATTTATTTAAATACTTTCTTTTCGAGCTTGTAAGGCAACTTAGTGACCATAAAATGATGTTGTTACGCTCCGCCGTTTGTTAGGAATAGTAACCTCTTAATCGCCATCTTATAATAATTAATTAATTTATTTATTTATTTACTCTTCATTGTACAAACACAAAATAGAAAATAAAGGACAATAAAAAAAAGATAACACAATCGGCGGCCTTATCGCTAGAAAGCGATCTCTACCAGGCAACCAAATTAATATTATTATTTGTTACATAACGCTTGCGCAGCGACGTAAACCTAACTACTTAGTTCCGCCATATTGTTTAAAGAGGAGATTCTGAAATGTAAAACCGTCGTTATCACTGCCTCCCCTAAATATACTATTATATTAAGTATCTATTATATACTTCTCATCAAAAAAATTTAAACTCCTTGTAAGTTTATGTTTATATTTTAAATAAATGTTAAATGTCGTTTTATAGTGGGTAGTAACCCAAGCTAACGTATTCAAGGATATATAACATTTATTTCTTATACTCATTTTTCTGACAATCCTTGCAAAACATAAAACTTGCAGTGTTCCGATTTTTTTGAGTTCAAATAGCCATAATAGTTGGTAACAAGGACAAGAGTTTGAAGGAACACATGTAAAATAGTATATTATCCACGTTGCTACTAAAAAACCAATATTTTTATTTGTGTTAGATGAATATTATTAGGAAAGAGACAACGATTTGTGGACTATAATTGTACAAATACTCTGTTTTATCCAGGCCTGTAACCCTACAGTGAGTGTATAGAGATCGACTTCAGCTACAGGAGAAGACGGTTATAAGGCAAATAAAATCAATTAACTTATTTTTGTACATTCTTCTAAAGGTAAAGGAAGGTTCAAAGAGATTAAAAAAATATATATATCTGATTTTTCACATTTATTCGTTTTCTATGTCTCTTAATAAAACATCATTTAAAAACTGTGCAGGATGCCTCATTTCTTCTTCGTTATTTCTTGCCCAACCAAGATAGTATATAATAGACATGACATGGGCGCAGACACCTAGTGTTCTGCGCCCATGTATGCAAGAGCAGTAATATTCTTTGATTGCGTTTCTTCCTTGCGTTTCACTATTTTACATAATGTTTGTAAAATAAGTTCTATTTCGGGTGTGCCTCGGTTGTATTTTACACCTTAAGAGCGCATTATTTTCTTCATTTATATTTATTTGCTCTGGATATCTATATATTTCTTCTTCATAGATTCCTGTTCTGTTAAAATGCTCTCTGCAATATGAGCGAGTAATTCTAGGATGGTATGTCCCAATTGATAATAAGATTAAATCTTCATAGGTCAATCTGGGAAAGTCGTTAATCGCTTCATTTGTTGCTTCCATCCTCATGAATGGAACTCTTTGCTGATTGATATTATTTTCAATTATATAATCTGCTAAAAGGTTTGGTTTGTGTATGTTTTGTTGAACATCATCATCATCATCACAACTCTTTATAATGAGCCCACTGCAGGGCATGAGTCTCTCCCCTGGGTGACGAGGAGGTATAGGCCATAATCCACCAAGCTGGCCCAGTGCTGGGTGGTGGCAAGCGGCATGTTACAAGTAATATTATTAAATCTTACTAGATGGCGCTATATTAATGGGACTATTCCTCTACAACCGGCGGTGGTGCGAATCAACATCGTTTTATGGTCCGTTCGTTCCGTTACAAGCCCGAAAACATAGTATTTTTATTAAAAAAAATAGCCCCTGAATGAATATGTGGAGCAATTTTTCTCTGTGCTAGCCAGTAAGAATGACAACCATATTTGTGTTATTATGTTACCTTTGTTTTTAGCTATTTTTTGAGATACGCCGCTACTCTGTTGGACCTGGGGTAAATTTCTATGGACGATGCAACTTCTTCTTTAAACTGAATCTACGTCAGACAACTTCTATCTTTCCTAAAGAGGTAAAGATAGAAGTTGTCAGCGACGCACTATAGTTAAGGTTTCGTAAAACATACCTACAATGTTTCCAATAAGATTACTTAGAGAGTTTGATTCTAAGTTTGAATCCTCTCTTCATTAAGGTTAGTTTCGCGCTAACGCCGTGCGATAGCGTGATAATACGTCCTTTTCTAATTAGAATTACAGAAAGATTGATTGTATGTTTGTAGGTATTAGTTGCGCTCTGACGCCGTGTGAGAGGAACTCCGTAATTAAACCACGCAACCCCATCGAGTTTAGGTTCGATTCATTCGTCTTGACGAGTACTTTGATACTAGATGGTAACGAGGGTCTGATGATGGAGCTAAAAGGTGGACATAGGGGCCAGTTACCTTCACTTGCTTGATAATGGAAAAAAAATGATATCAATATAAGCGTTGTTTTATTGCGAACACGTTGATATAGGGTAAACTATGCAAAATCGATTAATGGCGGGTTTCAATATTCAACTGACTGCTATGCGTAACCGGTACAGGTACAAAACTGGTAGGAAAAAAGTAGCGTTTCACAATATCTACTAGCTACGGGCTGTAAGTTCTCAAATTTGGCATGGGCCCTACTTACGTGACGTTCTTCCAAGAAAATAGGTGATTTGTGATTTATAGAATATCACGCATTCGCAAATTATTTGTATGATATTTGAACTAAAGAAATATATAAACTTATTCAATTTATGTTTGCTATGTTTTGGTATTCGATAAATATATTATAGTATGTTTTTAGAGCTTTTTGTTAATAATTGCGTTTAATTGCTTGCGTAAAACGAAACGCAAATCCTTCGACTAATTTTGCCATTGGTTAAAACACATTGTTATGACGTCAAAGTAAATATTTAAAAGAAAAATTATGTCATTCAATAATATTCGTCCTTTTTTTCAAAAACAGTTAAGTTAGAAAGAGAAAACTGGATTATTGATATGTTGACAGATATTTGATAGGACATTTCGTTAAATGAATAAATTGTTACGTCGTTGGCTAGATAAAATGACCTATTCTTTAATTGGTCATACGTAATGAAAACATAACTTCTTATGGGCCGCAGCAGACTGCCATGCTACCTTTACCTCATTGGTTTAAATTAATAACTTGTTACGTCGTCATTGGCTAGATACCTATAATGACATATTTTGTAAATGGTTAAATGTAACCTAGCAACCCATTACAGTCAAACAGTTCGTAAGCAGTGGTTTAGATGTCAAGATTTTGAATATAGAAAGGCATTTTAGTAGTGATTTCTATTGTTCGTAGGCAAAACGAACAGTTTTCATAATATTGAAACCCGCCATTAACAAATAAATATATTTTACTTTATTTTACTGTCTGGCAGTGATTGACAAACTTAACTCTCGGTCGGGTCGGTACTTGGATCGGTGACCGCCGACCATTCATTTCTCACGGCGACTTCCGTGTTTCGGAGGGCACGTTAAGCAGTTGGTCCCGGGTGCTGTATACGTGTATAGTTGTCGTTAGGGCTCGACAGAAGTCATTTCGGCGCCCTGAAAATTCTAATATCCACCAACAAGCAATGGGTCAGCTTGGTGGAATATGGCCAACACCTCCTCGTCACCCAGGAAAGAGACTCATAGCCATTACAAAGAGATGTGATGATCATGTATACAGCACCCAGGACAAACTGCTGACCGTGCCCTCCGAAACATCCTATATCAACGTGTTTGCTATAAAACTTGGCTCTTACCAGGAATACATGATACGGAGTTATTTGACTGCCGGTACAGTGTATACCGCACTGACAGAGATTTGGCTAGGTTATCAGTTGAAAAAGGTGGCGGTACCCTGATAGCAGTTCGCCGCGAATTAAGTGTTTGTATGCAAGGTATACAAATATTACCTGACATGTATGGGGCTGACGTTACCTGTGTCAATATTTTGTTAAATTCTGCTCCAAATATAAAAAGGTTACATTTATTTTGTTGTTATTTTCCGCAAAATGATAATCAACCTGCGGCTGAACTGGCCTTTTTTGAATATATTTCCGATCTTAAAATTAAGTACTCAAATGACTATTTCTTATTAGTTGGTGACTTCAACATAAGAGTTGCTAGATGGATTCCATGCTGCAACTCTTCCTCTAAATTACACCTCGAAAACCCGTACGAAAATATTTTAACATCCCAACTATTTGCGTTTCTGAGCTTTAATGATTGGTCACAATATAATCATATTAACAATATAAATAACAGACATTTAGACCTGGTTATTTCAGACACTGAGTGTTCCGTCGAAAGAACTGCACCAATGTCTTTGCCTGAGGATGGACATCATCCATCTCTCAGTATCAACATTCATATTAGTTAAACCTCAAATTTATGTCCAGCGTCTCGAGTAATTCGTCGGTTTTATGCTGCAGACTATGAACAAATAAACCTTACTCTGTCTAATATTCATTGGGAGAATTATCTAGATCCAAACGATATTGAACTAGCTGTAGCAAACTTTTACGGAGTTTTTATTTTTTTATTTATTTATTTATACACAAGAATAACTACATATTACACCACTATTATCTTATATTATATTATCTATTACTATTTATCTATTATCGTTAATAGAGTTATTAACGATATTATAGATAAGTTCATTCCTCAACGGTTGATTAAAAATAACTCTAAATATCCGGTTTGGTACAATAAACGTTTGATAAAGCTAATAAATAGGAAACGCAAACTTCATAGAAAGTGGAAAATATACGGCAGGAAAAACGATTACGATAATTTTTCCTTTGCGCGACGCGAAGTCAAAGAATTTGAACATTTGTGTTATAACCAATTTATCAGCAATACGGAAAGAAATATACAATACAACACCAAACACTTCTGGTCATACATTAACTCTAAACGGAGTAGCAATAGCATCCCTGATGCCCTGCACCTGGGTGAAACTCACGCATCGGACGGTCAACAGATTGCTAACCTATTCAATTCTTTTTTCCAGTCTGTTTTTGAGCCTCAGTCTAATGTAGATGCATGCAACGACAAAATAAATAATGGTTGTTTGATAAAATCGATATACATTGATAACCATACTGTTGAAAAATATTTAAAACGGCTTGATGTCAACAAAGGAACTGGCCCCGATGGCATTCACCCAGTTTTCCTTAAACGCTGTCACAAACAAATTGCTCATCCTCTTGCAACACTTTTTAATATCTCTTTATCAACTGGCGTCATGCCTACAGCTTGGAAAAGATCAATTATTGTTCCCATCTTAAAGGCCGGTGACAAACACAATATCTGTAATTACCGTGGTATTTCTAAGTTGTCAGTTGTGCCAAAGCTTTTTGAAAAGATTATTTACGATTCTTTGTTTCCTACAATTAGACCTTACATAATTCCGAATCAACACGGTTTCATTAGCGGGAGATAAACGGAGTCTAATCTCTGTGAGTTTTTAGATGCAACTTTAGAAGCCATGGAGCAGGGGTATCAGGTGGATGCCGTGTATACCGATTTTTCCAAAGCATTTGACAAAATCTCACATAATCTGTTAATAAATAAACTGGAAAACATCGGTATACACGGTGATCTTCTGAGGTGGTTGTCGTCATATTTACGGGATAGGTCGCAGGCGGTAGCTGTAAAGGGTTATACGTCTAGTTTCATCCCTATCACCTCGGGTGTACCCCAGGGCTCCCACCTCGGTCCTCTTCTTTTCAACATATTTATCAATGACATCATGAGCTGCTATAAACGTTCTAAAGCGTTATTGTATGCTGATGATACAAAAATATTTACCTTTGTAAAAACAGTTGAAGATTGTAAAATTTTTCAAGACGAATAAATCAATTTTATCAGTATTGTGCACGTAATGATCTAAAACTAAATATTGTAAAATGTCATGTAATAACTTTCTCCAGAAAAAAAAATCCAATAAAATATAATTATAATTTTTGTAACAACATAATTGAAAGAGTCACCGAGGTAAGGGACCTTGGTGTGTGCCTCGATAGTCAACTAGACTTTGCCTCTCATATAAGGCATATCACGTCAAAAGCATACAAAATGCTGGGGTTTGTGTTCCGCCAGTGCAATGACTTCAAAAATATACACACTTTTATTATCTTATATAACTCCTTAGTAAGAAGTCACCTGGAATACGCGTCTACTGCATGGAACCCTGTTTACGCTACCTACATTGATCAAGTTGAGAGAATCCAGAATAAATTCATTAAGAGATTGGGTTATCGTTTTAGACATTCCACTCCTCAACTACAAACTCTACAGATGCGTCGTGAGCACAGGGACCAGATATATTTGTATAAAATTCTAAAAAATCATGTTGATTCGCCTTTCCTCTTGAGTCGTATTTCGTTAAGATGTCCTAAAGCAAGTATCCGCTCTAATGCAGTGTTTTCAACCCCCTTTTGCAAAACAAATTATTCAAAAAATAGATTTTTAGTAAGAGCTTGCAGCACACATAATAAGCGTTACCAAATTATAGATATATTTAATACTAATTTAAACGGCTTCATTAAATCTGTAAAAAAAATGTAACTCTCACCTAAGTAATGCGACACGATTTATTCTTTAAAGTATTTTAAAATTGTTTTAGTAATTTAAAATTAAGATCTCCTTTATTCAGAGCTAAATTGAAATTGTATCAGATTAGGTACTATTAATATTATCTCATTACGACTTTTAAATTAAAATTGGAAACTATTTTGGCTAATGAAATATTTATTGTTAATTCTGTTTATAAGTAATATTGTAAGCTGTTTGTTTCTTTAATAAATAAATAAATAAAAATAAATAAAACAACGCTTATATTTCTATATTACCAACACTCAGCAAAATTTTTGAAAAACTTATTTTAAATCAACTAGTGGTACATTTCTATAGCAATAATATAATGAATCCGAATCAATTTGATTTCACACGGGGTCGCTCAACAACTGATGCCGGTGTTGAGCTTATCAAACATATATTTGATGCCTGGGAGGAGTCACAGGATGCCTTTGGTGTCTTCTGTGATCTGTCCAAGGCTTTTGACTGTGTTCACTACGATACACTCCTCATGAAGCTTCACCACTATGGAATCAATGATAGAGCACTTGATTTTATGAAATCCTATTTATGCAATAGCAAAGAGTTGATATTAATGGAAAGAGATCATCGGGATCAGCAGTACATATGGGAGTGCCCCAGGGATCGATTCTTGGGCCTTTCTTATTCTTAGTTTATATAAATGATTTGCCATTTGTGGTAAAAGACAAGTGTGAGGTCATACTGTTTGCTGATGATACCTCTTTTCTTTTTAAAGTGAGTAGGCAATTAAAGCATTGCTTTGAAGTAAACAATTGTATTGAAATTGTGGAGAATTGGTTTTCAGCCAATAACCTGCTCCTCAATGAAAATAAAACTAAATTTTTAAAATTCTCATTGCCTAATGTCCGGCATGTAAATACTAATTTAATTGTAAAAGGACAAGAATTGAGCCCTGTAAATTCAACAGTGTTCCTTGGCATAACCTTAGACGCTCAACTACAATGGGGCCACACATAGAAAGATTGGCGAAGAGACTTAGTTCTGCAGCATATGCCGTCAAAAAGATGCGAAATATTTCTAATGAAGCTACTGCGCGATTGGTTTATTTTGGTTATTTTCATAGCTTAATGACATACGGCATTCTCCTGTGGGGAAATGCCGCCGATATTAAAACTATCTTTGTGCTTCAGAAACGGGCTATTCGCGCAATCTACAAACTTAATTCCAGAACGACACTTAGAAATATGTTTAAGGTAGTAAATATTCTCACGTTTGCGTCACAATATATCTTTGAAAATCTTATGTTTGTAAAAAAGAACATAAACATGTTCCGTAGAAAATGTGACTTACATAATGTTAATACTAGAAATAAGTATAAGCTAGCCGGCTATGATAGTAGACTTCATAAAGTCACTAACTCATTTATGGGTCAATGCATACGTTTTTATAATAAGGTTCCCACAAATATTCAAGACTTACCGCTTGATAAATTTAAAGAAACTATCAAACAAAAATTGTGTAATAAAGGCTTTTTCAACACACTTGCTCGTAAAGTGAGCGTTATTCTATTGAGTTTAGAACTATAAACTGGGCTATAAGTCACGCGTGCATTAATATATTATACCCTAGTGCATAATATAATGAATCCTACAAAGTTGAATTGTAACTTTGTGCAAATAACATGCGAGAAAACAGAGCATATTTTATTGGTCCGGGTTATACACTAAATATTTTCAGAAACAACAAAGAGGTTTTATACCACTTCAAATCCATATACATTTTTAAATGTTTGCGCCTTATATTAGTAAAATAAATTTGTATATTAAACAAATTATTCACAATTTACAATCATTTGTCATAAAATATTAAAATATTTGCATTTACCACTCCAAATTAAACATTTTCACTTAAAATAATTCAATTCAATTTTTTGTTTATAATGGCAACCAGCCGTCGTTACTAAGCGACGTACTATTACTGCCAGTATCACGTGATGAGAAATACACGGTATTACAAGTAAGGTCCAGTTTGCATGGCAAAAATGTGAGGCGCGACGAGGGCAGGACGTTGAATTACCTACGACAAAAAAGACAACACAGTTAGTACCACAACCAACAGACAAAATGATTAAACCCATGGATATTAGTAACATACAGATGAAATAGAACATTTAACTAACTACTTATTTACAGGGATATTTTACACTGAAGGATATATTTACAAAGGATCTTAAGGATTAATGGGTCTTTATAGGAGAGTAGGGTCTTCATGCAGGTCGGTCTGGGAAGATGAGGGGGCAGGATATCGTAGAGGGACATAGGGAGGAGGGGACAATTAAAAAATATGTGGTCGACTGAACCAGGCTCCAGGCCACAATTACACAATGGGGAATCACGGATTGCAATCCTGTACAAATGTACTGGAGTGCAACAGTGACCCAACCGAAGTCTGCTGATGATGGAAGTGACTTTTTTAGGCATCTTTTTGAGAATGCAAAACCACGGCTTAGTTGTAATTGTGGGCTGGATGTCCCCATAATATTTGCCGACAGCACTGCGAGACTTCTCCCATTCTTTACTCCATTCTTCAAACATTCGTGGTTTCGCCAACAGGCAGAGATCTTGGGCAAAGCATCTGTAGTGTTCAAGGGAGCCGGATACAATGGAGTTGTAGCTGCGTCGCACTATCACACGATTGAACGTTCTGATAAGAACGAGTCTATGAATTAAGAACACACGATTAACGTTCTGAAAAGAACGCGTCAATGAATTAAGAAAAGACACCAATCGATTATGCGCAGTCAATGAATTAAAGATGGTCGAACCTTGAAAAAGGCTCATCGATCCTGCTTAGTGAGGCGTTGTCTCAAGAAGCGATCGACGAAAAGGAAGGACCGCGTTTTTTTTTTTTTTTTTTTTTTTTTTCCGCCAAGGAAAGTCGTTTGGCACCCACTAAAACCAGCTTTAACCAGTAAAGCTAGCTTTAGCGGGAGGAGGATGAATCCTATTACGGACGAATGGGCATTCTATAAGCTGTTAACCATAAGTGGCTAATGGCAAATAGAATGCCCAGACAGTGTGGAGACTCTCTCAGATAGGCTGAGCATACCCACTAAACATCCCCCTTTTGACTCACCTTGATTAAGGTCCTTAGTTATCGTCGGAACGACAGCCAATTGGAGCGAGAGGCTGCGTAGTGAGCGGCATCCGGACGGCTGCCACCAAAAGGAACTGAAAGTGAAAAAAACAAAGCTAAGATTAGCAGAAATGACAAAGCTGAAAACTAAGATATTATCTAGAGTGATCAGACTCCCTCTGAGATAGGAATGCTGGAAAGAAGGACTACGTTTAGAAACGTTGAGCTTGCTGGAGTTTCCTGATAAGGGGAGCGAACTTGGTTAGGACCGGAAGAGCACCGTTGAAACCCTCTTGGCTGGCGTCGAGAGCGGCGCCGAAAGCCAGGATCTCGTCGATGGGAGCGAGCTGGATCCAGAACGCCATGCGGTCTTAAGAACCTTTTGCGTTCTGGCACTGGGAAGCCGATTTGGCGGCCGGTTGCGATTGAGTCGCATCCCGGCTGCGCTGACCTGAAACGAAAGAGGTGAAGGCCTTGGGGGCCTTTGAACTGACTGGAGGAGCGTCCGAGCTAGGCTGCGGTCGCTCTCTCCAGTTCTCGATGGGCTTCACGGTAGCCCTGGCAGCACGCGGTGCCTTGGAGCAGCCGCGAAAGTTTGCTGTGTGGCCTGACTGGCCGCACAAGACGCAGGACGGAGCGGTGGGCGATTCGGGAGTGCGAGAGCACTCCTTAGTCCCATGCGGTTCTAGGCACTTGACGCACCTAGGGGAAGCAAAACAGTTTGCCGCCGCATGACCATACAATTGGCAGCGGTGGCACTGACCTGGGAAACCACGTTTGTGTGGAGCTTCGACTCGGATGTTGGAGAGACCGCACACGGTGAGCTTGCCTCTGAAAATGGACTGCCCTTGCGGGCTCTTCGCTAGGATTACTAGCGCAAGTGGGAACTGCTTGCCTCGGCGGCTGTGCATTTTATGCACAGATTCGACGGGGAAGCCTTGAGAAGACAAGTCCTCTTGGATTTGCTCGTTCGAGAGCTCGAACGGCACGTTCCTGAGGACGGCACGAATCTTACGCTCCTCAGGGAGGGCGTAAGTGTGGTACTCGAGCTTCTTGTCAGCAAGAAGCCGAGTGAAATTCCTGAAATCAGAAATTGAGCAGACAACGACCTTAATAGAGTCACCCACATTGGATGCCTTACTATACTGGATCTTCGGGGAGTGCGTTCCGCAGAGAGCTGAGACCTCGGTCCAGCGGCTCTTGTCCCGTAGGAAGACGGGGGGCGGAGACTTGACTTTCGGCGAAGCCGAATCTGATTGCGACGCAGGCTGTGACGCCGGGATCGCTGAAACAAAAGGCGCAGGAGCAGACGCCGGTGCGACATTTTGCGGAGCAGGAACAGCGGCTGGAGCAGCTGAAACGGATGGAGATGAAGTCGAAGAAGCATCTTGCTTCTTCTTCTTAGACTTGGACTTTTTGCGAACCTCGGTGAACGGAGTGGGAGATTCTGGAACTAAAGGAGCGGAGTCGGAATCACTACCCGGCGGGGTAGTTTTCCGTTTGCATGCGGTGGAGTCTACCGACATGTAATCTGAAAAAGGATCGACGGACTCAGAGGGATCTGGAGACGCCGGAGAATCGGTTTGGAACCCCTGTGAACAAGAGGCGACCTGAGGACGAGCGGACCATTGCTCTCGCAAGGACTCGATTTGAGCGAGAAGGGCATCCCTCTCGGAGAGAAAAGCAACCTTCTCGGAGAGAAGGGCATCCTTCTCATAGAGAAGTGTTTCCTTCTCGGCGGCATGTTGAGCTTCCAGTGATCTTTTTTCCCTGGACAACTGACTGAAATCTTTACGCAAGGACTTGACTTGAGTGGAAAGGTTATTTTTACCTTTTCCAGCTGGTTGTATTCTTCAACCAACTTATTGAATTTATCGACCCTATCACAGTGTGCTGCATATTCTGTGTCGCAGGATTCCTGAAAACGTTGTTTTTCAAGAAAGATATGATCGCAATGATCGCAATTAAGCCCGGTACACCCAGGGTGACGAGGCATAATGCTGGGCTGAAAGAAAGTCTATAGACAAACTGCGCTGAAAGAAAGATCAACCTAACACGGACCTATTGCCGGTGAACGGCGGACGATCAGGCTTCGTTGGCACGGTTACGTATCCACCTGACCAGCGATGCTTCGGCCGGCAGCAGTCGGGTCCGCCCTGAAAAGGGCAGATGAATTAGCCCCGACACCACACAGCCTCCACAAGAGAAAACTTTCCGAAAGAGCTTAACTTGGCACCTGACCCGCACGAGTGCGGGGGAGGGAACAAGGGCAGCGCAATACGAACACTCGGGAGCGGCCGCAGACACGACCGTTCGGGAGCGAACGCAAACGGGAAGTGAAGGACCGCGGCGCCCCGCGGGGTATTTATAGACGCGAGAACACGCGGCGAGAACACGCGGCGACGAAAGCGCCGCGACAGCATGACGGTGATTGTGCGGAACTAAAATTAATTAGGAACTAACTCCTTTATGCTTACACTAGTTAAGATGTTTTGTAAATAGATATAAAAACGTATTTTTGGCAATAAAGATATTCTTCGACGCACTCTCGACTTTTAGTACTTCCTCCAGCAAGATCCCCTAAAGTGGTGACCCCTGTGAAGAATAATGGAAGAAAATCAGCAAATCGCTGGAATCGCGCTGGCCATGCGCGTTCCTCCCTTTTGGCGGGACAGGCCCCGCTTGTGGTTCATCGCCTTCGAAGCTGCCACGAGCAACCTCAACCGGAACCAAGCCCAACTAGCTCAAATGGTCATCGCGCAGCTGGATAAAACCGATATCGAACAGATCGCCGACCTGCTCTACAATCCACCAGCAGACCAGTACAACTCTTTGAAGCAACGACTTATCTCTATCTACGAAGAATCGGACAGTCGACAGTTCCAGAAACTCCTGTCTGAAATGGAATTAGGGGACCAGAAGCCATCACACCTGCTCCGGAGGATGAGAAGCTTGGCTAGAGGAAAACTACCTGAAGACGTGCTCCTTCTGATGTGGATGAACCACCTACCACCACACACAAGATCCATCATCTCCGTAACGCAAACGCTTAGCGAGAGTATGAAGCTCGACGATCTCGGTCTCCTTGCTGACAAAATCACCGAACAAACATCGCAAATCGCCGCTGTTTCATCATACTCCGCGCAGCCAGCCCCGACGCAGCCGGCCACCGAGACTAACCAGATAATGACCGAACTAAGAAAACTCTCGCTAGAAGTAGCAGAACTTAAAGCTCAACGCCGTCGCTCACCACATCCGTTCGACAGTTCACCGCGCTTCCGACCAAGACAGAGATCTCCGTCTCGTTTTCGATCACCTTCGAGAGCCAGTTCTTCATCTCCATCACCATCACCTTACTGCTATTACCACAGAAAATTCGGCTCTCGTGCTCGCAACTGTGAATCACCGTGCAGCTTCAACCGTTCGGGAAACTGAAGAACACGCTGGCTGAGGCGGAAACCAGCGTGCCCCATAAATCATACCGCCTGTTCATCACTGACCAGAAACCAAACTCAGTTTCCTCGTGGACACCGGCGCTAATATTTCCGTCCTGCCACGAAACAAGTGCAACAATTTGAAGCCGTTACCGTTCCAATTGTACGCCGCCAACAATACTATCATCCCAACATACGGCGAGAAGACAATGGAGCTCGACTTTAAGTTGCGACGCCCGTTCAAGTGGAAATTCGTCGTTGCCGCCGTATCGAAACCCATCCTCGGCGCAGACTTCCTCAACCATCATCAGTTAATTATTGACATCAAAAACCAAAGAATAATTGACGGAAAAACAAGTCTTTCAACCGACGCAATAATTCGAGCAACGAACGAACCAACGGTGCGCAGCATCGACTCTTCGAAACCATACCACGACCTTCTTGAAGAGTTCCCGGGCATAACCAGACTGTCAGCTATGAAACTCAACCCACACCATAGCGTTGAGCACTACATAGAAACAACAGGCCCACCAGTCTTCTGTCGCCCTCGTCCCATTGCTCCGCACCTCTATGAACAAGCCCGCAAAGAATTCGAAAATATGATGGAACAGGGCCTATGCAGACCAAGCAAAAGCCCGTGGGCTAGCCCACTTCACATAGTACCGAAGAAAAACGGAGATATTCGTGTATGCGGCGACTATAGAAAACTCAATTCTATAACGAAACCAGACCGCTACCCTATACCACGGATGAAAGACTTCACCTATCAACTTCAAGGCAAAGAAGTATTCTCAACCATTGACCTTAATCGTGCGTACCAGCAATTGGGCGTCCGAAGCGAAGATATAGAGAAGACAGCGATCATAACTCCATTTGGCCTCTTTGAATTTCCGCGTATGTGCCCTGGGCTCAAGAACGCTGGTCAAACTTTCCAGCGGTTTATACACCAAGTACTCCGTGGGCTCCCATACGTCTTCCCCTTCGTAGATGACCTTTTAATAGCATCCTCCAACGAAGATGAACACCGCTGCCACCTTCGCAACGTACTAAAGCGACTAGAAGAGTATGGCATCACCATCAACCCAGCTAAATGTGTTTTCGGCCGGTCTGAAGTCACATTTCTCGGCTACTCCGTAAATAAACTCGGGATCAAGCCACCGGCGTCGAAAATCAATGCAATAGCAGAGTTTCCCAAACCTAAGACAATAGAACAGCTGCGCCGTTTCCTTGGAATGGTCAACTTTTATCGAGCCAACATTCCAAACGCAGCCGCCATACAAATGCCTTTAAACGCTTACCTTCATCATTGCAAGAAACGCGACAAAACTGAAATCACATGGACCGAAGAAGCAACAAAAGCCTTTGAAGACTGCAAAAGCTGCGTTCGCGACGCCACACTAGTCGCGCACCCACATCATTCTGTCCCACTCGCACTCATGTGCGTTGCTTCGAACACCTGCGCTGGCGCTGTACTGCAACAAAGAATAAACAACAAATGGCTACCACTCGGCTTTTTCTCGAAAAAATTCTCTGAAGCACAAAAGAAATACAGCACTTTCGACCGCGAGCTGTCAGCTATCTACATGGCCATGAAACATTTCAGAAACATCTATGAAGGAAGACAAATTGTCGTATTCACTGACCACAAACCACTCACCTTTATCCTAACGAAGACGCCATCTCCTACCGAGTCACCTCGCCGTGCACGCCAGCTACTATTCATAAGTGAATTCACGAGCGACATACGACACATTAGCGGAGCAGATAACCCCGTGGCCGACGCACTTAGCCGAATAGAAAGCATCACAATTCCAGCAACTATCAACTACAGCGACGTCGCACGCGAGCAAGAACAAGACAACACCCTACCTCAACTTATACAACAAAGTAACCTAACACTGAAAAAAGTTACTCTACCAAATACCGATATCAAGATTTACTGCGAGCTGACAACTACACATATCCGCCCATACCTACCTGAGAAATTTCGCCGCGCCGCTTTCAACGCTGTTCATGGCATAAGCCACCCTGGAGTGAGAGCGACTCGCAAGCTAGTTGCACAAAAATTTTTCTGGCCGTCAATGAATATCGACGTCGGAACCTGGGCAAAGCAATGTACTCAATGCCAACAAAGCAAAGTACATCGTCACACAACAAGCAGTGTTTCATCATTCCCGCCCGCCGACCGATTCAAGCACATCCATGTCGACATCGTCGGACCACTACCTACGTCACCTGAAGGTCATCGCTACCTACTCACTATGATAGACCGACACACAAGATGGCCTGAAGCAATCCCAACGGACGATATCTCTGCGGAATCGGTAGCAAAAATCATCTACACTCACTGGATTACAAGATTCGGCTGTCCTACCACACTTACCTCAGACTAAGGACGCCAGTTCGAGAGTCACCTGTTCGCTTCGCTGATGAAAACAATGGGAATATACAAAACACGAACAACACCATACCATCCACAGTCAAATGGCATCGTCGAGCGTTGGCATCGCTCACTAAAATCGGCATTAAGAGCTAGACTAGACGACAGCAGTACCTGGACTGAACAACTACCTACTGTGCTACTAGGTCTGCGTTCCGCCCTTCGCACTGACACCGGCGTGAGTGCGGCTGAATTAACCTACGGCTGCAACTTGCGCCTACCAAGCGATTTTTTCACGACAGAGAGACCCGAGCCGGCCGCCGACCACACGTTCGTTGAGAGACTAAGGCAAACAATAAAAAACCTAAAACCCAACAATCCAGTAACATCTCACAGTAACAACCGGCCTATATTCATCCACCCGCACCTTCTTACCTGCAGCCACGTGTTTGTTCGAGTAGACGCCGTGAAATCTCCGCTACAGAAACCTTACGAAGGCCCATTCAAGATCATAGAAAAATCAAGCAAACACTTCACAATACAACTTCAAGACAGACAAGCCACAATTTCAATCGACCGACTAAAACCTGCCTACACCTTAACAGAAACCGAACCAAGCGACACGACTCTGCGCTGCAACGAAAATACTTACCCAAATTCAAACCAAGACACAGCTACCACGCCCGAGCCAACTGAAAACAAAGTCACAAAACGCGGGCGCGTCATCAAACTTCCGGTACGCTTCGCTTGAAGGGGAGCACTGTAGCTGCGTCGCACTATCACACGATTGAACGTTCTGATAAGAACGAGTCTATGAATTAAGAACACACGATTAACGTTCTGAAAAGAACGCGTCAATGAATTAAGAAAAGACACCAATCGATTATGCGCAGTCAATGAATTAAAGATGGGCGAACCTTGAAAAAGGCTCATCGATCCTGCTTAGTGAGGCGTTGTTTCGCGAGCGCAAGGAGCGCTCACTCCACGTCCGCACTCAAGAAGCGATCGACGAAAAGGAAGGACCGCGGCGCCCCGCGGGGTATTTATAGACGCGAGAACACGCGGCGACGAAAGCGCCGCGACAGCATGACGGTGATTGTGCGGAACTAAAATTAATTAGGAACTAACTCCTTTATGCTTACACTAGTTAAGATGTTTTGTAAATAGATATAAAAACGTATTTTTGGCAATAAAGATATTCTTCGACGCACTCTCGACTTTTAGTACTTCCTCCAGCAAGATCCCCTAAAGAGTCCTTAGCGAAGCGGTCAACAGTAGAGTTTCCCTCTATACCCGAATGACCGGGTATCCAAGCCAGAGTAACACTGATGCCCTGAAGGTTACAAAGGCGTAGGAGATGTTTGATTTGTAGGATGGGAGGGAACTTGGAGCCAAGAAGGAAGGAATTACTTCTAAGTGCCTGGAGACAGCTAAGGGAGTCAGTTAGTACCAGCGAGTTGTTCAATCTGTGCTCTAGAACATATCTAACTGCCTCCAGGAGAGCTATAGACTCGCCAGTAAAAACCGTGGTATGGGGAGGACACTTAAATGAGAGGAGGACAAAGAATTTAGGAATCCACACAGCTGCCCCCACATAACCCCGAAAGGAGAGCTTGGAGGCATCTGTATAGACGAGGGTCCAGTCACACCACTGACTATTGATGATGCTTTGAAATATGACATTTGCATTAGGGTCATTCTTAGCAACACCAAAGTCAATCAGTACCGGAGGAGAGAAAACAAGGGATTCGTAAGGAAAGGTATACAGGAATTGGGTTTCACACTGGAAAATTGGAGTATTGGAGAGGAGTAAAGACGAGCGGCTGGATAGTAGACGGGGGGGTATTCTATGGCGAAAATATGGGGAGTTGGGAAGGGAATTCTGGAGGGAGGGAAGGATATCATGGAGTGGATGGGAGGAGAGCTGGAGAGTTCTTGCCACAAATCTATCAGACAGGAATTGTCTGCGAAGGTGGAAAGGGGGCTCAACACATTCAACTACGCCATATGGAACCACACGCCAGTTGAATCAGAATGATGGGGTCGTTATTTATGTAAAAAACACATTTAATCACAAAGTCAAGGAAATAAACCTATCCCAGGCTTCTTGCATTCAACTTGATATACTTAACAGTTACGTCCTATGTATCTATAGATCTCCCTCAAATGTTAATGCCGATAGTTTTATAAACTCGCTTAACTCTCACCTAGATAGTATAAAATCGAATAGTAAGAACATCATTATTACAGGAGATATTAACATTAATATCAACCTTAAACCAGCAGAGCCGCATTATGAATTTCAAAACCGAACCAATTATTTAAGCATGTTATCCTTGCACGGTATACTAGCGGGTCATACTATACCCACAAGAGGTAAAAACTGTTTAGATCACATCATGTTAAAAATTAAAACAAATAATCTTACTGCCCGCATAGCTGTATTGCAGACAACTACAACTGATCACTTTTCTACTTTGTTGTCGCTATCCAAAATAAAATCTAGAGAAACCGCAAGTAAATCTAAAATTACTATTAACTTTGAAGAAACTCTAAAACAATTAAAAGAAAAAAATATATCGTATCTATTACACTCTAATGAGCCCTCTACTATTATTAACGATTTGATAGACATAGTGAACAAACTTTTAGAAAAAAATACGATTGTTACTAGCATAAAAAAGAAGTTTCGTACAATTAAACCCTGGATAACCCCGGGGTTACTACGCTGTATTAGTAATCGAAATAAACTTCAAAAAATTGCCTCTAGTGATCCTTCAAATGAAATAAATAAAATAACCTACGTACGATACAGAAATTTTTGCAATCAACTTCTCAAAAAGCTAAAAAGAAAGTATGAGAGGGAACTTATAAAAGAAAATGTAAAAGATAATAAAATGTTGTGGAAAAATATAAAAAGTATAATGCATATAAATAAAAACACATGTCCAAATTCTGAATTAATAAATTTAAAATCGTCACCTTCTGAGTCAGTTGACTACGCAAATAGTTTCTTTGCAAACATTGGAAAACAACTTGCCCAAAAAATCCACCCATCAAAAACTAAACAACATATATACCTGCAAAATTTACCATCTCAACTAAACTCGTTTGCTCTACTCGAAACAGACAATGATGAGGTGGATGGGATTCTTATGAATCTGAAATCAAATAGTGCTCCGGGCTGGGATAATATCTCTACATCATTTATAAAACTTGCAAAAACTGAAATTGTACCTATATTAACACACGTCGCAAACCTCTGTTTCAAGACGGGCGTTTTCCCGTCTTCTTTCAAAAGAGCACTTATAACACCAGTGTATAAGGGTGGGGACAAAAATGAAATAAGCAACTATAGACCTATTTCAGTTCTACCTGCGATCTCTAAAATACTGGAGAAATTAGTAAATAAAAGACTTCTTAGCTACTTAAATAAATACAACATCTTATCCCAGAATCAATTCGGCTTCAGGCAAGGTAGGTCAACTGAAGATGCTGTGTCTGATTTAACTTCTTTGGTTATAGATCAGCTTGATAATAAAAGAAAGTGCTTAACAGTGTTCTTAGACCTACAAAAAGCTTTTGACACCGTTTCCTTACCCATCCTTATACACAAACTAGAAAGATTAGGAATAAGGGGTAATACACTAAATTTTTTCAAGGATTACTTATTCGATAGGAAACAAAAAGTTAAAGTAGGAAAATATAATAGCGTGGATGAGGCTGTGTCATACGGATTGCCGCAGGGCAGTGTGCTGGCGCCGACTCTATTTCTTATATATATTAATGATCTATGCGACTTGCAGATTGATAACGCTAACATCTTCTCTTATGCCGACGACACGGCAATAGTCTTCACTGGTGACACGTGGGACGCCGTAAAAACTAGCGCTGAGCGTGGTTTACGTGTTATAAGCAATTGGTTAAGGAATAACATACTTTCCTTAAATACAAACAAAACCAATTATATTTGTTTTGGAATACATAATAAATCGCAACCTCAAACGGATCTGAACATAAAAATTCATTATTGTGAAGACACTTACCATAACAGGAACTGCGACTGCCCTAAATTACAGAAAGTACAAAACACTAAATATCTGGGTGTTATTCTAGACCAGCGACTCTCATGGTATTTACATCTCGAACACGTTACCAGTCGAATAAGAAAGCTTACCTGGATATTTAAAACACTACGACATGTTGTACCAAGAGCAGTTGCTGGACCTCAGGGTTTATCTAGAGACGTACTTAGGGAAATATATATAAGTTTGGTACAGTCGGTGCTAGCATATTGCATTCCTGTTTGGGGTGGTGCAGCAAAGACGAAACTACTTGAGGTGGAACGTGCTCAACGAAACCTTATAAAAGTCATGTACTTTAAACCCAGAAGATTCCCTACCAATATTTTATACAGTTTATGCAACTTGGCTACTGTGAGGCAACTTTATATAACATTTATTTTATTAAATCTACACAAAAGCTTACCATACGATCCACGATGTAATACCAAAAGAAGAAAAGACATAGTAGCGCAAGTTCCTAAAACAATCACTGCCTTTGCAAGCTACCAGTATAAAAAACGCTCAGCCTCCTTGTATAACACACTAAATAAACACTTAGACCTATATAATAAGACGTATAAGGAATGTAAAAAAGTAATAGCCCAATTTTTGTTATCAAAGAATTACGAGGAAACGGAGAAATTGCTGGAACCGAAAATCTGATGACTGTTTATTCTTTTTCATTCCTCATAAAAAATACCTATATATAAACTTGCACACACACACATGCTTAGACAACACGCATATAAACACTCAAACACATACTCACACACACAAACACTTACATGCAAAATGTGAGCACATCGCAAATTCCATTTTATATTTAAAACAAATTGCTTATAAAATATAAAAATAAGAATAAAATGTAAATAAATTTATTACTGTTAGTACTGTTACTGCTATGTATTTCCTATTCTGTTTTACTTTTACTTTTAATTTGTCTGTTAGGTTATTTATTTTAAAACCGGTATTCAAAATTGTTTAAAAATAATGTTTATTTATTTAATGTTAGTTTTTAAGCAGATGTATTGTAGCCATGGAAGAGCGGTGTCTCCTGGCACAGGCTTCTTTAAGCTTAAAAGGAGGCACCAACCTTGAACTTGTAACTAAGTTGTGTTTTAAAGAAATAAAGAATATTATTATTATTATTATTATATAAAAGATATAAAAAAAAATACTTTTGACGGTACAGGATGTCCTCATTCCTTTTTACAAAAAAAAAAAAAAACTCCAAGGAACTTGGTCTCCTGGACAATTGGGATTGGATGACCAAGGAATGAAATAGAAGGAGAGGACTATTGTCTTTTCCTAGTAAAGACTAAGACACTACTCTTGGAGGAGGAGAGGGAAAGATTATGGGAGTGGAGCCAGTTGCCAAGGTAGGATAGAGCAATAGTGAGGGGGTTGGAAGCAGCCTCAATTACTCTTACCCGTAGGTATAGAGCAATATCATCGGCATATTGGAGGATATTACAGAAAGGAGTGACCGACGTGTCCAGGTCCGAGGTGTAAATGCTGTACAGTAAAGGGCTAAGAACAGAGCCCTGAGGGAGGCCCTGCCAGACTGTACGTGCTGGAAAATGAGCATGTTCATGACGGACCTGGACATGACGACCAGTGAGGAGGTTATAGGTAAAGTATGTCAGTCTTTCCGGGATACTCAGCTGTAGCATTTTCTGCCTGAGTAGGGGAAGATGGACATTATCATAGGCAGACGAGACATCCAAAAACACCCCCACCACCGATTCATTATCAGACAAAGCTGATCTTAAACCGGCGATGAAAATGCCCAGGCTGTCCATCGTACTATAACCTTTCCTAAAACCAAATTGGGTGGGACTAAGAGGCGAATGGTTTTCAACAAACCATTCGAGACGGAGCTTAATCAGATGTTCGGTAATTTTAAGGAGAGTAGAGGCCATTGCAACTGGGCGGAATGAGTTTGGGTCGGAGGGGTCTTTTCCAGGTTTGAGAATGGGAATAACTAAATGCTGTTTCCAGGAGGGATATCACCAGTTATGAAAATAATATTTATGATATTAAGGAGAACCTCCCGGAAATGGGAACCAGCTTTAGCTATGAAGGAGTAAGGGATACCATCCAGGCCAGGACTAGAGTCCTTGAGGTTTGAGAGTATGAGGTTGAATTCCTGGATAGTAAAAGGACTGTCTAAGGGATTGGATGAGGAAAGGGATGGATAGGGGCATGGGAACTGCTCATGCTGAGGAACATAAGGTGGAGCAATTCTGTCAAAGAAGGGATCAAGCCATAGGGAAGGATTGGATGACGAGGGAGAAGGAGGGATGTCAGAGGAACCACGGAAGCGCTTAAGGGATCTCCAGACAATTGAGGAAGGGGAACGTGGACCCAGGCTTTCACAGAAAGAGCGCCATGATGCTCGCTTCTTTTTTTTAAACAGCCTTCTGGCTTTAGCACAGACTTGCTTGTAATGTAAGAAGTTAGCGAGGGTCATTGACGCACAGTAAGTTCTTTCTGCTACTTTCCTAACACAAACCATGTCAGTGCACTCCGAGTCCCACCAAGGTGGGGAGCTACGACATTTGGGATCAGGATTTTTGGAGGGGATATTTGAATTTGCCGCTGTAAGGATGCAGGATAATAAGGAGTCGTAACAAGCTTGGATATTGTCTGGAGTAGGGGAGGGGATGGATTCGTGGAGAATGTGATTGGAGATTGAGATGGAGTGGGGGAGATTCGAGCAGGGGAGATATGGCGTTCGTGGATTCAGCATAGCTGACCCAGTCAGCCTTATCAGTCTTATGGCGGAGTAAGGGAGGTAGTTTTTTGGGAATAGGAACAGAGATGGGAATAGAGAGGATAATAGGAAAGTGATCGCTGCCATGGAGGGAATCGGCTCGGTACCAGGAAGTGGAAATGCTAAGAGCAGGGGAACAGATAGAGACATCCACCGCACCATCCCGTCGATTTGGGCCCGCTATACGTGTAGGGCGTCCATCATTCAAGACACATAAACTCATGTCATCAATGATGTCCGCCAAACACCTACCAGGAACATCATCCGGGGTGGCGCAGTGAAGACCCCATAAACTGTGGTGGCAATTAAGGTCTCCTAGGATAATGATGGGATGGGGAATTAAGGAAATGAGGGAGTGGAACTCATTGAGGAGGGTGACTAAAGGATCGGATATGTAAGCAGAAACTAGGGAAAAGTTAAGGAAAGTAACTGCTACTATGTTGATGTTAAAGGAGTGGGATGGCAGTTGGATAAGGGAATAGGAGAGTGAGCGTTTCACAAACAAAGCTGCGCCACCATGACCATCCGGCCTGTCGTCTCTGAGGCATGCAAATCCAGACAGCCGGAACCGACTACCCGGAACAAACCATGTCTCAGAAACCGCAATAGCCAGAGGATCATATTGACGTACCAAGTCTGTTAGCTCGTGCGATTTGGGACGGAGGCTCCTACTGTTCCACTGGAGTAGATTCGCCATTTTGAAGGAGTTTAAGGAGAGGGTAAAGTTTGGTAGCAACGTTGGACGGTAGTGGGCAGTCATCAAGTGGGGAAATAAGGCTCATGATTGTGGAAACAAGTGCATCTAAAAGATTACTGCTTGGGGAGGCATATGGGTTATCTAATGCACTACCCCTGGAGGAAGATGATGGAATAGAAATTAATTCCTGATGAGCTACCCTGTCATAGCCAGGGGACAGTGGGGATCGTGGTTTAGGGTAGGAAAATGTAGTTTTTTTGTATGAGATGGATGAAGAACTTTTAGAGACGTCGGCGTAGGATTTGCGGGAGGGAGAGAATCGAGCTGATGCCTCCAGGTAGGAAATGTTATCTTGGGACATAGCAATTTTGATAACTTTCTGTCGGGAATGTTCGGGACAGGATTTATCAGTGGCCAGGTGTGGGCCTGAACACTGGGGACAGGAGGGGGTATCCGTTGGAGCTGAGCAGGAATCACCTGGGTGGGGTTGAGAGCAGCGGAAGCACTTGGGTGAGGAGCGGCATTGAGTTTTGACATGCCTAAATCTGCAACAATTTAGGCATTGGATTGTAGGGAGGATGTACTGTTCTGCAGGCAAAGAAGTGTTATAGATAAGGACTCTCTCTGGTAGAGTTTGACCCGAAAAGGTTAAAACCACTGAGCCCGTTGGGACCCAAGATGGGCCATTAGGGCTGACAACTTTGCGGTTTAGTCGACGAGCCTTCAAAATAATGCTTGAGTTAAGAGAAGAGGAAGAAATACCATCAACCAACTCCTCCATAGACCATGTGGTAGGGACACTACGGATAAGGCCCATTCTCGTCACATTATAGGTGGGAAGGGTACACCTATTATAGTAGAACTTTTTAAGTAATAATTTTTTATTGCATAACAACTAATAGCATAAACCTCTTTTCGCAGAATATCGTTGGGCATTAACTCATTTAGCATACATTGAAACCCATAATTCTGTAAGTCAGAATTATCTGTACGCATAATTTTGGTATCCATAATAATCACAATGTATAATCATCACATCGCAGAAAGTTCAAAACCAGATTCATCTTATGGCATATATTTCTTATCCATAACAATTTAAAAGTAGAACCATCATTTCGCATAATGCTTACAGCAAGAATCATCTTTTATACTTTTAGCCGGCTAAAACTAGGTGCAGCCGGCCACATGTGGTTAAACCTAGGTGTATCCATTTCGGGGTTGTGGTGGCCGATCACCTCGCTGCGCTCGGATGATCGTCGCCTCGCTACGCTCGGCTTTTTATATACACTCTTGAGTCGATGGTAACTATGGCAAAGCCAGGTTAAGGGGTCGTGGTTAAGGGGGTTGTGATTAGGCTACACCTAGTCAAAGTATGCCAAATAATCTGTACTCTAAATGAACGTTATGCTAAATGATATTATACAAAATTTTAACTATGCCAAAGGTAAATATGCCAATAAAAATTCTACTATCTTAAATGTATGCCATTCTAAATTCGGTCATAAGCACATTATGCCTAAAAATATTTTATGTCAAATATTTTTTATGCCTAATTAATAATCGACTAAAGAAGTTTCTGCGAAGTCATTTATCCCAAATAGGTTTCGGAGTATCAAGTTTCTACCAAATAGACCGCACCCTAGGTGGGAATGGAGGGAACATATTGGGAGGATAGCAGATGAGGATTTTTCATAAAATCATTGGCTGCAGCAGCTGTTGTAAATTCAACCGAAACACGGTTGCGGCCAATGCTTTTTACTCCATCGCATTTAATATACTTGAAATTGGGAGTTAAGTGAAGTACCGGCTGAGGGATGTGATTCGGAACGGGAAACGTGTACGACGAATGGGCCTTTATCCACATTAGAGTAGGTTTTGTTTTCAAGAAGGCTAGGATGAACAAAGAGAGATTGGATAGAAGGTGCGGAAGAGGCGGGGTCCAGGATTGTTTTTTTGGGGTTCGATGGAGATTCAGAGACATCAGTGTTACGCTTTCTATTTTGAGAACTGCTTATCGATGAAACATCTACTGTGTCATCAGAATTTCGCGCTATCACCGGGTCAGGAGGATCAGGCGGAATGTTGTCCACCTCCATCCTGTGTAATAATGTTAAAAAACACTTACCACGCCAGGACTAACTAAAAACACACACAATACAGCACAAAAGACAACACAAAAGCACTAGATAACTCAAAATACTTTGAGGAAAACACTATAAATATGCGAAATAATCAAAACACGTGTATGACGCAACAACGCTAACTTGACAGTCTTTCACTTAAAATAGGCTGTATATGCTATACAGACATTGACACATTTGACGGAAAAAAAAACCTACGCGCATGCGCGAGGTTCGGCGCCATTTTTCAATCACAATTCACAGCTTTGTTATCAAGTGTGTTTGTTATTTTATGATCACGTATGTCTGTCTGTTACTCACAAGTGTGTTGAAAAACGTCGTATGTAACTCGTGAGCGTTGCTAATTACAGTTACTTACAGCAACTTCGCTCACTTGTTACATAATATACTATTATACAATATCTGAATATATGGACGATAAAAGTCCTTGGTTGTAAATTGTTTTTCTAAAGTGCTCAATCTCCAACTCCTTCTCCAACTCCATCTCCTTCTTATCCAACACCATCTCCTTCTTGTCCATACAACAGCAAGAACGTGGTTGTCTGGTAGAAATCGCTCCTCAGCGATAAGACCGCCAAGTTTTTATGTTTAGTGTAAGTGTTCTTTTTTCTTTTACTTTACCTGTAAAAACTGAAGTGTAAATAAATAAATAAACGTCAGGCTCCCTCAGGCGGCAAGGCTAGTGGTAGCGTCGGGTGTCGGGTCACCCTCTTCCCTAAAATATGGTTGAGGAGGGTGATGGCTGGTGCTTGCGTTATACTCGTGAACGGGTGCTGCTAGCGGTGCCAGGTCGTTTTGTTGATGACTTTTGTTTCAACTTGACTCCGACTTCCCCATTTCCATGTCCTGTCTTTGTCCACGACTATCCTCATCTCCATTCACATTATCTGTATTCTCTCTCATCTCTATCGCTACGTCTATCTCTGCTTCTATCTTTACCTCTATATCTATGTCTACGTTTCTGTCTAGTACTTGATTGCCTATTGTATAAATATAATAGTAGACTCCAGAAGATCAACTCGTTCATGGGTCAATGTGTACGCTTCATTTTATAATAAAATCCTAAAATATTTAAGATTAACCCTTTGATAGATAAGTGTGGATAAGTGTTGATGTGAAAAGTTTTACTTTAAGATATCCGGATGCAAGAAGTTGGTATTCCCTGGCTGTAAATTGTTATTATGTATTTTCTTTTATTTTAAAAGATAATTGCTGTTGAGTTTCTTGCCACTTCTTCTCAACAGATCGACTTTCCGAAGTGGTGGTAGATTCAGTTCAATTTGTAAATTGTTTGACTTATTTCAAATGTATTTAAATACTTACGAAATAAATAATGTTTGAGTTTGAGTTTGATCATTTTTTTCCATTGTTAAGCAAGGGAAGGTAACTGGCATCTATGTCCACCTTTTAGCTCCATCATCAGACCCTCGTTACCATCTAGTATCAAAGTACTCGTCAAGACGAATGAAACGAACCGAAAATCGTTGCATCGTTTAATTACGGAGTTCCTATGGCCACCTCCCACCTCCATCATCAGATCAGATATATGTGAGATTCTCCCTCTTGCCTCTCTTCTATGCTCATATGGTGCCAAATACGTGGCGTTGTAATGAGAACTCTCATGATAAACTCAAAAAAGTAGTGAAACAAATCGAGAAACGTTCGTAACGATAGTCTAGACTAGAAAAGTGAATAAGAAATTGTGAACAGGTTAATTTTATCTTGATTTGTTTATGTCTTTCCACTTTAGGGTAAAGATTAAAAAACTTTGTTCAGAATAATATCAAGAATGTTTATGTACATATCAATTTTATACAAAGACACTTAAAATAGCTTCAAATTAAGTTTAAAGTCTGATACAATCGTTTTTTGTGAAAAGAACGAAGGGGAAAACATATTTTGTTTTGAGTAGTATACAAAGTAGGCAAATTAATTTAAATGCTGAATGCGGGCAGCCCTATCACATGTGAACGGACCGCGGCGCTGTAGGCATGTATTTCAAAGTTGCGGCGGAGTTAAATTACTGTAGATATCCGTACCGTGCTTAAAGTATTTGCGCTGTTGCATGGTACGGGCGACAGCGTCCTAAATTTTAGAGTTCAATTAGATTTTATGTGTAGACTAGAACACTCTGGTTGGGGGTTTGATTTAATTTTCTACAGTAATTGATGATATTATATTATGAATGTGGTACGGCTGCAAGAATAAGTCATAATTTGTAAATCGCAATTTTCAGGAGTAAACCGATACTTTACGGAAACGTTCACCCGCACCATGCTCAGTGCAAATGCTATAGTTTTTTAGGTTGGCAAGTAAAATTTAAAAACTTTTATGAATAAAACACTAAAGAATTGATATTTATTTATTAAATTAATCTCACTTTACATCATACATTGTAGGTACAATAAAAATACTGTGTTCACTAGATACCCAGGCAGTGCTTTTTCAACTGAAGTATCGTAGATACTTTCTCTGTAGCTCGAGTAATTCATTTTATTTATATTTAAATTTAATATACCATTTAGGTAAAACATTTGCAGACACTGAACTTGTTTAAATTGTGCGGTTGATCGTGGTGTGGAGGCCACTTGTCTTCTATTTATCCGAGCTCAAGAGAATAAAACTATGTTTATTGCTATATCGATACTATTGGTATTATAACAAAAATGCGACATTTGTTTTTATACAATTATAAATAATAATTAAGCGATGTCTACAATGCTTTATGTCAATGCAACAAATCTAACTATATTTTAGGGAACAAGTTATTATTATTCGAATAAGATTGTATTGCATGAGAATTTCAGTATTATTAGTTTGTACATAATGCAATCTAAACCTAACACTAAGAAGTACCTGGTAACAGTTGTTTAACCTATATCCTTACGATAAAATCTAATATTGCTTTGAAAAAAAAAATACATTGGACTAGTTTTCATACCAATTTACTAAGATATTTTCGCTAAAATAAACTAGAAGTACTTAGATATTGTACTTTTTCTTACATTATTATAACACTGGGTGGGACTTATTATTTCTCTTTTCAAATCATGCTGACTTACCTGGGATTGTTATGTATATACTTAGGGTTAATTTTAATTAGCACATCACCTCTTGCAGCAGCCTCTCCACATCAATGCCAACAACATTTGCTATACGACTTTTAAAAATTTATATTAAAAAAAATTAAGCTTTCCCATGCAAAAAAAATATTGTCTCTAAATTGGCGATACTCTATTTATACTGACGCCACGCACCTTGCGTTACGTTGAAGTTGCAGCGGGGCGCGGGGTTTCGGGGGACTAACAAAACACAGGGTAATAAATAACAGAGAGTAAACATTTTTTTGTTTTTATTTTTTTGTGTTATTTACCAAAATTTGTAATTCTTTTTAGAATAAATGTTGTTGGAATAGATGTTTGGGCTGCCTGCAAGAGGTGATGCGCTAATTAAAGTTAATAACGTCATCTAATTTATTTGTTTTTAATGCATATTTTTTATTTATGAAGATGTAACTAATGTTTTAATTAGTTTTTGACTTTTTTACGAAATTCAATGCATATTCAAGGGTTATTTTTCTAAATTTAACTGCAGAAGACTAATGCTGTTCGAAGAATCGCAGCCTATATGTATAGGTATGTTGTTATTCATTAAATTCTTCACTATCAACTAATTAAGTACTTCTTCAGAATGTTCCATAATTTTTTTTTGCATTCATGAATAAATTAACCATCTAAACATTGAGGCCACTCACAGATTCTACACCCAATAATTATTTCGATCGTTTGGTTATCGTTCAATTGAGATCAAAAGTAATGAGCTGCTGCTAGTTATTAGACAGACAGATAAAGTTTAATTTATTTACCGTTATGTATAAAATCACATAGGGACATCACATAGAATCATCCGCTTCACACGAAACGTCGATTCTCCTTACCGAGTAACTGATATAGGTTAGCTCACAACCTCGCGGTTTCCATCTAAGTATCTTTACAAAAATTACAAATGCGCTAAATAAATAAACAAAACGCTCCGCGTCGAGTAACTAAAAACTTAATTATTATCACAAATATAAAGCATGAAGGTACTTTTTACATAAATTATAAAATAAGTGCTCGACGTCGCGGACTCGTAAATCAGTCGGCATAACATAAATCGCGGCACGATATCACTAATGAGAATTTGAATTTACAATTTTAAGGAGCAAATAAATCTTATAAATAAGTGAAATTGCACCAGTACTGTGATGAGGCAGAAGCGCAGCTTCATAGACGTGTTTTCACAAGGATTCCCGCCGGGAACAAATTAGAGGTACTTCGCTGCTGGCACTTGTTGTTCAGTGCGCGGCGGGGCGCGTGGCTGGCGGCGCGGGGGCGGGGGCGCGGGGAGCGGGCGGCGCGGGGGCGGGGGCGCGGGGGGCGGGCGGCGCGGGGGCGGGTTCGGCGGGCGGCTCGGCGGCGGGCACGCGGCGCCACAGGCCGGGCGCGGCGGGCGCGGCGCGGGCGCCGCTGATGTCCTGCGCGAGGATGCTGAGCGCGGACGCGTCCTGCCCGTGGCAGCCCGAGTACCGGTACTGCGGCTTCTTGTCGAAGCGGCACCCGTCCGACTGCGCACCTGTGGACACAAATAATCGTGTAACAATACTTCTGGAGATGCTAAGATGCATTAATCATGACTCAAACATATATTTCCTATCAATTCGCCCTAAAGAGCCTTAAGCTGATTATACATACGCAAATACTTTAAGATATCTGTATCTGTTTATATCGTTTTGTATACAATTCGTACGAACTAACATTTGTATCTGTCGGATCTGCGAATACTGACATATGGATAGATATTTCAAGGATTTGAAGTGAATGTATTTTCTCAAATTTTATATTATTTGTTTAGGTATATGATGTGTTTTAAAAAAATAGTTTCTATACGCAGATAAACATTATTGTATCTGTGATCCACTAACTGTAAAATCATCATAACTGTTGTAGGATAAAGCTTTTAATCTAAGTAGGTAATCTTATGTTAACTTCTCATAAAAAAAGTTGGGGTCGTTCCATGACAAACTGAACAACTAAATATTTGTTACTTACTTATGCCTTATTATTATTACTATCTCTGTAAACAACTAACAGCTCATTTTAACGAATGGAAAATTTCATGAATACGATTTTTATTAGGCTTTCAAACATCACAATATAAATTTGGTGCAAATACTATAAAGCCTGATGGATCAAAAGTATCAAAACCCATTGGAGCCGGAGACTGCAGTAAGTAACAAATGAAAAATTTCAGACATTTTCTCATAAACCTTCCTCGATTTTTTTTACTGGCAAAGACCGTAAAAGTAGTAACTAAGACGCGAAACAGGCGACTTCGAGTGACAGAGTGCGACTTAGTTGGCAGCTGATACGCACCAATGGGCATGATGCAGTCGAGCGTGAGCGCGCAGCGCACCCAGGGCCGCATGAGGCGGCGCGCGGGCGGCGTGTCCGCCAGCAGCAGCCGCGACGCGTCCAGCATGGGCACGAACAGGAAGTCGTCCGCGCGCGCCGCCAGGTAGCTGAACATGCGCGGGTGCGTCAGCGACGTCACCGCCGCGCGCCGCGGCCACGCCACCAGTGAGCAGCGCCGCGCGCGCGCCCACAGCGCCGCCAGCGCGCGCGCAGACCCCGCCCACGCGCGCCACGACTCCGCCCACACCACGCCGCGCGTGCGCGACAACGCGTGCTGACACACAACGACAAACCTCATCATTTATGTTATGACAATTAACTACAGAAGTTTTAACGTATTTCTTGCCAATAATTAAGAAAAAATGCCTTGCTTTTTAAATATTTCAGTGAGTGTAGTTTTATCTTTTATCTCAAATGAACTACTTAAAAGGATGAATGAAATGAACGGAATCATCAGTGTTGATTTACACAACTATATTGAATTTGTTTTCTGATTTTTCAATAGTCGGATAAAAATTATCTGATCTTTTTATAATCTCATGACAATGACATAGAATGACAATAAACTTTAGACGAACTTGAAGCTGTCGAGTAATACTTTATTAATGAGGTTAGTTTTATCTGACCAATGAAAAATCGGGCATCTATTCTAATCTATTAAACTTCGAATCCTCAAATGTGAAATAGAACACATGGACTTGAAACTAATATGCATTCACAAAAATGTAAAAACTCATCATATGCGAATATACAGTGTCAGGGTTTGGTTTTCCGATACTTCACCCAAGTATAGTACGTCAAATTTTATCGACAAAATACTATACAAAGGGGGGTCGCATCCCTAATATTAGATTTATGTTATAATCTGTGCTCTCCGCTCTTCCTTCTCTTTGCCTGCCAAGCTGTGTGAATAAAGTACGTAAAAATATAGCTCTGCAGTTTTAATGAATATTTAACAAATTCTATTACCTAACCCCTCTGAATGACAGCCATTTTAAAATTTAATATCTCGTACTTCTACAAATTCACTGTAACTCATTTTTTCATATTTCCATATGGCGCCAATACACAAAAAAAGGTCTTATTTGAAAGATTTTGATATTTGCTAGCTTTTAAAGTAATTTTTGTTAAGATGTAGTGCAAAATAGTCCATAAAGTTCTTTAGTATAGCCAAAAAACTTGAAAAAAAAAATCACTTTTTTTTAGTTTATGTACGCTGCCTAGAAAACCAGCCCCTTAACATATAATTTTTTTGCATTTAATTTGTTTGCATGGAACTATGCTATCAAATGAATATCAAATTAATATCGTGATTTAGACTAAAGTGGACATGTCGGATAAAGGGCAACCGCCTACATTTAAAATAATGGCGGGCACTTTGATAAATTACTGTACAATTTTAGAAGAAGAAGAAGTTTAAATTAAAAAAGAAACATAAGAAGTACTTTTGTCTCACTAACGCCTAAATATCTTTTAAAATACCGCTCACACTTGTTCACTAATGGAATGTTACCAAATTTGTAGAACGTAATAGTCGTGTATTTTTTTAAAATTTTGATCGATTTAACCAAAATCACAATATTAATGTGATGTTTTTTTGGTAGCATAGTTCCTTGCCGACTAATCAAATGGAAAAAACGGTACGTTAAGGGGCTAATTTTTAAGTAGCGCTCATTAACTAAAAAAATTGTGAAAATTTTCTAAGTTTTTCAGCTAAACTAAAAGATTTCATGGGCTATTTTGCATTATTTCTTAACAAAAGTTACTTTAAATGCTAGCAAATATCATATTCTTTCAAATAAATTCACATATAAGCATGCAAGTCATATGAAAACATAAAAAAATGAGTTTCAGGGAACTCACAAAAATACGAGATAAAATTTTAAAATGGCTGTCATTCAGAGGTGTGGGGGATGCGACCCCCCATTTTGTCGATAAAATTTAACGTACTATACGTGGGTGAAGTATCGGAAATCCAAAGCCTAACACACTGTATAAATCGTGTGAAATCTACCTGTATTATAAGCGGGCGGTACGCGTGGATGCTTTCGTCGCCGACGTGGTACGGGAACGCGCTCAAATCGAAATCGATGATGGCGCATTTGCTTGAATTGCAGTGGCTAGCCACCTGAAATCATTACAGACAAAAACATAGTTACTACTATTTATAGTTGTGCTTTACAACAATTAGGTACTTTTAATCTGTTTCAAAAAATGAAATATGAAAAAATAAAAGAAATGTAATAAGTACGTACTCCATTTTAAATGTCCTCATCACATACCTACGTATTTTTTTTACGATTAATAAGGTCGCTGTTAACCTTAGTCGCACTGGATGATAAAGGTGAAAGCGCAAACATAAAATATTGTCGGAATAAATTACCGCCGAAGCGTTAAACTTCATATAACCTTACCCTTAAAGGGTCTTATCATCAAGCGTGTGTTGCTCGGATTAGTCTTTTTTTACAAACCCTAAGCCAGGGCCGGTGTTATTGTAGCCGACATTGCGCAGCTTCAAACAATATCATTGGGAGAAGGTTCAACGCGCATAGAAGAGAGGGTGTTACATACGATGGCGCGCGAGGCGGGCTGCAGGCCCAGGTTGTAGAGCAGCACGGTGTAGGGCAGGCGCGCGGCCGCCCGCAGCCACAGCACGGCCTGCGCGTGCGTCGCCTCGCGCGCGCAGCTCACCAGCACCGGCGTCGTCGTGTTGTGCCACGCCTCAACACACCGCAATCAGCCACCGTTAATAATGCAATCAACAACTAAATACACCCTACCTACTAAACAATTTGTATATGTAGAGATAGCTACTAAACAACATGTAGGTATAGAGAATAAATAGCAACATCTGCTTTGTTGTAAGGTATGGTAAAGGTAATGGAATGAATGAAACTTTTCATCTACACCGAAAGCACTGTAACCTCATGATTAAAAAAAAAGAATAGAGTTACTTAGACACGGTAATATTATCAAAACACAAGCTATTGTAACTCGGCCACATCTTTAAAATAAATGCCTACAATTGCGTGGTACGTAAAAATATGATAGGGCTGCCCGCCTCCAGCATTTTAAATACATATTTTTTTTTTTTTATAAGTGACTAAACCCACGTTTGACCTCAATCTCACCTGATGGTAAGTGACGATGAGGTCGAAGATGAAAGCACACGGGTTTAGGAAGATACTGGCTCTTTATACAATATTGCCGGAACACATTACCGCCGGAGCGGTAACATTTGGCGGCAGACTTTATATAAAGGGTGGTCGCTAGCCAGGCGGACCCAGAAGGGATCCTACCACCAAGCAAAAATTGGCCACTTTGTTTTCACTTCCATTTAGTTTTGTGATTTTTTTTATATAAAAAAATAAAATTCCTTGTGAAATGAATAGGAAGTGTTGAATAAAAATGCGTTTTGTGTCAAAAAACGATGTTTTTGTTTGAATAACAAATCGGTCGACTGAGACATACGAAATTTTTAAAGTATAAAAAATTCGTATTCTAATATAAAGCTCAATCAACAATTATTTCGATCGAGCCGCGTAGGTATAGCTCAGGCTTCGCCCGTTTGTATGAAGTTGGAATAATGTATAGATAGGTACTATTACCGTGACTTAGATGAACTATTCAAATCCTTCCATATCCTGTATAATTTTTAAAGCATTTATACAACATTATTTTCTGTTTATATGAAACCTTTGAAACAATTTGTTCAGAATCGGTAACAGAATCAATTGCAATAGTTTTTACACCATGTTATATTATCTCAATAATTTCTACAGATACTTAAATAATGTACACACTCACTCGCACGCGTATCGAAAGGGATTCCTGGTGCAAGTAGGCAAGCATTACAAACCTATGAAATTTCCTAAACAAATTTTTAACTTAATATCAAGGGCATAGAGTTCAGATTCCGGCCGAGCACCTCGCGCGACAAAGAGGCTTCAAACTTGCAGAGATTTTCATATAATTTTTTTGTACACAGATTTTCTGAATGAAAATATTTGTTTCGCATAAACAAAAATCAACATTGTATAGGTACTAACAAGAAGTCTCACTTTCAATTTATTGGACATATCCATATATTTTGGACTTCGCAAGGAATCAACAGGATTTAGAGAGCATCTGCATCCCAAATAAATTTTGCCCAGAGTGCCAGACAACCTGCACAGGGTTATCAAGGGAGCTATTGTTGTTGCAGCTTTTTAGGCCCTTAGAACAAAAGTGAACTAAACTTGATTTTAAATTATGACTAATTGTATAAGATAAGAGAAAAAAAAACTATCAGATTTAAAGTTACCTCAATGGGCTCTTGCCCCAGACCCAATGATTGTAAATATCTCTCATCTTCTACTAAGTTGCTTTCTTCAACATCGCGAAGATTTTCCTGAAATGAACATATTCTTGTTTATTTTTCAGTTTGTGTCAAAACTTTGAATGTCTCAATTCCTGTAGCTTATCTATTATAGATGATATTTGTGGTGTGAACTTTTGGGTTCGCGTTTCAGGCGGGCCAGTATTAGACAACATGGTGGACAACTACAAAGTGACTTGCTGAAGGAGTATTAACTGCACATAACAGCTACATGCTAGTAGTTGATACTAAAATTTTAAATATATTTAATATTAATACAGACTCTTTCCAAATATCATATTTTTATTCAAGTGGAGATTTTCTTCTACTGCTACAAAATTTTAAAGGGTTGTGAGAAAACATTGCACTTTATGTGAACAAAAAACAGAATTCAAACATATATCGCTTTTCAAAGCTCCACACAAGTACCATTATAAAAGCTCAGTGGCTGAAAAACTTTACTAATGTTAGAAACATGAATTTAATTCATGCAAGAAACAATATGCTAATAAATGGTTTTCTTTATGATTTTTTAATTATATATTTAAATTTGGATTATTTCAATTACCACCAGATGAAACCATTCATATGTCTTTAGCTTTTACCTCAGGCATAAAAACATACTTGAATCAGAACTATATCATCCACTGAATCCAGGATAGAGTCAGAAGAGATGGGGAGCTCTTTAATAGCAGTAATTTAAATGGTATGAAGATTTACCTGAAAATCTTTTATATGTCGATGCGTTTGGGAAACGATACTTTGAATGGATTGCGGAGGCTGAGAATGAAATATTATTAGGAATAAACTTATACCAAAGATGGATATCGAAAACAACAAAAAACTTTTAGCTCTCATGTTGATGTTCATTCATTTTACTAAGTAGCACAAACATTACAATAATGAACATAAATTGGAATAATCCAGTGTAGGCTGTTCAATTCTAAAATCGATAAATCATATCAATCTTACACATATTTTTATTGGCCGGCTTTAGAACTAATTAATAAATAAATAATGTAAATTAAATTTAACTCGAATACGTCTGTAACTTAGTTTATTACTCCGCTTTTTCTCTCTCATTCATTCATAACAAACCGCAAAGCGAAATATATCACATAATGACAGTGACAGACAATTGCAACTGACAAAAGCAGCTGAAATTAGGTAGGTACTGACAATGTCGACTGCGTTTAGCTCACTCACTGATATGATAGTCCACAGGAGTACGTTTTTTTTTTTTTTTTTATATTGTAAGGATAGGATGTTAGTCTTCCATGCCACCTGATGGAAAGTGCGCATGAAGACTATGGTGTTACACGTCCATCTAAGGGTACTATGGAATCAGAGTAAAATGGGGTTCAGTGTTGACGGAGATGAGCATTGTTTGTGCGGTACGACTCCACAAACAATGTTACACCTTCTCTCCTGCCCCATGTGCCCGGAAACCTGCACTACCGAGGACCTCGCATAAGCCACCGATAACGCCATAAAGGTAGCAAGTTTCTGGGCGGGCAAAATATAATATAATTTCATATTCATCGACACGCTAAGAAGAAGAAGATTAAAATCAGAATTATGGAATATACTGTGAGTCTGCAAAAACATTTACTATCTAATTCCAAAGCAAAGTACTCTAAATCATTCGTTAGAGTAATATTTTCTATGTCATTAATTCATTCATTCATTCACTCACATGCGCGCACGTTCATTTCATTTGCTGTCCTGTCATATATATTTTGCTCTAAATAAAAATAAACGCAATATATAAAATAGTTTTTTCTTTTGATATGAGGAGGAACTAATTAAAAATACGCAAATATGTCTAATATATCGACTAGAAGAAAAGAAGGCTCGAGAACTAATATCTCGGTAAACGAATTTGGCATCGTGCGTGGCCAACTTGTGGATATCTCTGTGAAAGTTTACCTGAGAAATAACTTTCTTTTTCTTTACTTTTTAGGATTTTGGCAACCATGACGAGTTTCTGAAGAGAATTACGAAAACTCTGTATTATGGGCAGCTGCCAACATTACCATGCCTGAGTCTTCCAGTAACAGGTGTTTATTATTTTTTTCTGAATTAAGTCAAGGATTGATTGGATCTACAGTATACTTAAATTCTAGCAGTTTGCAGAAGAATCTTATTTATACAGTACATGTTGAAATATCATTTCTAGTTGTTGTTTTCAAATTGAAAGGGGGTCAATATTTTTAGTGTCATACTCAACATTTATATTGCTGAAGGCTGATTTTTATTCATGTAATTGTAGATCATAAATGATGTAGTGTTCTTGCATGGATGGATTAGAACTGAAGGAAGCAATAATTGAGATATTAGATAAATGCATTATAAAATGCTAAATACTTTAAAAAATTTAATTGATATTTGGTAATGGGAAAATTAAGCTACTTTGTATGTCTTATTTGATTTCAAAAGTTTCACAATTACTCATTCAAGGAATTCATAGAATGCATGTCTTAAAAACCTGAAAATAAAAACATGTGTCCATACTATATTTTACTGTAAAATTTATTGATTGAGTGCCACTTATTCATATTTACTGTAAGTGCATGACAAGAACTATCTTAAAATACCTTGTTCATCATCATCACAACTCTTTGTAATAAGCCCACTGCAAGGTTATGAGTCTCTCCCCTGTTTTCATTTTATTTGTTATTATTATTTTCAACACACTTGCTCGTAAAGTGAGCGTTATTCTATTGAATTTAGAACTATAAACTGAGCTATAAGTCACGCGTGTCATAATATATTATACCCTAGTGCATAATATAATGAATCCTACAAAGTTGAATTGTACCTTTGTGCAAATTACATGCGAGTAAACAGAGCATATTTTATTGGTCCGGGTTATACATTAAATATTTTCAGAAACAACAAAGAGGTTTTATACCACTTCAAATCCATATACATTTTTAAATGTTTGTGCCTTGTATTAGTAAAACAAATTTGTATATAAAACAAATTATTCACAAAATACTAAGTAACAGATAATATGGAAAAAAACATATTGAAAAAATACTTGAAATAAACATATAAACACATATGATTTGATAGCAAATCTGTATTCTTTACACAAATAACCACTTGAAGTCAATCTAGCAAGATGTTCTCAAACTTTCTATCATAATAAATAAAATTAAAAAACCTTTCAAATGTATGGTTTTTATGTATCTGTAGTGTTCTAACTGCTCTGAGGCCAAAGGTAACATAGATAAACTCTGCGGAGCAGTGGTTGAATATTTAAAGATCAGAAGAGGACCTGGGTTTGAGTCTGAACTTGTTCAAGTCTGGATGGTATACTGGGATAGCCCCTATATTCTGGAAAATAATTCAATGCAGTAAACTGACAGTTCGAAATGTCAAATACAAAAATAATGATACCAGTTAAAAACTTCATAGTGTAAGTGAATGAAAATTATTGAAAACTTATGAGTTTTTGTCATTCGTTTTGCATACAATTTGAAAGAAATTTGTTTGCAGTGTGTACTTTATCTTTAAAGTAACTTTAATGAAAATAATTAAGTACCAAACATACCTAGTGCTTTAAAATTATTAAAGTAGAAGTAGATTCAACTTGATAACTTCTTTATTTTTAAATTTCAACGTTAAAATTTTTGTTGTTAAAAATTTAAATTTCAAGAGTATTTGCCCTTTGCTAACAGCACCATAAGAAAAGAAATATCTTGTGAACAAAAATTTTTTTTCCATGCATTACAATTAGGGATGCAACGATACCGATACGATAATCGTATATCGGCGATTATCGTAAACCTTTACGATCATTCATTATTTTACGATATTTTTACGATACATTTATTAAAAAATTTTTAAATGTTATGTTTCCAAATCGGAATATTTAATAAACACTAGACCACAACGTAGCTAACATTATGCTGGAATAAAAATATCGAAAAATTACAATAAGCTTAATTAATGGTGCACAAAAATGTAAAAGTAATAATAAAAATCTATAATAAAATCCCCAGACAAAAAGTTTAATTTAAGTTTAAGGAAAAAACCAAAAAAATTTGTGTTTTCTGCATAAGAATTTGCCAGTAATACATTAGGACTACAATTAAAATTCATTTATAGTCAGTTTAAAATAAAACATAAGTTAGTGATGAAAATTAATAAATATATTGATTAAATAAAAATGCATAACTTTTTTTAAATACTTTCACTTGACTTAGTCTTACATGATACAACAAAGCATCCAATAAATTCATCAAAATGGTACTAAACAAATATCGTAATGAATTCGTATCGTAATTCGTTATCCTATTTGGCCATTACGATGTATTCGTCATTTGTATTGGTATCGTAATAGCCGTATCGTTGCATCCCTAATTAAAATGTTATTATTTAAAAAACATAAACCACATCACTATTTTGTTTCTTCCATAAAGTGGGCACACTGGAACTGTCAATTTACTGCATTATTTAATATATTTTTCAACACACTTGCTCGTAAAGTGAGCGTTATTTTATTGAATTTAGAACTATAAACTGGGCTATAAGTCACGCGTGCATAATATATTATACCCTATTGCATAATGTAATGAATCCTACAAAGTTGAATTGTACCTTTGTGCAAATAACCCCAAATCCCAATAGTGTAGGTAACGATTGATTTCCTACAGAGTTGTCGTGCGAGGTGTGGTCGGCGGCGGCGCGCGGGCGCTCGCTGCGGCGGCTGCGCGCGGCGGCGGCGGCGCGGCTGGCGCGCGGCGCGTGCGTGTCGCCGTGCGCGCTCGTGCTCGCGCTCGTCTACATGGAGCGCCTGCGTGCGCACAACCTCCGATACGTCCGCGATACCCCTCCTCACCACCTCTTCCTGGTTTCTTTGGTATGTCCCTTTGCACGATCAATGAATTAAATAGTTCGATATTCACTCGCTGCCGCCATAATTTTTACCAAAAATTATGTTTTAGATGGTCGGAACGAAGTTTTTGCAAGATGACGGCGAGGACGAGGAAGTACTCTGTTCAGAATGGGCGACATCGGGCGGGCTGGAGCTGAATGAGCTCAAAAAATTGGAAATTGACTTCCTGGACGCGATTGTGAGTTTCAAGTCACTTAAGCCTTTATTTATTATAGGTTCACAAACCAGACATAAGACATAAAAATAAGCTTAAAACAGTGTAGGTTGAACAATGCCTGCCATAATGAATACATCATTTAGTTTATATTAAATATATTTTATATATTCCTACATTTTTGGTGAAATGTATTTTTAGAAAATACATATGTATAGACAAAAATGGGAAACATTGTCAAACAATCAACTCATGAAAATTCATAAGAAATTCGACAATCTAATCGTATTCTTGATAGGCAACCCTTGCAAATGGGTATTAGGATTCAGAAGCTGTCAAAAGCACTGAAAGCTTAAAGACCTTTTAGCTGCCATAGTGTAAGAAGTATGTTCTTTAATTTCAGGATTGGAACGTGTATGTGAACGAGCAGAGCTTTGAGTGGCAGCTGTCGTGGCTGGAGTGCGAGGTGGCGCAGCGGCAGGCGCGCGCGCGCGGCTTCTACACGTACAGCGAGCTGCGGGCGGCGCGCGCGCAGGCCGGCGCGCTGCGGGCCGCGCTGTGCGCCGCCGCCGCCGCCGCGCTGGCCTGCGTCGCGCTGCTGGGGGCCGCCGCCGGCGCCGCCGCGCTGCTGGCGCCCGCCCCGCGCGCCCCGCACGCCGCACACAACCACACGCTGCCGCCCTCCGCCCCGCTCCCCGCGCCGCCGCCCGCCGCTCTGCTCTTCCCGCTGCCGCCCAGCGCTCTGCTCGACGTCGCGCAAGAGGATGACGTAGGAGTCGGCTCGCGTCTTCACGTAAACCTTCACCAACTGGCTGAAAGCATTGTAATAAAAGAGGAGCGCTACAACGCCACCCCGCTGCAGTGGAACGGCACCGGGCAGGGGCCGCGGGCGCGCTGGTGCGGCGGCTGCCCGCGGCGCCGCGCCCCGCCGCCGGCCGCGCCGCCGCTGGCCTGGTCCGACCGGTAGTGCCGCCCGCTTTCCTGCCGGACGCCGGTGGCTGCCTTCAGTCGCCTTTAATGTCGAATTTCGCATCGATCCAATGTTGTAATGGTATTAATTAGTGCCAAAGTTTGTTATTAAGAAGTGGCTTGAAAGCCGAAATTACTGATTTGACTGTAATGTTATCTTGAATTTAGTTCAAAAACTTTGGAATAAAGATGGATCTTTCTTTTTATAATTTGAGAGCATGATCAGATTTTTAACCTTTGATAATGTTGAATTGTTGACTCTTTTTACTCAATTCCTAATTTGGCATGGTTGTCTGCTATCTTAATAAATTATATAAAAAAATCGTACAAGTCTATTACGATTGCTAATCCCAATAAAAGCATACTACCTATCTATTTTCGGTGTGCAAAACATTCTTTACTTCACATTCTTTACAACTGTACATAAAATATATGTGGATATATTTTTGTAACAAGCTTTCAATCAATATTCTATGAATATAATAGTTTATCAAAAAATATATTTTAATTCAAAAGTTATGTACAGATTCAAGGCTATTAATGAATATTTCAAATAAAATTAGTTTACGCCAAATAGGTTATAACTTAACATAAGATAAGAATTAACCTACTATATATATTTTTGTAACAATTTCCAAGCAATAAACCATAATTTTTTACTAGCTGTCTTTGACTTTAAAAACTCTAATTCGGGACAATACACAGTAGCGATGCATAGTCTGACAACCACTTTGGCGAAGGGGTAAACCTGTCTGTAGAGATGGGCGTTCATTCGACGGACCCGTCCAATCGACCGTCGAACAGAGTTCAACGATTCTACCGTCTTTCATACATCGATGGACTAGTCCATTTCATAGACGGCTAAGTTTAAGAGTAGATTAGGTTGTCAACGTAAGTACCGTCCGTCTAGCGTAGAAAACGAGACGAAGATTCTTTCGTCTCGCATACCCCGTCGACTTACACTCGTTCGTTCAAACTCGGCCAGGTTACAATCGGCCATGGTGAATAAAAGCCACATAAAGCGATTCCTACCAAACGGTTATGACCTCTAATCGTATAGACATAGGGTTGATTATTTTTCTGTCAAATTTGTGATTTGTGCTTTTTAAGTACGAAACAATTTCAAAATTATTCAAATGCACGGTTCATATAGGCGTATGAGACGATGTAAAAAATATATTTTGAACTCTAATGAATCAACGTAAATGTTCATATTGTGATGTGTCGGTTTTTCGTATACGCTACTTTGGAAACTAAATCATATTTCGTGAAGCTTAACTCTAAATGCATTTTTTAGACAAAAACTATTTCAAGGTCTCTCGCGCGCGATTGTAATTACGTATTTAGTTTTTCAAAACTGAATATAAGTACTTATTAGGTATTTTCTGACAGTACTTAATTATAAGTAATTATTAGCTTATGTGTTTTTTAATTTTCTATTGTTTGATTATATTATATAATAAGTGTAAATATTGAATTGTGAACGACTAATGGCTTGGACAAACTATACTATTAAATAGCCACTAGGTTCACGGCAGGGTTTTATTCGCTTCTATACAGTTCAGTTTTGTACAGGATTTTCGTCAGGATTTTCGCCAGGAATTACTGCAGGGATTTAT
Source organism: Stenoptilia bipunctidactyla (assembly GCA_944452665.1). NCBI lineage: Eukaryota > Metazoa > Arthropoda > Insecta > Lepidoptera > Pterophoridae > Stenoptilia > Stenoptilia bipunctidactyla. The sequence goes on from OX101732.1 coordinate 1,181,395, forward strand.
TCAGGAATCTTGATTAAAAACACTTTCTTCTATTTTTCAGGACACTTGTTGCTTCGGGAGGTCGGAGTGCCATACTGAGGTTTCGCCGACTATATATTTAATTTGGGCGGCCTGCAACTAGTGTAGGCTTGCGGGCGAGCAACTATGCGTGTTTCTACCTATCACGCTTAAAGTATGGTACTCTTTACTCCGTCTGCGTACTGTCTATTTCTTTATTAAATTCAAAATAAACTTATCCTATACAAATTAAGTGGATTGTGAACGAAAGTTAAGGATACGAGAGTGTACCGTGGAGTAAATGTCGGAAGCGACCATTTTCTTGTGGTGTCAAGAATAGCAGGTCTGCTCAAAAATGGCGACATCGCCCACAGGTACGTATGTCTGGAAGGAAAAGAGTGAAAGTCGAAAATTTGCAAGATGAGACTGTCCGTGAGAAATATAAGTTAGAACTGAAAGAAAGGTTTTTTTTTTTTTTTTATGAGTGACTAAACCCGCGTTTGACCTCAATCTCACCTGATGGTAAGTGACGATGAGGTCGAAGATGAAAGCACACGGGTTTAGGAAGGAACTGGCTCTTTATATAATATTGCCGGAACACATTACCGCCGGAGCGGTAACATTTGGCGGCAGACTTTATATAAAGGGTGGTCGCTAGCCAGGCGGACCCAGAAGGGATCCTACCACCAAGAAATTGTTGGAACCGCTATTGAATGATGAAGACTGCGAGATAGAAGAATATTGGAGTAGATTTAAGAATGGTATCGTAGAAACGGCCACCCAAATATGTGGGGTAAGTGTGAAGAAGAATGTGAGAAGAGATAAGAACGAGTGGTGGGATGATGAAGTGAAAGGTTGTGTATTAGAAAAGAAGAAAGCGTTGCTAGATCTACTAGCTGTGAGGGGCAGAAATAGAATACGAGATGACTTGAATGATGATGAAAGAGTAGCAAAAGAAAAGTATGATAGATTAAGAAAGACTGTGAAAGATATTGTAAGCAAAAAGAAAGAAGAATGTAAGAAAAAGCTTGATAGGAAATTCTCGGAAAACTTTCGAGCCAATTCCAACCTGTTCTGGCACTTAGTCAGAAGAGCCCGAGGGCAGGTTGCAGACTCGAAAGTGGGCGTGTTAAGAGATCAGGATGGGAATATTGTTAGTGAGCATGAAGATATTATGAATCAATGGAAAGAATATTTCGAGAATTTATTTGAACGAAGTGCGAGTGATGTTTTGGAAAGTAGGCCCTCACCTTCCAGTGGTGTGGCCAATCGTGAAAGTGAGATAAGTATGGAAGAAGTTATGAAAGCAATGGCAGGTTTGAAATTGGGTAAAGCGGCAGGGTATGATCGAATAGATGCAGAAATGCTCATGGCGGGTGAAAGTGTCACTGCAAACCTGTTGTACCAGCTTTTTAATAAGTGTTGGCGGTCCGGCCGTGTTCCAGGCGACTGGTGCAAGGCCGTTATTGTGCCACTTTATAAAGGAAAGGGGTCACAGCAGGAATGCAAAAACTTCCGTGGCATTAGCCTTTTGAGTATTGTGGGCAAAATGTATGCAAAGATATTAATCGAAAGAGTGATGGATGAAACAGAAAGCAAGATCTGGGATGTGCAAGCGGGATTTCGAAAGGGGATGGGATGCACGGATCAAGTCTGCCTTAAGATCAGTAACCGAGAAGGTTCTGGCTAAACACCGAAAGGTTTTCTGCTGCTTCATTGACTTGGAAAAGGCGTATGACAGTGTGATGAGGAATGAACTTTGGTCAACACTATCCGAGTTTGGGGTGGACAGTGACTTGATACGGGCACTCAAATCCTTATATAAGGACTCGAGTGCTTGTGTCAGGTTGAATGATAACTACACAGAATGGTTTAGCATCGATCGCGGTGTTAGACAGGGCTGTGTAGCGTCTCCATGGCTGTTCAACCTATTCATGGATAGCTGTTTGAAAGATCTGAAAGAGTCTGAATGGGGTTTAAAAATGAATGAGACAGTGATCAAAACTCTGCTTTACGCCGACGACCAGGTTCTACTTGCATCGTCTGCGTCGGAATTGCAACAAATGGTCACTGTGATGCATGAGTCGTTTAAAAGAAAAGGTGTGAAAGTGAATGTTGGAAAGACAAAAGTCATGGTTATGGAGAGGAATGAAGATATGACTGAATGCAATATTATGATAGGGGACGAAAAAGTGGAACAAGTGAAAGAGTTTGTATACTTGGGGTCCTTGTTTACAAGAGATGGGAAGTGTGAAGGTGATATTGAAAGGAGAGTAAAAGCAGGAAATTGTATTAAGGGCGCCATATACTCGATAATGGCAAGCAAAACTATACCAAATAAGGCTCGTCTTGCCGTACTTGAAGGAGTTTTGGCGCCAACGCTTATGTATGGTAGTGAATCTTGGGTATGGCAGAAGAGACATGAAAGCAAGATTAATGCTGTGGAGATGAGAGCGTTGAGAAGCATGTGTGGAGTGAAATTGAGTGATAGGGTGCGCAATAGTGAAATAAGAAAGAGATGCGGATTGAAAAAAGATGTAGTGACTAAGATTGAAAAGGGTATGCTACGGTGGTTTGGACATTTGGAAAGGATGAGTGAAAATAGATTTACGAAAGAGGTTTACAGAGCAAGAATGGATGGTGCTGTCGGAAGGGGCCGCCCTAGGCGAACGTACGCCGATCAAATTGGCGACGTTCTTAAAAAGGGCCTAGTTAAAAGTACCCGTAACCGGCGATCATGTATGAAAAGATTAATGAACGTGGAGGAAGCGAAAGAGGTATGTCTGGATCGAAGCAATTGGTGTTCCCTTGTCTCTGCCTACCCCAAAGGGAGACAGGCGTGAGGTTATGTATGTATGTATGTATTAAGTGGACTGTATTTTTTAATTAAATTCCTATACGATATGAACATAAACTATTATAACAACAACTATACATTTCTTATAAGCTATTAAATCAATTCAAAGTTATCTTTATTTACATAATATTAAGAATTATACGAATTTCAAATTAAAACTATCTTCAGTCGTGTACATGAATAGTGTCATATAGTATTATAAAAGTAAAGACAGTGATTTAAACTTATTAAGTTATTATTATTAAGTTTCATGTCGGAAACAAAATTGATCTCCGATAGTTGAAATGTATATATCTATGTCTTAAATAATCAATAAAATCATATTTCATTACCAACTTTTTATAAATTGCTTTTTAATTTAGAGTTACTGTGTTTTTAAAAAAGTTCAAAAAATTTAGTCATAGAAAGAAAGTTGTAATAACAAAAACTTGAATTTCGAAAAGAAAAACATGCATCTGATTTTTACACAATAAAAATTCGCGGAAATCTAGTGTCAAATATATACGTTTAAAAAACATGGTTCCGTCTCGCAAACGTTAACTGGTCCAAACAAACTAAGACTGTCTAGCGTCTACAGTCTACACGGACTTAGTTGTGAACCAGTTCACGATTTGAACATTAATTTTTGTCGAAGATTTGTCATTCGACTAGTCGATGAACGAAGATGAACGGTTCAGTTCACGGTAAATGCTTCGACGACCCATCGCTACCTGTCTGCCTCAGGCGCCAGTGGTTGCGGGTTCGGTTCCCGCAAGGAACAAGAAAAAAAATATGTTCCGTGTCTGGGTTTTTATCAATTTATGTATTTATATTCTAGGTACTACAAGCTATGCTTACTTTGGGACCATGTAATTGGTGTGATTGTCTGGGGATTCTATTTATTATTATTCTATAGTAAATGAAACACCTGTGGAAGCCTATCGATACTCATGGCTAAAGCTTCAAAAGCGGAAAGAGATTCTTAAAAGTACGTTCACGCTATTACCACAACCATTTTCTATGTAGCCGGCACTTACGAGATGTGATGATCCCGCCAGGCAGGTGCGATGGCATTGCATATAGTCGAACACATAATAAACAAACAACAGTCGTTTCGTCGATTGAAATTTCCCATCTCAAATGAACCGATTTTGATGAAATCTCTTAAGTTGAACAACCTAGTACAGCAAAAAAGGTGAACGTCAAAATGGCGGGATCACGTCATGTTTTTCGTTAACTATGTGTAAAGTATTTAATGCAATTTTCTACCAATTTGTACCATCATAGAAGAATTGCATTAAATACTGAACACATAGTTAACAAAAAACCTGACGTTATCCCGCCATCTTGACGTTCACCAAAAAGGAATTACTTAAATCGGATTTGTAGCTCCGGAGATATGCGAACACAAACATAAAAACATACATACACAATACTTGTTCAGACGCTGATATAGACTAACATATTTGAAAACTGAATAGTTCTGGAAATATTTAATATTTCCTGGTTTATTTTGCCTACGTCTTTCTCGAGATACGTATACCAAAAATCCGTCAAGCGGTTTAGGCGTGAAAAGGACATTCGTCATATCCGCTCGCCTCTCATAAATAATAACTAATATTGTTTTTACTAAGGGCCAACGCTGCGTACACGCGCGTGTTGATACAAAACTACCACGTCCGTGCCTCACGCGCGTATGACACGGACGCACGGCGAACTGCGTCACGCATGCCACGCGCGTGGGCGTTAGCCCTAAAAAATTCAAAAAGTTCTATTTATCTTAGGAATTTCACAAAACACTTGATGGAGTCAGTCATCACATACTTCGGCTTTAACTAGTTGTTAAATAAGATATTACAGTAGACCAAGAGACAAAAAAAGCCGGCGGAAAAAAACTCTTGGCACTCTTTTTCAGTCAGAATTATCAAATTAATACAAATAGGTACAGTACAAATTGACCGTGACATGAAAAAAAAACAAACACAAGACAGGGCTGCAATTCTTCAAATAACATTAAGCGGACCGTACGGCAACCATCATATTGCGACTCCATGAGCAAAGTGGCAAATTTGGCATTCTCTAAAATTCATAGCCACGGACCAGTAGCATCGGATCGGAAAGAGTGATTGAAAACAGATTGATTATACGTTCCATTTGACGCTGTCAACGAAATATCATGCTATACATTTTAGTTTATGAATGCGGGATACATTGCTAAATGAAAACTAGATAAACAAATTGATACTTTAAAGATACTAACTACTCACATAGTCCATTTATATCATGCATAAATCCTGTCAATAGTATTCATATAAACAGTGAAAGAAATAATATTTTTAGCATCTGTGTGTAATGGAACGTACTTTAGTGGGGTTGGCAACTGCCGAAGTGGCGCTGTAATAGTTCTGTCTATAAATAAACAAAGAGGTTTTTGTATGAAAAGCTGCAAAAATATTTAAATAATATAAAAAAGACGAACTGATCTGTCCCAAATAGTTCTGAAAATGGTACCCACCAATTTCCTTAAGATGAAAAAGTAAAAATACTTTGGCTGAAAGCAATCCGTCGTCTAAATTTTGTGCCTAAAAGTGGATCGAGGTTATGTCGCAATCATTTTAGAGCAAGTCACTATCTAATGCTTAGCAAATATACAGGTAAACACAACCGTGTAATGAAATATCTAATATAATATAGATTTATGAACTGCTAGCCTATTCCCTTGCGTTTTTACCCACGCAAATCCCTATTCCGTGGGAAAACATTCTTTGTCACTTATCATCATTTTAAAGGCAATCTCTGCAAAATATTTACACACCAGGTCCAAGGGTTTGGTCCACATGATCAAGCTTGTTTCATTTACAATCTCTTCTCACAGTTTAAGGTAATTGAAAAATTGCTATTATATTTCTGTTTTTTGTTTTTTGTAGGGGTTGAACATCAACATAAACATTTGAAAAAGTCAGCAGTGCCTTCTATATTCTCTTGGAATTCCAAATCAGTTTCAAAGTTCGCTGCAGTCAGAGAAGAACGGTTGAAAGCTCGAAACCTGAGAAAATGCCAGTTTCCTAAAGCACCTTCTTTGCAAAGTACTGAAAATATTTTGCCTTCATCTGGAGATGGAAATGTTGCTCACAATGTGGAAATTTTAACATTGGAAGATCTGTCTCATGAAAACCTTAGAAGTAATCACAATTCCATGAAATCTCCAGAAACTCAGACATCAAACATCTTGAGAATGTTTTCTACAGACTTATTGCTGACTGATAATGAATCAGTGAATTTTTATACAGGCTTGGAAACCTACCTGAAATTCTCATTACTTTACTAATACTTTTAAAAATAATTATCCTTCCACAAGAATAATAATAGACGGAACAGAAATTCCTATTCAAAAACCTAGCCAACCTGATGCCCAAAAAGCTTCTTTTAATCAATATAAACACAAAAATACCCTTAAAATATTAGTTGGTTCATCACCTGGAGGGATGTTTACCTATTGTTCTGGAGCATATGTTGGATCGAAAAGTGACCGCCAGATAGCGGAACGCGGCAACCTTTTGGAAAGGTGTGAACCAGGAGATAGCATAATGGCAGACCGGGGCTTCAATGTGTAAGATTTGTTTGCTGGCAAAGGTGTTGGAATAAATATTCCCACTTTTTTAAAGGGAAGGTCCCAAATTCCTGGACTATTATTGAAGCAAGACCCGTCAACGAGTCCACATTGAAAGACTTATAAGTTTAACAAAAACATACAAAATTCTTACAAGTGAGCTTAATCAGTATTATGTACCTTTAGGGTCAAAGATATTTTATATTTGTATGATGCTTTGTAATTTCAGGGAAAAAATTGTGAATATAAATAAACTTATTTAAACTTATAAAGTTGGGATTTTTTATTTACTCATTACAATAATACAAAATCATAATCAAATACTGGTTTTAATATTTATTTGCTGAAATTTTCATAATTATAGTACAAATATTTTTTTTAAGTTCTACTTTAAAGAAATTTTCATAAAAGTTGTTGAGTTTTAAGATCATTTCTTTTATAAATGGTTCATCTCTGTAGACATATTTTCAACTTTCAAATCTTTGTAACTATACAATACTTCCTATTGGAGCAGTACAACTGCCCTTGAATTTGGTAATAATTAGGTGAATTTGTCTTTCAAGTTAAAATGCCATTTACTTCTTTTAAATATGGTACACTGAACGGAATTATCTTTTGAGATCTAGTTGCATAGGGACACTTTATTTCTGGGGAAGCTGCAATATGCTGTCTTTCCTTACTAATGAAAAGCCCACAGGGTTCAGCCAAAAGATCATAAGTATCACAATATTTTTTTAATGCAATTTTTTCATTTATAATACCATGATTTGTTGCTCGAGACTGAAATGTATTCTTTTGTTGTATTTGTTTGGCATAACTTTTCATAGTAGTGTCTTTTAGATGACATGTGGTATAAAAATTGCTAGCAGTCAGTCGCTTCTGACGTTGTTTATACCAGATATCATTATTATTTTGCTCTCTAGTTTTTTCTTCAATTTGCTTGATTTTATCATCAGTGATTTCTGATACCAGCAAATCTTTAAGGACACTGACTTTTGGGTCTTCTGATGTGTAGCGATGGTCAGACTCCAAGCCATATTTGATTATTTGGATTGGCAGGTTCAAACAGTTGTTTGATAGGCATTGAGCTGTTAGGGAAATTTAAAATCAAACTTCTAACTCTGTTATTATACCCTCGAAGGGGGAGGTGCGGAGCCTTGTAGTTAGTGAGGAAATCGAAGATAAAGTTTTGAGGTTAGCGTTAATAAATTTTACAAGGATAGGATGTATAAGGACTTTAAGGTTAAAAGGAAGCAGGGGAAACTACAGTATATGGATCGTCAGACTGGACGCTAGGATTTTTACGGGTAAAAGGTTATAGCCTAAAGCGTTTTTCTGCAAAGTTTCACATTGCGGAGATAAGTAGTTTTTATAAAATTTAAGTTTGAAATTCCATTGATTCAATTAGTTTCAAGCTAAAAAAAACAAACATAGAGTATAGAGTAATGAATACAATCACTGATTGATTTATGTCGCCTGTCATTGCGTTTAGTTTCACTCACAGTCGTAAAATATAGTTTAACGTTTTTGATATAAATAAATAAATAAACACATTCTATATGAAAATTGTAAATAAAAGTATTATTATTTTATAAATTACAACTTAAAAAATATTTAATTAATTAACTTAATCTTTTTTTTTATAAAAAAATATTTATTTATATCAAAAACGTTAAACTATGAGTGAAACTAAACGCAATGACAGGTGACATTGTTCAATCAGTGATTGTATTCTTACTCTCAGAAGAACAAACAAATGGAATCGAATTAAAAAATCTATTTGATATAGGACGACAAAATAGTTATGTCTCTTTCTCGCACGAATATTCTTGCGTATGAAAATCTGTGTTTTCGGATAAACACTCTGTTTGTCAGTACCGTCGTCAATATTTTCAATGTACTTTTGCTGCCGAATGACGCCATTTTAGTATCCCGTGTTGTTTACTTGTGGAAGTGCGGTCGAGAGATTTTTGTTATCGATATCGATTACGATCACGGTCATGATGCGCGCTGTGTTATTTGGTCACCGGTTAGCCTGTATATGGATATATGAACCGAATGTTATGTCAATAATTAGTTGTTTAGTTCAGTCGTTATCAGTAAAATTTCAGCCTAGTACATTTGATAATTAATGAGATAATACGATTAAAGTCATTCGGAAGTGAATGACTATGGTAACCCGACCAAGTTAAGGTTATTAGAAAACAGCGAAAACTTTTATTGGTTTCTCCGGCAGGTTTAAGAAACAACTTATAGATAATTATCGACATTTAAAAAAATATCGACACATCCATCCCTAATCCGCCATGTTTGTTACCCGATTTGTTTACGTAGGTATACAACAAAAGTACATGCTTAGGGCAGTTCCATAGGTTTGTTCTTCAGAGTTCTTACTTCATGTTTGTTTTTTTAAGCTTGACATTAATTGAATTTCAAACTAAAATACAAAAACTCTAATCTCCGCAATGTGAAACTTTGCAGAAAGACGCCTTAGGCCTTAACCTTATACTCGTAAAAATGCTATCTTAGAGTCTGACGGTCCATATACTGTAGTTTATCCTGTGTGTTTTCAGTACTACAATGAATATAAGTACCGCCTAATTAAAAAACTTATGAAGGAGAAGCACAACAGCTACTGGTAAATTACCATAGGAACAGTTTTACTGTCTAACAAAGGCTGCACTGTACGCAGATTCAAATTATCATTTGTTAAAAGCCTGCATAAATTAGTGCTATTGAAAACACCACCATCTGATATTCTGCCTTCCACTCCAACATCAAAATAAAGTATGAAGCATCTACTCAAAGTCAAAGTGAAAAGAATCTTTATTTCGTAAGTATTTAAATACATTTGAAATAAGTCAAACAATGTACAAATTGAACTGAATCTACCACCACTTCGGAAAGTCGATCTGTTGAGAAGAAGTGGCAAGAAACTCAACAGCAATCATCTTTTAAAAATACACAATAACAATTAACAACCAGGGAATCCCATCTTCTTGCATCCGGATATCTTATAGTATTTTTTTTTATAAAACACTTATCCTCGAATCTATCCAAGGGTTCATCTTAAATATTTTAAAGATAGAAGTAGATGTAGCGATAGAGGTGAGAGAGAATACAGATAATGTAGATGGAGATGAGGATAGTCGTGGACGGGGAAGTCAGAGTCAAATACTAAGGCCATTAGCACAATGCTAAAATGCTTTTTTTATAATTGAAATATTCAACTGCCACTGTAGTTAGGTTTTATTATTTCTATGTGCTTTCCATCTAATGCTCCTATATAAAGTGATAAACTCCAATGATACTCAAAATCTCTTGAAATTATTTTCCTTCTGAAAATGTAGGCATCTTTAAACAACATAACAAATAACAATTTCTTTATTTCAGATAACTGTTGCTGAAATTGAAAAAGAAACGAAACACGTTATTCCACAGCCTTCAACTGGTACATCTGATCAATAATTACTCAAAATCCCAACCCTGGTCCAATTTAAAAAGAAAGTGATGTTCTCACTTTAAATTTATTAAGAGATGCCTCATCTGAATTAATCAACAAACAAATAAGACAAGTTTTATCTCTTGAGAGGAAGTGAGTTAAGGGAGATAAAATGTGAAAATCATTTAGTAATTTTGTAAAAAGAAATTATGGATAAGACAAGATTGTCTTTAATGGAATCTGTAACACTAATAAAAGTAAAGAGAATACTGGAGCCCCTTTATGTATTGAAGAAATGGAGGTTTAATTAATTGATACAAAAAGCCATTAGTTGATATAAAAAGATTGTTAATCTCCTGAACCTAAGTGTAAGAAATCTTCATATGTTCACTTAGTATAATATGTATGTAAAACGTGATTGAAATGAAATTGTAGGCAAATTGAAATTGTATTAAAATGAAATTGTATTAAATTGCAAATTATATTTTATAAAACAGGTACCGCAGTGACCAAATGTACTAGAGGGATTAACAATACCTGAATTATTTTGCATATTTTTTATGTTATGAATGCAGTTACTATTTTCATTTATAGGTTAGAGATTATTTAGAAGTACCTACTTGAGTGTACTATTAAATTTGTTGTTAAATAAATATATACATAACAGCTTGTTTGATCTAGACATATGTACATCCTTCTATACCAGAGGTCCCGGGTTCAGAATGGGAAATTTTGTGATGAACATAGCTATTTGTTAGCAGGTCATGAATAAGGTTTATTATATGTATTTAAGTTTATTCTTAAATTAAATACGTAAAAAAAACTATGCTATTTATATATTTCTTTAGTTTATTTCTCCGTTATCCAGATTCCAGAAGACAATTTCTTAATTTATACTTAATTTTGGTTGGATGATGTGGTGTGACACTTTTTGTTTATTATTATAAGGCTAATTAAAATGCATATATATACTTAATATTACTATTGTTCATATGATTATGATTATGTCATTAGTGAAATTTGTTGTAGATTATAAGGTTAATTAAAACCCATATTATAAAATGTTCTTATTGTTTTTATTTACTTTCACATATTCTGCTACACCCGTAGAATGGCTTTACACATTTGAAGTATAATTTAACTGATTTAGGACTTAAAAATTCTACATAAATACATCATAAAAGAACAAAAATCACCACTTTCTAAAAACCTTAAAGAAACCTTAAGGTATATAATGTTCCTATTGCTTTACTTACTTTCACATATTCTGCTAGCACCTGTTTTACAATTTCACCTGCTTTACACACTTCAAGTATAATTTCACTGATTTTGGACTATGAAATTCTTTATAAATATATCGTAGAAGACAATAAATATATAAATGTTTTGTGAGACATAATAAAGTTTATTATGCAGTTTTTAATCACACTTATTGTTGGAGGTGTCCAACTAGTTTTGAACTCTTAAGGAGTCCTACATCAGGGGTAGGTGCAGCCACAATCACAAAGGACTTCTTAAGAGTTTGAAACTAGTTGGGACACCTCCGACAATAAGTGTGAATAAAAGCCGCTATAACTTAACAACAATAGTTAAATACATAAATAGATTACAAGGTTGATAAAAACGCATATTATATAATGTTCCTATTGTTTTAATTACTTTCACATATCCTGCCAGCATTTGTACAATGGTTTTAGACACTTCAAGTATGATTTCACTGATTTTGGACTTTGAAATCATCAATTATAAATACATCATAGAAGAAAATGAATCACCAGTTTGTAAAAACCTTAAGTAACAACTAATTTGTCTGTTGGTGGTATGGAAAGCCTGTACCTTTTGTTCCTTTTCTTTATATCATACTGTAATAAAACCTCAAAATCTTTTGGTGATATGTATTCATGAAAATGCAATTTTGTTTCAACAAATTTATGAGTTTTTTCAGGTCTTGTTTCTAGTAGTAAGTACTTAATTATCACTCAAAAGTAATAAATCTTCAACACTGAAATCCAATGCAACATGCAGTTCAATTGTTTAGGCAGAGATAAAAAATCAGTAGATATCCACAAATTCTTGACTACTGAATTATTATTACTGAATATTGAATGTTTTGTTGTCAAACTTCTTCTTATTCTTCTTCTTATTTACGGCAATTTGTTTCGGGTTAGCATCATATTCCATTTGACAATGAAACACATTTTGTTTTGGCAATATAAACGCATTCAGATACATTGACAGAAAACATTGTTTAGGGCGATTTACGTTTCTAGCTGATTATTTTTCGGCGGCGGTGACGTTCAGCATTCGCCAAATATATAATAGTTCACAGCAAACGTGGATCAAAGGCCTCATACTCAATTAAAAGAAAAATAAAACATTGTCACGACTGAAACAATCCCTCCAGTACGTACTGTTGCTCAGTCTTAACCAATCTTCACCATTCTCATTCCGAACATATTGAACGAAATGTCAAATAAGTACCAGAATACGCATTACAGTATCAATTGGACTTAAAGCGACACACGATTGAACACCAGAATACGAAAACAGTCCTAACGTTGTTCACCGGTTAACCGATGGTTCTTATTAATTTGAAGAATGCCAAATCTGTCAAATAATACAGTTCTATGCTGATTACGACTCCATTGACTCATTTGTAAGCTTAGAGAATCGAGACCCGGCTAATTGTGAGTGCCAATGTCATGCCACAACCAAATTGCTTACATAGCAGATGCAATTAGCTATGGATGCACAATACGAACATGACAAACTGGGACCAGAGTATTTGAACAAGAATGGAATAAAATAGTCATAGTATCATTAGCAAAACGACCTGGCACCGCTAGCAGCACCCGTTCACGAGTTAACGCAAGCACCAGCCATCACCCTCCTCAACCATATTTTAGGGAAGAGGGTGACCCGATACCCGACGCTACCACTAGCCATGCCGCCTGAGGGAGCATGACGTTCTTGCTGATGTCTTGACAAGAAAATAAGTGAGTGGGACAGTCACCAGTATGTCATACATATACTGTACAGCCAAGCCGTAAACAAAATTATTAAGTAATTAGAAACTTTTAGAAATATCCTGTTGTGCTTAATCCCATGCCTTTATATCATCTAAGTAATCTTTAGTTTTATAATAAGCTTTTCGAGATACATAGAGTGTTTTTAATGATTGATTTAAATTTATTGAATGGCAGGGATTGAATTGACTTCGGAATTTTGTTATATATAGGTACGTATTGACATTCCAATAAATTATTAGCTGCTTTTAGCCAGCCTTAATTTAGGAAACGATAACTTATGGTCGTTCCTAGTCCTTACAGAGTAATTTGTATCATGATTATCTTTCCTAGTTTTAAATTTATTACTATTCTTATAAATATACATAATGTTTTCATAAATATATTGTGATGCAAGGGTCAAGATACCAATCTCTTTAAACTTTTCTCGAAGAGATTCGCTGTTTCCAAGTTTATACATTCCACGAATAGCCCTTTTCTGCAGTGTAAATATCGTGTCAATATCTGCGGCATTGCCTCAAATTAGGATGCCATAGGACATTATACTATGAAAATAACTAAAATATCCAGCTTCGCTGTATTAACATCAGTCAATGAGCGAATTTTCTTTACCGCGAACGCTGCAGAACTAAGTCTACTCGCTAGTTGTGAGATATGGGCGCCCCATTGCAATTTAGAATCTAAGGTAATTCCAAGAAAAACAGAGTTATCTACTAGATTCAATCTGTTCCCATTAAGCCGCAGATCAGACTCAACTTGTTTTACATTTGGTGCAGAGAATTTTACCTATACATTTAGTTTTTTTATCATTGAACGCTAGATTATTTATATTGAACCACTGAACAACATTTGCGAGAGCATTGTTTACATCGTCGTAGTTTATTTTCTGTCTTATCAGTTTAAAAATTAATGATGTGTCGTCAGCAAACAATACAATCTCATGATTATTGCCTACCATATAGGGTAGATCATTTATATAGACTAGAAACAGAAATGGGCCCAGAATTGATCCTTGAGGCACTCCCATTCTCACAACCGACCCAGCCGACCTTTTCCGGTTAACCTCAACCTTCTGAATTCTATCACTTAGATATGAATTCAAAAGTTTGAGGTCAGTGCCTTTGATGCCGTAGTGGTGGAGTTTCCTGATGAGAGTGTCATGCTGAACACAGATAGGTCACAAAATACACCTAGGGCATCCTCCGACCTCTCCCAGGCACCAGTGATTATTTCAAATAGTTCAACACCAGCATCAGTTGTTGAGCGGCCCTTTGTAAATCCAAATTGTTTATTATGAAGTAAATTGTTATAGGTGAAATGGGCCAAGAGTTGATTAAGAATATTTTTTTCAAAAATTTTACTACAAGTAGGTAGAATTGAAATTGGTCTAAAATTAGTAGGGTCTGTAGTGCTACCCGACTTAAATAAAGGTATAACCTTACTATGCTTCATTAAATCAGGAAACTCCCCACTAATAATACAGTTGTTAAATATTTCAACAAGGCAAGGAGCTATTACATCTATAATAGAATGTAATATTTCAATAGATATGCCCCACAGATCAGTTGTCTATTTAATATCAATTGTCTTAAATGTTTTAATAATATCCCCGGTGTCTATGGGTTGGAACTTGAAAGACACCTTGCACTCACTCACATGATTTTTGAGCAATGATTCAGCCGCCACAGGTTATGAGCTTAATGATTTAGTAGTTGAAACTGGAATGTCAGCAAAACAGCTCTCAAATGCTGTCGCAACATTTTCATCTAATATAAGACTCCCCTTTTTGATTATACAAAAAGCTTGTGACCCCTCTGAAAAAGTGGTTAGATCACCCATGGGCCATAAGGGTTAAAATTCGGCCATTTACTAAACCTCCGAAAACCCTTTTCAATAAATCATTTTTAAAAAATATAGCTCGAAATCTTACAATTATTACAAGCTGTGTAGCTAACATAACGAACTTTGAAATTTTTCACTCGGCAAATGAGTGAAAATCTTTTGGCTGCCCATGGGCGGCCACGGCAATTAATGGGCTAGCTTAATTTTGTGGTAGTTGACGAGAGACTTATGTAACCAATTTGGTTAATGCTTACATATTATATTCAAAGGTTTGTTGTGTATCTGTATGTAGGCCAAATAAAAAATTATGGTATCTGTTTTAAACATTTATTTACTTAACTAGCTGTGACCCGCGACTTCGTCCGCGTGGATACCGTTTATTAGAGTTGGATAAATACTATTATTATATCCTCCTTGAAGTTAAAACTACCTTATTCTAAATTTCGTCAAAATCGACTCAGTAGTTTAGCTGTGAAAGCGTTACTGATAGATAAACAGACATAATTACTTCAAAAACTGTTACAACAAAGCAGTGATCCGCAGTTTCACCTAGGTTTTGTGAAAAAGTATAGGTAGGTAGGTATATTACTCGTACATAGATGATGCCCGCGACTTCGTCTGTATTGAATTAGTATGTCGAGTAGGTTATTTTCTTCTCCTCTTCTTCTTTTTTTCTTTCTTTTTTTCTTCAAATTTCTTTTCTTCTCCAAGGTCCTAACTATCTTTAATAACAAAAATAAAAATTAAGAATCTTCGCCCATATAATATTAGGTAGGTACATTACAAAGGCACATAGCGTTATTTATTTATTTATTTACACTTCAGTTTATAAAGGTACAGTAAAAGCAAAAAGAACACTTACATTAAACATAAAAAGCTTGGCGATCTTATCGCTGAGTAGCGATTTCTACCAGACAACCATGGTTATAAACAAATCGGGTGCCAAAGTGCCTTAAATTTTAATATTGTCTTAAGTTTTTGCGATAACTATTATGTATGACTATTAAATAAAACACTTTTTAACCGGATTTATCGCGTATATTTACATTTTAAATTTTAACAGTCGCTCGTGACCACGGGGTCTGCAAAGCACCGAAACGTGGAGTTAAAATGTAAAATATAAATTATACGCCATTAATCCGGTTAAAAAGTGTTTTATTTAATGCCTTCAATTTTACTTAATTCATGCAATATCTTCATTAATTATACTTAGGTAGCTTATTGCTATTCTAGGTAAAGCTAAGTAGTTTTTGCGTGAAAGAATAGCAAAAATCCATCCATCCAGCCATTATCAGTGTACATACAATACTACCTATAGTTATGTATGGCTGCTTTTCACTGCCAAACGGCTAAGCCAATATTAATGTAATTTGGTATAGTAGTTAACACATACGTTACTTTTTATTCCGAAGAAATCTACGGTTTCTGACTTCCAAGAGGCAGAAACGATCATGAAATAAACAAAACCTTGATTTCCATTTTATCTTTGTATGTACAGAAGGCAGCGTCAAGTCGCAATCAAGCGTTACAAATCTGTCAAAAATTTTTACTTGAATTTGAACTCTATGCCCTCGATAATAAGTAAAAATTGGTTGGGGAAATTTGACAGGTAATGTAACGCTTGTTCCTTCTGTACCTACCTATATTAAATCGTGCAAAAGCTTGCGCTCGCCTCCCGCCTTTTTATACCCTACCGCCGCGAGCCGCGTCGAGCGCGGCAACCGTTACGCAAAATAATCCCTATATCATTCAGTATTCACGCGCGATAGGTTATTAGCGTATTTCATGTATAAGTTTGGTGTTTCTATACCGATTTCTATGATTCTTTTTTTATTGAATAGGTAATGATGTTATTTTTTTAATTAGGGATGAGTGAGAGTATTATAAACGTAAGAGTAAACAAATATAATCAGAAAGCTCCGAACTGCTAAGCTATCGGATTTACACGTGTTATTGTGAGTCAACCATAAAATATAGACATATACTGTTGTGGGATATTTTTTATATAATTTTATGAAAAATATTTCTGTCATACATGATTTCTATGTAGCTTTAACCATTAAGGCTGCAAACGCGACGGAAGATTAAAAATGAAGTAACTTCTCCCGTTTTTCCAACATTTCCCTTCACTGCTCTGCTCCTATTGATTGTAGCGTGATAATAAGTATACTATAACCTGCCCAGGAGTATGAAGAATAATTTTACCAAGTTTCGTTAAAATCCGTCGAGTAGTTTTTGTTTCTATAAGGAACATACAGACAGACAGACAGACAAAAAATTTACTGATTGCATTTTTGGCATCAGTATCGATCACTAATCACCCCCTGATAGTTATTTTGAAAAAATATTTCATGTACAGAATTGACCTCTCTACAGATTTATTATAAGTATATAGATTATTCCCTTCTCTTCATGTGTTTGTTTGTGTAGCTATGTCTTTCTCTATCCTTAGGATCTCTTTCTTGGTGTCTTCTTTTTCCGTGTTTGTCTTTATGTGGCTTTATTTTATTATGTGCATCATAGGATTTACGCGAATGTTCATATTTTGAGCTACGTTCACTATATCTGGAGTTCAATGGCTGTAAATCTTTGGAAGTTTTAAAAGAATCATATTCATATTTTTCTGACCTGTTTGAATAATTTCTGTTGTCATAATCTTTTGAATTGAATCGTCTGTGTTTTTCTTCTTTGTGGTATCCACTTTCGTGCTTCCTTTTTCTTTCTTGATCATGAGTAGAATTGAGATTATCGTAACTATGTTGTTTTGATGTAACAGCACCATCAAATCTAAATTCCTTATTTGTAGGTCTGTTCGGTTTTTCTGCTTCAAATTTGTCTTCTCTCTTGTATTTCGGTTTTCTTTCTATGATTTCATCTTCTTTCTTTATTACTTTTGTAAGGGTTTCCATCTAAAAAAAAAAGTATGTGAATTTCTGGATTTGTTCACACAATGTGTGGAGTTTGGGTAATAAATAATGTTTGATTACTTATGAAATTTATGTCTAAAATATCAGGCTCGGACTGTATGTACCTACTAAGGTTGAATACCCTTAAATTATGCTTTGAAATTGTGAATAAGAAAGTTCTAACATAAAGTTTTATCGAACCTGCATCTCAATGACTCCGCGAAGCACATGGGAATAATTGTTATCGGGACAAGCGCCTCGATATCGAACGCGCCGCCGCTTCATGTCACGCAATTCTGCTTCCAACTCTAAACGGGATTTTCTTTTGTCACCCATTGCTTTGGAGCCATCTTCACTAAAAAAAAGAAACATGCATTTTTATTTATAAATAGAACCTTTTATCGAATTAATATGAAAAATTAAGAATTGAACTACTCACTTCAGCAATGCTAGGTCAATAGGATCCAAACTGACAGGCTTAGTTTTTACAACTGCATCATATATTGCTCGCCTTTCGTCTGCTGTGTATGTACATTGCAGGCGCTCCAAAGACATGGGCTGGACGGAGTCAGCCTTGCATTGTGAACCTTAATAACGTTCAGGAAGATATTTATAAAGTCAATACTTGAAAAATAAATAAATGATAAGTCTTGCTATACGGCCTGTTTACAAATATGATAATTTACTTCTTGTTATTACGTTTGTTGGCAACATAGTGCAGTAGAATGCATGATATTATATGTACCACAGAAAATAAGGACTCAGGAGTTAAATTCTTAGCAATTTAGCATAGAATAAATCAAAGAACTGAACATATTTTAAATTAAATCTTTTAAACTTATTAGAATTATTGGTAAATTACTGATAGCATGTGACATGTTACTTTTTTTCTGAAAGAAGGTAAAATAATTAATTAATAGGAGATAACCTTATTAGTAATATATTTATTCATTACGTCATTGATACATTGGTTGCCTCAATGACATAATAAAGTCGTAAGTATTTTTTACAAAAAACAACCTCTCTGCTTAAGAATTATCTGCTTGAGGTATTATGCTTAGAGGTATACCTACGTAATGGCGAAATGTTGATGTTTCCAGCGCCTGACTTTAATGCAAGTCAACCCGTTACGTCATAAGGCACTATCGTTTCTTTCCCGATTCGAATACGAAGGTAATTAATTAACAAACAGTGCAAAATGAGTGATAGCAAATCTTATACTGATGAGTTATTACGGATTTTACAAGGCGTGGAGCCTCTTACTTTTTAGCAATAAGTTATACATGTTTATTGGTATTTGATAATAAATAGGTATTTATTTTCTTTACTAAAAATGTTCATAAAATTAAATAAATTGCCATTATATGGTATCAGTGTTTATTTATGTACGTGTTTATTTAACCTTTACGACGCCAACAACTTCTATAGAAGGTCAAGATTTTCGTGCCCCCACGCCACGACTTCTATAGAAGTTATCCAAAGTAACTACTTCAATAAAATACATTTACAATACATAACACATTTGTTTCTTTTGTAAAGTTGTAAGATGGCAAATGAAGCCCTATTTATTTATTTTCCCAGGTAAAACAGGCCTTGTTGTCTATTAATATGGATAAAAACAAAAACGCCTCAAATATTTGCATGTCCCATACGCCAAAAACTTCATATTAAGTAGGCTAGTGATGTGCCGAACAAGTTTCATTCATTAAAAATCTTCATGTTTGCCTTATTCCGCCCCAATGTCATTGATTCTATGATTGAAAATCAAATTTATAGTTTTTTACATCAGTTATTTGTAAGAAGTTATAAGTTTGTAATTGTAAGAGTGTAACCTACTAAAGAACAATAAAACTTTATCTATTCTATTATAAAATTAATTCCGCTCATTAAATAACATATTACATATTAAAATCAATGTACGAATTAAGTCACTTTATTAAAATTAATTAAGTTTACTGAGGGTTGTCGATATTGCAACACCCATCACTACGTCATGGCGAAATGTTGATGCTTCCAGCACCAACCACTTCTATACAAGTCAACCTGTGACGTCATAAGCGCATTGATGTCAAGGTCATTGCGCCATAGTGCCGGCATTTCAAACGTGCGCACTTGCGTTTCTTTCCCGATTCGAATACGAAGGTAATAAATAAACAGTGCAAAATAAGTGATAGTAAATCTGATAATGCGGCGGTATTACGGATTTAAAAATTGTGGAGCCTCTTACTTTTTAGCAATAAGTATACATGTTTATTGGTCTTTGATAGTGAATATGTACTATTTTCTTTACTAATAATGTTCATAAAATTCATTGAACTAATATGTACTATCGTACAACTCAATGATAAAATTAAATAAATTGCCATTATATGGTATCAGTGTTTATTTATATCAAAAAAAAAAAAAATTTTTACAGATAATTTTCTTTTATCGATATGACTTTATCCTCTCCTTGCTTACGTTCTATATAATCAGTTATGCATATATACGTTGGCGTACAGAGAGACATCGCGAAATAGATAGCTTGGCGTCGAAAGTTTTAAGTGCAGTGTTACGACGACCACTTTGGCAATGGGTTAACGCTGTCTGCCTCAGACGCCAGTGGATCCCGCACATAACTTGAAAACGAAATGTTCTGGGTCTGGGTATTTATCTATATATGTATTTATGGTCTAGGTTACCCCCTAGTTCGCTACATGGTATCCCATATCACAAGCTCTGCTTAGTTTCGGGCCATGTAGTTGGTGTGATTGTCTGGGGATTTGATTTATTTTATTTTATTTATATCAAAACAAACTTAAATTTTCAAATATATTTTTCTTTTATTGATATGATGTTTTTACATACTATACAGGGTGACTGGTGGCAAATTTCAGATACTGAAGGAGATCATTCTGTACTCAATTCTGGTCATAACTATGTTATAAAAGTAGGTACTTAATTTTTTACTAGAATTCCCCATAAATAAATACGACTATGTTATTATTTACTTTACATACAACTGAGTTGATCGCGGCACGTGACCAGGCACGCGGATCGCTGCAAACGCAAGTGTAACCATGCGTTGCATAATTTTTTTTTAACTTTTGGTTACCTAAGTTTACTCTGTAAATAATTAAAACTTATTTTTAATTATATTTTTTTCTCTTCATGTTAGATATCAAACTATCACGTCCTTGAATTTCAAAAGTGACCCACCAGTATAATCAGTTATGCACATATTATTACATAATTAGTTATGGCGTAAAAAGAGACATCGCGAAATAGATAGCTTGGCATCAAAAAGGTTAAATATAGAACAAATTTCAAAATATGACAGAAATTATTTATAATAATTATTTAATATATTAGGAATGTAGTTTTTTGGAGTATGCTATTGGTGATTGAAATCAAGAAAAACTTAGGTAATAAATTTCACAATATGTAAGATTGTAAAGGATACAGGAAATGTTCTAATTCAGGACATAGATATGACACCACTGGAAAATTAAACAGTATATTAAATTTTAAACAGTCAACCAATAATCATTCTAACCAAACAATTATTTTTTAATACAACTTTTACCTTTTTTGAAGGATGGATCCTTAGATGAAGCTTCATCAATTATTACGTTGATTTGCTCTGGCGCTGCAATAAAATTAAAAAGAAAATTGCATTTTTTTTTCACAAAACAGTGGAAGTCAAAAATTCTGAGAGAAAAAAAGAAAAGGTCTCAATTCCTCAATCTTTATCACCTACTATAAGACATTGTAAAAAATATAGTAATTAAATTGAATTTTAATATACGTACTTAGCCTGACTGCATTCGTAGCACTCTCATCAAGATCAGGAAAGAGCTGATCATTAATAGAGTAACCACTATATTTGTAAAAACATCTTTTTTCATGAGAATGTGCTACATCAGCTGAAACTGTATGATGCTTGTCATACTTGCACAATACTGAAGTTGGCTTCTGAAACGAAAAGAATATTCAAGTACATAAGCAAAATGTCTTATTAATAAATTAAAAATACTTTACGGAGAACATACTTGCTTCAATGTGTTTACATCCCACTGTAGGCTTTGTAATATCTTTGTTATTTCCGTTTCAGCCGATTTTGTAAACTTTTGTAATTCTAGAATATCACGCTCCCTCTGCTCCATTTTAATAAATTAAAGAGGTATATTTAATCCATGTATTAAACCGTCTTAATAATTAAGTTTCATGTACAATTTAGACTCATACGTTCTATCTGAACCTATCACACTCTAATAAAAAACAATAACTCAGCAAGGATAAATGATAATATATGATCCCAATTTCCCAAACAAACAAAAAACTCAGCGACTTGAAATCGACTTCGTTGGAGCAATATTAATTTAATTTTATTATATTTTTTATTTTATTAATTTTATTTCTAGTATGCACAACGTAATCGTAAACTCTGACATATAATTCAAATTCAACGCAGTAAAAAAATGACAGTTCTTTCTAGTGTGCGTACACTGCGTGCCTAATAAAACGTAGTGATTGTCACAGGTGATTGTATGCTTTTTGTGCGTGCCGAACAAAAATAGTGATGTGGTTTAAGTGAATGAATGTAATGGGGAGTTTTCTGACAGCTCATTAAAAAAACAAAACTGTACAAAATTGGTACAAAAGGCTTCGATAGATGGCGCTTTACAAAAGGCGAAGGCGAAGAATTTATTTCACACTGCGTTTTTAAAAGTAAAATAAATTAATTGATGTCTGTATCAGAAATTGAACGTATAAATAACCATAGATGGTAGATACCACTTACCTACATTATAGTTTACAGACTTAACGCCTTCGGCTTTTTAAAAGTGCCATCTATAGAGGTTTTTAGAACTAATTTTTATGAGCTGTCAGAAAACTCCCCATTATTTTTTAAATAATATTCAAAAAGCATCACTTCTGTCTAATAATAAAACCGTAATGTATCAAAAAAATTTATTTTGGTTCACAAGATTTTTCTTTTCTTATGGTTCTGTCAGCGAAGGGCAACTATCCTTGAAATTTCGTTTTTAAACGAAAAAACGAATTCAAAAAGGAAGCTTTTATAAAGTCGATTTTACTTCTATACTCTGGCAAATAATTCAATGCAGTTTTAAATAATATTCAAAAAACATCACTTCGGTCTAATAATAAAACCGTAATGTATCGTAAAAAAATATTTTGGCTAACAAGATTTTTCTTTTCTTATGGTTCTGTCAGCGAAGGGCAACTATCCTTGAAATTTCGTTTTTAAACGAAAAAACGAATTTAAAAAGCAAGCTTTTATAAAGTTTATTTACTTCTATTCAATTCAATATTAGTGTTGAGTGGCAACCAGCCGTCGATACTAAGCGACAGGCTATTACTGCCAGTATCACGTGATGAGACAGACACGGTATTAGGAAAAACAGATTCATGTGAGGCGCGACGAAGACTGAACATTGAGTTACCTAAGATTTTACTTCTATACTCTGGCAAATAATTTAATGCAGTAAACTGACAGATCGAAATGTCAAATACAAAAAAAATTATACCAGTTAAAAACTTCGTAGTGTAAGTACTGAATGAGAATGATTGAAAACGAATCAGTATTTGTCATTCGTTTTGCATAAAATTTTAAAGAAATTTGTATACAGGGTTACAGGGAAAGTAGTACTGAATATTAAAGGACGTTATTTTTCAGGTAATTTCTGATGGATTTAATCAAATCATATGGTGTCCGAATCTTAACCCTTGTGGAGATATTTAACCTTTAAGATTTTTATTAAAAATCCCCTTATTTTTAACTTTTGTAACTTTTTTTTGTGATTGGAGCACCTAGAGTGTATTTTCTCAATGTAACTAATTAGAAGACATGCCAGTCCATAAAAATGATCAACAAAAACTTAACCTAACACTAACAGTTTAAAAAGACAGCTAGACAAAGTTCATTTTTATTTTGTTTTTTATCAAAATAGTAATAACTTATGTTGGCGATAACGATCAGTTTGCGATATTAAGATGTTTTAATGACTTCATGGTAACGGAAGTATGTTGGTAGTACTGTTAAAGAGGGCGCTAAATGCAATGAATGACTGACATTCGATTGCAGCGCCATAGGTTATATCAAATGCATACAATCACTACGTTCTAGGTTATATCTTGAAGTAGGGTGATGGCAGGCAAGTGACACTGACACATATACGGTTAGGAAGGCTAGGCGTACGGACGTGTCTCAAACGGACGGTTTATAGTAGCTCGGTTTAGCGTTGTAATGGTAAAGTAATAGCGGAACGTAACAGCGAATAAAGATTGTATTGTGAATAAGCCGGTGTTATAACCAAGCCGACATTCTCAGGACTGAGTAACTGCCTTGTGATTATTTCTATCGTGTTTAATAAGCGTCATCGCTCACATCAGAAGTGGGATAAGCGATAAGCCTAAATATTAATTAGTGTTTCGATTTATTTTTGCGAATAGTCTTCTCGGATCCGCCCATGCTTAAAATTAATTTGTGTTTCGATTTGTTTTCTTAAAATCTATACGGTGGTAAAATAAAACTGTTTTGTGATCATAAAGCGTTGTTGAACAGTGGAATTTTCCTATAATTGGCCGAGACTTCAAAATAATTGTTTGTTATTTTGTAAAAAATAAGTGACGTCATTAAGTAAAATCGTTATGGATAAGCACCAACGATTGTAATACGGTGAAGTGCGCAACAATTATTTTGTTAATATTGATTATTCCGTCGGAAATGTTCATATTATTCGGCATGATTCAAGTGCTTTAGAAGGATTGTTATCTTGTAATAGGGTTTGATTAAGAATATTCTCTACGTGTGATAAATTAAATTTGTAAAATGTTATTGCGTGATTTAAAGAGAAACAAAACGTTTATTCTATTGTTTTCATCACGTGTTCTTACTCTTTTTTAGAAAATGGATAACTTTATAAAGTCGATTTCATAGATTCTGTGTAAAATGTGATCGTAAAATATAAGAGCATGTTGTACAAACAGTGATAACCTGAGCATTGTAAAAAACAACATTGCATTAAAAATGTAAAAGCGTTCGCATAGAAATAGAATCACAGTATGAAATCGAAAAATTCTGAATGTTGACATATTTCTTTTACTGGAGTTAAATAACTTGTATGTTTGGTACTTTATTGCGTGAGTTTTTGAAATATAGGTATCGATAAAGATTTAATCACTGTATCTTGCGTTTAGTTTTGGATTGTTGTTTTGTCGCTAAAGTAAAACTGCTTTTAAAGAAGTATCATAATATGGTTTTGCATAGAAAGGATTATACTCAAATCGATTTCTCTGATAGATTCTCTATGAAATGTGATCGAAAACATTTAAGAGCATGTTGTGTAAACAGTGAGAAACTAAGCATTGTAAAAACGACATCGCATTAAAAATGTATAATCGTTCGCATAAGTAATAGAATCACAGCATGAAATCGATTTGCTAAAGTTATCAGTTTTGAAACTGGCTCTTGAGTAAATTCAGAAACATGCACTGTTATAAGTCACGGAGCGAAAACTGACATAATCCAGAGGCTTCCACGTTACTTTTTGTTTTTTGACTTATATTTCTGAGGATAAAATGATTAATACTGTGAGTATTTCTTATCGAAAGTATTGCGATTCGTACAATACGATGACATTAACCGATTCCTACTGAGTGTCTTGCTGGTTCTTCTCAGTAGATGGATCTTCCGAACCAGTGGTTGCTTTGCGTAAAATATAAATCTTAATTTCGAATTTTGAAGGAAAATTCTTGGTACGTTTAAGTGTAGCAAAAAGCTCTTTAAATGCAAGTGGTCCTGGCAAGAACGGTGTGGGAAAAACCCGGGCTCTTAAGTGCGGCATAGTCCCTTTAAGTGCGGGTGACATTTGCTGATATTTCTCAGGACATTCGATTAGAGATTTTTTGTATACTTTTGTGAATTAGCTCAACTTCATTGTCAGGAGTGGCCGAGCCGCCACTTTGGTATGATTGTTTCAGATTAACACACGAGGACGTGTGTCATCGCAGGATGGCCGTGTTGGCGATAACGATCAGTTTGTGATATTAAGATGTTTGTATGACTTCATGGTAACGGAAGTATGTTGGTAGTACTGTTAAAGAGGGCGCTAAATGCAACGAATGACTGACATTCGATTGCAGCGCCATAGGTTATATCTTGAAGTAGGGTGATGGCAGGCAAGTGACACATATATGGTTAGGAAGGCTAGGCGTGCGGACGTGTCTCAAACGGACGGTTTATAGTAGCTCGGTATTAATTGGTTTTAGCGTTGTAATGGTAAAGTAATAGCGGAACGTAACAGCGAATAAATATTGTATTGTGAATAAGCCGGTGTTATAACCAAGCCGACATTCTCAGGACTGAGTAGCTGCCTTGTGATTATTTCTATCGTGTTTAATAAGCGTTATCGCTCACACTTACATAAGATAATAATTGTTTTAAACTATTGCGGTTATTTTCAATTTGATTTAATGTATTTACGGGATTCTTACCACGATTTTCGATTTTATTTTCGCACGTCCGATGATATTTCGATCCTGTTACAAGTACCATGATCGCGGACATGGTCACGTAAAGAATCCCGTAAATACATTACATAAGATAAGCTTCACTAGCAAGTCACTAATAAGAGACTAGGTATAGAGGCATTCTCTTAATAATAAGATTTTATCCTCTTTACTCAGAAGTATTTATATATAGGTATAATTATTTTTATTCCTGAGAACTTAAAATACGTAAAATTGAACAATTTCGGAAAGATTTTTTTCTTGTTTGATATTGTATAATTGATAATATAGCTTATATTCTTTATTAATTATTCTTCTATAATTTATTTAAACATAAAGATATAAAGATTGTATGTTGACTTAATAAAGGTAAAATATTTATAATTAATTACTCGACTGGTGTTAGCCTTTCTAAAACACAATGCTGTTCAAGTAGCAAAAGTGTAACAAAAGATTTTCTGATATACTTTGTTTAACCCTATATAAATAACAGCAATACGTAACAGTTTGACTAGTCTTTATGAATCTTCAATAACTTATTTCTTTAAATATTGTATATTGTTGTTATAAATATTATGCATTCACTTTTTGTTAAAGTATAGTACACAATAGCTCTAACTAGGTTACTGTAATATTTTTTTATAAACTTCACCGCAAGAATAATGAATATGAATTAAACAAGGAGAATGGATAATATAACAACATATTTAATTACAATAATGCATGCTTAACATTGTAACAAAAATGCTTTTAAAATGACTTATTGCTGTAATTAATAATTTAGGAATGTCACAATTTTTTCATCGCATCACTTTTCTTATCACTTTTATTGTTTCTTAAATAGGTTTAAGTAAAAATACCATGTGCTTCAATAAAATGTTTATATAAATTGTTTTTTTTTTTTGTAGTTCTTTTATCTATTTTTCCCTGTACCTGCTATTTATCGAATCTTTTATCGACCGTGAACATCACTGACTATCGATAATGAACACCACATCCCTAGTATGTTCCTAAAGTTGGCTATACCTTTTTATTAAAATATTGGCAGTAGAATTGGTAGCCTCCTGTTCTTAGCTCATTCATTCGTTCAGTGGGGTCTCTTAGAACGTAGTGATTGTATGCTTTTTGATTCTTATTTAAAAAATAATTACATTCATTCACTTAAGCCAAATCACAACTTTTTTTCTACCCGAAAGTGGGCACACTTGAACTGTCATTTTATTTTACTGCATTGAATTATCAAAAACAGCAGTTAGACAGCGAAAATTTAATTCTTATTTCTCAATAAACAAATTGTGTTCTACACTAAAATTCATAAAAGTGAAATAACTCAAAAACGTTTTTTTGGAGTGGTGGTCCATGGTCAAAAAGGTTCTATTTGACGTACTCTATAACCACACAACTATTATTCTTTCATACAGTAATGGCCGTAGGAATTATAAAGATCTAATTACCTAAGACGAACTATAAAATCATTTTAACAGCATTGAGAATTGATGACTCAATGTTTAACAGTTTGCTTCCCCGTTCGGAAAGTGTGTGTTTTTTTTTTACTCAGGTCAGCTGTGTCACTGTTAAAAAGTCATTCCTTTATGTCAAAACTAAGATTATCACAAATGTCATTTCGCCGAATGGTACAGTACTCGGACGTGTGCTTTTCTATGATTTTTACTCATTGTATCTGAATTATGGCTGATTCAGAGGTAATTTCTGTGTGATTTCAGAATTTGGATTATGAAGTACCTAGTGTGTTCTATAAACTTCACCCTCTTTCTCAGGTTTTAAAGAAATTGAAGGATATTCCCTACAGAATTCAAACTGCAAGTTTGAAAGGGAGGCGTGATGTTGTTGATGAAATCCAGGATGTCTTATCAACTCCAGGTACCTTAGAAGTTATTGCTCTGTTTCAGTGTTATGATTATTCATATTAGATCTTCATTGTATAATTTTTTTTGATTCAACCAATAATTTTGTAGGTTGTTTGTGTTCCTTCTATTGATCCTTTATAAACTCTTGTCCTGTAGGTAGTAAACACTGTAAGTTTTCTAAACAGAATGATAATAAAGATCATCATTTTCAGAAACTTTTTTATGTCACTTTTCAGAGATTACAGAGCCAGCAGTTCGATTTGTTTGCCGTGTTCTGACAATGACTCTGCATCGCTACAGAGATTCAAAATCACAATCATATGTGAGAAGTTTGATATTTTACCTCATCACAAATCATTATGAGTGGACCTTAAATAGTTTTTTACCACTACTGCTAGACATTTCAGTAACACTGAAAAATACAGCCTCAACGTGAGTACTTTATTTTTCTTCATATTATTCTTGTATCTTTAATGTACAATGTTCTTTTTAAAAAGTAATGTTCATGGTCCATACAGTCTGTGACCTGTCAAACTTCTTATCGTTAGGTATGTAAAGGTGATATTGCTATTGAAATGCTGCCTGTTTTTGTCTAAAGGATTAGTGCAAAGTTGATTTAATTTCTTATAAAAGATGTTGGGATTTTCATTTCAAGTGGATGACACTAGTAGTCTAATAAGTAACTTGAGAGGGTAAAATATTAAAATACTTGCTTCGGTTTCTAATATAAGATAATGATTTGGAATAAACTGAACATGAGCTATTATTAGCACTATATGTTGTTTTAATACCTACATTTCATGTGTTGTCAAAAATCTGACAGGTCAGCTATGAACATTATTCTTTGAATCTGTGTGATACATGGATTAGTCTGATTTTGATGATTTGATATCTTTAATCTCTGCATTCTCTAAACAAACATCTTATTGATGTCTTTAATTATGGTTAAAATTATTCTGAAAGTAAAAGTCCTATTCATTTATCTATATTAATATCTCCTCAAAAATCAAGCTATCCTAATATATGTTAAACAATATAAATATATTCATTAGAATGCTATTTTTGGAGTCAGATTCCTATCTTATGCTCTCTGCACTTTTTTCTTGTTACCTTTATGTATAAAACAATATACTAATTTTCTTTTTGTGCAAAACCTTTTTCTAATATTGTTCAAAGATTTGGTTAAAAAAAAAAATTAAAATATTAAAATTGACCAAGATTCAAGCTTTTTATAGTGCTAGGCATTTTTTTTTAAAGAGCCTCACACTTGAGAATGCTTGCTTAATTATTACCCCTTCATGTACCAACTAGCATACTAGGATCATATAATGTGCTTTGTGCCATGTGACTAGCTAGTACATGCATATTAGAAGTATCCATGTAAGCAAAATAATGTGTTTGCTCAAAGGTTCAATTTACATTTAAAAATAATGCAAGAATTATCTTATTTATCTGTAAAAACCCCTTAGAATCAGAAGTTGCAATTCCAATCAAAAATCCATATGAGTTAAAATTTAAGCAAATCTAATAGCTGTAAAATGAAATTGCTAGAAAATAAAATGTCTAACATGCAATTCCCATAATTTTGAATTTAACCCATAAATGTGTAATTGTAATCATGCAATTCATGACATATGAAAGCTTTCTGTGTTATGCACCTTATGAAAGACTTGAGAGCTTTCTTTAGGTATCTCCACAATTTATAATGATGTGTTCTTGTGTATGTTTGTCTAATGACTGATAAACCGGAATATCCTTTAATACATATTTGGGAAAACAAGTAAGAAGCATAAACACGACAGAATTAACACTTGTCAGTTACTTAGTACCGAACTAATTATAAAAAAATCCATATTTTCAAAATTAAAATAATATGAAATTTGTGTTCTTTTCTTAGCATATTTTTCAAGTTTTGAAATAGCCTGAACTACAAAACAGCAATTTCATAGGTAAAGATCTATATATACTTATTTTTAATATTCTTTAGGCCTTTAATTCTAAATATCATGAAACATTTATATTATTCGACAGCAAAATAACACATTTCATTTTAGTATGGACATCTGGCCAGCACCTGTGCCAAAGAAAATAGTTGTGTAATACCATTATGAAAACACTTAACTGTTAATTAAATTGTTAGTTACTTTTCATGTACTTTAAGACAAAACTACTTGAATCGACAATGACCACAGGTGACTGATGACGCCATTTTGAAGTCATATTTTTAGTGACATTCCTATATTTTTGATTTCTGCCTGGACATAATATATGATTTCAATAAAAAAAACTAGAAAAGCAAACTGAATTCATAAAATATTGTGGTGAAGTGTCACTTCCGTACATTAAGTATGTTGAGCTTTCAAGATCATCTCTCATTAACAGTTTTCTAACTTTTTGTTTTAAAACTCGTATGCTTCGAAGTAATAATATATTTTTAAGTTTTTGTTATTTTTTTATACATTCTAAGAACAAAAGACAAATCTCTATAAGTTTGGAACATATTTTATTGATAGATTGAGTATGTACATACAGTAAGTACTTCCAGCCATTTTGGAAAACTGTGGAGATTTATGGCAACATGGACAATACCGTCGTTTTGTTTTTTTGTTTGTACACCTAAATACTGATTCAATTTAAATGTTGTATTTTTGTTTGATATGTGAATAATTTCCATGATCCTAAAATTTGGCACAAGTTGCGGCCGGGAATGCAACGGAACCTTTCTTGTGTTTGTGTATTCTACTTTAACTCACTCATAACATAACATTTTTACTATCATAGGAGGAGTACCTGTGAAAGTGGTTTGTTCGTACTTCGTTGGACTACTATTTTGACCGAAAATTCTTTTAAAACAGCTGAAGAAGGTATTGATTATAGTCCATTGATACTATCACAGGCCAACCTACTTACTGTAAATGCTGCATCAGGAAATCAAAAAAGTATTGATAAGAGCTATGCTTTGGTAAGTATTTTGTGGTCTCAAAAGACTTTTCTCATAACCTATTCTAAAGGTCCAATGTAACCTTTTACGTCTACTAATAAGTATAAGTGTCAAAGAGTAACTTTTTTATATCCCAGCTTTTGATCTATTGAAAGAACTTTATATCTAGTTATTCTTTGAGCTATAGATATTTCACTCAATATCATAACAAATCATATTTTCTAACAAGCTTTGTAAAAATTTCAGGTTCATAATGCATGGAAGAAGATTGGTATTGAGAAAGTATCCCTATGGCTGTCAGTACTGGCGTCTCAGGCACCAGATGCTGGCCCACATGTGGCCGTCGGGTTTTCAGCTCTTTGTAAGCACTACAAGGATATAGGAAAAGAGGAAGCAATAACTCCATATAAGGTGTCTATTTTAATAAGTTATTGCCAGGATTTATAATTTTGTGTGGTCAGAATAAATGGGGTGTTTGGTTCATCGCTGGCCAAATTAATATGGCGTGTTGAGTAAGTTGTCCCTAAAGAGTCATTAAATGTTCAATAGCTATATGGTTCTTTTTGAATAAGATTTGAAAACATTTTCGTTTATCAACCTGAGATCATCATAAAAAAATCAACATAAAAAAAGTATTAAGTGTAGACAGCTAATATTAATCTTGTTTAAATGTGTACTGTTTTTAACCCCTAAACTAATGTCATTGGTTTTATCTAGTTTTCGTTTTATTTTCTTACAAAGTTTCGGAGCTGAAAAAAAATAATTCACTCTTTGGCTATACATGCATATAAAAATAAAAAAACAACCAGGATTTTCTGATTTCTTGAAAACTTCTAGTTCCCCTTTTTAATGATATGCCATATGTTATAAAACTCTCTTAAAAAACCTCGAAATTCTCTAAATTAGTGACAGAAGTCGCGTAAAGATAAATTAAAAATTCTTGTAAAAAATCTTTTTTTACAGGTAAAATCTCTCTTTTGCGAAGTAAAAGCTTGAACTTTTTATTTATTACTTTATTTTTTTATTCATTCAATATAGTCAGACCAACAGCAAAAAATACAAGTATAGTTATAAAAAATGGCCATTTAAGCATAGCAGATAGCATACTCTACGGGCTATATCAATTTGGCCGGCGGCAATGGACCAAACACCCTGTATGTTTTCATCATTGTATGTATTTTTTTTTGTCAAATATTTGAAGATATACAATTTTGCTGCCTTTCATATCATTTACTCTTAACAGGGGAAAATGCTGGACAGTTTTATCAAGAGTCTCATCAGTGTGAAAGCGCGGCCCAATGCCAACTACATCAGGAGCTGCGCGGATTTACTGCAAACATTGGACAAGTCGGAGGTGAAGGACACTCTGCTGCCGGCGCTGCACAAGGCCATGCTCAGGAGTCCGGAGACCATCACTCAAGCTGTTGGAGAAGTTGTAGCTAATCTAGAAATTGATCTTGAGAACTCTATTGTGGATATAGGCAAAAATTTAATAGGTATTTAAACATTTTTGTTTTAATTTAATTATTTATTTCTTTCTTTGTGTGTAAATTTTCAAAATTAAGGTATTTTTTGCATATTTGCTGCCTAGAAGCCATAATATAATTTGCTTGCTTTAGGGCTTAAATATGCAAACTCAAGCAAACTAAGAGTTACAAGAGTAGTAATTAATTACAGGTAGGCACAACTATTAAGTATTTTATTCATAAAATAAACAGTCACTGATGTTGTTTCAGCTGGCTTAAATTCTAAAGATGAGTGGGTGCGTACAGAATCACAGAACGCCTTGGAGAGTGTTGCTATACGCGTGCGCAGCTTAGAAGCCGCTAAAGCGATATTGGATCATGCCTTTGCATTCTATAACGGAGCTGGGGGGAAACTTACATCACCAGAAGACAAAATATCTGTATTGCAGGTAATAACAAAAATTTGCATTTCTTAAGAAGTAATTAAGCATTAGAATACTGTTCTGTACTTCTAATCTAAAGTGTTCTTCTAAAGTGGTGTTAAATTTCGAACAGCTCTAACTCAGCCTGGCTTGCATGCGATCATCGATAAATACTCGAATGGACAAGATAAATAATAAAGTATCGTTTTATCCTATTATGTAAGCTAAAATACGCACCTTAATAGATAGAATTACTTGATTTGAAACCATGATTGAGCTCATAGAACCAAAGATGCCATATTCTTAAAAAAATACAATCTCGAAGTGCCATATTTTAAGAAAATATTGATAAAAGGCCCGATTTATCATTGTCGATGGTCGCATGCTAGCCCCGCTGGTCAGATATTAAAGTAGGAGATTTTCTTCTTTCATTCCGGTTGTCAACTCGAATATAGAGCATCACCAGACATTTGTTGTCTAAAAAATATTATATGGCGTGAGCTGTGTAAATGGTTTGAAAAAAGGAGTAAACGTTATCGTTATTTGTATTAAAAGTTGATCCTGAACGAAGATGGGATACACTCGAAATGGTGGTTGAACTTAAGATAACTGGCCAAATCCTGCTATCCACTTCCTAAGCGAAAGTTGACTCAAAGAAAGTTACTGGTCAGTCTTTGGTGATCTAGTGTTGTTATTCATTATCATACACTACAGCTTTCTTAGATACAGTCAGAAAATTCCGGTAGATCTGTCTCATCAACAATTGAAAACCACGATCGAAAGCTAGCTCTTAAAAAGTTCAACAGTAAAGAGACAGACAAACAATTTTTAAAATTTTCGTTGACTCTCGCTCCTACGATTTCTTTGGTAATGGATACATTGAATAAAATGGTGAAAGTGCATAGATATTTAGAGTTTTGTAATGTGTTTGTGTGTACTGTGCGGCAGGGCATCAGCTCGCTGAGCGAGATCCAGCTGGCGGAGGGCGCGGCGCAGGCGGAGCTGTGGGCGGCGGCGAGCGCGCAGGCGGCGCGCGTGCTGGCGGCCGAGGGCCACGAGCGCACGCTGCTGCACGCCGCGCGCGCCGTGCGCCGCTACAGCCTGCGCTCGCGCGCGCCCGCCTTCCTGCCCGTGCTCGCGGTGAGTGGGGGGGGGGGGGGGCGTTCAATATCATGAAAACTGTTCGTTTTGCCTACGAACAATAGAATTCACTACCAAAATGACTTTCTATATTCAAAATCTAGACAACCACTGCTTACGAACTGTTTGACTTTAATGGGTTGCTAGGTTAAATTTGACCATTTACAAAATAAGTCATTTTATCTAGCCAACGACGACGTAACAAGTTACTAATTTAAACCAATGATGTAAAGGTGGCATGGCGGTCTGCTGCGGCCAATAGCGAGTTAAGTTTTCATTACATATGACCAATTACAGGATAAGTAATTTTATCTAGGCAACAACGTAACAATTTATTAATTCAACTAAATATCCTATCAAATATCTGTCAACATATTAATAATCCAGTTTTCTCTTTCTAACTTTTTTTTTTTAACATAATTTATCTTTTAAATATTTACTTTGACTTCATAAAAATGTGATTTAACCAATGGCAACATAAGTCAAAGGATTGGCGTTTCGTTTTACGTAAGGAATTAAACGCAATTATTAACAAAAGCTCTAAAAATATACTATAATGTTTTTATCGAATATCAAGAATAAATTGAATAAGTTTATACATTCATTTAGTTTAAATATCATACAAATAATTTGCGGATGCGTGATATTCTATATATCACGTATCGCCTAGATTCTTTGAAGAACGTCATGTAAAGAGGGTCTGTGCCAAATTTGAGAACTTACAGCTCGTAGCTAATAGATATTGTGAAATGCTATTATTTTTCTACCAGTTTTGTACCTGTATCGGTTACTCATACCAGTCAGTTGAATATTGAAACCCGCTATTAGCTGACCATAACTCTACCGCCACTGAATAAACGTTTCGTTAAAGGCGTAATTTGAGAAATATGTCACTATGTGCTTTCAAATTTGCATCAACCGATATTTATTTCCCCTGTTATAATTGGTTAGTGACATTAGTCGTTTTAATCAAATTATTTATTTATAATTCGTAGTTATACATTTTCCTTTCGCGGACTGGGTTTAATTAAGATAATATATTCAACAAAGAGCAACTTTTAAATAAACATAATTACGGTAATTGCGGTAGAAGTCGTCATGGCGCCGTGGTTACTGTGTGTATCTTACGATATCACAGGTTAAGCAACGTTCGGCGCGGTCGGTACTTGGATGGGTGACCGCCGACCGTTCGTTTCTCACGGCGACTTCCGTGCTTCGGAGGGCACGTTAAGCTGTCGGTCCCGGGTGCTGTGTACTTGTATACAGTAGTCGTTAGGGTTTGTCAGAAGCCATATCGGCACCCTGAAAATTCTGACATCCACCACCCAACACTGGGCCAGCTCGGTGGATTATGGCCTAAACCTCCTCGTCACCCAGAGGGGAGACTCATGCCCTGCAGTGGGCCCATTACACGGAGTTGTGATGATGATGAATTACGGTCCTTCCAGAAACAACTGTCATGTAAAACGACACCAGACTCCGTGCGCGTGGCGTACGTGGGTCTGATCAGTGAGACCTTGCGCCTTCATCCGACGGCGGACATGGAATCGCTGCGGCCCGTGCTGCAAGCCGCTGTTACCAAGGGATTGCAGAATACTGGCCAGGTGAGCTGAACTAGTACAACTACTATAATCCGATTCAGGAACAATGCTTAGTTGTATTTGTATCATGAGCACATTTGTGAAAAGTGGGCTTAAATGTTTATCCGTAATCTTCGTTGTCCGCATTTAATTCGTATTTTAAAGCCGACGTTGAATAATTTGACTTTCATAAAATTTAATATCATATTATACTAAAGGTAAATAAAAAAATTAAATTCGATTTTGGTAAAATGTGTTGCCATTTAATTTATTGTAATAATAATTTGATAATGTTTTAAGGTTTACTTGAACTACCTTACTTTAGCGGTATTAAATCACGTCACTCTAATACATTGTTCGCAACCACATAACCTTGAATTATGTATACCACTTTCATCGTTTCAACCTTTAAACCATTTACCATACAGATCGTACGACGACGTATAGTATACGACGTCGGCTTTATTCATTTCTCGCATGAACACCATCTCCGTCTGAGACCGTCTAATCCTGTTATAACTATAACAGCGCAGGTTCCATAAGTTGTTATGGATGGATTGGTTAGTGTTGTTGATTCCTTTCGAATTGTACAGATAAACAGCGTGAGCGAGGCGGTGTGCGCGCTGGCGGCGGCGGGCGCGGTGCGCGCGCGGGCGGCGGGGGCCGCGGGGGCGGGGGGCGCGGGGGCGGGGGCGCCGCGCTGGGAGCCCGCCGCGCACGCCGCGCTGCTGCACAACAAGCAGCTCGCCAACATGCAGCCGGAAGGTAACGCCTATTTATTTCATTAAAATATTAATATTTTTTATCGAACAGAAAGTTAAAGACCTATTTAATTTGAATTCTTTAGGCAACTTTCATCAGATTCAATAACTTGAACATAAATTAATGAGGCTTACATTCATAGATATGAGTTTATTTTTAATACATAATTTGTAAACCAAAAACTAACATTTACCCCTTTGCAGTTCTCACACAGGTAGTGTGGCTTTGCACAAGCGTCTTAGAAACAGATCAAAATGTCGTCGACGATAAAGATTCACCTATTTACAATGCTTTAATATACACTTTACTGTCTACGACTAAGAGCGTAAGAGACAGTGCAATAGAAGATGTTCGGAGAGTGCTAGCTAGTACGAAAAAAAGCCAAATAGCTAAGAATTTAGTAGCGAAATTGAATGAAATTCTAGAAGACAATAAATTCCTAACTGCGAAAGAGAAAACGCCATCAGACGACAAAGCGGCGACAGCGGAGGTGACTGGGAAGATGATCATAGATTGTGTTCATGCTCTGTGTTCATATAGAGGTGAGTGAAAAGGCGCTTATGCCGCCTAGTCAAAATATAACTTAATTGAAACACAATTATATTGTCAGTAAATTTATATTTTTCTTTACTATACTTAGCTGTTTATATTACTATACTTAGTGCCTTACAGTGAAAGAGGGGATATTTTTTAAACTAATCGTTCAATGAATTATGTCCCCACAGCGCGTAGGTAATACGAATAAGTCTTATTCGTATTGCTACTCAATTAACGGCTAATAAAATCTATCCTAAATAGAGTTTGGCAACAATTGAAACATAAAAGAATTTTTATTATTATTTGTTTTATTGATTGAAGATTTTGTTAGTCTTTTGTTTGTCACATACTTATATTTTCGTTTGCTTTATAGAGTACCCCGTAGAAGATAGAGAAAATCTAGTCATCGAATTATTACCAGCGTGTCATCATCCTCTGGTAGTAACCAGTGATAAGAGAGCCTGGGTCAAGATAGTCAAGTACCTTCGGTTGGACCCTGATAAACTGGTTAATCTGTACGCCCCTACCCTTAGAAAAATATACATTGATGGATTTGTGCCAAATGAGGTTGGTATAGTATATTTTGAATTATTTTGCTTTTTATTTATACACATGATTGCTTTATATCAATTTAAAGTTATATCGAAGAGTGTATGAGTGTATTTTTTTTTATTTGAATGTTTTGTAGTGTCCATAAGACAGATGACATTTGAAAGGGCTGAAGGGCATAAAATAAAACCTTGTTCAAAAAAGCCATAGTCAACATAACATACGACATACAATTATATTTATAACCTTTCCTGGTAGGTATTTGTCATTTGTGCTTTGATTTTAAAGGTTTTAATTATTCAACATTTTCGTGCAATGGCGCGTTCAAATAGAAAGATTTTGTAACATCTCGTACCATGTTCATTAATTAAAATGACGATTTTGTAAAATTATAACACCTTTATTATTAATGATGAGTGAATTTGATACACATATTTTTAAGAAGTGTTTTCTTTTTAAAATGAAAGAGCTTGAAACAGGTTATAGCGAAATTTGAACCAAAATAGGATTACCATACGTTTTATGAATGATGGGGTAAGAGTAAGATTGATTGTTATCTAAATAAGTAAATAATCAGCGGCCTGTTTGTGTGAGCAGACGATGTGCGGCACGGTGGCGACCCTGTGCGCGTGCGGCGGCGCGGCGCTGGGCGGCGCCGTGCAGCGCTGCATCGACGCGCTCGCGGCGCCGGCGCTGCTGCGCGTGACGCGCGACGAGTACTTCACCTACCTCACGCCGCCGGGGGAGCTGTACGACAAGTCGGGCATACCCGGGTCAGTCACCGCCAGAAACATTTCAACTGAAACACTTTTGCAAAAACGTTTCATAAAATTTGTACTGTAATAAAATCTAAATATATTTTGTTTAGGCGTAATAAGAAGTGTGACGCTGACATAGCAAAACACATGTTTTAATAACAAAGTGGTATTGGGTGTGTGAATCTTTAAGAAATATCTATATTTCTATCATGGTTCAAGTCTTATTTTTTATGTAAAACGCTGTACTTGCTAACAGATGAAACAGCTTCAAAACCTAAGTATCCATATCAAGTTTCGGTACTAGTAGTAGAGCACCTACTTATCGTTAGAATTACAAGTTATATTATTATTACAGCAACGAAGACAACCAACAAATGAATATGAAAAGAGAAAGCAAAGCTTACAGCTACAAAGAACAACTGGAAGAATTACAACTCAGAAGAGAGATTCTCGAGAAACAGAAGCGAGAGGGAAAGGTTAAAGAGGTACGGCGAAAATAGCTGCTAGTGAAAACATTTTTTGTACTTATTAGGCGACATTTGAATTTTGACAACGGTTGTTTGTTGTACTCAACAGGTTCCATTGTCTGCCAAGCAGAAGGAAGCGATGAAGGCGCAACTCGCCAAAGAGGAAGCTATTCGTGAACGTTTAACTGAGGTTTGTTATTCATGAGGTATTGATATTCACATACGAGGATTCATTGACATTTTTTTATTTGAGAAATTATTTGTGAAAAATATAATAATTGGTTAAGTAATGCATTAATGAATATTTCTTTATCATTTAACTTTATAAGAAGTTTATAAGCTTTCTCTTGGTTAGCATTAATTGTCATGTCAGACCTTGAAGGCTTAATAAGAGAGGTTGATTGTGTGATCTGCCAATATTTATCTAAAATAGATGACTGTAAATAGCACTTATGGCATAAATAAAAATAAAATTAAAAACTTCCGTGCTGGACTGGGAGCGAAGGAAAAGTATAGAATGTGCCAGCTGCTTCTCTTCCCCGACATACTTTAAAAGTCATTTAAGGGACAGAGGTTTTATTGGCGATTTTTTTGTGGGCGATAGGCTAACCCTCTATCTCTGCAATAGTCTCTCACCGTCATTACAATGCCTCCAAATTTTTCAAAGTGACATCAGACGGTTTTATAGCCCCTGGTGTTCTGCCTCCCCCATAAGGGATACAGGCGTGAAGTTATGTAGAAAAATCTACAAACGAAATATTATCCTGTTTATTATAATTATATTCCAAGTGTTCAATTCGTAAGTGAACACGTGAAAAAAAAAACCTTAGCAAAGTTACGAATACTTATTTTAAGAACTTATATAAATGTAGTCTCGTTGAGTTATTGGAGTAACGGTGTGGTGTGTGCAGTTGGAGCGCGGCGTGCGCTGCGGCTGCGCGCTGGTGCGCGCGGCGGCGGCGGGCGGCGGGCTGGCGGTGCGCGCGCGCGCGCGGCGGCTGCTGCCCGCGCTGCTGGCGGCGCTGCGCTCGCCGCTGTGCGCCGCGCAGCTCGTGCGCCTGGCCCGCGACCTGCGCGCCTGCCTGGCGCCCGCGCTGCCGCCGCACCTGGCCGCCGTCATGATCAGGTAACGCACCTGTTCCAAACATCGAACAAATGTTCATTTATAATAAAAAATGTAGCTATTAGCTAGCGCGATGACGCCATTGCATCGGCTGCCTCACCCTCATCAGCGCCCGTGTGCTCTCCTTTCCCTCAACATCATCCATATCTCATATATTATAGTTAATTGAATTAAACAGGGTTAAATCGTATCCCGTTGTTCCTTATCTTCCCGCCCTAATACAGTCTACTAAACTTTCATGTTTTCGAAAGAACTATTACAATTAAAACACATTTAAATTATTCATCTTCTCTAATCCGTTTTGTAATTTTATTATTTGACAAAATAAACAAAAAAGTTACTAAATAAAAAAGAACTTAAATAAGGTAACAAAATAAAAAAACATCAATTAATAAATATAATATATAGCATAAATGCTTTTTTATACGTATCCTACGTAGTGTTCTGGGTCTTGGACTCTTTATAAACCAATTTTACCAAACTTTCTTAAAAAAAATACTATGATACTCCGTTATTCAGCTTGCACAATTATGACTTTTTTTTGACAGGCTGCACAATCCGCAATGCGACCTCGAACCGAGCTGGACCGAAGAGCCCCTGGAAGCGGCAGTAGTACGTCAAGTGGAGTTGCTCCACTCCTTGACCGTAGGTCGAGATTCACCGCTATCCGCGCCGGCGTTCTGCTACGCGTGGGGGTTGCTCGAGCGCGC
Organism: Stenoptilia bipunctidactyla; assembly: GCA_944452665.1. NCBI lineage: Eukaryota > Metazoa > Arthropoda > Insecta > Lepidoptera > Pterophoridae > Stenoptilia > Stenoptilia bipunctidactyla. Next base: position 1,221,891 of record OX101732.1, read on the forward strand.
GCTAGAGGGGGGCGGACTGGGGGCGGCGCTGCCCGAGCCCGCGGCGCTGCAGGCGCTGGCCACGCTGGCGGCGCACGCGCACGTGGAGCAGCCCGAGCTGCTGCCCATCGACCGCATGTTCACCGCGCTCTACAACTGCATCAGTGAGTACACTACACTGCTGACTCTAGTCACTCGCAGCGGGCGCGGCGCGGCGCTGCCCGAGCCCGCGGCGCTGCAGGCGCTGGCCACGCTGGCGGCGCACGCGCACGTGGAGCAGCCCGAGCTGCTGCCCATCGACCGCATGTTCACCGCGCTCTACAACTGCATCAGTGAGTACACTACACTGCTGACTCTAGTCACTCGCAGCGGGCGCGGCGCGGCGCTGCCCGAGCCCGCGGCGCTGCAGGCGCTGGCCACGCTGGCGGCGCACGCGCACGTGGAGCAGCCCGAGCTGCTGCCCATCGACCGCATGTTCACCGCGCTCTACAACTGCATCAGTGAGTCACTACACTGCTGACTCTAGTCACTCGCAGCGGGCGCGGCGCGGCGCTGCCCGAGCCCGCGGCGCTGCAGGCGCTGGCCACGCTGGCGGCGCACGCGCACGTGGAGCAGCCCGAGCTGCTGCCCATCGACCGCATGTTCACCGCGCTCTACAACTGCATCAGTGAGTCACTACACTGCTGACTCTAGTCACTCGCAGCGGGCGCGGCGCGGCGCTGCCCGAGCCCGCGGCGCTGCAGGCGCTGGCCACGCTGGCGGCGCACGCGCACGTGGAGCAGCCCGAGCTGCTGCCCATCGACCGCATGTTCACCGCGCTCTACAACTGCATCAGTGAGTCACTACACTGCTGACTCTAGTCACTCGCAGCGGGCGCGGCGCGGCGCTGCCCGAGCCCGCGGCGCTGCAGGCGCTGGCCACGCTGGCGGCGCACGCGCACGTGGAGCAGCCCGAGCTGCTGCCCATCGACCGCATGTTCACCGCGCTCTACAACTGCATCAGTGAGTCACTACACTGCTGACTCTAGTCACTCGCAGCGGGCGCGGCGCGGCGCTGCCCGAGCCCGCGGCGCTGCAGGCGCTGGCCACGCTGGCGGCGCACGCGCACGTGGAGCAGCCCGAGCTGCTGCCCATCGACCGCATGTTCACCGCGCTCTACAACTGCATCAGTGAGTCACTACACTGCTGACTCTAGTCACTCGCAGCGGGCGCGGCGCGGCGCTGCCCGAGCCCGCGGCGCTGCAGGCGCTGGCCACGCTGGCGGCGCACGCGCACGTGGAGCAGCCCGAGCTGCTGCCCATCGACCGCATGTTCACCGCGCTCTACAACTGCATCAGTGAGTCACTACACTGCTGACTCTAGTCACTCGCAGCGGGCGCGGCGCGGCGCTGCCCGAGCCCGCGGCGCTGCAGGCGCTGGCCACGCTGGCGGCGCACGCGCACGTGGAGCAGCCCGAGCTGCTGCCCATCGACCGCATGTTCACCGCGCTCTACAACTGCATCAGTGAGTCACTACACTGCTGACTCTAGTCACTCGCAGCGGGCGCGGCGCGGCGCTGCCCGAGCCCGCGGCGCTGCAGGCGCTGGCCACGCTGGCGGCGCACGCGCACGTGGAGCAGCCCGAGCTGCTGCCCATCGACCGCATGTTCACCGCGCTCTACAACTGCATCAGTGAGTACACTACACTGCTGACTCTAGTCACTCGCAGCGGGCGCGGCGCGGCGCTGCCCGAGCCCGCGGCGCTGCAGGCGCTGGCCACGCTGGCGGCGCACGCGCACGTGGAGCAGCCCGAGCTGCTGCCCATCGACCGCATGTTCACCGCGCTCTACAACTGCATCAGTGAGTCACTACACTGCTGACTCTAGTCACTCGCAGCGGGCGCGGCGCGGCGCTGCCCGAGCCCGCGGCGCTGCAGGCGCTGGCCACGCTGGCGGCGCACGCGCACGTGGAGCAGCCCGAGCTGCTGCCCATCGACCGCATGTTCACCGCGCTCTACAACTGCATCAGTGAGTCACTACACTGCTGACTCTAGTCACTCGCAGCGGGCGCGGCGCGGCGCTGCCCGAGCCCGCGGCGCTGCAGGCGCTGGCCACGCTGGCGGCGCACGCGCACGTGGAGCAGCCCGAGCTGCTGCCCATCGACCGCATGTTCACCGCGCTCTACAACTGCATCAGTGAGTCACTACACTGCTGACTCTAGTCACTCGCAGCGGGCGCGGCGCGGCGCTGCCCGAGCCCGCGGCGCTGCAGGCGCTGGCCACGCTGGCGGCGCACGCGCACGTGGAGCAGCCCGAGCTGCTGCCCATCGACCGCATGTTCACCGCGCTCTACAACTGCATCAGTGAGTACACTACACTGCTGACTCTAGTCACTCGCAGCGGGCGCGGCGCGGCGCTGCCCGAGCCCGCGGCGCTGCAGGCGCTGGCCACGCTGGCGGCGCACGCGCACGTGGAGCAGCCCGAGCTGCTGCCCATCGACCGCATGTTCACCGCGCTCTACAACTGCATCAGTGAGTACACTACACTGCTGACTCTAGTCACTCGCAGCGGGAATTTTTTGATTAGATTTAAATGCTAAACCAAATTTATATAACCAAACACTAAAAGCGGTCACGAGAAAATACGCATCTAGAAATCTTTTAGGTATGAAATGACGGATGACGGATGACGGAACCCGGATCTAGTGCGTAAGCCACCAAAGAAATAGTTTTACAGCTACGCCGAACCGTATTTACTTTAATTTGAAAGCGAAACCGTTGTTATGCTCATTTTTTGAAATAAATGAAACATGAAATTTTCAAATACTTAATTATCGTTTCAAAAATTCGTTCAATAATTCATCATAACAAACAGAAATTCAATTTAACATTGTACTTTACTCGCTTGAAATAAGAATTGTAAATCCAAACTATAAGAAAACGATTTCCATTGCTATGTTCACAATGGCAATCCATAACAAAATGTTGCGTTATCGCAGGTTCAAGCACTGGTCGCGTGCAAGCGGCGGCTGCGGCTGCGCTGCTGGAAGCGGCCCGCGGGGCTGCGCGCGCGCCGCTGACGCCCGCCGACGTCCGCTGTCTGCTGCACGCGCTGCAGGCCGACCAGGAGGTACGCTTTAGTGCCGCAGTCTGCACAATTACCGCCCTACTCTAGCCACTCAATATTAAATGAAGTGTAACTCTTAACGAACTACCACACTAAAATATTTTTCAATTTTAGAAATCTGACCCGGTCTTTTCTTGCCATAGATTATATAAAATTCTACTGTCTATTTTAATAACCAAGGAATAAAATTTCGCAATGAATTCGATCATTACACGTTACGTCGTTGCTTTACACATATCGTTCATTTGTTTTTTTTACTTTGTATATTTCTTTAGCTATGTAGCGTGAATGTTAAGAGCATTTCTTTTACGTAAAGTCGAAGTCGAAAGTTGAAGTTGTCACTACAGCAGCGGCTACTGTTTAAAACAAGACCAAACTAAGATAACCGCTAGTTTATAACAGTGTAGACGGCTGTTTGAAACCAAATTTCGTTTGACAACAAGTATGGGGGCATGGTTTAGCGCGACCTTTTCTGGGTCCTTGATTGGAGTTTTGTTAAAAACGCCGATTACAACAGCGTGAATGAAACTTAACGTTAGGTGTAAACAAGTCACTTTGGTTTGAAACCTTGTTTTGAACAGTCTAGCCAGTGCTTTACGCGTCTAAAAAATTTATTCAAATTTGGTTGCGCGAGTATAATGTGGTCGCGGTGTAGCAAGTGTCAAGTATAGAGCGGTGTGTCCTGCGCAGGTGGTGCGCGACGCAGCACTACGCGCGCTGACGCTGCTGGCGGCGCGGCTGGCGGCGCTGCTGGAGGAGGCGGAGCTGGCGCCGCTGCTCACCACGCGCCTCTACGTCGCCACGCACGACCCCTGCCAGGAGAACAAGTCAGTCTGCCATACACTAACTTGCTAGTCATTAACTACGCGCGCTGACGCTGCTGGCGGCGCGGCTGGCGGCGCTGCTGGAGGAGGCGGAGCTGGCGCCGCTGCTCACCACGCGCCTCTACGTCGCCACGCACGACCCCTGCCAGGAGAACAAGTCAGTCTGCCATACACTAACTTGCTAGTCATTAACTACGCGCGCTGACGCTGCTGGCGGCGCGGCTGGCGGCGCTGCTGGAGGAGGCGGAGCTGGCGCCGCTGCTCACCACGCGCCTCTACGTCGCCACGCACGACCCCTGCCAGGAGAACAAGTCAGTCTGCCATACACTAACTTGCTAGTCATTAACTACGCGCGCTGACGCTGCTGGCGGCGCGGCTGGCGGCGCTGCTGGAGGAGGCGGAGCTGGCGCCGCTGCTCACCACGCGCCTCTACGTCGCCACGCACGACCCCTGCCAGGAGAACAAGTCAGTCTGCCATACACTAACTTGCTAGTCATTAACTACGCGCGCTGACGCTGCTGGCGGCGCGGCTGGCGGCGCTGCTGGAGGAGGCGGAGCTGGCGCCGCTGCTCACCACGCGCCTCTACGTCGCCACGCACGACCCCTGCCAGGAGAACAAGTCAGTCTGCCATACACTAACTTGCTAGTCATTAACTACGCGCGCTGACGCTGCTGGCGGCGCGGCTGGCGGCGCTGCTGGAGGAGGCGGAGCTGGCGCCGCTGCTCACCACGCGCCTCTACGTCGCCACGCACGACCCCTGCCAGGAGAACAAGTCAGTCTGCCATACACTAACTTGCTAGTCATTAACTACGCGCGCTGACGCTGCTGGCGGCGCGGCTGGCGGCGCTGCTGGAGGAGGCGGAGCTGGCGCCGCTGCTCACCACGCGCCTCTACGTCGCCACGCACGACCCCTGCCAGGAGAACAAGTCAGTCTGCCATACACTAACTTGCTAGTCATTAACTACGCGCGCTGACGCTGCTGGCGGCGCGGCTGGCGGCGCTGCTGGACTGAACAACATTTGCGAGAGCATTGTTTACATCGTCGTAGTTTATTTTCTGTCTTATCATTTTAAAAATGAATGATGTGTCGTCAGCAAACAATACAATCTCGTGATTATTGCCTACCATATAGGGTAGATCATTTATATAGACTAGAAACAAAAATGGGCCCAGAATTGATCCTTGAGGCACTCCCATTCTCACAACCGACCCAGCCGACCTTTTCCGGTTACCCTCAGCCTTCTGAATTCTATCACTTAGATATGAATTCAAAAGTTTAAGGTCAGTGCCTTTGATGCCGTAGTGGTGGAGTTTCCTGATGAGAGTGTCATGCTGAATACAGTCAAATGCCTTAGATAGGTCACAAAATACACCTAGGGCATCCTCTGACCTCTCCCAGGCACCAGTGATTATTTCAAATAGTTCAACACCAGCATCAGTTGTTGAACGGCCCTTTATAAATCCAAATTGTTTATTATTAAATAAATTTTTAGAAGTGAAATGGGCCAAGAGTTGATTAAGAATATTTTTTTCATAAATTTTACTACAAGTAGGTAGAATTGAAACTTAAATAAAGGAATAACCTTACTATGCTTCATTAAATCAGGAAACTCCCCACTAATAATACAGTTGTTAAATATTTCAACAAGGCAAGGAGCTATTACATCTATAATAGAATTTAATATTTCAACAGATATGCCCCACAGATCAGTTGTCTCTTTAATATCAATTGTCTTAAATGTTTTAATAATATCCCCGGTGTCTATGAGTTGGAACTTGAAAGACACCTTGCACTCACTCACATGATTTTTGAGCAATGATTCAGCTGCCACAGGTGATGAGTTTAATGATTTAGTAGTTGAAACTCGAATGTCAGCAAAACAGCTCTCAATAGGTATCAATAGGTATAGGTATTTGTAATACACATAACCTTACTAACACACACACAAAAAAAAATAGCAAAATATGTCGATCTGTCCATAGAAATAAAAACACAGTGGAATATACCTCAAATCAAAACCATCCCTATTGTTTTATCTAGTACAGGAGTCATACCAAAATCCTTACATACAAGTTTACAATCATTAAAGATTAATCCCTCCACATATATTTTGCTACAAAAAGCTAGGTTATAAATTTCAGCGCTGATTTTCAGTTCAAGCCCGTGGGTTGACGGACGCTTTTCGCATGCAACAAAATAAATAATTCATTTCAGTATCAATTTTATGATTCACAATAATTAGGGGCTGGAGCCTCCTTTTAAGCACATTGTGCCTGTACCAGAAGACTCCGGTCTTCCTTTACTGCACGAATTTAACGTTACATATAATACTAGCTTTATCCCGCAACTTCGTATGCGCTTAACTACCCTTCTCGTGAAAATTTCAGAAACTATACAACCAGACACCCACTGCAAAGAACCTTTATATATTAAAGAATTTTTATAGTATCACACCCATGCACTCAAGGAATAAGTTTTTTTCACACAAACTAAAAATCATATTTTTCCCGTTCTCGTGGGAATTTTGGGAATTTTTTTCGTAACACAACCAGTCACTCTTTGAAGAACCTTCATGCCAAGTATCACATCCGTACACTCAAGGAATAAGATTTTTCATACAAACTGAAAAGTCCTATATTTCCCGTTCCCGTGGTAATTTCGGGAATTCCTTCCTTAGTGCACCCCTACATCCCCTAAAGAATGTATGTTCCAAATTTCAGCCCTCTACGCCCAGTAGTTACGGCTGTACGTTGTCTGTCAGTCACTCAGTACCTCAGTCACTCAGTCAGTAACGGAACAGTTTTATATATATTGATATATTATTACAAAATTAAAACTTGATTACAAAAAAAGGTATAAAATGAGAAAAAATAAAAAAGAAAGGTGATGATGTGACTACAATGAAAACAAAATAAAAACAAAAAGCAAATATTATACAATTCAACATAACTTGGGTTACATGTTTGTTTGTATCATTTATAATGATGTAGTACTGTGTGATCAAATACCAAAAATATAATAATAAAATGTTAATAGTAAATACAAAGTTAAAACTGTGTTTGTGTTTAGTTGAGAGTGTGTTTACCTACATGTGTTACGTTATAAAGTTTAAGAGATTTTCAGTTTCCTTATAATTAAAACATTTTATCCACTCGAAGATACATTTTCTACATTCTTTATGTGTTTTATTATATATTTTTCAATAGATATAATGTATAATATAATATACAATTAATAGATATATATATTATATAGGTTCCAGTATTCAATATTACATATAAAAGGTATTAGATAAAATTATATACTTTAATGAACATCAATTAAAGGGCTGCTTTTTGTTGTGTCAGGTGTAGATTTAGTTAATTTTAAAGGTCGTGAAGCTTGTTATTTTTTTAACTTGGTGGAGGGATGTTGTTCCAATTTAAAACTACTCCGAAGCGCAGGCATTTTGCAACCTTTGCATTTTATTTTGTGTTCGAGCTAGTAACCTGGGGCCATCAACAGTGGCAGCGTAACTTAGTCGTAACTGAATCACAGCGTCGACCAGTCTTTTACGGAGTTCTTCGCTAAGAAAACTGCGAGACTTGTCGAGCTTATGACTTTTTAGATAATGGACGAATTATGTACTCATTAAATGTCAGTCTCGAATGAAATGATTACAAGTTCGTCACCAAGAAAACCTATCTTCAACCAAATTTCGAGATACTAGCATTTAGACGATTTGCGGAAATGAGCTTGTTGTGGGTCACGATTCAGTTGGGTCGACAGTACATTCGAATTTTCAAGTACCCCACGAGATTAATAACAAGATTTAAGCCAAGTCCGGATATTTCATCCTACGAATTGATGAGTTGCAGTTACGTTATTTCCTTAGTTATTTTCAAAGAAAAACAGAAGGTTACTTGAACATTCACGCGGTGGAATCTGTATTTCAGTTTTAAATAGGTATCCGAAAGTTTTTTTTTTTAAATAATACGAGGGCGAATCAAAAAGTTCTTAGAATGAATACAAAAAAAAATTTAAACAAAAATATTTTATTTTTCTACGTAATCTCCTTCTAATCTAATACACTTAGAATACCGCATCTCCAACTTTTTTATTCCTTCCGCAAAAAAAGCATTTTCTCGACTATTAAAAAACTCCTCTACGGCAGTCATAACCGCGTCATCATCGTCAAATTTAGTTCCACGAATATGCTCCTTTAATTTTGGAAATAAGTGAAAATCACTCGGGGCTAAGTCAGGAAAATATGGCGTGTGATCAAGGACTTCGAAGCCAGTACTGCGGATTGCGGTGAGCGCAACTTCCGAACGATGAGGTGGAGCGTTATCCTGGAGAAACAACACGCCCAATGACAATTTCCCACGACGTTTTTCTTAATCGCTTCACGTAATTTCGGGATTGCGTTTGCATAATAGGATCCAGTTATCGTTTGCCCTTTTGGCAAGTAATCAATAAAAAGGATTCCTTCACTATCCCAGAATACCGAGGCCATAACTTTGCCAGCGGAAGGAGAAACTCGAAATTTCTTCACAGGTGGTGAGGATGGTCGTTTCCAAGACATGCTTTGTCTTTTCGTTTCCGGATCGAAATGGTGGACCCATGTTTCGTCCATGGTTACAACACGACGGCAAAATTGATCTGAATCACGTTGGAACATTTCGAGATTACGCTTAGAAATTTCCAAACGTCGATTTTTGTTTTCTTCGATAAACATTCGTGGCACCCATCTTGCTGACACTTTTTTGAACCTTAGTGAATCGGTTAAAATTGACTGAATGCTACCAAACGATATCTTAAGGATCTTAGCTAAATATTTTATTGTAATTCTTCTGACGTCAAAAACCAATTTTTCCACTTTATTGGCATTTTCTTCGGTGAGGGAGGTTGAAGGTCGTCCAGAACGCGGGTCATCTTTACAGCTCGATTTACCTCTTTTAAATTCAGCAACCCAATAAGCCACAGTGGAATAGGGTAAAGCATCATTCCCTAATGTCTGTTGAATGTCCGAAAAAAATTTCTTTCGTTGAGATTTTTTCTAGGAACAGATACTTTATTACCGCGCGTAACTCGTTTTTCTCCATAGTTTCGTTTTTTATCGGAACACTCAACAATACAATTAATATTTTGCGAACGATCTGTCGAAAACAATTGAAAGTCTAGATGAATAATATGTAATTGTCAATCTTTAAAAAAAATATCGAACTGACTCCAAAAGTTTGTAAGAACTTTTTGATTCACCCTAGTATGTGGATGGGACGTTTGTCTTCCATGACACCTGATATTAAGTGGACATCAAGACTAAGGTGGTACACGTCCATCCACGAGAAACCTATTCACTCGAAAGCAAGAATAGCTATTTTGTAAAACTGCATGAATCGACGCACAATTCCCCACTATCCGCGATGTCTTTCCTCTGTCTGTTCAATAATGCACCTATGTAAATAGCAAAAATTCAAGTAAACATACACAACAAATTATTAAGATGAGGAAGAGACACACAAAATTACACGGCCTAGTATTTGTTAAGCTTGGGCTTATTTGACAGATTTTGCACCCATTAATACTGTCAACTTTACAATGTCTGTCGTTAGGGAGCTGGCATGCGCGCTGTGGGCGGAGCTGCCGGGTCTGGAGGCGCGGCTGGAGGAGGCGGGCGCGCTGGACGCGCTGCTGGCGGAGGTGGAGCAGCCCAGCGAGGCGCTGCAGCGGGCCGGCGCCGCCGCGCTCGCCGCGCGCGCCGCGCCGCCGCTGTGCGCGCCCGTGCTGCGCGCGCTGCAGGCCGCCTACATGGCGCGGCTGCCGGTACTATGCTACGTTATTAATTGTCACTGTCTCCTGCTGTTGATGGACGTGCTATCCGCCTGCGCTAGCGTGGCTGACAGACACGGAGCAGCCCAGCAAAGCGTTCAAGCAATAGTATAAAGGCACCCATCTAATAGAATGCGACAACGCAATTAACATCTAAGTAAGCTATGCATTCATCGCATGAAAAACAAGGTGACAATTTCCGCCATCAAACATACTGTTTCAGAATGTTTGATGGCAGAATCTTACGATTGAAAATCTAAAGAACTCGTGATAACTGTATAGTCGCGTTCTATCAGGGCCGTGTCTGAAAGATAATTGCTATGACATTAATCTTTTCTTTTCGTCTTAAACTAAATATTAACAATTACTCAAGCTGAGAGTTAAATTAAAATCTAAATCTAAAACACTGCCATACAATTAAATACCTGATTTCGTTAAAAGCGAAAATAATGCTCAAATTATTGCTGAAAAAGTTTCCAATGAAAGCAGAAGATGTCGCTGGGAGTCGTATTAAATCGCGCATGTACTTTTCATAAATCAACTCAATATAATGTGAAATAAAGTTTGTATTGTCAGTTCTAAATACAGCAAATAAATATTATCTAAAGGTGTTTTATGGCGGGTTTCAATATTCAACTGACTGCTATGCGTAACCGGTACAGGTACAAAACTGGTAGGAAAAAAGTAGCGTTTCACAATATCTACTAGCTACGGGCTGTAAGTTCTCAAATTTGGCATGGGCCCTCCTTGCGTGACGTTCTTCCAAGAAAATAGGTGATATGTGATTTATAGAATATCACGCATTCGCAAATTATTTGTATGATATTTGGACTAAAGAAATATATAAACTTATTCAATTTATGTTTGCTATGTTTTAGTATTCGATAAATATATTATAGTATGTTTTTAGAGCTTTTTATTAATAATTGCGTTTAACTGCTTACGTAAAACGAAACGCCAATCCTTCGACTAATTTTGCCATTGGTTGAATCAAATTTTTATGACGTCAAAGTAAATATTTAAAAGAAAAATGATGTCATACAATAATATTCGTCCTTTTTTTCAGAAACAGTTATAGATAAGTTAGAAAGAGAAAACTGGATTATTTATATGTTGACAGATATTTGATAGGCTATTTCTTAATTTTTACGTCGTTGGCTAGATAAAATGACCTATTCTTTAATTGGTCATACATAATGAAAAGATAACTCTTATTGGCCGCAGCACACTGCCATGCTACCTTTACCTCATTGGTAACAAAGTAACAAGTTATTAAATTAATAACTTGTTACGTCGTCGTTGGCTAGATATAATGACTTATTTTGTAAATGGTCAAATGTAACCTAGCAACCCATTACAGTCAAACAGTTCGTAAGCAGTGGTTTAGATGTCAAGATTTTGAATATAGAAAAGCATTTTGGTAGTGATTTCTATTGTTCGTAGGCAAAACGAACAGTTTTCATAATATTGAAACCCGCCATTAATATACAGTCGGTAACGGAATCTTAGTGGACAAGTATTCAAATCTATTTATATGAAGTAAGCTGTCAGTGTTGTATAGTTACCAGAAACGCTAAATACAAATACGTTCCGCAGCTGATCCCGGCCAAACTGGACGGGTTCGGGCACGTGGTGAGCGAGGCGGTGGACGAGTGGGCGCCGCGGCGCGGCGTGGCGCTGGCGCTGGCGGCGCTGGCGGCGCGGCTGGCGCCGGCCGACGTGTCGCCCGCCATGGCCTTCTTCGTGGACACGGCGCTGGCCGACCGCAGCGAGCCCGTGCGCAACGCCATGCTCACCGCCGCCATGGCTGTCGTCGACCTGCACGGCAAGGTCACACTCACTGCACACTAGCAGCCTTCTTTTAGTATTACACAGCATATTTTTGATATTTTTTATATGAGAAATGTATTTAAGATACCTTGTTATGAAATTAGTGAAGACACCAGCTATATTTTGTTCTAAAGTAAATTTCTGTAACACATATGTTTGTCGTGTCCTCACAGGAAACGCTAGGCAGTCAGCTGCCAGTGTTCGAGAACTTCCTGGATAAGGCGCCGAAGTCCGGTGGCTACGACTCCGTGCGGCAGAGCGTGGTGCTGCTGGTGGGATCCCTCGCGCGGCACCTGGAGCCGCACGACGCGCGCGTGCGCCCCATCGCGCTGCGCCTCGTGCAGGCGCTGTCCACGCCCAGCCAGCAGGTACCGCATTCCCCCCCGCAGTGCCCCCGCCCCCCCCGCAGTTCGCAGGTGGCGCCCTCGCGCGGCCCCCCGGCACTTTAGCTTCCTGTAAATCCAGTTACATAGAAGTACCCGCGCAGCGTGCTAATCCATACACGCAGTGAAGTGATTCCAACTTGGACTATCCTAATGGTTTCTGTTATGAAACATTTATTTATTTATTTATTTTTGATCAACAGGAAAACTTACAGCTAGGATTAATTATAAAAACATGTTTAATAAGCGAAAGCCAAAAAAAAGTTTTCACATTTAGATAATTCATTAAACTAAAAAAACAAAGGAATAGTCGCGAAAAAGCAACAAATAAATAACATTAAGTAGTTTTAAGTTTTGATTCTCACTGACTTATTGTTCATACAGTATTAGTTAACAATAGAAACATCTCCTACAAGTTAATTAATTTTAAAATCTACTCAAAAAATTATATTTTTATTTATATTGATATTTGAATTTTTTTTTCTTTTTTCAATTTAAAACGTGTATGTAATAAATTATAGTCGACTATAATTACACACTTTTGTCAGACTATCTTGTCGGTTTTATTTTGATTTACAATACGATGATAGCTGTGATTTTGCTAAGTTTTTAAATAAATACCAAGTAGATAGCAGTGATATCACAATTGAGCGTTGACATAACGTGGTGTGCAGGTGCAAGAAGCGGTGAGCAACTGCCTGCCGCACCTGGTGAGCTCGCCGGCGCTGGAGCAGGACATCCCCGGCATCGTCAACAAGCTGCTCAAGCAGCTGCTCACCGCCGACAAGTACGCCGACAGGAAGGTAACTGCGAACAGCCTCTATATTGCCTGGAGCTTTCACTGCTCATTCAATTTAATAAAATACATTTTTTACCGTGGTGTATGTAAAGATAAAATCTGATTAAAAGTTCTTTTGAATTTTTTCGAAACTCGGCTTAGAAAACGGTGAAACTACAGTCATCTCGGCTAACTTTGTATTTCATTCTAACTTTGAATAGAGTCGTACAAATGTTTTCTTACATACAACATACCAAAAAACTCAAAATACTGTCTCAAATGGAACTTAATAATGTCAATTATGCTATTTTAATATATTTTTATCAGCTTTCAAATATAGATTAATTTTTTTTTAACGACGACGATAATGGCGAACATTTCCCTGAAAAGGCCAGTTAATTTTATAGGAATGGGGAGAGTCGAACTTCATTTTGATTTCTTTTATTAAATTTTTCCCGCTTGTTTGATCTCATTTTAAAGCTAAATAAAGTAGTTATTTTATGCAAGTCTTTTATTTACTGATTCATTCTTAAATAAATGAATAATGACTTGTCAAAAAACATTTTTTACTTCTCTTTTCCAAAGTGAATAAAAAGGATCTATTGAGGCCACTCATAGTTGTAATGGATGAAAACTGTTTCTTATTAAGTCAGGTATATTTTATAAACTATATTATATCCACAAAGTTACCTAAGCAATCAGATTTATGTCTTAAGATGGCAATATGTGTGGTACGGTAAACTAACTACTAACCTAATTGAAGTCAACATAAATGTTCAAAACAACCTCATTGTCTATTAGAACACATAATACCATATTAAACCATAAACATATATATCCACCATAAAATAACGAAACATAAATAAAAATCTATAAAAAGTATTCAAAGTGAGCCAAGATGACTGTAATGCATGACGTAGGTACTTATTAGATTTTTTTCAATAACTCACGACATTTCGTCCGGGTAGAATAGCTGTAATAATTTTGGAATAACTCCTGCTTTATAATAGGAATATTTTATTATAAAGTCCTCATAATGGAACGCCACAGCGATTTTAATATTAATGAAGAGCTAGTTCCTGAATTTGTGTGCTCCTACTTCGATCTTATCGTAAGATTTATGGACGAAATTGCATTAATTTTTAGTTCAATATTCAATTGCAAACTACGGATAAAATTGATTATTTGACGAGGTTGTAATAATAAATATTAATTCAAAAGGAAAGCAACGTGACATTTTGAATTAATATACATTTTCATATACAACTCTTTTCTATCGTAATAAAAATAACAATGGTTTTCAGGGCGCAGCTTACGGCATCGCCGGTATTGTAAAAGGACTGGGCATTTTATCGCTCAAACAACTCGATATAATGGGAAAACTAACAGAAGCTATACAAGAAAAGAAAAACTATAAATACAGAGAAGGTAAAATAATTTTTCATTTCTCATACTCGGAAAGTAGTCTATGTTTGATCCAAGTATCGGTTTGAAAATGCTTCATCCGACCCGCGGGTCGGAATGTTTCATACAAATTCATTCCGAACCAAGGGCCGGAATGGATTTCAAAAATAGAACTAATACATTTCTTATGAAGCCAGCTGTCAAAAATTTAGATTTTTTATGATTTTTTTTTATTTTAGAAGTCAAGTAAAAAGAAGTAATTAAAAAAATTATATTTGTCTATATTTTGTCACTATCATTTAAAAAAAAATATAAATACCTATATAATTTTCTTAATTATATATAATTATTTTAATACATAGGGTTGTTATGTAAAAAATTATATCTATCATCATCATCATCCACAGCCTGTATACGTCCACTGCTGTGGATGATACATAGAAATATGTCACCGATTTATATGTGAATAAAAATGTCACTTTAAACTTTACGAATTGTTCGAACTTTTCCATTAATTTTAAATAAATATTTAAGAAAAATGATTTTTTTTACTTTCCTTATATTCGAAATGAAAAGTAGAGTGTTTCCCGCGGGTGGATGACATCAATTCCCATACGAGGTGTTTAGACGCCCGAGCGCAGCGAGGGCGGATATAACCCTAGTTTAACAATTTACTATTAGAGTACCTAAATAATTTTAAAGTGTCATTTCGAATTCCGAACTACTGGAACATATTTACTTGTTCAAAAATATAAGTGTATCGTTTCGTTAGCGCAGCATGTGTAAGCAACAGGTGTGTTGTGTTGCAGGCGCACTGTTCGGGTTCGAGATGCTGTGCCACAAGCTCGGGCGGCTGTTCGAGCCGTACGTGGTGCACGTGCTGCCGCACCTGCTGCTGTGCCTGGGCGACGGGTCGCAGTACGTGCGCGCGGCCGCCGACGACGCCGCGCGCCTCATCATGTCGCGCCTGTCCGCGCACGGCGTCAAGCTGGTGCTGCCGGCGCTGCTGCACGCGCTGCACGACGACAACTGGCGCACCAAGGCCGGCTCCATCGAGCTGCTGGGCGCCATGGCCTACTGCGCGCCCAAGCAGCTGTCCTCGTGCCTGCCCTCCATCGTGCCGCGCCTCATCGACGTGCTCAGCGACTCGCACGTGCGCGTGCAGGCCGCGGGCGGCGACGCGCTGCGCGTCATCGGCTCCGTCATCCGCAACCCCGAGATACAAGCCATCGTCGGCGTCTTGCTGGCCGCCCTGCAGGACCCCTCCGCCAACACATCCACCTGCCTCCACACCTTGCTGGACACCAAGTTCGTGCACTTCATCGACGCGGCGTCGCTGGCGCTGATCATGCCGGTGGTGCAGCGCGCGTTCCTGGACCGCAGCACGGAGACGCGCAAGATGGCGGCGCAGATCATCGGCAACATGTACTCGCTCACGGACCAGAAGGACCTGGCGCCGTACCTGCCCAGCATCATGCCCGGCCTCAAGTCCTCGCTGCTCGACCCTGTGCCAGAGGTTAGTTATACAGTTTGTTAGGAATCGGATTGCCGATAATGAGGAGTTTTTAGTCTACGATAAAAAAAAAAAGTAGTTCACTTTTCAACATTAGATGGCGCTGATCTAACTCAAGTGTCAACTCAAGTACCAATTTCAGTACCGTACCTACGTGTAATAATTATTAATATAGGTACTTCATGTAAAGAAAAAACGCTGCAAAACAAACTAGGAGAATAAAAAACAATGAAATGTAATATTATTAATTTGAAGGTTATGGCAATCAGCAAGAATTTTATCTCTACGATCAGTCAACTGTCAACAAAGAGGATACGATATTGACATTGACTCTTCAGTTTTGTTCAACGCCATCTAGTATGTATCGAAAAAGCTTAAAAAAAAATGAAACGAAAAGGCCTCATTGATCCACGTATCTAAGTTATATTTTCCTTTTCGCCGCTCATGCGGCGTGGCAGCTTGATTTTCCTACATATTGTTTAATGTAGCGTGTACAGTATAATAATGGCTTGACGTGTTCGCAGGTGCGCGCGGTGTCTGCGCGCGCGCTGGGCGCCATGGTGCGCGGCATGGGCGAGGCCAGCTTCGAGGAGCTGCTGCCGTGGCTCATGCACACGCTGACGTGCGAGGCCAGCTCCGTGGACCGCTCGGGCGCCGCGCAGGGGCTGTCCGAGGTCGTGGCCGGGCTCGGCGTGCAAAAGCTGCACAAGATCATGCCGGGTACGTGCCCAGTGGGCCTTCACAGCGCGGCATACCGACAACAGCTTCGAGGAGCTGCTGCCTGGAACTACTTTAACTAAGTTATCTTACTAATTTCGTGAAGACAAAAGATTATAGTTGAATTTTTTTCAAATGATTTTCGTGACAGTTCAAAGTTGACAACCTCAGTGTCGTTGCCGCAAAGAAGTTGTTCGATCTTCCATTCGATTGCTTTTACATTTCGAATCAGTTGGTGAAGAAAATGTGTTGAGACTTACGATTACAAGATGGCCACTGATGTTAAGCGATTAAATTTCGATTCAGTAGTGTCAATCCCTATAATCTAAACATTCCGTTTCTTTGAACTTGTCAATTTGAGATGAATATTTTTTATGACATTTACTTCATTTATATACAGTTAATAATAACAATTACAGTTGATTAATTGTTTAATTTATAATTTTAGAATAAAAAAAAAATTTTTCATTGTTTTAATTTTTTTATCGTGCTAACTTATATTTTATTATTTGTAAGTAGTTTGCGTGTAATGGAAAATAAGAACTTTCACGAAAATCATTTGAAAACAATTCAAGTATAATAATGTAAGATTTTTCTGCTCATGTTAAACATTGACCATTGCGTGACAGATATAATCGCGACGGCGGAGCGCATGGACATCGCGCCGCACGTGAAGGACGGCTACATCATGATGTTCATCTACATGCCGGGCGCCTTCACCGACGAGTTCACCCCCTACATCGGGCAGATCATCCCGCCCATCCTGCAGGTAACCACTATTGCAATATAAGCCCGCATGTAAACCTGTCACATTTCCCGAACCAATTTTAACTTAATGTCAATGGCATATAGAGTTCAGATTCAAAAATTTTTTTGACAGCTTTGGAATGCTTGATCTGCTGCCTTCTGTACAGTAAAGGTTATGCCAAAACAGATTTTAAAATCTTATGAAACTTTTATTCGTGGTAATAAAAAGGATCCGGCTTTTCAATTGGGTGCAGTTTAAGCTGCTGCTGTTTGAAGCCTGTTTAAATTAGCGACTTAGCAAAAACCTTGATAAATAGCTCAGCACGTAAATAATGTATAATGATGTTTAATAGCGTGTAGTGTGTCTCGAGAACCTTTTTTAGAATACAACATTTTAACTGGATTTATCGCGTATACAAGGTTAATTTTAATTAGCACCTCACTTCTTGCATAAAGCCTCCCCACCTCAATCCCAACAACATATGATGCGCTCATTAAAATTTCTCGTAGATGGACGTTTTCTTCCTTAGTCGTCATGTTCACTTACCATCAGGTGTCATGGAAGACAATATATAAGAAGAGTTAGAAATTTGCTTCGAACTTTAACCCTACTAAAAATAACTACTTAACCATGTTATCATCCGCAGGCTTTGGCCGACGAAAGCGAGTTCGTTCGAGACACAGCGCTACGCGCCGGACAACGCATCGTCAACTTATACGCCGAGTCCGCCATCGCGCTGCTCCTGCCCGAGCTAGAACGAGGACTTTTCGCAGACAACTGGCGCATTCGATACTCCTCCGTGCAACTGCTTGGTGACCTGCTATATCGTATCTCCGGAGTTTCCGGCAAGATGAGCACGGAGACGGCTTCAGATGATGATAACTTCGGCACTGAGCAGTCGCATCGCGCTATTATATCGACGCTGGGAGTGGAGCGGCGTAACCGGGTGCTGGCTGGACTGTATATGGGCAGGAGTGATGTGGCGCTGATGGTGCGCCAAGCCGCCTTGCACGTCTGGAAGGTGAGGGGTTTCTTAATATCGATCTCGTTATATGTGTATTGTATACCCTCGTATTTATAAAAACGAGTAAAGTTAACATAAACTTTTTCAGTGTTTTGTATTTTATTTTTTTTGAAATATTTTTAAATTAATGGCTTTATTCTCTATTTATTCTTAAGAGAGACACCATAGCTGAGCTATGATTGAATTAGAGATATTAAAGTATTTAAAAGAAACCTGACATATTGTCATTGTCTTGCAGGTGGTTGTTACTAATACACCAAAAACATTGCGTGAAATCTTGCCGACGCTGTTTGGATTGCTGCTTGGATGTCTTGCATCTGAGAGCCTCGATAAAAGACAGGTTGCCGCCAGGACTCTCGGCGATCTCGTTAGAAAGGTAAGCGCTTTGTAATTTCGTAGTTTCAAAAAATATTTTCAAGATAGTATTTGATTATTTGAACTCGAGTGTTCTTTTTAACTTTTTAATAAATTTATTTAATAAATTTAATTAATAAATTTTTAAAGAGATAATTTTACAAAATGCTTTTTCATAATAAATTGAACTAGACTAATACTAAAATAATAAAAAAAAAGACGTGTGGCACTCGGAGACTGCCGCGGTAAAGCTATTGCATAGCATTTTTTATCAACTTATGCAATTATAATTATTTATTCATTTTATTAATGCAGTAATGTTTGATCTAATATGAAGCTCCACAAGTTCCTAGTAGATGGCGCTGATTGTTTATTAAAGCCCGCATGTAAAGTTATGAAATCAAAGTATCACCGCTGTGCCGGTCGGAGTGGGGGTGTTAGGTTTTTTTCGTTACGGAATTTCTGGATTCGGTCCCCACGCTCAAGGCCCGCGATAGAAGCTATGCTATAGCTTAAAAAATCACATCGCTAAATACTATTATTGTATGCTTGCAGCTGGGCGAGCGCGTACTACCCGAGATCGTTCCAATCCTAGAACGCGGACTGAAGTCGGATCGCGCAGACCAGCGGCAAGGCGTGTGCATCGGCCTCAGCGAGATCCTCGCGTCTACATCCCGGGACGCGGTGCTGTCGTTCGCGGACGGGCTGGTGCCCACGGTGCGCACGGCGCTGTGCGACCCGCTGCCGCCCGTGCGCGCGGCGGCGGCGCGGACCTTCGACGCGCTGCACCACGCCGTGGGCAACAAGGCGCTGGACGACATCCTGCCGCCGCTGCTGGCCGCCCTGCACGACCCGGACCCGGAGCGCGCGGACTATGCGCTTGATGGACTTAAACAGGTTTGACCTGCAATCAATGCTCTACCTAGATTTTGTAATTGTAAATAATAGTACAGAAATAAAAATCAATATGTTTGGTAGAGTGTTAATTGCCTATTGTTATATTCGTCTGCCGTATATTGCCTTTTGTATATTGTTTCGTTAATGTTGTTTACGGCTTGGCTGTGCAATATGCCATGTGGCATACTGGTGACTGTTCCGGTCACTTGTTTTCTTGTCAAGACAACAGCAAGAACGTCATACTCCCTCAGGCGGCATGGCTAGTGGTAGCGTCGGGTATCGGGTCATCCTCTTCCCTAAAATATGGTTGCGGAGGGTGATGGCTGGTACTTGCGTTATACTCGTGAACGGGTGCTGCTAGCGGTGCCAGGCCGTTTTGCTGATGACACTATGACTGTTTCTTGTTTAAAAACTGGTCCTACTTTTCTCAATGCTCCTATTATGAAAGCAATTTGGTTGTGGCATGACATTGGCTCTCACAATTAGCTGACTTGTGTTTGTTTTTTTTTCATGCGATTGTCAATTTGTACTGTATTAATTCGTATAATTCTTACTGAAAAAGAGTGCCAAGAATTTTTTCCGCCTGCTTTTTTGTCTCTTATTCAATAAATATCAACACCTTGTTAAAGCCGAAGTATAAAATTTTGACAATTTTGATTCGATGGCCTTATGATGAATAAAACTTTTTGAATTTTGTGATATCGTATTGTACGCGATACAACAGCTAGAAATTGTAATGTTTCTTTCAAACTACTTTTAGTACTTTACGCAAACTACAGAATATTAATTAATAATTGCAATCCGTGTTTTACCTATTAAACACTGCATAGTATTTTTTGCATTATTTCCTTGCACCTCCATTTTAAGATATCGGCCCGTTACTGCTCGTTATTAAAACTAATAAATGGGCCATGCTACCATAGCTGCCACAGTTACTTCAGTTTATTCAGAGGGAGCGAGATAGGTCTGCCCGCACCAAATGTAAAGAACCTTTTGTAACTCGATATGGTGTGCAGGTGATGGCAATCAAGTCCCGCGCGGTGCTGCCGTACCTGGTGCCGGTGGTGTGCTCGGGCGGCGACACGCGCGCGCTGTCGGCGCTGGCGGCGGCGGCGGGCCCGGCGCTGGCGCGCCACCTGCCGCGCGTGCTGCCCGCGCTGCTGGACGCGCTGGCCGCCACGCCCGCCGGCCGCGACCACTGCCGCGACGCGCTGCTGCCCGTCACCGACCCCGCCGGCGTGCGCTGGTATGTACACACGGGGATGCTTGTTAACGCACTTGAACAACAGCTTTGCAATCTGTGATATTAGAGTTTGCCAAACTATAATAGTATATTATGTAACAAGTGAGCTAAGTTGCTAATTACAGTCGAGGCTTAATAATGAGCCGAGACTATAGGTTTAATAGTTTAATATAATAATAGGTTTCTCGTGGATGGACGTGTACCACCTTAGTCTTCATGTTCACTTAACATCAGGTGTCATGGAAGACAAACGTCTCATGCATATTTTATAAAAAAAAAAAAATTAGCAACGCTCACGAGTTACATACGAAGTTTTTCATTACACTTATGAGTAAAAGACAAATATACATGGTCATAAAATCTCTTTGTTGTTTCTGAAAATATTTTATAGTTGTCTTTGTTAGTTCCACTTAACGCACCAGATGGCGTTGCTTGTCTTTTAAATCGCGCATAAACTGAAATAAATAAAATTATGTATATTTGTTTTAAGGTTGTTAAATTGTTCTCAAACAAAGAAAGTGGTATTCTATAATATACATACGTACGAGTGGTTTCATTAATGGTGTAAAAGTATATAATGTATAACCCGGATCAATAAAATATGCTCTATTTACTCGCATGTAATTTGCACTAAGGCACAATTCAACTTTGTAGGATTCATTATATTATGCACTAGGGTATATATTATGCACACGTGACTTATAGCCCAGTTTATAGTTCTAAATTCAATAGAATAAGGCTCACTTTACGAGCAAGTGTGTTGAAAATAATCCTTTACAACTATTTCAAATCATGGTTCACACCTTACTTCTGCAGCATAATCGACACACTGCTGGACTCGTGGCGCACGGACACAGGCGCGCGGCGCGAGGCGGCGGCGGCGCTGCTGTGCGCGTACGTGTCGCACGCGCGCTGCGACATCGCGCCGCACGTGCCGCAGCTGCTGCGCGGCCTGATGGCGCTGCTCCTAGCTCGTGGGGACTCGCTGCAACCTGGTGAGTGTCGCACAATCTGATCGCACGCGGCATCCCTGGACACGCACTAACATCAGCAAACGAATACGACAGCGCACTGGTGTGCGGCAGATAGATCGCGGCCGTCATGAGCGGCCAACCTGTAAACAAGGCGGTTAGGCGTCCAATGTTTAGACACCTAACTTTTAGAGTTTATTGAAAACCTTCATTCTAGCAGAACAACATAATCATTCACTTGTAATTTATTTACGAGATACGCAACATATATTGATCGAATTGAATAAATACAAAAGAAATTTATCAAACACAAAGACAATTATAACAGGGATTTATATCATAGCTACTATCGTAAGCATAATCTGTTGCCCCTTGATCTAAGACGTGATATAGCTGATTTGAGACTGTTAAAAATTACCTCCAGATATTTTATCTATTTCACTGACTGCTCTGATATTTTATCCCGTATCTCAATATCCACTCCCTCCAAACCTCTTAGGAATAAACTCATCAATTTATGTGCCTTTCGCCTTTTCGTAAAATGTTTGGTGCAAATTGTTAAGTTTCAATTTCTTAGTTATAATTTGTACAGTTCTCTTGAGCTTATATACAACTAGTTCTATTTCTATCTATGAGGGCCTTTCATTGTTTTCTGATTGTAATTTTTTATAAGCATACTTGTAATATTTGCTGTTGGTATTCCTACAATAAATAAATAAAATGATCCGCAAAGGAAGACAGGCGACAAAGTCAATTCAAAATCAAAAAAATCTTTATTTCGAAGGTAAATAAAAACACTTGAAATAGGTCAAATTATTTACAAACTGTACGAGATCTACCACCACTTCGGAAAATCGATTTATTGAGAGGAAGTAGTAAGAAACTCAAGCGTGAAGTTAAAATGTATGTATGTAGTTACAAATTGAAATGATGTGTTTAAAAAAGAAAAAAAGCAAGGTGTTATATTTAGTGTAGAAAGAGGGTCCCTGACGGTGTATTTGCTTGGCAGCGTGGGAGGCGCTGTCGGCGCTGACGAAGTCGCTGTCGGCGGAGCAGCTGCTGCAGCACGTGTCGGACATGCGCCACGCCGTCAAGCTGGTGGCGGCCGAGCTGCCGCCCGGCGAGCTGCTGCCCGGCTTCTGTCTGCCCAAGGTCAGTCAATATGTGCCACACTTTGTTTCCTACTATTTTAATTCTAAATTTGATAATAATGTTTTCAACACACTTGCGCGTAAAGTGAGCGTTATTCTATTGAATTTAGAACTATAAACTGGGCTATAAGTCACGCGTGCATAATATATCATACCCTAGTGCATAATATAACGAATCCTACATAGTTGAATTGTACCTTTGTGCAAATTACATGCGAGTAAACAGAGCATATTTTATTGGTCCGGGTTATACATTAAATATTTTCAGAAACAACAAAGCGGTTTTATACCCCTTCAAATCCATATACATTTTTAAATGTTTGCGCCTTATATTAGTAAAACAAATTTGTATATCAAACAAATTATTCACAATTTACAATAATTTGTTATAAAATATCAAAATATTTGCATTTACCACTCCAAATTAAACATTTTCACTTAAAATAGGCTGTATATGCTATACAGACATTGACACATTTGACGGGAAGAAAAACCGCGCATGCGCGAGGTTCGGCGCCATTTTTCAATCACAATTCACAGCTTTGTTATCAAATGTGTTTGTTATTTTATGACCACGTATGTCTGTCTTTTACTCACAAGTGTGTTGAAAAACGTCGTATGTAACTCATGAGCGTTGCTAATTACAGTCTCGGCTCATTATTAACTCGACTGTAATTAATTAGCAACTTCGCTCACTTGTTACATAATATACTATTATCCTGTTAACTCTTATGTTCGCACGAATTACTAAAGATTACTGCCAAATCCCCTCTTAATAACTATTTTTTATGTTAAAAAATGCTCACATAAGATTAAAAAGAAAATAGATGAATAATAGTATATTATGTAACAAGTGAGCGAAGTTGCTGATTACAGTCGAGGCTGTGATTTGATTAATAATGAGCCGAGACTGAAATTAGCAACGCTCACGAGTTACATACGACGTTTTTCAACACACTTGTGAGTAAAAGACAGACATACGTGGTCATAAAATAACAAACACATTTGACAACAAAGCTGTGAATTGTGATTGAAAAATGGCGCCGAACCTCGCGCATGCGCGTAGGTTTTTTTTTCCGCCAAATGTGTCAATGTCTGTATAGCATATACAGCCTATTTTAAGTGAAAATGTTTAATTTGAAGTGGTAAATGCAAATATTTTAATATTTTATAACAAATTATTGTGAATTGTGAATAATTTGTTTGATATACAAATTTGTTTTACTAATATAAGGCGCAAACATTTAAAAATGTATATGGATTTGAAGTGGTATAAAACCTCTTTGTTGTTTCTGAAAATATTTAATGTATAACCCGGACCAATAAAATATGCTCTGTTTACTCGCATGTAATTTGCACAAAGGTACAATTCAACTTTGTAGGATTCATTATATTATGCACTAGGGTATAATATATTATGCACGCGTGACTTATAGCCCAGTTTATAGTTCTAAATTCAAAATTCAATATATTCACCTGTGGCGGCTGAATCATTGCTCAAAAATCATGTAAGTGAGTGCAAGGTGTCTTTCAAGTTCCAACCCATAGACACCGGGGATATTATTAAAACATTTAAGACAATTGATATTAAAAAGACAACTGATCTCTGGGGCATATCTGTTGAAATATTAAATTCTATTATAGATGTAATAGCTCCGTGCCTTGTTGAAATATTTAACAACTGTATTATTAGTGGGGAGTTTCCTGATTTAATGAAGCATAGTAAGGTTATACCTTTATTTAAGTCGGGTAGCACTACAGACCCTACTAATTTTAGACCAATTTCAATTCTACCTACTTGTAGTAAAATTTTTGAAAAAATTATTCTTAATCAACTCTTGGCCCATTTCACCTATAACAATTTACTTCATAATAAACAATTTGGATTTACAAAGGGCCGTTCAACAACTGATGCTGGTGTTGAACTATTTGAAATAATCACTGGTGCCTGGGAGAGGTCGGAGGATGCCCTAGGTGTATTTTGTGACCTATCTAAGGCATTTGACTGTGTTCAGCATGACACTCTCATCAGGAAACTCCACCACTACGGCATCAAAGGCACTGACCTCAAACTTTTGAATTCATATCTAAGTGATAGAATTCAGAAGGTTGAGGTTAACCGGAAAAGGTCGGCTGGGTCGGTTGTGAGAATGGGAGTGCCTCAAGGATCAATTCTGGGCCCATTTTTGTTTCTAGTCTATATAAATGATCTACCCTATATGGTAGGCAATAATCATGAGATTGTATTGTTTGCTGACGACACATCATTAATTTTTAAAATGATAAGACTGAAAATAAACTACAACGATGTAAACAATGCTCTCGCAAATGTTGTTCAGTGGTTCAATATAAATAATCTAGCGTTCAATGATAAAAAAACTAAATGTATAAAATTCTCTGCACCAAATGTAAAACAAGTTGAGTCTGATCTGCGGCTTAATGGGAACAGATTGAATCTAGTAGATAACTCTGTTTTTCTTGGAATTACCTTAGATTCTAAATTGCAATGGGGCGCCCATATCTCACAACTAGCGAGCAGACTTAGTTCTGCAGCGTTCGCGGTAAAGAAAATTCGCTCATTGACTGATGTTAAGACAGCGAAGCTGGTATATTTTAGTTATTTTCATAGTATAATGTCCTATGGCATCCTACTTTGGGGCAATGCCGCAGATATTGACACGATATTTACACTGCAGAAAAGGGCTATTCGTGGAATGTATAAACTTGGAAACAGAGAATCTCTTCGAGAAAAGTTTAAAGAGATTGGTATCTTGACCCTTGCATCACAATATATTTATGAAAACATTATGTATATTTATAAGAATAGTAATAAATTTAAAACTAGGAAAGATAATCATGATACAAATTACTCTGTAAGGACTAGGAACGACCATAAGTTAGCGTTTCCTAAATTAAGGTTGGCTAAAAGCAGCAAATCATTTATTGGAATGTCAATACGTATATATAACAAAATTCCGAAGTCAATTCAATCCCTGCCATTCAATAAATTTAAATTAATCGTTAAAAACACTCTATCTCGAAAAGCTTATTATAAAACTAAAGATTACTTAGATGATAAAAGGGCATGGGATTAAGCACAACAGGATATTTCTAAAAGTTTCTAATTACTTAATAATTTTGTTTACGGCTTGGCTGTGCAGTATATATATGACATACTAGTGACTGTCCCACTCACTTATTTTCTTGTCGAGACAACAGCAAGAACGTCATGCTCCCTCAGGCGGCATGGCTAGTGGTAGCGTCGGGTATCGGGTCACCCTCTTCCCTAAAATATGGTTGAGGAGGGTGATGGCTGGTGCTTGCGTTAACTCGTGAACGGGTGCTACTAGCGGTGCCAGGTCGTTTTGCTAATGATACTATGACTATTTTATTCCATTTTTGTTCAAATACTCTGGTCCCAGTTTGTCATGTTCGTATTGTGCATCCATAGCTCATTGCATCTGCTATGTAAGCAATTTGGTTGTGGCATGACATTGGCTCTCACAATCAGCTGTCTTGTGTTTGTTTTTTTTTTCATGTCACGGTCAATTTGTACTGTACCTATTTGTATTAATTTGATAATTCTGACTGAAAAAGAGTGCCAAGAGTTTTTTTTCCGCCGGCTTTTTTTGTCTCTTGGTCTACTGTAATATCTTATTTAACAACTATCAACAACTAGTTAAAGCCGAAGTATGTGATGACTGACTTCATCAAGTGTTTTGTGAAATTCCTAAGATGAATAAAACTTTTTGAATTTTTTTTTGAATTTTTTTTGAATAGAATAACGCTCACTTTACGAGCAAGTGTGTTGAAATAGTATATTATGCAACTAGTGAATAAAGGACGGATTTTAAGCGAGGGCCGTAGATGAGTGCATGCAAGTGAAGGATTCTAACGATTGAATCACGAGCGCAGCGAGTGATTCATGGCCCTCGATATAAATTCATACTTTATTCAGGAGTTGCATACTATACTTTATACCATGACTACGAGAAAAATACATAATTTAAGCGAAAATAGAAATTTAATCGAGAAATAAGAAATGTTACATTGATTGAAATGGACATTAAAATTAGAGCAATGGCTGAAATTAAGCGTAATTTTCTTATTATTATCATTATCAAACACCAAAACAGTGAATAAAAAGAAAACAGTGAATAAAAGGCCTTTTTATTCACTGTTTTGCGTGAATAAAATAAACTTTTTAGAGTAGGTATGGTATAAAATATATATCTTTCGTACGCCTATGTTTTCTACATTTTAATAATTTGTTTCCACATTTCAAATTTTATTTTCATACAAATAATAGTCAATCTCTTCATAACCTTAAATTATATACATTCTTTATCGCAAACGAATCGTACGCGATCCCAGGATGTAAGTTGTTGCAACGTCCTTTCATTAAGGGGTAGCGAGGGAGCGAGCGCAACGCAAACAAAACACCATAAGAGAAGTGATATTTACTGAGGCTTTATTTAAAAAATATTGAACCCGTGTATTAGGTTTCGTATAATCAAAAATAGTACATTACTGCAGCGGCCGGCAAAAGACGCGTTGATGGACGAACCTGTGCATGTGTAGATGTAGTAGATTCCCATTCTTTTAGGTATAGTACTTTTCTAAGTACAATGGAACGAACGAAATGAAATGAACAATTCAGAACTTTTATTTGAAAATATTATAATTATTGAATGTACAATTCTTCAAACTCTATGTGGATTATCCGGAAATTATGTTAGTTTGAGATAATTCTAACGGGGTTGAAGTTTGTTGTATACTAGTGTCTTCTGCGTGATTCTAAATGACGAAGTTGACTAACAACTTATAACAATAAAAAACACTTTGAATTGAATATATTAATAATCCATGATGTGCGTAAATATGAAAAAAATATTAAGAAAAACATAGAATTGTGAATCTATAAACGAACTAAAGATTTGAGACTAAATGATTGAATAGAATCATAGATTTTTTTTTGCTGCAAAGGCTGGCTTTGACGTACGTATTCGTAGTCGTACGTATTCGTATACACAAACCTCTTGTCTCGAGTACGAATCGAGACAAGAGGTTTGTGTATTATTTAGCACATACAAAATTTTCATGTTTATATAAGTAGTCTTATTGGATCCACCCTAGAATTTTTTATAAAGCCGGACTCGCGGAGGGAGAGCAGCCCTACCTGCTGTAACAAGGCGCTTACATCTGTCATGTATGATCTCAACAAACTATCACGTCCCCGAATTATAAAAGTTAAACCACCCTGTATAAACAAAACTATACAATTGAATATAGTTACCTACTAAAGTCTTTGTATCTTAAATAAATGAAGTATCAACACTTTGCAGTCGTGATATATTTTTTTTTGTAAATTACGCAGCAAAGGTCACGTGACATGCAGACAGCAGAGCAATACACGTCCTTCGTCTATCTACAAGGCCTCGGCCGGTACTGATGCATTTTTACGTTCAATATATAGCTGTTTTAAAAATATTATAATACATATATTTTTCAATATTTATATAAAAACTGTACCTATTATTTAAGAATATGAACCTTTTTATACATCAAAAATAAAAATAACCAGAATTGAACTTCATTAAGTATTATAATAACACTTTCAATCTCACGAAAATGTAAAAAAAAATGAAATGAATTGAATTGAATGTTTTTTTTTAACATTCAATTCAATTCATTTCATTTTTTTTTATTCTATTTTTACGTCCTAGACAGTATCGGAAATATTGTTAACTTTTAAATAATAAGAAATCCTTATGTATTTTGCGAATGGAATACATTGATATCTTTATGCTGCGTAGACCGTCGACGATAAAGTAACAAAAATACTTTTAGCAAAACGATAATATTTGCCAAACTAGACAAATATGGTAAATATAGGTTGCGCAAATGATTAAATAATGAATTACTCAACAATATTATGTAAATATCTTTATTATAAACTCAATGAATCATTTATTTTTTTGGCTTCGGGAATCGTAATTGCGTATGTTTAGCGGATAAGTCCTCTTAAGTCATCTTTTTGATATCCATGTTGCGAAGTAGAAGATCGTTCCATTTTAAATTACACAAATGTGATTTTACATAGTAGTTACTTTGGCCGCTAAACACGACAAATATGGACTTTCATACAACTATTGCCGACCGCTGCTCGACCAGTACAGCAAGTTCGATTTATCTCGAAGAAGGTTGTCAAAATAATGCTCAAATTTCCAAGCATGTTAGGGAAAGTAACGTTATTTATCTATCCCCAGGGTATAGCACCAGTCCTACCCCTATTCCGCGAGGCCATCCTCAACGGGCTGCCCGAGGACAAAGAGGCCGCCGCCCTGCTGCTGGGCGAGGTGATCCGGCTGACGTCGGCCGCGGCGCTGCAGCCCAGCGTGGTGCACGTGACGGGCCCGCTCATCCGCATCCTGGGCGACCGCTTCAGCTGCAGCGTCAAGGCGGCCGTGCTCGACACGCTCGCGCTGCTGCTGGCCAAGGTAGGTGGCGACGTGGAACGATGGAATGTTGAATATGCTGCCATGGACTTCAGGTGCATCCATCATGAGAAAGTTTTTGATCAAATTGGTCATTTTTTTCTCCGAAAACTGTGAAATTGTTACTATACGATTGTATAATTGGTATGTTTGATACCATAATAACAAAATTTAATAGCATCAATTTACTGGAGTTCCGCAAGGATCTATACTTGTCCTATTATTTTTTTACTAATATTTATTTTGTTGTGTTATTTCGATTAAATTATTCTCAAATCAGCAGAGATTTTAGTTTTAAACGTCATAATGTTTTTGAGTATTTACCTACTTTACTTTAGGCGCTTTGCACACGTAGCAACTTAAGTTTACAAAACTGACAACTTAGTTGAGGCAACCATCAACTTTTTTAGAAATTGCCACTTGCTGCAACTAGAGAATCTGCAATTGATGCAACTGGTAACCTTGTTGAAGCAACTATCAATTTTTGTAAATGTTCTAAAGGTTTCCAGTTGCAGCAACCACAAATTGGCCTTTACGGTTGTCGCAATTTTATGTGAACCTGGTTTGTTAGGTGAGTCCACTCAGTATTACGATGGACACCGGAGAGACAGCACTCGTTTAAATTATATTACGTCGGCGTCGCCGACACGCTGGCAACTACAACAAATTATTCGCAGCAATCGTCGGTTTTGGATTCATCCCTTCTTGCAAGATAGGACTAGATTTATTAACATAAATGAGCTTCAGAAACATAATGACAACTTTAAACAATATTTTAAAATGTCTGTTTACATATTTAATAAGTTGCTGGAAAGTGATTTAAAACTACAGAATACAGTGATGAGGGAAAGTACTACATTGGTTGAAAAGTTCGCGGCCTGGCCATTAAAAAAAAAACTTTTGTTATTTTTTCTGCCGTCATTTTGAACTGTCATTATTCAATTGTCAGCCCGCGAATTTTCAATTTGATATCTTGTTTAAATAAAATTTTACGAACAATATAAATACGTGTGTAGAACAAATTTTCACTAATGGAGAAATTTGAACAACGTGCTGTGATTAAATATTTGTTTAAAAAAAAGATTAACACCAAAGGAGATCCATGATGACATGCAAACAACATTAGGGGAATCTGCCCCGTCTTATACCACTGTGAAAAAATGGGTTGCAGAATTTAAACGTGGACGAGAGAACATCGAAGATGACCCTCGCTCCGGCAGGCCAATGACGTCTACGACCGAAGAAAACATCACTAAAGTGTGTGATCTCATATTGAAAGAACGTAGATTGACTATCAGAGAAATTGCAGACACTATAGGCATCTCATATGAACGAACGCAAAACATCATTGTCCATGAACTCGGCTTTTCTAAGGTTTCGGCTAGGTGGGTCCCCAGATTGCTTTCAGTAGAGCAAAAGCGAATTCGACTCACGATTTCTCGCGACTGTTTGGAGATGTTCGAGGCTGATCCACAAGGTTTTCTTGACAGATTTGTGACAATGGATGAAACCTGGGTTCACCACCCCAGAATCAAAACAACAATCCAAACAATGGAAAAAATCAGGTGAACCAACTCCGAAAAAAGCAAAGGCAATTCTGTCGGCTGGCAAGGTGATGGCATCGGTTTTTTGGGATGCTAAGGGTGTCATTATGGTGGACTACCTTCCAAAAGGCGAAACAATAAACTCTGCGTACTATAGCACCCTTCTGCGCCGTTTACGTGAAGAAATTAAACAGAAACGCCCAGGATTACTGAGAAAGAAAGTGTTGTTTCACCAGGACAACGCCCGAGTCCACACGTCTGTCGAGTCTATGGCTCAAATTCGTGATTGTGGTTTCGAATTGTTGCCACATCTAGCTTATTCTCCTGATTTGGCACTTTCGGACTTTCACCTGTTTCCAAACCTGAAAAAACACCTCGGTGGGCAGAAATTTTTAACGAATGAAGAGGTCGAAGCCGCTGTTAACCTGTATTTTGAAGACCTTGAGGAATCTTTTTTTAAAACAGGTATGGAAGCTCTGGAAAGCAGATGGAAGAAGTGCATAGAGCTAAATGGAGATTACGTCGAAAAATAAAAATATTTATGTATGTGCTTTATTCTGTTTTCTTGACTAGGCCGCGAACTTTTCAATCCACCCTCGTATATACCCCAAAGAACGACTTGCTATTGCTGATTTTAGAAACTTTTGTTAGCTGCGATTGTCAGTTGCAAAAACCAGCAACTTAATCAAAGTTGCTAATTGCGAGTTGCTGCAATCAGAAACTAACTCCTAACTAGAATTGCTGTGTACGCAATTCCATTGGAATAATATATGAACAGGGAGTTGTCAGTTGTCGGTTGTCGCAACAAGGCGCATGAAGTTTAGCGCCTTAGGGAACTGATTAAAAGTTTGGTTAATTGGTCGGCAGGTGGGCGTGATGCTGAAGCAGTTCCTGCCGCAGCTGCAGACGACGTTCCTGAAGGCGCTGCACGACCCGCACCGCGGCGTGCGGCTGCGCGCGGGCACGGCGCTGGCGCAGCTGGTGCTCATCCACACGCGCGCCGACCCGCTGTTCAGCGAGCTGTGCGCCGCGCTCAAGACGCCGGCCGACACGCGGGACACGCTGCTGCAGGCGCTGCGGTACGTACTGCCCCCGCCCCGCACACGCTCCTCACACGCGCGCCGACCCGCTGTTCAGCGAGCTGTGCGCCGCGCTCAAGACGCCGGCCGACACGCGGGACACGCTGCTGCAGGCGCTGCGGTACGTACTGCCCCCGCCCCGCACACGCTCCTCACACGCGCGCCGACCCGCTGTTCAGCGAGCTGTGCGCCGCGCTCAAGACGCCGGCCGACACGCGGGACACGCTGCTGCAGGCGCTGCGGTACGTACTGCCCCCGCCCCGCACACGCTCCTCACACGCGCGCCGACCCGCTGTTCAGCGAGCTGTGCGCCGCGCTCAAGACGCCGGCCGACACGCGGGACACGCTGCTGCAGGCGCTGCGGTACGTACTGCCCCCGCCCCGCACACGCTCCTCACACGCGCGCCGACCCGCTGCTACGTATATACTTCAACTGCGAAGTGCTATTTTACTCAGTTAGCTGAGAATTAACTGTACTGTCAAGAACGCATCTACTTTGTCCATTTATTGAATTTTTTTTTAAAAGAGTAAATTTCTTGTCCTAATTTAACTGGTTAGCAAGAGATGAGAAGATTCACCATTACGTCTGCTATTGAAATATCAGGTTTGTTACGGAATATCATGTGGTTATGATAAATTCAAATGCCTTTTCATTTATCATCGCAAAATATCACACTTGGGAAATAATTACCTTTTTAAATTGTATAATCTATATTTACTCACCATCTCAGCCCTGTACCCATCTTAAATGTAAACTAAACTCTCAACAATATAAAATTTCTAACCACGATATGTTGTACACGAACAGACTCCTCCTGATAGCGGGCGGCAGCAAGGTGTCCGAGCCTCTGTCGCTGTCCCTGCTGGCTACACTAACTGGCGGCCCCCTCGACATGGGCGGCGCGGGCGCGCTGGGCGCGCTGCTGCCGGCGCTGCGCGAGCCGCACCGCGCGGCGGCGCTGGCGCACCACGTGCTGGCGCCCAGCGACGACCCCGCGCTGCAGGACTTCCGCCTCGCCGCGCTCACCGTGGCGCTGCGGACGGCGCCCGCTGAACTATACACGTAACTATACTTCAATCAATTCATCCTCATTGCAAGGACTTGTTGTGATTTATGGCCCAATAGAGGGCCTTTAAACTGTCTGATAAAGAGAGGATTTGGAGTGTAACCATTTTCGGGAGCTGAACTACATTAATATTTTTATAATTTTAGGAAAACTTACAGCGAAGAAGCATTTTTAAGTAGTAATACTACCAGATAAGGCAAATTACAACTTTCACTTATAAACGAGATCATTTAAGTTCTCATTGTTACCAACCTCTTTATATGGATTGATTATTATTACTTACATTCGAAATGGACTAGCATTTTTGTGACTGTCTAATGAAAACTTTATCAAATAATGAATAAAAAATATGCAAGTAGAGAGTTGTCAAGTTTTAGGGCCAAAACTATGTTACGCGGATTCACGGGCCATACGGGAGTACCTCGTTCTGTGATCCCGACTGGGTATCCTTCGCTGACTGACAGGTCTCAAGCGACAAACGCTAGCATTGGGCCTTCTTCTCGGTATTATTACACGGGTACCTATTAGTTAAGCGAAAGTGAACTCGCTTATTAATACGCTACTGGGTTCGCACGGATGTTTCCTTAACGCTGTTTTGGCCTTTAGTAAGTTTTTTACAATACTAGTTTTAATATTGATGCGGATATAAGAATGCGTGTAATTTCCCCAGCGGAGCCCTTGCGGAGCGCATAGACAAGGCTGTGGTGGCGGCGGCGGGCAGCGAGCGCGCGGCGCTGGCGGCGCACGGCGTGCGCGCGGCCGCCTTCCTGCTGCGCCACGCGCGCCGCGCGCCGCCGCCGCCCGTGCTCACCGCGCTCGCCCGGGTCAGTACATTGGCTGTACTTACTGTAACGTAGACAGATTCCTGTTCCTGTTTAAAAAATGCCATGAAGTTACTCTGTAACGCTAGGCGATTAGAACGAGATGCATGTTTTACATCAAAAACCAAAAGATTATGTAGAGGAAGTAATTATATTTTAGAGTTTGTTCCTTTCTGATTGCCTCGATTTTTAGAGATATTAAAATATTCTTTGTCAGTTGTTACCATATATGAGGTGGGTATAAATTAGCTCAATATGTTAAAAACTACCAATTTGTCCAGTACACGGTCATAACATAATGCATAATGTTATATATTGACAGAGCATGAACCACCCCAGCAACGAGGTGAAGCAGGTAGTGGGGTCGGCGTGCGGGCTGGTGGTGGCTGCGGCGCTGGCGGACTCGGAGGCGCCGGCGCAGGCGCAGACGGACGTGCTGCGCGCGCTCGTGCCCGCGCTCGTCAACGGCACCAAGGAGAAGCAGCCGCTGGTGCGCGCGCAGGCCGAGCTGGCGCTGCGCGCGGCGCTGGGCGAGGCGGCGGCGGCGGCGCGCGCGCACGCGGCGCTGGACGCGGGCGCGGGCGGCGCGCTGGCCGACGTCATGGCGCGCCTCACGCGCCGCGCCGCCGACGCCGCGCCGCCCGCCGACGACGACCTCGACGTCACGCTCGTCACTTGAGCTCTATATACCTATACCTTTATCATTATACGCGTCTTTCATTTACTACACCACCTCGACATGAAACCCTGTACGACATTTTATTAATCAGTCATATAACAAGCCGATAGGTGTATTAATTAATATTACTAGATATATTTAAAATATTTTCTGAACTTGATTTTACAGATTCACTGCCACCATAATCCGCTATGACTCCTGTAAACCTTTAGGCTGATTAAGTTATTAAACAAAGAGAGTCGTGACACAAAGACTCAACTATACAACATGTTTTTGTTTATGCGAAACCTAAATCATAGGTCAAATATTTTTAGTAACAAATATACAAAAAATTCATCTTCAAACTCTTCTCATAAAATATAACATAGTATAAAAACTGTTGCAATCGATTCCAAACAAACTATTTTTAGGTTTCGTGTAAACAAAACATAATGTTGCACAGACTCGTTAGTATTCATTAATACATAGATTTGTTATTTCTAAGTTTTTGTTAGAATATTTGATAAATTACCGTTTCTATTCACATTTCTATACACTATCTATGGTTAAATTATTTAGTTTATCAAACTTGTTTCATTAAATAAACTAAATTACAAAATAGAAACATTCGTAATACTTACAAATAATTGTACATCGTGTTGAGGACAATACACTGTATTTATAAGGGGGGTGGTAAGATTGAATGGGGTAATTTACTTTGTGGCTTCTATTAATTTGAGTTGAAACACAAAGAAGTATCTTTTTGTATCTGAACATTGCTATTCTTCAAATCCATTTAAAATATAGAATTACGCTAGGATTAATACAAACATGAATTATCTAATAAAAACAAACAAAAAAAATCAAACAAGCTCGGATTAAGGAGTTACTGATGGATGAGATCAGTTGTGTACGGTTTACGAAACCGCACAATATTTCACAACATGCATCCGCGACTCAGCACTTATTATATTATATTTAATTTTGTATTATAAGTTAGTTCACCTAACGCATTCGAGCTAGCAACATTTGACTGATACTTAACTAATAATTGTGAACCAATAAACAAACTGATTTAAACAGTGTTCTTACTACGCACCTACTCTATCAACTATCCAACAATTAAAGTGTGTAGAGTGACCTACAGACACCCTGCACATCTTTTTGGTCCTTCGAGCGTCTTTAGTGCTTTTGGTGAGTTTTGAGTGTGTTAGCAATCGGTTCGCTGGCCTTCCACAAGCGGACCTCCCCAGCGAATTGAGAAGGTGCTTATATCACACTTGAGAGCTTGCCTGGAGCGCTATTAGACAGAACCAGCACATTGAAAAACTAAGAAGAAAACTACAACTATGAGTTCAATGGAAGATTTAATTGCCAACCAACAGCAAATAACAGAGGCGATGCAACAGCATCTGCGTAACTTCAAGAAAGATTCAGCTGAACGGAAAACTGAATCTTATATTAAGAAACGTCTTGAAATTTTAGATGCTTACTGGAGCGAATTTCAAGCAAACCACAGCTCTTTACGAACATGTGAAGATCAAAACTATACCTACTTTGCGGAAAACCAGTATCAAAAAGCAAAAACTTTTTACAACGAAGCTCGAACAATTATTCAACAAGCCAACATCGCCGAAACTACGCGTAACCCTACCCGAAGGGATTTTTCACCAAACCCGAACATACATGTTAGTGATACTCAGCCTGCAGAACATTCTATAGCTAGATCTATCAAATTGACATCCCAAGGAAACCCAAGTAAATTTGAAGAAATGCTGCGTAAACAAAAAACTAATTTTAAAGCTTTTTCCCGAACTATTTCTTGTGTAAACCTGGAAGAAATTAATGAAAAGTGGGAATTCCAAGATGTTTTGTCGAACATTAAATCGAGATGGAAAACCATCGACTCACTTCATTGGGAGATCGACAGCGAAGCTATAGCTCTAGACGAAGAATATGAAGAAACCTTTGAAAGGTACGAACAGAAATACAACTCTATGAAAAAGGCTATAAATAGTAAAATGTGGTCAGTCTCTCATAAAGAAAAATCAACACCCCAAATGGAATTACCTACCTTCAGCGGCACTTATCAACACTGGATTAGCTTCAAGAACTTATTTACAGAAACAATACATACAAACCCTTCTCTATCCAACGCTCAGCGGATGCAGTTTTTGAAGTCCAAGGTTAAGGGAGAAGCTGAAAAACTGATTCAACACTTATCAATCAGTTCCGATAATTACCAAGCATGTTGGGAGATCCTAAATAACAGATACAACAATAAAAAACTTATATTTTCAACTCATCTTAATGCTATCTTGAACCTGCCTACTTTACAATATCAAACTACTGCAGCTATCAAAAGAGTTCATGACACAGCAAATGAATCTATTAACGCCATAAAAAACCTAGGAGTCGAAATATCTACTTGGGATCCAATCCTTGTACATCTACTGGCGCAGAAATTAGACAACGATACTTATAATGACTACGTGGAATCTCTCAGAGAACCAAGGGAGCTGCCGACTTTATCAGAATTTTTAAAATACCTAGAAACCAAATTTACATCTTTAGAAACCGGACGTCGCAAACAAGAACGACCTTCGACTGACTCTCAGCATCAACAACAACGTGGAACACCGAATACCAGATTTTTATCAACATATAAAACATTCCGTGCCAAACAACAATTTAACTCGAACCCTAAAACGAGTGACCTAAATAATTACTCAATATTCAACAACAAGACCAACAAAAGCGTACCAAGTCACGTAAAGTGCCCACTTTGCAATAATGAACACGGGTTATTCCATTGCAACGAGTTTATTAAATTACAATTAAATGATCGGCGGAAATTGATTGCGAGATATAATGTGTGCAAAAACTGTTTATTCGATCACAAAGGCCAACTATGCAATTCTGAAAAAAGGTGTCGCACGTGTAATGGTCGCCATCATACTTTACTTCACTACGACACAAATATTAATTCAACAACTAGCGGCAAAACCGATAATAACATAAACCCGATTGCTTCGACGTCAAGTTCAAACGCTTCTATCGAAGATATCTCTGAAACTCTATTAGCAACTGCCATGGTCAAGGTCAGAGCTCATGATGGCTCAGAAATAATTCTTCGAGGGCTGATCGATCAGGGATCACAGGTATCTCTTATAACTGAGAACGCCGCCCAGATGCTCAAACTACCCCGTCAAAAATGTAAGGGTGTAATTTTTGGAGTAGGAGCGCGAGAAAACAACTGCAAAGGTGCGATAGCTATAACATGTTCATCTTTAAACGATAACTATACATTTGAAACCGCTATCTACGTAATGCGAAACTTAATAAATAACCTACCAAACAGATCTTTTTCAAAACCAAACTGGAAATACCTGGAAGGTGTTCAATTGGCTGACCCTGACTTTCATATTAGCCGACCAGTCGATATACTATTTGGAGCTGACGTATACTCCAAAATTATACTCGGCGGTATAATAAAAGGAGATGAAATGCAGCCGATCGCACAACAATCACTACTTGGTTGGATTTTGTGTGGTAATATGAAATCCTTCCAATGCAACGTCGTACTGAACAACCTTGAAGATATAAGTAGATTTTGGACTATAGAAGACATAACAGAGAGCTCTGAACTAACTTCGAATGACCTTTACTGCTTACAACAATACCGAACCGAGACCAAACGCCAACAGGACGGCCGCTACATCGTCAGACTGCCCCTGCATCCTGATATCGATGAGAAACTGGGAGAATCGAAACGAAGAGCGACTGCACAACTTTTTCAATTGGAAAAGAGATTTGAAAGATTAGAAAAACTATCTAATGACTATAAACTATTTATGTTAGAATACGAACAATTAAATCAAATGAAGTTATGCAAAAGTAATACGATACCTAACTATTATTTTACACATCACGCCGTCGAACGTGCCGACTCTCTCACGACAGCTTTACGTGTTGTTTTTAATGGAGCCGCAAAAACAACCTCTGGATTAAGTTTAAATGATTTGATGTACAGAGGCCCAAACTTACAAGCAGATTTACAATCACTAATTTTGAGATTCAGACAATACAATACTGCATTTACTGCTGACATAGAAAGATTTTTTAGGCAGATCCTATGTCATGAAGATGATCAAAAGTATCAAAAACTTTTATGGAGAGAAACACCTAACCTACCAATTCGGGAGTATGTTCTAACCACAGTAACGTACGGCACTAAGGCCGCACCATTTCTAGCCATGATGACTTTGAAGCAATTGGCAAAGGACGAACGGCACAACTACCCCGAGGCTGCTGCTATCCTGGAGACTTCATTTTACACTGATGATCTCCTGTACTCTACAGATGACCTTCAAACAGCGATCAAAATTAAAAATGACTTGATAAAGTTACTCAAGTCTGGCGGCTTTAATTTACGCAAATGGTCGTCAAACAAGTGTGAACTATTGAATGAAAACCCTACAAACAAACAAGAAACGTTCGATTTTCGTCACCAAGAGTCAACAAAAACCTTAGGCCTGAAATGGGACCCTAAAGAAGATATTTTTACATTTAAATTAACTATCAACTTAAACTCAACTAAACCTGTAACAAAACGATTACTGCTCTCTGAAATATCGAAAATTTTCGATCCTGAAGGATGGTTAAGCCCAGTGACCACGAAACTAAAACTTATTTTTCAACATGTATGGCTGGAAAACCTACGATGGGACGATAAAGTACCGGATTCTATTAATAAAGAATGGTCAAAAATAAAAACTCAACTTGCCACAATTAACGACATAAAAATACCAAGATGGTTACACATCAAACGAAACGATCCAATCCAGCTGCACGGGTTCTGCGACTCATCTGAAAAGGCCTATGCTTGCGTTATTTATTGCAAGGTAAACCAAGACGCAGTTACCTTAGTAGCTGCCAAATCTAGGCTGGTACCTTCCAAGAAAATTATGTCATTACCTAGACTGGAACTATGCGCAGCACTCCTGCTATCAACTTTAATGAAAAAAGTACTAAAGACACTTAGCGGCGATCATGAAATAACTGTATATGGATGGTCCGACTCCACTGCTGTACTCGGCTGGTTATACGGCGACTGCAATCGTTGGAAACCATTCGTCTCAAACAGAGTACAAAAAATTACAACTATAATGTCTCCAAACTGCTGGAGCTACGTTAATACTTCTGAAAACCCAGCTGACTGTGCCAGCCGCGGAATAACTCCTACTCAGCTAAAAGAACATGTCCTATGGTGGCAAGGACCTCACTGGCTTCGCACTTTCCAACCTGAAACAGAAAGACCACAATCATTTCATACAAAAGAAGAAATTAAAACTAAAAAACAATTACAAACAAACGTCGCATTACGTCATAGATCGGACTTCATCAATGAAATACTTACACGAAACAGCTGTTTGACTCGAGTTACACATGTTATCGCATGGGTATTACGCGCGATCTCACGTAACAAACAACAGAGCCCAAACTATCTTACTTCAGCTGAAATAAAAAGGGCTAGAAATCTAATTATAAAACACATTCAACTTACCTCGTTCGAAGATGAGATTTTGAGCCTGAAACAAAACAGAGAATTAAACCGAAAAAGCCAAATTTTACCTCTCAACCCCTACCTGGATCAAGATGAACTTCTGCGAGTAGGAGGACGTATTAAAAATGCATATATTGATGAGGATCAGAAGCATCCCATCATCATACCACACTCAAGTCATTTCACGGACATGTTGATCGATCAAGCTCATAAACTAGTATTCCATGGTGGCGCGCGACTTACATCAGCAAACTTAAGAAAACAATACTGGATAATTGGTGGCAATAGAGCTGTCAAAAAACGACTTTATAAATGTGTAAAATGCCGAAAACAAAACCCATTACCACAACATCAATTAATGGGGGACCTACCGGCCGCAAGATGTAATCCGACACGCCCGTTCTTTCATACGTCTGTTGATTACACAGGATACATTGACATAAAAACTAATAAAGGCAGAGGTGTAAAAACAACGAAGGGCTACGTTGCAGTTTTTGTTTGTATGGTGACGAAAGCCGTCCACCTGGAACTAGTCTCGGACTTAAGCTCAACAGCGTTTTTATCAGCCCTAAAAAGGTTAGCTGCCCGGCGTGGAGCTCCGTGTCACATGTATAGTGACAATGGCACTAACTTCGTCGGAGCCAACAAAATTCTAAAACAAGAATTCATTAACCTGAAACAAACACTAGACCGTGACTTCTATTCAATCATTGCTGATATGAACATTGAGTGGCACTTCAATGCCCCGTCGTGGCCAAGTGCTGGAGGGCTCTGGGAGGCAGCCGTGAAGAGCCTAAAGTACCATCTACGACGCGTCATTGGGGAGCAAAAACTAACTTTTGAGGAGATGTCGACAGTTCTGGCACAGCTGGAAGCCTGTCTTAACTCGAGACCATTAGCAGCGCTTACCGAGGATCCTGAAGATGTTGATTTTTTAACTCCATCTCATTTCTTGTCAAGCGGACCCTCATTAACAATCAATGAAACAGAAACAGACAGTCGAACACGATGGCATCTCGTACAGAAAATATTTAAGGATACCTGGAACCGATGGCAGTCAGAGTATCTAACTACGCTGTCTACCCGAAGCAAATGGCAACAAAAACATGAAAATATGAAAACTGGTGACATCGTAGTTATTCGGGAAGCGAACTTACCTCCTGGAAAATGGGCCCTAGGTCGTATAATCGACCTTCATCCAGGAAAAGACGGCCATGTTCGCGTGGTCACATTGAAAACTAAAAATGGAGTTATGAAACGCCCGATCATAAAACTATCGAAACTACCTACAGAAGAAAAAACTGAAAATACAGAAACAAACCAACAAAACACTAACGAACAACCTAAAATGACAACCAAAACAACAAAACGGACCAGTAACCGAAAATGGAAATGCAACCTTATTCTTGCACTAACATCTCTTTTTACATTATTTGCACCCGCCCAGTGTACCTACAGCCTAACGAACATAAATTCTAGTCAAAGTATTTATTTTGACAAGGTTACAGACATGCATTTGATCCGTGATGACTGGAACTTAATTGTTTATTTCGATATGAGTCCATACTGGAACGGAATGAACATCTTCAATACCTACTTAACAAACTTAGAAAAAATATGTTATGAGTCACCACAACGTCACCAGTGTGACATCATACTTTTACAACTACGTCATGGAAGCACGGAATTAAATCACTACAACAACTTACTATTGAATCAGCAGTTCACACGCTCGAGGCAACGCCGAGGCCTTATCAACGGCGTGGGCTACTTAGCTAATTTTATGTTTGGAGTACTCGACGAACAGTTTGCTGAAAAATATGAAAATGATATCAGCTTGACCAGGAAAAACGAAAAATATCTAATGTCACTGTGGAAAAATCAAACTTCATTATTGGAAGCTGAAAATAATATATTAAAACGAGTAGAACAGACAATTGAAAAACAACATAAAATGTTTAATCAGCACATCATCGCCTTGGATAAAGCTGCGAACACAATGGCTTCAAAAATAAATGACATGGAAAATACTAACAACTTTATTTTAACATCGATAATCGCAAACAGTATTTTATTTGATTTGAAAAATCTTCAAGAAACTCTCTTAGATACTGTGACAGAGATTCATTACGGAAATTTGAATATTCATCTTTTGAGCCCTGATCAACTTACTGAAGAATTAAACATCATTTCTGGAAAACTTTCTAACGATCTCGCACTTCCGATAGAAAACATACACTCAGACTTAAGAAATCTTTACCATCTTCTGAAAATCAAGGCCAGGATGACCAAAAATTACTTCATTTTTGAAATAAAATTACCTTTAGTGACCCGAGATAACTATGAGATATACAAATTGATCGCAGTACCTCAAAGATTTAATGATTCCATGGCAAAAATTCAACCCATCGATGACTACTTAGCAATAAATCTACAGAAAGACGCCTATATGCCCCTGTCAGAAAATGAACTACGAACATGCATACCATACAACACCGATTCTTACATATGTCCTCTGAAACAGCCGATATATCACATGAATGCAAATGAAAATTTTTGTATCAAAATCAAAGGAGAAAATACCTGTCAAACAAAACTCTCAACTTGTACGGACATGTGGACACAGCTTTATAAATTTAATTATTATTTATTCTTCGCTTGCCGACAGCGTACAATACGAATCATATGTGAGACTCAAGTTACAGCCGAGCGACTCGACAATGCCGGTGTTATCGCGCTCGCGCCAGGCTGCGTCATCAAGGGCGATGCCTTCACTGTATTTTCGCATCGTCAGCAATCAAATACTATAACATTACAACCAGCTGTTCTTAAGGTCGACGTACCATCAATTAACAACATTTTTAATATAACTGTTCCCACATTTAAATCCTTTGATGAATCGGAGAACACGTTTCTGACCAAACAAATTGAGTCCATGGACAAACAAATTAAAGAAATGAAAGACAGCGGCGTCGAATTAGCAACCGATAATATATCCATCCATGATATGCACCAGTACGTTGTACTATATGTACTGGCAGTCGTGATCATACTCGCCACTTGTATTTACTTCCGGCGGCGGGTACGTTGCTCTGCAACACTTCCGAGCTCCTGCCGAGGACACTCTACTCCTAGCGAACCTGCGATAGAGCTGAGACGATTACCAGCAGTCCCCAGAAGACAACTTGCGAACATGACGTCATCGAAAGCTCGCGTGGACAAGGCCACGTCGCCGAATATCAACCGTGTATTTAGTTTAACTGATAGTGATTAGGGAAGTGTTGTGTGAAATTAATTATTTTAAACTAGAGACTTTAAGTTAATATTTTTTACCTATAATGTTATTTCATCTTGCCCTCGGGAGCATGTACGGTTTACGAAACCGCACAATATTTCACAACATGCATCCGCGACTCAGCACTTATTATATTATATTTAATTTTGTATTATAAGTTAGTTCACCTAACGCATTCGAGCTAGCAACATTTGACTGATACTTAACTAATAATTGTGAACCAATAAACAAACTGATTTAAACAGTGTTCTTACTACGCACCTACTCTATCAACTATCCAACAATTAAAGTGTGTAGAGTGACCTACAGACACCCTGCACAAGTTGCCTGGTTTTATACTACTGCAATGGCTATATACCGTCCATGGTGTTTTAAGGATACTGATCTAAACATGATTATATTTTTTTCGTTTTAGAAGAATATTAATATTTTAATGAACTATGTAATATACAGGGTGGGGTGGTGGGTCACTTTCGAAATTCCAGGACTTTCAAGATAATACATGAAGAGAAAAAATATAATAAAATATAATATTTATTACTTACTCAGTAAACTTAACCGAAAGTTAAAGAATTAATTACGCGAAGCATAGTTACACTAGCGTAGGTACTTACCACGGACATCGCTATTAACACAGAATAGACGACTTCACGAACGGTTGAACACATTTGCTTCAAAATGGGTGGGGTAATAGCGTAGAGGATAGGGACATACTACTTAGTGCGGGTGGAGGCATACTACTTTGTGCGCGCCGCGATCCGCTTGCCAACACTTTATTTATTTATAGGGAATTCTAGTGAAAATTAAGTACCTACCTACTTTTATTACATGATTATGATCAGAAACGAGTATCGAGTGATCTCCTTCAAAATCTAAAACTTGTCATCATTCGCCCTGTATAAGATTAATAATAATAGATCAGTATTATTATACGTGAAAAGTATATCAATATGTGTCACGGCCTTCTGCCCGGCCATACTTACAGATATATTTTCACTTTCACTATAATCATATTTAGGCCATATCATTCTGAAACTTCTTTTACAAGTTCTACGCTAATTCTACACTCCTCAGATTGGATCGCGTTGGAGTATTGGATGAAATTCGACTATGCTCCGATATATTATTGCAGCTAGTACTGATGATCTAAACTACAGATATTTTTTAACGATTGTTGAAATTTAGATCTTTTGACTACCTACTTGGAAAAAAAGAATATCAAGCCACCAATTTGGTCTCCTACGCTACGTCTCCACTACTGAAGCTGTTCATGAGCAAATAATGACCTTGTTTCAAATCTGGGAGAAAAAGTGCATTTAATTTTCGTAGATTTAACAAAAGATTGACACGAATTCGATTCCCATCCTTATCAGCAGACTTAACGACATGGGAATTTCTCAGCTCACTCTCTTCCAAATATCTTACTTCGCTATCGATCGAGTTATTAGCTCAAAGCTTTTCGAAATTCCACGAGGAAGTCTTTTATAACCCACTTGTTATCAATGGGTTATAAATGGTTCATGTATTTAATGTCTAAGGGACGAACCGCTTTTTCATTCGCTAGAGG
This sequence comes from Stenoptilia bipunctidactyla, assembly GCA_944452665.1. Lineage (NCBI taxonomy): Eukaryota > Metazoa > Arthropoda > Insecta > Lepidoptera > Pterophoridae > Stenoptilia > Stenoptilia bipunctidactyla. The sequence goes on from OX101732.1 coordinate 1,266,715, forward strand.
CCTGCAATGACCTATAATTATATAAGTAGTTTCCCAGTGAACACTCCATCCACGTTAATCCACGTTAAACGTCACCATTAGATACCTATATCTCTCCAAAGCAATGTCCACAACTATTACCCCCTACAACTATTTACTTCTTCAAATAACTAAAAAACACATTATTGTCAAGTCCAGAAGTAACGTCGTGATGCTGAATTGAAAGTCCTGAATTGTTGAATTCCAATAGTTATTGAATTGTGCTTTGGGCTATTGAGCAATTGATGCGGTTAGGCAGCACGAGCCCTATGATGTAATGAGTAACAGTCAATTAAAAAGGCTAACTCTGCTTAGCTACGACGAAACCGAATTTTAAACCACTAGGTACTTAGTAAATGAATTTATAAAATAATCCGATTTACAAGCTACTAATATGCTCAAACTGATTTCTCGCGAAATAAATGTATGAGCTGTATTATTAATTGCTTATAAGCATTTTGAATGTTGTAAGTATGCCCCCATATTCATAACAAAACGAGTGAAGTTAACAGAGGTTTTTAAAGTGTTTTGTTTCTTGCAGTCTTTTGCAAAATGAACGTATATGAGAGTCTATTGTTCTTTTATGAATAAGAGGGTTGGTGTTTATTTAAATTTATCATATTATACTCGTGTATCTCTGTTGTCCTTAACAAAGGCTTGGCCTTTAGGGATTTCATTGACATCTTGTCTATAACTATCAAATAATTAATAAAATTTGTATTTGTATATTGTAATTTAAGGTACATTTTTATTGATGACTAAATAAATAAATATTGAAAAATATATACATTATATTATTATTTAACACTAGATGCAGTACCCGGCTCCGCTCGGGTGTACTTTAGCTTTAAGTTATTGGATGAAATCTTTGCGTATTTTCACAACTTTGCTGACAAAATCAGTCTTATTTTTGCCCGTAAAAAACAATGGTTATAACAAACTTTCACCCTTTATTAAAACCCTTTAGGGGTTGATATTTGAAAAAAACATAGCGTATGTTTGAACCTTGGTTATCTACTAACTAATAATGAACGGACAAGAAATTATGTTATGCCCGCTCGCAGCGATCAGTCACTGCTTTAAAAGAAATGAATAAGTAACTCACCAAAATCCAGCAATCACGCACAAACAACGCCGTTCAAGGCGGCGTGGCGGCAAGTATATAGATAATCAGGAGGGGAATATTATATAGATAGGAACGGGGATATGTTTATAATACTTATATGTAATATTACGCAGATTGCACTATCCTTTTGAGTTTTTGCGAAACAATACTGATTTCCAAAGCTGCACAGTCAATTCAATTCACCGAAAAACATAAGTAAACCTCGAGGCGCCAATTCAGAGAGAGTAACCAAATTCACAATATACTTTGACGTTTTGACCTCTGTCAAAAAAACAATTCGTCTGCGTTCATTGCAGCAAAACCACCGACTAGCGCCACCTATGGTAACTGGCGCGAACATCCCCCCGCCCCGGACAGTAACAAACGGTCCGACAACTCAATCCAGTGGGAGGCGAGAGAGGGTAGCGACTGCGCTCTTCAAAACAGAGTCACCCACAAGGACATCAGCAAGCCTGGGGACGCCATCCGACCCCGGATAAAGTTCAACAATGCGTCCAAGACGCCAGCGGAGCGGTGGCAGATTTGGGTCCTTGATCAACACGAGGTCTCCGACCTTCGGTGGGTTCGTCTTGTCAGACCACTTGACCCGCTGCTGTAAGATATGCAAATACTCCAAATGCCAACGGCGCCAAAAACTCTGCGTGAGCTGCTGGAGCAATTCAAATCGCGAGAGCCGTCCGGAATTTATATCTAAATACGGATATTCAGGCAGGGCGTTAAGGGGTCTGCCGATCAAAAAATGGCCCGGCGTAAGGGCTTCCAAATCATTCGCATCAGAAGATAGGGGACACAACGGACGCGAGTTGAGAACCGCCTCAACCTTACAAAACACGGTCGCGAGTTCCTCAAAAGTTAGGATTGTTTCCCCAACAACACGACGAAGGTGAGTTTTGGCGGACTTCACAGTTGCCTCAAATATCCCTCCCCAGTGGGGACAGGACGGCGGTGAGTATTGCCATCGCACACCTCTACGAGAAAGTGTGGAGCCGATTTCAACATTGCTCCTATCCAAAAATTCGTAAACCTCCCTTAAATACCTATCGGTACCCTTGAAATTGGTCCCACAGTCGGATCGAATCAAAGAAGGCAGTCCGCGACGCGAAACAAATCTGCCGAGCGCAGCGACAAAGGCTTCTGTCGAGAGAGCACTAACCACCTCGAGGTGGACAGCTTTAGTGGCTAAACAAACAAAAACGCACAAATAGGCCTTCTCGGTCTTAGCGTTACGGAGACGTGAAGCTTTAATCGTAAAAGGTCCCGCAAAATCCGTACCAACCCCGGCAAAGGGCAGCGATTCAGTGACGCGATCCGCAGGCAAATCTCCCATTTGGGGCTGCGTAAGGTTAGCCTTAAGGCGATAACAGGGGAGGCAGCGAAAGATGACATATCGTATCGCTCTCCGTGCCGACAAAATCCAAAACTCCCGCTGGAGGATCGCAGTTAAAGCATTACATCCGGCATGTGCATTTTTCACATGGCGGTCTGTTATCAACAATTTCACCAGGGGGCCGTCTTTCGGGAGCAAAAGAGGATGACGGGCCCCAAAAGGTAGCTGAGCATTCCTAAGGCGGCCTCCAACACGTAACAGGCCCTTGTCGTCCAAGAAGGGACTCAAGCGCCCTAGGGGTCCCTTCAACTTAGACGTACGTTGGCGGAGGGCCTTTAACTCAGCAACGAATGCACGCTCCTGGACTATCCGCACCCAAAAAACCAGAGCGACATTACGCTCCTGCGGAGATAATATCGGAGTCTTAATTTTATTCCGGGGATTACGACAATTAAAGATGAATCGTCGTATCCAGGCCGTGACACCTAGCAATTTATCCAACGAACTGTAACGTTCGAGAAGGGACTCCCAGTCTGGAGCCGCTAAAGTTTCAACAACGTTGACCTGCATTCCGAGGGTAGGTGATCTGCCCATTGCAGGTGTGTGAGGCCAAAATTCCTCAGACCATAATAACCACGGTGGGCCCCACCATAGGTGGTGGTCCACAAGCGCTGGCGCCGCGCAGCCACGAGAGGCGCAGTCTGCGGGGTTCAATTCGCCAGGCACATGACGCCAAATCAACTGGGCCTTCGATGCCTGAATTTGAGACACCCGGTTGGCCACAAATACCTCAAGGGTATGGACTGAACCTTTCAGCCAACAAAGGACCACCTGACTGTCACACCAAGCAAAAACCGAATCAAGGTGGACACTTGTTCCCAGGGTCTCGACAACGTGGTTAAGCAATCGAACCAACAGAGTAGCCCCAGACAACTCCAACTTCGGAATGGTCAATCGAGTCCGAAGGGGGGCAACCTTACTTTTGGCCGTAACCAGCTGGACATCGACAACGCCTGTCGCATCAACCGTCCTAATGTACACGGTTGCCGCGTATCCAATCTCAGACGCGTCATAAAAAACCGTTGTAAAATATCCGTCAAGGTAGAACCAACAGTGAGGTCACTATCTACCGAGGGAAGGTCCGGGACGTCTCTGACTGGTCCCATTACTACATGACCCAATGACGTTGGTATGGCTACAAATCAAATCAAATCAAATCTGCACCTAAGGCAGCTGGCCAACCACCGTTCTAAACACGATCGCCGAAGATCCAATTTTCGGCTTCAAAGAAAAGTGGGGGGAGAAGGAGAACAAGACCTGACCGATCGGATTCGAAATCCGCAGGTCTCCAACGCCCCGTACCGCTTCGCGATGCGGCCCCAATTTTAAGCCCAACTGTCGGGCGGGCCAATAAGACATTATACAACCCTGAGCTCCCGAATCCAAAAGTGCACGCACGGTGACAGTATTCCCTTTCGGGCCCCAAACAAGCACGGAGGCTGTTGGCAACAGCACATACTCCGGTGGGGGGGTTGCGTCCGACAGCAGCGTTAATGTAAATCCGGAGGGGGCGATCCCTCCCCCCGTTCCACATTCGAGTGTGCTGAGAGCCGAGGGGGGAGGTCATAGCGGGCGAGGGGGTCCCATTCTGGAGCATGAGGTCCCCGTCGAACCCTACTCCGAGGTACCGCATGATATCCATGACGCGCGTACGGGGGGACATACTGTCCCAACCGAGGATACTCCAACAAAGGAGGGGAGAACCGTTTCGCCCTCCTATTCGCGTCCCCAATCGCCACCGCTATGTCACGTGACCCCAGGTCACGTGGGGAGATACCCCCCCTCCCGTGGGGGGGGGTAACCCGTCTCCGTTCGCCTCCAGCCCGGGAGGTCTGACCTTGTCTTCCCCGAGGAGGCATAATTCCCGACAAAACCTCAGGAGAACCAGCCTGGCGCGCGGGGCCCCCGCCCGTGCGCGAGTCATTTGAGCCCCTATCGCTCGCGGAGCCATTGCAGTTCAAACAAAGGAGGGGGTGATGCCTCCCACCGCAGTGGCCACAATGACCGGCCCGGGTACACATCGATTGAATGTGATCCCCCAAACACAAATAACACCATGCGCGTTGCTTGGCGATGGCTCTCCGACCCGCAATACGGAGCCCACCGAACTTCCCGCAAGCACGCACATCGTGTCCCTCCCCTTTGCAATATCGGCACCGTTGTTGCGGTGAGGGGGGGTTGTCCCGCCGGACAGCAGCATATTGATGGGTCGGGCGCCGGGGTGGTCCTCTTGCTTCCACTGAACGACCCACGCTAGGACCCGGTGTAGGATCCGCCAACCTGTCCGTGACCCTGCACTCGTCCTCCAAAAAACGAAGGAGGTCCGAGAAAGGGGGGAGGTACGAGGCACTATTTCCTCCGTACCTCTGCTCAAACCGACCCTTCATCTCGGCGGGCAGCTTCGTCAGGACGATGTGCAGCAGGATGAAAGACCACTGGTCCACCGGCAAATCCAAGCGATTCAATGAATTGACCGCAGTCAACAGCGGGTTGACTAACTCCTTCCTTAAGGAGGACACTCTGGTAACTCTGGGCAAACCCAAAATGCATGCCACATGAGTGTCCGCTAGTAAGCGGACATTCTGGTACCGCTCAATTAACAACTGCCGAGCAACCTGATAATTGGCATCGCTAATAATGAGGTGCTGGACAACCGAGCTGGCTTCTCCACTAAGAGCGGAGCGTAAATAAGCCAGTTTCTGGCTTGGCGACAAATCCTCCCTCGAGTCCACCAAACTATCGAATAAGTTGATGAACCCCATCCAGATGGTGAGGTCACCATTGAAGTTGGGGATCTCCAAGGTGGGCAATCTTCCCAACAAAGCCGGCGGGGTTGGTTTAGTCTCCCCGCTCAAAGCCGGCTCTCCCCTGTGAGCAGCCAGGATCCCCTTGGCAGCCTCAGTAAGTTGATCAGCCAATTCAAAGGCCTGGTCAACATCCCGTTCAAATTCCTCCAGGAGGGCCACATCATCAACTGAATCCTCCATCATGTGTGTACGGAACTCAGTGGCATGTTGTTCCAATTCCTGAAGTCGGGCAGGCAATCCCTCATATCGGGTTAACAGGGCCTGAACCCGGTCCGTCCTAACAATGAGGGCCACTGCCCCAGCAAGCCAACGCAAAATACCACGGACCCCTGCCCTTGCCGTGGTAAGTGGATTGGGACTCATAGTAATTAACCGACAATAATTACTTTAACAATAATTAATTGAACTAAATTCAAAACAAAATCAAAAAGAAAACAAAGTTTAGAAATAAATTAAAAGGAAACTCAACTTAAAACAATAACCTTCCTTTGTGCGCTGTTGGTTAAAAGGCAACTCTCCAAATCAAATCTCAATTATTAAAAGATAACAAAACACCAAATACAATGAAATTATAATATTGTCAACAAAACCCGGTAACTGTGAGATCAACTTCAAATAAGTACTATAATATAATCAATTTCCCCCCTTTTGTGAACAAAAAAACAAATTGATTTCCTAACTATAGGTCCTGGAGAATCAAAATGCACAAAAAACAATCAAAATATCCCAGTATTTCAACACTTTAAATTGAAAAATTAGATTTTAAATTAGGCCCTCTGCATACAATAAATTTATATGAAACCAAACAACAACAATTGAAAACTAAGTTTTAAATTAGGGAAATCTTCATACAATGAATCTATATGACCCGAACAACAACAATCAAAACTAGGCTTTAAGTTAGACAAATCTTCATTCAATCAATCTTCATAGAATGTATTTATGCAGAGTTTTATGTTGAAGTACAAATCTGATGGAATTTTATCAATTTATCAATTCAAAATCAAACACCAACAATAGATATTTAATCCTGATATAATCTTATGAGTTGAAATGCAATTCTAATTGGAATTTATCAATTAGCACAAGATTTCAAACAACAAACAATAGATATCAACTCAAAAATAGGCAAAATAAACTACCTTGGTGGAATTCTACAAGGTTAGGTTTGAAGGTTAGGATTTCAAAGTTTTCCAAAAACCACGCTCTGCTACCAGTTTGAACGGACAAGAAATTATGTTATGCCCGCTCGCAGCGATCAGTCACTGCTTTAAAAGAAATGAATAAGTAACTCACCAAAATCCAGCAATCACGCACAAACAACGCCGTTCAAGGCGGCGTGGCGGCAAGTATATAGATAATCAGGAGGGGAATATTATATAGATAGGAACGGGGATATGTTTATAATACTTATATGTAATATTACGCAGATTGCACTATCCTTTTGAGTTTTTGCGAAACAATACTGATTTCCAAAGCTGCACAGTCAATTCAATTCACCGAAAAACATAAGTAAACCTCGAGGCGCCAATTCAGAGAGAGTAACCAAATTCACAATATACTTTGACGTTTTGACCTCTGTCAAAAAAACAATTCGTCTGCGTTCATTGCAGCAAAACCACCGACTAGCGCCACCTATGGTAACTGGCGCGAACAAATAATATTTGTACCAAAATTAATCAAAATCGGCTAAGTGGTTTAGATTTTTTATACAGACCTTTCCTATTCACCCCTTCAAGTAGCTTTTATTTTCCTGGGTCCCCAATCATTTTCATTCCAAATGAAATCAAATCATATACATCGGTCTAGTCGCACACACAAAACACAGACAGAATTTTGCATTTATAATATTTGCATGATACCTACTTTTGTTTTGAGAAAACTAGAAAATTAAATTGAGTTGGTATTCTTGTCTTGCTACCTTTAAATATTTTAAGTTGTCGGTACTTGTTGATTCTTGCAGCCTTGAAGGATCATGATGTGCGGGGCTGACTTCTTAATTAATTAATTCGGCTCCAAGATCCAAAATGTGCGCGGCTGGCACCGGTTGTTACTATTGGATGATATTGATAAATCCGGCTCGAAGGACCAAAATGTGCGGGGCTAACACAGGCTGATACTGGTTCGGTGGCACATACTGCTACGCATGTCGGCTTCCACAGAATGATATTTATTGACAGGCTACTAACCTGATATTGATAAGGGTTAATAATAACTCCCATCCCAGTTGATGCATTAGGAAGAGTGATTTAACGGTTTTTATGACATTTTATATAATCCACGTAATTGTTTCAGATCATATGATAAAATATTAAATGCTAACTTCTACCCGGCGCGGCGCGGCGAACCTTGATCCCTATGACACAGTAATTTCCACTACATAACCTTGTAGTGCTTGGAGGCTTTGAAAAATGGCATTTATTTATTTTACGTAGCCATATTCCAATACAATGATATTCCGTTGGAATTATAACAATTCATAACATTTGCAAGAACTTATCTCAATCACACTTTACGTTTACGCAAACGCAATGTTATGAATTTTCCTCAAATACGATTATAATGTAACGGTGACGGCACTACAAGGTTATGTTGTGGAAATCACTGTCAGTGTCATAGGGATCAAGGTTCGTCGCGCCGGGTATAGGTAGGGAAGTTCGTTGTACAGTCAGCTTCATTAAGTGTGTAGCAGCCAAGACTACCAAATACTAAGAAGCAAGAATGAAATAGTGATAAACATAAACACAGCCAAAGTGCTCAAATTGTTCAGGTCATCCACCGTCCTCAAATAAACCGGGGCACACAAACGCCAAATAGTTCGTTACATGCCAGTCGCCGCTGGGGTTGCCAACTATACTGTTGATAACAGTATTATACTGTTTTCACTACATTATACTGTTTACTGTTGACAAAAATAAAGTACACAAAATACTGTTTTCAGCATAAAAAGCTTAACAGTTTATATGCTGGACTTTAATTAATAATTTGTGCAAGAAGTTCTAAAAATATGTGCTTAAAACATTAAATAAATAGAATTTTCCAAAATACTGTTTGATATTCTTTGGAGACTCAAATATACTTTATTTCTAAAAGAAAAGTTGGCTACCCTAGTCGCTGCTAAGACCATAGCAACAAACCGCCGTTAATATTAGGTAAGTATGTTCAGTATCTACTGAAACTTTTACATCATTGATAAAATACCACATATTTTTGTCTTAAACCGTCCATAATTGGGGATAGTTAACAGCTTTACGATTAAAAGATTTTTGATAGATATCTCTTATATAGCAACGGAATAAACAACTGTGCACACTTGAAGATTACCTACACGCTGTATAAAACTAAAACAGTACCTGTTTAAATGGGACCAAACTAATGAAAAGACACTCAAATCAGCTGTATGTAGGTATGTACCTGCATGAAGTGATTTTGTAAGGAAAATCACTTGTTATTTTGCTAAATGCTATAATTTCTCTGATATGGCTAAAGAGGTAGGTATGCCTATATAGTAAGTTAGGTATAGAAACCTTCTTATTCCCCTTTCTCATTTCATATTTTTCGTACAGTTGAGGTTAAATATACATAAGTTTAACTAATTGAGATACAGTTAGGGGAGCGAGAGAGAATGGCGCTCACCCAAGGAACACTATATCACCTCTGTAACTCTGTCAAAATGAAAGGTAGCATCTAGCAAGATCTCTTGAAGTGCAAAGGGATAGGGCCTCTAAAAGACAGCGATGAAAACGGTTTGTCAAGTCGCGTCATGATGTGACAGTAAAGTGCGTTTTTTCGTTTTCGGCCTGATGTGATTTTTGATTGGTTGTTCAGATCAGAGTCCACATTTTAAATGGTTGTTTAATTTTTAACATATTTATTTGCAATAAAGATTTAATGCAATCAACTTTCATATAATTTTGGGTAAATTTGGGGTAATACCGCTCACCATTATCTCCTTAGTGACAATTTTATATCGCTGCAGATATGCAAAAAACTAAGAAGGTTCCTATAAAGAAATAACCATAAAACAGCTGTATTCGATCTAATCATAATACGTTTTATTTTATACCCTAATAATTGAAGTTAATTCGAATCGTAAGATTAACTATATTGGTAAAATTTAAAATTATATGGTCTTAAGTACAAATAGAAATAATTGATGACTATTTGTGATTTTAAACTTTCCTTTTATTGTATTATGTTGATCCCATTAATATTTCTTTAATTAAAATGCATGTTACTTCTCATATTCTAAAAAAAATTCGAACGTCATTACCCCGCACCGTGAGTCGATGATGATGATTACCCATAGTCGGGGGCAATGCCGCTCAAACTTGTTTATTTTTACCCACGACGGAACGGAGACGGTATATGCGTTTGGGGTGAGAGGGTGTTTGTGCAAACCATGTTACCATTTATCTCCAGAACCACTGGTCCGATTTTAATGCGGTTTTCAGTAATCGCTTTGGATTTGCTTGGTGCATGTTCTTAGATAGGTGTAGCGGTAAGAACTCACCAGGGGGCGCTGCAGTAAACATTTGTTTGTAAAAGCCAATGTTACCATTTATCTCCAGAACCACTGGTCCGATTTTAATGCGGTTTTCAGTAATCGCTTTGGATTTGATTGGTGCATGTTCTTAGATAGGTGTCGCGGTAATAACTCACCAGGGGGCGCTGCAGTAAACATTTGTTTGTAAAAGCCAATGCTACCGTTTATCTGCAAAACCATTGGTCCGATTTAAATGCTGTTTTCAGTGATCGCTTTGGATTTGATTAGCGCATGTTCTGAGATAGTTGTTACGGTAACAACTCACCAGGGGGCGCTGCAGTAAATATTTGTTTGCAAACCATTGGTCCGATTTGAATGCCGTTTTCAATTATCGCTTTGGATTTGATTGGTATAATGTTCTTAAATAGGCTTAACGGTAACAACTCACAAGGGGGCGCTGCAGTAAATATTTGTTTGCAAACCATTGGTCCGATTTGAATGCCGTTTTCAATTATCGCTTTGGATTTGATTGGTATAATGTTCTTAAATAGTTTTAACGGTAACAACTCATCAGGGGGCGCTGCAGTAAACATTTGTTTGTAATAACAACCATTAATTCTGCAAAACCATTGGTCCGCTAACCGCATTAAAATCGGACCAGTGGTTTTGAAGAATGGTAACATTGGTTTGCACAAACCATTCTACGTAATATGATATCGAGTTACGTTACAACAAAGCCCCAGCAAGTTGAGCCACCAGCAAAGTTGAGTTGTAAATACTTATTATAATACTTCACTATGTATTTAACCCTTTACGGCGCTGAATTGCAGTTCTGCATCATACCGTTCAAACTATCTTAATTTCCTAAAGAAATAAAAAATTAAACAATTAACGCAGCGTTACATGTTTGCAGCAAAGCACACTTACGAATTAGTTCATTTTGTTTACTCTAGATCGCGTTGTTTTACATTTTTTGATAATTTGAAGTGCAACACTTCTTGAAACTGGTTTGTCTAAATCTGATGCAACTTCAAAAAATAGTTTTTATAAGTAAAACTGAAAATGTCTACTTGAAATTGTTGTGGAGCGACGGTAAGTTGTTGTTTTTTATAAAATTGATGTAATTTCATGGTTTTTTACTATATTTACTGAGATTGGTAATTTTTTTTGTATGATGCAGAAATGCATCATTGCGCTAAACGTCTTTAATTTATAATTTTGTTTCTAAGAGATATCATGATTTTTTTTCATTTTTATGATAAGTTCGAGGCGTCTAAATTTAGTTTCCAGGCTTCTATGCTTAACAATTGACGAATAAGAGAGTATTCTGGGCGAATGGGATGACAGTGGTGATGGTTTAGACTATTCAAACGACGATGACGTGGCTGATCCGTCATACATATTGAATCAAAATGAGAATGATCATGACGACTCTGATGAGGACATACCAGACGCAGTATATGAGATCGACATCAATACCAGCACTACAGTTGAGTGTTTATCGAATTTTTATCACGCCGTGGTGCATTGGCTTTGGGCACCGTTAGGCCAAATCACATAACTAACTGTAAGCTCCCAGATGAAAAAGTATTGCAAAAACAACCAAGAGGGACATCAGTTGAACAGGTTGCAAACTATAATGGTGTTGACATATTGATAGTGGCTTGGAGAGACAACAAGATTGTAAACCTGACATCTAGTTTTGCAGGCAAAAACCTGACATCTCTTGTTCGTAGATTTGACAAGTCGCAAAAGAAACATATTATGGTAGAACGGCCTTTTACTGTGGCAGAATACAAACGCCACATGGGTGGTGTGGATTTAATGGACTGTGCAATGGGTCATTATGAAATAAGACTTCGTAGCAAACCCAAATTCTCTATATGACCATGTGCAATGCTTGGTTACTTTATAGAAGAATCCGCGGTGATACTGATAATAAGGACCCTGTGCTAAATTCTGCAGAGTTGAGACTAAAAATTGCTGAAACATTGGTAAAATATAAAAAAACAAACCGGCTCAAGCGCACCAGTGATGTAGAAGCACTGATCCAGGACAAAAAGAAAAAAAAGACCATGCCAGTATATTCCACCTAGAGAGGTAAGCTTAGATCAGTTAGGAAATTGGCCTAAATGGATTGAGAAGAGGCTAAGATGCAAATATACAGGATGCCCCAAAGGATCAGCCCAAACATAATGTCAAAAATGTTGTGTAGCCTTATGTTTTAACAAAAATAATAACTGTTTCGAAATATTTCATACTTCCGAACTTTTTATATGTTTTAACACCATGATGCACTTCTGCATCACCATATTTTTATTCAAAAATAAATATATTTTTATAAATATGATTTTTTTCATTAATTTTCCCGTTATTTACATTTGTTATACCACCTATTTATAACAAAATAATGATTAAAAAACATCTTGCGCTGTAAAGGGTTAAATAAACTACATGGGTTTTCCAGCGGTGGTGGTAGGGACATTAGAGGGCTGATGAGGAACGAGGTGTTATGTAATGTAATGTATGGTACCTATATTATGCTCTTTAAAAAGTTTGAAATAAAAAACAAAATAAAAATTTTGAAAAACCCACGACGCGTCGGTTAAAACGTAATTGAAAAAGAATAAAATAATTTAAAATCCCCCGACTGAAATTATTTATGTGACGAGAGATAATTAACGTGAAAATCTTTTTTAAAAGTTCACTTGGTCTCACACAGAGTCGGTCATATTATGAACAACATACTATTTGTTTGCATAGCACTTCCCTACGCTTACCTATTCGGTTCTCGAAGATGTAGATGTCGCAATAACATAGGTATTCAACTCCCTATGAACTTTATAAGAAGAGCAAGAAAATCCGTCGAGGGCTGCCATCAATATTTTAAATTTCAATATAAAACTACAAAACGAATTCATTAAATGGCAGCCCCAGACGGATTTTCTTGCTCTTCTTATAAAGTTCATAGGGAGTTGAATACCTATGTTATTGCGACATCTACATCTTCGAGAACCGAATAGGTAAGCGTAGGGAAGTGCTATGCAAACGAATAGTATGTTGTTCATAATATGACCGACTCTGTGTGAGACCAAGTGAACTTTTAAAAAAGATTTTCACGTTAATTATCTCTCGTCACATAAATCATTTCAGTCGGGGGATTTTAAATTATTTTATTCTTTTTCAATTACGTTTTAACCGACGCGTCGTGGGTTTTTCAAAATTTTTATTTTGTTTTTTATTTTAAATGTTTTTCTACTACTAGTATGTAGGTCAAAGAGTTTTTATTGTTTAATTGTTGATTACTGGATATTTAAAGAATTGGCTAGTCTTTATAGTTTTGATTTATCATAAATAATTTAAAAAATACACCATGTTTTCCTTAAGTGAACGCCATTCGCTCTCCTTACCCTACATTAATTAGTTAGGTTGTTATCGTTTGTTTAATTGCCTCTACATTCTAGTGATAAGAATAACATTCATTGCGCTATTTTTGTTCGCGTGCATGAAATAATATTTTAATACAAATATTTCTTATTTTTAATGCTGTACTGGGAGCAAAAGTAAAACGGAATGTACCAGCTGCTTCTCTTCCCGGGCAAACTGTAAAAGCCAGTTAAGGAACAAAGGTTCTACTGGCGTTTTTGTGGGCGATAGGCTGACCCCCTGTCACTGCAATAGCCTCTCTCCATCATTATAATGCCTCCAAATTTGTCAAACGTAACATCAGATGGTTTTATAGCCTCTGGTGTTCTGCCTACCCCATAAGGGTCACAGGCGTGAACTTTTTGAACCTGTTCTGTGGGCGTGAAGTTATTTATTTTTTTATTAATGACAGAAACTAGGAAACTTAAACTTAGGAAACACCTTTTATGACACTGTCCACCTATCACATGAATAAAAATAAAATTGATCTAAGATTCGAAGACCGCCTGCAGGAAAAGCATAGATACCTAGCCTATAACTTACGCCTAGACTCTTGTATTGTGAGGTTTTCATACAAACGCGTTTTGCGCAGAGCCACGAACAGGGCACTATTGTATGAAATCGCGAAACGCAGCATTAGCGACTCACACACTGCGCTACCTACATCATACAGCAGCGTAACGCGCGAATGCGTTTCCTAATGTAGCTCGGGAGTTTTTGTATAGAAAGAGTCCAACACACAGTAAATGCATTCACGCGCATTAATGCCGGCCATGCGCCCAAGCTTAGAAACATGCAGCTAGGCAGTCGCGGTCACAGGGGACATGACCCCCGCCAAAATTCAGTTGTGACCCCCCCAAAATTTCAGTCTAGGACCGCGCCTGCATCTAGGAGCGTGGGCGCGCGCCGAGACGCAAGGCAGTGCCGTGTGTGATTATGGACGTAACTTAATAAAATGATTCAGAACCTGTGAATACACAAAACGTGACGACACGCAAATACCCGCGTAGGCCTATGGACTCGAAAGATGTAGCGTTGCGGGACAGTGTGCAAATCGCTTTTATGTTCCCATCACAGATTACGATGATACCAAATGCAGATTTGTTGATTGTATCATCATGCCATGAGCTGTGTAACACAGGTGTTTCATTGGTGTCCAAAGGTGATATACCCATACAAAATGTTTTTAATGTAATGTAAAAGTTTATGTTTCAACCACCAACCATGAGCCTGTAATCTTCTAATCTTGAGATCACCTGCCATGTTGTGATCTTATGGATCACATAGATACATATAATAATTGATATTGATAAATGGATATGCACAAGAAAAAAATGTAACCATCATTCCAGTGGTGCTTTTGACAATACATGACCAGAAGATGCTGGTAACCAATAAATAACCAGTAGCAATGAAAACTGTACAGAAAACTGACCTCGATTTCACCCAATGGCAAGAGGCAAAATGGCTAATCAAAATTGATTATTAAAAAAGAAACATAAAGGATCAATAATAAAAACACAATTTTGCAATGTAGGCATATATATTTTTTAATAACCTTAGATATAACAATTATTATGTGAAGTCAATTTACGTATCTTAATTACATTCTTAAACTTTAAATATGCTTAATGGAATGTTGTTAATTAGAAACTACAACTTGGCACCTTAATTATAAAAAAACTCCTGAGAAACAATGAGAACCCTATGCTTTATTGAATAAAACTGCATATTTATAAAAACTGGAGAACTTATTCAGTTCTACATTTCAAACAAAAAGTATAAACGTAAATTAAACAATTTTATTTGCTAAGCTACTAAACTAAATAAAAAAATTTACAGAACTTATATTCTGCCAGCATGATGGAAGTTAGTTTTTTTATTGGAAAGGTGACTTTATTGTTGTTTCTGCAAAAATAAATAGTTAGGAAGTTTAAAATTTCTACTAGTCACAAAATCTTTGTCCTCATCAGATTGTGTAAATTGGATGTTAAAGAAACTAATTACTGTAATTATTTCACATTGCAGTGCTTAAATTAAATACTAAATCAATTTATATGGTTTACAATTCACCTTTACCTTTTTCTTTAGTGAATCCTTTGTCTGCAAGCAATTGGTTACATTGTTCTCTAGTAAGGCTAGAAAGAGGTAGACGTTCTAGCTCTTGTTCACCATCACCTAATAAGATCAGCTCTGGTTGAGCTCCAGTTATGAATTTCACTTCAACACGATTATATTGTGGCACATCATTCAAGATACATTGTCTGACTTCTGGTAACCGATTTAAGGAACACCCTCTACAACTCTGAAATTTAAATGTATAATATTAAGTTAAAGTTTAATTAAAATCTAAATTTAAATCTTTGGTATTAAAAAAGTTCAATGGATTTCGCTAAAGTATAGGTACTCACTTCTATTCTAGCCGCTACTATATCTTTTAGCTCGTACGAAGAGGTAAAAGAATATAAAACGAATAAGAAAATAAGAGTAATCGATTTAAGACCCATTTTTTTAATTGCAGAGATTAATTCTGACTATGTTCGTAGACAGTCTTGAATGACTTCGGCAAAAAAGAGCTTTTGGGTGTTGATTGATGTAAGCAGACTTTTATTTTACTTGTCTGTCACTTTACAGCATTAAGTTCTATATCTATTATCAAGGCTTTCAGTTGTCAGAAGATCACGAGCAGCACAACAGGCTGACCACAGACAGACTACAGATACATACATAAAATACAGACCCACAGAACATGGCAAATCAGAGGAAAGTATATATAGTGGCAAATAATGAGGAATTTTCTGACAGCTCATAAAGATTAGTTCAAAAAACCTCTATAGATGGCACTTTTAAAAAGCCGAAGGCGTTAAGTCTGTATACTATAATGTAGGTAATTAGTGGTACCTACCATCCATTGTTATTTATAAGTTCAATTTCTGATACAGACGTCAATTAAATTATTTTACTTTTAAAAACGCAATGTTGAATAAATGGCTATATGACAGACAAGACTTTGCCTTTTGTAAAGCGCCTTCTGTCGAAGCCTTTTGTACAATTTTTTTATCGTTTTGTTTTTTTAATGAGCTGTAAGAAAACCTCTCATTCAATGCAATAAAATGACAGTTCCAGAAAAAAATGTGATGTGGTTGAATTCAATGAACGTAATGAGAGGTTTTCTGACAGCTAATAAAAAAAACAAAACTGTACAAAAATGTTACAAAGTTACGAAAGATGGCGCTTTACAAAAGGCGAAGTCTTGTCTGTCCTTGCGTTTTTAAAAGTAAAATAATTTAATTGACGTCTGCATCAGAAATTGAACTTATAAATAACAATGGATGGTATGTACCACTCACCTACATTATAGTATACAGACTTAACGCCTTCGGCTTTTTAAAAGTGCCATCTATAGAGGTTTTTTGAACTAATCTTTATGAGCTGTCAGAAAATTCCTCATTATTTATTATAATAATATCGTCATGTATGGAAAAAAAATACTTCGGCTAAAAAAATAATTCTTTTTTCTTCTTGAAAATATATTTATAACGATTTACGAAGTTTAAAAATAAAAAAGTTATTGTTTCGGTTTCACTTCTACTGAAACCGTTTTAAAGCACTAGGTATGGTTGGTAATTAATTATTTTTAGTAAAGTTACTTTGATGATAAAGTACACACCTCGAATTCAATTATTTATAAATTACCTCAAAATTTTACTGATGCAAAACGAATGACAAAGACTTGTTCATTTTCCATCATTCTCATTCAGTACCTACTTATACTACGAAGTTTTTAACTTCATTATTTTTCTATATGACATCAAAGAATAATTTTCAGTTGACACACATTTAAAATATTAAAATATAATATGCAATACCAATACAAATACATTTATGACTACATTCAAAGACACACAATTAGATAAGCACGTGCTTACATACAAAAAGCGCCATCAAGTGATTAATGTACAAAACTGCTTTTTGAAAATTACTTGCAGACGTTTCAGTTTTGAACACCAAATCATTAAACAAATCTTATAGATTTTTTATTAAAGAACCACTTATGTTAAATGAAGATGAGGTCGGCGATGAAAGCACATGTGCTTAGGAAAGAATTAGCTCTTCATAAAATATTTCCGGAACACACTATTGCTAGAGTGGTAATATTTGGTGACAGATTTATCACCAAATATTACCAAAAATCCCCTACCTAGTCGTGTTACCCTACCAAGCGGGGTAACACGAATACATCGCCATTTCTGACACGCTTATCCAGAGGTGGTAGTGCTATTCTAAGCCAACCCTACTTGGAAAAACAGATTTTTTTGGGAAAAATGTAAATAAGTGCAATACCAACTTTACTTTCAGGCAGGCTACTGAAGGTAAGGCACCTATTAATAGCTATTGAAAGTATAGCAATTAAGAGTAGGTACTGCCGATTTGGATCAGTTTTATGTTAAATTATCCAATCCATTTTTGATGGTATGCACCTTATTTAGCCATTCAGTAGGCCTGATTCGACATTGAATTCTCTTATTTTAAGTGTTTCTTAATGCCGTGACAGAAAGAGAAAAACATATTTTCTGTATGAGGATGTTACGTTTCACGTCGTAAAATTTGACACTGGAGAGACTTCAAAATAAGAAAATTAAATAAAACACTATTTAACCGGATTTATCGCGTATGTTTAAATTTTAAATTTTTAACTCGCCGTTTCGGTGTCTTTGCAGACCCCGTAGTCACGAGCGGCTGAGGTGTCAAGCATCGGATTGACAGATGGAAAAAGTTATACATCATCATCTCCATCTGTTTCTCAGTCTTCGAGCGTAGCGTTCTGGATTGTAACAAAACGAGCTGACAGTATCTTGAGTTTTACGTCGTGCAGCTTGCTGGATGTTAGATTTAATGTTTTCAGTATAGGGTCCCATGTCAGTGATAGTTTCCAACCATCTTCTCTATTGAAATTAGGGTGTTTTTTAATTTCAATCGCTTCTCTTGAATTAGTGAAAACTTAAGACAATATTAAATTAGAAAATGCAATTTCGAATACGGCCCAGTGTGAGCCTATCGCCACAACGGTCGTCATTGTACATGTGGGGTCCATAATAGATGGCGTTAGCATTGCATTATTTATTTTATATTGATAAAACTCTTGTCTACCTTTCTATCAGTCACTCAGTCTGTCTGTCAGTCTAATGTCAATGTGAAATTGTGAATGAATGTTTGGGTTGTGTGAGTCAGTTTATGTATTTTTTGTATTTAAGTAAAAGAATTCCGAGAAACGCCATACTTTCGTAAATTGTGTCAATAACAATAAACGTCAATAAAAACATTATTTTAGTTGACCATAACTTTGGCAACAAAGAAATGGAAGAAGCACACAGAAAAGCGATCCAAAACAACTTTCGTTCATTGGTGGAACAAACTGATTTGGATTTAATGGTTTCAATGCTCTATGAAAAGGGTGTTTTTTCAGAACAAATGATAGAACCATTCAAAGTAAGCCTTTTAATTAATGTTCATTTACTTATGTTTAAAGGAACTGTCGTAAGACAATGAAATACATTTGGTAAAAGTGTGCACAGTTATAGTTATTAAAATTCTATGTATTGGAAGAAATAAACTTAGACATTTTGAATTTCAGGACACAAATAAAGATATGCGCCATCGGAAACGCCAAATGTACTCTGAGTTGACCCGGCGAGGTCCCCAAGCTTTTGGGAAATTAGTGGATGCTTTAACTGAAGCTGGTTACTGGCATCTTGTACGGGACTTGGACCCTAGCAGCTCATTGCATGTTAGGCGTCCTCCTTTGCAGCACCATCCTGCTACTAATAGTCAGTACAGTATTGAATCCTTATCTGAAGTAAGATTGCTATATGGAATTTTAAAATTCACAAGAACATATTTAAAGTTTTTGAACTGCTTATTTATAATAAACATTTTTAATTAATTATCTCAAAAAAGGGTATGCAAACAGATTCAATTTCTCTTATCTTCTGTGGCTCTTAACTGAATTAACTCAAGTCATTATATTTTATTTTTCAGATTTTGGGAGCAATGAAAATTTTGTCAGCATTGTTACAGCTAAGAACAATCCAAAAACTGTAATTAAACCAGCAAATAACAATGGTTAGTAGTGTAATGATGAGTCATGTTATTTGCTGTTTCAATTATTTTTATTAATATTTATTTAATTATTAATAATGAGAAGTAACAAGATTTATTTTGTTACAGCTAGTACAAGTACGTTAGATAGTGAAACACAGGGTTCTGAGAATAATAACACACTTGACTTGGAACTAAAAAATGCCTTGCCTGTGCCCAAATTCCACATTGTGAAGTCTACAAAGTTCTTTGAAAGTGATGGTCCACGTAAGTATTATTACTTCCTATTTTAAATATTCAATCCTTATTTGCTTTGCTATTGTTTGTGAGCTTTCCATGGACAACCCAAACCATTATTACATGTTTGATGCGGGTAAAAAAATATTTTATATAGATAGATTAAATACTTGGATGATAAGACATTTCATTGAAATTTTATAAAAAGGACTTCTTCCAATAATTAAGATTGTTGGAAACTATCATTGATTGTATTCTCAAAAAAAACTTAAATCTAACGACCTGCGAAACCTATCCCTCGGAAAATAATCAATGCAGTAAACTGACAGGTCGGAATGTGAAACAGAAAAATAGTGTTACCAGTTAAAATCTTTGTAGTGTTAATTTCTGTACTGAATGAGAATGATTGAAACTAAATAGTACTTTTCCATTAGTTTAGCATAAAATTTTAAGGCAATGCATGAATACATGAATTTGAGGTGTGTACTTTATCTTCGCAGTAACTTTAATGAAAATAATTCATGTTAATTAGTGGCAGCTTATGCCATGGACCGTATATGTCAATTGTAAAAATATAAACAAAGCCCATTTGCGGTATAAAATGTTTTATAAATTGATTGCACTTGCATAATAAAAATGCAAGATTAAGTTATAATGTGTAAATGTATAGACCCAAAATTAATTTTTTTATAAATAAAACTTGGGACAACTGTTTCTACTAGGATGGTGTTATGCTCGATGAGCTTAGTAAATTTTCGAATGGTTATAATAATAATTTGAAGTCAAACACATTTGTGCATTCTGTTTGCAAAATTAAAAAAGGCTATGTTCAACTTCCTGTCAAATGTAGTAAAAAGTTACGCTTACAAAAATACAAAAATTTATTTACTATAAATTAGTACTTGTGAACCAAAATTTGACATCCTTTTTTACAATATAACGTCATCAATATAATAACAATATCACAAATCATATTGGATTCATGAAAAAATTGTATATCAAGGTGGATCAAAAAAGTCTTAGACATGCATATACAATGTATAAGTACATTTTTGGATGTTATCTATTTTAATTTTCTCAAATATATCAATCTGATAGTACCTATTCATGCAAGAAAAGCAATAAAATATGGACAAAAATAAACAACATATGGTGATTATGTCTGAAAAACATATCCATGAAGATTTTTTTAGACATTAGGGGATCATGCTTTACCTACCCTACACAATGGTCGCTTACTGGGATGCTGAATATAAATTGAAACAAGGAGATCAACCTATGAAGACAATCAGCGCACAGTGAAGCCTGTAGCTTCCGTTAAAGATGAAAATGTCAGAAAAGTTGAGAAAATGGTTCCGGAAGATAGATGAATAACCGTAAAATCTTTAGTCAAGGCTTCATTTGGCATCATTTTGTAGATTTTAGTAATCAAGTTATAATTATAATAATATAATAATCATTAATCATTTTCAAAGAAAACAACTAGGTGTTAAAAGAAAACAAAGGTTGTGTGCCGCTTTTCAAAGAGATTTGGTTTGAAGTTACTCTTCTATGCTTTTTTCGTTCATTGGTGGGTCTTTGTCGAGCATTGGTCGTCTCCTGGCTGATGATGTATGTTATATGCATGCAGACCTGGAGTTGTACCGCACGCGCGGGCGGCCGCGCGGCGTGCTGCTGATGCTGAGCTACACGGAGTTCCGGCACGGGCTGGACGCGGCGCGGCCCGGCGTCGACGTCGACTGCGACAACGTCAAGTACCTCTTCTCCGAGATGGACTTCAAGACGCTCTGCTACAAGAACTTAACGCTCAAGGTCAGCAGTAATAGCCCTCATATAGTTTACAAAGAAATCATTGCAGCAGTGGTTTATTTAGTTGTAATATGACTGCTATGTTAATAATTTATCTTTTTCTTTACTAGTTATAGTTGAATTGTTTTCAAATGATTCCTATGACACTGACAGTAATTTCCACAACATAACCTTGTAGTGCCGTCACCGTTACATTAGAATCGTATTGGAGGCTTCTAAATATGGCATTTATTTATTTTACGTAGCTATATTCCAATAAAATTAAATTCCGTTGGAATTACAACAATTTATAACATTTGCAAGAAATTATCTCAATCACATTTTTTTCACACTTTACATGCAAAAGTTACTTCGTAGGGTATTTATAATGGCACTACAAGGTTATGTTGTGGAAATTATTGTCAGTGTCATAGGGATCAAGGCTCGCCGCGCCGACTATAGTTAGCTTATGGTATCCTTTATGTTGCCTAACGAATTCCGCAGCCCCACAGCTTTATTATTTGTTATGATGCTTGAAAAATCTCAGATTGATTCCAATCTTCCATACAAATGATTGATTTATCAGTTTGTTCAAAATTAGTCTTAGAATAGTCCTACCGTCCGTGGATAAGCGTGCCGAAAAAGATGACTTAGTGATAGGATACCATCAGGGTCCAACTGGCTAGCGACACCACACTTCATATAAAATGTGCAGCCGAATATTACCGCTCCGGTGTAAATGTACTCCGGCATTTTTATTTTTATTTCACAAAAATGGTAAATAATTTAATAAATTCTACTAAAATGTAGCTTTAAAAAATATAGCTTTAGAAAATACTAATCTTACAAATTAAAACTTAAAACTTACAAGCTTCTGGATTAACTATTAACCGGACAAATTAATTCTCTTCCTGGAGGCTTAACAATTTTCAAAGTTATCAATATTGTATCTGAGTACATTGGCTAAATGAAACATTCTCTGTAGCGGAGCGTGTCGTCCGATGTTTCTGTACGCTGTTTATTCTAATTTGTTTTTTTTTTCTGTTTACTAATCTGCCTCCTGAGCGTAGTACAGAGAATCTAGTCTTCGATAATAATGATTTAGATCCATCTTTGGCTATTTGTTATGAAAAGCCAGTTCTTTCCTAGGAGCATGTGTTTTCATAAAATCAAATCAGTTTATTGCTGCTTAAAGGTCATACATGTGGTACCAATACATAATAAATCAGTAGGTACAAAATGACAATTAAGGACCCTGTTGGGCGCTGCAAAAATTAGAAGAGAGGAGGACTACTTTATTTTTTCATTTAAGTATTCTTTTACAGTGTAGTAACACTTAGATAGCAAAAAGATTTTAAGTTCCTTCATAAATATTTTTTCGTTGCTAATGCTTTTAATATTATGTGTTAGTTTGTTGAAAATTTTTACTGACATAGCTTGAGGACTTGAGGAGTGTAAAGTTAATTTCGAGTTAGGGAATTGAAGTTTATTTGGATGTCTTAATTCATATTTTGATTTAGTTTGTTTTCTAGTTTTATGTAGTTCTGGATTTTTAAGCACTGCTCTGCACACTTCCATAATCAACGAATGCAGAGCATTAAAAAAACCGACTTCACGTCAAAACTTTGGCTCAAAATTTTTTTTCAATGAAGTACTCAACCGATTTCGATGAAATTTATATGGGACCAACTATGAAGTATCCTCTATCATATGAATTTTCAAAATCGATCCATAATTGTCCGAAATATCGTGTAACAAAGACACAAATAAAAAAGATGAATTGAGAACCTCCTCCTTTTTTGGAAGTCGGTGAATGGAAGTCGGAAAATGCTTTAACCAAGTATGGTTTGCAATAAATAAAGTATCAAAATCTGTGCTATTTCCCCATACTAGAATGCCGTAACTTAACCATGAATTAGCATATGCATAGTACATGGAAATAGCGGTCTCTACATCAGTCGTCTTTTTTGTTTCTCGAAGCGCATACGCTAAACTGGAAAGTTTTCTACTTACTTTTTGTATGTGTGTTTTCCGATTTAGATTTGAGTCATGTCGAGGCCTAGAAGTGTAAATGTTTTTAGTATTTCCATATCGTTATTTTTAAATTTTATTGCTATATCAATAGGTGTTCTTTGGTAGGGTTGAAACTGGATAAGCTTTGTTTTTTGCTGTCATCCAGTTGTCTATAGAGGCCAGCAAGGACAATATATTATTTTTAAGAATTTGAGTATCTGGCGTTGAAACAAGGGTGGACATATCATCGGTAAATAACATGCAATAATCATTTAGAATATTAGGGGGTTCATTAATGTATATTCAAAATAATAAACAACCAAGAACACTACCTTGTGGGATAGAACTATTAGTTAATAATATTGATAAGCGAACTTTTTCTATAATGTTTGTAAGTTTTTGCATTTAAAATGCTCAATTATTCTTAACTTAAATAAACGAATTTTATTTATCACATTTTTAATTTATTTAAGAACTTTTTCTATTTCTTTAGTTTGATAATAAAAACAGTCTATCTCTACATACTGCTCTCTATTTTTTAAATATTAAGAAAGCGATTTTGCTCTCATGTTCACTTACGTTCTTTTTATGGATGTGATATCACTAATTTTACTATAAAAACGCATATTCCAAAAGCTTTTTAAAGTGTTTTGCATCCTATTTTCCGTAACATTATATTTTTGTATCATCAAACACGCCAACCTGCCCGAGAAGTTGAATGAAAAAAGTGCATGTATTTACAGATCTTAACCTTGTTTGTATGTTCATTTCAATTTTACATTTCAAGTGTTCAAAAAACTACCTACAAAATGAAGAACATAATTCTTATAGATAGGCATTCTAAATCTATACTAATATATTAAGCTGAAGAGTTTGTTTGTTTGAACTCGCTAATCTCAGAAACTACAAGTGGGATTTGAAAAATTCTGTTTGCATTTGATAGCCCAACTCTTGAGGAAGGTTATAGGCTATATTTTATCCCGAAATTCCCACGGGATCAAAAGTTACGCGGGTAAAACCTCGCGCGGTGGCTAGTGCAAAATAAAGCTTTTAAAAGAACACAATGAGTGAGTTAGAATGTCCCCCCCCGGGCAGGAGACGCGCAGCGTGCTGTCGTCGCTGGCGGGCGTGCTGGGCGGCGCGGAGTGCGCGGTGGTGGTGGTGTCGTCGCACGGCTACGGCCGCGCGCACTCCAGCGACGTGGAGATCCGCTGCAGCGACGGCGGCCTGCTGTCCTACTACCAGCTCATCGACTACTTCAACAACCGCCGCTTCCCGCAGCTCGTGGGCATCCCCAAGGTCTTCATCTTCCAGATGTGCAGGTGTGTAGCCTGTCTAACACTCGATCTATCCACATGTGTTTATCGTTTAATGTGTTGCCATATTGAAATCAACTATTGAAGACTTTGTTAATGAAAACTAAAATAAACCAAAATTTGGACCTCGACTCACGTTGTTGTATTTTGCTAGTTTACTATAAAAACTATTTTATCGCTTCGTATAATTGCATCTTCAGTTTGAAACCAGGTGACTTTAAAAAAAAAAAAACATCTAAATTCTATATCTTACTGTGATAAATACAAAGTTTACTCAAATTTCGTCTCCCGAATTAACACAAACGATAATATCATACATTCAATTATTAGACGCATGTTTACTTTACAAAACTTACTTTCCTTCCTAAACCCGTGTGCTTTCATCTTCGACCTCATCGTCACTTACCATCAGGTGAGATTGAGGTCAAACGCGGGTTTAGTCACAAAAAAAAAAAAAAAACATATTCCAGAGGCACAGAGGACGAAGTGACAGGGTCAACGCACCTGCCGCCGCCCCGGCCGCGGCGCCTCGTGGAGCCGGCGGCGCTGCAGGTCGGGGCGGAGGCGAAGGGCGCGGGGGGCGGGGGCGGGGCGGGGGGCGGGGCGCGCGCGGGGGGCGTGGCCACGGACGGCGCGCGCTACACCGACGACAACTCGGACGCCGGCGACCAGCGCCTCTACTCCGACATACTCATCGCCAACTCCACAGTACCAGGTGAGACTTTTTTTAATCGGTGACTTAACCTGACTCTTAAATATCCCCTTATAGTAAGTCAATATGTGACTGAAGCTAATAGGACACGGATTTGGAATGAAACTGGTTCTTTATAAAACATTGTCAAAAATCTAAACACATGATGGCGGAGCAGTGATGTCTGGTGGCTGATATTATGCGAAGGGTGGACGCTAGCCAGAAACTTTAAAAGGGTCCAACTATTAAGCTGCAGGGCACATAGTTCGCAGAACAGATGGCCGGTGGGGCAGAAAAGTTCTCGAGTGCCGGCCACGTACTGGGAGACGCAGCGTAGGCAGGCCCCCCACACGATAGACCGACGACCTGGTCAACGTCGCCGGTAAACGCTGGATGAGGGCGGCGCGGGACCGAGCGACGTGGAAGACCTTGGGGAGGCCTATGTCCAGCAGTGGACGTCTACAGGCTGTGGATGGATGATGATGAACCACCAAGCGTACCGCCCTTATAGATAGTGCGTTAGGGTTATACTAATAATATGTTTTATTTTATATGTAGACAATATTTCTCATCTTTGACATTCCGAAAATTTTTTTTTTTTTTATTTATTTTCTTTTTGTATTGTAAATTATTTAATATTGACATTTCTAAAGTATGAGAAATAAACACAACATTCAATTCACAATTTGATTAATAATTCTTATGTTCTTACTTTTTTTTTATTTAAAATTAAGTTGTAGTAATTGACCAAAATAAATGATTTGAATTTGAATAAGCCGACCTTGGATGACATAAAAAACTCCCTGATCTCAATATTTTTGTCGTTTTCTTTCTCTGTGAAATGTTGATGAACGTGTATTGGATGCTGCAGGCTACGTGTCGCACCGCGACCGCGAGCACGGCTCGTGGTACATCCAGACGCTGTGCGAGGTGTTCGCGGCGCGCGCCTGCGACTGCCACGTGGAGGACCTGCTCAAGCTGGTGGACCAGCGCATGGAGCAGCGCTTCGGCGCGCAGACCTCCTCCGTGGACCAGTGGGGCTTCAACAAGCGCCTCTACCTGCACCCCGGCCTCAGCGAGGACTGAACAGCCCAGTGACCGTGTAGTGTAGTGCGAGACAAGTGTGCGAGCGAAACTGTGACAACTAGTGATCAAAATGTGATTAAAGAACTTTACTCAACGGTAAAGTCATGCGGATAAAGTTAAGCACCTCGCACTTGCCACAAAGACGTGAGAAGTGCTATACACCTCATTAATTTTTATTAAGTTATTTTTAATAAATTATGTTTGTTACTGCAACATGTAGAAGTACATTGAGTAGCAATGGTAGTAGTTAAACAAAAACAGTTGTAAATGAAGTATATTACTTCGGCCATTTTTAGTTACTTTATTGATAAAATATTTTTATGCCAGGTTGAGTAATCTGTAGAAATGACTGATCAAAATGATGTAATAATAAAAAAGCAATATAATAGTAATTATAATAATAATTTACGCAGAATGAGATGGATTTGTATTTATTTTAAGAATCGACAATGTGTGCGCAAATTTTTGGTAAAATTTGCATGGCAAATCAAATAATCTCAAACATCTTATGATTAGATCAATATGCTTAATATAACTCAAACTATCTTGATCCTGAGCTTGTTTTTAAGTTTTCTAATCATTGCCCTCTAGTGTTTACATGAGTAAGCATTTTGTACTTTGTATAAGTTTAAAGTGGATAATAATTGCTGCTGCTTAAGTAATTAAATAATACGACGTTAGTGCTTTGGAAGACACATTAAAATCTCTTAGAGTTGTCACTTGTCTGTAATCATGACGCCTTGAAGAGTTGTCATTTTACATATTTTGCAGCATTATTACAGCCTTTGTCGCTAACAATCCAAAATTCCTTGTCTTCCTGGGTCACCCACTAATTTGAAAGTTACCCGTAAAATATTGCAAGATTCTTATAGATTTAGCTAGATTTCAAAAGTCTTGCAGTGCTAATCATCTATGCGCCTCAATACAAGGGTATATTTAGTTTAAATTGTTGTTACCTTTATATTTTGATCAATTGAAATCAGGATTACATGAAATAAATAACATGTTAAAAATATTTAGAAAATTTATTTAAAGACAACCTCAGTCAGTTATTAATTTCTGTGATAGAAACATTTTTTGATTAATTTTATAATAGATATAAATTTTAGATGTACATAAGATCGAATTAGTATATAAGGTGCAGTGGTGCTGTTTTAGCTCAAAATATGAGGAGTGGATGTTTTCAATATCTAGGTATTGCAATGTTAATTGAAAATATTTTTAAACAAAATTTTGTATTATTAAGTATTGTTATGTAAACCATAAGTTGGTCTATCGTCCATAATAATCTCAACTTGTGTTCAGTATTTTATCTGAAATAATTATGATAAATATATTATATTTTTTGTAAGCATCCATGCTAATTACGTAAAGAAGCATTTTTTAGATTTAAGCGACTAAATATCTTGAAATATATTTTTTATTTTACAAACTTTCTTTTTTCTTTTTCTAATCTATACCTACAAAAAATCTATATCTTTTATTTTAATTACATTCATACACACATACATAACTTCACGAGGCTATAAAATCATCTGATGTCACGTTTGACAAATTCGGAGGTATTGTCCGTTCATCGTAAGATGTCCCCTGCCGTTATGTTGGCACTATTGTTTGTCAAGCTGTTTTCGTTATCTGGGATAGTGAATTAATCCTTTTTATTGATTACTTGCCAAAAGGGCAAACGATAACTGGATCCTATTATGCAAACTTAATACCGAAATTACGTGAAGCGATTAAAGAAAAACGTCGTGGGAAATTGTCATTGGGCGTGTTGTTTCTCCAAGATAACGCTCCACCTCATCGTTCGGAAGTTGCGCTCACCGCAATCCGCAGTGCTGGCTTCGAAGTCCTTGATCACGCACCATATTCTCCTGACTTAGCCCCGAGTGATTTTCACTTATTTCCAAAATTAAAGGAGCATATTCGTGGAACTAAATTTGACGATGATGACGCGGTTATGACTGCCGCAGAGGAGTTTTTTAATAGTCGAGAAAATTATTTTTTTGCGGAAGGAATAAGAAAGTTGGAGATGCGGTATTCTAAGTGTATTAGATTAGAAGGAGATTCCGTAGAAAAATAAAATATTCTTGTTTTTTTTTTTGTATTCATTCTAAGATTTTTTTGATTCGCCCTCGTATAATATAAATTGTGTCGTCATTCAAAACCTTCCTAGTCTTATAGTTGTTTATTATTTACAAATCAGAAAATTAAACATATATTTATTCGTGGTAGGTATAAACAAAGTTAGATTACGGGGTTAAAATGGACACGTATTATTGGTAACACTGCTGCCACAATGCTGCCAACATCAGCAGGCAGGGGACATCTTATAGTGAACGGTCTGTATTATTATGATGGAGTGAGACTATTGCAGTGACAGGGGTCAGCCTATCGCCCGCAAAAACGCCAATAAAGCCTCCGTCCCTTAACTGACTTGTATAGTATGCCCGGGAAGAGAAGCAGCTGGCACATTCTATGTTTTTATTTCGCTCCCAGTCCAGCATGGAAGATTGTAATTTATTTAATTTTTTTTTGTAAAAAAAGAATGTCTTTACTTTTTATTTTAGATCTTTATATCTCTTTTCTTTAATAGATCAATAAAAGTAGGTATATGCCACATGAATTAGGTAGGCTTTTGGCGCAATTTCGCACACCTAGAAAATTGAAAACCAACTGGGACAATCCCACATTAGGTTGGTGTACCTGTTTGGGTTATTTAATTTAACAAATAGTTACTTATACTACATCGTAACCCGATTGAATAACACTTTATTATTTTCGGGTGCTTTTGTTGATCTTGATTTCATAGCCAACAATTATACCCACATAGTTTATAGGTACAGTTTGATAAAATTAATTATCATAGTGTTTTTATGTAACCGTGGTACCACCAGTAGTACCACCAGTGGTACTACGGTTACTATTTCATAACCGTGGTACCCCAGTATTGCTCCTGGTGGTATCAGCGCCATAAATAAATAACCGTAGTACCAGAGGTAGTATTTGTTATAGTTTTAATTAAATGAATTAATTTCAATTTATTTAACCTATTATCAGGTTCTAAAATACCCTTTTGAGATTGAGTTTTAAATACCAGGACTTCACAGGTTAATATAGGTAACATATTATAGGTGAACCAATCGAGGGGCCATGAGAAAACACCCCTTTGGGATGGTTCAGCTATTGGCAATCTAAAACACTACGATCTCCTGTGATGTTCCTGGTAATATCAATTATTATTCAAATCAAAGCTTTTGTTGGCATTGTAGGGAAACTAACGAGTTAGAGTAATAGTATTAATTTTGTTTCAATAATCAATTAGGTACTTGTCCTATTAGTTTTATTTAAAAATTATCGACAAAATGTATCGATAAACTTGTACGTTACACCTTGAATTGCTGCTGCTGATAATAAATAAAAGATGGTACTTTAGGTAAAAGTAAAAATATATTGCTGATAATGAATAGCTAATGAGTACACGAACGCGCTGATTGATGATGATGCGTGAACTGATTCGATTAGTAATAAAATTATGAAATTAAGGTAAAAATGCTGACCGGGCGATAGGTATGTGCGGCTGAACCGTACATGCTCCCGGGCGAGAAGATGAGAGAGATGAGGATGATGTGAGCTAGACTAAAACAAACATGATACCGACATAAAGCTTAACGATTAATTTACATTATGAAACCGACATTTGTTTACTTAACGAGTACTTCTAAAATTACATTTTAATAAAATAGGGGAAGTGTTTTTATTTTCCGAGTGAGACGGCTCACTTTGAATATTTCAATCGACACTTTGATCACTTTGGCTTTTTACACTCACACTTTCACACTTCACATTTTTAAAACACACATGCTGTGCAATAGTATCCTGCTGCTGCTGCTGCTCGCTGCCGGGCCGCGCGCGGGCGGCGCGGCGCCGGCACCTCGCGCGCAGCCACGCCGCGCCCGCCGCCGCCAGCGCCGCCGCTGCCAGCGTGTAGGTGGCCACGTAATGATGGACGTCGTGATAATTAAGGCTGTCGGCCTCATTGTCTACGCTCTCTGAAGCTGACTTAAGCTGCTTAATCCGATGGTCGATATTGTCTAAATCTTGTCCGAAACTATCCGACATGTTCATCAAGTGGATAGGTATTGATAAGTTGAAAATGCTATTGACAGGGTCGATCTCTGGTGCAAAGATCGTCGGCTCGATATTGATCTTATTAACCATTTGTGTATGAGGCGTTATTACTAGCGATTGTCCCAGAATGACGCAATCGGTACCGAAAATTATAATGTTTACTCCCGTCACCTGTTCGACGGTAACTTGATATATTTGATATATTGACATATGAATCGGAAGGTACATTGCCCGCAACAGTTTATTAAGTATGTATTAGGCTTAGTAAGCTTCTTCCATGTAGTTTGACACGCGCTACTTATAATTTTACAGCTGTTTGATTGTTTATTTTTAATACAAAGGCTTTCGTCCGTCTGTCTATCGTAGACTGGAGTTTGAAGCTGGCAAAGATAATTTGGTAAAAAAGTAGTGCTGTATTCTATGCAGCTCTGAAAGTCGTTATAGGTAACAGGTATGTAGGTATCTTTTTTCAAATTTATGGCTATATGATCTGCTATCGGTAAAAGATTAAACATAGAGAGTGATGATTTGTTAACTTGATGATAAAGCGGTATTGCATTATAAAGTTCATAGTCGTCTCTACTTGTAAGAGGGATTTGGATTTCAAAGATGAAATATTGTTTCGTCATTCTAGCTTTGACCTTCAAAATTTTATATAGGCTGGATAAATCAAGTTGTACCTACGTTATCGATAGGTAATGATAAATCTTTTGTTATCTGGCTGGAGATTAAACTTAGTTCGCTTTGCAACTGGGTAGGAGACAGCAGATGGACGTTGAAGTGCTGGAGGTTGGTAATAGTATCTAGGAGCGTGTCCTGGATATTACGGAGATTTACTAGGACATTATTGGCTATGATACTCGAGGGTGAAGTCATTTGTGATTTCTATTTGCGAAATTTCAGCCTTGATCGTATTCGACTGCTTCTCTAAACTATTTAAATGCTGATTAAACGTTTTGTATTGACTTTCCATCGTGAGTTCTATTCTTTTTAAAACATTATTCTCTGCTTCTATGATCGATGTTTGGTTTTTAAAAAGTTGTGATAAGTGTTTTTGGTTAAAACGAACCAAACTAATATCCTTTTCGTACTGGTCTGCAAATCGTTCATCTAACACACCGAACAAAGTATTTGCGATATAACCTACGCCGTTAACAAGGCCACGGCGCATGCGCTTCCGATTATCAAAGTGCTGATTTAGCAGCATGCGGTCATAGTATTGTAGCTCGTTGAACCCGTGTCTCAGCTGTTGTAATATTATATCGCAATGTTTATTTCTTATAGTATTAGTGCATAAACTTTGTAGATGATTAATTTCCAATGGTCTTGTATGACGTGCATGTTTCCAACTTTTTCAAAAAATATGTACTTGCTATCGCTTAATTTTGTGATGTTATAGTTAGCTCGTACTGTTGACGTCATAAATAACATAAGGCTCGTAAGAATAGATAAGAAATTAATACTATATTTTTTCTTCGATGTTCTGGTTTTGATATTTTTTGCTGATGTATCGTTTGTACTTGTCATTATTTCGCTGCTATTGTTTGATGACTCGGTTTTGACGGGTAAAATAGATAATTTTACGATGGGTCTTTTTATTACAGAGTCGTTTTTTGTGTCGACGGACACTACACGCACTAGGTTGTCATTTCCGGGATGAAGTTGGATTACTCGACCCAGAACCCACTTACCGGGCGGTAGGTTAGCGTCATGTATTACCACTATGTCGTCGAGTTTGACGTTTTCTCGTGACTCACGCCATTTCCTTCGAGCTGCTAACTGAATTAAGTATTCAGTACGCCATCTTTTCCAGATATCGCTGAATATTTTTTGCGTAAGCTGCCATCTAGTTCTGCCATCCGTTTCAGTTTCTATAACTGAGAGAATTGGTCCGCTGGAAAGGAAGTGAGCTGGCGTTAAATAATTGATGTCATCCGGATCCTCTGACAGCGTACAAAGTGGTCTCGAGTTGAGACAGGCTTCGAGCTGAGCTAACAACGTAGAAAACTCTTCGTACGTTAGCTTTTGATCGCCGACGACTCTTCGAAGATGATGTTTTAAGCTTTTCACAGCCGCTTCCCAAAGTCCGCCGGCAGATAAGGTAGATTTTAAGTTGAAGTGTTCATTGGTTAACACTTTGTTTGCTCCGATGAAATTGGTCCCGTTGTCGCTATATAAATAACGTGGAGTACCTTTTCTTGCTGCTAGTCGACGTAGTGCTGCTAAGAACGCCGCTAATAAAAGGTCGGGTTGGATAGTAATTTTATTTTCATAGGTATCAGATAATGATGATGATAACGATGTAGGTCCTTTCCACCAAAAATAATGCTGCTGACCGACCCCGAGTGCTGCTGTTGACTCAAACCAAGCGTAGACCTTTAGGTTATGTGCTGTTATGCTTTGTTTAATTTTAAAAATCATTAATTCAAGTCTGGGCGTTGAAATTTGAGTGGGATGTGAAGTCTTACTAGCTGGTTCAAGTCTTGTTTTTTGCGATGCATGGAATACGACTCTTAGCGAAGTAGTTACAGAATCGGAGCGCTCAACCGCGTGGTGCGGCATGTAATAAAATGGTGTCGGATTGGCCTTTGTTATTACGTGAATATGACCTAGGTCAATGTGTTCATTAGTAGAGTTCTTATAATTTATACTTAGCTTTTGCTGCTTTTTAAACTCACATCCAAGCTGATAAAGCTGAGCGCATGGCGTGGGTTCTGATAGGCCTAATTTCACTCCGGCATCTGGGTGTAGTGCTATATATTTTCCTTTAGGTCGGCGGAAAGTAGTTTCCCGATATTTCTGTAGGCGTTGATTTTCTCCCGATGACACTTTTTTTTTTTTATAAGTGACTAAACCCGCGTTTGACCTCAATCTCAGCTCACCACTTTCTCATTCTCGTTAAAATCTTCTTTGGATCTAAATTTATGTAAGCCATCTTTATTTACCGTGATCACATTGCAGTTATAGGATTTTACGTTTCCGCATAGAATCCAGCCTAGCCGCGTCTGTTGTGCAATAGGCATGCTGTCATGCTCCTTGATAATTCCTCCCATGATGATCGAAGAATAAGCATCAGCGCCCAGTAAGAGATCGATTGTCCTACTACGATGGAACTCGGGGTCTGCTAGTTGTATATTCTCGATGAAAGCCCAAGATGGTTTAGAAAATGATCGATTTGGTAGGCTATTTACGGCGTGACTCATGATAAATAAGTCTAGATTGAGTTGATATGAATTATAACGAGATGACAGCGTGATATTCATGGAACCCTTACAGCTGTTCTCTGTTGCACCTACTACTAAGATGACTCCCTTGCAGTTCATACGAGGCAGTCCTAATCTTTGAGCGCCATTTTCAGTTATAATCGATGTTTGCGATCCTTGATCGATAAGCGCTCGCATGGTGTGGAGGGTGCCATCAATACCTTGAACATTGACAAGGGCGGTTGCCAATAAAACCTTCTGAGTGTCGTCTAGCGACACGTGTGAGCTAGATACGGCGCGGTCGGGCGTTGCACTCGACGTTGTAGTGTTTGCTGATGCGACAAAGGCTTCATGCACCAAAGTATGATGATCGGCTTGGCACTTATGACATCTTTTTCTTGAATAACATTCATTACCGTTATGATTATAAAGACAGTTTTGGCATAACGATAAATTGGCAATTGTTTGTCGCTTAGTTTCCGTTCATACGCTGAAAATGTTTCACAATATGATACAACGTGATTTTTATTGCAAATGGGGCATTTTTGCTGTTGTACGGACGCCAACCTACTTTTATTATTAAAATAATTTGATTTAAATGATTGATTATGATTACTTGAAAATGAATTAAATACGAATGGTTTTTTATAATTAGAGGGCTGACATGATTGTTGCGGCTGCTGCTGGTTTAATTTAGGATGATCTGGCTTTCGTTTTGATGACTCTAGGGCAGTAAATTTGACCTCTAAAAATTGTAATAAATCGTTTAAATTAGGCAGATCTCTTGGATGTTTCAGCGACTCTATGTAGTCGTTGTGAGTGTCCGCGTCTAATTTCTGCGTAAGTATATAGACAACCATGGGGTCCCAGTTTTCTATGTTTACTCCCAAGTTTTTAATAGCGTTGAGGCATTCATTCGTCGTGTCGTGAATCCTCTTAATCGCTACTGCTGATTGCTGCTGAATAATAGGCTGGTTGATAAGCACACTCATATGTGAATTGAAAATAAGCTTTGTGTTATTATAGCGATTGCTTAAAAGATCCCAACACACTTGATAGTTATCTGAGCTTATATGTAAATGTTGCACCAGTTTTTCCGCTTCACCCTGTAACTTACTTTTCAGAAATTGCATTTTCTGACTATTCGATAATGCTCGATTGTTGTGGATAGTTTCGACAAACAAGTCTTTAAACGACAACCACTGGTGGTAGCTCCCGCTGAACATAGGAGTGTCCATTTTTGGGGTAGTCTTCTCCCGATACAGATCAGACCACATCTTGCTGTTGATGGATTTCTTGACAGCGTTGAATTTCTGCTCGTAGCTGCTAAACATATCTTCATATTCTACATTATCTTCGTATAATTCGCTGTCTATTTCCCAGTGCAATGTGTTTATGATAGTCCAACGTGATTGAACCGACTTCAGTAAATCCTCGTACTCCCATTTTTCCGAGACATTGTCGAGATCGATGCTGCTGATAGTACGCTGAAAAGCCTTAAAATTGCTTCTTTGCTTTCTCAACATTTCCTCAAACCTACTGCTGTTACCTTGGTTTCGAAAAGCCTCTTTGTCGGATGACGTCACAGGACGGATGAAGCCGCCGGGCGACGGTACAGATGAAAAGTAGGGCATTTGCAACGGGGTAGCTGGTCTGAGTAAGGTTTTTTCCTTAGAGTCGCTAGGTAAAAACGTGAGTAAGTAGCTGCGCGTTTCGTTATAAAAATCTGATGTTTTTTGATAGTAATTGCTAGTAAAATATTCATTTGATTTATCGCTAGACTCGCAAAGCCTCAAATGGTTATTTTGAAACTCCTGCCAGTAACTTTCTAACGTGCTAAGTCGTTTTTTAGTATGAGCCGACGTCTTACGATCGGCACCGTCTTTCTTGAAGTTAATCAAAAGCTGATTCATAGATTCCATGAGCTGAGTTTGGTTAACCAAAAGATCTTCCATTTTTCTAAATGATGTATATACCAGTGATAATGATAGAGAGCTGTAGACTCAGGAAAGCTGCTGCTGGTTGCTTACGTGGCGATCCTCAATACACTGCAATCCAAATATAGGGTCATTCGCGATTTAAGTCCCGCTAACGGTAAGCTCGAAGGACCAAAAAGATGTACGTAACACCTTGAATTGCTGCTGCTGATAATAATTAATAAAAGATGGTACTTTAGGTAAAAGTAAAAATATATTGCTGATAATGAATAGCTAATGAGTACACGAACGCGCTGATTGATGATGATGCGTGAACTGATTCGATTAGTAATAAAATTATGAAATTAAGGTAAAAATGCTGACCGGGCGATAGGTATGTGCGGCTAAACCGTACAAAACTTATAACTTAATTCCAACCTATATTAACCTGTGACCACGGTTACAAAACGGTTTTTAAAGGTATAATTAAAAATAAATCCTCAGGTTTAAAAATATTTATTACTTAAAGAATTCTATATCTATAAAAGTATAGGTTCGAATTCCGACGGCAAATCTATCTACAACTATAGTCTCCATCTATCAGTAAGTGTAAGTAATCTATAACTACAGTAGAAACTATACAGTTGCTAGGGACGCGGGGCGTGGGGCGCGGGGCGGGTCACATGAAGCAGTACCCGGGGCCGCTAGCGGGCTCGGCGGGCAGGCGCGCGCGCTGCATGCGGCACGTGTGCTCCTCCAGCCGCCGCCGCGCCTCGCGCAGCGCCGCGCCCGCGCCCCACGCGCCGCCCAGCGTGGCCGCGCCACCCGCCCCCGCGCCAGTTCCCCCCGCGCCGCCCGCCCCCGCGCCCGCCGCGTTCAGCGACAGCCCGCGGCTCCACAGCACCTCCGCCACGCCGCACGCGCGCGGCCACACCCTGTAACACGACACGATTGTTTCACACTAATGTATTTAGGTACCTATAAATAAATTAATATTGTGCCGTGGAGTGAACACCTGAACGTCCCCAACCGACCCACAGGAAGATAACTCTCTGCAGATCATCCTAAACCTGCTGTTCAACTGTCGAAAAAAAGAAACCCAAAACAGATATCTTTGGCACACGCATTCAAGTAGACTAGAAAGTGAGTTTGACAGAGAATAAGATAAGTTTTAAAGAACCAGGGAATCTGTATATTTTGCATTGGGTCGCAGCAGACAATCTACAAAGCTCGAAATCACAAGACGTATCTTACACATGTTGCTTTGTAACAAAAGTCTGCGTAATCCTCGCGATTTAAATTGAGCTTTTAGTAATTTAGTATCAGCGTACTTAAATTAAAAGCGGATGTGATTTTGCTTTTAAATTACAATGAGGCATTGCTGTAAGACGTAGAGTCACGGCTGACCTGGTGATGACGTTGGTGTCGTCGATGAGGTGCCCCCACACGGCCGCCTCGCCGCCCACCACGCGCTCCGCCAGCTCCGCGTCGTGCGTGGCGCGCAGCACGCTGGCGCGCGGCTCCCACAGGAACAGCCGCGGCAGCGAGTAGTCCAGGTGGTCCAGGTACCACGACGCAGAGAACACCACGCGGTGGCCCGCGCGTAGCGCCTGCGGAGGTAATAGATAATTGAAGTTGCTTTCCTTTTGATATTGCTACAGTGTGTAGGTTACAAGAGTTTTAGGGTAGGTAGGCTATAGGGTGAACTTTTACACCTTACTGTTGAGAAGGCGGAGATTCCAATTACACTGACCTTAAGATCTTCTTCTTTGCGTGTCTATGAATATGTTTATTATATTTTGCCCGCCCAGAAACTTGCCACCTTTATGGC
Organism: Stenoptilia bipunctidactyla; assembly: GCA_944452665.1. NCBI lineage: Eukaryota > Metazoa > Arthropoda > Insecta > Lepidoptera > Pterophoridae > Stenoptilia > Stenoptilia bipunctidactyla. The sequence goes on from OX101732.1 coordinate 1,304,276, forward strand.
GTTATCGGTGGCTTGTACGAGGTCCTCGGTAGTGCAGGTTTCCGGACACATGAGGCAGGAGAGAAGGTGTAACATTGTTTGTGGAGTCGCGCCGCACAAACAATGCTCATCTCCGTCAACGCTGAAACCCCATTTTACAAAGTTTTCTTTACTACGGCCGACCTGAGTCCGGAGTCTGTTTAGGGACTTCCAAATTGGCCATGGCGAATCTTTTCCGGACGGGAGGTGCTCAGACAGAGTCAAGGGGGGTTGGGCAACTTTTTTACTCCATAAATTGACTCTCGTTTTTGCGGCATCGGCAGGGTTTATTGGGGCGACCGAGTGGTAAAAACTTTTCCGGCTTTTTAGCCTTAGGGGCACGGGACAATAGTGGTGCATGGGGTGTTTGGGATCTGTGACCATTTTTGATTTTTCGACACAGCTCGCTGTATATCTGCGAACGTCTGGAGGGGCAATCCCAGCGAGTGGGTACAGCTTCTCTGACGGAGTAGGTTTTAAACATCCAGTAATAAGCCGACAGGTGTCGTTGAGTGCTGTATCCACCCGCGTAGTATGGCTTGAGCGACCCCACACAGGGCAGGCATATTCTCCAGCAGAGTAGCAGAGTGCCAGACCAGACGTGCGCAGAACAGGCGGTGAGGTGCCCCAGTCTGTAGTTGTCAGGCGCTGCAGGATGTTATTGCGAGTGGATACTTTTCTATTGACTTTGAAACAGTGTGCTTTGTAGGTTAGTGATCTATCGAGGGTTACTCCTAAATATGTAGGGTTTTCAGAGTGCATAATTTGTTCACCCCGCCAGTGGATATTAAGTACCCGGTGTGCTTGCCGGTTGCGAAGGTGAAAAGCTTGGCATTGCGTCTTAGTGGGGTTCGGCCTCAGGGCATTTGCGTCGTAGTAATTGCCCAGGTTGGCTAAAGCCGAGTTCAAATTTGCTTCCGCCTCCTCGAAAGTTGTTGTTTGAGTGGCCAGTGCAAGATCATCAGCATATAGATAGCTTCTGGTGTTTGGGCTCGCTGGTTGGTCGTTCGTGTAGATATTGAACAATATCGGTGCCAAGACGCTACCTTGTGGGAGACCATTCTTTTGATTTCGCCATCTGCTTTTGTCTTCGAGTAGGCTTACTTGGAACCGGCGATTGTGTAGCATTTCCCTGAGCAATTGCACAAATTTTAGATCTTCCGTTATATTTGTCACTTTCCACAATAGGCGGTTGATGTTGACAGTGTCGTATGCAGCTGTTAGGTCGACAAACACGACTCCAGTTATTTTGTTTGTCTCGAACCCATCTTCAATGTGTTGAGTCAGATTGAGGATTTGATTGCAGCATGATTTTCCAGGTCTGAAACCAGCTTGGTCTGGTATCAGTTTGTTGTCAATAAGGCCACTTAAGCGCCTTAATAACATCTTTTCAAATAGTTTGAATGTGTGACAGAGAAGAGAGATTAGGAGGAAACTACTTGGATCGTTTCGTGGTTTGCTTGGGTTAGGAATTGCGATCACTTTAGACTTACGCCATATTTTTGGAATTTTCGACACTTCGAGGCAACTTAACAGCCAGGAAACTGCAACAGGACCAAGGTGTTTAATTTGCTCGACAGTTATTTCATCAAGTCCTGAAGCTTTGCCATATTTAGAGCCTTTATCGATGTTGTGATATCTGTAAGCGTGAATGGTATGCTGATGTTAGTTTGGGTGGTGTTATTCTGTGTTTGTGTCTGTTTAGTGATCTTTTGCGTTGTTTTATTCGGTTTACCATTGAGCAACAATTGGTGAGCTATTTGGTTTGCGGTTACTTCAAATGGTGCGGATGGTGGTTTTGGGTCTCCTGTTAATTTTCTTATTTTGGACCATGCTTTCTTGCTATTGTGGGTAAAATCGATGCTTGTTACAGTTTTAGTCCATTTTTCTCGCCTACTGCGATTAATTGATTTAAGGAGCTCCTCTCCTGCTTCCATTGTCTCTCTGGAGAAAGGGTCGCGGCTATAAAGGTGTTCATAGTCAGTCATTAATTTTGCCGATTTTGGAGAGAGGCCTGGGATATAAGATGTGCGACATCCTCTTGGAATGCATTGTCGAGATATTTTTGAGACAATTTCTACAAAGGTGTCATAGTTTTCGTGACAAGGCTGTAGTGTTAAGAGGGCTTTATCTGTCTTGTCGGCGAACAAGTCCCAATTGGCTTTAGTGAAGTTAAATCTTCTTTTGAAGGTCTTCTTTCTTCTTTGAAAAATCAAATCAGGATTGCACCCACGTTTCCAGCGGCCGCTATTAAAGGATGGTGGTAGTTTGGCATTATGTAGAAGTATAAAACCGCTGGCTTCCGCCCAATCTTCAACTAACCTTCCATTGAAATCGGTGTCTTGGTATCCCCAGGTAGTGCTGTGACTGTTGAAATCACCTACAATAATCTTATTCGAATAATAATCTTGTGGAAATTAGCTGGTTCGTGAAAGTTGAATGTGAGGCATGGGGGTTTATAAATAGAAGTAAATGTGCAATTTCCTATTTCTATAGTGATTATTTCAGTGGAGTTCGTTGTGGTTTGGTGAGCTGATTTAACGTGAATGTTGGGGGAAGTAAACACTGCACTGCCGTACTTTGGGTGTGGGGTCTCGGATATCAAGACCATACCTGTGATTGCTGGACGTGGTTGGTTAGTGTCACGATGCGTTTCTTGAACGCATAGGACCTGACATTTTGTTATGCGGCAAAGGTTGGATAGGATGTCTGCTTTATCCTTTGAAAATCCTTCGATATTAACGGATATGATACAGAGAGTAGCTGTGCTGTGGATAGTTGGCGCTGACTTTTTTGGCTTCTAGTTTGGGTATTTGTAGGTATATTCATCGTGGTGAGAGGACTGGTCAGCCTAGACCCTGCGTTACCGGGTCTAGCTGCTTCCAGGGTGCGCCGCGGGGAGGCTCCTTTCATGCACCTTAAGATGATATGTCCATAGAATTTTTCTCTCCCTAATTTTCACTGCGGTTTAGTGCCAACGCTCTGCGTCACGCGTTCGAACGCGCGTTTCATACAAAACTGCAACGTCCGTACGTACGTCCGGACGTGCGAATGGACGTTCGACTGTTCGACGTTCGACTGTGCAAGCACACTTATGAAATTGTACTAGCAGCGCTGCGTTACGCGTATGATATGGACGTATGGTATGCCCGTTCGAACGCGTAACGCAGCGTTGGCACTTAGCTTGATGTTATGAAGTGCCCTGAACACGACTTTTCACGAGGATCACCCAGGGGCATTTAAATGTCGCTCTTCGCGGGAGAACATTCCTAGCATTTAATACCGTGTCCATAGTCCATACAGTTAGAGAGTCAATGGGTCAAAAGTTATATAAGGATGTCAGTTTTCAGTAAAAAAATTTTGAATCATCAAAACCCATTCCATTAAGATTTTTCCAACCTTCAGCATGGCTTAGGTAGGTACATACAAATCAGAAAGGTGAGTATCTAAGGCTTTGCCTACAGAAATAATAATTGAGATAGGTAGATACTGTAAAAGTATGTGCAAGATCTTAATTTCTCACCTTTAACATGCTTCCATCATCTTTCCATATCTGTACCAATGTATTCTTCGGTATGGGTATTCCGGCAGTAAACACATCCTAGACAGAAAATTATGAGTAAAATATTATTTTGAAACTTATAAACTCTATTTTAAAGCAACGCAGTTGAACTTTCTACTACAATTTGAGCATTTTTGTGAGCTAACTTCGAGGCGTTTTGGTCAAGCCGAGTGTTTGTCTCTGATTCTGAGTTTGGTACCTACTTAGCGTGTTTATATATTGTAACGTAGTAGTTTTTGTGGGTTATAAAAAATTAAAACTCGCGACCTTAGAATTTTGAGATTGGCAACATTATTTTTTTTTCTTCAAGACGGACGGAACGCACCGCTGCTGTCAAGATGTGAAATCTTTTTTTTGGGCCGGCTTTGCTGGCTAGATGTTGTGATCGTCCCATTTAAAAAACCTTAAATTTAATAAGGTGAAATACGTATAATATGTAGTCGCCGCAGTTTGTGTTAGAAATAAATTTTAGCCCATATTGGAAACCATATGGGTGCTTTGCAGGAGTAACTCTGGTGGAGTTTTCATTGTTTTTAAATGTGGCTGAAGCTGTTTGTTACATGATTTAACACAAGAGCATGAAATCCTCATGGTAACATGCAGATTTGCTTTAGTAAAATGTTGACCGAGGAGTTATAAGGTAATCTTTTATCTACTTACAACTATAAAATCAAGAAAGAAAGTACCTGTGGTGATATTGGATATTGATATTGGATATTGGATATTGAAGCTGGATATTAGTTATTGTAGTGACATTAAGAGATAGAATATTCTTTAATTATTGTTTTAAAAGATAATCCTTGCGGTTAGTTTTTAAGTAGACTTAAGCACTAACCTTAGTTTATTAATTATTTTGTTAATTTAGCTTCATGGTAATTTAAAGTACCTATATAAATTGTTCTTTTTATGTATAACAGAGACGGTGAGGTGATTTAGTATGGTGAACTCCCTCTCCTGAGCTAGATAAACTTTTTTCTCACCGCTCTCTGTGTAAAGATACTCAGGACTCGCCTTGAACTATTACACAATAAAATCTGTGATATTTATCAGTATTAACATCTTTTATTTTATATCACAAGACCTGTTAAGTAGGACCTACCCCGCTATATCTTGGATAAGTAGGATCGAGGGTGAGTCTAGGGTGTTTACGCTCAGAGTATCTTTATTTTGTGACCTGTGTTTTGGTAGGAGTGTCTGGTTACTTACAACTTAAGCAATCTTCACTCCGGGCACAAACTGAACACTCCCCCCAATCCACAACGTTACAAATGGCGCCCAATCTTTAAATTTTTATTGTTTAAGGGTGTAATAATTGTTATTGCGTCCAATTTACATTTTTGTGTGTTGTTTTATTGAAAATAATATATCTCTTTTTGTCAATGTTACAACTTTGCAGTTCCAAATTAAAATTCATTTAATTTGTGTACAACAACACACTTTACTTTGTTTATTGAACATTTTATTGTCAAATACTGTTCTGTTTTTATTGTTTGTTACAAACAAACTTTTTTCAGGTAATTTACATTGATGTTACCATATATTCTTACATTAGCTGATATTTACAGATATATTTTGTATTTAATTATAATACTAACATAGTATTTAATATTATTAAGGTTTTCTTGTTAAAATATCACCATGGCGAACTTAAAATCAATTAATTTTCATGCTTTAAATAAGGAAGAACTCATTTATGAAGTTCTTATTCGTTCTGAGACACCAAGCACAACTGTAGAAGGGCTGAGGAAGCAACTTAGAGTTTTGTCTAAGGAATGTTCTCCAGATGACATATATGTATTGGATGACAAGGTCGATGTTGAGGAAGAGCTTCCAATGATTGAAAGTAAGCTGCTTGAACTATCCAATTTGTTTGACAGTGATAAAAGTTCGAGTTCACGGTTCAAGGGTTTATGCAATCACTTGTATTGGCGAATAAATAGGTTGTCTTCTAGTAGCCCAGCGTTGCAGAAGAAGATTTTGTCTCTTAATGATAAATTAAAACCTTATTTGTCTATAGACACTTCAGCTGTACCATCTGTCAGTGCAGATGTTCAGGTACCACTGGCCCCGACTATTGTTGAGTGTTCTGGGGATAGAAATATTGTCAGGTGGAATATTAAATTTAATGGTTTAACTGATCCAAGGTCATTCCTCGAACGTTTAGAAGAGCTTCAAAGCTCAAATGGTGTATCAGATACCAAATTGTTTAATTCTGCATCGCAGTTATTTTGTGATCAAGCACTACTGTGGTTTAGAGGTGTTCGCAGCGAAGTCAATAGTTGGCATGAGCTGAAACAATTGTTATTAGAGGAGTTTGATCCTGTTGATTATGACTATAGGTTGTTAGGTGAAATCCGTGCCAGGACCCAAGGGGTTGACGAACCAATTCATATTTATTTTTCTATAATGTCTTGTCTTTTTGAAAGGCTTAGGAAGTCTTTGAGTGAAGAGGAGAAACTTGAGATTTTAAGTCATAATATTAGACCCTATTTTTCTGAACAATTAGCTTTAATTGATATTTACACAATTTCAGATTTAAAAACTAAGTGTAGGAAGCTAGAAGCAGCTAAACAGCGCTCTGGTTTATTTAATGAGCCTACTAAGAGTAATTGTATTTTGTCACAGGATTTTTCCTATAAATCAAAACAAAGAAGTAATTTTAATCAGGTTGCAACTTTTAATCAAAATTTCCAGAGTACACAGAAGGACCTAAAGGTTTAATATGTTTTGTGTTTTATTGAAACTTCACCATTGGTAGTCCTTATTTTTTTTGTGTTTATACCTTTTTATATAACCATTTTGGTAGATATATTTTCTTTTTGTGAAATTTTTTTTCACTAAATGTTAGTGTATTTTTTATCTGTCAGATAAATCTGCAGTTATTTTGTTGTCATATAGGTGGTATTTCTCTATTACTCACCTGACACATTTTTGTTGTTTCGGCAATATTTTGTTATAACTGTCAGTTATACTGAAGTTATATTGTTTTTAAGTAATAGCTAAAGGCAAATTCAATTCGATGTCCATTGTTAGTTCTGGTGTAAAGTTGGCTTTACAACTTTTATACTGAAGTAGTATGTTTTTGTTATTGTTTAGTGTTGCACAGATTTTGCTGTGTTAACACAAAGACAGTAATTCTGAAAGAGATGAATGTAAGGAATGAATGGTTATGTTAGTTACTAATTTTGCAAAGAGCGCTCTAGAAGATGATGTATGTTCAACCCGATGATGAATGAATGTGAATGAATGGTGATAAGACTGACACAACTCAAGGACTCATTGAATGACTTTATGCTATGGCCGGTCTTGTAAGGAATGTGTAGTTTGTATAAAATCTGACCTGCCTGTTGGTTTTTTTTTTGGATTGATAACTGAAAGATGGATATTTATTTATATTTTTTTAGTAAGTAGGTTTACTTACTAAACTTAATGTTGTAATTTTGGTATTGTTTTTTTTTAACAACTGTTTGTTGTTACTTAAGTGGCTGTTATGCCTATATATATTTTTCTAATACAACTTTGTTGATAGTTGGTTGTAAACTTTGTTACTTACAAGTTTTTTTTCTCTTTTAACAGCTGTTGAGTTGTTGTTTTGTGGTGATGGGTTTTAGTTATACCTTATGGTATGTTGGCCATAGGTGTAACAATTTTTTTGTTTTGTTACTGATATATTTCACAGATTGTAGGTATCTACCTATCTACTTAGATTCATTGTTGTGTTATAACTTAGTTTTTTTTCTCAGTTTAGGTTGGTTGTAGATTGTTTCAACGCCGGGACGGCGATCGGTTCACTTCATGACCCTTTTCTTTGGAGGGGGGGCATTGTAACGTAGTAGTTTTTGTGGGTTATAAAAAATTAAAACTCGCGACCTTAGAATTTTGAGATTGGCAACATTATTTTTTTTTCTTCAAGACGGACGGAACGCACCGCTGCTGTCAAGATGTGAAATCTTTTTTTTGGGCCGGCTTTGCTGGCTAGATGTTGTGATCGTCCCATTTAAAAAACCTTAAATTTAATAAGGTGAAATACGTATAATATGTAGTCGCCGCAGTTTGTGTTAGAAATAAATTTTAGCCCATATTGGAAACCATATGGGTGCTTTGCAGGAGTAACTCTGGTGGAGTTTTCATTGTTTTTAAATGTGGCTGAAGCTGTTTGTTACATGATTTAACACAAGAGCATGAAATCCTCATGGTAACATGCAGATTTGCTTTAGTAAAATGTTGACCGAGGAGTTATAAGGTAATCTTTTATCTACTTACAACTATAAAATCAAGAAAGAAAGTACCTGTGGTGATATTGGATATTGATATTGGATATTGGATATTGAAGCTGGATATTAGTTATTGTAGTGACATTAAGAGATAGAATATTCTTTAATTATTGTTTTAAAAGATAATCCTTGCGGTTAGTTTTTAAGTAGACTTAAGCACTAACCTTAGTTTATTAATTATTTTGTTAATTTAGCTTCATGGTAATTTAAAGTACCTATATAAATTGTTCTTTTTATGTATAACAGAGACGGTGAGGTGATTTAGTATGGTGAACTCCCTCTCCTGAGCTAGATAAACTTTTTTCTCACCGCTCTCTGTGTAAAGATACTCAGGACTCGCCTTGAACTATTACACAATAAAATCTGTGATATTTATCAGTATTAACATCTTTTATTTTATATCACAAGACCTGTTAAGTAGGACCTACCCCGCTATATCTTGGATAAGTAGGATCGAGGGTGAGTCTAGGGTGTTTACGCTCAGAGTATCTTTATTTTGTGACCTGTGTTTTGGTAGGAGTGTCTGGTTACTTACAACTTAAGCAATCTTCACTCCGGGCACAAACTGAACACTCCCCCCAATCCACAACGTTACAATATAGGTTGTCAATCGACGGTCGATCGATTGGTGTGGTAAAACCTTTATGGGGTAGACAGAACACCATAGATTATAAAATCATCTGATGTCATGTTTGACAACTTTGGAGGCATTATAATGGTGGAGAGAGACTATTGTAGTGACAGGGGCTCAGCTTATGGCCCACAAAAACCTTCAGTTGCTTAAACCTCTATCCCTTAACTGACTTTTACTGTATCTCGGGAAGAGAAGCAGCTTGCACATTCTATGTTTTTTCTTTGCTCCCTTTCCATTAGTGTGTTTAAGAAACAAAAAAATTAACTGGCCTAAGTTCTAGCTATCCTGTCTACTCCTAATCTAAGTACAAGCAGATGTTTATTTTAAAAGCTTGATAAAAGTATCAAATAAAATCAATCGTGGCTGGATCTCGAACCCAGATCTCCCGTATTCCGGGCGGGCACTCTTCCTGTTGACCATCGAAATTATTTTGTAAACTGGATTTTTCGTTATGTGCTTACGTAGCTCCATCTTGTGGAAATACTTTGCAGCTTCACCATCCGAGACAAACTTCTTTCTTTCTTTACAGAATTTTGCAATCAAACAAATATTTTCCGGAATGTGAGAGATCTCGGTTCGAGTCCCAACCGGAATCGATTCTATTTGGTACTTTTATCTATACAAGCAGGTGAAAATAAACTTTGAAGTGACAAAACATTTAGCTGTGAGTGGTCGCAGCGGGCCTCACCTGCCAAAACACGGGCTTGGTGTGGTTGCTCAGCATCGGCAGCAGGCTCATTGTGAACATCTCGCGCAGCTTGCGCACATCCATTTTGTGTCGCACCAGGTACTCGTTCAGCGCGGGATTCGACCGCCTGCCGGGGAAATCAGAACTTAAACTTACTCAATTAATACTATAAAGAGAAAACAAGTTCCCACCTAATCAGGAGCCACGTGGTTCCTGAAGCACCGCGCGAATGTGTACTATAGTATGAAATAGCATATACCAAAGTGTGCTTTAACATATTATGTATTTAAAATAAAATTGGAAAATATGTGAAATGGCCACTGTCATTACAGTATACTTATTAGGCCTTCCCCTATGAAATCGGAGGTTTGTATGAAATTCTCTATATAACTTTTTCTTGCCTTTCATACAAAATTCCCCTTGAAACTAGCCCAATCCTTTTCTAACGCACAAGGAGTTACAATGATGCAGAGGGAATTAAAAATGAAATTACTCCAGGAGTTCAGCTGGAGAATCCCTCTCTGAGTTCTACTGAGTTCAAGAGGGTGCAAAATTACCGACGGCGATGTGATTTGCCACATATCATTTCCACCATTATGCAAAAAGAGGAAAACGAAGTGCCGAATGCCAAGTAAAATTGACTTGTTTGGTGCGAGTGAATCAAAAAAGGAAGGTTATGGAATGTCCACGCATGGCCGACTCTCAGCTGATTCGGAGTTCAAGAATTTAAGAGAGGAATCCAGGGTGTGGGTGTTTTTAACAGAACGAAGAATGAGTGTGTGAAAGCTTATGTGTGTGAGTTCCAGGATTCTGTGACTGAAACTAAAAGTCGGCTTGAACCTCTAGCTATTGTAACTTTGCGATAATCTGTCGTAAAATGCGAGTTGCACGATATCATGTAGAAGCAATGCTTTCTGCATGAAAATTTGTTCTTCCTACAGCGATTGTCCAGTCTTGGTTGTTCAATTACGAGCTTTGGAAATCATTGTTTTCAATTCCTTTGATAAAACATTAAAATTCCTGGCAATAGATATCTGGCGTCGCTGTTGTGCCATTCCGTAAGTAGCTACGAGTATGACAAACAATTCTGGCACTAGTCCACTAGACAGCCACCATAATCTTTCTATGAATAATTATTTTGACGCACTATTTAGATGTGACCTACATCGCACGCTGGTCGTACAAGATTCACTTTTCTTGGCAGGCAACAATACGATTTAGAATTCCATCATTTCTATCCCGATTCACCCGTGCATGCTTCGAAGTCTCGCTATCGGTCGCTTAGTTTTGTGGCACCAACTTATCTACCTTTGTTTGATGTCAACAATCATAGTGATTGGCCTCGGCGCGAGGCCGCGCGGCCGCAAGGCTCGTTCTTCAACTCAAAATTTTCAGATTTAAAACGATTGAACTATTTAAAAATGAACTGTGTTTACAAGTAGCTACAGGCCCATACACGATGTTGATGTTTAGTGTTACTTGAGCGGTATTTCCGCCCATGAAGTATTGGCGCCATTCCGTAGAGTGAAAATGCTGGATATGAAATCTCCAATTTATTCAAATTATTCCGTTTCTGACTGAGTGGCTGACAGACAACGTACAGCCGTAACTACTGAGCGAAGATAGCTTAACTTTGAAACATACATTCCTTGAGGGGTGTGAGGGAGCACTAAGGAAGGAATTCCCGAAATTTCCACGAGAACGAGAAATATAGAACACACGGATATGATATTTTGTATAAAGGTTTTTCATTGGGTGTCTGATTGTATTATGCAGGCATTCCCAAAATTCCAACGGGAACGGGATTTATTTTAGTTTGTATGAAAAATCTAAGGTATTGCAGACTCTACACTATCACTATGCCAAATTTAATCGAAATCAGTTAAGCCGTTCTGCCGTGATTGAGGAACAAACATCCATACATCTAAACTTTCACATTTATAATATTGTTAAGATAAAGGTTCTTTCAATGGGTGTCTGGTTGTATTATGGAAGGAGTTTCTGAAATTCCCACAGGAAGGGTACTAGTAGTTTAATAAACCGACAACTTAAACATAAACGGTAGCGACTTTTCACTCACCAACAATCAATGTTCACTTCATCTCCTCCTATATGCAGGTGGTCATCTACGAACAAAGTTTGAACCTCGGCCAGGAGCGGCCGGAGTATCTTGTAGGTGCGATCTGCGATGGGGTTCAGCGGCCCTAGGCCGGTTTCACGGCCGTGCAGATCATAACACTTGGTCAGGATGTCTGGGAACGCAGCGCCCCACGATCTGGTGTGACCTAGTGAAAAAGTGATTTATTCGATACATACTTTATTTTTCATCCGATCTATTCGAAAAGGACGACTTGGTTCGCCTTTAAGTGCACCCAAAGGGGATGTTTTCTTTAAGAAACATTTAGCGGGCAGTAATGAGTTTTTAATCCTCTTTATAAGTGCGCCGCAATTATCTTTTCCGCGCACTTTTTGAATTTGGAACATCTGATCTTAGTGTTCAGCGCCAAAGAAATCGAACGCAAATATTGTTTGAATAAAGACTGGCTGGTAGGTACGACGCCGCCGCCGCCGCCGGCTGAATAAAAAAAAATCAAATTAAAAACGCGCGAACTACAGCCCGCGTTTTCATCAATTTTCACGGATTGTTAGAAATTCATGGTTTTGTTTTGAAAAATGAGTTCTTCAAGTGACAGTGAAAGTATAGAATTAACTCCTGAACGTATTAGAACTGACGCAATAAATGTGATGGATAATCTATTACCCGCAAAATCCCGGGAGAAATACATGAAAGCCTATGGAAATTTTATTGAATAGAGAAATGCAAGAGGCGCCAAGAATTTTTCAGAATCTGTGTTTTTGGCCTACTTCCAGTACTTAGCCAAAACTAAACAACCTTCCACTCTTTGGAGTACCTACTCAATGCTAAAATCAACAGTCAATTCTAATAACGACGTAAAACTGGACACATATTCGAAATTAATAGCGTATCTGAAGAGGATGTCTGATGGATTTAAACTGAAACTGATTTATACTTATGATATATATTTATATATATATATATATAAAATATGAGGCGCCTTTTATTTTCTCATAGTGGGTGATGAAAAGTAGAGCGTATCACTCGGGCTCAAAATATATTTTTGGCTCGGGCGACGTACTTTGAATCCCTCGCTACGTTCAGGATTCTACTAAAGAATCCCTCACTTCGCTCTGAATTCAAAAAAGCGCCCTCGCCGTAAAAATATTATTTTACTCCCTTATGATACAATCTACTATTAAACGCGGGAACCTTTAATTGGCTCTTCGTAGTTTATTAATAAAGTTTCTATTGTTTTGTAACAAAGCTGTTGGTACTCCGAATACATAAATAAATATTATCGACATATATTTCCATGAAATATATTTTTAAATTAACTGATAGGTGAGGCTGATGAGCGACAAATGGAAGTCGATTACAATGCAAACAGACCTGGTATGTCGAATTCAGGAACCACTCTTATTCCTCTGTCTCTCGCATAATTTATGATTTTTGTGATATTTTCTTTCGTGTAGACCATTGAAGGATGGTACGCTCCTTTTTTACTGAAACAAAAATAAGTAATACCCGTTGAGTACATTATTCAATAAACATGCATTGTCCGATAGCGTTTTTCTCATACAATAAAACATTTAACTTGTTTTAATAAATACTATCGATCGAATTGGTGGCATTAAAACTAATTTTAGAGTCATGTAAGACGTCATATTGATGCGCTGCCCATACTTAGAGGCTTACGTTGTAAGACTAGTGTAATGTTAACGGCTAACCAATCCCATCATCACACAAACACGACTGAAAGCAGTTTATGACATCAAAACATTAGAAATTATAATACCTGAGCAAAGGTATATGTTCGCTTTCGTAAGGGAAGCTTTCGTCATCCACGATGTGCCAGTGCAGGATGTTGAGCTTGTTCATGGCCATGGCGTCGAGGGTGAGCAGCACGTTGTCCACGGAGAGGAAGTGGCGCGCCGTGTCCAGCAGCAGCCCGCGGTGCAGGTACCGCGGCGCGTCCGTGATCTCCGTCGCATTGATGTAGATTTGCTGCGAGGACAGAATTACCAAAATGTATTTGACAGCTTCGTTTGTTATTTTTCTTTATCATTTTAATGCCAGCAGGGTTAACTAGAGTAACAATACTTTTAAATTGAATCGGGTGTAGGTGTTTAGGTTTATATGTATAAGCCGCAGTTCTATTGCGACGAACTCCAAAACGCAAGCCGGTGAGACCGCATAGTGTGTAATTTTTCACGAATTTATTATTTATATTATTTATGATGAAAATCAAAGCACAAAAATTGCTAGACAAAGCCTTTTTAAGGTACATGATCACAGAGTTCAGAAATATATTCTGCTGTTTATTCTCTTATAAAATCTCGTACAACGCGACGCTCCTAAGAAAAACATTGCTAGATATACATCCATATACCATTTAAACCCATTTTTTTAAATATACTAAGGTACATTATTAATACAGTTATGCGAGATAATATTTACGGTGAAGTCATCGGAGAGGTAATACAGCTGGGCGAAGGTCTCCAGGCCTCGCAGGACGCCCCAGATGGAGCCGCTCTCCAGCAGCGTCTGCGCTTTCACCGTCAGGGAATCTAGAAAATTACTATTACTTAACAGAGAGTGACTAAGTATTATTTAAGTAAAATATAAAAAAATGCTTAAATTTTTTTCATAACTAACATTTATTTGCATGTCACTGTTAGGGCGTGGACCTATGTCTACTGAGCAGGTCCGTTTGCCGTGTTACGGTTCGGCACCGTCGCCGGCAGAATGCGCGCACGGTGCCATGTCGTGGCACAGGGCCGTCCATGGCGTACTGCGCAGGTCGCGTCACGGGACATACGGCGTGGCACCGTGCGACGTGGAGAACCTTGGGGAAGGAATGTCCAGCAGTGGACGTCTAGAGGCTGTTGATGATGATGATGTTAACTATAGTCATAACACCAAAGTTTGTTGTTTACAAAATTCACACAGCCATTTCCATCTACCACCTAAATATTTTTGAAGTAAGGAAAAAATCTACAATATCTATATCTGGTCTTTATTAAGATAATTATTATAACTATATTACATACACATCACACATACCTATAGCTTTATGATAAATTAAGTAAGTATATGTTAAGTAGTTACTGCATACTCAATCTATCATTGTAGAATACAATTAATAACTGTTCCGAATTTAATTACTTTCGCTTTTTGTACAAAACTACATTACTAAGAAATATACGAGTTTGTTGCGCTAAAAAGAAACTTACAGCTTTCGCTCATCCCGTAGTACGGATATGTTTCACAGGGCTTGGTTAGTTTTATCATCAATTCCTTGGCAATCCCTTGAAAGTATTTATCAGACGGAATTTCATCAGGTTTGTACTTTCGGCCCTTCTTAATAATGTTGTCATAGATATTCATAGTTTTTATGTACCTTTGTACTGCATTGATTAATATTGTACAACGATGGTTCGATATCTGAAAAGAGCTTTTAGATTAGTGCCATTGCTGCCGATGTAAATACGTGATTACATACAATAAATACTCACTCTAACTCTAAAGCTGGTGGGGTTGAATAGGAAATACTCGGGATGTAATTTCTGTTCGCTGGGCTTGGGCCAGACGGCTCCCTTGGTGGGCGGGTACTGCGGGCCGGCGCCGGCGCAGGCGGCGGCGGCCAGGGCCACCAGCGCCGCGGACGCTCCCAGCGCGCACCGCCACGCGAGCAGAGACCGAGCTGCGACACGAACCATTTCGAACTAAACAAAGAACCGTTTTGGCATGAAGTTATTAGTTATAAAGATTACAAACAATGTAAAGAATTGTGAGAATGTATTGTCAATTGGAACAATGGTGATCCTTATGCCGTCTTGCCTGGCTTATATTTATTTTGTTATAATAATATGAGTATTTTAATCCATTTTGTCTCCTTCGAATATTACAGAGTATCAGTACTTGACGACCGGCTGGTGTAGTGATAGGAACCATACATTGCCTTCTATGCCAGAGGTCCTGGGTTCGAATCCCGGCGGCGGCGGATATTTGTGTGATGAACACAGATATTAGTTGTCAAGTCATGGATGTTTATATGTTTATTTAAGTTTATTCCAATAAAAAATATGTATTTATTCAATATGTATGTTTATATATCTCTAAGCATATTAGTTATCTAGTATCCATAACACAAGTTCTTAAAGAAACTTAATTTGGGCTATATAATGTTGTGTGAGTGTCAGAAATATTTATTTAATATTATTTAAGTACTGTCTATATCATAATTTTACTGTCCATGTAAATTTTAAACATATACCTTAATATAATCTAGTACTGTATAATCTTATATATAACTAGCTGACCCGGCAAACGTTGTTTTGCCATATAAATAAAAAAAAATAGATGTTGGCCGATTCTCATAGATGCCGATAAGCACAAAAAATTTCATCAAAATCGGTCAAGCCGTTTCGGAGGAGTATGGCAACGAAAACTGTGACACGAGAATTTTATATATTAGATAATCTTATTCTCATTTAATTTTAAAGGTATTAATGCTCTGGCAAGTAGATAAGTTACATGCAACATTTAATAATTTCTTCAGTTTGCGGTGCGCATAAATAATGAAGAGAATAGAAATCACATATTTTGTTCTAAGCATGTCATGTTTATGTTTATGCCTCAATTTCATGGAAAACTACCGGCCCCATTGGGACTAATACGAGCGTTATGCCATGATAACTACGAGACTCTTTGCTCATTAGTGTAGCACCGGTAAATATATGTCACGTAAACAGTCTCATTCTCTCACAACTTAAAAATCCTGTTCATTTTTGTTCAAGCTGTATGACGTTTTTTTAATTACTTTTAATCTGTTGAATAGATTAAGAAAACAAAAAGTAAAGTTCAAAAACTAAAACGCGACTAATAAAAACACGCTCGTGTTTATTAGTCGGGTTTTAGTTTTTAAACCATTTTTTTTGAGGTTTTATTATTATTTTTTTTTTTCTATTTTATTCTCTTATTTTGGAGGAATAGTGTTTACATATTTGAAATGTCCTGACGAAGTTCTTTTTTTGCCCCACATGAGTCCGTCAAGATTTTTATTTTTTCATTTTAATTTATCATTTCACTTGTTTTCGAGTAATATTTTTTATATATTTGAGCTCTTTCATTTGCCCACAAGCCCACACGAAACCGTAAAGAAAGTTCTTCACTTTAAGTCCCCTAGAGGGCGCAGAAGTTAAATTAACTTCTATGTAGCCTTAACCAGCGGACAGTGAAGAGGCTTCCAACGACACCTCATTTGTCCAATTATGATTTCTAGTTTAGAAGTTCTGAGGAAATAGATGAACACCCATACCCACGTACATACACGTTAAAATCATTATCCTCCTTTTTGCTTCGCCGTAGCCGGTTAATAAACACCCAGACACGGAACTTTTTTTTCTTTTTCCGTGCGGAAATCGAACCCGCAACCACTGGCGTCTGAGACAAACCGGTTTACCCCATCGCCAAAGTGGTTGACATAATAAAAAAAACAATTGATATGCATCAGTTATAGCAACGTTAAGCTTTGGGTAAAATTTTGGCATCTACTTCAACCAAATAAAATATAAGGGAACCCAAAACTAAAAGAGTTTTAAAATCTTTATTGGTTAAACTAAACTTATTCTTTCTCGCCTTCAGTTAACATTTTAATTTAATTAAAAACGTTTTGTTGTAAATGTTAACCACTTCCGCTTTAAATTGCTTTAATATCTTTTCTTTTAATTACTTTTTGTTTATTTATGAAAAAAAAATTCTTACTGTGATTTTAAGATTTGTACATCAGCCTAACGTAATGAATATTCAAATAGAACGTAGAGTCGTTGTTCTAGTTACCTAAATGTACGCGTGCCTAAATAAAGTAGGCCTCCCTGGTTGCTGCATCCAGTGGTCCCCAAGGAGCCGTTAATTGATCGTGGCATTTCGTAAGCAGGCCATGGAAACTTTGGGGTTCGCAAGTCTAGGTGGCGCGTCGTCGCTGGAGACCGTCCGACGCCCGCTGCCCGCACCGCCGCCGCCCGCCGGCGTCACGCTCGCTGCACGTCACGGCCGGAGGACGATACAGACTTATGACTTCACCAAATGTGAATCACAATAGTAGAAATTATTAAAAACTTGTCGGTATCCGCCACTAACCCACATGTTATAGGCTAACGGATGATATTTTAAACTTTGTGTAGAGATTGAGTCGATTCATAATGTACCTATCTCTGTATGAACAAAATTTAAAGGTTTTGTTATTTCATAACTTTTTTATTTAATAACTTTATTTGCAACCCTGAAATTGCGTGCGTAGGTGAACAAGCTTTTATTAAGAAATTAAGAGTTTTAAAATCCACAAAACAAGAGATTTTGAATTGACAAAATAAAAATCTGATCAGTATAAGAAAAGGCAATTGTCAACACGAGAAATAAGGTAATAGCAAACTAAGATAGTCGTATTATTATCATTTATCAACATTGCATTCGGTCTGTTTTCATCTTACATCCAAAACTGAGGTTAAATTAAGGCCGAACGTAAATTATGTGTAAGGAAACTACGTCGTGTTTTGTATAATAATATAACTTTACCTTTGTTTGTAAGAAAACATTGAATTGTTTTAACTCATTTGATTAATTAAACAATATCAAGAAGTCAGTGAGTACATTGTGCAATATAAATTTGTCAAATACTCGTATTTCCTGGTTCCCACTTGTAACATGAAACACGTATAAAATATACAGAAACTCAAAATTGTTTCATGTGGCAGAAAAAATCTAAAAGTAGGATTTTTTACGCAATTCACATAAGACTCGTCATTAACATTTACATAACATCTTTTATTATACCCTGTGATCTTATGATAGCTGCAAGTAAATATTTTTTTTAACAATTAATTTAAATAATTCCGATGAAGAACTAAATTCAAAATTCAAAAAAAAATCAAAAATTCTTTATTGCAGAAAATATGGTACAAAAAAGGTGTAATTATAAGTAAGAATAAGTATCACATATTTTATATTGATCTTAAATTGTCCGGTAGCTTATTATGTATTTTTATAGCCATAGTGAGACTGGACCTCCTACATATTTCTGTTTTTATATAAGGAAGACATAATTTGTCCGGGACGCGGGTACTAAAATTGCGAACATTCTCCTTTTTTTCAAAATACTGTGGATTATTTTTTACAAATAAACAAATTTCATATATATATAGACTCGGCAACGACAGCAATTTCATCGATCTGAATTTTTTTGACTTTATTTGTTACCTTCGTAAGACAGAACCATCTGATTACTAAGCTTTTAGTAGAAGGCCGAACGTATCCTGTGTAACAAATCAAAAGCCAAAACAGTTACTTAAATAACAAAAGCTAGCGCAAAAGTTATGCGCAGCGAGAAAAAAAGTGAACCAAAAGCGACGCACGCGCACGACCTGCGGCCGCGGGTCAAACCTTTAGCGCAGGAGCTACCGCCGATACTGGCATTTTTTTGTCTGCTTTCTGTATCCTCATATAAAAATTACAAATTCAATTGACATTTTATAGCAAAAATTAACAATTAATCATAATTTTAATAATGTTGATGAAAAACAGAAAGTCAAATGTAGAGTTGGCTTGTTCTATACAAGGAGAGGATAGGCTTAGTGAAGATAATTTTTCGTAGATTAAAATAATCCTATTTTTCAAGTATTAAAACATCTTAAAATAATATCTTTAATAACATAAATTATAACATTTCAGTGTATAGATAGACTTTATTAAATATTTTAAATTAATGAAGATTTTTATAAAAATAACCCAGTGTTAAAATATATTAGTCTAATTGTATTATGCAAAATGTACAAGACAAAATGTATAAGTGTGTATATTTATTGTGTTGATCTAATTTCTTTATAAACTGCTAGATTTATTTATAGCTCTAGATACGTAGTCTCAGAATAAGCGCTTAAGGTTGGCAATTTAGGTGAAGCTTATGCTACGTTTTATTGAACACAATTTTCGACCATGGCAGAGGAAGGTGTACATTGCTAAGATGGCACTGTTATAATGTATGTCCAACTAAGTATTTATTATTAGCACAACAGTGTATTGAAAGGATTTGAAATATGTATGAAACTCTATAATATGTTGAAAATTATGCAAATAACGCTTTACAAAAATAAATTTGTCCTCCAAATAGTTGCAATGTTGTCTGGTTGTCAACAATTATCCGTAAATCTTAGATCTTTTCCGTTTTTAAAAAAGCTCTACCAGACCTTACAGAAAGAAGCTAATGAAATATTTTGGGCATAAAAGACTAGCTTCGCCTCCCACACTAGGAGGATCCCGCGGCTGGCGTCGCGGCTCGCGGCGGCGGCGGTGGCAGTGGCTCAGTGGCTCGCTCCGGTCCGCACGTATCGCGCGCCGCTCGCGCCGCTCCCGACCTCAGTTCACACAACCTCGTATTTATCAAACTCACAGGAGCATGTGAATCTACAGTGACCATGAGTGCAAGTGCAGTGTTTCACAGTGATCAGTAAACTAAAGGATTGTTTGTTACTTTTGTTTTGGTACGTTTTGTCATATTTTTCCCAAACGCTGAGGCGGTAACGCCAGATTTATGTTGGAGCTTGTTTATAAACTTTGAAGCTGACGGGATAATGTTTTTAAATGTTTTTCGTTGGTTCTTATGATACGGAAATTAAACGTTTCGCGATATTTACGGATAAGAAAGACAAACATTAAAATTTAAGATATACTTAGATTTTTTAAGATCAATATTAATACTTGTTTCTGGTGTTGAGGAAC
This sequence comes from Stenoptilia bipunctidactyla, assembly GCA_944452665.1. Taxonomy (NCBI): domain Eukaryota; kingdom Metazoa; phylum Arthropoda; class Insecta; order Lepidoptera; family Pterophoridae; genus Stenoptilia; species Stenoptilia bipunctidactyla. The sequence continues at coordinate 1,324,307 of OX101732.1, forward strand.
TTAATAATTGTTTTTTTTTCGGAAACACATGTAGGAACATACTTTCTCTTCTCTCTAAGCGACGCTATAGTAAAGTTCTTGGAATCAAATCAGTAGGTAATGAAGTCTGCGGCGCGTATCGCCTTAATTGTAGAGATGCGAGATAGCCGGCGCGCGCGCATCGTCGGCCACCACCTGTATGTATGCACAACATCGGAGAAAGTTCACTTTTTTGAAAAAGAAACATTACGATTTTAAATAAATCAATACAACGGTTAAAAAGGAAAATGTAATCTCAATTTTATACGATGGCACAAATAGCTTTGGACTGTGCGAAGTTCCGATAATATTATATGGCTTGAGCACCAAAAAAGTTGCTTTATTTTCTATGGAGCTGCCATGTTCTAAGCAGGCGCAGGATGGTCGAGCAAAATTATAGTTGCGTGCTTTATTTCGAACCTATTTTTGATAATTATTTGAACTACTAAACTTCTGAGATGATTCTAACAAGGAATAGTAAGTTTATTTTTTAAACTGAACCCTGGGTGAGCTATCTTTCTACCACAATTACAAATAAAATTATCTTATTAGATTTACCCCATTAAATTAGTTTTTATATGTATGCAATATCGAGGTACCTGGTAGAAAAACTAAGCATTTTATCTTCGTTATCATTTTCTGTCTGCTGAGCATGGCAACTCCGCCTCGCATATTCCCCAGTTAACGATCAACATTAAAACCTCCACAAATACTCACGTTAACGAAGTTTCCTTCGATGGCATAACTCGAGTCAATTAACAAACTATAAGAGTTAATTTAATGATAGATCAGTGATCTCATCGTTGGATGCGGTAATATGGCTACTTTAACCTAATCCAGGATAAAATATTTCGTAGTAGCTAATACGAAAAATTTCGCTAGCAATTTAACAAAACTTTAAGATGTGTGCATTTGTAATTTCATGTAGTTTTTTACACAATTACCCAAAATTTTGTCATATATCTTCGTCTGATTTTATGATAAATACCTAAATACTTATTATTTAATTGTAATAGGAAGGCCAAGGAACAATTTAAAAGCAAGAAATATGCATAGGCACACACTGAAACACAAAGTTACATGATATAATCTAGCATCAGGTCCCACAAGAAAAAGTTCATTCAACGTACTAAATACGATTTTTTACAGCACAAAAAACGTTTATAACGCAGTAAATCATTTTTATCTCAACAATTGTTACGGTAGTCGCGTTGAAGTCTTTTGTAGTGAGACTTTTTTCTACGTCGCAATTTTTCGCAGTACTTCATAAAAACCGAATAAAATATCGTTCGATTTGAATAACAATGTTTATAATAATTTAACCCTCTACAAGTATTGGTGTCGCGCCCTAAGGAAGCTTCGTAAAGGCAATTAAGTGGAACCTTTCGATGCGTCGCGCCCTAACGGCTGTTTGGAAAAAACTGACTTTTGTATTCTGCAGCGCGGGTCAAGGGGGAGTCGGGTTTTGGATCTTATCTATTTTAATGCATATTTTAAGTAAATAAGCTTGTGATACTCAATTTAAGATATTGTGTCATACTGTTTAATTTATTAAAGAACATGCTTTATTTATATTGTACAGTCTAAAGTTATCTTAAATTTTGGTTCAAAATATCTTTAAATTTTAATATAATATTACTACGATCAACAATATTATTTAAAAAAATATATAAGAATTTTATTACATGACTTTTATGAGATTAAAACATTAATTTTACATAACACATTAAACGTTTCGCTCACCATAAGTGGATCTCCAAAAAGCGACGGTTGAATAAAGGCACAAAAACCCAACCCCTTAATTACCGACGGCCGCTATCTCATCCCTGTTAGACGCCGGCGCTGCTTCTAAGACGACGTCGTCGTGTTATCGTGCAATAGAGATTAGACGCGTTGATGTTACGATATCCATACGGTTTCCATATTACGATAGTAGTGATCTTAGTGATGCCATATGCGGCAGTTGTGGAGAGATACGGCAATCAACAGATGATATGACTACATAATCTTAGGTTGAACATAAAAAGGTGTTAGAACTGTTTCAACAGAACATAGACGAATTCTTTTTTGTGTATTATTCAAATATTGAGAAATTCGGTGCCAGTTAACAACTGCAATTCACAGTGTAACGTGTAGCGAAATAAGAGTTTCTCTACCATAACTAGCTAAAATAAAAAAATAATGTAGTTATTAATATTAAAAAAAGACTCATGAATTCAAGATTTAATTTTACTTATTTATAACAATATTTCTATCAACAAAATGCCTGATATTTGAACAAATGATAATACTGGATATGGTTGTTATATCGTAAGTCAATTATTTTTAATTCGCTACTATTTAAGTCAATAAAGTTAAGTGGCACTTTAAGCACCTGGGGTACATGTCACCGTAAGCAATAAAACGTATGGGGACGAAAAATAAGTAAAAAAACTTTTCTGTACAGTCAAGGGTAAGAATATTTTATAAGATAACATTTGCTTTTACATAGTGGTATCCATAACAAGGAGGCCAAACACAGTGGATTATTTTGTATGTTTTGATTTCAATATTTTAAGGTAAGCTTACCCTATCTCATCCGAATACCAGGATAGAAGGAACGTACCTGTATACCAATGTGCAAAAAATTCAGCTTAATCCTGTTTAAAAGAACAAGAATTACCAACCATCACAAACTTTCATTATTTTGTTCAAATGCGTTGAAAATAAATGTATTATTTTCAACAACACATACTTATTTTTTATTTAATTTAATCATTATAAATCATCAATCATTATGCGTTAATATTGTTTTAAGTTTTCACGATTCATAATTTAAAAGAAAACATTTTTTAACCGGTCAAGAGCGACGAGCCATGACCACGTGATCTACAAAGACACCGAAACGTTGAATTGAAATGTAAAAAATAAATCCGGTCAAAAAGTATTTTATCACTATGTGATGTGTCTGGTCAGAAATAATAAGATTTGTTGGCTCAAATCTGTAGCTCTGTGAGTGCGAGGGCGGCCCTGCGCGCGCGCCGGACAGCGGGCGGTAGGGGACGGCTCCGGTTACCGTGTGTTTGCCGATAATCTATTGAGTGCACAGTTTGAAAAACCATTGTGGTATAGCAAACTGTCCAATAATAGGATTAATTACAACAATGAAATCGTTGAAGTAAATAACATAAATACGAAATAGCTTTCTATTCCATTAAACCATATTAAAGTTTACCTTTGAATAACGTCTGATTATTATAATTTTATTTATTTGCTTGTATGGAGCATCACAAAAAATATTTCGTTTGAATGAAAAGTGTAGCGAATGAAAGTGACAGTGATCGGAGCGCAGACGCAATAAAATGACAATAAAATATGTCACGAATAACAGACGCACGATCACAATGACGGCAGATTGACGTTTACAACTTGATGCAAAGCTTTTGTATGAAGAGATATACCGTGACGTGTATCTGTTGGTGTTTGCGCGCACGGATACTAGCGAGCAGAATCGACTGATAATTTTCTGAATCACGTATGCCTTCCAATCAAATTATAGAAATAAATTAAAGTTTATCTGAATTAACTACGTTTCCATGGCTCATTATTTGAATTAAACCAGTCTATCTAAGTATATTATATTATTTATCTCATGTATATGTTTTACAACATACGAACAACTATACAATACATGCCTTATACATAGAAGCACACTCAAGTGCATTAAATACAATAAAACCATAAGCAATTCAATATATTTATTCAGTATTTTCACAGCAATATATAAAATAGATATAACTGTACATCACCCGAAATAAAAGTGTATAATGTATATACAATAATAACGTGTATAATAAAATTGTATAAAAACGTATCATCCGATACGTTAGCAATTCCGAAGAATATCAAAATAACTGCTCATCAGTCATAACTTGCACCACAATGCAGCCCGAGCATCACACAGTGCACTGATTTTATTGTCTCCAGCAGCGTCCACGTCCCGCTCCCCTGTCTCCATCATAATGCAATGTTATGCGTAAACGATTCCAACCGAATCCCCACAAATCGAGAGGGCTACATAATAATCCATTATTGTTTAGACTACAATTGTCGAGCAACAATGCCAGCCATGCTTTGTGCGCCGGAGTCGACTTGTTCGGGGATCGACGCAACATCACCCGTTTATTAATATTTGCTTGTTTGATCGATAATAGAGATGTGTAGAGTGACGTGCATTCAATGTGATGTGAGTTATATTGATGGGTTTATGATACGCTTGGTAACGTGCAATCAATTCGACTTTTACGTTTCACCGCTTTATTTGTAATTGTGTGATGCTTGCGCAATATATTCACTTGAACAATAAACTCTTTTATTGTATTATATATTTTATAAGTAGTATTTGCAATTTTCTGCAACGGTTCTTTTTGCATAATCATCAACTGGAAAAAAACAAACATGCGTATTTTCGCCATTATCAAGTCGTTTGTGTCGTATTCTAATAAACCAGTTCACGACAATAGCTTCTCCGGCGCTGCTCACCGGCTCCCGGCGACCGTCGACAATACACCCGATCATTTATCTAAATCTACTACAACAATGCCCAAAGGGGATTGAACTCTACACAAAAGCATCAAGTTTCTAACGCATAATATTTTTATTAATTTCAAAACAAACTAATTTATATGCAGCTTCAAAGACGGGACGCCGGGAACACGACACTCGGGTGTCGGTTATTTGTTTGCTGCAAATCACTCAACGGTTTTCGTAATTATGTAACAGTTTCAAGTTTCAGCCTCCACGATGAAAGGGTTCCGTCGGAAAAGTTACCAAATTAAAATGTAACTAGCAATTTAAGACGGTACCGGTTTAATAACACTACTATTATGCGTTGGTTAAACGTAGAGAATCAGGATGTAAGGTAAATAAGCAAATAAATAGTTATGGCTACATTTAAAACGGTTCATTTGATCGTAGTGTGGTCATTGTGTTCAAGTAGACACGAGGGAAATTAGAAGTTTAAATTATAAACAATAATCTATACTTTACATTTCCTAAATGCTAAACTAATCATACAGTACACAGTTATTATTAAGGTGGGGTTTTGAAATCATTACTAAATTATGATTATTCTCGTTATTTTTGACGTGTTATGACAGAAATTATTTTTAAAATTAATAAATCCATTAAATGTCGTTGAAAAATCGTTTCATTTCCAAAGCAACGGCTTCTTTGGCACGATAGTAACATAGGTTCTCGACTGCGGCGCTGCAGTTGAGGGTCTAGGTTTGATATTTGGGGTCAATTTTAATTAATGTTTGTACATTACGTGGAGTTATTAGTCATCTCTTTTTTTAAAATATCAAGATAAAATTTCCTAGGGTAAAATACTTTGTTGATGAAAGTTTAAGGTACGTCACAAATATGTGAAAATGTCTAAAATAGTAACGTTTGTTATTATTTTTAAGTCAATTGAGTGTTTATGAAAATGTATGATAAAGAATATTGATAACCAATTAAGATGGTAATTTTTTAAAAAGTTCGTTATAGACATCCAAGTTTAAGTATATTCACTGAATCCCCCCGGGCGACAGAAAGGAGAGGGGGGCAAGGTGTTTCTGATGCACGTTCCGATCATATCTCATCATGCAGTAATTATTGTAACGTGCGCCAGCTCTTCGATTTCTTTTCCGCTTAGTGACGGAGTGAAGTAGAAAATGAGTGGAAATCGCGCCTCCATTACAAGGAGATTCCTGATGGGCATCGACCCGCGCCGGGGGAAAACGAGGAGCTTCTGTTGTATTCATACGGTTGATAACATTTGCAACTTCAGTATTATCATGACAATTTACAAATGTTACTTTTACAGAACAGTTACGTTTTCTATGGTCACAAATAGATAAAATATAAGATGTGAACTTCCAGTTCGATTAATTGTTCACACTGGGTTTGAGTCTAGATAAAAAAAAACTTTACAGAATAATACGCATTTCTTCTCTGTGAAACAACCCTGGTGTATCAGTGTTTAGGTTTTGTTCAAGAAATCTACTTTTTCCCCACTCTCAACTCAAACTATGTCGCATTATGTAAACCTCCTGTAATTATGCATTTAAATAAAATAATTCATCTTCTTCTAATAGTACGTATCAGGGCATGTGGCACCGGGGCCACCATGTGCAAAAAATCACAGAGCTTTTTTATCATCATGATACCATAAATGATGCATTTATTTCTAGATGTGGATTGTACATTATCGTTACTGTTTCTAAGACCTTAATAGGATCTCCACTACACTATTCTAAACGTCTTCAATCTCTTAACGACTTCAATCTCAACACACTTTGATAAATCGAAGTGGGAGACTACAGTTAATATTTCACTATCGGACACATACTTATCAATCCTGAGCAGACCTTAAAGTACCATCTAAAGGTTCGCAATTGCTGCAGATAGCTCGTTGGCACTCGTCGAGTCGAGCACGTCGCGGCTATCTGCGCCAGCGCAGATCCAGCACATTTGCCTGTCTTTATGGCCGCCACTTCAATCACATTCTAGTGTTATTGCTCACTAATGACTCTAGAGTAACCAGATCTAATATATCTAACCTAAGGAATTACGATCCATTAAAACTGTATTACACTTTTACACACACTTTAGCAAACGCTTTATTTTATTACATCCCAGGATTAACACTTTAAATAATACTTTATATTGGAGTTAAGTTATTAAGTAACCTAACTCCATTTTGTAATTGTAACTAACTCATACCAGATACAAATTCACTTAATAATGGTATAATTGAACAAAAATTGAAACAAAAATTTATTTAATTTAAAAAAGGCAAATCATAGGGAAATATTTCTTTTGTTTTTTAAATTTTTAACATTTGTTTTTAAATCTTTTCTTTTTTTTGTAACGTTGGCCACATGATCAGCTTCAAGTAATTAATTAAATCCCCACTTAAGGGCCTTTTGTTTATATAATGTACACAGATATGTTTTTCTTGGTTTTGTTTTTTTTTTCTCCAATATTATATATTTATAAAAAAATATTTGTCAAGATATAAAAGAAAAAGAAACTGCTCAACGCATTATAGGTAAATTACTAAATTGTACTTTCTGTTTAACCTTACTTTTTTTAGGGAACTATTGGTTTACTATTTATAATTTATAATGATTTTTATAATTTATAAGAAACTGTTTGTTCCTATTATGAATGAATAAATAAAAAAATATATATTAAGATGTCTTTATGAGCATGAGCGGTTCACTATATGTAAAACTATAAGTAAAGTGAAAAATTGATTTGTACGGTGTTTCATCCTAAATGGCATTGAATCAATCGGAGCGCCGGCAATCTCAGGAATCCACACTTTCTACCTGCCGCTGTATTCGATCGCATGATAAAACCAACGCACGTTCCAGAATAAAAACCAATTGTTATTATTATATCACTTAAACACTACAATCACAATTGAACAAAAACTATATTTCCCTTCAACATTGACGTGTAATGTTATTGTAACTAGTGACGCCATTGTGAAGTGTGAAGAAAAACTAAATAGTATTGAAAACCCGATACATTCTGTGCGTAATTTTAACTTTTAATTGCTTGCGTTCTCCGCACGTTGCGTTAGTCAGTCCATGGTTCATGACACGATCAACTGTCGTAATAAAAATGTAGTTGTGCTAACTTTGACTAACCGTTATGAACTTATAAACTAAGTTTTAAGTATTTTATGGTCGTAATGACCATAAAAAGCTTATATAAAGTTTAATAAACTTTTAGATAGAACAATTCTGACTACAATGTAATCCTGATAGACGAAGTTGTAGCTTTTATCGTTATTGAAATTAAGTTAGTTAAGGTGGTACTTCTCAGAAAAATATCTTGCAAAATAGATTTAGCCTAAATTTATAAAATTTTACAATAATAAAGTCTAACTTTAAACCGAGTTCTATCGTATCAACCAATATCAGAACAAAGCTTTGGTCAATTTTATTTTGATTACTTCTTTAGATATATCTGTTGATATACTTACCTCGACTATTACTGAATTATTACTTGTCCTATAGATCTGAAAAATGCTTGGTCTCGAAATCATTTTAAGGAGAAGACGATGATAGTTTTAAATAATTTTCGTGTCAAATTTTTATTTAAAACATACTGTTGAGTGATTATCAATATGTAGTTTATTAATGCATCTGCATATCTGTGCCATGGCATATGGCCTCTCAATTAATTACTGTATCATTTTCTAGTGTATGATAAAGGAGCATCCTGTTATTGTAAGAGAACAATTGCTCCCAAAATCGGAAGATATTGTCAATCCAATTTCTTGTAAATTGACGACGTATAATTTGGCTATAAAGCATTACATCCAGCTTTCCATAGATAGAACGCGATCCTTGCGAGTGACGTACCAGAGACCCGCAACGCTAGTTTGGAGTTTGCTCGGCGTATAGACAAATTAGTGGGACGCAATAGTAAAAAGATGTTCCTGTAGAACTAATAATCGGAATATTGAGACATTTACGAGTGTCAGATAAGCGGAAATAAAGAGGAAAGCATCGGTCGTGGTCTAGCGGCGCTCCGTGTCACCTGCGCCGGGCGCCGGTCACCATCCCACGCGGAACTACCTTTATCTACATAACGCATACGTACTGCGTCAATTTATAGCTATGTGTTTCTACAGTTCCGTAACGCGATGTCAGGAAAACACTTATATGTAGAATGGAAACTAAATGAATAGATAATTATATGCAAATTTTGTATGACTAATTATTTCAACTGTAATGTTCAGACAGAACGTTATTACTACCTACTTAAAAAAATGGTGTAGTACGCTGCGCATTTAACAACTAATTTTGAAATAAAATAAGCGTTGAGCATCGGAGTTGACAAAGAATATTATTAAATTAAGTATGTAGATTAGAAGGGTACAGTTAGACCTGTATTATCATCAAAAGTTTTTTATTTCTACTCATAAACACACTTTACTAATTAGGTATTATTGGTCTCTCCGTTGGGCAGCATAGAAGTTTCAAAGCGTCAAATTTCATATTTTTTAATATTTTTCTTTGCCTAATAAATTTTTGTTATATTATTATAGTTTCCAAGCAAGCTGCCCTTTTTACAAAGCCTGATCATTCCGGACTACCGTAACCGGTAGTGTGCAAAATGCACAAGGATAAAATCAAGGGAAAGTATGTTTTATAAAAAAACAGTGAAAAGCTTCTGTATAAAAGTATCTTGCGCGGTGATGTAGGTACATTTTCAAAATAATATGTAATTTGATAGTTGTAAGTAGAAACTGAAATCATTCTAAGAAAGGATCTTCATTTCGTTTGTTGATAAAAAATAAAATATACTCAAATATTTCTTATACGTCTATCAAAAGTTATCTGTGTTTTACAAATTCAAGCGCAACGCAAATCGTAACAAAGTCGAAACTAACTTTTATTGAAATATTCATAAAATTTTCAAAGGCCCGCTCAGCAACCAGACCGGTTTGGGACTCTCTTTTGGAAAATTTCTTTTGTATCCCTAATTGGCCTGTAACATGCAGCTCACATGCTTTGAGACGTTTCTTAACTTTATTGAAAATAATTGTTAAATATGAATCTAATATCTTGCGGCTTCTTACCAGCATACTAAGTATTTTCGAAGATTGATAACAACTGCTTATAAAAAGTTATATTTGCGTCGAAGATTTCTATATTTGATACAAGAAATATTTTTTTTAATCATATGCACTGAGCAATAAATATAAGATTAATGGCAAAATCAGTGCCGACCGCGCGGTAACCTCGCTGATGGCGCGGCGCGGCTTGCGGTCGCGCCAGGCTTCTCCTCGGTCACGACTGAGCCAACGGGATGCTGAGCGCATGTCGCTCTATGGATTCACCCAGGGTCAATGTAAGCCGACGTTGGGAAACTTTCCGCATACACGAACACTATTAAGTTACATTTTTTACAGTACTCTTGCAGCTATAAACCTAATTTGTTTTTTAAATTAATTTAAGATAAGCTTTCTGATTTTATCTACAAATGTTTAAAGTTAATGTTAATTGTTATCTAAGATTCGCTGTGGAACTGCCCTCGTTCACAAGGCCCCAACAATGGGTTTCTCAATATTAATTTACAAATAGGCGTTGCTACAACATTTGTTAGATCCGTTACTTTTACTAGACATATTGGGATATGTGTAAGCTGGCGCTGTTCCAGCGATTGCAACGAGCTGCGGCCACCTGTTTATACAATGGGACATCAAATAGTATTTAATAATCAACGAATGCATAGCATTAAAAAAACCGACTTCACGTCAAAACTTTGGCTGAACTATAAGGTCGTCAAAGTAAACGACCTCCGAATTCATACATATATCAAAAAAAAAAAATCATGAAGTACTCAATTTATTTCGATGAAATTTATATGAGACCAAATGGGAAGTATCCTCTATCAGATGAAACAAGAATCATCAAATCAAAATGTGATAAAATACAGACCGACAATAGTGTAATAATTTATTTTATTAATTTAATAAACCTACTTACTTTATGCTTTTTTTTCATTTTCATTTTTATTTTCAAATTCTCACTTTTTTAATTCATGTTATCTTAAGTATAAATCCCATCAATTTTCCGCTGTTATTGCAGTTTCATTTCGAAAAAATAACAATAACATGATAATTACGGGGGAGAATGAGAAAAAAAATGATTTATAATAGTTGTCAACACCACAAATATGTCGTTAGCTTGATTAATGGCCCTGATAGCTTCCGAATGCGACTTGCGGTCCGGGATTAATGCCGCCGATGTGACTTGCACAAGCGTTGGACTGACATCACTTATTACTGATTGATGTAGAAATAAGTGCCGAAAATTATTAATATTGACAGTCATGAGATAATAATACAAGCGTGCGTCTTAGCCTAACGTGTGTCATGTGGGATGTCTGGGCCAGCGCGTGATGGATATCAAAGCCGTCACTGAGTTTTTGACATCAATTCAGGTCATTAGATGCCGCGTAACTTGTTGCGATAATCAATAGGTAGACGATCGCAGCGTGGAGCTCGGCAGCAAATAATGATAAACAATTGACAAATTATACAACAGCCGCTGCTGAAGAGCGTGATCGTTTATTATGTCTTCCTACTTGCTGCGCTCGGTACTTTTTAATGATAACCGCGGTGCAGCGGCAGTTGAAGCTAAATTCTCGCGCTGGTAGTTTACCAGTAATGCAGCGCGAGCGCAGGACCGTTACTTGCTCTACCAGCTACTACCATTATACTTTATGTTTCAAGTAACCTTGACTATATAATTGAGATAGCATGGCTGAGGATGGTAATGTGCTCATTTTGAGGCACCTCATGCCTCAACTTTATTTCACAACAACGATACATTTCGGTGAAGTATACTTGTTTCATAATTCGAGAGCAAAATTTACATTCACCTCGTCACTCAACAATTTTTAAACTTTTGAGCAATTATATCGCAATTTCTGGTAATTTACAGTAGAAGTCACGTAGATAAATTGTCCTGTCGGCGTCGAGTCATCTACCGCGGCGGCGTGCGCGCGCGCCGCTCGGACCTCGGCGGCCACGTCCGGCTCTGTGCGCAAACGCCGATTGATAATTTATCCAACCATGGGTAATTGCCGTAATCAAGACTAAATATCTCTCGTAATGGGTTTCACATAAAAAATAAGCTTGTGCAATAGAACGGAACTGTGCCACATCGTGTGAACGTTCAAGATCAACCATTAACTACTGGATACACAGAGTATTAAATAATAATCGAAGGTTATTCAGATATTTATTTATAGTTATACAGATATAGATCATTATATTCATTATTTAACATTTGCGTGCGCATAATACAAATTTGCCAAGGTGCCTGATAATTTCGGTACTTTCAATTTATTATTATAATACACAACTTAACGCCTGCATCCCTTATGGTATAGGCAGAACACCAGAGGTTATAAAATCATCTGACGTCAAGTTTGACAAATTTGGAGGTATTACAATGATAAAGAGAGACTATTGCAGTGGCTATTGCAGCGGGCAGCCTATCGCCCACAAAAAGAAACCTCCGACAAAACCTCTGTCCCTTAACTGACTTTTACAGTATGCACGGGAAGAAAAATTATTGGCACATTCTATGTTTTTCCTTTGTTTCAAGTTCAACACTGACGATATACATATATATTATTATACTGGTAAATTACAGAAAAAAAAGTTGCGATTTGTGTCCATCCTTGCAAGTATTGTATTATTTTAAATAGTTCTTAGGAATATTCCGCACAATGATATTTTCATGAAAAACACAAACTTTTTATTTTATTTATTTTTATTAAAATGTATGTAAAATTTTAGTGGCGAAATGGGCATACTTAGATGGAACTGGGTTTTATAAAATACAGACGGACTGCAGCCATAATAAAGCAAGTCAACTTATAAAGGGAATAATAAAACGATATCTATAGGATCACTCAAGCCAGTTCATTCTCAAAACCTTAAAAAAACCTGAAAATTGGGTATCTAAATTAAGTTTTCATTTCACGCTACAGTGGGTGATGGTCCTATTCGATCGAGATACAATACAAGTCATCATTGCTAAGTCGAATGAGAGCCCCACTGCGATTCGCAGAATAGTCGAGGTGAAGTGGTTAGATAAATATCAGCAACTTAGTTTTCCTTTTAAATACGAAAAGTCATAAAACATATTTAATACTCAGTTTTATGCATTGTTACTAAAATACTTATGCTCTTAAAGATAAAAGGTGACTCAAGCATTCCGTTACCTAAAAAACACCACAATTCTGTTTTTTCGTTACATTTAAGTAATATTCTTTACTTAGCAAGTAAACCTATAAAAATAAAATCGAAGTTTATCCAAATAATGATCGATTTCACAGCGAATATGATACGGCGCAAAAACTGGGCCCGAGACGCATGACCGAGCGGTTTTACTTTCATCCGTAAGCTCAGCTGATAAAAAATATAACACTCTGACCGAGTGAAGGTTACATCAACTGACAGCGCATAACAAGGCTTCATCTTGATGTTAACTAAATCAAGAACCCTGATTTATAGAACATAACTTTAAAAAGGTGAAGGTTTTATTTTATCTTTTATTCGTTACTTAAATGAATACCTATAATATATCAGTTCTATAACTGACTGAGTTGACAGACAATGTTAAGCTATAACGACAGGCCTTAGAAAGCTGAAATTTGGAACATATACTCCTTAGGCGGTGGCACACTACGAATTCCCGAAACTTTTTAGTTGGTATGAAAAAACTTATTCCTGAAGTGCACCGACGTGAAACTATATTAAAGGTTTTTTAATGGGTGTCTGGTTGCATTATGGAAGGAAATTCTGAAATTCCCTCAGGAACTATAGTTATATTACTATTTAGTTAGTATACAGGGTTCATTTTAATTAGCACATCACCTCTTGTAGGCTGCCTCTCCACATCAATCCCAACAACATTTGTTCTACAACTTATTAAAATTATCAGTTTTTAAGATTTTAGTTTTCCCATACCAAAAATATTTATCTGTTTAGAGACGTAACTCTATTTATTTTGAGCGTAGGTATGCCACTCACTTTGCGCAGTAAAATATCGCTTCAAATTAATAATAGGGAAAATGTAGAGTAAGGAACAAAAATTTTGTTTGTTTTATTTTTTGTGTTATTTATCAAGATTTGTGTAAAGTCGTAACAAATGTTGTTGGGAATGATGTGGAGAGGCTGCCTGGAAGAGGTGATGCGTTAATTAAAATTAACCCTGTACAATAAACATTTTTTATGAGCGTATGAACTCGCAAAAGCTCGTCAAATATAAGATATTACATGGTTCCACATTTCCTCAAAGTAATCAGAACTTGAGGTATAGGAAACCTAGAAATTAAAAGATATTTAAGTAATATTTGCTTATTTCTTAAATATAACCAATAATATATATGTCTACAAAACTCAAAAAATATTTTCATAAGCAAGGTTCCAACTCACACCAGAAAACTGTGACTGCGCTATTCCCTTCAACATTTTATCTATCACGGACTCTAGCTCTGGCAGTTTCCAGCATATTTTACTTGTGCGCTGGCAGATAGCGTCTAACTAAATGGTCAGGCATTGTGTTGTTATAAACATACAGGATAGGGGCAACTGAAGAAAGTAATTAAAATATTAGACATCAAAAACACCTTTCATGTAGCTTTGCCGTGACAATCAACAACTCCTACGATTATTACTATGTAGCGCTCATTGAATCGACCATTGTTTGAACGCACTAATATTGGAACGTTTAACATCTGCACTATGAAGCTTAATCAAACGTTCATCGCCATTAAGTAAACAATTACTGACATTCGCTTTTATTTATAGATAACTGTCAAAAAGTAGTATTGTTTACGCTTCTTGAGTAAGCATTCGTATTACGGTAGTAAGACAGTTGACCGCCTGCGGCTCTGAAAATCATTGACAATAGTTCCGGCTGCGTCTGCTTCGGGCAACAGCGTTTAGATTGATTGATAACGGGAATTCGAAGAATAGTTTTCTTCTTAAGGAAACAAAAATCAATCGTGTGACAATGAGGTCGAAGACGGACCATATTAGGGTGTTAACACACCAATTGATCGATAGTCTTTACTTTACTAGGCAAAAAAACCGGTCCAAGTTAGACGATTGGTGAGGTCTCCCGTAGCATTCAGAGATAACTGTTCTTTGTAAAGGATTTATTTTACAATCATGGCTAAAGCGATAAGATTTGGCGCCAGGCTTCATACAGGGAAATAAAAACAAATCATGGGCAAACGGATTCACGCAGTCAAATAATTATGAACTGTGATTTTAGGCATTTTTACTTCGTACTTAAGTTCGTTTACTCAAACCTGGCTGACTTATTTTCCCTTCTATTATTATATGTGCTATAGAATATACGGTGAACTAATTGTTTCTTTTGTGCGCAGGAGCAAGCCGTCGCGATGTCGGCGGTGATGAGCACGCTGTCCATGATCAGCGGCGGCCGGCGCGCGCACCGCAAGCTCACCAGGTATGTACCTGCACTCCTGTATACTGAGATAACGTTATAAAAATGATAAAAAAACGACATGCGAGTTTAGTTTGCTTTATTTACGCTTTTTAATGTTCATTGTTTTCCATAATTTTTAAATAACATGTAAAGATTGTTCATTAAATAGGAAAAATTACAAAAAAGAACGTGTTTAACATACTTAGCTTCTTGCTTTTACTTTGCCTAAAAAACACAATTTAAAAAAAACTAAATAATTAAAAAGTTCACATCCTATTTTACATGCTTTGTAAAAAAATAGTAAGTATATTTCATTACGACTACGGAAAGCATGGCATTGAGAACGCACGAGTTCGGAAAAGGTAAAGGAAAGGCACGAGTATGTAATAGCCCACATCCCGATCGCTATACGTCCCTGCAATACGCCACTTTTTGAACAACTGTTTGAAAAAAAAAATTACATACTGCTTGTTTGTTTATCTTAGTTAAATAAATCCTAAAATATATTTATTTTCATAACTCGTCGTCGTTGTGAGTTTATTACAATATTTGTCTTTTTTATTTCTTTCGTAATACAGAAGTTAGTTAACTTTGAAACTCTTCTCGGTTTCCATATTTTCAATTACCTTTAATGAACAAGCAGGACGCATTTACATCTTTTATTAAACGAATCGTAAAAGTTTAGATTCTCGCATGTCTAAAGTTTTATGAGGTGTAGCGAATATTCATTCATATAGTTTTTCAATTATGAACATTGTAAGTAAATACAGTATAGCAGAACGAATGTGCTACCTCTGCGCCAAAGCTTCCGGGCTCAGGAATAAATTGGCTTTTCATAAAATGTATGCCGGAATAAGTATCAAAATGAGGATAGGTACTACGCGGCTGTCTCTATATGGAGGGTGTTCGCTGGCCAAATCCATTAAAAGAGGTTCTAACTCCATCTCACTCGGAGAAGTTGCCTATAGGCACGCTTTTCCAGGGGCGATAAGTTTGTTTCTTGAACACTGGAAGAGCTTAAAGTACTGCCATAGTAATAAGTAATGGTTGTCCGCAGCGGTCGCAAGTCCGGGCAGCTGTCGGACGCGGGCGACGAGCGCGCGCGCAGCCAGCAGGACCTCACGCGCCAGCAGCGCAGCGCCTCGCTGGTAACTACACGCAGTACTTCAATAAACTGCTCATTTATCCTTAAACTACAATAATATCCTTGGAGATGGCTCAACGAGCGGTATCTCAACCTTCCGTCCTTTTCTATTTCCAACGCACCTCCTTTACAAAGCTTGTGGAGTACTAACAATTAGACAATTATTTATAATGCGCACAGTCCTAGAGCAGCACATCGCACTTTCTTACAACTCCGAAATTACTAACAAAAGAAGGAAAGATATAGCTTACCGGACAGATATACGAGTAGATATGAAACATGCTTTATGTACCAAATTTTCTTATTTCTTGGCCCTCTTCTGTACAATAGAATTAATGCAAACTAAACTTAAAACTAAACTTGTACTCTCGTGTTTAAATGAAAAAAAAAATAGTTCAAGATGCGTTACAAAACATGTCTTGCATAATTCAATTGAGTCTCCGGTCTTTACTTAGAAAAAATTTTTGCTTACCGTTAGTTTTAAAACAACTCATTGAGGATTGTTTCTTACTTTTTTTTACTCGTTCTTATTATACAGAAGATATATAGTATCTATATTATACAGAAGATATATAGATATAGTATTAAGTTATAGAACATTAGTGATTATTTTATTTTTTTATTTTTATTTTGTATACACTTAGAACCCCTTCTCGCCTGAAAGCAGTTCAGGCACTTAGACACAATTGTGTTCTTTTATATGATATTTTTAGATTAAGATTGTAAAAGTGTGCAGATTATGAAAATAAATAAATTTATTATTAAAAAATATATATTATTATTAAAGATTTATACGGGGTTGTTTTTACACCAGCCAAATATAAAAAAATATTTTCTTTGATACGATATAAACGTACCTACGTAATTTAGTAACGCTCAGTAGAAAAGAATTAAGATATGGCACCACAAACTTTTTCACAAATAGTCACTGTTGACGAACACAGCTACTACGACGGGGCATTTCATTGATAATACTACGACGTACTACAAGATGATTCTTAATGGTATTCATTCATAATTTAGAGTGACCATGCTTTGCTTAATATGTTACAGAATATATTAATATCCTTGTGAAAAAACACATTCATTTTTTTGCAAAAATCTTTTCTATACTTATACTTATTGCATAAAGAAAATTTGGCCGATGACAAAAAAACAATCCTGTATAGCCCAAGACTTTCAATCAACGGCTTCAAAAAAGGGACGTCTTATCTAGAATTCAGTTAATGAAATTTTATCCTCCATTTTGCAGGTGCATTCATTCACAGGTGCTATTTATTTCTAACGTGTGATAGGATTTGTTAAAAAAACCCCAGACAATCACACCAACTACATGGCACCAAAGTAAGCATAGCTTTTGTTATGGGATACCATGTAGTGACTTAGGGGGGAACCTAGAATAGGTATAAATAGATAAACACGCATACACGGAAAAAAAATTATCGAACCCGCAACCAGTGGCGTCTGAGGCAGAAAGGTTTGTCCCATCGCCATAGTGCTCGTGAATAACTCGTACAATATTTAAATTGAACGCTGAAGCTGATTATTCACCGAGGTTATGACCTATGTATTTATAGTTATCAATACTTCAGATAGCACCGTTATCACGACAATGCCTTATTTGATGATAAATATCCATTTTCAAAGTTAAGTATCAAATCAAATCAAATCAAATCATTTATTGCATTCCACAATGGTATATGATAAGGTGTTAACAAGGTATTAAAAGAACATACATTATGGACCCAGTTGGGCACAGCAACTTGAAAAAGGACAGAGGAGGGTTTCATGATTTTTTATTTATTATATTCCTATTTACATTATATCATTATTATAAAAGTCAAGGAAGTCTTTCATAATCTCACGTATGCGGCCCTAGCATCGTGTAGTTACGCAAATACATAAATTATTATTTGTTCATTATACATATTCAAATTTGCAATTTTTCCTTATTACCATAGCTTTAAAAAGGCTCTTACAACAATTTTATATGGAAATATTAGATATCTTACTTTAACTTCAAATGTTTATTTGTTTTGATTTTAATTTTTATTTATAATACGAAAACATTATATATTTTTTATATAGGTATTATAATGTTTTTTTTTTTTTAAAGCAAATGTTATTTCATTTAATGTTTATTTGCTTTGGTTTAAATTTTTATACAAATTAGGAAAACATTATTATTATTTTAATGCATTAATTAAATTATGTAAAAACAAATGTAATTTTGATTTTAAATTTTTATTTTGTTATAAATTTATATTAATTATATTTATTTAAATACGAATTACAATTTATTTCGATATTGAATTTTATACTATTTAGATTTGTTATGTTTCAGTTTAGTTTGTCTTCAAAATATTCATTAATTGTATAGTAACATTTATTATGTAGTAATTGTTTTAATTTTTGAATGAATTCTTTATCGGTTTCAATGTTTTTTATTGGGTCTGGAAGTTTATTGTATACTAGCTGCTGCCCGCGACGTCGTCTGCGTGAACGCTATGCAGCACCAAACGCACCTACGATTATAACACTGCTAGCGTGATAATATGTAGCCTATATGTTGACCCGACTTCTTAACTATCTTCATGCCAAATTTGAAGTAAATCCATGCAGTACTTTTTGAGTTTATCCCGGAAAGACAAACAGACAAACAGACAAAAATTCTAAAAACTATATTTTTTGTTTCTGTTTCGATTGTAGATCATACCCCAAGTATTCTTTTAAAAAAATATTCAATGTACAGTTTTGACTTTCCTACCATTTTATTATATGTATAGATTTTTATTGACATTACATAGGGGCTCTTGGCATGTAAATCTAGGCGAGATCTAGGTAGCATTAATTTATTGTTTTGTCGAAATGACCGCTTCGTATATAATTCCGGGTGCTGTCGAGCAAACTTACTTATTTCTAAAATATAAATGCACGGTAGGGTTAGTATTTTTAGCTCTTGAAAGTGAGGCTTACAGCTGCAGGTTTGCTTTATGTTAACTAATATTCTTAAGAGCTTTTTCTGTGTAGTAAAGAGAGCTGTTGCATCTACACTATTTCCCCATATTATGACGCCGTAGCATAACCAGGCGTTTGCATAGGCATAATACGTTATTAATGCTGTTTCTAAATTTGTGTTTATTTTTATCTCTCGTAGCGCGTATGAAAAGGAACTCAGTTTGCGTTGTAATTTTTGAAGATGAGATATCCAGGTTATGTTTGAGTCTATGTCTATTCCGAGTAGATTAAAAGTTCTTGTTGTTTCGATTTTTTTATTTTTGTACGTGAAGTCGATGTCTAATGCCGCTTTTTGGTATGGGTGAAAAGTTATTATTTTTGTTTTGTCGTAGTTTATTTCTAAGTTATGATCATTTAACCAGCCTGTTGTTTCATCAAGAATATCTTTAAGTTTTTCGTTTATATTAGTGTTGTTAACAGCTGAAGTAAGGATGGAGACGTCATCGGCGAACAGTACACAGTGTTCTTTTATAACTTGAGGGAGATCGTTTATGTAAATCAAAAATAATAAACATCCTATTACGCTTCCCTGGGGTATAGAAGATTTTACCGCTTTTGTGTCTGATCTTATATTTTGGATTTCGTTTGTCTTATTGTTAAAGTATTCCACTTCTACATATTGCTGTCTGTCCTTTAAATAGGACACGAACCAGTCATAAGATAAACCTCGTATACCTATGTTATACAATTTGAAAAGTAATATTGGATACTGAATTTTGTCGTATGCTTTTGACATATCCAACAAAATATCCACTGCATATTTTTTATTTTGTATTATATTTATAGTTTCTTGAATGTATTTGTATATAGCTAATGTTGTGGAACGTTTTTTACGAAAACCGCATTGACTTTCATCAAATATTTTAAATTTTTCACAAAATTTATATACGCGATTGCACATTGCTTGTTCGAAGATTTTAGAGGAAGTAGATAAAAATGCTATTGGTCTAAAATTGTTAGGGTTTAATTTAGAAAGTTTTTTATGGATCGGTTTGACAACTGCCTCTTTAAGTAAATCTGGAAAAGTTCCTTGTTTAAATGATTGATTTATAAGTAAACAAAAAGGTAGTGAAAGCTCATCGACACATACTCTTATTAATTTGGGAGGGAGTTCATCGAATCCGTAACTAACTTTATTCTTTAAAGATCTTATAATTTTATGTACTTCACGTATAGTCACTGGTTCGAGGAACATAGTACCAAGCGTGGGGGATTTCGCGGGTCGGCCCGCGGGGGGAGATGCCGAGCTCGGGTTATTTATTGTTCCAATAGACAAGAAAAAGTTATTAAAAGCATCCGCAACTTTTTTTGGATCAGATATTAATAAGTTATTTATATCTAAAGTTATATTTTTTCGTTGTGATAATTTAATTTTATTTGTGCGCTCATGAATTATATTCCAAGTAGTTTTTATTTTATTATTAGAGCTTTTAATTCTATTTATGTATTGTAGGCGCTTTGATGTAATTACTGCTTTTTTAAAAAGATTTTCATATTTTTTATAATAGTTATGTAGCACAGGATCTGCGGTTGTTGAAATTAGTACTTTTAATAGTCGTTTGTTCTTATAAGATTTTTTTATTCCTTTTGTCAGCCATGTTTTTTTCTGAGTTTGTTTTATTTGTATTTTTTTTCGTGGTATACAGTTATCAAGAATATTTATAAGCAAGTTGTGAAATATTTTATAGTTTTCGTTTACATTGTTAGCATAAATTAAATGTTGTGACCAATTTAATTCTTTTAGTTGATGTTTGAATTTTTGAATGTTTTGGTTGCTAAATAATCGCTTATAAGTAAAGCAGACTTTTGATTCATGAATTGGCTCTATTTCTAGTTTTATGGTGGTACCACGATGATCAGACAAACCGAAATTCTCGACCTTTGTTTCTATACATTTATCATTAAAGTTCGTTAAAATTAAATCGAGACATGAAGGCCCACGTGTAGGTTTTTTTATGTGTTGTTTATAGTTATACTCGGATACTAATTCTAAGAAAGTATTTGTTTTGAAGTTATTTTTTAGAACGTTAATATTAAAGTCGCCCCCTATAATAGTTTTTTTCTTGAAATGCTTGTTTTTTATGTAATTAAGTAAATAAAGAAATTGATTATAAAACGTATCCTCCTCTTTCCCGTTCCAGTACAAAACAATTAGTAATATATTCTCTTTTGGTAATTCTACCGCACATAATTCTATAACGTATTCTACTGACAAATTTGAAATTTCCTCGTTTTCTATAAATTCAATATTATTTTTTAACAATATACATACACCACCGCCTTGTTTGTTTTTTCTACAAAAGGATGCCGCTACAATATAGTTTTCAAATTGTATTAGGTTTTGTTTGTCTGGGGACAACCAAGTCTCAGATAGACATAGAACTTGATATATTAGTTTTTCTTCAATGAAGGCTTCTATCACATGCTGTTTGTTATTTAAGCTCTGTATATTTTGGAAAATTATGTTAAGATCTTGATAGTTTTCGAAATGAATTTTTATAATTATTCTCTGTGTCTATAGTATTTAAGTCTGTTTCTCCTACGTGTTCATAAGATTCCGGAAGCGTTTGATCAATTTTAGTAGTTATGGACTACTAGAAAGTAAACTATGAGAGGCCAAGGTTTATTTTAAATGTTTAACGTTTTTTCAAATTTAGTAATTTAATTCAATATAATTATTTATTTGACCACCCACGCTTCCCCAGGCATAGTAGAGCTGCCGAGAATTTCTCCAGGCTTGCAGTATGTGACAATTATTACTTTATAGCCTCGGAATCTCCTTCGACATTAGAACGACCGGTAGAGAATGTTTTTATGACATACTATATGGCATGCAGTTTAATTGCACAGCAATGCGAGTGCTGAATGATGATGGCAATTGGTAGTATGTATTTAACTGTCAGACGTGTGTTGACAGCTGCGGTATGAAGTCTTCCGGCTAGGCTACGCAGACATATCATTACACGGCTATTAACGTGGACGTACATGAATGAAGTACTCTGTGACGAGTTAGTCGATTATGTAACTTGGAACATTAGAGAATTACACATGGTAATACTTCTTTCTGAAGGAGACGCAACTATACTTTCTTTTCTTATTAAAAATTTCGTTGAAGTACAGTATAGTAAAAAAATATGGCTTGTTAAATGAGTTTGTTTTAGAAGGATCTTAAACCTATAAGACTCAGCTAAATTATATAAACTGAAACGCCAAGCAAGCTCACAAAAACTTTAAACAAAACTTCATATTTAATATGCTACAACAATATTGTAGGTTTCTAACATTGTACACCCACATAATAATGTAGTCTGCTACAGCTACTCTACCCAGCATATGATGATAAACACAGGTTACGCTCGTCGTAGTGTATTACACTTGCAGATCGACGCGGGGCGGCCGTCGCACGCGCAGGCGGCGATGACAAATAAATGGCCTCTTGTCTTACCTGCTCGCTTGTTACCGGTATACACTTTTATTTTCAATTGTTTGAATAATGCTGATTTATCTACTGACATCTTGAAATTAGAAGAGGAAATATGTGTCATGGAACAATAAGCAGTTGTTAATTGATCGCGAGTTGCGTGCAACTCATGCATCTACTAGTACAAGGGGTCGACTGACCTGAGTTAAATTCTGTTGGCCTTATCACATTTGCAACTACCTATAGGTATTTGTATTTTAAAGGACAAATAAGCAAGTAAGTAGGACTTCTGATGTTAAAAATTCACCAACACTCATAGATAAGGTGCTCTGCCGAGTGTGGAACTTTACATGCAAAGTCGGTGGTAGTAATTATGATGCCTTTCCTATCCATCCATATGACACAATGAAAAGTTTGGCGATAGAAATAAGCGTTGGTCCTTCGAATACTTATTAGGTATGTAAGATTAAGGCACACCACTGAAAAAAACATCGTTTTAGAGACATACTCGCATGCAAATGTTCGAGAAATGCGTAAATAATTCTGCATAATTAACATTCATACGAACCGGCCCTTTTGCTGCCTAAACACATTAAACAGATCCGAGGTAAGGTTTCATTTGCATCTCGATGTATGATCGAATTAGTACCAGTATGTGAATGCAGGCAAAAGTAATCAGTAGGCCATTGCTCTCTCGCTGCAGAAGAAAAATTAAATAGCTACTTATGGAAAACGCCGGGTAAGCCGTCGTCCGTGTATTGTTCAATACAATAGACAATTTACCTCGAATCACTGGTGATTTGTCATCAGTGATAAAGTAGCGCCAGCGCACAACGGCACCAGCCATTGTTCACCTTCAATACAGGAATAAATCTTTAAATATACATTTGTTTCAGAAAAAGTTATTTACGGATTTCTGTTACAATAAAAATAAATTTCCAAAGCAAACACACAATATGAAGTGAATGTAATGTAAAAGAAAATGTAATGATTTGAGTATAAGGTAACTCCGCCAGAAACTTATAATTACAAGATAGAATTTATATACATTACGACACAGACGTAATCGTTAACAACTGGTGTTGTTGGGTTTTCCCGTAGTTTACTTGTTATATACAGGCTACTGATTGCTAAGTATTTTCTTTAAATTATAAAATTTATAACATTAAATTAACTAAATCATGCATTTTAAATACACCAATCCTTGTTAAAGCAGCCCCGAAGAAAATGCATGACAAAATAGAAAATGATGATCAGTCAATTCAATTCAATTACAATAAAAAAATAACAAATGCAATGCAAATTTCATAAAAAATTGGATACAAATGTTGTATAAGGTAGGATTTTGAAGTGATTCGTTATCAATAAAGATGTCGGAATTAAAGTCGCAGAATGATAAAACATTTAATAGCCAGTTCATACACAAATACACATAAAACACAAACACACACAAAACGTATTTCTAGAGGTCATTTTTATGTAATTTATCTTACCTTCGTCTTTTTGTGAATGAAACGAACATCTTTATGCTTATGCATCTACAAGCATTGTGTAATTTGTATATGTAATCTATTCACGATTAAATAAAAGAATTGGGTAATTCTCCAATGAATTCGATGTTAAGTCCAAGATGATGCAAATAGCGCTACAGTAATTATAAGTTGATTTGCGTAACATTATGCACTATTAGAACATGCACTATTTGATAATTGATATAATAAAGCTAAGCTTACTAATCAATAACTTAGCTGTTACTATAGGACCGATACATCGATAAAACGGGCTTATGTTCTCGCTATACCATATATCTCGTTAACTTCAACTGTCAAGTTTAATATTATTTCAATTTGCTATCATAGTTATAAATGATTTTAGAGGATATAACAATTACAAGACAAATGTTCTAAATTGTAGAAAGAAGTTACAATGAGTGTAGTTCAAACAAGTTTCAAAGCAATAGGTTTCTTAAACTTCCGATGGTTTTCTATCATTAATAGCTTTCGAACGCCCACGCGTTCCACATCCACTGTTAATGAGTTATGGCTGGCTTAAACCACGATTAAACTAGTTAGATGAACAGTTTTACTTTTACACTCGGTCTTTACATTCTACTTACAAATAGTAGTTTGTTAGTGGCAGAGCGTCTTAACCTTTTTAATAAACAAAGATTGATAGATTTAAATATTTAATCACTAACCTACATTTACAAATATACTGGTTTTAGTAAACAATGACTGTTTATCTGATATGAAAACAATTTAGTATAAAAGAAGCACCTGCTTAAAATAATGGACTTAGATTATAATAAAATTTTGATTCGGCGCCACATATTTCTTACTATAAAACTAAAGATTATTTAGACGATAAAAAGGCATGGGATTAAGCACACTACAGGATATTTCAAAAGTTTCTAATTACTTATTAATTTTATTTACGGCTTGCAGTATGACATATGGCATACTGGTGACTGTTCCTCTCACTTATTTTCTTGTCAAGACAACAGCAAGAATGTCATGCTAGTGGTAGCGTCGGGTGTCAGGTCACCCTCTTCCCTAATATATGATTGAGGAGGGTGATGGCTTGCGCTTGCGTTATACTCGTGAACGGGTCCTGCTAGCGGTGCCAGGTCAGTTTGCTGTTGATCCTATGACTATTTTATTCCATTCTTGTTTAAATACTCTGGCCCCAGTTTGACATGTTCGTGTGGTGCATCCATAGCTCAATGCACCATTTATGTAAGTACAATTTGGTTGTGGCATGACATTGGCTCTCACAATTAGCTGTCTTGTGTTTGTTTTCTTTCAAGCAATGGTGAATTTGTTCTGTACCTTTTTGTATTATTCCATATAATCCTGACTGAAAAAGAGTGCCAAGAGTTTTTTTTCCGCTGGCTTTTTTTGTCTCTTGGTCTACTGTTATATCTTATTCAATAACTATCAACACCTTGTTAAAGCCGAAGTCCAAAATTGCAACGTCACTAAACGGCCATTCGATGGTCTTATGATGAATAAAAAACTTTCATTTTCATTTACACATAAAAGCAAAGAGATAAAGTATGCAAAAATATTTTATAATTTTTCTTTATTGATATTTTTATTTGATCGCAAACGAGACTTAGCTTTTCAAATCTTTATTTAGGTATATACAAGGTACTTTTATACGAACGTATAGTTAATTAGCTAAAAGATAATAAAATATTAATAATGGCTAGTGAAAATTATTTTGAAAATCCTTTAAATGCAGTTTTAATTCGTTAAATTATAGGTCAGGGGCCATATTATTTTTAATTTTATTAACAACTCCCAAATTGCTCGAGTGAGCACAATTTTGATATTTTTTGATTCGTAAATAATTAAAAGAAATAGGATGAATACCGTTAATGCTTGGCTAATTGTTTCTCGGACAGCTATTACCTGCGGATCGATGCCGTGACCGGGACGATGGACGCTCCGAAATATGAGCGCACGCACACGCGCCGCCGCCGCCGCCGCTTTACACTGACCTACTAACATTCGATTATTTAAAATTTTACGCACTTTTTACTCTTTTAATTGATACGTAGTTTGTAGTTTATGAAATAGTGCGTGCATGGTGATAATCACGCTGTGTAACTGTGTAATTAGCAGTGGTCAAAGAAAATAGACATTTATAGAACTTAATAATTATAATGACTATGATCTGATAATGAATGTCTCTTTTTAAGTAAAGTTTTGTTTTCTCTACATTACTGCATTAATGCATGATCATCAGTCTGGAGACGCCCACTTTTGGTCAAAGGCCTCCCATAACACTACCATAAATGTATCCATAAAATATATAGAACGAAGAATTAGTTGATATTTTGACATTCTAATTTTGATATAGTGGTTTAAGGCCTCGTCATCTATGGGAGAAACTCATAGCTTTGCAATGGGTTATTAGGGTGATGAAAGACTCATAGTTTACCAAGTTGTGATGTAGAATGCGGAAAAATACACTCTGTTTTTTTTTGTTTTGGTTGAAGTTTCGTAAAACACTCTTTTATACATGATCATGAATTCAAAGAAAAACCATTGCCCCACATTTACACAACGCTTAAACAATCACTTTTCTTTGTGATAAATCCAAGCTGTAACTATGCATATGTACACTTTTAGTTTTCTTATTGATATACAAAAGAAATCCTAAAATATTTCTTTGAGTTATATGTAGTTTCACAATAGATCAGGTAAACCCAGTATTACCTACCCCAAACATGCAAGCTGCAATGAAAGCGTAGTGTCCAACCAGTACATTTAATTTAATTTAATTAGGTGCCTAGTTATATTAGTTTTTTAATTCCACATTAGCGTCTGTGGATGTCACTGCGCAAGTGGGCTGGCAGGCGCACGCGCACGCGCTGATTGCGCACGCGAGGGACGCCGCGATGCTTGGTGCATGATAGATTTTAAATTCTTATTCAATTGGACGCAACTTTTACATGCAATTTGTCTAAGCTAAATAGGAATTACAATTTTTTTTAATAAAATTAAATCAATAATATATCTTTATAGTATAAGTAAACAAAATAAGATTTAATATAGGCACATAATAATTCCTTGCTGTTAACTAAAACCTAAAGTAACTATGATACGTACACGGTATTTTTAATTTTTATATAGAAATGTTAATAGTTTGTTTTTGTAAACATCAACTATCATATCGACAACCACTTTGGCGAAGGGGTAAATCTATCTGCCTCAGACGCCAGTGGTTGCGGGTTCGAATCGATCGGAATAAGGAAAAAAAATGTTCCGGGTCTGTGTGTTTATCCATTTATATTCTAGGCTCTCCCCTAGTTCGCTACATGGTATCTCATAACACAAGCTTCGCTTACTTTGAGGCCATGTAGTTGGTGTGATTATCTGGGAATTTTATTTATTTATTAATAGCTGTAAGTAAATCCATTTGTATAGCGGCATAGAATAATGATCTAATTTAATTATTTCATACAATTAAATATTTGATATTATAACTTTACTTACTTTATTAACATGGTTTTCAAAATGATTCAATAAATTCTTTAAGGTCAGGTCTTTAGGGTCACAAAACTGTTAAATTTTTTAATAAAATAGACGAATGAAATTAAAATATTATTTCAAAAAGGCAAAATCTACTCATCAACATTTTATTAATAAGAAAAAACAATCAACAGCGTTCTCGATACATTTCATGTGATGGATGGTAATTTTATTCATTATTGGAAACTAATATATCAGGTTTAAGTATAACAAGGAGGTTAATATCTTCAAAACATCGCAGTACTTGAATTTACTTTCAGCATATTATAATTAATGAATTCGTACATTCGCCACTGACCTTCTTTTTTCTTTAATAGGTAAAATAAAAAAAAAAACTCGAGTTTTGAAGAAGTCATCTGTTTTCGACAGTATTGATTATTTTTAATAAATATTTCCCAGCCAGTTGGATCATAAAAGTCACAATGCAATGGTGGATATCTGAGGAAAATATAGTGAGATGTTAGAGTAGATGTTTTTTTGATAATTCGGATGGTTCCCTCTCTTTTCTCTTCTCATTCATAAAGATGCCTTCTCTTTCTTTATTCGGTTTTAGCAATTTACTTCTAAAATTTTTTAAATATTTTTGAAAAAGAAGTTTTTTGAAAAAAATATAACCACTTATTAACAGAAAGAACTCTACTTTTCCTCCAAAGTAAATAACGAAATGTCGTAAAGATGACTATAAAGTGTTGTTCATTTTAAAACAAGCTATTTCTGAAATGTCATCGCAATAAAAACAGAATTGTATGTAACATACTATTTTTTATAACTCAGTTATACAGGGTGACTGGTGGGTCACTTTTGAAATTCAAGGACGTGATAGATTTTCATTTTGAGATCATACATGTAGAGGAAAAATATAATAAAAAATAAATATTAATTATTTACTGAGTAAACTTAACCGAAAGTTAAAGAAATGATTACGCAACGCATGGTTACGCTAGCGTTGGCAGCGATCCACGTGCTAGGTCACGTGCCGCGATCGATTAGTTGTATGTAAAGTAAATAGTAACAGAGAAGTATTTATTTATAGGGAATTTTAGTGAAAAATTAAGTTCCTACTTTTATTACATAATTATGATCAGAATCGAGTACAGAGTGCTCTCCTTCAGTATCTAAATTTGTCACCAGTCACCCTGTATACATAATTAACTGAATTAAAATATAAAATTAGAACCATATAAAATTACTCAACTTGAACCCTCCTCTACCTTAATTTGCTGCTTGCCCGAGGGTCCACTAATTTAAAAGATCATTTAAACCTAGTGGAAAGGCAATAAATGATGGGAACTGGTTTTTATTATTGATGATTAACCTGCACTTGATATCTGTCTCAACAAGCAATAAATAACGATGAGGCCAAAAATGGAGCAGGCGGGTTCCGTGGGGAAATGACGCCTAACAAAACATTTCAGTAAACTTTATATGAAATGTGGTCTAGCCTAACGCAACCTTAATTGTCCTCACTTAGTTAGCCTTAGTAGTCTTGAAGTGCTCCTAATTCAAGTTTTACGCCTTATTTAAGTAGGCTCTACAAAAATATTTTTCTGTTTGAAATCGAAAACTCATGTTATCATTTGTTTCAGCAAACTTTGGAAACGGGCGGGGTCGTCAACCTCGACAGCTTGGAGGCTAAGGTTAGTATTTTAATAACTTATTATTTGAAACAGTTTATAATATCACAATCTGCAGGTATCATTATATCACAATCGTCATTGTTTTAACTGATACTGACTATTAAATATCCATATGAAAAACACTGAACAAGCAGAAGCTTCGATATAGTTTGAAGCACGGACACGATGCGCGGGCGCGGGCTACGCGTTGATGTCGTCTCTGTGGGCGACGCGAGCCTACACTACGATTTAGCAGTTTGATGCGCCCACTGCATACCGATATGTTCATTCGAACTTTAATCATATATGTTATCGGCATTTATGGGAGATTCCTTTTTAATCTATAACGTCTTCTCAAAATAATATTTAAAAATGAATTTTGTGATTTGTAAACATACGCTGTGGACATTTCACACGAAAGTACAAATTGTAGTCATTAAGAGCAAAGAACGGAAACATACATGTTTTAACGTATTATGTTGAATGTTGATTTTACACAAATATTGAATCAAGTGCGTGTTAATACTGTGAGTTTTTTCTTTGTTGTTGATTCCTCTTAGTACGTTTTTCCGAATCTAAGGTACCTATTTTTACCGGATTTTAAAGCGTATTATACAACTTTGATAAAAGGGAGAAGCATAAAATTAAACCACATATACAATTAGTGCCCATTGTAATTTTAAACTATTAAAAAAAGTTTATGAGTAGTATACGAGAATTTTTTTTCAATAAACTTAAATAGGTTAGTAATTAAGTTATAATGTTAACATCCTATGTAAAGAATCGGACTGACATTTTGACGTTTCGCGGTGAATAACCCTCAGATAACTATGCCTATAGTTTAGCGATCAGGTAATTAGAAAGATAGATCTGATTGTTGTGTAGCCTGATAATGATACATAAAATATGTGGTTTTATTTAATGCCTCCCTCTTGTTTCAACATTTTATATTTTTCATTTTTTCGATGTTTTGTTGCCTGATCCGATTAAAAAGATTTTTATGTGATTTAATAAATGAGTCCAATTACCCAATGCTTTTTCAATGATATTGGTTATGAAATTTTCTTTTTTGAATTTTTTTGCGGGAAACCTTGCCAATGTGGGTACATTACTTTCCCTAAAACAAAAAATCCAAAAATAGAGCATATAACAACAAAAGCTCACCTTGCATTAACTATATTATACAATACTACATATTTTATAATAACCAACGAATGCAGAGCATTAAAAAACCGACTTTAAGTCAAAACTTTGGCCGACTAATAATGTCATCCACGTAAACATTATTCGAAATCATACATATTGTTTCAATAATTTGAAATTCTCGATGAAGTACTCAACTGATTTCGATGAAATTTATATGGGGCCAACTATGAAGTATCTTCTATCATTTTAAAGATGAATTTTTAAAATCGATTTACAATTATTCGGAATATTGTGTAACAAAGACACAAAAAAAACATACAGACGAATTGAGAACCTCCTCCTATTTTGGAAGTCGGTTGACAACATTAATAATTTGAATTCGAACATGCATGGTCCTATCGGTTACGTGCCGTTCTCGTCCTTACGGCCACGATTTAAAAATAGATGTGCATAACTGGATGAACATAGTATACATATAATGAGTATAATTAAGTGAGGTTAGAAGTCTTGTATCACTAGTGCTATACTATTATCAATGTTAAGATATAACAGTACCGTCGAGGAACAAAGGTGTTCTCACGTGTTCGTGCGGGCGCAGCCGGGGGCGGAGCGATAACTGCCTGTGCTAGACGCGCGCATTGTTGTAAAGAGATTTTTTTCGATAAGATCATGCATTTATAGCCCTTGGGCAATTTAAGTTTACCGGGCTTGTAGGCTCAGCACAAGGGCCTTCAAACCAGCGGAAGTAAGATCACTCCTGCATATAGCTACCGCCTAGGGGCACTTAAAAAGGAAGTTTTATTTCTAACTAATTGTATCACTGGGTTGTAAAAAGCTTCCAATGATAATAACCATCTATTTGTAGCTACAAGAGACATCATTTACCTATTTTCTGCATATAGAGCGTAAAATGCCTCTTTGCAATTTAACTAACGTAACGTAATTTAACACTTTTAAATAGATCTATCCTTCGTATGAGAAATAAAAAAAACCTCTTAATAAATTTACAAAATAATGGCTTATATTTATTTTATATCAATAAAGTTACTTGAAAACCTTATGGTACACAAAAAGAGATGCGTGCACGCTGCATTTTTTACGTTACTTTGATAGCATCGGCCGCAGGAAGCGCGAGAAATCGTAACACTTATTTTATAGAAAACATTGTAGATTATCTTTATCATGGATTCAAATCACTCATACAGATACACAGGATGTCAGTCAGATAAATATAATAAATAAGTTCATAACAAGTGAAGTTTACTAGACGCCTTTACCATTAAATCTACGCGTCATAAAACATAACCAGACTATGGTTACAAAATAAAGCACTACCTGTTATTGCGCTGTGAAATGAAAACATGAAACCAATTTGCAAGTTCAGCAAAATCCTATACCTAATTGTTTCTAACACCCGTTCACCGTTACAATAGTTCAAAGGCCTTAATTTGCAAAAATATCCAAACAGAGGGCTAGTCGAATCGACGGTTCCTTGCATTGTTCGTTGGTCACGGCCGACAAACAATAAAGTAACAAAGGTCTGCGCGCGCGGCGTCGCTGACCACGTGGAACGGTCACCAGCACCTGCAGTTGCTTCCTGTCAAAGGGGATCGTCAACTATTTGTCATCATTTAGTTAAGCAATGTTAAAATGACGTGTTAGTGGCGGACTTGCGGCTATAAAATAAAAATCGTTAATCCTTTTCAATTATAGAAAAACATTAGAAAATTCACCACAAGCTACCAGATTATTAAAGATCTCGTATATTACAATATTTACTATAAATAAATATAGTCCCAGAAGTCTTATATTTCGGAAACTACCAAGCGGAACCACCTAGCGGAACTCTTAAAGTCAAAAAGCATGCAGTGCGTTAGTTTTATGAGCAATACTTCTTTAAGAGTGTATTTGCATTTGTACAACAACATCGAGGCCAATTAATGAGGTATTCTACAAACACGTCTCATTAACTTGCTAGGCTTCACCGGCCAACCTTATAATGACAAAAGTTATGTTTCCGTCACAATGCTGGCTGCGTTTACGACTAGAAGAAAGCTACTTCCGTATCCGGCAGTACGGGCGCAAAGAGGCAAGCCTAATTAGATAAATAATTAAATTAAGAAGTTCTCTGAAATATACCGTGTGTACAGGGCATTTCTAATTAAACGCCGCACTTCACACGGTCTTTACGAGATTTCTAATAACACCTATTTGAAGTTATACATAAGTGAATCCACTCAAGGAATTTTATGTCATTAAGTATTTAAATGCTTTTAAAATTTAATTTAAATTTAAAAGCTTTCGGAACTCTTAAATTTCTCCGGCCTTTAACGTGGGTAGAGTTGCAGTTTAGTCAAGACCGTGCTTAGTATTTTCTTTGCAACTTTAGATCAGTAGGTACCCATTTATTTCAGAAAGTAAGCACTTTCTGAAACAAATGGGTACGACGGTGAAGAGTCATTAAGAAAAATAGCTTTAAATAAAAACCACAACATTTTATTTGTAGTAGAGCTATATTTTTTAAGATCTCGCCTAGGTAGATTTCTGTATTAGTAAATGTTTAGGTTAGGGGTTATAATAACCACATTGTTGCAAACAGCCAGTGCAATTAAAATACGAGTAACAGAGGAACTCAGAGGAAACTGCCGCCTAGAATCGATAACGCGCCATTGATCACCATCCTTCGAGTAATGATCTCCATGAGCCCGGATTTTACTAAATCGGTGCATCTTGTGCTTCCTTAACAACTTTTTAAAAAATCCCACAAGTCATCTCTAAAATATGGATTCAATAAGAACATTCCACTTTCAATGAGACTGCATTTCAAAAAGCCTGGCGCAAAGTTAAACACTAGTTTCCTTCGAGCTGTGTACTGTAACTATGCAGCACTTTTCCGAACGCACGAAGGGTATTATTGTACTGGCGTCTAGCTTGCTTCTATGGTGTAATTTAAACTAGACGATTCATGAAATTAGATGGTACTCCAAAAATAATATACTCTTACATTGCATTCTAGTCTTTATATTGCTTTATACAAGGTGACTGATGACAAATTTTAGATACCAAAGGAGAGCACTCTGTACTCGATTCTGATCAAAATTATGCCATAAAAGTAGGTAGCTATTTTTTCACTAGAATTCCCTATAAATAAATACTACTATGTTACTATTTACTTTACATACAACAGAGTCGATCGCGGCACGTGACCTGGCACGCGGATCGCTGCCAACGCTACTGTAACCATGCGTTGCGTAATCAATTCTTTAACTTTCGGTTAAGTTTACTCAGTAAATAATTAATATTTATTTTTTTATTATATTTTTTCTCTTCATGTATAATCTCAAACTATCACGAGCTTGAGTCTCAAAAGTGACCCACCAGTCACCCTGTGTACAATACCTATATACAATTTAATAGGATTCACAGTGACCCCAATACCCGAGACTGGACTTTGCTGTCAAGGATGGAACTGACTTTTCGTGAAAAGTGGCAAAAAACACATCAAGTGCTCCTGCCTACGTACTAAGACGAATCTAATTAAACATTCAAACAAGTTTCTCACGGTTCGCTGAGTTTCATATCGGTTACAGTCAAGTTAAGAAAAAATAAAAACTTGGGAGAATAATCTATTGTGGCCGGGTCGTAAATTCAGATTATATAAATGCTGCCTCTACAAAATGTAATTCAGTTGGTTCTCCAGTATTTAACCTGTTGGCGGCGCGGGCGCAGACACGCAGCGATGGTGGATAAATGACGTCTTAAATCAACCCCTGAAAGTGCGGAGTGACGTCATAAACAATATTTTTTATGAACTTTGCTGCAATCGTTTTTTTAGTATGAAATAGAAGGATAAGTCTGAGACAGTAAAAGTTATCACTGTCGGGATATCTTTATTTATAGGTTATTAAAAGTAAACGAAGTAGATTTTATACCTCGCAAAAACAAAACGATTTTAGCTGCGGCCCCTTATTTCACAGATCTTAGTGGAACGTAAGAAATCATTCCTTAGTTTTATTTTTCTACTTATTATCAATAAATAAATTTTATGCTTGCTACATTCTACAATTTGAAGCATTCAATACTAACTTACTTTTCAACACACTTGCTCGTAAAGTGAGCGTTATTCTATTGAATTTAGAACTATAAACTGGGCTATAAGTCACGCGTGCATAATATATTATACCCTAGTGCATAATATAATGAATCCTACAAAGTTGAATTGTACCTTTGTGCAAATTAAATGCGAGTAAACAGAGCATATTTTATTGATCCGGGTTATACATAAATTTTTTTCAGTAACAACAAAGAGGTTTTATACCACTTCAAATCCATATACTATTTTAAATGTTTACGCCTTATATTAGTTAAACAAAATTGTATATCAAACAAATTATTCACAATTTACAATAATTTGTTACAAAATATTAAAAAGTTTGGATTTACCACTCCAAATTAAATATTTTCATGTAAAATAGGCTGTATATGCTATACAGCCATTGACACATTTGGCGGAAAAAAAAACCTACGCGCATGCGCGAAGTTCGGTGCCATTTTTCAATCACAATTCACAGCTTTGTTATCAAGTGTGTTTGTTAATTTATGACCACGTATGTCTGTCTTTTACTCACAAGTGTGTTGAAAAACGTCGTATATAACTCGTGAGCGTTGCTAATTACAGTCTCGGCTCATTATTAAGCCACACGAAGTTGCTAATCACAGCCTCGACTGTAATTAGCAACTTCGCTCACTTGTTACATAATATACTATTACATTACAAAACAATCACAAATTTCTGAAAAAAAAAATCCATCAACTAAATCCAGTAGATTGAATATCTGTTATTTAGCATGTACGAAATTAAATTAATTTCTTCCTCAAAAGTTTAGTATACTTACCATATAATTGAACAGATGCTTGATATTACCTTTTCTGAAGATTTTTATTCGTGTATGGTCCGGCGACAATTACCTAGACCAAGGCTACAAAAAATCTAGGCGAGACTAAATAGTAAGTAATGTAGATAAAACGTAGAAGGAATGGGCTTCAAAACAGATTGTCAGAACCCATAATTAGCGGCAGATTATTATAAAAGACGAGGTCTATAAAGCCTTTTAAGGATCCTACCATTCGCCGGCAAGTAGGTACTCGAATTTATCGGTCTTACAACACATTTTTCCAGGACCGGCAAGATAGATTATTGAGGTATTCATAAGGCCACAAGGTTGATATGGAAAATCATTTGAAACTAAAGATAAATTGGAAAAAGCAGCATCGGCAATACACAGAAATCGTATCGGTAATCATCTGGTAAATCGTATATTCCCGTAAATCCATCTATAGTGCATCGCAGGAATGGAAGTAAAACTGTTTTTACCAATAAAACAAAACATTACATTACATCGAATCGAACTACCTATGTATACCTGTTACAAGATTTCCTTCCTAATTGACAGAGGTACCTTTTATTTCAAAACAATGTGTAGCGAGGGTAGTTACTACATTACTAATATTTTTTAAATAACTGAAAAAATATGCTAATTAAATAAAATCATCACCCGACCAGGACTCGAACCTGGGATCTCTCGTTTGCCGGAGATAAGTAATATTTTTTATTTTATTGCAACCATAATTTCGAACAGAAAATTTTTACCAAGCAATTTTATATTAAGAAATAATGCGAGGTCCTAAAAATAACTATACCTAAAAACTCAGAAATGTACAGAGATCAAATCGCAATATAATTGGCAAATTGCTATGCACTTCAACACACGATACACGCTAGCTGTGTCAATCACAGGCAATAAAACACAGTCATAACGCTCATAACTTGCTTGGTGGTAGGATCCCTTCTGGGTCCGCCTGGCTAGCGACCACCCTTTATATAAAGTCTGCCGCCAAATGTTACCGCTCCGGCGGTAATGTGTTCCGGCAATATTGTATAAAGAGCCAGTTCCTTCCTGAACCCGTGTGCTTTCATCTTCGACCTCATCGTCACTTACCATCAGGTGAGATTGAGGTCAAACGCGGGTTTAGTCACTTATAAAAAAAAAAAAAAAAAAGATATCGTGCGCTAATGTTTGATTTGTGTAACTCGTGTCGGCAACTCCACTAATGCCATTAATAAACTTAATATTACACCTACGTCTGTTGGCGGCGCGGCGTTGAGAAACAACCATTTAGGTCAATGTGTAATTATTCATGTCGACTTAAGATAAACTTATGTTTAGCCTACATGTTTCTTATTAATACTAATTGCAGACAATCTGTCTATCGAAGGTTGAGTTTAAGAATTTGTTTTCGTAGAAACTTGGTATACCGTAAATGATTAAGTTGTATTGTATTAATTTGACGTTTGTCGAGCAGATATATAAGCAAGGAGTATCTAATGGAAATGAAGGGTTCAATTTGAGTTTAAAGCCAACAAAGCCAAAGACAAATAAATAATCTTTCGTCTTACATGAAACACAAACGTTCGCAAGCAACCATATAGAAGAGCCCGCGACATAGGGTCACCTACAGCGGGTGCAGGTCACCTTGTGCATAGATTTGAGTATTTTTCTTTCATTCTCAAAAAGTCACGTTATGGACTCATTTAAACGAATCCGCTGCCTATACCGAAAGTAACCGATAATGCGAGAATTCAGCAGCATTCGTCTTTTCCAAACAGCACAAAAAAGGCTAAAATAAATCAAAATAACGAACTCGATTTTCAACTCTTTTTTCACATTTACCAGTAATTCGTTGTTCCTTCTGTTTGAAGTACCTAGGGAGGTTGATATTTATCAATAAGTAATGTATCTATAGTGTATTACAATAATGCCTAATTAGCTACCGTAACAATACACCAATAAAACTATTTGCCTACTTTGAGCCTTCGTACGACGACAAATAATGGGAGTCGTAAAGATATTTTCAACAGATAGTACCTTAATTAGGTCTTTTAATTAAGTATGTTCCGCGAGTTACTGTGTAAGATCAATAAAGATTATGAGAACTTTGTTATCGCATTATCAAGAATGATCCAACATGGGTACCTGCTGGAGTTGCAGAGTATAATGTATTTGGCTGCGTTTTTTTTCCGCCACGGAAAATCTTTGGCACCCACTAAAGCAAGCTCTAGCAGGAGGAGGATGAATCCTGTTACGGACGAAAGGGAATTCTATAATCTGCTAACCCCAGAGGCTAACAGATAAAGAGTACCCAGACAGTGTGGGGACCGTAAGAGCGGCCACGAGACTCCCCAGATACCTAAGTAGGTATACCCACAAAACATCCCCCTTTTAAGACCCACCTTGGTGTAAGCCACTGATCATAATCGGAGCGACAGCCAATCGGTAGATAGAGGCCGCGCAGCGGGGACACCCTGGCCCCGATGAGTTAGCTGAAAGCTAAAATGACGAGGCTGAGACGAAGAAAATATCTAGAGTGACGAGACTCACACTAAGATAGGAAAGCTGAAAGAAAGGACTACGTTTGGAAACGTTGAGCTTGCTGGAGTTTCTTAATAAGGGAAGCGAACCTAGTTCAGACTGGAAGCACCGTTGAAACTGCCCTTGTGGATTGTCTCCTAGGATCGCTAGCGCAAGTGGGAACTGTTTACCACGGCGGTTGTGCATTTTGTGCACAGATTCGACGGAAACCTTGAGACGACAAGTCCTCTTGAACTTGTTCGTTCGATAACTCAAACGGCACGTTCCTTAGGACAGCACGAATCTTACGCTGATACTCCAGCTTCTTTTATTAGAAAGAAGCCTAGTAAGATTCCTGAAATCGGAAATGGAAGAGACATCGACCTTAATAGAATAACCCATGTCCTATTTTATTGGATCCTGGGACTACGACTACTGCAGAGAGCTGAAACTTCGGCACAGCTGCACAAACTACGCTGAAAAAGAAAACGACCTAATCCGGACCTATTGCCAGTGAACGGCGGTCGATCAGGCTTAGTTGTCACGGTTACGTATCCCAGGTGGGATGCTTCGGCCTGAAAAGGGTGAATGGCCCCGACACCACACAACCTTCGCGAGAGAAAACTTTCCGTTAAGAGCTTGGCATGGTAACTTAACCCGCACGAGTTCGGGGGAGGCAACAAGGGCAGCGCAATAT
This sequence comes from Stenoptilia bipunctidactyla, assembly GCA_944452665.1. Taxonomy (NCBI): domain Eukaryota; kingdom Metazoa; phylum Arthropoda; class Insecta; order Lepidoptera; family Pterophoridae; genus Stenoptilia; species Stenoptilia bipunctidactyla. The sequence goes on from OX101732.1 coordinate 1,362,838, forward strand.
GAGCGCTCGGGAGCGACCGAAAACACGACTGCTCGGGAGTGGACGCAAACGGGAAGTGTTGGCAGCGTTTTTCAATATATCCATTTAAATACAGATTGTTTTTTGTTAGATGGCGAGCATAGAGGTATCGCTTGGAGGGCGGCGCCGCAGCGGCGTGGGTGCGGGCGCTAGGAACCCAGCAGTCGACGTAGACGCCCTACGTAGTGCCCTAAACGAAAAAGATGCCCTAATACAAAAGTAAGTAGGTTCTGCTATGGGTTCTAGCAATGCTAAGTACTTTTATTTAATTTAGTTTCTATTTATCAAAAATATGGAGGCATAGAATAAACTGTACATGAGTATGGCCTGTTATTAACATTTTGTTTCAACTAGCAACTTTCAAAATGCACTATATTTTCCATACCTACATGTGTCTATCGATACATTTTTCAATCACAAGATAGTTTCCATGGTATCTGTTGGTTCTTATTTTAAGTCTGAGCTGGGATTTCTCCAATTCCAATTTCTTTATTGCTTTCTTTTCATCTTTAATTAATTCTTGATACCTATAGCCTAAAGAAGCAGCTAAACGCGTCCCTGAGTGCGGCGCGGCTGGCGTCGTCACCGCCGGTATCCCGAGCGAGCAGCAACAGCGGTTGCACGGGGAGTGCGGGGGGAGCGGGCATGGCTGGGGGCGACGCGGGGGAGGAGCCACCGGCGCCCGCGCTGTCAGCGGACGAGCGCCGCGCGCTGGACGAGCGCGCCGCCGCCGTGCGCGCAGACCTCGACAAGCGCCGCGCCAACATACAGGAGCTCAGGAGACGCCTTGAGAAGACGCATGTTACTGAGTGAGTCGCGAGCTTTGTTTCTACATATTCGTATACACAACAATGCGTTTATTGATCTATCAAGTCACAAGCGTTTAAACTAGGCATCGTCGCTAGCCTCTTCTGGTAGCACGTATTTATATACTAGCTGTTGCGCGCGGTTTTACCCGCACAATTTTGAATTCCGCGGGAATTTCGGGATAAAATATGTGCTATTCGAGACTGCACACTATAACTAGGCCAAATTTCATCGAAATCCGTTGAGCCGTTCTCCCGTAATTGAGAAACAAACATCTATACATCCAAACTTTCACATTTATAATATTAGTAAGTTAATCTAATTAATTTGTTCCACTTTGGCGATGGGGTAAACCTATCTGCCTCAGACGCCAGTGGTTGCGGGCTCGATTCCCGCCAGGAACAAGAAAAAAAAAATGATCCGGGTCTGGGTGTTTATCTATATGTGTATTTATATTCTAGGTTCCCCCTATTTCGCTACATGGTAACCCATAACACAAGCTATGCTTAATTTGGGGCCATGTAGTTGATGTGATTGTCTGGGGATATTATTAATATATCATAGTAAACATGCACTTACTTACTAATTCACACAATAAGTGTCTTTACCGATATAAGGCTTATGTAGCTAGCTGTAACTGAGTTTTACGCATGCTATACACAGTTAACTATTATTTCAAGAAATAGTATTCATATCCATAATTTTTATCCCTTAGCAACATCGACACGCGCATCCAGCAGGCGGAGCTGCAGTACCAGCTGGGCCGCGAGGAGCTGGAGCTGCTGAGCCTGGCGGAGCAGGCGCGCGCGCTCGCGCTGCTGCAGCGCCGCGCCGACCAGGCCGCGCGCCGCCCCAACACGCTCTACAGGTACGCATCCAGCAGGCGGAGCTGCAGTACCAGCTGGGCCGCGAGGAGCTGGAGCTGCTGAGCCTGGCGGAGCAGGCGCGCGCGCTCGCGCTGCTGCAGCGCCGCGCCGACCAGGCCGCGCGCCGCCCCAACACGCTCTACAGGTACGCATCCAGCAGGCGGAGCTGCAGTACCAGCTGGGCCGCGAGGAGCTGGAGCTGCTGAGCCTGGCGGAGCAGGCGCGCGCGCTCGCGCTGCTGCAGCGCCGCGCCGACCAGGCCGCGCGCCGCCCCAACACGCTCTACAGGTACGCATCCAGCAGGCGGAGCTGCAGTACCAGCTGGGCCGCGAGGAGCTGGAGCTGCTGAGCCTGGCGGAGCAGGCGCGCGCGCTCGCGCTGCTGCAGCGCCGCGCCGACCAGGCCGCGCGCCGCCCCAACACGCTCTACAGGTACGCATCCAGCAGGCGGAGCTGCAGTACCAGCTGGGCCGTGAGGAGCTGGAGCTGCTGAGCCTGGCGGAGCAGGCGCGCGCGCTCGCGCTGCTGCAGCGCCGCGCCGACCAGGCCGCGCGCCGCCCCAACACGCTCTACAGGTACGCATCCAGCAGGCGGAGCTGCAGTACCAGCTGGGCCGCGAGGAGCTGGAGCTGCTGAGCCTGGCGGAGCAGGCGCGCGCGCTCGCGCTGCTGCAGCGCCGCGCCGACCAGGCCGCGCGCCGCCCCAACACGCTCTACAGGTACGCATCCAGCAGGCGGAGCTGCAGTACCAGCTGGGCCGCGAGGAGCTGGAGCTGCTGAGCCTGGCGGAGCAGGCGCGCGCGCTCGCGCTGCTGCAGCGCCGCGCCGACCAGGCCGCGCGCCGCCCCAACACGCTCTACAGGTACGAACAATGTAACTTACAGCCCGTTCACACATGGTCCGTTTTACTAGATAAGTATTTACCGGATACGTAACCATAAGTTACTATGTCAAAATTTTGCTAGATACGCTGTAAATGTAAAACAAGGTGAAAAAGCCGACAGTCACGAAAAGTACCTCCGGGAGTGAAGGAAATTTTGTGCTATTTGCCGTTTTTCTAAATTAAACCGAGAATTTGAAGTGCTTACCCAATTTTGGTTGAATCGTATGTACCTACCTACTGCAAAACATAATCTAGCTAGGATCTAGAACAACCCCGTTCATACTACCCGTATACCTACAATGTAACCGAAGAAATTTTCTCTCTCTGATGTTCAGAAGCAAACAATTCTTTTACGATAATTTGACTAGGTATCTAGGTTACACTAGTATTGTAGTACAATAACCTGTGTATTTAGTTGTTTGTAGAAATCAACAAATAATTTCTTTATCTTTAATTTCTATAGCTGAGCAATACCAACATAAAAAATTTATTTTAGCAGTCCTTATACCAACAATAAAACCGTAGCAATTAAGTGGATTGACTTTACCAATACGCAGGAGTATTGTTTGTTGCTAAAGGAGAGCATTTTGAAGCTCGAATAGATAATTCCCATCCATAATTCATTAAAAAAAAAAAAAGATAAGTCAGCTCTTACGCCACACGCACCTACCCATCCAGCCAAGAATGGGATATTCTACACTTAACACCTAATACTTCACTATTTTTATCCATATCCAATTACAATGTAACCCGAGATATGAAATATTTTAAAATACAGTATTGAGGTATGTTTAAATCTCGCGTTATATTTAAAACTGTAATCTTGAATACGTAGCAAACCCTATTCAATAAAAAGAGTAATAAAATCATCAACTTTTCGATCAGCTGATGTCACGTAATAGGCGCTCGACTGGGACATCGCCGCCAGTCAATGTAATTAAATAATTCGATACTACGCCGAGATGCTTTCACGGGCTTTTGAACAATTATCGAGTTAGCACGGAGCGTTATCTTAAAGAAAAATGACCATTGTAAGTACGGCCTGTTAATATTCCACGCGAGTTGCTTGGGAAACTGTTAAGCATCAGTAATTATGTGGACGCCTGCGATTTACGAGTCCATTGATGTGCGAGAGTCGGCGCGATGCGTCGTGGGATGACTGTAGTGATAAATTCTTATAACGTATCTCGTTCCTATAAGGCTTGTAGGTATTTTGAATACCGAAGAGTGAATTTCGAAGTTGCATTGTGAAGCTGTTAAATTTTATACTCTCTTTAATAATTTTAGAGACGACTTGCAGAGCAATGACCGCCGACCTTAATATACCAAAGTTTCCCTTTGATAGAGCTCTGGCCATTGTCCGCAGAGCGCGGGGCGGGGCGGTAAACTGTAAGCAATTCTTCTATTCTAATCGTTGGGAAAATCTCGTTTGCCCAAGCCGTCCGCGCCGGGAAAGTGACGACCGAAGTAACGCGATAAATTAGATATTTGCATGTGATTACGGCGTTGATGGTCAATCCCGAAGTAAGTGACGCCTGCGCCGCGTGCTAACAGTGAAAGTTAAGTGACATTTCAGTAATGAAGACGACGGAGCAATTGACTATCTGACTATCTTGTTGCTGTTAAATTGTCTTTAAATAGAACTTAATAGCAGTCTTATTGTCAGTAACCGCGTTTATTTGATCAGAAATTAAAAACAGACTTTATGCGAGATAATAACTAGAATACATGTATGGGATAATTTCACGTCTAGCAAAGTACAGTAATAAATTAACTCAATGCATGGAAACATGAAAAGTTACTCTTGTGATGGGAAGTTGTAAAAACAACAATAACAATTATCGAGAATGCAGTGCAGCCGCAATCTGTCGGATCCGGTGTTTCCTCAGACTGCACGCTCCGACTGCTGCAGACAATGCTCTCGTGCATCCACGGCTTATGCCTCAATGATGACGACACTTAACTTCTAAGGTACACTGAAGCCAGACACAGTTACTGAAACGCACCTATAATACTTTCTTTAATCATTTGTCAGAATTACCGCAGATAACTCTCAATAAGATTCGTATCTTAAACTATAATAAAGCATTGTTTTCGTCTGCACCGTGAAATAGGTAACGCTCTCACGGTATATGTGGTTTGCGGTAGAGTTGCCTGAGCATGATACATGGTTTTGCACTTATTACGTAGTAACTTAGTGATCTATATTCTATTTTTAAAATGTGTTATATGTGTGTAATCGAGCCGATCCCTATATATGAGATTTATTTCTAAAGCACATATGTATTGCTGACTTCTTCAGAAGGTTCGTTATTAAGGACAAAAAACCCACAACGATTTTGTATTTTTATATGCGAGATCATATCTATGAATGCCTGAGGGCTGCCTCACAAATGGACATCCAGCGAGTAGGTACTTCTTAATTGCTCAATCGGAGTGCATGTGAGATGACAATTTATACTGTCTGTACTTTTCCAATTGTCTAGGGACCACACAAGAATATCACTCCTGCGAATATGTTTTAGCCATAACCATGTTTTAGTTATAACCATTCCTACACAAGTCCAATTGCAAAAACTACAACTTTTTTACAAACTACAACAATATACATATAGATATAAATAGTACCTAATTAGTTATTGCTGAACACAGACTATGCTGCAAGACCTGCTAGGAATGTGTTCTCAGGCATCCTCAGCGATTATAACAGTTCTCCTGAACTCATATTTCGCATAACATCACATTGCGAAATGAAGTTGATAACCGGTGGTATACACACAGATTACACCGCGGCTCATCGATCTTCCGCGAATCGAAGTCGATGTTACAGTTACGTTAAACACCGCGAGAGCACGCAGCACGCGGTAATCAGGGAGTTTTTAATGCTCATTAATACATTTACCTTTGCCCCGTTCGTCGACACGACGACGACTAACGATGTATGCACTTGGTGTTAGGTACCGTTTAATAACATGACAGATTGTTATCACTTATAATCATGCCAGACGTAGGTGTAGGTTTAAAGTCAAAGATATTACACAAAAAATGTAAAGGGCATCTGTTTTGTTTACCTTTAAGCAATTAACTCTAGCTTCGAGTATTTGACCTGGTACTAATTGTTTTCCTTACCAAACGAATTTTATTTTCATGTAAAAAAGTTTATTTATTACCTACACTTACATCTTAATTGAAGAATATTTCGAAAGTGAACTTGGCGAACTTACTCTGCTTTACCTCACGCTAAAATCTTTTCAGTTTATAAAGCATCTTCCCACAGAACAACGGAACATACATAAACATACATCATACGTTTACGACAATGTGAACTTAGACAGCATTGTCTACGACACATAATTAGAACAATTACTAAAATTGGACAAAAGCCAAGACAACAACACACAGAGTAGGAAAAAAGTAGATCAAAGTACTAATAAGTGGATTATCTACATCAAAAATTGATTATAACAATGGCTGTACTAACAACTTGACGTACCTACTTAGATTAGCATTTAAAATAATTATTTATGTGCGGAAAACAGGCCACAAAAGTGAAAGCAGCATTATTATGATAGAATCAATATCGTGGTCATCTCGCAGTGTGATCTGGCAACTCTCTCCCATTGTTACTGTTTGCGGTTTTCTCATATTGCACCATAACGCCTTGCCAACTTCCTGTCGTGAAATATGCCGTTTTCAATTTGTCTTTAAGATAGCTATATTAATGTTCAATAAAAGAAGTTTTACCTGCAGCAATCACAAATTCATTAAAGGCAATATGTCTCTATTTAAAAGAAAAGTTGCATAACTGGTGGTGCGTGTGCGCCGGGTCCCGCGCCTTATCGGGCGGAGATAAATCTACTGCCGTCAACTCTCCTCCGATTTGGAGAGAATAAAATTATTCCCTTATGTGATCACCAGCAATACTTTTATTTAACTTCCTACATAGTGGACATTATTTACTAAACTTTTTAAGCAAACATAGGTATAATACAGCACAAAATAAATATGAATAGTAATCCACTAGAATAAACCTTAATTTATAAATTCATTTAATATAAACTTCGCATTAGTGAAAATGGGTGTCGTATGGTCATTGGTCTCACACCAGAGTAAAAAACTATTTTCTCTTCAGCCGCCATCGTCGCGTTAGATCCATTAGACGGCGCGAGTTTTTGCTCGTAGATGTAGCGTTTGATATCCATGAAAACTTTCTCAGTGAACGAGGAACTGTTTTTACACACCAGGATGGTAATAGTGAAACTTCCAAATGGGTTTCTTTGTACTTTGGGATACGCACTTACATACACTAGTAATCTATTGATCTACATTTTTCCTTACTCTACTATTCCTTCGCCTTTTGTTAAGTACATCAAATTGGGCGTAAATAAAGCCTAGAGTCACACTTATTTTTTGTAATAGAATAACAAACTTCGCTACATCCTTTCTCACTTATAATATTAGTATGACGTGTTACAGTTACTTTAGACGAGCCGATCGAGAGGAGCTCGTTAGTGTACCGTATAGCAAATATCCTAAGGGCATGTGCCTTTGAGAATTGTTTACCGTAACTTAGTCACGCTTGACTGGTTTGACCTTTTTTAAATAAAGTGTTAGGTGGAAGATTGTTTGACGTTCGTTTCCCAAACGGCGCCATTCTCTTTAAAAATCAGTAGATCCGTTAGTATTTCTAGCATTAAACTTTGGAATTTTATCTAAGTAAGTAATTATACTTTTTGGAAAATATGTAAGGGTATTCCTCACCAATCGATCGACGCTACGTTACACATATGTAGCTTCCCTTAAAATCAGCCTTTAATTTTCAAATGTTTAAGGATTAAGATTCAAGTTGTACTTTTTAGTATACTTCAAAAATACATACAATTGAAGTTGAGTCGCATCAGAAAAGTATGTAGGTACTTACTTGAAGTTCGCCTCGCTCGGTTGAACTCACGCTCGGCGGAGTAGAAGGACGCGTGGGAAAGACGACTGCCGTCATTCATACAGCTTATGTGAACTCTTTCGTAGATAAAAATATATTAAACCAATCTCCCTATGGCTATAGGAGTTCCCTGATTACAAAATTTGCGCGGGCTGCTCTTAGCTAGAGTTAAGTGTAATTTAGTAGCAACTTATGAAGGATTCGGCTCTTTAAAGAAATATTATTTATTTAATTTACCTAATAGGTAAATTATACTTAAATTATATGGTAACACAGTGCCCAGATATAAATAAGAGTTTGTATAGGTTTAAACATTGTATACTAAATGAGAATCCGTGATAGAAAACCTTTCCTGTTGACCACAATAGCAACCACATTCTATTTTACATCGTTACCATAAGTACATACTACATTGGTCTGGTTACTAGGGAGCGTCAGGATCATTAGCCTAATTATATGTACAGTAGTGGGTGGTAGCAGCCAAGTTGGTACCAGGGACCGGAACCGCTTACCCTTAAAGAGGTTTTTGAGTGGGTTTTTCATAGACTTGCTTTAAAAAACCCTATCAATCTGGTCACCGTATCGAAGACTTACCCTAATTTAAGGCTTACCATATCAATAGAGTTAGCTTCATGTAAGCAGTAAGCCTATCGAAAACCCTATTGAAGGTTACCGATTCAATAGGGTTTTAAAACCTGCAGGCTAATTTAATCTCTAAGAATATCAAATTATCAAAAATATCACCATCTATTCAATCTCGCACTTCGAATTATACTTCCGAATTCAACAGCATGCGCGGAAAAGAGATAGAAATAGGCAACCCTATCACAGTGTAAGCGCATCCGAAAGTAGTTAACTTTATTCAAAGTGTTACCACGTCGATAGGCTTACCATATCAATAGGGTTACACTTCCATATGGTAAGATTTTGATAGGGTTACCCTATCAATAGGCTTAATCAAATAAAGGGGTTTTCCGGTCCCTGGTTGGTACAGATAAAATGCAACCCGAGCCTGAAGTAGGCGCAGCCAGTTCTATTGATTTAGTTTATGGTTAATTAAATTAGTTATAATGTAATACCATAAAAAGAAGAAGTTGAGCTGTGATTTATAGCAAAATATCTTGCTGTAACTTGCTGCACTTGTTGAATTATTTATTTATTCATCTTAAAAAACCAACCGCACCAGAAGACAAAGTAGTATTGATATAGCAATAGACTGTCTGGAATAAGTTGGACTTCAGTCAGACAAATCACTATCGCCATTAAGCGTGACATTGATGTAGATAACAAACCAGAACAGCAAATATATGCTGTGATTTTTATTTCCAAATGACAATTTGTTTTCTTTTCATACTTAAGGTGGGTGTGGCAAATACGTAACTTAAGTAAGTAGGTACGTCAAATTAGGTATATCCTTACGTACAAAGACCTTATAAAAATAAAAGGTCTTTGCTTACATAAGAATAACACTCGTTCAATGAAAGTGTCGTTTCATTTCATAATAACGACTTATTATTAAACTTCTTCCGTATCTTCGATTAGACAGGTTAACAATAGAGCTTCATTCTATGATACGCGGTATATTGTTGTAGAAAGCAATTAATTTATATGTGAAGAATCGGTAACCGTTACATTCATTTTTAAGTTAAGTAAAGACCTACTGTTTATATAGTCAGCTACGAAAAGCCCTTAGGATCACTGGATAATCGTGTCCCTTGTGCAATATTATATATTTAATAAGTAGGTTCCTATACGAAATATCCTTAAAATTATGTTTATACGATCTACAACGTGTAACATAAAGAAGAGATAATACTTAAGGGGATTGTATGTTTGGTGATGTAGTTTATAAGTAACAGTAACATAATTTTTTTATCCTTGCGGTTCGGCTGAAAAACAATTCAAAGTTTAGATCAAAATATCTAAGTGTCAACCCCAAAACCAGCTGTTAGCTTTTGATGAAATTAATCTATTCGATAATAGATGGCGTAAAAATAAAGTGATGGGTAACTAAGACAGATACTACGAAGTTCAGCCGGTGCGGGAAAGGTCATAATATCACTGACTGCGGCACAAGTCTTATTTTAGCTAATTAAATTGACTAGGGTTGTCAAAATATTTTGTTGTAAATAATTAAATAAATTTGTATGAAAGTCTATACCGGCACTCATCATGTTAATTCTTTTACGGTATATTCTACGTATGGTATAGAAGCTAACCCAAAAGTTTTATCTCACCATTTTGTTACACGTTGTATAACTTACGATAACTTCAACTGAGATCATAGTGATTATTTAAGTAAGGTATCTATTAAACTCTCTCTCTATCTGCTAAGCCCACAAAAAGCCATCGGTTATAAGTTTTTTTTATTTATTCAGGTTTACCAACAATTGTTCACACTGTTACTCACATACATACATAACTTCACGCCTGTATCCCGTATGGGGTAGGCAGAACACCAGAGGTAATAAAACTATGTGATGTCACGTTTGACAAATTTGGAGGCATTATAATAGTGAAGAGAGACTATTGCAGTGAAAGGGGGTCAGCCTATCGCCCACAAAAAAGCCTCCCATTACACCTGTTACTAAATAATTAAATTTTGACATAAGGTTCTTACCTACATAGTATGACAATCACTTACAGGTAAACACAGCATGCATATAATTTTTACTATTTGATCGTTATAATTATACAATTGAAATGGCAACTCACTTAATCCCTCCATCAAATTAAACCTCAACTAATTGGAAGTACAATAAAAAATTTTGATGCATTTCTTGCATAAGTTAATACACACATTTAAAAAAAAGGGTTTCTATTGCAAAAGAAGGAAAGCAAAAAGAACAAATCAAATGACAGACTTGATAATTAATTAATTATTCGATTAATTTATTTTTGGGATTATGGGATTTTGGGATTACGGGATATTATATGGGATTTCAAATAAAATTATTATATATGTCACTAGGTGAATCAATAATAAGCTATGGATTGTCGTGTTATGGTCGGACCCATAAAACTAATACGAACCTTATATATAATTTACAAATTAGCATATAAAAAAATATAGTACCTAAAAACATAAGGGAAAAATATAAATGAGATGAAAGTGGTTTATTAAAATACTGTAAAATTATATCTGTGTTATAGACCTCAAAACTTACGTAAACTTAATTATACACCAACATATATACTACCTAAATATAATAACGAATATGGTAAACGGACGTGGAGATACATGCTTCCTAATATATTAAATACAATCCCCGATGAACTAATTTTAAAGTTAACAAAAAATCATAAAACATATAAACGTTTGCTCAATCATTCCTATTATAAAATAGATATGTACAGTACTTAATGCGACTTACTCGCACTTAAATAAACCTTAATAGGTTTCAAATGTGTAGATTTAAGAAAAAAAATGTAAATCTTATTATATATTGAATAAAGAAACTGAAAAAATGTACAGATTTAGAGAATCTACTTAGTCACTGTGTAACTCTGTAAGGCAACTGTAACAGTTTACGATTTTGGTAATTCTAGATATGGGGGAATTACTTCCTAGCACATTGGCTCTAAGAGGTCTAAAAGGAACTATAGCTTTTCTCGGCAAACGAGACGGGGCGTTACAGCGAAGACAGTCAAGAAGTTGAGAACAATCAATCTGCTTATTTACAATTTTATATAAAAAAGCGCATCAATAAGCTTTTTGCGTTTTTCTAATGGATCCATATTGAAGTACTGCAACCTTGAATGGTAAGACTTTTCTTTTTTGGATCTCTCTTTAGAGAAATACAGATGCCATAAAAAGCGCTTTTGGATTCTTTCAAGACGCAAAATGTGAACCGCGTATTGAGGTCTCCATACACCACTGCAGTACTCCAATATGCTCCGAACTAGCGTATTATATAATATAATTTTCGATTTAGTGTTACGGAAATCTTTTGTACTGCTCATAATGAATCCTAATAATAACATGAATTATAAATAACATGGTTTGCAGCACACATCTAAGTCAGGCATGTGAATGAAGTAATCCACATAGTAGAAATTACGATAAGCATCAGTCGGCCCGTGGATGTCTCTACTTTTGATACTTATGCCTCAGTTTTGACAGATTACAGAGTTATATCAGTAGGTACTAAGAATTTGATGTTTCCTCCAGCACGGTGCGGGACTGCGGCGGCGCGGCGACGCTGGTGGCGGCGGAGGCTCGCGAGGGCTCATGGGGCGCCGCCACGCGCGGACTCGCCGCCGTCGTCGACTGGGCGGCGGAGGGCTCGACACTGCGCCAGGGCGACAGGTCTGTATTACTATTTAAATAAGAGAAGGTTTAATAAAATACCATGCATATACCACCTTGATACCATTTGCTTCTGTACCCTGAATTTTTAGGAACATGAATTTCACTGTGATTATTTATGTGCGAAATTAAGGTTATATTTTAACCCTAGAAAACCCCTGCCGGTTAAACAAGTCATGAAAACAGGATAACCCCCAGTAACTGTTTAATTAAATGTTTAAATACTTAATTTTTTTTGTGTTTTTTTTTTTCTTTGTCGTTTGTAGACTACTCGTAACGAAGTCTACAAACGACAAAGATGTAATATTCATAAGTAGGTATATCTACTATGCAAAAAATATTAATTACTTACTTATTTGAAAAACAAAATGAACAACAAAAGAGCGTCAATTTCCTACTTATATTCTAGTATCCAGAAAGCTCTATAACGTAGGTATAAATAAATAATAAATAAAAAAATTATAAAGACTCACCAAATAATAATATTAATATAATAAATATTGTTAGCAAAAACATAGTTCAGATCACAATTTCAATTTCCACTATACATTACTATAATAAACACCAATGTTGTTTTTGACACTCACTAACTTCACAAACACAAATTTACCTTAACTAAATTTAGTGTTTGATACTTAATTACTTATTTCTCTGCTCTTGTTAAGATGAAATTGCATAATACCATAGAATACTATAAATAAAAGTATAAATACCTTCAATCAACACAAAAATTTAAATATTATGTTTTGTAAGGCGGGTATTTCAAAATTGATGTTGAAGTCGAAAAATGGTTTACGATAATACTGTTTAATATTATTATTCTTTTTTGTTCTGAAGTTTAATTGTTATTTTGGCTTTTGTCACTTATTCGTTATAACAAAATTCCTGTAAAGTCGCTAACACCCAAACATGGCAAAAAAAGCCTGTGTCTCAGGTACAGCGGCTTCTCCCAATATTTTACAAACAAGTGTGTCGAGAAAGCTTAGTAAAATTAACATCGCATTTTATTTGTATGTGATATGTATCAGTGTTTTGTACGGTATGTTATATATTTATGTTGTTTCAATATATTAAAAATATTATAGATATAAAATGAACAAGTATATCAAATCATATTTATGTTTATTTATATAGTTTTATACAGAACTACTTATACTTAGATAGGCAAACTTAACCAATGTTAACCTACTCCCAGTCGCCGTATTACATCTAGAAAGATAAATCTCCTTGTCTAAACGTTCATCTACAAGTGAAGTCATCGCGCAGGCGCTATCTGCGCTCGATCCACGATCCACGACCGTATCGCGCGCAGCTTCGTCTGTAAGCGCGCAGTCGTGTCTTGTATCACATGCACACAACAAAACAACCAACTTAATAATAAAGAACTTACCATATTTATCTCGTTCAAACTGTTTACGACCTAAGGCGTTAAACTTACAGAGAACTTGAATAATGCTCTTCTCGGCAATCGTATTAGCTGTATAAAATTCAATTAAAGAAATCTCGTTCAAGATTCCAGCGAGTCATCTCTATGACTTTGTTTATTATCCAACGCAGCGAACCAGTTATTATAGATAATCGATACCGTAGATAGCACAAAGTTAATTTGTTATAGGTACCTACGTTTGTGCTTATGCCTCTGAGTAGACATGACCGTTTCGTTAACCAATCCAGAAATGACTTATTTTTATTTTATTTTTATTTTAAACATGGTAAACCAGAACTAAATACATTTATCTTAATACATAAATAGTGTAGGTGAAATATGTTTACACTTATAGAAATAATGTAACATAAACATGTAAGCACTCACTGAAGCAATAACAAAAATTGAAAAAAAGGAAACAAATTAAATTAATTAAGTACTTAAGTTTCTTAACTTTCGTAAGATAAAAAAAAATTAAAATATTCCTATGTATTAAACAAAAAATCGCTGAGTAGCTTTCTCGCTGTGGCAGCCTTAGTATTGAAAATATCAATGTCTACTTTATTGACAAGTCTGTTGATGTTGTTGCAAGCTCGCAGCAGAAACGAATTCCTTCTGTAATTTGTAGAAACTACAGATGTGTCAAATATTTTATTAATCCTAAAACTCCGCGTGGGTACCGAAAAGTTTAATTTATAAAGTAATTCAGGGCAATCAATCATGTTCTGGGCTATTTTTAAAATATATATATATAATCCGCTATCTGACGGCGCATGTATAGGGGAAGAAGATGGTGAGTTTTACATATATGCTGGTAGTCTTTGCTATTATATTGTTGTTTCATACGGAAACATAAAAAACGGATAAATCTTTTTTGGATGCGTTCTATGCGTGAAATATACACTTCATATTGAGGGTTCCAGATCTGAGACACGTATTCAAGATTATTACGAACGTACGTACAGTACAATATCTTAAGTGTTTTTATGTCTCGAAACTCGCTAGAACGACGCATCACAAATCCCAATGAGCGCGAGGCTTTAGTCACAATACAGTCTATATGAGTATCAAAAAAAATTTTGCTGTCGAATGTGACCCCCAGGTCACGCACTAAGTTTTCACGTGTTAAAAACTGGCCGCGCTTAGCCCAATAACAGCGTTCAAAGAAACGTTTCGATCGCGCCCACGAGTTAGTTTTAAATTACTGTTTTTGTTAGAATTATTGTATACCTATCATAACATTAATGCACTCGTTAGAATTGACAAATTACTTGACAATACCTAGGATTGGTTTTAGCCATAAGAAGTCGTCGATTTTGGATATACTTAATCAAAGATGAAAAAACTGGAAGTGGAGAAAATGGCGCGGCCATAACTTTAAAATGGCGTATTTTCTAAAATTATTTTTGAAGTTTTGTTTTTTTGGCTAATCTTGACTAATCCAATCTTCTTTTAACAAAAAAGACTAGATCTCTAGCTATGGTAGTTATCGAGATCTCCATGGCCGCACCATTCTCCGCGTTTCGATTGCGCGGCCATGATTAAACTCGAATAATTTTACTATTTTTGCTTTGACTAATTTTTGATTTGCACTCTTAGATTTTCACTAAATTCGCCGAAAATTTGGTGCAAGTCATTTCTGGATTGGTTAACTTGTCCGAGCAATCGAAAGGGTCATGAGTAGACGACTATAAAGCCACTACGCTAGTGTTTGAAAACTTCTGCCTTCAGCATGTACAAAATTCATCATTCGAAATTTTAAAATACCCAACAAAACTTTTGATACGTGCGTAACCCGGAAATCAGAGCCGTGAACAGAAAGTTACGTTTACCTAATACCCCCATAAAATTGCGTCAAAACTTCTGCAGACAAAATAGTTTCGCAAGATAACACAATTGAGAAAGAAATTTCAAAATTCAACCATCACATTTAACGATAGGAATGGAATTTTTATTTCAAACCTCGTAATTACAGCGCGTGAGTTGTTCCCTCTTGATCACTTTTATTATGCATAGATTTTGTCGGAGGAGCAGATACCCTGCACTCGAGGGCGAGGATTCAATTAAATTTTAGCATGTAGCATTTAATAATACTGATCGCAAGATAGTTCATGCATTGGTATAACTTCAGCACGCAGCTAATGCACTATATCTAAACTTGTTGTTACTTCCATGGAAGGAGATTTACAATGGGTCTTGTTCGAGCCGCGGGCAGGTGCTTAATTCGTTAAGATTGAACATCACTTTCGAATTAATGTGTTTTATTTTACTATAAGATTTCATTGTTATTGGATCAAAAAAAAAGTTTAAAAACTAAAACCCGACTAATTAAAACACGCTCTGAAAAGTATGAACCACCTTTAATAGCAAAACAGATTAATTTTAATAATAAATCCATCTATTGTATGTACGCTTGTATTGGCAAATAAAGATATAATTTATTTATAGGTATATTGAGAGATTGCTATTAATATAATGTATGCACAGTGTATCTGCGACTAATGTGGCATGTACCCTCAGGTTGGTGGAGGTGAACGGGTCGCTGGTGCTGAGCTGCCGCGGGCCGCAGCAGCTGCAGCGCGCGGTGGCGGCGGCGGCGCCCGCCAGCGTGCTCGTGCTGCGCCCCGCGCCGCCCTCGCCTGCTAACGGATACAGCCAGGTATACTGTCCTACTGCCCATTGCAGGTTACTTTTTAACAAAGAGGTTCTATCGGTGGCAATTACCAAGACATACCTTACAGGTAATTAAACAATACTTGCACTGCTGCGACGCATAAGCAGCAGTGCAAGTATTGTTTAATTTACCTGTGTTCTAATAGCTTCAAACGGATATTAATGTGTGCATTCGGAAACTTGGGACACAATCTTCACTAATTATTATTGGAGTAGCTGTACATCAAAGAATTTTGAGTAAATTTCAAGATCTGAATCATCACTACGATCACCAATAGATTGTTGGAGGTATTTGAGAATCCGATAATAAGAACGAAAATTAAAACGCTGGTACTTTAAGATACTGAGTGAGTGAAATCTATCCATATTTCTAAAGTAAACAAACAAGCAGTCACTTGACAGTTGTTCCCTCTTTCTGAAATTGACACTACCTATCGAGATAACAGTGACATTGACATTTATCAACCAGTGCGTTTAGCTATCTTAACGCTGCGTTCTGTAATATCGTTAAAAGGACTGTTTAATTACTTTTTATTATTTTTATTTTTGCTTGCATTCTCGCTATAAAATGAACTGCTTTAAATGTAATGAAATTGCTACGGATTGCGTGGAATGTTCGCAATGCAAAGGCTACCTACATTTTGGCTGTGCCGGTTTGTCTGAGACTAGTTACAGGAAATATAATGCTGAAAGGAAAGCAACCTGGCGCTGTACCCAGTGTCGTAGTGCACCATCTCAGGAAATGGTCGAGGTGCTGCGGGAAATCAGGGAGCTTAAATTAGAATTCCAGGAGATCAGGGAGCTTAAATTGGAACTCCAGGAGATCAAGCAACTGAAATTAGACTTGGCGACCGTTACTGCAGATATAAAAAAAATATCCACTACAATAGAAAACCTTAATTTGAAATGGAATGATATGGAACCAAAGTTCAATGACATGGAAAATCGTATGTTAGTACTAGAGAAAAAAGTGGCTACGGTATCCAAACTTCAGTCCGACCTTGAAATAGCTAACGATGTAATTCATAACCTTCAAAAGACTAACAACCAACGAGACCAATTTTCGCGACTAAATAATGTCGAAATATCCGGTGTATCCGTAGTAAAAGGAGAAAATTTGCCCAACATATTGCAATCTATTTACTTGAAAGTAGGCCTGAATTTGAATATTACTGACGTAGACTCGATTCATCGTGTAAGACGTTACGAGCACGAAGCAAATAATAAAAGTGCAGACGTGGGCGATAAGAACACCCGAGCCCCCGCCATTCTTGTAAGATTCACGCGAAGATTGTGCAAAGACCAGTTATTAGCTGCCGTACGAGCTCGCCGTGGCCTAACTTCTGCTGACATCGGGATCTCAGGCCCTGCGACAAATATATACGTTAACGAACACTTGACTCCGGTTAACAAACTGTTGCTGAAAAAAGCTCGTCAACTAAAGGTCGACTACGGTTATAGTTACTTATGGGTCCGGGACTGCAAAATATTTTTGCGAAAAAGTGATAACTCAAAAGTCTTATGCATCATTACTGAAGACGATCTCCAAAAAATTAAATGACTTTCCGTTTTTGTCTTCATATTAACTATATTTCTATGCCTTATTTTGTTAATACATGTTAAAAATTTTCTTTCTACTGCTCCTCAAGTATATATTATAGAAGTGTTATCTAAAGATCGAACACTGGTCTGCTTTATCTATTATTACACCAACTTTTCATTTAAAATATCTTTCACTCAATTTACATATCTCATTGAAATTCTTACAATGTGCTCGCTGTTTTTATATTTATCAACACAAATTTTGTTTATTTTACACTACATTCTCATTGAAAATGGCTAATAACTTGTCATGTTATTATCAAAATGTGCGGGGATTGCGTACAAAGTCACAAAACATATTTGCTGAAATCGCGTTGCAAAATTATGATATTATAGGCATTACTGAATCCTGGCTGACGCCAGACTTTTATGATCGAGAATTTTTTGACTGTAGGTATACTGTATTTCGTTGTGACCGGTCACCAGATGATAGCGGGGTTAAGAGGGGTGGCGGGGTAGTGATGGCAGTTCGTTCTGCCTTACAGCCGCAACGCAGAGACTGGTCTATTCCATCTCCCACGTCCTCCGAATGTGTATGGGTTTCCATTCCGTTGTCTCTTCTAGGCAGAAATAAAAGGCATCTTAATATTGCCTGTGTATACATACCGCATGGGCCGGGGTACAGGGATGCGCTGAGTACCTTTTTTGATATCGCAAGTAGGCTAGTAATTGATCTTCCGAATGATTTATTTTTAATTTGCGATGACTTCAATATTTCCGAAGCAGTGTGGAACTTACCTATTTCCCAAGATCTACAATATTCATTGTCTTTGTCACCAAGTGGAAATCACTCAGTAGAATTATTAAAGAATTTTCTAGCAATTTCTGACATGAAGCAATTTAATTCAATCTTTAACAAAAATTATCGAATTCTAGATTTAATAATATCTTCATCATGCCTCAAAGTGACACACTGTGAAAATCCGATTACGAAAGAAGATCTTCACCACCCAGCGCTATTGTTTGATATCAAAACAGACTTAACATCTCCTCTTAAGCCAAAGCGCACTTTTAAATATCGTTTTCAGTCAGCGGATTATAACATGCTAAATAAGAAACTACAGGAAATCGATTGGCTCTGTTTTTTCGGTTCTCTGAACCTCGAGGATAGCATCACCAAATTCTACTCACTTCTAGACAACCTCATATCCGCTTACACACCTCAGCGTGAGGTGCGCCCATTTTCATCTAAACCAGCATGGCATACAAAATCACTACTCAAACTTTTAAAAGAGAAAAGAAAATATCATTCCCGTTGGAAGATTTTCGGTAATCCCCTTGACTATGAAAGTTTTAAAATTTTGAGAACTAGGGCTAAAAAAATGGAGCGTGAGTGTTACAATAATTATATGGAATTTACTGAAAAACGCATAAGAGACTCCCCGCGCTTCTTCTGGACATACGTTAAATCTATAAAAGCTAATACGGGTGTGCCCCAAACAATGTACTACAAAGGCCAGTCAATGTCGGATGGTGAAACGATTTCTAACGCATTTAATGACTTTTTTTATTCTGTATTTGAACCATCTAGCCAAAATAGAGCTGGACTTGATCAGTTGATGCCACCATCTGACTTGATGCTTGACGTGGGTACTATAGAAATAACGACAGAATTAGTTCTGCAACATTTTAAATCACTGGATGCCACCAAGAGTGCAGGTCCTGATGGCATACCTCCCATCTTTATTAAAAAATGTTGCACATCTTTGGCTCTGCCAATGGCATTTATTTACAATAGATCTCTAAAGGAGGGTATTATGCCATCGGTCTGGAAACAAGCTTGGATCACTCCAGTACCAAAAGGCGGCGTCAGTCAGGACATTGAAAAATTTCGTCCTATTTCGAAATTGTGTCAGTTTGGCAAAGTATTAGAAAAAATTGTAACAAACCAATTATTCAACAAAGTACGGTGTTGGATTTCTCCTCATCAACTCATTTTTAAAGGACGAAGTGTCGATACAAATTTAGGGGTTTTCACTGAAGAGATAATTAATGCCATGGATAATAAATATCAGGTCGATGCAGTGTATACCGACTTCGCTAAGGCTTTTGACAAAATTTGTCACAACACTTTGTTGTTGAAGCTTTGGCGACTAGGTATACATGGAGACTTGTTTCGTTGGATTAAGTCTTACGTTGAAAACAGGAAACAAGCCGTAGTGGTTGCTGGTTTTACTTCCGATTATAAGACAATTACTTCTGGAGTGCCACAAGGCTCTCACCTGGGTCCTTTATTATTTATATTGTACATAAATGACCTTAGTAAAGAAATGCGTAACTCTGGAATACTTCTTTATGCTGATGATACAAAAATATTTAGAGTCATCAAAAGTGCCAATGATTGTTTGTTATTGCAGAGGGACCTAGGTAATTTCGAATCTTTTTGTAGGAGACAAAATTTATTCTTAAATGCAGACAAATGCCACTGCATAACATTTACCAGAAAAAAAAATCCCATAATATTTAATTACAACATAAATAGCACAAATCTTAGTAGAGTAAATGAGGTTAGAGATCTTGGCGTACTTCTCGACTCAAAATTAACTTTTGTATCACACATTGAACATATAGTTAATAGCGCCTACAAACAACTGGGTTTTATTTTGCGCATTGGAAAATCTTTTAAATGTCCCCTAACGTACAAAATTCTTTACAACAGCTATGTGCGTAGTCGGTTGGAATTTGCTTCTATCGTTTGGCAACCCTTATATGCAGTTCATATAGACAAAATAGAGAGAGTTCAAAAAAAAATTTTTGAGAGCACTTGACTACAGAACTGGTCACCTTTATAATGATTACGAGTCTTCATTGGCAAGGCATAATTTGTCAATGCTTAAGCACCGGCGTGAATGTAACGACGCCGTTATATTATACAAAATATTAAATAATTACACCGACACACCAATCCTCCTCAACAAAATAAATTTCCACGTCCCGAGACAGAAAGAAAGGTCATGTCGTAAGAAAAAGCTTTTCGCGATCCCCACAGTAAATACATGTTTCAGTCAAAATAGTTTCGTAAAGCGTGCTTGTAAGAATTATAATGAAAAATTGAGTGTGATAGATATATTTTCAAATACATTAAGTAAATTCAAAAAGCAAGTTTTAAATCATATTTCACATGTAACTAACTCATAGCAGAAACAAATTTACTTCATAATGGTATGATTGAGAGCAGTGGTAAACAAAAAATTATTTAATTAAAAAAGGCAAATCATAGGGAAATATTTCTTTTCTTTAAAAAAAAAAAAAATTTTTTTTTTGTCATTTATTTTTAAATCTTTTCTTTTTTTTTGTAATGTCGGCCACATGACCAGCTTCAAGTAATTAATTAAATCCCCACTTAAAGGCTTTCTGTTTATATAATGTAAACAAATATGTTTTTCTTGTTTTTGCTTTTCTCCAATAATATATCATCATCATTTATATACAATTATTTGTTAAGATATAAAAGGAAAAAAAAAAAAAAACTTCATAGGTGAATTACAAAATTGTACTTTCTGTTTAACTCTACTTCTTTTAGGGAACTATTGGTTTATATAGTATTTATTTATAGTGATTTTTATAATTTATAAGAAACTGTTTGTTCCTATTATGAATAAATAAAATAAAAAAAAAATAAAATAAATAAATACCTACTATGCAGTCGCAATAAAAACTTTAGCTTGTTTATGTAGCGGTATTAAAATTCAAAAATTAAATCTTCCTTCATCATAAGTTCCATACAGAGCATTTAATGACGTCATCGCATACTTCGGCTTTAACTAGTTGTTGAATAAGATATTACAGTAGAACAAGAGACAAAACCCGCAGCACTCTTTTTTGTCAGTAATTATACGAATTGGTAGGTACATCAGTGAAATCACAACTCAGCGCAAGAGACCAGATTTTTTTTTCCCTAAAGTTTTTTATAAAGAAAAATCTTTCTTTGTTTAATATATCAGATTTCATGCTCTCTACTGGTCCTAACAACTAATAGTCTTAAGTTCTCGCGATTCATACTATTAAATAAAACACTTTTTAACCGGATTTATCGCGTATATTTACATAGTCGCTCGTGACCACGGGGTCTGCAAAGACACCGAAACGTCGAGTTAAAATTTAAAATGTAAATATACGCGATAAATCCGGTTAAAAAGTGTTTTATTTAACTAATAGTCTGCTGCATAGTTGTATAATTACTACCTACCTACTGCTACTAAATATTAGCAATTCTTAAAATTATATTGGTAAATTCTTTATTTTTTCTACTACTAACAGCCTCATAGGACGGTTTATCCCAGCATTAAATCATAACAATTTTGAAAAAAGAAGCCCTAAGCCCCTAACCTCAAAGCCCATCGCTCCTTTTTAGCCAACTTCCTCCACTGTAGAAATACATTTTTGTGAAGTTCAATATGTAGGAAAACTTATCGGTTAGTTCAATCATATGAAAGAACTATGGCACTGCGTAAAATTGCGAAATGGGCTACAATAATTCTAAATACAGAGGATGTTGACCAAAAATAAATTGTCTTGTGTTTTCTTAAGGGTAAAGGCTACTTGTTAACGAAAGTTCCCGCGTTGTCCTCAGGCGGCGGCGGCGAGCGCGCGGCGCGCGGAGGACGCGGCGGACGAGCTGCGCGCGCACAACACGCGCCTCACGCACCGCATCTCCTACC
Source organism: Stenoptilia bipunctidactyla (assembly GCA_944452665.1). Lineage (NCBI taxonomy): Eukaryota > Metazoa > Arthropoda > Insecta > Lepidoptera > Pterophoridae > Stenoptilia > Stenoptilia bipunctidactyla. Next base: position 1,385,020 of record OX101732.1, read on the forward strand.
TCGAGGAGCAGGTGGCCGAGCTGCTGGCCGCGCACGCGCACGCCACGGTAACTAGCGTCAATATGGTTATGTTGTTACTTGTTCGAGTAGTACTAATTTATTTTACCTACTAAATACCTGATAGGAAGCATAATTGTGAATTTCTTCGTGAATAAAACAATAAATAACTCAAACGCGGGTGAAAATAATAACTATGTCTTTATTGCAGCCTGTCCACAACAACAATAACGAAAACTGTATAACCGTGAACAAAACCAAGAAGAACGTGACCAACATCAGCATCACGAGCGAGGCGGGAGGCGCGGGGGGTGCGGCGCGCGGGGAGCTGCAGGTGTTCCAGAAGGGGCCTGACATCACGGCGCTGGTGGCGCGCCTGCCCGGCCTGCTCGCCGACCACGACCTGCCACTGCTGCGCCCGCGCTCCGACGCGTCCGGCGCCTCCAGCCGCCGCTCCCCGCCCCGCTCGCCGCCCCGCTCCCCACCACGCTCCCCTCCCCGCACGCCGCCGCGCCTGCCGCCCGCGCACCGCTCGCACAGCTCGCACAGCCTGGAGCACCGGCCCGGCCGCATGCGCCACTCGCTCTCGCACCACTGCATCCACGGCGGCGACTACAGCGCCGAGACCGACGCCGCCATCCGCATGATCGAGCGCAACCAGCGCCACATCGAGAAGCAGAAGCGGCTCAAGGCGGAGCGCCTTGCGCGCGCGCGCGACGACGCCTTCCCGCGCTCCGACAGCGACGCGGAGCCCGAGCCACGCGCGCCCGCGCCCGCCGAGCGCTGCGACATCAAGAAGGCCGCCGACCGCATAGAGGAGAGCATCAAGAAGACCAACTGGGCCGAGCGGAAGACGCTGTCCATCATCGAGCAGCTCAAGCGCTCGCAGCGCACGCGCAAGCTGAAGAAGACAGACAGCGCGGACGACGTGCAGGTGGAGGCGGAGCGGCACCGCCTGTACCAGCGCATCGACGGCAAGGTGCTGGAGAACGCGCACAAGTCCAGCCGCCGCTCGTCGCGCGCGCACTCGCGCAGCGCGCGCTCGTCCGAGCGGGACTCCGAGTGGTCCGACTACCCGGGCGGCGCGGGCGAGCGCGGCGAGGACGGGCGCTGCACGCGGCAGAGCGCGGACGGGCGCGCGGGCCCGCGGCCGGCGCCGCCGCGCAAGCCGCTGCGGCTGTCGCTGCACAAGGCGCGCAGCGCGGCCGAGCTGCCGGCGCCGGCCAGCGACGGCGAGGCGGACAAGCGGCCCGCCAAGCGCGGCCACGCGCGCGACGCGCCGCGCACCACGCCGCGCCCGCCGCGCCGCGAGCTGCGCCCCTCGGCCGCCGCGCCCGCGCCGCCCGCCCCCGCCCCCGCCCCCGCGCCCGCCCCGCCCGCGCCCGACCAGCGCTACCCGCCGCCCGCGCCGCTCGCGCACCGCCGGCTCAGCGGGTTCATGCAGCAGGCCAAGTGGTGCTAGTACCTGACTGTTAACTTTGAGCTCTCACGCAGAGCTCCCAGTGTCCATTTCGAATGTGTCTCTGTACTGAATTGTGAACAATATAAAGTGTGTATAAGTAGAATAACTTTGTAATGTAATATATTGTATAGGCTGCACCCACCGCATTAAATACTCACGCTATAGGATAATAAATGATTTATATTTATAAATTAAACTCAGTTTTAATAGAAAACAATCGTTTTATTTGAATATATTTACAGTGAGTTTGGCAGAATTATATTAAATTATTGCACCATACAGCGTACGCCCGCGAGCGTGGAACGCGACATATAGTGCGAGTAAATCGACAAAATGTGAGAATTCTCATGGTAAAAAAAGCAATTATATACTAACTTTTGAAACTAAACAACTATATTTAAATTCCATAATAATTTGATAAAACTACATAATCATAGGCAACAAAACCATTTACATTCCGACAAATTTATATACATCCGACTACAGACCAGTAGGTCGCGCAGTGACCGAGGCCGCTTGCTTAGATAATGGAAGCCCGACATGCAAAGCCGGGGTCAATTAACACCAACTTTGATATAATTATGCAAAATAAAGTAACTTTAATTTTAATGTTACCATTAGCGATACGTGTTAAACCTTACTGAAAACCAACGACTAGATGCACAGGAAGGACTGAATTCGATCGACATTCCCTATGCAGAAGCTATTTAGGCTGCAAACTGGTCGGCAGCGACGGCGGCGCGGGCAGCGATTTGAGCGATTTGTCGATGTCGCTGCCGTCCAGTTCGCAGCCTTAGTAACACGACGCTTTATTGTAATTTAAGCACAATTAGATAAAAAATTGATTAAGGGCAATAAACAAGTACAAAGTCGCTAACATGAGCTGCGCTCCATTTTTCGGTCTTCCTGTTCATTGAACATCCATATTTACAAAAATGCTTTTCATGGTGTGATGCTTAACTATATCGTTCAATAATGTTTATCAGACTATATTATATATAAAATATTATTTAATGACTAAAAACATGGAACCATTCCTTGCAGTAATACGCCCGCGTCACAAGGCGCACCAGAGTCCGATACAAGCATTTATGATTCTTTAAATCCAAGTTACATTCCTTAACATAGATTATTACACAGTAAAGTTTAATCAAATGTTTAATTAGACGTGAGAGTAATATAAGTAAATCAGTTCTCTTTATACATACATTATTAATATTTGTAGTATTTTCTATTCATGGATAAAACATAGACTTTTGTCAGCTAGGTCTGACCGACACAATTATTATTAATCGTTACATTGCTTATTGTACACATTACAGGCAGTTAACACAAATCTAGGGAATCCCTAATTTAAAGTCAAATGAATTCTATATGTTGACTATACAACTATTAAACAGTCTAAGCGCATAACTCTTAATATATATTTATGCCAAATAACTTTATTATTTTGAAAACACTGTCCTTTAAGCGCTAATTAATTTTATTTATTACTTTTCTGAAAGAGCCATGCGTTTACGCGCCATTAAAATTAATTTTTATTACCAGTGATCCCTAAAATTATTAATTAACGTAATAATACGCGGGCAGCTTATATTGTCCATTCTCCAAAACAAACTTCGTAGACAAATTGAAATATAAGCTCATTTATAAACGCACGAGTAAACGAGAATTCAATATGAAATACTCGTTTTTATATTTGTAATAAATCACATGGCACCAACAGGGCAGTCACACGGATCATAGTAACAGCGTTTTTAGGTTGTCATGCTTTCATGTGTCTCTTTATTGAAAGTTTTATCAAACAAAGTATGAAATGTTTAAAAGATTTTAAGGTGTTTTGTATAACTGCATAATTACATAAAATGGTTAGACTTGTTGGTCAAACAATAAATCAATGTATCGTATTCAGTTGTTAGTTGTTATTAACAAAATATAAATAATGTATAAATAAATATATTTAACACAAATTCATAACAAAGAAAATACATTAAAAAAATCTTATTATTCTTTTATAAGTAGTTGCTATTTTTTTTTCAGAACTTAATTTTATATGAGTACATCAACACATAAAGTTGTAATTCAATACAGTATACAAAGAACTAGCTAATTTCCTTTTTTTTTTCAAGTATTCAAGCTTCTCCAAAACTCATAACAGAATCGATTTTTTTTTAATAAACCTATCAAACTTTTATTTAGAAGACATCTTTAATTAACTTATAACAAAATCATTTATTAATTCAGTTACGTATTATTTTCCAGTTTAACAAAGTCGAGATAGCTCAGCTTAAGCGAAGCTCAAGTGAATCTATGAAGGTTAATCAAAAAACAACCTTAATCAACGATGTACAGAGCTCATTCTTCGACGGGCAGACGTAGTGAGTGAAGTGAGGCTTAGAACTGGAAGCAGCGGTTGTAGTTGACATACTTCTGCATGGCGTAGGGCAGCGGCAGTTCCTTGATGCCGCGCTTCATGGCGAGCGACAGCTTGACGCGGCGCGCGTCGCCGCCGCCGCGCGGGCAGTCGATGCTGCACTCTGTGCGGAGATACAGGTGTCATGCGGATTCCTATTACGAATTCGGCGTAGATTTGAAGAAGAGGCAAGGAAGGTTAGGTCTGAGTGTGAAATAACTTATTCGTGGTCTATAAATTGCCTTGCGTTGACATCAATCGGTGTTTGACGTTTTTTTTTTCTATAAATAGCAGGGTTATCCTTAAGAAATTTTTTGTTTCGAACTCGGGCTCTATATTTAAAATTCATTACGTATAAATTTACTAACATAAAATATTTAAAGCACACACGACAATGAAATTATTAGAGAACATGTTCACTCAAAACATAATCAAGTCAAAAAAAATTACTAATCAACCATAACAGCTTAACATTTTAAACCTGTTTGACCTGTATTACAAAAGCTTACTGCGCTGATCACTCAATCATACATTCTGAAGAAAACTGACAAAAATATAAACTTCAGTTGAAATTGGAATAAGCTTCCATTGAACGAGCTTGAAAAGTTTACATAAAACATTGACACTGGCACTTTAAAGACTTGAAATTAGTTATTTCAACAAAGTGGTATGCTGAGATTTAATCCCATTCACTCTATTATACAACTTTTTTTTGTTTTTGCAAAACTTTATACACCGGTTAAAAATATCGTTTAAAGTATAGGCAAAAAAAAATTACAACATTGTCTTTGAAACCTAGCAAGTTTCAAGCTTCTTCTGGTACCTGGCTTTGGACGCGCGTGCTACCCAACTTACATAGGTACCTACTTACATCTCTTGACATTTGACATGCTAGTACGATGCGCGCGCGAGTAATTGTTATCAGGTTTCGTATAAACAAAAAATAGCATTGTATAAAGGTATATTGTTAGTTACCAGCCAAATTTAAATGTTGTTTTCTTTTGATAAAATACCATACCATGTAAACATATTTAAAAAAAATAAAGATATGGCACGACAAACTTTTTTACAAATAGTCGCTGTTGATGAACACAGTTACTAAGATGAGGCATTTCATTGACATACTACGATGTAGTACTACAAGATTTTTTGTAGTAGCACGTAGCCTTTTTTACTTTAATGGTATTCATTCATAATTTCGTGTGACCATGCTTAGCTTAATATGTTAGCGAATATATTAATTTCCTTATAAAAAAATAGGTACATACCTATTTTGCAAAAATCGTTTCTATAAATAATACTTATTGGGTAAAAAATTTGGACGGTGACTGAAAAACCAGCCATGTCTGAGGGGAGGTTTAACTCACTTGAGTAGTCTATGTCATCGTCGTCGGAATCCGAGTCGAAGTCGGCGGGGCCGGCGAGGCGGCGCGCGCGGGGCGAGCGGGGCGCGCGGGGGGCGCGGCGCGAGTCCCCGCTGGACGCGTCGTCGCCCAGCCCGCTGTCCAGCTTGCTGCGCCGCGCGCGCCCGCCCTCCGAGCCGCTGTCCTGCTGCCAACACAAACACACCATCATTATAGTGACTGGGGATCACTTTCGAAATTCGAGGACGTTATGTTTAACATCATACACGAAGAGAAAAAATAAATATGAATTATTTACTGAGTAAACTTACTCAAAAGTTAAAGAATTTACGCAACGCATGGTTACACTGGTACCTACCACTACGGCGCTATCGACATAGAATAGGTAGGTAAGTACCGACGACTTCACGAACGATCGTCGAGCCGTGAAGCATTCGTGAACTCTTTATTTGTTTATAGGGATTCTGGTGAAAAATTACGTACCTACTTTTATAGCATAATTATGATCAGAATCGACTACAAAGTGCTCTCCTTCAATGTCTAAAATTTGTCACCAGTCACCTTGATTTGGCCGAATACTAAATTGTTATAATAAACATTTCCAATCCTTAGACATTTTTCAATACACGAAGCAATCTTTTAAAAATCTAGTCACAAATTATATTAAGTTAAAACTAAGTAATGAAAGTTCATGACTGTATTATACTTATACTTAATGTACCTATTAATTAAACGTATTAATTAATTTATTTATTTGTATTTATGTTATAATTCTGTGTAAAAACTTATATACCTTATTTTGTCAGTCATATTAATCTAACTAACTTATAGAACTAACAATATTACACACACGCTCACACACACGCACACACACACGCACGCACACACGCACGACACCGCTCGTATTGATTGATATTGATATTAATAATTTATGTTCTGTTTTTAAATCTTACCTATTGTTATGCATTCAATATTTCTACAACTAATAATTACCTATATTTCAATTTTTTTATTTAATTTATTTCTTTAGTGTACTTTTGTTTGATTACCTACTCTAAAAAGAAAAAATATGTCTAAAAATTGTGAACCTTTTATTGGCAGTTAGTTTTATGTATCTGATTCTTTCTATTGTAATCTAAAGTGCTGTTGGTTCTGTGAGAATTAAATAAATAAATAAATAGATTATCGACCGGTCAGATCTTTTCTTTTCCTCAAATAAATGAGATAGGTGACAATTGAATAAAACTGTGTTTTTAATTCCTAAACCCTAAATTTTGATATCAACAACATCACAGTGAATTCATAAGAAAAAGAAGTATGTTATGTTGTGTTCGTTGAATATATCTTAATGTAAATGTGTCTTTAAGATCTTATTTCATGGAATACAACACCTTTTTCAAATGTACAAAAAACGAACATTATCTCTAGGCTATTCCACCTGACGACTATTCACCTGTTTGTCGGCATCCTCCGTGCCGCTGTCGTTAGCGAGCTTGTCGTCGTCGCTGGCGGGGTCGTCGGCGTTGTCGGCGGCGTTGTCGTCTTCGGAGCCGTCGTCGTCGGAGCTGTCGGAGAACTTCCGGAATCTCCGCTTCGGCCGCGCTTCGAACAACCTGTTTACAACGAGTTTAATACACATGAAGAAGAATGAATCTTTATAAATAGCGAGGTCTGAAGGAAGAGGTGTAGCGATCTCCAGCGACCTTACATGGTGTTTTTGATACATAAATTTTAATTGTCAATTCACAAGCTTGGCATAGAAAATTTTATAGTAAAGATAAGATGACGTCTTAATAGGTCGCGATCAAAAATGCAAGTAAGTTTTGACAGTTATTATAAAGAATATGAACTTAGTGCGCCTACCAGAACAAAATAGCAAAAGTAAATTTTATAAACTTGGCTGTGATAAATATAAAGGCTATGTATGTTAGGTGCTTATATAAAATTAGAAATTACTAGATTGATATGATGAGTAAAGCTAAATTAAGTAATAAATTATTATCTGTATAATACTATAAACCCTAGCACGACAATTAAAGTAGTAGGTACAATTAGGTACAACTTAATCTTAAACAGAATCTTCCGGAGCGCTGCGACACATGGAATTAGAAAATTACGACAGTGGCGACACGATTTTTACATAAGATCGCGATATCACAATTTCTATAGTGGCTAGGATGGCTAGGAACCGTCGGCGGGCCTTTTCCTAGGAAGGGACAAAAACTTAGTTCCTGTAGAGATTTTCAAGAGCATGCGGCAGTTTGCGTATTACGAATAATTGACAGTTTTACAACATAAGTATTTATTATACCCTGGCAAATAATTCAATGCAGTAAAATTACAGTTATAGTGTACCTACTTTTGGGAAGATAAAAAAATAGTGATGTGGTTTAAATGAATGAATTTAATTATTTTTTTAATAATAATATCGTAATGTATGGAAAAAAATATTTTGGCTCACAAGATTTTTCTTGTTTTATGGTGCTGTTAGCGAAGGGACACTTTTCTTGAATTTCACATTCTCTTTGAATTTCATTTTTAACGACAAAACGAAGTTAAAGAGCAGAGGAAGTTATCAAGTCGATTTATACTTCTACTGTAACCGTTTTAAAGTTCAAGGTATGTTTGGTAATTAATTATTCTCATTAAAGTTACTTTAAAGATATAGTACACACCTCTAATTCAATTATTTATAAATTTCTTTAAAATTTTATGCAAAACGAATGACAAATAATCGTTCGTTTTCAATCATTTTCATTCAGTACTTACACTACGAAGTTTTTAACTGGTATCATTATTTTTTCTAATTGACATTTCGATCTGTCAGTTTACCTACTGCATTGAATTATTTGCCAGAGTATAGTTCTATGTTAATACTTAAAACAATATATATTTTTAATGAACAAGGCATAAAGAAATAACCTTAACCTTGGTATTAGACCAATCATGGGTTCCTTAAGGTAATTTGTATATGATAGTTTCCAAAATTCCATTAAAAAGGACGGCCCTAGGGATGATAGTGAAATGTGATATATACCGTGGTAGCGCGAAGGTGGTGTAGTCATGCATAATCTTTAGTGTACCGTCCATCATCAATACATACCTACTAGACAGCTTAGTCCTGCAAGACGGCTTGTGCTTGAGCTCCACATCGGAATCAGCCGAGTGCCTGCGGCGTGAGGTGGTCGCTCGCGCCGCGAAGCTGGTGCCCGGGTGCTCGTGGTCCAGCTTCAGCCTCTTGCCCCGCGCCGCCCCCCCGCGCGCCGCGCCGCCCCGCGCCCGCTTGCCCTCCCCGCCCGCGCCCCGCTCCCCGCCCGCGCCCGCCCCTTCCTCCACATCCATTGTGTCCTCGCGCCGCTCCCGCTGAGACGTGGACGCGCGGTCTTTTGTCATTACTAACTCTACCTGCGAATTAACGAATAGGTCTTGATTTTTTTTAAATTACAGAATACCTACATACACAATTAGTTCTAGGCTAAATCCTCTTGTTATTTTAATAGCAGTTCAATGGCTGCAAAATTAATGATACTTTTACTCACTGAAATGGAAAAAGACTAAAGTAGATTGGACAGCACAAATCGTTACGTAATGGCTACATTTCCTCAAATTTATCATCTTCATTTTTGCGATCACCGTTCATTCACCCATTCATTTACCAGCAATTTACCAGCAGTCTCAACATTCGACAGTTTGTCCTGTGCTAGCTGTATCACCGGGGTATCCGTCAAACCTGAGTGAATGCGACTCACAGAGCCGCAATAATCGGCCGCGTCACATTGAACCGACATCGGAACACTGCAGTTCAACACTCAGTCATTATCCGAACAGCCGCGGCGCGCGCCATTCCCAAACTTCCCTTGGACCTGATGATGTTATGGTGTTTTGTTAAAATCAGATCATCCTTCTTTTAACATGATGCATTTGTGCTTAAGTAATAAGTTTAATAAAAGTCTGTGAGAAAAGTTCTGTACTAAATTCCTAGTTAAGAAACTTATTTTTTTATAAAAAAGGACCAAATTAAAAGACTATAAAATAATTAAATAGTTTCCGACGTACCTTTACTTTTGGCTACTTTCGGCCACAAAATAACATTTGGCAAAAACTTTTCGATGGGCCAAAGTTTTGACCTTTCTAGCAAACGACAGTAGAAGTGTTGGAACAAAGAAGATAATTTTGTTAAATTTGATTATCTCTTTAGGTTTTTTACTACCATCTATAACGGTATAACCATCTTACACATTTAGTTAAAGGAAAATAATATTTAGAATTATTATGTGACCTGATCCGAAATGACTTATTTTGAATCATTAACTATATCTTGGACTTCAGTTGGACACTACACCAATATCAAACTATACTTTTATTTTTAGGCTATGCTGCTAAAATTTTAAAAAGCAGCCAGCATAATAAACAAACTCAAAACAACTCGGACTCACTTCGTCCAGCACGACCTGCCGCGTGTCGACAGGCTCGGGCGGCGCGTTGTCGTCGAACTGCTCGCGAACGTTCTGGAACTCGAAGGTGATGAGGCCGCGGCAGTCGTCGCCCGCGCCGCCCGGCCCCCGCGCATCCCCCTCTCCCCCGCCGCCCCCGCCCCCGTCGCCCCCGTCTCCGCCGCCCCCTCCTCCGCCATCGCCGCCGCCGTCTGAGCCACCACCATCATCGCCATCAGAGTCCGACCCTGAATTAGAAGTCATGTTAGATAAAGTACATTTTAAAAGATACATCGGGTCAATATAGCCTCAAAGTTGTACTTTTTACCATATACATGAAAAACGTTTTATAATGGAACACTTTATATCTTTTTCAAGCATGTGGCTTGGAAATTTGAGCATTTTGAGCAGCGGCCGGCAATAGTTGTATGAAAATCCATATCTGTCGTGTTTAGCAGCCAAATAAATTACTATGTAAAATCATATTTATCGTGTAATTTAAAAATGGAACGATATTCTACTTCGCAACATGGCGACCAAAGAGTTAGCTTATCCAAAGGTTTAATTTAAATTTCAACTGGTTTGTGCAAAGAAAAAGAAATTGAAAAAAAATTTGGCGCGTAAATCCACATTAAATTTTAAGAATTGTACATTCAATAATTGTCAAATAAAAGTTCTGAATTGTACTACCTACTTATTTTAATTTCCGCGCATTATTTGAGAGTACTCTACCTCTCTTGCCAGCCGCTGCAGTAACATTACAGAATATATATTTTTCTAAGGACTTTGAAATAAGAAGATCATTAATATGTGGCTGGGGAAAGAGACCTTGCAGTGGCCTTAATGCAAAGTGTTGTAAAGATAAGGTCATTTCAAAAAATAATCCTTCATATTCTACAAACGCGATCAAAATATAGGTTATCTGATTAAAATTGACGGACTTCGTTTTACCCTACGGTCGACTAACGGGTAGATGACATCGCCTTTACCTCGTAACTGTACGTTTCAACAGTGTACAAATTCGTGCAGTTTTGAAAATTGGCATAGTTATATGTTGTAGGATCCTGATTAACATACTAAAAATCTTAGTATGTTAATCATGATCCGTATGAAGAATCCAGAATGTGTTGAGGGGGTTAAAGGTCCCTATTTTTCATGATTCTATTCATATCTCGAAAATCGCTACAAATGATTATTGCTTCTGACGAAAGAGTCTACATAGAATTTCGTACTAATTTGATCATATTAATTTTAACTGTACGACCTTCGATATTTTAGGAGTTACAGCTCGTTTACACATGGTCCGTTTTACTGGGTACCTTTTTTGTACCGTAAATACGTATACGGAATACTGTGCCATATGTGAAGTCGCTCATACAACCCCAAGCGCCATCGATGATAAAAACGTATCCGGTAAAACGTATCCGGTAAAACGTATCCAGTAAAATGGACCATGTGTGAACGGGCTATTACATGGCATTTTAATTTGCGAATTGCGAGATTTTTCTAAGTATTAATGCATCCGCACGGTGCGAGGACTTTAAATTGTATACGTGTGTCAATTCACATAACTACATGTATTATGTCCCCCGTTTGCCTATGTTTGGCTTAATTCGACTGTACTATTAACCATTTCTAGTACAAGAAGAAAGGACCGTGTAAGCCTTCCTGTAATGTCACTGTCTGATGCTTTCCTTCTAGAACACGCAAATAAATGCATGTAGTTAAATGGTGATTGAATACGAAGAACTAATGTCGCAACTTATTAATACTAGAGACAATAAATAAATGTAGATGCGTGTAAGTATTCTTTAATGTCCGTGGCTGTGTGTGTATGTGTTTGCATGTGTGTATGTACGTACCGGCGGCGTGGTCGTCGCTGGAGTCGGTGGGCGAGTCGATGGGGTCGAAGCGCAACGCGCCGGCCACGCGGTTCTGCCCCATGCTCAGCACGAGGCTCAATAAAGCGTTCATCTCGTTAGCGCCACTCTCGCGGTCCAGGTCGTGAAGTCCTTCCGCGCCCTCTGCAATCACAAACAAAAACCATTAATAAATCTGCATACAATATGCATTTTCAACATTAGTTGAATCATAAAACACTTTTTAACCGGATTTATCGCGTATATTTTTTTCTTGCAAAGACACCGAAACGTCGAGTAAAAATTTAAAATGTAAATATACGCGATAAATCCGGTTAAAAAGTGTTTTATTTAATAGTATGAATCGCGAAAACTTAAGACAATATTAGTTGAATCATGTTACCAAGTGCCAAATTGCTTAGACTGCGATTTTCTCTGTATTTCCTTCAAATTTAGCCACGATAGAAACTTATATGCCACCGACAGATACACAAACACTCAAACTTACTACACCCTCTTTGACGTCGACAAGAAACGCCGCCTCCGAAATACCCGCCCTGAGCCTTCCTACCAGAACACTTACAACACACTCGGAGAACTTAACTGCACACTATGCGATCGTGTTTTCAAAAAATTGTCTTCGCAAGTCACGTTCGGGCGCATGTGCGAAGACAGAATCCGAGCAACTGACAAGGTGTTTCCGTCGACGGATACGTCTGGGAGGATCATCATTATTTTCGTCGACGATTTAAAAGGAGACGAGCGCCCTAGTCCAGTCCGCACGCACCATAATCATAGTATATTGATTGAAAGAGAAGTCACACTGAGTAACGAATTGGAAGTGGGAGACAGTATTATACTGTTTTTCCCAAAGTATACTGTTTACTGTTGAACAAAAATAAAGCATACAAAATACTGTTTTGAGCATAAAAAGTTTATATGCTAGGCTGTAATTAATAATTTGTACAAGGAGTTGTTATTATTGTTGTAGGGCCGGCCTAGGCCGACCAAATTGGCGACATTTTGAAAAAGGGCCTAGTCAAAAGTACACGTAACCGGCGATCATGTACGAAAAGATTGATGAACGTGGAAGAAGCGAAAGAGGTATGTCTGGATCGCAGCAATTGGTGTTCCCTTGGCTCTGCATACCCCAAGGGGAGACAGGCGTGAGGTTATGTATGTATGTATGTACAAGAAGTTCTAAAATTTTCGCGCACGGCGCCATGCTGTTAAAAACTGTTTAGTTTTTCTAAATATTGTTTGATATTCTTTTCAGACTCAAATATACTTTTTTTTTTTTTTTTATAAGTTACTAAACCCGCGTTTGACCTCAATCTCACCTGATGGTAAGTGACGATGAGGTCGAAGATGAAAGCACACGGGTTTAGGAAGGAACTGGCTCTTTATACAATATTGCCGGAACACATTACCGCCGGAGCGGTAACATTTGGCGGCAGACTTTGTATAAAGGGTGGTCGCTAGCCAGTCGGACCCAGAAGGGATCCTACCACCAAGCAAATACTCTATTTCTAGAAAAAAAGTTGTCAACCCAAGGTGCGACCGTGGGTAGCGGAGGTGATACTGACCAAGGTAGTGGTCGGGCGCGTCCCGCACGGGGATGGTGATGCGGCGCGTGGCGGGGCGGCGCGGCGCGCGCGGCGCCGGCTCGCGCAGCTCGGGGTGCCGCCGCAGCATGGCGCCGCGCATGGCCGCGCGCACTCGGGCCCGCGCCAACGCTTGCAGCCGCACGGGACGCAGCTCCTCTGCACATATAAAACCATATGCATTAGAGAAACGCACTTCAGAGTACTGAAACTGAAATGTGACTATGTAAATTATAATATTAAGTTTTTATGACTTGGAAGATTGAATAAAGACAACTGGAAGCGCTGAATCCTACTCGTAACCACAATGTCAAAAACACTAAACGTAACTTCCAAGTCACAATGTATATTTTGTGCTTTATTAAATATGGCAAAGGATTAATATAAATTTATTAAGAATTATGTTAGTCTCAGAAGTAAGTATGATCTTGTAATTGACTGAAATAAATGAGTTGAATTAAATTGATTTGAATTATGTAATAATATTATAAAGGGTTTATTTATTAGACTACGGGAATCTCATTTTTTTGCATTTTTTTATAACAAATTCCTACCTAATAAGAAATAAGGGACGTATTCAAAAGTTGAACTATGGAGCAACATTACCGAGGCGGAGCGGCTCGGGCGGGTCGGCCTTGCTGGGCTGGCGCAGCGTGGAGAAGGACACGCTCAGCAGGCTGCGCGTGCTCCACTCCGACAGCGACGTGCGCCGCACCTGCAGCAGGCTGTCGTTCAGCGGCATCACCAGGATGCCGCCCACCTGAAGATAACATAGTGAAGGTAGACATCGCGCCATTCGTTTAGTAGTCTAGACGCTTCGCCTTGTAAGCAAAAAACCTCACTACTTCGGAGGGGACTAAATGTTTGGCACAATCTATAGTACTCAATCTCAACAACTACAGATTTTGCCAAAATGAACTTTGCTGTCCAATGATGAAGCTTATTATTGATGAACTGCTTCTATCTTCTTTGGACTATCTAATTTTAAAAAATAAACAACCTTTAAAATGTTTATGCTGTTTCCAGGAACAGAACCAATGATTTATGATAAAATTTACTGAAATATGAAGGTAATTTTGAAAGATATTTAAAAACTAAGTAAATCTACATGTAAAGCCAGGTAGGATCAATTTATTAAAGTAAGGCTGATATATGAATAACAATATGATTTGTCATGAAGCTTTCACATTTGGTTTTTCTGCAACATAAGCAGTGGCTTGTGATAAGTGATACAGTTTTCATGTTTCTTTTACCTATACAATACTTATTGTAAGCTTTTTTCAAAAACAACAGGCATAGGCTGGAAATTATTTACTTAGAAATATGATTATTTTTTACAATATTTTAAATATAAATTTATTGACATTTGGTTATGGGACAGTTTGTTTTCAGAGATTGTGTAACAGTAGTTACAAGGTAGCATCAGTTCAATACACAATATATTGGTATTGAGAGAAACATTGAAAGAATAATAAAAAGTGGTTCATTGATACACTATGATACCTACAAACCACTATTAACAGATTTGATTATAGCAACTTTACCTTTATAAGTTGCTTGAAATAGTTGTGATATTCTTCAGGGCATCCTGCTCCACAGTACACTCTGTCATAAAATGCCTGCAGAGGTGCTAAACACAATCCGTTACCTGAGAAACAATCCATACTTTCAATCCTTTGAATAATTCAATAAACAAGGTATAAATGAAAGAGTAATCCCAACAAGAAATCAGAAGAAACCAGAGGCAATAAAATGTTAAACTAAAATAATCTCAAAATATCAACAAATGCCTGCAAGTACACAAAACATTCACTCTCTGCTTCACATTTAGTACAAAAGGTTGATCTAAAGTAGAAGGTCTTGTAGACTATAGTTTTGTAAGGAATTCTAAAAATTTAAAAAAACATACAAAATATATTTGCAACCAAATACCTGTGTTCACAAAAATATCCACCTTGACCATGACACTTATCTTACTGTGCCTTCTGTACCAGAGGTACTGAAACATATCTCCAGACTAAGAAGGCTGTCATGATTGTTTATTTATATTTTCGGAAAACAAACAGCATAAAAAATGTGGCTTACATAAGATTTTCAGTTGTTATCAAGCATGTTAACTAATGGTAAAAGTTATGCATACACTGTGCCAGGCATTGCATTAAATAAATCCAACTGCATCACTCATATTACGTTTTAAGTACATGAAGACACACTATGCCAGAGCAGGGCAAACTACATTTAAAGGCTGGCATGGTGCGCTTGTACCTTATAGTGTCATATTTGCAGAATAAAGTATGATATTTAAGTATAAATTCAAAGCATTTTCAAAGACCCAACTCACCGGTGTAGTAAGTTGGCTCACAAAAATCAAATTCATCTAAAGTTGGCGAGTTTTCTATGAACTGGCTCTTCTTGGTGTTGGCATAATCTACCACAACCGAATTTACTTCAACTCCATGACTTATGCCATTTGATCCTAGGATTAGGCCCACTAAAGTGCTGAGGTAACCTGTTCCGGAACCAACATTCAGAAATGTAAGACCTGGCTTAAGTTCCAAACCCTCCATCACTTCACTGAGAAAAGAAGAAAAAGTTGATAAGATTATTATTGGCTAAAAATACACTACTTATCTTATGTTTACACAAAACAAAACAAAGATAAAATTGACTAATGAAAAGAAACAAATTTTGGTTTAGTTTTAGGATACCTACACATTTAGAAGAGATTGGTTACCTGTAAATGCAGGGCGAAGACAAATGCAATGGACCATCACGCCAAGCAAGATCCTTGTAAGCCTGATCTCGACACTCCGGCGTCATATAATCAGCTCGATCTAAAGCACGAAACACTCTCTCAACTTCTCGAGTACGTATATAATTTCCTCCCATCAGGTTATCTATTAATTCATTGTTGTCCCGACCAGAACTCACAGCTCCTCCCATCTTGTATTTGTTTTTAATCTGATTTTAAACCAAATATAGAAGAGATTTTCTCGTGCCCCAGCTGATTGAAATTGTGACGTCACAGTTGTTTTTCAAGTATTTATCATGTTTCTTTAGTGTCGTGTAATTCTTACGTTTTCATGTTATTTTATTCCTGGTATAGTGCTTATTAACTGTTGTTTCATAAAATAAGGTTAGATTATAATTCTCTTCTATCCACGTATTTATACAGCAATTCAGCAATAAACCAATATTGTTTTGAGTTATTCGCTTGTTTACTATTGAAATAATGTGCATTACAGACCCTTTTTGATTGGTTAAATCAGTTTTACACCAAGTTCTAACCAATTGGATGATAATACTGTTCAACAAAATAACATATAACGGGGAATGAAAACAAAGTGATTGAAACCTACGCCTACGTTCCAATACCTATGTAACAATCTTATCTGTCAATCTGCCATAAGTAATAATGGAATGTTATTATTTTTCATTTTGCATGCACTATACCGTATTGAGTATGATTACTGATTGTTTTGGTTGATATATTGTCATTGGGTAAATATCATAGTAAATATATTGAATGGTATAGGTATTTCAAGTCTCGAATGGCAAATCTAAAGTGTCCAATGCATAAAAATATAATATTAGGTACTGGTCGAATGCTTAGAGTGCATATTTTGCCTAATATATTTATTTTGTTTGACTGACAGACAGCAAAATATCTTTATCTCTTTCATTCCTGTACAACATAACCCACGTAATCGATTTCTCTGTCACTCCCACAATCACAAATTCCAGTCCACAAATCATGGGATTGTCATCGAAATGATAGTGGAATTTTCTACTTACTAAATTCATAAAAACATTTTTATTTGATTGCATTTACTTATTCAACTGCGTTTATGAATTTAAAAATATTAACACATGTAGTAAACATATAATTTACTATTCTTGTCGCGTCACTGATTCGGACGTCACTCCATTTGTGTGAAGTGAACTAAAGTGATTTCAGCTTAGCAGTGTCGTGTGATACATAATTACTGACGTAACAAGTTTTAACAACTATTTTAAAGACAAAAGTATGGCAGAAACAAGGGAGGCGCAAGCAAGTGCGTCTTCCCCAGGAGGAGACTCCGGTGGAGAGGATGACAAGCGTGATGAGCGAATGCTGGAGTGTAACATTTGCCTAGATACGGCTCGAGATGCAGTTGTCAGCATGTGTGGACACCTGTTTTGGTACGTATTTATAAGATTGTCACCCAAAGGCATTATCAATAACATGTTTTAGTTGGTCCGAAAAGTTTTGTACCCGTTCATTGGCTGTTCATCTATAGGTCAGCTTAACCCTAGCCTGATGATAGAAACATTGATACCTCCAGCAATTTATGTATTGCAAAATATTTATTTATCGAGCTTGTCCGGTAAGTTTTCACGTGTCCGCAACAAATTTCCCAATGGATAAATGTATTACTGATCATGTCTGTTGTTGAAGTTTATATAAATACATAAGGGTTAGTACTTATTGTAGAACTTTAATGTTTCATTGAGGAAAAAGTGTTACATCTGCCCTCTTGTAAACTTATTGAATGATAACAATGTTTGTATTTATTCAGTTTAATTTTATTTTTTTGCAATACTCATAGTAAAGCTACAAACACTTATAAAAATATGGAAATCGGGTCTTAAACTGTATCCCTTATGGGGTAGGCAGAAAACCAGAGGTTATAAAACCATTAGATGTCACGGTTGACAAATTTGGAGGAATTTTAATAGTGGTGAGTGGCTATTGCAGTGACAGGGGGTCAGCCTATTGCCCACAAAAAGCCTCCCATAACAGCTCGGTCCCTTAACTGACTTTTACAGTATGCCCGGGAAGAGAAGCAGCTGGCACATTCTGTTTTTCTTTCTCTCCCAGTCCAGCATAGAAGCCTATGATTTAAAATGACAACCTTATTTATTATTATCATTTAATATCTTCTCACATAATCACTGTTAGTTTAAGTGCTAACAAGAAGTTAGTCACCATAGGCTTAAGACCAAAATACCTAGCTTACTTAAATCTATAAATTATAGTTAAAATCTTAATGCAGTTCCTTTACCTCCTATTTTTGTGTTAGCACATATAACTTGTATTTAAAATGTATGATTACTAAATGATTTCTATTACAGTTGGCCATGTTTGCATCAATGGCTAGAGACGAGACCAAGTCGGCAGGTATGCCCTGTCTGTAAAGCTGCCATTAGTCGGGACAAAGTCATTCCTCTTTATGGCAGAGGAAACACTAAACAGGAAGATCCCAGAAATAAGGTGAGACATAGTTTGGGTTAGTTTTCAGTGATTGCATCATTGTTTATTCTGTCATAAATTTAATTCATTAGGTAAAAATACAATTATTGAAAATGAATTTCAATTCAATGTTAGTCTTCTATAGTAGTATTATCTGGCTAATGAGAGGAAGATGTTATGGCTAAGAAACATTAGCAAATGGACTGGTATCCAGACCCTGAAATAACGATTCACACTAGTCAGGGCATAGATAGGTTCAGAAGTTTGACTGCCAACTTTCAGTAATTGAGAGGAAGTAGTATTATGGTAGTTGTGTTATCTGTTTATTAAAAAACAACATTTGGACTTCCTGTCCTGGCTGCACCTTTTAGATCCATATTTCAAAAACTAAAAATACATTGTTTATATGAACTCAAGACCTAAAAAAACATTTCAGTTTATAAAATTAATGAACCCAAGGTACCGTATGTAACCTTTAAGTATTCATTCATATTCATTATCATTGTTTGTGAGAATATTGAATGTGTTGTATAAATTATGAATGCTTGTTATCATAACAAAGAAACCAGCATCCTATGGTATAGTTAATACATAGAAAATGCATACTGCATTACAACAAACAAGTAAGTTTTAGAAATACTGAAATGTATTTTTTTGTAAATGGTGTTCAACGTGTTTATATTTAAAAAGTATGTAAGACAAAAAACACACACAAAGTTGAGCTTTGAAATCTAGATACTTAATGGGTTTGTTTTATTGGCTCATTTCTACATACTAGCTGTATGTAGATCAAGCCTAATACATTACCTGTCTTTTCCCAACCAATTTTAACTTAATGTGTTTGATCTTCTGTGGCTGGACCACAGTTTAGTACCCAGATGCTATAGTTCGAAATAATAGCTACCTAAAGTCTACTTTCATCGGAATATATGTATTTTTTTAGTACCTCAACAGATAACTTTTTAAGAAGTGCTCTCTGGCCGCGCCACCTCAAAGTTAATAAATTATAATTAACTATTACGATATCAATACCCCTTTAGTTAAGGAGGTATTAAAATTAAGTAAAAAATGTATTTATGGATAGTTCATATCCAATATTGCGAAATTGTGTTGCTGCAGAGTATACCTTTTAGCCGGACCACACACTACGACCAATAACTCCTTAACTAAAGAAGTTTATTGGACCATAGTTGTCGTATGCAAGGTACTCTTTAGGTAGATTTTTTCGGGATATTGATTTCTTAATAGTTCATTATACTTTACTAACTTTGAGGTGGCACGGCCAGAGAGCACTGCTTAGCGGCCGGACAACATACATTGTTAATCAAAAAGTTGTATATTGAGGTACTAAAAAAATACATATTATATTCCGATGAAAGTAGACTTTAGGTAGCTATTATTTTGAAATATAGCATCTGGGTACTAAACTGTAGTCCGGCCACAGAAGAACACACCTTAATGTCGAGGGCATAGAGTTCAGATTCAAGTAAAAAAATTTGACAGCTTGGTAATGCTTGTGCTGTCTTCTGTACTTTTCTATTAAGTGTTGCGGAATCGATACTCTCGAATACTAAACATAAAGTAATGTGATCTTATTTATTAGCGTTTTACGCCATGGCTTTTCGTATCTACATTAGTATATTGTAATAATTGCTCTTTTTCTGTTTCGGTTCAAATTTAGTATCTAGGATAGTTTTACATGTGGGTAGCAAATACGTACCTACATTGTTTTTCCTGAATTTCCGTAGGAAACTCGGTAATAGTGAAAAATATAATTCTTTTATATACTTTACTTTTTAATCTTAGTCAATAGTATTCAATTTTCCTTAATCAATTTATTCTTCTCCTCATCAAAGGCGACAGAATACGATCCCTTTCTATTTTAGCAGCCAGTAAATGTAGTAGTAAACTAAAATAAGGGAAAGGATCAGCCAATAAAATTACTAGACAAAATCGTAAAAACTTACAAAAGGCTTTTCCAGCTTTAAGCGGACCCATTGGCACGGATACCACTTATTAAGGTGGATCCAATGTTTATGTAAAACCTAACTTTTTTAGGTTTTGTCAAAACTACTAAATCAACTGCTTTAATTAAAAACTGAATTAGAACAATAGACGATACGTTTAAAGAGCACGCAAACTGGGCGGCTGACCTTTTGATTCATTTGCTTAAATGTTAACCTTGTAATTTTGGCAAGATATAAATAGATAGATCAAGATATATTCTAAGAATCATTAGAAGTTGTCTAAAAACATGCAATGCAATAAGCTTCATCAGTTAAAGTTACATATTTGACCTTGAAGTACCTATCAATCTGCTCTCGTCCATAGTTACAACATGTGGAGAAACACCCATTATTCACATATTTACAATTCTGAGGAGATCAATCCCACATCATCCATGGAGGCCGTCTCAGTCAATTACATATTTATGAATGGACAGAGACATTACATATTCTCTCACCTTAAACACAAGTCCCGTGCGAGAAAAAATATCATACATACAGCATATCTTATTTGCTTTTTTGAAATTGAATGCACAATCAAATATGCTCATCAAAATAAATTTCGACAATCATTATACGTTGGTGGTGGACATATAAAGAGTGATAACTAGCCATGTAGCCTAAGCTGTGGTTACTCCGATTAGTTGGGTTTTAAGACTAATTTATCCAGCCAGCAGTGCGAGCACAGAACTTTATCGATTCGTATTTTCACGAAAGTTCGTATAGTATGGAGTAGGTTTGTAAGCAACAATTGAAAACTGGCCACTGCCGCATGACTTGTCTAAATAAATATGTGCCTTGCTAATTTAAAATGTTTTTGAACATGTTTTATTGTTAAATAAATGTAAAATAGATAAATTAAATTTTGCATCCGACTCCATACTATACGAACATTCGTAAACATGCGAGTCGACAAAGTTCTGTGCTCGCACTGCTGAGTCGTTAGGGATATTTGGATCCAATGTTACAGTGCTATGTGCCAAAATACAGTAGAATCCGTTTATTATGACTCCGCTTATATTGACCAACCGCTTATTATGACGTGTTTACACAGTGAAGTTTGGTTTTCATATAAATTATATAACTAAGTCGGATATAATGACTTCGCCTATCGTGACATATCGCTTATAGTGACCCTTTTTTATCAAATTTTGTCCGCTTATAGTGACCGACCGTATGATTTCTAACATCTTTGGCAGTGTTCGGGAGAGTCACGTTATACCCAAAGACTTTCGGCGCGTGAAAGGGTTTTTTGATTTGAGTCTCAGAGCGTAAATTTACTTATTGAGTCTACTTATTAATATCTACTTTGATTTATCTCTATTTTATTCCTTTCTATTAAAATAAATCACATACTAACTTAAACAGTTTATTTATTCTTGCAGTACCGACCTATGCTTTGTATGACGTCCGTTTAGTATGACTTGTTTCTTAATTCCCTTCGATGTCATTATAAACGGATTCCACTGTACCATAAATTGGATGGGCTCAGATAATTTTGTTTACTTAAATTTATCACTATTCCAGGTACCCCCTCGGCCTGCGGGACAGCGCACTGAACCTGAAAACAATAGCGGGTTCCCAGGATTTGGCTTTGGTGAAGGATTCCACATGTCCTTTGGTATTGGTGCCTTTCCCTTTGGAGTTTTCACTTCAACTTTCAATTTTGGAGACCCTAGACCTAGTGCTGGTAATTATATTAATTAAATATTTGCATTTTTGTATGTTTGTAGTTCAATTATGAAGCAGTGAGTTTTGACATCTACTTGAAACTTTTCAGCTCCACGTGGCACTGCGCAGTACGAGGAAGAGCAGTTCCTATCCAAGATATTCCTATGGGTGGCCATATTGTTTGTGCTGTGGCTTATCTTCGCGTGACCCGCGCGCCCCCGCAAGCCTGGCGCGCTGCTGCCGCTGCCCGTCGCGTCCTTCAGCTGCGCAACATTAGATAACAACAATGTTCAGTTTTTCACATCACTACTGTACTCTTAAACAATATCTTGAATGCGGCGTATAGTCTTATGGCATTGACTGACTGTATAACTTACTTCTGCATTCTAAGTGAATAGGTTTTAAAAAGATTCTTAAAATCACATCAATTTAGAACTAATTTAAAATCGGAATGTATAAAAGTAATAAAGTTTCGAATTGGATAATGCTACTTGATATATACTGGTGTCGGCCGACGACGCCGCAGTAGTCATAGGAAACTGATGCACACAGTCTGTTGAAGTTTGTTGCTATAGTTTTTAAAACCTGTTAGATATTTTTTACATATATATTTAATCATACTACTTAATTATTTTTATACTGTTTTAATTATAAATTATATTTCACCTGAAATGAAGTGACAATGGACATATAGCCATGTTAACCACTTAGTCGAAAAATGCAGTGATTTAAGGAAATGTTTAAATGAGAGACAAAAATGTCGTATTGAATTATGTAAATATAGTGTTTTTCAATTTGTATGATGACATTCCTTGGTTGATTAGCGACTTATTTGAGGTAGTGTAGCCAAACTGAATCATTTTTTTGTGTTTGAACAGCAATTTTTTATTTGTGTTTAATTGTTCATATAAGTGATAGATGTCTGCAGTTACGTTGCTGTAGGAAATCGCAAAGTTTATTATTCTTTATTTGAAAAATATATTCATTTATATTGATTACGGCCGACGTTGATGAGTGCATGGTATGTTATTGAAGTTCCAAAATTACCCTCGAACAGGGTTTATAATATGTGATAAGACTCTTTTCATTTACAGTTAGTTAAAGGTTTTTTTAGAAAGAAGTTTCTCTGGTTAGATACTTCTCTGCAGAACTGTAAAGGAAAATAAATAATTATCAAAGAATTGATAGAAACATTGTAGTAACGTTGAAAACTTTTAACTTTTTTATTTTACTGTTTGTGGTTCCGTTATATTTAAACTTATACTGAAACTTTTAGATCACGCAATATTTTTTTAATATGAGATACTCAGTAGAATAAGTGTAAGTCTTGCAACAGTTGTTGTTCTCTCTGAAGTCATGTACGATATTTACTACAAGTCTCACTAAACAACTGTATCGATTATCTACTCAAACTTTCAAAATATAGTATAAATCATGGTAGAAAACTCATTAATATATAAAAATATAATTTACGGTTCTGTGCGGCAACCATGCCTAATGAATCCAATACTGAAAACACCAAAATCAGCTTTGCGGGTGGTTGGCCGTTTGTCTTGCTTAAGACAAGTAGTTAAAATTAAAATTAGTATGAGTTTTATGAAACACGCAATGGTCTTTTCTGCCGAATAGGTATATTTAGGTACGTAACTAAATGGATTCTTGTTCTCGACACAGGGTGCAAGCCAAAGTCGAAAATGTGACTCCCTACATCTTTTTAAGGAGGTATGAGCCATAATCTCAAGATACATTTGTGAAAGTGTCACATAGTAACAAGCGCTACGCAACTAGTTGCAAGACTTCCCTTATTTACAAATACGTATTGTATATTGAAACGTTATTTGACTGTATGTTCCGAAGAACTGCATTTCAGTTAAGTTTATACTGTTTTTACACCATGATGTTACTAGAGGTGTCAGTCATTTTAGCACAATGAACTGATGATGTACAGCTGCCCTATTTTCTGTAGTTATGTTTGAAAGTGGCTTAATAGACCTGCAACCGCGTGTTTATAATTGTCAAGTACGATTTGAGTACACATTAGGTATGAAAAAAGTCCATTGTAGTTTCGTCTTTTCAAGTATGTTATCCCAGTAAGGTTGCGTCACGGTACAGTGAAGACGTGGATTTTGGAAATTAAGAATGGTGTTTGTGCTAAGAGAACTGACTCCATTTTTTTACGACAAGGGTTCTTCTCATATTAAATTTATTGAACTCTGTTAGATATGAACATATCTGATATATCTATGAGTCCCGCTGCAGTGCGTGTCATCCCCACACTCACAGGGCACCTGGCCCGCGCTCGCCCTTGAGTTGCCTCTCCGCCGTCTGCCGTTGCCTCGCCTGCAGCGAGACTAGCAAAGTACCTACACTGTAAACAATGCACAGATACTTTAGGCTTGTATGACAGGTAACGTAAAAAAAAAGCTTACCTAACAAAGTGCTTCTTGCCTAAATATTTCGAGTTGACCTAATTTGGTTTAAATATAATTTCATGTTTCTTGAATTGCAGTTGGTATTATCGGAATACCTAGGCTGATTATTGGAATTATAGGCATTTTATTGTTATAATTTTAAAAGTGTATATAAAAATATGTAGTTTAATTTCAAATGTGATGTGTGGGGAAGGAAATTGTTTAATGTAAATTAAAATAAAGCATTGAATCAATACAAGATTTTTACTTTTACTTGTTCTATTGTTTTATTACAGAACAGATATAAAGGAAGCTTATTATAATTGAATACTTAAATCTGATAATATTTGATGTCAAGTTTCCACATTTTTGATGTCATTAGATAAATCGTTTCGGAAGCCTTTTAGGTTTTTCTGTAAATTAAAATTTTAAGGAGGACCTACTCGCCTCGCAACTCTTATGCCACATCTACAGGGTCTGTCGTAATGAATAAATAACCCGTTATCTGGAGTTGGTCTGGATGTAAGACTGAAAGAAAATCGTATCTATGTATCGGAATACTCAGACATATAAAAATGGTGGAGACTTTTATACTTTTTCATAAATTTCCCGAATTCTTTCATTCGTTTCGCTGCCATTTAATCAAATTTAAGTATTTTTGTTTAATTTCTACTGAATTATATTTCTGAGGCATTTTTTTACCTAATTTTTATACAATTTTAGGTGTTCTTAACGTAAAACCAAACTTTTTTAATAGTGTCAACATTGATCATCTACTGTGACAAAAAAAGTACGGAGCTATAGCTGCCAATAATCTCAAAAACTTGTCTAGTATGCGTAGATTATAAAAAGTCATAACAATGTCTAGTTTACAAGCAACATTAAATTACATGAGCGAGACCACTGATGAAGGTCAGAATTTAAATTTTTCAGGAAAGGTAAAATTGTTGCAAAACTTGATTGTGATGGTTGTATTATATCAAGATACTTTACGTAAGCACTATTCGGCCACTAGTAAAGATATTCAGAAGTAAACCAGGCTGATTTATGGAATTAAAATACCATTAGGTACTCCACGATAATAATGCAATGAAAGTTATTTAAAATTGTTAGGCTCTAATAGTTTTATGCGAAAAACATGTTGCGAAATGTTATTACAAAATTGATAAGGATCACGAAGTAAAAAAGGGTCAAAACAGAAATAGAAGTACCTAGGTACACTCCTTGCGTTAAAATGACGCTTGATGGTCACTGTTACTTTGTCCGGACAATTTATACCAAAGAGAAATTGTCAGAATCGACTAGTAGAGCCATGACCATTAGGCCATAAATATCTTTGTTTAGACTCCTGCTGACTGCCGCTTCTAACAAAGCTCTACCCGTCCAACAATGAAACATTCTCAACATTATTAAGATCAATTTCTCATTAATGTTAATTATGTTTCCTCGTGAATATTCACCATTAAGTTGTCAAATAATACTCGTAATCAATCAATAACAACGCTTGAAGGCGATGATTCCCTTTAGTCCCCTCTAGCGCCGCCCCCCGGGGTGACAATGAGAATTTTCTTCCCATTTGTCCCTTGGGTGACTAATTATTCCAACAGGTTCTCTTCCGATTCGTATGGGTGGGGACAAATGAACCTTTTTTCTCAATTGTCCCACTTGAATCGGGTCGATTGATTAGATTTGATATAATAGATACGTCACGCGCCTGACGCAGCGTTGGCTCTAAATTGTACTTACTTTGCTGTATTTAAATATTTTTTAAGTTTTATATCCGCTATATATAGTGTATATTACACAAGTTTTGAAGCTTGATTTGGGCGTAATATTGTTGGTGGATGAAGGCAGCGCAGGACCGATTTGTGTGGAGAACTTTGGGGGACGCCTTAAGTCTAGCAGTGGACGTCTCCTGGCTTAATGATGATGATTATTGTTGTGTGAATGTCAGAAATATTTATTTAAGTTTCTTTCTACATTGAAAAAATGTTTCGATCTCAATTAACATTTACTAGATCTATTTAAATAACTAAAGGACTATGAGCTACGTTCAACAGGTTTTAACATACAAATGACTCCTACATTTGTGCTCATCAGAATTGCCACAGCGATAGTCGACCATATAATTACAATCTGTTTTAATTTCTTTATTAGTGTATCAAGACAGCCAATTGCAGGTCCACATATTATTACATTTTCATCTGTGGGTCCACTCCATCGTCCACCGCTGCAATGACATTAAAAAACCAACTGACTGCATAACATGACAGCAGACAATTGACATTGACAATTAGGTTAGCGTTCGGTCTGTGTGCGGTCGTGTTTGCTTTAGGAAATAGAAGCTGATTTATTTAGTGTCTTCATGATTAGTGGGGTTCTAATAAGTAAAATTTAATAAAATGGCTCTTTATTGTGCGAGTATGTACTTTATTCCTTTATATAACGTATTATTAGCTTCCAAAAAGTCAATCGTGAATTCTCGCGCCGGTGTTCTATTTAGGTTGCTTATTGTATTTGTTACTGATAATAAGTTTCCGAGCAGCTTTAACTTTCATACTATCATAAAATCCTACATCTTTAACACTATATGATTAGTTTAAGTTTACGTTAGTATATTTATATTATTATAACCTTTAAATTTTAGTTACTAACGAAGTGCCAGAAGTGCCTGTGGTATCGCCGTCTTCCGGTGCTGTATTTGAAAGACGTATAGTTGAGAAATATATCATAGAAAATGGAGTGGATCCTATTGGTGGAAAAGAATTAAGAATTGAAGATTTAATTGAGATCAAAAGTAAGTCTTAACTATGTTTTGCTTGTTAATTTTACATTATGCTTTATCTAAGAAGTTCTATCATTATAAACTTATTTACTATTAACCATCATAATATTTTTGAACTGATTGATGAATTGGGTAATCATAAATATTAAGCATTTGATTTATTTTCAAGTTTTTAGAGATCTGTTAAACTATTATTATGATTACCAAAGATAAATGTGCTGGTTTTATGACAGTAGCTTTTTATTATTCAGCATTACTATAGCTTAATTGTATATTCATTCTCAGTATTTTCTGACATTTGAAATGTAGAAAATATCAAAACCTTAAACGTTTTTCCAGCGCCAGCAATAGTAAAGCCCAAGCCACCAAGTGCTACATCTATACCTGCTATACTGAAGACCATGCAAGATGAATGGGATGCGCTGATGTTGCACAGTTTCACACAGAGGCAGCAACTGCAAACAGCCAGACAGGTTTACTATATTTTTGAATTATATTTAAAGTGACAAATGTGTAAGCATACAGGTACAGCAATTTTGCTACGTTTTGATTCTTTGATTGAATAGATCTTGAAAATCAGAAAAACATTAATCACAAATAGCCAATAAGATGGAAAGTATTGGTTTGGCACAATAATACTTTTGAATTAATTATGGATGCTGCTACCAGATACCATCAGTATTTTGGGTGGTTGGTGAATACAGTCCATAAGTTAGAGACTTTGATGACTGCCTGGTGTAATGGTAACATACAAGGCCTTTTATGCCAGAGGTTCTGGGTCCTGGGTTGATTATTTGTATGATGAATACAGATATTAACATCAAGTCATTTTTATTTAGTTATTTACACTTTAATGCCAAAAAACAAATGCAACAAATTATGGACTATGTAGGTTTATTTCCAATTAGTAATCCGATCTGGATCTGAATTTTAACTTATTCTTTATAGTTTCATAAATTATATGTTTTTTACCTGTCTCATTTTTTTACATATAGGTTGTCCCAAAAGGTTACGTAGCTGGAAGTGGGGAAGATGGTCACAAGGGCCATCAGAAAAATAAAAAAGTTAAAACTACCTAATTAATAGACATTTGTAATGTAAAGGAAAAATAACTAGCCTAAATATGTATATTTGAATATATTTATTTTTTGCTACTAACAAGTTTTATATTGGGACATCAGTTATTCTCCCAGTTTATTGTGTGTAATAATATAAAGGTAATATGCAAGATAAAAATTGTATCATTCACACACTTGAATTTAATCCATGTGTCTGACGGCTGCCTCCTGACATCTGCAGGAGCTGTCCCACGCGCTGTACCAGCATGACGCGGCGTGCCGCGTGATCGCGCGCCTGCAGAAGGAGGTGACGGCGGCGCGCGAGGCGCTCGCCACGCTCAAGCCGCAGGCCGGGCTCGCCGCGCCGCAGCCCGCGCACCCGGTATGCACTAAACTATTACGCTTCACTATATTAATCCCACTTATTACTACTGTACCCCACTACGCACCGACCATACGACATTCCCTTACTTTATCCGTTCTATGCCTGCTGAACTTATGTTATGTACAGTTCACATGTATGAAATGGAACCGAAAGATATTAGATAAGATAGGAGCAGCACTGTCATGAAAGTCTTTAATTTCCTAGACTTTCGTGGAGGGTATGGCAAACAGCTTATATAGTCTCGTAACTCCCAAACAATAATATTACTTTATTTATTTATTTATTATTAGATACTCAATCTCATCTGATGGATAGTGAAGATTAGGACGAATTTGGCTCATGAAATATTGCCAGAAAATTACACCGCCAGAGCATTTAGTGGTAGTTTTTATGTAGATTTTATATAGGTTTTATATAGCGGTAGATTTTATTTATACATTTTAAAATATTTTATGTATTGATTGTAGATATTTATGTAAAATATCTTTATTCATATATGACATCTCATCACATCCCAATGACCTAATTCTTGTCACTGGTGATTTCAAACTACCCTGCATCAAATGGTCTTCATCACAGACATTAGCTAACCATGAAGGATACATGGAAACTCAAGTTGCAGCAAGTGATCTCTTGAATGGTTTTGGCATGCTGTCGCTAACTCAATACAATATTTTTTTTTAACAGTCATGGCAATGTTTTAGATTTGGTGTTTGCAAATTTCTTCATAACTTTAGAAACATCAGCATCTCCTCTCGTTCCTGAAGACTCATGCGACACCTACACGACACTACACTCGACATCGAAGCGAAGGATATATGTTTACCACCAAAGAATTTACTGCCTAAATTTTGCTTTCATAAAGCAGATTTTTGCACAATTAACAGTAAAATTAATGAAATAGACTGGAAAAATATTCTAATGAAAGAGACAGTAGATGAGGCTGTGGCTTATTTTTACTCGGTTATAAATAACATTATAACCCGGGCGCCAGACTTAGCTTCAAAGATTTGCACAAATCTTTGACGACTTTGAAAGGATTTGAACACATATTGACGTGACCTGCCAGACTTGCTACGCAAACACTTTTCTCCACAGTATGCTAGTAGACAACAAACAAGATGGACAACGATTTTGTAGACTCAGTTAGCCTGTATTATTTGTGTGCATGTAATTATATTTTTTTTATTTGTTATTTTTCGGGTTCCATGTAGATAGTTGCCCCTGTAACAACTCTACAAATTCCAGAACGCACTCGCTGCCCCAGTCCATTATATGGCCGCATGCAGTGTAACATGCACACAACCGTCCCGCTCAACAACGCTCGAGCAACGGTACACTGAGCAAGCCACGCAAACATTTGAACACATTCATTTTTGAATGCTTTGATGTTTCGAAAAAGACCGACTCCGGATGGCAAAGTGCAAATCTTTGTGCAAACGTTGAAAACATATGCAAAGTCCAGCGCCACACATAGCATTCAAACATTTGAAGCTAAGTCTGGCGCCGGCGTAAGGCTTTATGTGCCACTCGTAATCGTTAAAGAAGCTCATAATTTCCCAGTATGGTATACACCAGCCCTCATAAAATTAATCAATAGAAAAAACAAAATACACAAGAAGTGGAAAAAGTACAAAAACCCGCGAGATTTCGACGAATTTGCAATTTTACGCGCTAATCAAAAATGTCTGCAAAAAATATGTTTTGATAATTTTATAAACCTTTCACAAAACAGTATTAAACGAGACCCAAAAAAGATCGAGTTTTATGCACACGATGAAAGGGAAGCGCGGTAATACTTGTTATCCTAATGTAATGACAGATGGTCAGCAAACCTACGATTGTGGGGTTGATATCTGCGAGGGCTTCAGTAAATTTTTCCAAAGCATTTTCATGCCAGCAGCCCAAGAATACCCCTCTCAAGTTGATTTTGTTAGCGCTCCGAGAGGCGACAGCGGCTCTGTGTATACAATATCGTTTACTCCCGAACTTGTTGAAAAATATATTTCAAAACTTAACCCTAATAAAGGTGCGGGGAGCGATGGTATTCCTTCCATATTTTTTATGAAAAGTGCCAATAGTATCTCTGTCCCTTTGTCGATAATATTTACACGTTCCATAAAAGAAGGAGTCGTTCCAGGTATTTGGAAGGAAGCACACATTGTACCAGTTCACAAAAAGGGATCAAAATCTGTCATACATAACCACATGCCGCGATTTCAATACTCAATTCCATATCTAAACTGTTTGACCAACTGGTATACGATATATTATATCCCACGATCTCCAGTAACCTATCGGAACTTTAACATGGGTTCTTGCGTAGACGCTCGGTTTATACTAATCTGAGTTCCTTTACTAATTATGTTCTCCGTAACATGGAGCAGTCAGGACAAATCGATGTTATATATACAGATTTTGAAAAAGCGTTTGATCGCGTCGATCACACTATTTTGCTTAATAAATTATACACCCTAGGCATTCGAGGAGATCTTTATCGATGGATCAAGTTGTATATATCAAATAGAACGCAGGCAGTTGTACAGGGGGGGATTTAAATCCAACTTCATCCAAATAGCCTCTGGAGTTCCGCAGGGCTCGCATCTCGGACCCCTCCTTTACAATGCATACCTATATGATATTTATGAATGTCTCACATCCGATCACGAATTATTATATGCCGACGACAAAAAAGTCTTCCTTAAAATAAAAGTATCAAAGACTGTTATCTTGTTCAAGACGATCTGAATAAACTCTCGGAGACTATAGGCAAAATCGAATCTCTGTTAATACTGATAAGTGCCTACAGATCACGTTCACTCGGAAAAAACACCCATCGTTTTTAACTATAAAATAAAGTATGCTTAAAAAGAGTTGACGAAGTTCGTGACTTAGGTGGTAACATGGATGCGAAAATGACATTCAACAGTCACACTGAGAAAGCGGTTACCAAGGCATACCGAAATTTGGGCTTCGTTCTTTGGGTTTGCAAACCATTCAGCGATATGTATTTGAAATGGTTACGTGAGAAGTGTCCTTGAATTTGGCAATCATTTGGAACCCTCAATATACGAAATACCAAGAGAAAATCGAACGAATACGAAAAATATTCGTAAAGCATCTAAACTTCAGAATCAAAGTCCAGTTTGAAACATACAAGGATGCTTACAAATATCACCTGATCCTCTTTCTGACAGAAGAACCATGTTGGACACTGCTTTTCTGTATGATATTATGAATGCCAATCTCGACTGATCCAACTTGGTGTCCTCAGTAAACTTAGTTGTTCCCCAGCGTGCTCCTCGACACCAACTCCATAATTATTTTTATACACTTTCATGCCGTACAAATTATGGTTGTAATGAATATCTGAGTAAACATTTACAATAAAAAATTTAGTGACATAGATGTATTTTTAAATTCTAAAAGTCTTTTTAAAACAAAGGTATTACGGAGACTCGTATTCGAGGAATCGGCATAACCTGTTGATAAGAATATACATGAATACCTATATTACATTCCATAACCAATGTATGAAATTAACTGATTATTACAGTTTTTTCGACCCTATTTATAGTGCATTAGGATATCTCGTACTGGCTAAGTTATTTTGTAACCATCTCTTAAGTTAATAATTGTTTGATTAAGCTGTTAGATATCTAATAAAGTAAATAAATAAATAAATATGAAGAGCGGTATATGAGACGCTTACTCAGGGGCAGTAGGGCTGATTTTAGACTACCATACAATTTTGATTTATATTTGAGACATTTTTGCCATACATATATTGTAAAAAATTGCAATAGTAAACATTTCTATGTCTTAAAAATCTGGCATTTATAATAGTAGTTTATGAAACTGTTACATAATTAGGGGTTTAAATACTTTATCTACTCTCATATCATGGCGGGAATAAATATCTTCAGTGTATGAGATTAGATAAAGTAGTGTATGAAACTGCACATAACTAGGTATTATGTGACAGTTTCATAAACTACTATTATTTCATCTAATAAAATTTAAAGCTTTGAAACGGAATATAATGCTTTTCTTCCTGGGTCACAGGAGGCGGCGTCCGGCGGCGTGGCGGCAGTGGGCATGTCCGCCGAGGTGGTGGCTCGCCTGCAGGAGCGCGCCACCGCCCTCACGCAGGAGCGCAAGCGCCGCGGCCGCACCGTGCCCGACGCGCTGCTCGCGCCCGACCAGCTGCGCGCCTTCACGCCGCTCGCCTCGCACCCCGTGAGTACACACGCACGTCACTACACACACACACACTCACGCAGGCCGCGGCCGCACCGTGCCCGACGCGCTGCTCGCGCCCGACCAGCTGCGCGCCTTCACGCCGCTCGCCTCGCACCCCGTGAGTACACACGCACGTCACTACACACACACACACTCACGCAGGAGCGCAAGCGCCGCGGCCGCACCGTGCCCGACGCGCTGCTCGCGCCCGACCAGCTGCGCGCCTTCACGCCGCTCGCCTCGCACCCCGTGAGTACACACGCACGTCACTACACACACACACACTCACGCAGGAGCGCAAGCGCCGCGGCCGCACCGTGCCCGACGCGCTGCTCGCGCCCGACCAGCTGCGCGCCTTCACGCCGCTCGCCTCGCACCCCGTGAGTACACACGCACGTCACTACACACACACACACTCACGCAGGCCGCGGCCGCACCGTGCCCGACGCGCTGCTCGCGCCCGACCAGCTGCGCGCCTTCACGCCGCTCGCCTCGCACCCCGTGAGTACACACGCACGTCACTACACACACACACACTCACGCAGGCCGCGGCCGCACCGTGCCCGACGCGCTGCTCGCGCCCGACCAGCTGCGCGCCTTCACGCCGCTCGCCTCGCACCCCGTGAGTACACACGCACGTCACTACACACACACACACTCACGCAGGAGCGCAAGCGCCGCGGCCGCACCGTGCCCGACGCGCTGCTCGCGCCCGACCAGCTGCGCGCCTTCACGCCGCTCGCCTCGCACCCCGTGAGTACACACGCACGTCACTACACACACACACACTCACGCAGGAGCGCAAGCGCCGCGGCCGCACCGTGCCCGACGCGCTGCTCGCGCCCGACCAGCTGCGCGCCTTCACGCCGCTCGCCTCGCACCCCGTGAGTACACACGCACGTCACTACACACACACACACTCACGCAGGCCGCGGCCGCACCGTGCCCGACGCGCTGCTCGCGCCCGACCAGCTGCGCGCCTTCACGCCGCTCGCCTCGCACCCCGTGAGTACACACGCACGTCACTACACACACACACACTCACGCAGGAGCGCAAGCGCCGCGGCCGCACCGTGCCCGACGCGCTGCTCGCGCCCGACCAGCTGCGCGCCTTCACGCCGCTCGCCTCGCACCCCGTGAGTACACACGCACGTCACTACACACACACACACTCACGCAGGAGCGCAAGCGCCGCGGCCGCACCGTGCCCGACGCGCTGCTCGCGCCCGACCAGCTGCGCGCCTTCACGCCGCTCGCCTCGCACCCCGTGAGTACACACGCACGTCACTACACACACACACACTCACGCAGGCCGCGGCCGCACCGTGCCCGACGCGCTGCTCGCGCCCGACCAGCTGCGCGCCTTCACGCCGCTCGCCTCGCACCCCGTGAGTACACACGCACGTCACTACACACACACACACTCACGCAGGAACGCACTCACGTGGGTATACAGGGTGTTCAAAAAAGTACTTTGGAGAAAAATATCCCATATAGGGCTACTCGTCCTTATACAACTACAAAAAACGACTTTTTTTTTAATTAAACACTTATTGCCATTAGCATATAACAATAAAAAACTAGAAATAACAAGATAACATAAGAATAATGGAATTTGAGCGGTTATAGTATTTCCATAAGAAATAGAAGATCTAAATAGAAGAGCGCGCGTGCAACCTTTCGCCTGTCCAGATAACGCTCGCGCCTTACGATCAGCTGGGAGGTACCCGTAAAACAAATGTTGTTGGGATGGATGTGGCGAGACTACCTACCTAAAAGGTTATGCGCTTATTTAAATTAAGCCTGTATGCTAGGATATCCCATAGTTCCGTTGTATCATATGACAACACAAGCTTATTTAATTAAAGTAGACAAATTGACAAAATAATTACTAATTTTAAAACCTCAACAGTATATAAAGTATGAATGTGGACTAATGTATGTTGTTTATCTCCACCAGGGTCTGCACTCGGCGTCGGTGCCGGGCATCCTGGCGCTGGACATCAACCCGTCCGACCACAGCAAGCTGCTGACCGGCGGCAACGACCGCAACGCCACCGTCTTCAACAAGGACACCGAGCAGGTCGTCGCCATCCTCAAAGGTACTCTAATGCTGAGCCATAAGGTTTGTTTTACTACCGTCCGACCACAAAACAAAAGCAAAAACAGTATCACCGCTCTGGTGGTGATGTGTTCCGGCAATATTTTATAAAGAGCCAGTTCTTTCATAGGCCCGTGTGCCTTCATCTTCGAACTCAAACGCGGGCAGTCTTTAATAATAAAAAAAAACATACATCCGAATTAGGTTAAAAAATTAATTAATTGA
The DNA here is from genome assembly GCA_944452665.1 of Stenoptilia bipunctidactyla. NCBI lineage: Eukaryota > Metazoa > Arthropoda > Insecta > Lepidoptera > Pterophoridae > Stenoptilia > Stenoptilia bipunctidactyla. The sequence continues at coordinate 1,420,269 of OX101732.1, forward strand.
TGCTTTTCCGTATGAAGTTTGTATTGTTTCTTTGTAAGATTGTATTTTATACATATCGAACATTAGTAAATTGTATGCGTTACACTACGTAATAATGGAATAAATATAACTAAACATATGAAAACGAGATAAGTTGAATCGTCAATTTGCTGTTTACGGGATTTTAAAATAAAAATCATTTGCTTACCAACTTTGTAGCTTATTTACAAAAAACTAGTTTTGATCCAGTAAATAAAACATTTTTTAACTTGATTTATCGCGTATAAATTTTTTTTGAGAGAATTTATGTACACACAAGGAAATTAAATAGACAAACAATGAAATTGACAAAAAGGTACAAAGGCAAAGCTTATTTCTAAAAGAAATTTCTACCAGCAAGCCTGAGGCTGGGAAATGAGAAAGAAAAAAAAAAAAAAATTAAGTGCATACAACATACATACATTAGAAAAAATGAACCGATCACATAAATAACAGGAGTTATACAGTACATTAAAAAGAAGACAGAGGATACGGGTGTTTCTACGTAAACGGATCGGGAGCCACTGTAGTTTTTTACGAAATTCGGTAACATGGTCGAACTTTTTCAACCCGAAAATAAAACGTATACACAAATACTGCAAGCGTTCCAATTTATTTAAAATCATTTGTATATTGTATATTTATTTAATAGTATATATCGCGAAAATTTGAAACAATATTATTTTTTATCCTGAACAAAATGGACTACTAGTTTTGTACTAATTCCAGGTCACACGAAGAAGGTGACGCGCGTCATCTACCACCCCGACCAGGACACCGTCATCACCGCCTCGCCCGACCACACCATCCGCGTGTGGAACGTGCCCACGTGAGTACCGATACAACACAATGTTCTACACTTTAGCCTACATCCAATTTTCAAATTATCTATACCTTTATTCCGTTATAAGAAGTAGGCAGGTGTCCTAAGCAAATTTGCTGCTTGATCCGAAACTTTTCAAATTCCCAAATCACAAAAAGACTCAGTAAAACGATGTAATAGATACTTGCATCAATCAAATTTTTCATTTTTTTTTACCATGGTAGTCGCGTTTCCTCGTTCAAACTCCCAGTTCACCGATTACTCTTCGATTTCCAGATCTCAGACGATGGTGATCCTGCGCTCGCACGACGGCCCCGTGACCGGGCTGTCGCTGCACCCGACGGGCGACTACGTGCTGTCCACGTCCACGGACCAGCACTGGGCCTTCTCCGACATCCGCACGGGCGCGCTGCTCAGCAAGGTCAGCGACGCCGCCGCCGTCAGCCTCACCACCGCGCAGTTCCACCCCGACGGCCTCATCTTCGGCACCGGCACGGAGAACTCACAAGTCAAGATCTGGGATCTCAAGGAACAGAGCAACGTGGCTAATTTCCCCGGACACGTCGGACCTGTCACCTCCATTTCCTTCTCTGAGAACGGTTATTATCTTGCTACGGCCGCTGAAGACGCCTGTGTCAAGCTATGGGATCTGCGTAAATTGAAGAACTTCAAGACTATCCAGTTAGATGAAGGTTACACTATCAAAGAGGTCTGTTTTGATCAGAGCGGCACGTATCTCGCAGTGGCTGGCTCCGATGTGCGTGTGTTCCTGTGCAGACAGTGGCAGGAGCTGAAGGTCTTCAATGAGCACACAGCATCGGCCACAGGTGTACGATTCGGCAACAACGCACATTATATCGCGTCGACGAGCATGGACCGTACGCTCAAGCTGTACGGTCTTGAGTAATGAAAGTAATTTAGATAATTAAAACTGTCGTGAAGTCATTGTTATCGTAAGAACGGTTGAAACGCCTTTAATAAAACCGCATTCTAAGTTTAATAAAATGAGATGAATGGATTATTTAGGAATAAGAATTTATTGTTTGACAACCCAACTAAATTTGTTGATAAATCTCCTAAGTAAAAAAGATTTTATATTAGAAGTAGTCGCATTGACATGTATGGGTATTTGTTTTGAGTAAGCATTATTATTAAACATAATGTTAAAGGAGCATGAAAAGTGTTAAGTAATAAGTGTGGAACGTAAATTCAGATATAGAAGCAAGTGTATGCTTGATTTCCAAAAAAGTTGGTCATATCAACTATTTCCTTAATAAATAAGTTTAAAAAAAACTTCATTCAAGTTTCATTCAACCATCACCTTTTTACAGTTGAATTCTTTTCAAATGATTTTCGTGACAGCTGTCATATTCCATTTTGCGCAAACTTTTTATAATAAAAAAGGGATAAAAATTAAAAAGTATTTAAATAAAATTGTAAATTTAAATAGTATAAAGTAAAATATTTATCATATGTTATTATTATTATATAACTCTTAATAAAATAAGTAAATGTAATGAATACATTTTTAAACTGTCAGATATAAGGGACCGGAACATCTGTCAATAGGGATTGACGCTATTGAATCAACACCAAATCATGGAATTAATAGGTACTACGTACAACTGGAAGGCTTACTGTGCGTCTAAGCACGTGCCGAGTGAGAGGTCATAAATCTTGGTTTGTCCCTTTCTAACTAGTGTAACCATTCTTACCTGTATACATTGGACATTTAGATAATCGCTCAATGCCTACGAATAAATTTAATAATAATAAATGACGTACGTACGTAAGGCAAATCGGCCAGTGTGATGTGTGGTTTCAATAAGGTTCGAAGAAAACAATCCACAGCTGTACAGCGCACAGTTTATTTTAAGCCACAAAGTTTGTATAGAGAAGGAGAAAATATAAATTTACTGAGTCTAGATACTATTAGAAGTGCACTAATGAAAGCAGCAGAAAGTTCTTATCACTTAAGGATCTTAGGGCGTGGATCCATCTCTACGGTACGGCGGCCCCGTATGCCGTGTAACGGCACGGCGCCGTTGCCGGTAAACAGCGCGGCACCGCACTGTGCCACGGCACCCACCGCCGTGCACAGCACCGTACGGCACGACGCCGTACTGTAGAGATGGATCCACGCCCACACGCATGTACCTACTCATAGGTTCACGGATCGTAAATTTCGACTGGAGAGACGCGAGATTCGATGTCCAGTGCGGCAGCAGCGGCCGGCGCTCGGGCATCCAATTCGGAAACAAAGGATGTGTGGTAAATAAAACAAAATTAAATAGTACCAATATTTATTATTTATCTTTGAAATTATAATAATAATAGGATTCACTAAGCCCGTTATGGTTCTGTATGGCTTTAAACTATGAATTTTTGCTCCCACAATATCACACATTTATTATATATGGACGACATTAAGTTATATGCCACAAACATTACAGATTTATTTAGACTCGTAGATATAACCCAAATATTCTCTGATGATATAAAAATGCAGTTTGGGGTTGACAAGTGCAAAATACTCTCCATTTGTAAAGGAAAGCTACAGAAAGAAAGCTACGCATTAAACACAGGCGAAACAATCGAATCTCTAGGGCACGGTAATGAAATCAGGTTTGAAATGAAGTGTGCAAATCATAGAGCTTTCACGTAAGTTCCCAGGAATAACCTCAAACCATTTTTTCTTGAACTCCAAATCCGAAGGCAACCTGGAATTGTAAAAAAAAAAATGTTTTACTATAGTATTTATTTAGTTTGTTTAGGTGTGTAGATAGATTTTCGCAAAAGATCAGTAATAAGCCTACGGATACGGACCAATAAAATTATTGAAAAACTACATTTAATACTTTATTAGAGAAGAAATCAGGGGACTACGAATCATTTAACGTTTAATATACTTATAATGCAGAGAGAGTTGTAAATAGTGAATTTCTTTGTTAAGTATTTAGTGATATAACAAGCTTAAATCCAGTACATAATTTAACAATGAAAATGTTGTCACCCTAGTTCCTATTTATGTCAAACTTACCTGTGAAAAGATAATCCACAGCCAGGATAAGATTCTTATCCACACCCACTCACAGCGCATATATTGTTCACCATTTTTACAATACAATTAACCAATATAAATCCAATACCTATAAAGCACTTTTTGAAACCCAGAAAGGCAAACAAGTCAATACGACAACAAAAAGAACGCCATATTGTTTTTGTGGTGCCACACAAATATTACCATTTTACCAAGTGTTGTCTTACGTAAGAGTAATAAAACTCTACCAAAATATTGAAATGTCTCGTCGTGAAATAAAAAAAGATTTATCTACACCTACAAACTATTGCATTTTTAATTCGTATAATTACAAACATGCCGCACGTATTATTCATATACAAAATGTCATTATTTTCTGCGAAAGAACTTTTCTGGAAAATACTAACTTTATATCAATAATATTTTACATGGCAATTGTGCGAAAGGGACACACCAAGACAAAGTAAGTTTCACTTGAGCTCACTTCACTGAGTAGATATTGGTTATTTAAAAAAATACTTTACATGCATCGACTTATGGTTCATTTTGATATGTTGAAAGTTTGCGAGTAATCCTTCCAGTTGTACGTAGTACCAGGCCTGGCTCACTCCGCGCGGTACATCCGTTATTTACCTACAGCGAAGCGCTCCGCCGGCGTAATTCGAATGGGTCGTGTGTCACGCGCGCGCGTTGTAGATACTTACCTACCTAATAGCACTCACAGTAATTCTATGATCGAAGGTCGCAAATAGTATTTAAAAATGGACATAAAAAGAAACAAATATTCAATTAGATTATGTTTAGATTTGATTATGTTCAATTTAGCAAACAAAACAAAGGTAGTATTACTAATTATTCGTCGTAACTTTTTTTTCATTTTGTACTTTAGGTAAGTTGAAACAATATTTTTTACAAAGGTAGAATAACAGTAATACCTACATCGGTAGATACTTAATTACAAATAAGGAGATTAATTATTCTTCACTAGGCAGCAACCCTAACAGCGTAGGAAAAGATAAGAGGCATGCGATAGAAAGAGACAAAACTTCTAGGTATATAAATTTGCAGGTACGTAATGCTGTGCGAGCTGAATTCCACCGTATCGCGTCGTAGCAAGACTCGAATTTATTTAGATCTTCTTGCGGAGTAATTCTTCTGTACCAACTATTACTTATTCTGTGGTAGTACTTATTAATTCCATGCACCAAATCGATGAATATAAGCGGACATCTTGTAATAGATTTGTGAATACAAAAAATGGAAAAAAGGAGTTAAAAAACGCAGCGAACTATATTTAAATGAAGATTGGAATAAATATATCCAGAGACGATCAACAATGAATTATTTCACTCGGAGATGATACTGATACCGACACAAGTTCTCTATCGACAAATAGTGACGAATTAAATTAATGATTTGAAACTTATGGTCTTTATTCTATAATTTATTACAATTTTACGTACCCGTTTTATAAGAAGAAAACTAAAGTCTAAAATCTTTTATCCCATTTCTTTTACCAACTGAATCGTTATTTTGAAACAATCGATTTTAACATCTCTTACAGTAATAATGCTTTTTTGTACTTTTTAGTTGAAACTTCTTGTATTCTGCAGTCAGGTTTCTGAGTTTTTGTAATAACTTTTTATCAATTTTTATTTAGCTCAGAAAATTTATTTTTATTTAGCACATTTTTCAGTTATTACCGAACTGATTTGTTACCCCCGCCAACCGCGCATTGGGTCGCTTGTTGCTTAGGCCCGCAGTACGGCCAGAAAGCGCGGATACAAAAGTTTGAAACTTACGCACGCTGACTCGCTCAGTCCGGTCGCGCTAGGCTTCCGCCTTAGTTACTGCAGTGTGGACACTACAGTATGGTTTCATATATTTAATATTTCGCGCCAGCCGTCACCACCGCCAAACTCAAACTCAAATATTCTTTATTTCGTAAGTATTTATTTATTTATTTATTTACTCTTCATTGTACAAACACAAAATAGAAAATAAAGGACAATAAAAAAAGAAAACACAATCGGCGGCCTTATCGCTAGAAAGCGATCTCTACCAGGCAACCAAAATAACATGATAAAGTAAATTATAACAAATGGGATTTACTTACAAAACAAAAAAGAACTAAAAAAAAAAAAATAATAACAAAAAAAAACCAAAAACATGTTGACTATTTGTTACAGACATTTTGACATTCTTAATTTATAGGTATATAAACATACATACATACGAATACAAGATATACATACATATACTACACATTGACTTCTTCAGTTAAGGATAAGTAGTGTTTTTTTAAAAGCTTTTTAAATGTGACGATGGTCTTAGCTGACTTAATACAAAGTGGTAACTGATTCCATAAGGATACTGCACGAATTTTAAATGCATCGCCGAAAAGATCGGTTGAATGAGCCGGTGTACTGAGCATTAAATTGTCAGAAGATCGTAAATCACGACTATGTTGCTCATGACGATAGCTAAAGTAATTTTGAAAATAGCTAGGGACAGTAGGATTGAACAGTATTCGGTACAGTAGACAAAGAACGTGAATATTCCGGCGAAAGCGAATTGGAAGCCACTTGAGCTTAGTGCGATACTCAGAGATATGATCATATTTCCGCAAACCATATATAAATCGTATGCAGAGATTTTGGAGGCGCTCAAGTTTATTAAGTTGGTCAACAGTGATATCCAAATAGCACGCATCCGCATAATCAAGTAATGGGAGAAAGAGAGAATGGGCAATGGAAATTTTGGTAGGCAAAGGCAATAGATTGCGCAAGCGTTTTAGAGAATTTGTAGCGGCAAACATCTTCCTGCTCACTTCATCAATTTGTGGCTTCCAGCTAAAAGTGCGGTCGAAAATGACACCGAGGTTTTTAACAGTCTCCCGGAGTTGTATTTTGACACCGTCGAAAGTTAAATTTGGAAAATTAGTCAGTTCAATTCTGTTAATCATTGTTGTGCTACCAATAATAATGCCTTGTGTTTTGGCCGGGTTGACAAGTAGACCGTGACTTTTGCTCCAATCGAGTATTTTAGTCAAGTCGCTGTTAACTACGTCAATGGTCTTTGCTAAATATTCCAGCCTAGATTGAGAGAAAATTTGCAAGTCATCTGCGTACATATGGTAGGAAGAAGTTAAATCACGAGATATAGTATTGATAAAAATCGAAAACAGTAGAGGGGACAACACGCCACCTTGCGGGACGCCAGCTTTGATATCAGCCCAGGTTGAGGTGGAACCATCCAGGATTATGCGCTGCCGGCGACCGTATAAGTAACTTTGAAACCAGTCAACCACTGATGGAGATATGTTAAGAGAGCTGAGGAGTTGTAGGAGAATATCAAAATCTACGGTATTGAAGGCGTTACTAAAATCAAGTAATATCAGGATGGTAAGTTTTTTATTTTCCATGCCCATTCTAATACTATCAGTAATGTTGACCAATGCAGTGACGGTACTATGTCCGGGTCGAAAACCTGATTGATATGGATTGAGTATATTGTTTTTGTGGAGAAATTCGCTAAGTTGTAGTTGGACAAGACGCTCGAGAGTTTTAGACATGAAAGGGAGAATAGAAATGGGTCGGAAAAGTATTTGAATACATTTGAAATAAGTCAAACAATTTACAAATTGAACTGAATCTACCACCACTTCGGAAAGTCGATCTGTTGAGAAGAAGTGGCAAGAAACTCAACAGCAATGATATTTTAAAAATAAGAAAAAAAATACACAATAACAATTTACAGCCAGGGAATCCCATCTTCTTGCATCCGGATATCTTATAGTAAACCTTTTCACATAACACTTATCCTTAAATCTATCGAAGGGTTAATCTTAAATATTTTGGAATTTTATTATAAAATAAGGCGTACACATTGACCCATGAACGAGTTGATCTTCTGGAGTCTACTATTATATTTATACAATAGGCAATCAAGTATAAGACAGAAACGTAGACATAGATATAGAGGTAAAAATAGAAGCAGAGATAGACGTAGCGATAGAGGTGAGAGAGAATACAGATAATGTGGATGGAGATGAGGATAGTCGAGGACAAAGACAGGACGTGGACATGGAGATGGGGAAGTCAGAGTCGAGTTCAAAAAAAGGCATAAAGTCATCAGCAAAACGACCTGGCACCGCTAGCAGCACCCGTTCACGAGTATAACGCAAGCACCAGCCATCACCCTCCTCAACCATATGTTAGGGAAGAGGGTGACCAGACACCCGACGCTACCGCTAGCCATGCCGCCTGAGGGAGCATGACGTTCTTGCTGTTGTATGGACAAGAAGGAGATGGCGTTGGATAAGAGGGAGATGGAATTGGAGATTGAGCACTTTTGAAAAACAATTTACAACCAAGGACTTTTATCGTCCATACTCCATACTCAGATATTGTATAAAAGCCTTTATTACACAATTTTTGTTTAATAGTTTCTTTAAATTTATCAAGTGGTAAGTCTTGAATATTTGTGGGAACCTTATTATAAAAACGCACGCATTGACCCATAAATGAGTTAGTGACTTTATGAAGTCTACTATCATAGCCGGCTAGCTTATACTTATTTCTAGTATTAACATTATGTAAGTCACATTTTCTATGGAACGTGTTCTTTTTTACAAACATAAGATTTTCAAAGATATATTGTGACGCAAACGTAAGAATACTTATTTCTTTAAACTTATTTCTAAGTGTCGCTCTGGAATTAAGTTTGTAGATTGCGCGAATAGCCCGTTTCTGTAGCACAATAGTATATTATGTAACAAGTGAGCTAAGTTGCTATTTACAGTCGAGGCTGTGATTTGAGCCCGAGCCGCAGGCGAGGGTTTAATAATGAGCCGAGACTGTAATTAGCAACGCTCACGAGTTACATACGACGTTTTTCAACACACTTGTGAGTAAAAGACAGACATACGTGGTCATAAAATTTATTTGAAGCAGCTGTTGAAGGTACAGTTAACAAACTTATATTCTACATTATTATTTGAAGTGCCAGCTCATCCTGAGTGTATGTCGGCGACATAGACAAATCACTGGAATGATTTGGCATTGAATAATTAATGCTAGATGTCTACGGTTGTGGTTCAAGACCAGGACAAAACTTCTTCTGCTTCGGCTCTAAGTTAATACCGCCTGGACGCGTGCGCTCAGCGGAGCCCCGAGCGCCACGCCGCCGCCGCGCCGCTCAGTAGCCCTGTCCCATTACACGTACACACGCTATTGTTGCTTGGAGGCGCCGTGCAGCCGTTGCTGCTGCAGGCGCGCCGCCTGGACGCACCGGATCAATAAAATATGCTCTGTTTACTCGCATGTAATTTGCACTAATGTACAATTCAACTTTGTAGGATTCATTATATTATGCACTAGGGTATAATATATTATGCACGCGTGACTTATAGCCCAGTTTATAGTTCTAAATTCAATAGAATAAGGCTCACTTTACGAGCAAGTGTGTTGAAAAGATAGTTTTAATATCGGCGGCATTTCCCCACAGGAGAATGCAGTATGTCATTAAGCTATGAAAATAACCAAAGTAAACCAATCGCGCAGTAGCTTCATTAGAAAGATTTCGCATCTTTTTGACGGCATATGCTGCAGAACTAAGTCTGTTCGCCAACCTTTCTATGTGTGGTCCCCATTGTAGTTGTGCGTATAGGGTTATGCCAAGGAACACTGCTGAATTTACAGGGCTCAATTCTTGTCCTTTTATGATTAAGTTAGTATTTATACATGCCGGACATAAGGCAATGAGAATTTTAAAAATTTAGTTTTATCATTTGAATAGAATTCAACTATAGGAAACTTTAAACTATTAGAGGCTCTGCCAAATTAAGTTAGTATTAAGCAAGTGTTCATTACCCCAGTGGAAAAACTATGATCTCATATTTTCATTTTTATAACTTATCAGTAAGTATGACGACAATATAAAAAAATACTACTGTAGGTATACAAGTATACAGCAAACGGGAATGAAAAAAAGAAATTAAGTTAACAAACAAAAGATTATGTTACTCTCATCTCCCAACGAAACAAGTTTCAATATTTTGCTGGGTTTCAACACACACAAATTACTTATTTGACACTATTATTTCATGATACTTTTAAAAAGTAATGGACCCGTCGTGACCGTTACTTACTGCAGCTGGAAAGTTGCTTCTAGAAAGCTGTAATTGGGCGCACAAATGGGAGGTTATGTGCTGTAACTGTGCGCAAAATTAAAAATTTGTGGGTATTGTTGTTTTGGAAAAAACGATTCCTGCTAGGGCAATGCTGTTCCAGCTGGAAAATTGTATAGGAATGGTCGTAGAGAGAAACATTGTGCATTTGAATGTACCTTATGGGTGTACGAATTAGTGCGCTGAACTTACTTAATCTACGGTAGTAAAATAGTAAAAAACTTTTGTCCTCATATTATATTTTGTAATTAACTTTTGAAGCGACTGTATTGCCAACAACTTAGGTTTAAGACATTCTGTTAAGAAGGTCATCAGTATTTTTGAAACGGTCGATTTTTAGTAGACATTCGAATTTGGTCGGATAATCAGTGATTTTTTATTGCTATGGTTTTTTCTTGATATCTAAATAAATTCTTAATATTTCAACCTGATGTTGTTACTTAATTTTATTTGACAATGCGCACTAATATTTGGTTCACACCCACATTACTGTAGGTGAGACGATCTCTTGTAAATTGACGTCCAAGTTATGACGTAGGTAGTCGTTATGATATTTAGGAGAATTATTCAATAACGCATGGGCGTACATTTTTCTAACTTTTTATGGTTAATGGAGATATCAAGTCGAACGGAAACCAGTTTACAGCAAGCTTATATGTTGTCTCGTGTAGGCCCTGTGATTATTTTTTTTTTTTTTTAAAAAGCCCGATTACTCGAAAACTGTTAATATTTTCTGAACGCTACTTCCCGCACAATTAGCATAAATCAAGAGTAGCTCGTGCATATTTATTTAGAGCCTAACATTCAATGGTTGTCCAGATACAGGATTTTGCTAAACGTTACCGCAGCAGGAACCTAAAGACCCACTAATTATTTTTTCAGCGCACTACTACCTACACCCATAAGGTACCTGCGCATGCACAATGTTTCTCTCTACGACCATTCATTTAGAATTTTCCAGCTGGAACAGCAATACCCTAGCAGGAATCGTTTTTTAATTTTTTTCCAAAACGACAAAACCCACAAATTTTTAATTTGGCGCACAATTACAGCATATAACGACCCATTTGTGCGCCCAAGTAGGTACAGCTCTCTAGAAGCAACTTTCCAGCTGCAGTAACGGACACGGTCCCGTCTAGGAGCTGAGAGATCTAACATACTCAAAAATGCAAAAGTCTCGATTACCACTTTTGTTTCTTTCTGATAGCGTCACAAACGATAACTTAGCAAGATAACCTACTCTAAGGCACACTCGCGCGTAGTTGCGTTTCCATTAATTTCACTCAAATCCTTCCAAAAGTACAATGCACTGAGGGGCTCACGTACGTCTGCGTTTTTTCTAAACAAACGGACATACAAGCAAGGTTGGAGTGAGACCCTTAAGTGCGATCCGTTGCATTATATGAATGTTAGTATTCATTAAATAACTAATTTGAGAGTAAGTTTTAAAATGAGATATAATTCATTGAGATTCACAAATATAAAAAAAAAATTGTTAATACAGGCAAAGTAAACTGTTTTACGTTAATTTGAATAATCATCAAAACAATAATAAATTACTAAAATAAAATCCCCAGACAACATACATGGCCTCATAAGCAAAGCTTGTGTTACGAGATATCATGCAGCGAACTAGGGGGGAACCTAGAATAGAAAATACATATACGCCCAGAATCGAACCCGCAAGAACCACTGGCGTCTGAGGCAGAGATTGGTTTACCCCATCGCCAAAGTGGTCGTCAACCAATGCAATCGCCTTTTAAGGCGATTCGCGCACTGCGCGCCGCACTAAGTATCGTAGCGTGAATGCATCTTCTAAGAGCGAAGATTTGGAGCAATTCCATTAATCCCTTTAGGGATTTTTTTTAAACTATAAGTCCAAGTAAAACGGTTTTTGTAGTTGAATGGGGAAGACTAGCCCTACCTGGGATATTTTTCTCCAGTACTTTTTTAAACACCCTGTATATGAAAGATCAATAACCATGAAAATTAAAGAATATATGATATTAACATGGAAGGAATAAAAGAACAAAAATACCAATCATGGATTTTATTGAATTTAGGACAACAGTTTCAGATAAATCATGCCAAATAAAATGGCACAACATTTTAAGAAAAAAGTGTATAAAATTACACTAGATCCTAAAGTTTAGCTTAGAAGAGTATTTACATTAGAAATTCTAAACAAGGTACACAAAGTACTTTCTTAAGATTTATGTCTACAACATAAACAGTGAACTTACCCTTACTGTACATGACAGTATAGGAAATAAATATAATTTAACTAACTAGTTATACATATCAATTTTTACATGATACAGTGATAAAACATAAAATACAAGTCTCACTTCCTAACTGAAAATAATCCATTACTTCTGAATTTTGTAAACCTGATCACTTTGCATCATTTCTCTTCATTCATTGCACCATTTTCTTACATAAAAAAAAATATATTATTTGATAATTATAATTTTGATTTAAGATTAATCCAAATTGTAAAATATTCAGGATTTTCTACTTCTCACAACCACAGCACGAAAATAAAATTAGAATGATTTAAATTATTTGTGCTGAATTTTTTTTTAACTACTGCTTGCTGTACAAAAAGTGATTGACAAGTATTTAAACTTTTGAGTCATATTATCACACCAATATTTACAAGAATTTTTAGGTACATGTTCATTTACTATATTCAATTGTTAGATTGACAATAGTAACTATTTACAAGGGAAATACATTTATGGCTGAAAATGGCTGTGCATACAAGGTAACATTATTGTTCTAAAATAAAAATAAATCTTCAATTTACAATAATTAGTTCATATGAATGTAATTTATTAACACATATTTGACTGATTTTAATAAAAAAATATAAACTCCATAAGAAACACCAAAACAAAAGTTGTAAGGTTTGAGCAAACTCTATGATGTTTGTCAAAAAAATGAAAGCTTTACTATGTTATACAAGTAAAAATATAGCAACAAATCAAATGACTAGTTGAGTTATGCTAATATTACAATTACACACATGTCATATTATATTAAACTTAAGTTTCAAAAACACAATATAATATTCAAGTTCATATGCAGCAATATGAGCTGCAAGAAGAGAACAAAATAAAAATCATTGAATGTTTATTTAGATAACAATTATCTATGAATTGTAATCACATAGAACTATTTACAAGCACATTCACTGAGTACACTGCAATGAAGCATAATTGGCAGTACTAAGTTTAGGAAGGGTTTGCACATCGCCCTGCAAACTGTGGGTAGGAAACCAGCCAATTAAGACTGCTCTTTGAAAAAAGCTATGCTGGTAGCAGCTACACCACACTATATCCTTTTTGATCGCTCTGCCTTATTTCGTAAAACACTGATCTCTGCACTGCTGACAGGTATAGACATACAGTTGACGAGGTCATATGATTTTCTAATTGTGGCAAATCACTATAGGTCAAACTTAAAATTGGCACAAAAAATGTCTTCTTTAAGCTGAGGTCCAAGTAGTGCACTAGTAGAGGTAAGTCGTCAAAACACACAGCACTTAAGTATTTTCACAGTGGTTCACATGTGGTATAACTGCACTAATCACTTGCGGCAGGCAGGCGGGGCGGTGGTCACGCCACGTGGTCCCGCAGCGCGCGCACGATGGCGTGCAGCTTGACGGCGGGGCCCAGCCGCAGCCGCAGCGCCGCCGCCAGCTCGCCGCACGACGCCAGCAGCAGCGCGCCGCCCGACAGCCGCGCGCCCGCCGCCGCCGCCGCCGCCGCCGGCCCCGCCACGCGCGCCACCAGCCGAGACACTTCGCTCTGAGAAAGGATAGATAGTTGGAATTAGACACAATGACGAAATCTAGGTTTTATTATGAGCAAAAAATTGTTTCTACTCTGAATTTTCATAACACTAACAGAGAATTTGATGGAAATTAACCTACTAGAGGTAGAGTATGGCTACCGAGAATATTATTTGTAGTTGTTTGTTATGTTAATTACATATCATCCCTAAATAGTTGAAATCACCCTACTCTGCCATAAGTAAGTCTAAACTTATTTTCATTTATTTATTTATTTAAGCAAGATACGCCAACAATATGCATACAAAATAATTACAGCCATATTACAAATTTCTTAAATCTTGTGCACATATCAATTATAGGCATATACATCATTCATTATTGAAACACACGCATTACTCAGCTATATTAAATTAGCTAGATTTAATTTAGAAAAGAATAATACAAATTTTTGATAATGTTCATCAGGATAATGTCAAAAGCGGTAGATTTAAAAACAATACAAAAAGGAATGTCAATTAGGACTGTCAAAAAAAAATTAAATTTATGTCAAGATGGTGATTCAAATTATTGGTTTAAAAAATACAAATAATGATAAAATGATAAAAATGATGTTTTTAACACAATACATCACATCTATCACAGGCTAATTCAGATGAATTACGCACTGTATAGCATTAACCGCAAGGTAGGTTGTCGTACCTGTGTCCAGTTGAGCGGGTCAGGCGGCAGCTGGCTGAGCTGGCGACTGAACAGCGCGAGAGGAGATCGCGCGCGCGGTCGCTTGCTGCTGGAGACTGACTCGTCCTCGTCCGACGCCTGGCGAAAGAACACAAAGTCATTAACAAGTTTTGTAGAATATTGCCAACAGTGCAGTCTATCGAATAAGTGAAAAACCTGTCTTCTCTTTCATAATCAATCATTAAAACTACAATTAGAAAGCATTATACATATAACACTAATTTGTTAATTTTTATACACAGTTACTTGGATTAAAGTCTCAATTTGATCTCAAGATATTATATGAGTGGTAACAGATTTTAAGGCTGTTTTCTTTCTCTTTTGACATTAAAACTGCACAGCTTGTATTAATTGTTTCACATAAGTTTTTGTGTTATAACTATTTACTTACTGCAGTTTTCGATTCTTCTGCTCTCTTATGCTTCGGCGGTCTTCCTCTGCCTAACCTTTAAAGAAAATATGAATTGATAAGTGACGGATTGATAAAAAACAGGTTACAGTCATTTATGTTAAAAGTAAACGCATAAAAGTACACTTACTTTTCTTTAGGACCATCACTCGTAGGCGTACTTGTGTGGACGGACTTGGAATTTGATATACTGTGGATAAAAAAAAATCTATTAAATGGTTGTTTGTTCATTTATTATCCTGTATCACATAACTAAACAACAGGATATTTTCCCATAGGATGTGGACAAGGAAAAAAATGTTCGATGATGTATTTATAAGTTCGATTACTAATGGCAAGTACTAGTAAATAGTTTTAAATTGACAAAGGGTTTATCCCAGTGTCCATACAACACCTGGCTTTATGCCCACCATATAAAGTTGATTCTTTTATTATTTTTGGATAGTATTCTGAAAAAGTAATGTCACTAATGATTTCCTGTTAAGAAACACAAGTTGGAATTATCCATCATGTAATCATAAAGCAGTAACAAAGGAATGAAAATCTTTCAGCCGGCCGCTGCTATTAATCAGTTGATTTGTTAGTTTGACCGTCGGCAGTGACTTATGTCATTGATTATGGGAAGAATGCAGTCTGTTATGTAAAAAAATTATAGAAAAAATATATGTTCTCTTAAAAATATTCGGATTTATTACTTTTTTCTAATTATGGTTTAATATTTGCACTATTTTTACTTGTTCACAAAGTTTTTTTTTATTTTTGATGGTTCCGAACGCAACTTATTTATTTGCTCTTTTTTGGTTGCAGTAGATAACTACATAATCAATACAATATTTTATTTATTTGGCTTTACCGATTATACAACAAAACTTACGCATTACTATATTATTTAATCTTTTGATTATTTTTATAGTTTGGGCTGAAAAGCCAGGTCTAAAATTATGCCTTTAAGAGAAGTAGTTAAACTGTTTAGCAATTATAAAATTCATTGATCCACAAAAAAAAAACAGTATTTAAATAATTTGGCCAGCATACCTTGTTTCGCAAATAAGTTTAATAACGTTCAAAAATTAAATCGTAAATAGGCAGCTTATAATAACATTTCAATAGTAAAAATTTTCATTTACTTTTTAAAATAATTGCAGCAAGATTTCATGATTGATCAGCAGGGAAAACATCTCTTCAAGTGATTTGATTGGTATACATATTTAAAACATGGTGAGCAAAACAAGTAATCGGATTGCGTTTTTGTTTAAAGTCGGCAATGTACGTTAAAAATGGTCGGAGCAAGAGCAGGCGCATGACACGAGGAGCCAATCGCATGGCGACGAGAAGGGCTCCAGTGCCGGAAGATATCATCGGAATGGCGGCAGCGCAGGGGTAGCGGCAGTCAGGCGGGCGTCTTGTGACGTAGTGCGGGCACTGACCTGAGCGCGGGCTTGGCGGCGGGCGCGGGCGGCGGCAGGCGCGGCGGCGGCGCGGGCGGCGCGCGGTAGGGGCAGGCGGAGGCGGCGTTGTGCGTCTCGTGACGTAGTGCGGGCACTGACCTGAGCGCGGGCGTGGCGGCGGGCGCGGGCGGCGGCAGGCGCGGCGGCGGCGCGGGCGGCGCGCGGTAGGGGCAGGCGGAGGCGGCGTTGTGCGTCTCGTGACGTAGTGCGGGCACTGACCTGAGCGCGGGCGTGGCGGCGGGCGCGGGCGGCGGCAGGCGCGGCGGCGGCGCGGGCGGCGCGCGGTAGGGGCAGGCGGAGGCGGCGTTGTGCGTCTCGTGACGTAGTGCGGGCACTGACCTGAGCGCGGGCGTGGCGGCGGGCGCGGGCGGCGGCAGGCGCGGCGGCGGCGCGGGCGGCGCGCGGTAGGGGCAGGCGGAGGCGGCGTTGTGCGTCTTGCCCGCTCCGCCGCGCCGCGACCCCAGCCCGCGGCACCCGCCCACGCCGCAGCCGCCGCGGGATGCCGCCTCCTCCACAGCTGGAAACACAATACGTAAACACGTTACAATGGATAGTCATTTCAATATTTTTTTATAATATCTGTACGAACAAAGTGACAATGGATAAACAGTGTTTATGTCTTTCTTTGCAGTTACATTTTTGGTAAATTATGGTATTTTGATAATGTCAAAAATGAAACACCGATTTATAACGACAAATGTATGTTTTTTATAATTTTATAATTAATTATATATCTCATTAACTTATACAACGCGTAACATAATGAAGAGATAATACGTATAGTTCGGCCGAAAAACAAGTTCAAAGTTTAGATCAAAATATCTAAGTACAACCCTAAAAACAGCTAGCAGTAAAAATAAAGAGATGGGTAACTAAGACAGATACTACGAAGTTCAGCCGGTGCGGGAAAGGTCATTAGATCACTGACTGCGGCACAAGTCTTATTTTAACTTATTAAGTTGACTAGGATTGTCAAATATTTTATTGTAAAATAATTAATAAATAAATTTGTATGAATGTACTATACCAGCACTGATCATGCTATTTTTTTTATTTTGTTACACGTTGTATATGTACTGTTAGATACAGTCACAAAATAATGTTAAAACTCTGGATTCACAATAGAAAAATATCAATTTGAAAACACAAAAGCGAAAGCAATAGGTATTAAAATGATATAAGCTTAGGTAATTCTGTATCTACGTGAGAATATATACCAAAAAATATTTTAAGTAAGTATATGAAAATATGAACATCGATCGCGTATTTAAATTTACTGTTTTCAAAATACTCACTAAGCGGCGGCTCGAGCGGATGGCCCGTCTTGAGGCACCAGCCGACGGGATGTATGTCGGGCGAGTCGTCGTCGAGCCAGCGCGCCAGCTCGTCCGGCCAGCCGTCGTACGACACGCGCACCTGGTGCCCGCGGACGGCGCTTACCGTCGCCACGCGGATTAGGAACGGCACCTGGAAGGGAGTTCATGTTCCATGTAGGTGCTTTCATATTAACGGGTTCATCGTGAATCATTGCGCATACATTTGCAAAGTCCCGATAGACAAAGACAACCAACTACACTCATATTTATCGGAATTATTTATCTACAGTGTCTATCTGGCATTAAAACAAAAGAAAATACTACTGTAGTAGCTGCTTTTGTTTATTTTTTATCAGAACCTTTGCAACTTCGTATGCGCAATCTTATAGGCCGCACAATGACACCACCTTACCTAAGATTCCCTGTCAATGATTGTCTTTAATCTTTGAACAAACCCATGTTTGACTACCATTTCACCTGATAATAATTGAAGATGAGAAGGGGTCCTCCAAGCGGATTAGTCGCCTTTAAAGAATTTTAAAGAAAGAAATTAAAGAATTAGTCGCTCATTTAAGTGCGGCAGATCTATTATAAGCAGACCCTTCGCAACAAATTGATATTGTAACAAATCAACCACAGATACAGTCTCCTAACTCATCTGTCTGTTACAACCAATAATCGCTAAGCCATTAAATGGTTTTTCATACGTTTTTATCAATTGTTTGGAGTGTAAATGATGTACAATATTTTAATCCACAAGATTATGATTTTGTGAAATTGGCTCTACTGAGATTTTAAATAGGTATGTTACTTTATATCTTTCTCCTACACAACTATTATAGGAAACTTGAATATAACTGAAAAAGTATAAACATGAGTCGCATGTCGTGGCTAGAAAAGTAGGATTTTCTGGATCTGTTATTTGTTCCAAATTGTATATTAGAATCAAATGAAAGAAGTTATATACTTCGTGGTAAAATTAATAATAAAATTGTGAAATGCCCTCTTTACTATTATTTATAGAAATATTCTCAGGTATTGTGTATCTTAGGCCCATCGAAGCATCACCAAATATTGATGATTCAATGATGTGGCGCCCAGTTCTGACCAGGTCAGACGGTAACAGTACAACAGAAAAACGAGCAGAAAGTCGTGGTAGTTTTATTAAAACAAACAGCAATCAATTAATTCTCCTAAAATATCAGCGTCTGTAATATATTTCGGCATAGATTTATTAATAGTCGGTTTCTACAGTATAACTATTTTGGTATGAATAATTTATATTGTTCCTTAACTGTACTAAACTAAAAAAATTAAAAAACATTCCACGGATATTCCTTCTGATATCAACACAAAAAAAACTAAAAGCGAGCAAAGTATGTCAAGTTTAAAAGTTATATCTTAATGACACTAGGTGTGCTTAAGTACTTTTAAACCACTGATAAAGTTACAAGATAACACTCCCCGGGTGTCGAACTAATTAGATAAGAAATTGTCCAAATCATACTGAGGGATAAAGTTATTCATGATGTTTCCTTACGGGATTTTTGTCGCCAAAAGCTTGAAGCTTACTGAAAATAAACTGCACTAATACGCAAGTACACCGTTGCAGTGCGGTCGAAAAGATGAAGATAAAAAATAAAGTTTTATTTCTTTACAAGTAAAATTTACAAGCTGACCTTTTCCATAGTTTTTACGTCTATTCAGTAGCAATAGGTTTAATAGAACACATTTTTAACCGGATTGAAGGCATTTTATTACAAAATGCGTTTTAACTCGACATTTTGGTATCTTTGTAGCCACAGTGTTAACGCCTTTAATTTCTTCACTTAACGAATCCAAATTCAATTAATTAAAGATATAATACAAAAATACATTAAATAAAAGACTTTGAAATGAAGTGAAAGTCATTCGTAACCACGCTGTCTAAAGAAACCGAAACGGAGAGTTCATATTTAAAGAGTAATTATGTAAATATGAGTAATATAGAGTAAATATGAGAAAGCTGGTTAAATATGTGTGGTAAAAACTTACCCGTCCATCGACGACTTCTAGCTTCATCCCAGGTTTGAATCCCTGCGGGGGGCGCGTCTTGAACGCGCGCGGGGGCGCCGCTGAGGCTCCCGTCTCCGAAAGGTAGTTCTCCCAAGTAAACGTTTCAGGATCTTTGTAGACTGCGGGCAAATATTTTAAATACTAATGGTTGTTCTTTTATGTTATGAAAGCTGGCACTGGATCCATCTGATGATGGTGAAAGACTATAAGTCACCAGGCCTATGGACATCATCAATTAGAGGTTGTAATATTAATGACGCTTTCAAGTAGTTACTAAAGCGTTTAAACTATGAAGGAGTGTAGTACCGCCCAGGGAGCGACCTTTCACATTAAAATAATTTGATTTTACGAAACTATGGTGACCTTTTCCCCATTTTTTACGCAGGCTTTAATATAAAAGTTGCCAAATATAACTCAGTGTTGATGCGGTGATATTAGGCGGCAAGTTTTATTTTAAGGATCTCTAGCCTGGCCGACCTTGAAGGAGTCCTCTAAGTGAATTGGTCGCCTTTAAACGCGCACTGTTATTCAAGGGCGGTAGGTCTGTAAGTCGGCTTGTAAATCCTGTTGTTCCCATAATTTCATTGGCTGTTCCTCCCCTTAAATTGGAATGCAACTAAGGTTTCACGTAGTTACTATGGCGTTTAAAGCAAGGACTGTAGTAGCGTCCCAGGCGTGTCCTTTCTCATGGGACACTGCTACCATTTGATTTTACGAAAAAACGGTGTAAGCGTTCATTTGTTCGTTATAACTACACAAAATTGGCCTCCTTATTATTTTCTTTTTAGCTACTTTTGAATAGAAAGATCGATTGAAGTCAGAATAAGTAGCAATTATAGTTCATATTTATAAAATAGTACATTACGCTATTTTTCTGGAAGTTACAAAGACCTCTAGGCCGCCCGGTGCAATTTCAGAGCTGAAGAACTCAAGTCTTATTAGGTACATACGTTAATTGAACCATAACTTTTGAGAATGAGTACATAATACTGTCTTTTAGGAAAATCGCCTAACAGTCTAGCTCAGTCATGTTAGTCAGGAAATATGTAAAGGAGTTGTTTCTTTCTCAAAACTGAATATTTGACCGCTTTTGTTTGCTTTACCTACACTGGCGGGCTAGCATGCAGCCATCGATAAATAGTCGAATCGACAAGATAAATATTATTTTGTTATTTTATCCTATTATGTAAGCTAATATGCGCGCCATAATAGATAGAATTACTCGATTTGATACCATGATTAAGACCACAGAACCAAATATGTCATAATCTTAATAATTTACGTACACTAAATACCATATTCTAAGAAAATATCGATAAAAGGCCCGTTTATCGTTGTCGACGGTAGCATGCTAGCCCCGCTGAAGACTATCTAGGATAAAGTGGCGCTTATTTATGGTTTATTATTATTATGGTATATAAGTTATGGTGCAATTCTTTGTGTCGAAAAACATTGCCATCGGTTTCAACCATTTATAGATTTATTCAAAAATCTTTACTGCTAGCTTATTTTTCTCAAATAACTAGGTTCGTTTCTTATTAACAGTTTTTTAATATTTTTCGAACACAGTTTTTTGAGAATCGTTTGTGGAGTCTTTAATAAACTTAAGCTGTTATAGTTGAAGAGATTTTTGTACAGCTCGAAAGAGTCACCTTTTATAGTATAAACTAGCTTTATCCCGCAACTTCGTATGCGCTTAACTACCCTTCTTGTGGAAATTTCAGAAACTATGCAACCAGGCACCCACTGAAAGAACCTTTATACCAAGTATCACACCCATGCACTCAAGGAATAAGTTTTTTTCTAAATTTTTTACGTAGCACAACCAGTCACTCTTTGAAGAGCCTTCATGCCAAGTATCACATCCGTACACTCAAGGAATAAGATTTTTCATTCAAACTAAAAAGTCCAACCCCTTCCGGTGGGAATTTCGGGAATTCCTTCCATAATACAAACAGACACTTATTGAGGAACCTTTATATCAAGTATCACATCCGTGCACTTAAGGGATGGGATTTTTTCTTACAAACTAAAACATCATATATTTCTCGTTCCCGTGGGAATTTCGGGAATTCCTTTCATAACACAACCAGACACACATTGAAAAACCTTCACACCAAGTTTCACATCGGTGCACTCAAGGAATAAGATTTTTCATACAAACTAAAAAGTCCTATATTTCCCGTTCCCGTGGGAATTTCGGGAATTCCTTCCTTAGTGCACCCCTACATCCCCTAAAGAATGTATGTTCCAAATTTCAGCTCTCTACGCCCAGTAGTTACGGCTGTACGTTGTCTGTCAGTCACTCAGTCACTCAGTCAGTAACGGAACAGTTTTATATATATTGATTGATGAACACAACAGAAAAAAAATCTGTTAATAAAAAACTAAAAGAATTGTTATTGAAAAAAAGTTATTATTCATTAAGAGAATACATGAACGACAAATTTGTCCCTTAACTATGCTCTTATTCAAGAAAATATGTATTGATTATGTATTCTTATATTTTATGTATTGATTTTCTACCAAGTGCCCTCCTTTTATATTTTGCAGTGCCTACTTTAGGCCTATAGTGTTACACGTTTTATGTATTCAAACATACGAGCCTCTATTGTAACAAATAGATTTAAGAAATTTGTAACATTATGGAAGCAATAAATGATTGAGTATTGAGTATTGAAAATAAGAGTCTGATTTTCTATTAAATTGATAGCACTAGAAAATTCTATATTTTCTTATGTTTTTACAATATCTTAAATAGAACACTTATTAAAAGGATTTATCGAATATGGTTATATTTTTCACATTTTGACGTCCTTTCGATGTTTTTACAGAACCCTTGGTCATAATGTGCTCTAATAAATTATTTTTTTCAGCTCATTAGTTAGTTGTAAAAGATGGTTGCTGCTTCCTATATTCTTCATGTTATATTTACATAAAGTCGCATTTTTTTGAATTGGGAAAAAGCGCCTATACTTTTTCGTTATACTTTTCGTAAAAAATTTACTAGATAAATAAGTACCATAAATGAGTAAATTTGAGTTCACTTAGCTTACGTAGTCGTAGCAATAGCAAGTCTTAATTTAGCACGCGCATAAAATTTACATAGCATTATCAATAACAAAAACAATGCAAGATAAAAATCTGTAAGTAACTATAATTTTATGATAAAAATGCATTTAGCTCAAACGGTTTTCAATTATCGCAGTGCATGATAATGCCTCCTAATAGTATTAGTAACTGTATTATTTACCTTAACAATATTGACATTACACAGAGGTATTTTAAACTCTACACTAGCGAAAGTAAAAGTAGAGTAATCACGATATTCTCCCGCACAACTTAGCGCGGACACTATTTACAAAAACAAAACGATTAAATTCAACTTCACACATAGCAAGGAATACGTGCTATCTCGAATACATTCACCGACACTCATTTCATCTGAGAGCTATTTAAACGTTTATTATCATCACCTATGAAGCAGTCATTCGTTGACGATGCGAACGACTTCGTGCAACGCGACGTCGGTCTCATTCTGCTACGAGGTCGGAACTACTAACTAAACAAACGACAGGCGACTTTATAACAATATTAATTTCGTGGCAATGTCGAAGGTGTTTGCCATTCCAAGGCTAATATATTATCAAATTGACTCAGTTACAAACTTCTTAGCTTGGAATTATAATTTTCGTTTATACTTATTAATAATTCATAGGAATTTAATGTGCATGTAGGACGTTTTTTTTATTTAGTTTTTATAAAACCTGGTTACTAAGTTAATTTTTTGTTTTTTATAATGTGTATTTTAAATTTCGAAATACGGTCTAATATAACAAGGAAAACATATTTTGAAATAGTTGCGGGTTCTATCATATGATTTATTTTATTAAATATATATATATATATATATACATATACTACGTTCGTTCAATGAGTATTCTTTTATTTGACACTAGCTGTTGCGCGCGGTTTTACCCGCACAATTACGATTCCCGCGGGATTTTCGGGATAAAAAGTAGCCTATACGGATTCGGAAGTTTTTTGAAATCGGTCCAGTAGTTTTTGAGCCTATTCAATACAAACATACAAAAATACAAGGTTTCCTCTTTATAATATTAGTATAGATAGTGAGTAAACCTTAGTAAACGTAGGTAAGTTCATTAACCCATACAGTACCTATATCGTAAATCTTGGAAAAAAGGTTATGATATGAATTTCAGTCTTTTCACGTGTAGTTTTTAACTTTTATCGCCAACCATTAGAATTATGTAGAAAATCAAGCAAGTATTTTAAAAATCTCCAGAATTTTCTATACATCTCCATGTTATTTGGCATAATCAAACATAAACCCCGCCTTATTTATACGAGAAGTTGTCTTGGAGGACATCTAAAAGTCCATACGGTGTTAGATCCTGCGTTAACCAGCTGTTGATACCAGAACACAAAACTGCCGACTTTCGCGGAAGCTTTCGATACCATGCGACCAAATGTTGGAACAATATTTCACTACCCATCCAGGATATTTGCAGTATACACAACCTTTAAAAAAACTGTAAAAGAACTTTTCATATCTCAACAAAAAAGTTTCCAATTTAAGGTACATGGTGTCTGAACTGCCTTATATTACTTGTATTATACTATCATTGTGTTTTTTTTTGTAATTTGTAACCTTTCTGAGTAATGATATCCTTATCATAGTTTCATAATTATTTTTGTTAAATGTTGCTATAGTTTCGTGGTTTTTGATTCGTTTTAATTAATGTTTTCCTTTGTTCGTTGTACCATTATAGCTTTGAGTAATTAACTCGTGTTGCATACGTGAAGTGGAAGTATCCTTTTGCAGGCGAAGGCAGAATTATCAGCGTTGTTGTTGGATTGAATCCTTCAATGACATTTAGCTGAGCCTTAGCCTTTTTGCTTACTATGTATTATGTAATTATTCTTGTTTAATTTTATTTTGGCTGTAACTATGTATAATATAATGTAACTATAATATATTTATATGTAACTGTCTGTATGTAAAGAAATAAAGATTTCTTATTATTATTATTAAATAAACTACTACGTTTATGAGCAATGTGTAGAGAATTTACCCGCATAAATCCTGATCTTTTGAGAATAAATATCCATGTGTGATGCGCACGCGTTCTAAGTCGTTTTAGCATTAAAAGTAACAAACATAAATTCATAAATCACAAACTGTAACATTCAAAATATAAGTAGTATGATTATACTAATAGATATTATTATATTTTACTTAAGCTTGTTATTTTTGAAGACATCAACAAAGCTATGTCAAATATAGTCGTCGTTTTTTCTTTCTGAAATATTTATTTACACTGATATTTTAGGGGTTTTATTGGCATTTTTGTGGCGATAGGCTGATCCCCTGTCGCTGCAAAAGCCTCTCTCCATCATTATTATACCTCATTTGTCAAACGTGACGTCAGATGGTCTTATAACGTCTGGTGTTCTGCCTACCCCATAAGGGATACAGGCGTGAAGTTATGTTTGTATATTGTATGTACTGATATTTTACACATTTTCATTTACGTATAATATAAGGTATCACCGCTTTCCCTAAATAAGGCCGCGCCGGCGGGCAAAAATTTTACTTTGAGTATAACGAGAATAATATAGGAACCAGCACAAACACCCTTACAAACTGAATTGTGTGGGTCCAAATAAGTTCATTTCTATGTCAATATAATGAACTTGAAGCGAGTGTATTCGCGCATTAAGCGGACCAACCGATTGATTGCCCAATTCTTGAGAATTGTTTATGTATAAATGTTGTAAGCTGAAAAGTTTCAGAATTTGTTTGTTTGAATTTTATTAACCGACTTCCAAAAAAGGAGAAGGTACTCAATTCGTGTGTTTTTTTTTGTGTCTTTGTTACTCGATATTTCGGACTATTATGGAAATTTTGAAAATTCTTGTTTCATATGGTAGAAGACACTTCAGAGGTAGAGAATGTTTATATTGACGACATTATAATTCAACCATAATTTTGACGTGAAGTCAGTTTTTTTAATGCTCTGCATTCGTTGATTATTTTATTTTTAGTTAATTTTTTTGTAATATGTGTGCTTGTAATTGTCAATAAATGAATCATCTATCTATCTATTTGATAGCAATTAAATAAAACACTATTTAACTGCATTTATCGCGAAAATTTACATTTTAAATAATTGCTTTTGCAATTATATCTAACTTAAAAAGAAATATACTATTTTTATCAAGAAAAGGGATCATAAGTTACGGCGTCGCGTCGTCGAAGAGACCGCTTCAAGTTCCTAAAAGATTTATAGATTAGTAAGATGTTTGTTTTTATCAGAGGCATTTCAGCACTCTGAAAATTCCGATATCTACCAACCAACACTTCGTTAGTTTGATGAAGATCTATGAAAAAACTGTCTCGACATTAAATAATGTAGTATTGGGTTGCCTGATAAAAATCGCCCTTTAGCGATAAGCCTCCCCTATGTACATTCGGCCGCAAAATTCGCAAAAGAACTATGCGGATAACTGAACATTGTGTTTCTATTTTCTTTGTATCTTTTTTATTTGGATTTGTTATTGTGTACAATAAAGGGTATATACAACATTACTTCTTGTTTATATGAAACCTGAAAACACTTGTTCAGAATTGGTAACAGAATCGATTGCAATAGTGTTTATACTATGTTATATTTTAACTCAATAATCTCTACACATCCTTAAATAATGTCACCCTGATCCCAGGATGCAAGTAGGTACCTACGTCGCATGAAGCAGTAGCGAGCGAGCGCCGCGCCCTGTGGCCTCACTCGCGCGGCAAAAGACAACACAAGAGGTTTGAAACTTGATGAGTTTTTAATTGTATTGGTATTATCATTTTTTCTATACCGATTTTTTGACATAAATATTTGACCCTTGTTCTAGCTTTCGCATAAACAAAAAGTGCTCGCTACTCAGGCGGCATTTAAAGAGGTCCTGCCAATAAAAAGTTGAACAGAGGGGTCACTTTTTAAGACACGTTTATACAGATGGACATCTTAAAAACAACACACATGGACTTTCCAAAACATAACTGTTTTAGAAAACTATTAGCAACAATAATAAAAAAAAGTATTAAATATAATTTGTTTCACCATCAAATATTCCGAATAAGCCCACACTGACACCGTCACCACTACAGCAAGGGCATCTATTCTTCAAGCTATGTGCTCTGTCCATTGCTATTTTAACTTTGCAACTATATCAAGTACACTGTATTTGAGATAAGCAGGCTTTTACCCAGTCAAGTTTTATTTGACAATCAGATTCTCTATTTATTTTGATTTCTAAAATAACTGGAATATACTTACAATTAGGGGGAGTTAGTGCTACGCCATTTTCTTCTGCCCACCCAACAGGGTGTATGTATGGCGAGGTGGGGTCTACCCAGTAGTCGTACATCTCGTCCCAGCTGTCAAAGTTGATCCTCATACGGTTGTCCAGCATGTCTGCAATGGTCGCCACACACACCAGGTCATTTTTTCTGTCTTCTGCTTCTAGCTTCATGCCGATCCGAAAACCATTAGGCTTAAACATCTAGTAAAGTAAATTACATATTAGAAAAGATGTATTTGCTTTTTATACGAAAATTGATTATAATTATTATAAAGTATTATTACCGTAGATGTGATGTGTAAGAACAAGTGCCTCGGAGCAGCAATGGCCCTCATTTGCTTCAGGTAAAGTGGCCACGAAAAATTGTGAGGTTTAAAAGATAATGGAGGTGATAAGGTCCGATTATTACGCTCGCACCATCCTGGAGGGAATAAGTCTGGACAGTCTGCATTCACCCAGTAATCATGCACATCAGGATATTCATCAAAATGTAACCGCATTCGGAATCCTTGCACTTCAGCAACAGAAACCACGCAAAATAATGAAGGGTTTTGAGGATCAATTGCTTCCATACGCATGCCCACCTTAAAGCCATTTCGATGGAATGGAAATGGATCTTTAAAAAGTTTTACAGGAGCTGCTTTAGCTTTGCAAACATCTAAATAGCGCATCCATGAAAAGCCATTCTTTCCACACATCCATGGATATTTTTCGTTCTCTATCATTTCATCCATCTTTAGAGAAGATTCAGATAATTGGCTGTCCGTCGCTATTGATTCATATAGCTTTAAACTACCCTTGTCATCAGTCTGAAAGTCAGATTCTGAGAGCTGCTTCCTCATAAGCAGTTTCTTTATTTTATTTTTCTTTCTTGTAAGCTCAGCCTTTTCTCGTTCTTTTTTCTTTTGCACACTCTTCTGAATCTCAGTCTGGCAAGTAAGACTGCAAAAATTGGGAGTGATAAACTCCGCTGCCATGCCATGGCACCCACATCCATCACAACGATATAAATCTTCTGGGGACATCGGTTTTTTATCACGATTATTCCTATCTATACGCTGCTTCAGAGGTGTATGGTATTTAGTATTTGTTGTCAGCAGAAGGTCTGCCTGCTCACTACTTTCAATCAAATCAATGAGACCAAATTCATTGGTCTGAAACTGTAATGTACTACCACGCAACATAGCAACACCATTATTCCAAATTAACCCTGGCGGATCTTCTTCAACATTTCGACCCACTGGTCCTTTCATATCAAATTCCTGTTTTGCAGAATCATTAACTTTTTCATAACCTTGAGGCTTAGGATCTTTATATTCCTCAGGATCAGAATCACCAAGATGGACTTTAGTTTCTAAATCTTTCTCCATTTTTTCATCACAAAACAAGGATGGCACTCTATGATCATCATTTCTTTCCTGAGATCCAGTTTGATGTTTGACTTCTTTTTGTGGAGTTACAATTATTCTTGGGGCTTTGTTTGTCAGATTTTCTGTGCACAGAGATATACGTCTTTTTAAATTGGCATTATTAGCTTTTCTATCACTGTTGTCTGAGTTAGAACGACGTAATATGGCTGGAGCAGGTACTGCAGTTACTGTTACATCATTTCTTTCTAAGGCATTTTTGTTCAAGAGACTTTTACCTTTTTCAGGAAAAGAAAGAGTAAAAGATTTTTCTTGATTGTTACCACCTTCTGCATCAGCAATAGAAACAGTAAAGATATCATCATTCATGGAGGCATTTGTCTCTGGTATAGACAAAGTGTATTCTCCATGTTCACCAGTGGGCTCAGCTCTAGAACCAGTCAAAGAAATGGAAAATGCTTTTTCTCCTTTCGGACTTTGTGGAACAGAATTACTTTCTTTACCATTGATACTAACAGACTTAGCCAGGGGCTGAAGGGGCGGTACTTCGGAATTTTCAGTAGGTGCTGTGTCCCTCATAACTGTAATATTGCCTTGAGGATCATTTTGAATTTGCCCATTTGCTATCTGAAGATTTATTATGGGTCCTTTAGAAGCCATAGTTGCAGGCAATGTGACAGGTAATATAAACTTTGTATTTTGAATCTTTGGCATATTCATGGGTGTTATAAATAACTTTTGATTACTAGCATTAACATTGCCTGGATTATTCGATATAAGAATAGATTGGTTCTCAGATAATGATTTTGCATTCGTTTTTTTGACTGGTCCTAAGTACGCAATTGTTTGTTTCCCACCACCAGGGGCAATGCTCACTGGTACCATCATTTTGTCAGTAGACTTTGGTTTCTGGATAACAATTGGTTGGCCAGCATTTGCAGGGGCAAGTATAGATTTATTTTGCCCAATAATTTTTGGTGCAATGTTTGGTTTGTTCATATTAGATATCAAGTGAAAATTAGAGTTGTTGGCTACCTGCAAAGAAAATAACTTAATTCAATGATAGATTATATTTCCCTATAGATATATTTATATATATTTTATAGATTATATTCAACTAGCACTGGGCCAGTTTGGGAGATTATGGCCTGAACTTCCGCTTTTGAAAGTAGCCTAATTTCAAAAACTTTTGCACACATATTTTTAAATGTAATTTCTCAATACAACTCTAAACATAAATTAAAAATACAAATAACCGAATAACAAATATGGCATATGAAATTGCTGCTTTGAATTCTTTAGGTTAAATTAGATAGATGTATACTACAAATATTTTTTCAACCAACTTCAAAAAAAGGAGGAGGTTCTCAATTCATCTGTGTGCTTTTTTTGTGTGTCTTTGTTACAAGATATTTTGGACAATTATGAATAAATTTTGAAATGTCTTGTTTCATATGATAGAGGATACTCCATAAATGGTCCCATATAAATTTCATCGAAATTGGTTGAGTAGTTCATTGATTTGAATGATTTTGGAGAATGTTTATGTTGATGACATTATAACTCAGCCAAAGTTGTGACATGAAGTCTGTTTTTTTAATGCTCTGCATTCATTAATTATTGATTGATTTGATATTTTTTGTACTTTTTGAAAATCTTAACAAGCTTTTTGCATTTAGCAGTTACTCATTCAAATTATTTGCTACATAAATAATATAAAAATAAGTATGAAAACATATTCAATAAAGTTTATAAACAGTTATCATTACAGGTGTTGTTAAATAATCACATTTTGCTGATAAAAACTTGATATCTATGTGCTGTACACTAAATAGGTACCTAAAATCTAAGTATTATTTTTAGGATCTCAATAAGCTAAGTTAAATTAAGGTGATATTATTTTTAAGAGTTTAAGAACAACTTGTTGCAAATATACAGCTTGATAAAAAATTTATTAAATGGCAACAATAGTAAATCAACTATGATATATAAATATTTGCATCTTTATCTTTGTATTTTTTGTATATAATCTTTAGTTTAAATATTGATAAAAAAATGTGGAAATCTGTAATAAGTTTACATATAATATACATACTATCTTTTAAACTTGAAAGGGATATTGGAGCTAAATAAATAATCATAAATTTATAATAAATTGTACTCACCGGTCTCCTCACAATGATTTGTGGTGGATTACCACTGGTGCTAGCCTGACTGATGACTTCTGTACTTGTAACAGGCTTCAAGCCAGTGGGTGTCTGTATATACACTACATGTGGAACAGAGCGATTAGTCCCACGCAGAACTGTCCCACTGCCCCCACCACTTGGCAAAGTCAACTGAATAGGATTATGTGCTGAATTTGGTATTTGAACCATTGTACCACTTGAAGCAACTTGTAACTGAGACATTGTTGTAGAATTATGCACTTTAACTTGTACACCAGCACTATCAGTCATTTGTGATTGTGAAGAATTACACAAGTCTGAGGTTCCATCCATGTTCTGTGCTCTATTATTAGATCCCATGTGCACATGTATAATTGAGCTGTGCAATTGTTGGTTGGTATTTTGCAGCAGTGGCATTGAGGGCAAAGTTTGGCCAGTCAAGTGGATGTTCTGACTGGTTGGTATCTGTAGAGGTACATTAATAGTATCTCCAGCAGGTAGTTGCACTGGAACACTTGTTGTCCCCGACACTTGAATAGGAAGACTGCCTGGAGCTATTTGCAAAGGAACACTGCTGGCAGGTCCAGATAGTTGTACTGGTACATTGATATTTGAAGTAGAACCAGGGATCTGAACTGGCACATGCACCGTTGATAATTGCAGTGGGTATGGGGAATTGGTGGTGTGAATTTTCATGGGAGTTATAGAATGGGTAACCAGACTGTGGGTAATAGGCATTGAGCTGTGTGGAGCCTGCATCGACGACACGATCATACTGCTCGACGTCGGGGCCTGCAAAGTCGAATTGATATAATATTGATCACAGCTGTTGCTATTTTGATATTAAAAATTACCACATCTAACTGTGGAAAACTTACGCGCAAATTATTCATAAGGACATTATGCTGTAAACTATTCTGCGGCAAATTATTATTAGCGGACGAATAAGCAGTTTTCATTAATCTTTTTTTCAAAATATCTTTATTATTCTCATCGAACTTTAGAAGTGAATTAGACGGCTGGCTCTCCATCTCTCCACTTCGTAACTATTGTAGAAGTCATTACCGAGGTCTTATTTAACGTTATATTCCAATATTAAACATCTGCAACGATGAAAAGTTGATAAAATATCCGTTATAAAATAATGTCTCAATTCAGGATTGCTTCAAAATTAATATAGAATAATGATTCTGTATCAAAAATACGTGCATCGTGATTTAAAATATTTACTACACGTTAAAAAATTAACTGAAGGACGTCCGATACTTTTATACACTACTGTAGAATTTTCTTTCGTTAGAGATTTGTTCACACTCTATCAATTTGTGGAGCTACTTTTACAGAACCCACAACCTTCACAGAAAAGTTCATGAAACATGAAAATACCAACAGGCTACTTACTTTGAAAAACTTTAAAGCGACGTATAGATGTAAATATATTTTTTCATCATGTTACCACATAACTATCGAAATATTATTAATTCAAAGAAAAGTAAATAATATTTGCGAAGCGAATATATTTACTTGGCTGGAACAACTGGTAATAATAATTCCCTCTATTTGGCCAACATCTAATCGTTAAAATTTACTATATTATGTTGGCACTTTCAAAAATTGACCAATCAGCATCAAGTTTCTAAATGACGAAGCTTTCGCGCCCGATTATTCTGTTGAACTAAAAAAAGATTTAAAAATGATGTACGCCTTTTTCATAAGATGAAATAACGTAGTTTGTGTAAAAATAATAAATAACTACAAATTGATAAAAAAGACTTTAAAACTACAGGGCATTCTTTTTGTATAACCAAGAAATAAAAAGAATAAAGTATGTTCTACAGAAGGAGTGCATTACGTGCTGGCTGATGCTGATTGCTGAAGTTGTGTGAAAGAGATAAAACATAACAAGAGCGCTCTGTTATCTATCTAGAAATTGCAACTTATGCTTAACTCAAAAAAATCAATCGATTTTTAGAAACCAATATAGAAACAAATATTGTCGATAAAATTATTTATATCAACATTGTGAAAACAAGTGAGTAAATTGTTGAAATAATTATAATAAACACATACACTTGAATGGGAATGGGAAATGGTTTTCCAAAAAAATCAACTTCCGGTGTTTGATTAAGATGCGTTCCAACATAGTAATGAATTTCAATAAGTAATAAGGTAAACCCACACTCACAGTATTATTTTAGTAATTTACGGTTAGAATTCATATTTTAATCTTTTTACTTTAAAACTGAAACATCGTAAAACTTGAGAAACAAGTCAGTACTACAGTTTTTTGTAGGGGCTCAAGAAATTACTAAAAGATCATCATAGGCCAACCCCAGGTTTTCCCCGTCTAGAAGATAAAACAAGAAAATGTTTTTGAAAAAAAAAAAACAGAAATAAGTAGCTTATTCATTTATTTATTAGAAAACCAACAGCAATATAATTTTCAATTACAATACTTACATTTGTTATTTACTTAGAGCATGGCTAATAACAGGTTGTCCTTATTAAAGGGTGGCTAGACTGTTGGAAACAAAACACCAAACCAAGGTGACCTTGCTAGTTTACAACAGTGAAGATGTCTGTTGACAACCAAATTACATGGCCTGGTGGGTTGGAAACGGTGGTGTTTAGAAACACAGACATACATCTACATAGACAACGCATGTTACCACGATTTGTATTGGAACCAAGCGTGCCGACTTTTTAAGACCTATTGTGACGTCACAGCTGATATTTATTACTGGAAAATACAAATAGATCCAGAGATACCGATGCCGCCGATGAAATCGATTATTAAGAACGATATTGATATTGTGGACTCGATTTTCTAACAGACATATAGACGCGCGGATTAAATCTAGAGGCGACCAACCTTGACGCTTGGTCGAGGTTTGGACACGCAAAGAACATGCATTTGAATTGAACAATGCGTTATCTATGTAGATGTATGTCTGTGTTTAGGACAGTGTGTACGCTTGTTATTGTATATTTTACTATGTAACTATAACTATAAATGACTCGAGTTTTGTAGCTTTTTAGCCTGCGTTTCAACCTTTCCTTCTTTGTATCCTCAATTGCATACAAAACTGCCATCGCGAAGATGTTTCCAACGCGAGAGATCAGAGCGCACTGATGATTAAGGGGCGTGGCCTGGCGTGACCTTGGCTTGTGTTCTTGTTTGTCTCCTTGTTGGCAACCACCGTTTGAAACAGTGTGGATGACTCGGAATTGGTTGTCAACAACTTAACCTTCCTTATCCTTGGTTGGAAGCATTGGTTTTCAACGTGTTTTCAACAGTCTGGCGGCCCCTTTATACAATTGATTGGTTTAGGGGTGTAGACACGTTTACATTAATGAAAAAAGTTTCTAAAAAACAAAAAGTCTGTATTATGCCCATTTCATAATCGTTAAGCAAACTATATTTTAATATTTTATTTCAATCTAAAGCTTATTGTTTAAGAATCTTGTATATATTGAAGAAAAAATTCCATACAAGAAATAGGTTTCAACTTAATCTAATTTTAAAACTGAAAATTAGTATGTTGATTTAAAAATTATCACTAATTGTATCTATATGATTAAAATGATTAAAATGTTTATTGTATGTGCTTGTGATTCGAGTGATAACAGCGTTATTGGCGTAGTTGGTGTAATGGACTGGCACATGGAATAGTGAGGTGTGACGTGTGCGGATGGAGGGTGTTTGGTATCCAATTTGAGCGACTAGTCCTGGGGAGTCCACCTTACCATTAACTATGTCGTATAATGTGCAACGTTAAAAGACCATCGTTACTGCAGCTATCCTCGTAAGAAATATGAGTAGAGTTTTTGTTTAGATGTTTCATAATTATTTTCTGAATGCGTTCCAGGGCATTTATATAAATGTTATATTTGCGGAGAAGACCATAATCATCATCATATTGTGTGTGTTAAATATATGTAGGTAGGTATAAAGGATATATGTGTGTATATATATTTTAGATATGAGATCTTATTTTTTATACATCATTATTTATATATTTATATATAATATTTACATAATATTTTGTTTTAAATAGTATTGTACGACATGACACCCTTTAACGCATATAAAATCCTCTGCCCTGAGGTTGTCTGGAAGAGATCGCTTTTTAGCGATAAAGCCACCAATTTTTACTTAAAGTATTGTTTCTGTAAATATATTGTATATTTTTAGTTGTGCAATAAAGAGTTTTTATTATTATTATTGGGAATTTTAAAATTATTATTATTTAAAGCTGTTGCATAGCTTCTATCGCGGGCCTTGGGCGTGGGGACCGAATCCAGAAATTTCGTAACGAAAAAAACCTAACACCCCCCACTCCGACCGGCACAGCGGTGATACTTTGATTTCATAACTTTACATGCGGGCTTTAATAAACAATCAGCGCCATCTACTAGGAACTTGTGGAACTTCATATTAGATCAAACATTACTGCATTAATAAAATAAATAAATAATTATAATTGCATAAGTTGATAAAAAATGCTATGCAATAGCTTTACCGCGGCAGTCTCCGAGTGCCTTCTTTCGTCTTTTTATTCGGTATATCAAAATCAACTCGCCTTTCGGCGGGAAAGACCGGACGATCGGACCAGTCGGACGGGGATCAGGGCAAGAGAGACAGAAACCGGCGAACGATTCGGGCTTTATTATTACATACATACATACATAACTTCACGCCTGTATCCCTAATGGGGTAGGCAGAACACCAGAGGCTATAAAAACCATCTGATGTCACGTTTGACAAAGGAGGAATTATTATGATGGAAAGAGACTATAGCAGTGAGAAATTTCGTAACGAAAAAAACCTAACACCCCCCACTCCGACCGGCACAGCGGTGATACTTTGATTTCATAACTATACATGCGGGCTTTAATAAACAATCAGCGCCATCTACTAGGAACTTGTGGAACTTCATATTAGATCAAACATTACTGCATTAATAAAATAAATAAATAATTATAATTGCATAAGTTGATAAAAAATGCTATGCAATAGCTTTACCGCGGCAGTCTCCGAGTGCCTTCTTTCGTCTTTTTATTCGGTATATCAAAATCAACTCGCCTTTCGGCGGGAAAGACCGGACGATCGGACCAGTCGGACGGGGATCAAGAGAGACAGAAACCGGCGAACGATTCGGGCTTTATTATTATTATGTATTAAATTATTTTTTTATTACTGTTATTTTATTATTGATGTAATATCAGTGTAGTCGAGCGAGCTAATTTCGTACCTACAGTTATCTTTCCTCATTGATAACTTTACTAAAATCATATTATCTGAGCCTGTGTTTGAATAACCGATATAAATGTTTTATATCTCGGATTTTTTTTTATCTCTTTGATTGTCCAATCACGGACCTCAGTTTGTCAGGCCGTCAAGCGTACTGAACTGACATCTGTCTGATACGTAATTATTTAATCAAAATAATTGTTTGTTTGGTGCAATTTATGCTCTGAAGAACAAAATTTATGTACGATCGAACGACTAAGATTTGTTATTGTGTAATTTGTGTTGCATAGTTTCTTGATTTGTCCCTTTATTTTCGTACATTTTGATCTGATTAGATGAAATAATCAACTATTTAACGCGTATAGTGTTTACAAATAAGATATACTTTAAAATGATTTCATCGTAGTAGTAATAACTTCAGACTGTGTTGTGTTTGTGAAGAAAATTATCGTGCATTTTTATGTTGTTACGAAAAGGTAAGCCGGTTTCAATGATAAATTGAGCAATTGCTTTGTTTCGATATAAGTTCGCTGTAATTAAAACCCCGTATATAGCGTTATAGAATTAGAAATAAATGTTGAACTTTTTTCTGTATACATTTATTTCTTTGTATTTAATAATTATTGGTAAGATGATACATTTATTAATATTTGTCAGGTGTACTTGTGGTGTGAAAATGAGCAGTCAACATCAATATATGTCTGTAAATAATACTGCTGGTGCAAGGGTTGGAGATATTGAACACATAAGTAAGTAGTACAGTATGAATCATTTCCATTTTAAATTTAAGTTATATTTTAATGGTGTGTTTAAATAAAGCTTGAAGATTTTCGAACATTATTTATAACACAATAAATTAGGCATCAGAATTCAAGCCTATTTTTCTTGTGAACACTCTTTGTATATATATTTTTATATAAATAATAGTGCATAAAATGAGTAAATAACTAGGTAAAAGGTTTTAGTTGTAGTTAATACTTTTAAAAGACTAGTTACATATCTGATAGCTGTGTTTGCTATATTTTTCTTTTTGTTTAGGCCACCTATCAGAGCACATTGGTTCTCTGTGTCTATCCTCAGAGTACTCAGATGTGACTCTCATTGTGGAAGGCCAGCGGATACCAGCACATAAAGTTATTCTGGCTGCAAGCAGTGACTACTTCAGGGCACTGTTGTATGGAGGGATGAGGGAAGCCAATCAGGTAGGAAACAAATGGTTTTATATTTGTGGAATTTTTAAATTATATTCAATGTGTATCAGTCAATTTCAGCCACACAATTCCACCTGTAATTCTTCACAAAATGCAGTTTGCTGCTCATTTCTATTGTCTTAAGTTTTTGTAGGAAGTCTCGTACAGCATCACACTGAATATCATTGAGTTATTCCTCATGTCATTAAATACTTATTTTCCAAATAATACCTTCAAGTGGAACTAGCTTCATCAAAAATATTTAAGGGAACTCCCATACAATACAACAGTTGTTTTTTTGCAGTTTCCACACCTTACTAGATTGCGCAGTATGTGTAACTGTTTATTAGTGTTTATACTATATTTTTACAATGCTGGTTCTGATTAAAGTACTATAGCTTTATCTAAAGATTGGTTTGTTGGTTTTCCATTTTATAAATATGGTTGGTAACAGAATCACAATGCTCTAATCTAAAATTATTCCTTTTAATTTAAGGCTGAAGTGGAACTGCAAGCTCCGCTGCAAGCATTCAAGGCTTTGCTCCGCTATGTATACTCAGGTATGGAATTTTATAGACCCTGTAAAATTTATCATTTGAATTAAATATAGAATGTTCTGTAACATTTTAAACTAGGTAATTAGCCCTGAAATAGAAAAAAAAAATGAGTGACTTAATTTTTCACCAGAACTCGCTATATACTTATTAATAAAGAGACATTACTACACTCTGGTGTTCTACCTACCCTATTGGGGATACAGGCGTGAAGTTATGTATGTACACAGACGCGCCGCTGCTTAAATCAATGTGCACACAGTAGTTAGTAGCCGCCACATGCACACCACCACCCGCTATGTATCTATTGTATTATGCCTATGTAACTATGCATTGCTTGATGAATTGTTTAACTTTCGGTTTAGTTTAAGCAGTAAATAATTTATATTTATTTTTTATTTTATTTTTTCTCTTTATGAATGATCTCAAACTATCATGTCCTTGAATTTCGAAAGTGATCCACCAGTCCCCCTGTCTTTGTATATACGTGTGCGACATCCCGACATCAACCAACGGGCCGCGGCCTGCCAACCCTTTTCTTGGGAGTAGGAACAAACTACCGTTGCTACATCAATATCATTATTATAATTAATTGATCATTCTTATCTATCAACAGGGCACATGGGGCTTTCTGTGCTACGTGAGGATACAGTCTTGGACATGCTAGGGCTGGCGCATCAGTTCAACTTCCCTGAGTTGGAAGCTGCTATATCTGACTACCTGAGGCAGGTGCTAGCCCTGAGAAACGTCTGTGCAGTGTTGGATGCCGCTAGGTAATTATAAAAATAAAAAATAAATAAAATCCCCAGACAATCACACCAACTAAATGGCCCGAAATAATCATAGCTTGTGTTATGGGATACCATGTAGCGGGGAGAACCTAGAATATAAATAGATAAACACCCTGACACGGAACATTTTTATTTTCTTGTTCCGTGCAGGAATCGAACCCGCAGCCCACTGGTGCTGGAGCACCAAAGTGCTCGTCAATTATGTCACATAATTTTACGGTTCTTTGTAATTTTTTGTTATGTATAATAACAAATTACGACAGCGTAAGAGGTCCAGAGTGCGGGAGCCAGTAGGCGCAGTTCGGAAACACACCTTTAAACTTGTATACCCCCTAGGTCCTTGTTTTTTTTTTGTGTTTTCTATTTCACTTTGAGAAATAATTTAAAGTTATCGCGCACCAGGTTATACGACCTAACCTCGCTGATGGACTACTGCTACAACTTCCTGGACAAGAATGCAGCGGAAATCCTGCAACACGAGACTTTCTTACAGCTGTCTGTGGTGAGTCTTTGATTTGCCATTGTCAATAAAGCTGGGGAATACCCAAGCCCACAGTTCCAGTACTAACCGCGCAGTGATTAATTCTATAGTGTTTCTAAATCTCATTTGTTACACTTAGACGACAGGTTGCACGGCTCCGCACGAAATCCAAATCTCGTAGGAATATATTGATTAAATGTAGCTTTTGTTAATCTCTGATAACATCTTTTCTCATGAAAAAGGATTGTCTGAAATACGTCCAGTAGTTTTTAATTTCATCAATTAGATACAAACAAACAAAAAATAGTATTAACTTTTCACTTTACAATATAAGTGTATGTACAAATACGCATGCGGTATAATATGTATTTTTAATATTTGTCAGCGATGAGATAGCAATCTTTAAAACATTCGAAGATGCATTAAAATATTTTTTATTTTACCTTCAACATAAACAAATCTGTTTATCGTTAAAAATAGGTCACCCTCTCTGTCATGAAGACAAAAGTACATTAAACCTTGGCATGCATCTTGGCGCTAATATACTGAAGGAGCCAAAAAATTGTACACCCACAGAAAATCACAGCAACACCGTTCATTATTTTACATTCAGTAAAAAATCGCATTTACAATAGCTTCAATTCACAATACTATTATGAAAGTTGACATTGTAACATAATATATCTCTTATTGTTTCTACACTTACATTTTCTCACAATTGAAAGGTAGCAACAACAATTTACGGCAAAAATTTGGAAATTCTTCGTTTCATCTATTCGAGGTTGCAGTCAAAAATAAAATTATGTGCTGATTCAAGGAGTCCTGCATGCTAATTATACTCTCCATGTTAACACGAATTGTATGAATAATCAACGAATGTAGAGCATTAAAAAACCCGACTTCACGTCCAAACTTTGCTGTAGTGTAAGGTCGTTAATGTTTTTTTTCGTAAATTTTTTTTTTTGAAATAATATGTATGAATCGAGTATGCTCCGATTCATACATATTATTTCAAAAAAAAAAAATTTTTTTTTCGAGAAGTACACAATCGATTTCGATGAAACTAATATGGGACAAACTCTAAACTATCCTCTATCTCATGAAACACGAATGTTCAACATCGATCCATAATTATACAAAAAATCGCGTAACAAAGCTACAAAAAAATTTATAAAAAACATACAAAAATACATAAAGAAGTCGGGCCGTGTATAAGGCTAGGAAAATGCATAAATTGTATAAAATATATACGTAACCTCACGCCTGTCTCCCTTTGGGGTAGACAGAGACAAGGGAAAACCAATTATTTCGATCCAGACATACCTCTTTCGCTTCCTCCACGTTCATTAGTCTTTTCATTCATGATCGCCGGTTACGGGTACTTTTAACTAGGCCCTTTTTAAGAGCGTCGCCAATTTGATCGCCTTACGTTTGCCTAGGGCGGCCCCTTCCGACAGCACCATCCAGCTCTTGTTTAATTTATTTATTAACAAAACTGGTTACAATTATTAAAAACATATTATCTCGCCAAACTCTACACCTGTACACCTCTTTCGTAAATCTACTTTCACTCATCCTTTCCAAATGTCCAAACCACCGTAGCATATCCTTTTCAATCTTAGTCACTCCATCTTCTTTCAATCCGCATTTCTTTCTTATTTCACTGTTGCGCACCCTATGACTTTCAGTTTACACATACTCCCCAAAGCCCTCATCTCCACAGCATTAATCCTGCTTTCATTGCATAAAATATAATAACGAATTGCGCTTTTCTTCCTTTCCTTTCCTTTTTAAAAAAAAAAAACAATTTATTTAGTTTTGAGAACATTTAGCGTCTGTCCTTATCCATCAATTGTCTGTCATTTCGTATTCGCAGGAAGCTCTACAGGGTGTTTTAGAGCGCGACTCGTTCTTCGCGCCGGAAGTGGACATCTTCAAGGCGGTCTGCAGCTGGGTGACGGCCAACCAGCAGTGGATGAAACCTGAGGACTCGCAGCCGCAAATAGTAAGACGTTTGATGTTATAAAGATAATTGGATTTTTCAGTTTGAAGCCTCATTGTTAGTAGGTATTTCATTACACGACTACGGCGAAGCACAAACAAGGTTTATGATTTTGACTGATGTGTTCAACTATGCCCTCATA
The DNA here is from genome assembly GCA_944452665.1 of Stenoptilia bipunctidactyla. NCBI lineage: Eukaryota > Metazoa > Arthropoda > Insecta > Lepidoptera > Pterophoridae > Stenoptilia > Stenoptilia bipunctidactyla. The sequence continues at coordinate 1,461,431 of OX101732.1, forward strand.
ACTTCTGAACTGGTTATCACAATTATAAAAATCAGATCCCTATCGCTGGAAGCGTGTAGATCGTCTGTTTGTTGTTAGAAAGCTATATCACATTAAAGTGATTATAATCAACATCACTCGGGAGACGTGTCTGTCCACATCTAACGTTTACCGGCGAGCTATGTGCCCTGGTCATTGCCACTTTAGCTTTGCAATTATTCTTAGTAGTTAATTTCTGAATACTAACTTCCTATCTTTCCATTTCTTTGAGCTTAAATAAAACACCCTTTATGCCATTATCTTACAAAGTGTTTTATTTCATTAAAATTAGTAAACGTGAAAATTTTAAGTTCGTACAAAATACACACCTAAACTATTATTATTATATTCGTAGGAGAAGATCCTGAAATGCGTGCGTCTGCCGGTAATGAGCGTGGAGGAGCTACTAGGCTCGGTGCGCGGCTGCGCGGGCGTCACTCCCGACATGTTACTAGACGCCATACAGGAGAAGACGCGCGCCAAGCATAGCGACCTGCCGCACCGCGGACTGCTGGGTATGCTCAAGATTAGTTTACTATTTAATAAAAAAAATCGTGCAGTGTAGAAACGATGTCGCCCTATAGAATTGGTTCGATCTTCGATTCTATTGTTTCGAATTATTGAATCAGTTGGTAAAGAATGTATTCAGAATTATGATTACAAGATGGCCGCTCATATTCATCGATTCAGTGTCGATACCTATTGCCTCAATGTTCCGTGCCTACACATGTGTCAATTTAAGATTAATATTTTTCTATAACATTGGCTTAATTTATTTACAGTTGATAGTTAAAATAGCAGGTCATAAATAGTTAATATTTTTTGAATAAACAATTTTATTTACAAAGTTCTCAATTTTTTATCGTGCCAATTTATGTATTATTAGTCGTTAGTGTAGTTTACGCCATATGGAATATAAGAACTATCACCCATATCATCTGAAAGCGAAAACAGTATAGTGTAAGGCGGTGTACGCCCGTGGCCAGCTGGGTACTGCTGACTCAATGGCTGGTGAGGCCAGCGTGTTTTGAACATAGAATCTGATCAAGTTATATTACTACACCAGGTTTCTATATAGGGTCCATCTATAATAGTCAATTATATTTTAATAGCACATTAAGAATAATGAGTGGGTCTAAATTACGAAAGAAAAATTTTTTACATTAAATAAAGTTTTAAAATTTTTCAAAGTGATCAAAATTTAAGTTTAATCTCTTGTTTATGACTACACAGCAAGTAATAACAACATTTCCATCATGTATGTAGTCATAAAATGTAGATTAAACTTCAATTTTACTCAATTAAGAGAATTTTGAAATTTTAATTTATGAAAACTATTTTAAAATATACTTTGTTTATTGAATTTCATTCCTACTCATAATTCTTAATTTGCTATTAAAATATAATTGACTATTTTAAATGAACCCTGTATTTATGATCAATTTATAACCTTTCATTGAATCTCAACTCCACATATAAAATGAGCCACTGACCGTTCCAGTCCCCGAGGAGAATGTGGCAACCCCGGCGCGCGGCGCCCGAGTCCTCACCGGCGACTTGCGAGCCGCGCTACTAGATGGCGACACGGAGCACTACGACATGGAGGGAGGATACACGAGACATACCATCAGCGATAGCAAGGATAACCCGGGGATCACCGTGCGCCTGGCCACCAGGCATATTATCAACCATATACGTATGCTGCTGTGGGATAGAGATAATAGGTAGGTTTTATTTTATTGAATTAATGTTGTGTAAATGTCACGTTTCTTTAAGTGACATGGAAGCGTCACATCGACTTTTTAAAACAGTGTGGCCTACCCTGTTTATCACAGGTCAATTTGTTAATTGATGTGTTAATTCGTCAATTATTGTTGAAGTGATTAAAAAACTTCATTATTAAAACTGTCTTAAACTTTGCACAAATCACAAATGATTATGTAAAACCCTTATTTGGCACATCACCGGAGTCGCTCGTCGTCTGGCAGGGTCGCCATATGAGGTTAGGCGTCAGCCAGTTAATGATACGAGCGAATGAGTATTACATGAAAACTGTTTATTGAATAATCTTAAAATACAATAGTTACATTGGTTATAGCAACTTAGGTCTACTACGTGATCTAGGATACATCAGCCCAGTGATGACGAGCAATTTTGTAAAAAAAATTGTAAATTAAAGACAGTTTATGTTCTTCGACTATACACAAGATACCTGCGGGGCTAGCATGCTACCGTCGACAACGATAAATCGGGCCTTTTATCGATATTTTCTTAGAATATGGTATTTAGTGTATGTAATTTATTAAGATTATGACATATTTGGTTCTGTAGTCTTAATCATGGTATCAAATCGAGTAATTCTATCTATTATGATGCGCATATTAGCTTACATAATAGGATAAAATAACAAAATAATATTTATCTTGTCAATTCGACTATTTATCGATGGTTGCATGCTAGCCCTGCTGATCACTTTTCGGTGAAACGCACTGTAACACAGGTCATATCAAAAATGAATCATTCAATCGTTTGTTGCGCCTTTTAAAAATATATGCTGTATAAGCAAAATCGATTAGGATAGTTTGAAAATATAAACAAATATCACTTGCACTTGTTACTTAATGTCCAACAAAATAAAGATAGAAGGAGACGACATAATGCAAACTAAAATAATGGCGCTGAAGGGCTAATTTATTTGTTAGGTATCAATCTCTGATTTAGAAAGTATATTTATTTATTTATATAGTTCACCAGCGCAGTGGTCACCAAAACAAGGTTTTAACAAAGAAACATATAGTATTGTGACACAATTCTAGCGCCACCACACTTATACGTGAAGACAGCATGCAGTATAGTTTTGCGAATAGTAACAATTAAATAATAGATATCTACAAATTGGTTTTAAAACATAAGCACATATTATTTAAAACATTACTCATCAAAAATAATCAAAAATACTTAATAAAACTAGGTAAAATCTATACTAATATTATAAAGAGGAAACCTTTGTATTTTTGTATTGAATAGGCTCAAAAACTACTGGACCGATTTAAAAATTTCTTTTACCATTACTTAGAGGGATTCATCCGAATCCGTATAGGCTATTTTTTATCCCAAAAATCCCGCGGGAATCGAAATTGCGCGGGTAAAACCGCGCGCAACAGCTAGTTAATAATAAAAGTAAAATTAACAATGTCAACGTTGTTACGGGGGAAGAATAATTTGAAATTTATAAAATACTAAAAGTCACAGTGAATTCGGATGTAGTAATATATAAACAAAGAATTAAGAACAAGAAAACAAAAACAACCATTCGAGTGCGCTCCTTATCTTTCTCTCGCTGTCGTAAAAAAAGTCTATGAGCCCTAATTTGGTGAAAGTATTGCATTCTCTAGATACCCGAGCGAGAGGAGCGTTGAAACCCAAGTTAGACATTGATTTTTGCATTTAAAAGCCTTTTACTCAAGGAAGGTTATAATTTATCTCTGTCATATTTTACGATCGAAACACCGCATAAATTTAAGATTTCATTCAATTTCTCACCTCCCCCCAGATCATACGCGTACTTCATCGAAGTGTCGGTGGACCAGAAAGACTGGGTGCGTGTGATCGACCACAGCAACTACTTCTGCCGCTCGTGGCAGAACCTCTACTTCGAGCCCCGGGTCGTGCAGTATATCAAGATTGTCGGCACTAGTAATACTGTTAATAAGGTATTGTACTGTTGTTATTTTAGGGAAGAGGGTGACCCGGTACCCGACGCTACCACTAGCCATGCCGCCTGAGGGAGCATGACGTTCTTGCTGTTGTCTTGACAAGAAAATAAGTGAGTGGAACACTCACCAGTATGCCACATGTCATACTGCACAACCATGCCGTAAACAAAATTAATAAGTAATTGGAAACTTTTTGAAATATCCTGTAGTGTGCTTAATCCCATGCCTTTTTATCGTGTAAATAATCTTTAGTTTCATAATAAGCTTTTCGAGATAGAGTGTCTTTAATAACTGATTTAAATTTATTGAATGGTAGGGATTGAATTGAGTTCGGAGTTTTGTTATACATACGTATTGACATTCCAATAAATGATTTGCTGCTTTTAGCTAGCCTTAATTTGGGAAACGCTAACTTATGGTCGTTCCTAGTTTTTACAGAGTAATTTTTTAATTCTTATAAATATTCAAAATGTTTTCGTAAATATATTGTGATGCAAGGGTCAAGATACCAATTTCTTTAAACTTTTCTCTTAGAGATTCTCAATTTCCAAATTTATACAATCAACGATTAGCCCTTTTCTGCAGTGTAAATATCTGCGGCATGCCCCAAAGTAGGATAGCTCAATGCACCTACTATGTAAGCAACTTGGTTGTGGCAAGACATTGGCTCTCACAATTAGCTGTCTAGTGTTTGTTTTTTTCATGTCTTGATCAATTTGTACTGTATGTACCTAATTGTATTAATTCGTATAATCCTGACTGAAAAAGAGTGCCAAGAGTTTTTTTCCATCGGCATTTTTTTCTTATGATGAATATTTTTTTTTCATTTAAATTTTTCGTTTCATTTCATTTGAACAACTTCTATAGAAGTCATGGCGTGGAGGGCACGGAAATCTTGAACTTCTGTGGAAGTTGAATGCGTCGAAAAGGTTAATCAGATACGGCATGGCATGGTATGTTAGTAATACTCGAATTATTTATGAACTGAATTTCTGCTTAATTGCATAGTTTTTATTTTCATGGACAAAAAAAAATGCGTCACCGATGGTCTGTCGTACAATAATTAACATAAGTTTAAAACTTATAAGTGCCAACGCTGCGTTACGCGTTCGAACGCGCATACCGTACGTCCGTATCATACGCGTAACGCAGCGTTGCTAGTGTACAATTTCATAAGTGTGCTTGCACAGTCGTGTCAATGGAATACTTAATTTGGCGCATTTCGAACGTCCGTTCGAACTTCGCAGTTTTGTAAGAAACGCGCGTTCGAACGCGTGACGCAGCGTTTGGCACTAATACATAGCACATTACTGCAGCGGCAAGAGAGGCATTGATGGACGAACGATAGGCCGAGGCCAAGCCTTTATATTGTATAGCACTTTTCTAAAATAAGGCGCGGAAATTAAAAGTATTTAAAATCAATGATGAAGTTGACGAACAACTAATAACAATAGTTTATTACGCGTCAAAGTATTTATTTTCTACATCTTTTTCTCTGTGCAAGCCAGTTCGAAATTTAAATTAAAACTTTGATAAGTTACATCTTTAGTCGTCATGTTGCGGAGTAGAAGATCTTTCCATTTTTAAATTACACGAAAAATATGATTTTACATAGTAATTTATTTACCAGTAGAGGAATTTCGATTTATCTCGAAGAAGGTTATTAAAATACAGTAGAATCCGTTTATTATATAGTGAAGTTTTGTCATATAAATTATATAACTAAGTCGGATAAATAATGATTTCGCCTATAGTGACATATCGCTTATTGTGACCCTGTTTTATCAAATTTTGTCTGCTTATAGTGAACGACCGTATGATTTCTAAAACCTTTGGCAGTGTTCGGGAGAGTCACGTTATACCCAAAGACTTTTGGCGCGTGAAAGGCTTTTTTGATTTAAGTCTCAGAGCGTAGATTTACTTATTGAGTCTACTTATTAATATCTACTTTGATTGATCTCTATTTTATTCCTCTCTATTAAAATAAATCACATACTAACTTAAACCGTTTATTTATTCCTGCAGTTACCATGCTTTTTATGACGTCCGTTTAGTATGACTTGTCCCTTCGATGTCATTATAAACGGATTCATGCTCAAATTTCCAAGCATGTTTGAGAAAATGTGATTTCCGTGATAACACTGGGTAAATCGGTATTTGCAGGTGTTCCACTGCGTGAGCATGGAAGCCATGCACACCGCCCGCGTGCCGCCGCTGGACGCGGGGCTGGTGCGGCCGCGCCACAACGTGGCCACGCCCGACCTCGCCGCCGTCGTCGTCGAGGGCATCAGGTGACGTCCCTCCCCTTCCCCTTCCCCTAGTGCCTCAACGTGGCCCAGTGCCACGCCTAACGGGCTGCAAGCTCGCCAACACGCTGAGGCATGTCCACTGTGCCCCGGATGCAGACTTAATTGCACTTGATTATTTATTACCCAATCTTAATATTATAAAACTGTTCCTTTACTGGCTGAGTCACTGACAGGCAACGTACAGCCATAAATACTGGACGTAAAGACCTGAAAGTTGAAACATACATTCTTTAGGGGGTGTATTGGAGAGAAAGGAATTCCAGCAATTTTCATGGGAACGGTAAATATATGACTTTTTAATTTGTACGAATAATCTTATTGCTTGAGTGCACGGATGTGAAACTTGGTATAAAGGTTGTTTCAATGGGTGTCTGTGTTATGAAAAGAGTTTCACAGGAAAGGTAGCTTAGTACCATATTATGACCACTTTGGCTATGGGGTAAACCTATCTACCTCAGACGCCTGTGGTTGCGGGATCGATTCCCGCACGGAACAAGAAAAAAATGTTTTGGGTCTGAGTTACTTATTAACAGGAATATATGGGTGTTTCTCTGTTATTTAGAAATACAAGACTGTCCCTAAGCAAATTTTATTAAATTACGAGAGTTTTTGTTCATAAAACGAACGACAATATTAAATGAATTATATGTCTTTGAAAAGCCAATTGATTTTCGTACTGGTTTCGTAGTTATTTTTCGATTTCATATTTACAAAAAAAATATAATTATGATTTGTAATGATAGTTAATGCTTTTTAAAAAGTATTTTTATGTTTATCCAGTTTTCATCGAAAAAAAGGGCAACATTTCTCACAAGGCTTGTAATTTGGGAAATGGGACATACCAGGGAACTGTTTTTGAGTTGTTTGATGTTGATTTAATCAAACATCAAATACCAGAGTCCATGTCAGGCCATTTTAGATTTCAGAACTTTTTGCAAATAAAAAATATTCCATAATTCGTATTACATTTAATAAAAAATACTAAGAAAAGGTCTGACTGAACCAACTAATGCAGAATTCAATTTATTAAAATTAAAAGATATTAATAGTCGTGCTACTTTACCGACCCCGCAGGGTTCTTGAGTTGATGGGAAAATGTGCATATGAACGAGTTGCGGGATACTCTAATGTGTCAAACTCGTAAATTAGACATTGCATAAATAATATATTTAAATAAAATATCGAGTAGGTACTACAGAAAATATACGTTATTTTTTGTTTATACGAAAATGGAAAACAGTTTGTTCAGAATCGGTCACAGTATTGATTGCAATAGTTTTTACCATGTTATATTTACTTCAATAATCTGTAGAGAAAGATAATAATGTTGTTACTCATCCGCGCGCACACCATACGCAATCGCAGGGTCCAGGTAGGTACATCCCTACTGGTGTGACAAAAGTAAGGCACCCCAAGAAAGAGTTGACTTGCTGAGTTTTTAAGATAATATTATTAAAAAAAAATTGTATACCGATTTTTTATCGAAAATATTGAAACAAAAACGACTTTGTATAATATCAATATGGATGTTATTTAACCAAAATAATACAATTATTTAATTTGAAATATTTAGGCAGGATTATTTGCAGAAATGTTTTCTTCAATCGGCAACCCTTAATTAAAAAATCATTCGCTTTGTTATTGTTTGGTTATTGTGCAACAAGGGAATTTAATTTTCGTTTTCTTTATTTCCTCTCATCAAGGAATATACTTCGGACTTACGAGAGCTGCTCATATTCGACATATTATTCTCATTAGACCTGGATTTGGCCAGTTTTTAAAATTGTCATTTTTTCGGTGGGTTATTGAAGGTTATAAATCGTACAATGACACAATGTTTTCCAATTATTTAAGCAGATTTTTTCAATAAAGACCAGAAATATTATGTCATGGAGGACTGTAAGATGCCCGGTAAATAATGCACGAATATAAATTAAGCAAATTAGCAAAGTCGTGTTATGAGATATCATGCAGCGAACTAGGGAGCGACCTAGAATATAGAATACATTTATGGATAATCACCCTGACCCTTAAGATTGTTTTTCTTGTTTCGTGCGGGAATCGTTCCCGCAACCTCACGTTTGGTGTGACTGCAGACCGCCAAAAATATATTTCTTTCGTTTTGTAGGTAACCCACTTTTAAACTGTTTTTCAAAACACTTATATTCTTAGGTAAAATATGTTCTTATAAATATAGGTCAAATCAAGTAAAAAAATAGTATTATGCCTTTTTAGATAATTGGACAGTTAAGTATTGCACTAGATCTTTATTCGAATAAAAGTAATTATAACATGACATTATGCTGAAACATCTGTAGCCGATGGCTCAAACACTCTAGACTCAGCCCTTTTTAAATTACTAAATAAGCTATGGCGGGTCTAGAACACCTAATACTTTATCATCATTCATCCAAAACACTGAGAATTATTGCAAATTATAAGATGAAATTTGCTAGCGACAGCAATTTTCCATGTAGTAGAGAAATCCTAACCCAACATAACCGTGGCAGCCGCTCGCGCAACGCGCTCATCAACGGCGACACGGAGCACTACGGCTGGGAGGAGGGCTACACGTGCCACCAGCTCGGCTCCGGCGCCATCGTCGTGCAGCTGGCGCAGCCCTTCGTGCTGGGCTCGCTGCGCATGCTGCTGTGGGACTGCGACTACCGCCACTACTCCTACTACGTCGAGGGCTCGCTGGACTACTGGCACTGGGAGATGCTGTGCGACCGCACCAGGGACCCTTGCAGGTGGGACGACCGGCTGCTGGAGCGGTTACTTCTATGCCTGAGGTCCTGGGTTCGAATCCCGGCGGCGGCGGATATTTGTGTGATGAACACAGATATTAGTCGTCAAGTCATGGACGTTTATATGTTTATTTAAGTTTGTTCTAATAAAAGAATATGTATTTTATTCAATATGTATGTTTATATATTTCTTAAGTATATCAGTTATCTAGTATCCATAACACAAGTTCTTTAAGAAACTTAATTTGGGCTAGATAATGTTGTGTGAGTGTCAGAAATAAAAAAAATAAAAATAAAAAAAAAACAAAGTAAAACGGGACCCTATTAAGACTCCGCTGTCCGTCTGACGCAAGAATGTATCACAAGAACCATGATAGACTGTCGAAGTTTGTCCATGTGATGTATTTCTATTGTACTTTAAGAACAAAAACTAAGAAGTGGAAAAGAATAGACACTTAGGGCATGTTTAAGGAGAGGCGGCGCCTCGCTCTGGGCGTCGCGTAATGCGTTGGAAGTTTCCTACTTCACTCACTAGACGGCGCTGTATGTATGTTAAATCGCGCATGAGCTTACCCAACTCGGCTCCGCCGCATTAGTCGTCCAGCCAGCGCAGTTGTGTTTTTTATGCTACAATTGAGCCTATCTATCTCAATATGGTAGCTCGAAAGACACATTGTCTTTTGTCCAACATAATTGTTATCACAATCTTTTTACGGGACAACTATAAAGTTTAGCAGGTTTCCATGAAATAGGTCTTCCGATTTCTATCCACTACGTGGTTTAAAATAAGTAATCGGAAAAACATGCAGATGCTATCAGTGACTGTGTTTTATGCTTTATCGAAATGAAAGAGTGACGTGTCCTCATTATACAAGTATGTCTATACTTTATAGGTATGGTCATCACGTATTTAATAAAATACTAAAGGCTTCAAATAATTATCATCTTTTTCAGGTCGTGGCAAGTGATTTACTTTACCCCGAGGCCGCTTTCCATAATTCGAATTGTGGGAACTAACAATTCAGTTAATGAGGTAAGTACTTCATTTAATAGATTTTCTCTATCTCAACAGGCGGGCTAGAACCTTTCTATTATTGATGCTACACCATAGAAATAATATAAATGTAATAAATACAGGGTCCGCATTTATATGTCTTAATATATATACTCATCAGTCTTAATCTGCTATTAAAATATTATTGACTATTATATGGCGACCCTATATATCTATCTTAGATATGAAGAATTAAATTTTGCGCTGGAGTAAAATTTGTAATTAGTGTTAATTTGTATAATATACGATAGACAAATCAATTCTATAAAATATTCCCGATTTAGTCACTTAATTTTCTACAACGCTTTGTATAAATTTGTACAGTAAGGTAGCACTCATTTCATCTTCATACCTCGAGATGGACTTTAGGGCTAAAACGGCTAAAAGGGCTAAAGTGAAGTGGTGTTGATATACTATTTTAACTCTTAAGTAGACCTGTCTACTCGCCCCCACATTTCGACATAAGTTTAAGATGAATCTTTCAATAGAGAATAAAGTAGTATTGCTAACGTTGAACTATGTTTGATCTGAAGGTGTTCCACCTGGTGCATCTGGAGTGTCCGGCGCAGGTGGAGGACGCGAGGGACGACAACAAGCGCGCGCCGGCCGATGGACTGAACCCGCGCGAACGTGAGTGCACCCAGCGTTGTACGCCTTACAGGTACAGCTGCCATGGCGGGTGGGACGACAACAGCACTGAACCCGTGCGAACGTGAGTGCACCCAGCGCTTGTACGCCTTACAGGTACAGCTGCCATGGCGGGTGGGACGACAACAGCACTGAACCCGTGCGAAGGTGAGTGCACCCAGCGCTTGTACGCCTTACAGGTACAGCTGCCATGGCGGGTGGGACGACAACAGCACTGAACCCGTGCGAACGTGAGTGCACCCAGCGCTTGTACGCCTTACAGGTACAGCTGCCATGGCGGGTGGGACGACAACAGCACTGAACCCGTGCGAAGGTGAGTGCACCCAGCGCTTGTACGCCTTACAGGTACAGCTGCCATGGCGGGTGGGACGACAACAGCACTGAACCCGCGCGAGCGTGAGTGCACCCAGCGCTTGTACGCCTTACAGGTACAGCTGCCATGGCGGGTGGGACGACAACAGCACTGAACCCGCGCGAGCGTGAGTGCACCCAGCGTTGTACGCCTTACAGGTACAGCTGCCATGGCGGGTGGGACGACAACAGCACTGAACCCGTGCGAACGTGAGTGCACCCAGCGCTTGTACGCCTTACAGGTACAGCTGCCATGGCGGGTGGGACGACAACAGCACTGAACCCGCGCGAGCGTGAGTGCACCCAGCGTTGTACGCCTTACAGGTACAGCTGCCATGGCGGGTGGGACGACAACAGCACTGAACCCGTGCGAACGTGAGTGCACCCAGCGCTTGTACGCCTTACAGGTACAGCTGCCATGGCAACATGGGGACGACGATACTACAATACGATAAAACCTTAAGAATCGAGCTATGCGAATCTGGATATAATATATGTGAGCGGTTCAAGAGACGGGGTAGTAAGGAAAATCACTCGACTCGCGGACTCTGGGACTTACCGATCGGCTCCCATCAAAGCCGCCGTACTTTGCACGCATACCTGCGATCCGCTTTTGTTTATATGGTGTTGTAATGTTCACAGCGTCAAGCCAGACGGCGTCCCCCCGCGCGGGCAGCCCGGCCCCGCCCCCCGCGCCCGCCCTCGCCCTCGCCCCCGCCCCCGCGCCGCCGCCCGCCGAGACCGCCACGGAGGCCGCGGAGGCGTAGCGCACACACCGAGCACGCACGCGCTTTCTACTCGTAAGTATTTCTATTACGTAAAAAAAACTTTCTTTCTTCCAACTATGTTTTAATTTCATCACAATCACACTTAAAACTCAGTACAAAGCGAGTACAGAGCGAGCAATAAAAACGTATGAAATTTCATTATTGCACAGTTTTTTTTAATCGCACCAAAAGGTGCCAATCTCAATGGATTAGCTCTATTTAGCCAGCCGATATCAATACTTTTTTTTACGTATTATTCGTTTCTATCCTACTTGTTCCAAATTTAAAAAATGATTGCTGCTAACTCTGATTTAAAAATGAAATATAAATCTGCCCAACAAAACTCTTAACCTTACGTTTAATTATTGCTGAAGCATAACTTTTAATTTTAATAATTAAACTTCTATTATTATCCATTTATTAAGAAAACCAACATAGGTACCATAAAACCATAAATTTAGATTAAGTAAAGTTTAAACAATTATGTGAAAATTGTATTTATTTCTAGGCATATGGTTCGTAACTAGGTGGTAATTTAAGAAAAAGTATTATTAAAGAAGCGTTTTCGAAAAAAACTAGAGTCAAAATCAATAGATAAAGATATGAATTTACACATATCAAAATTTCTGATCCGTTCGTCTTGACAGTGTCAAATTGACATACTCTCATAGTATGCGATCAAAGTACTGTTTTGACGTTGACTTTTTCATTTTAGTCTCCTAAGGCTTACATATCATGAAGTAATTGTTGCATTATTATTTATTTCAGAATTACGAGTGGTTTCTTCCTGGATAACTCACCCTATAATCATATCGCGTAGAAGCATCTTCGTTAACCTTTAGATTAAACATTGCGTTAAGTTTACAGAAAATAATTCTAAGCTATTCTTTATTGATTCGGCAACTGATTATAAACAACCAAATAAAGATTTTAATAATTTGAATTAAAATCTTTTTTTGGTGAACCTCCTTAAGAAAAACATTTAACGTTTCTTTTTAAAGTAAAATAAAGTTATTGTAGAATCAGATTATATTTATTAACTTTAATGATAAGTATAAATCATTCTTGACTAATATAAGTTAAGTTCTTCATGAATGCGTACAGTGGTTGTTGCGGCTCCGCGGGTTGCGTCTCAGTTATTTAGTTTTTAAGCTGTTTGTCTAGTCTATGTACATGTTACTATTGTAATCTAACTTATTTCCTTCTTGAATTTGTTCTTCTTAAATTAAAATGAGAAGCCTATGACATGATACTTTCCACAACCATTAAAAAAAATATTTTTAAATTTTTCAAGTTTTGCTTTTATCATGTATAAATATATTTTGTTTTTTTTTGACGAGTATCTATTTTAATGTAAAGTAACACAAATAACGTATTTCATATAAACTTTTAAACTATAATGTTTTGAGTACCTTTTTAGTATTCCGGCACTCTACATAAATAAAATTTCAAAGTGAAAATAAGTTTACCAAAAAATGCTCTCTTTAAAAAATATAAATTAAAAAACTAATACACATTACATTTTCTTTTAATTTAAATTGTAAACTATTACTTCCTTAATAATATTTTATTTATTTAAGAGTTATTACTTCCTTTTCGATTCATACTATTTTAAAATAAAATATTGTCAACTTACAACAGTGATCAATATCATGGTTTACTTTTTAGGTAACTAAAATTGCACAGGCTGGGAAAATAAGTTAGATTACATAAAATGCAATAAGACACTATTTATAGGACCAAGCTTCATAATATTTTTCAGAGTATGTTTGGACTTTCATATCAATAGAATAAATGCAAATATTACTTGTGTTATGTGTTTGTTTATAATATAAAAATAATTTTAGTTTCTCTTTGTATAAATTAAACCAATGTGCCCAATATACTTTAAAATGATATTTGCTAAGGCGTTTCTATGGCGTTCTTTTCATTGTTAAAATTCTAGTATTTAATTTGGATGGGTTGTACTATGTTACTGTGATAAAGATTTGAGCCAATATTGGTTTGAAATTATAGATGATAGGAAAATATTTTAAAAACCTTGAAAATTAGAATCGTTACTAAGCATAACAAAGCTATATTCATAAAATAAATAAATATTGTAAATATTTCTTTGTTTGTTTTATTTTGTATACCATCTATTAATTTTTTCAGTAAAACATATAAGATCCTTGAAATGAAATGCTAAATAATCAACGAATGCAGAGCATTAAAAAATCCGACATCACGTCAACACTTTGGCTGAGTAAGGGCCCGTTCACACCAGATCCGTCAATGACGGTTCGTCCAAAAACACTATACGTCATGACGGATACACGTTCACATTGCATACGGAATCGTGTTATTTTACGATTCGTCAAAATATCCGAATTGATGTTCACATTCGTTTCGTGATTCAGAGTTCAGTCTTGGCTGAACTACCTAACTCTCATTCGTCACAAAAAAATCACGATTCGTGTTTTTTGACGAATGAGAGTTTTAATAGACGTGATTTAAGACGTATCCGTCATTTTACACGATTCGTCATGCGTGTGAACACGGGAATTTAAAAAGCATTGCCACCGTCAAAAAAAAACGAATCATGAAAAAAGACGATTCCTCAAAATACACGAATCGTCCTGGTGTGAATGAGCTCTTATTATGTCATCAACGATAATTATAACATTCTCCGAAATAATAAATATTTATAAAAAATATTGAAATTTTCATGATTTCCCTCCAGTAACTTCTGCTCCCCTGATACTTGTAGGCGTACAGCTCTAACACGTCGTTTAAGAAAGTCCATAAATAGGTAGGTGCCTCTTTAAAAGCAATCCAAACCAATGTATACTTTAATACGACGATTTAATTTAATTTTTATAACCAACATAGGGTTATAGGGAGGCATTAAGTTGTCGGAAATTAAAACAATATCTCAGAATCCTTTCAAAACGAATAGAATCGAAGTTAACTCATGTTCCATAGAGGTGCTGATAGTGAAATTCAATCTCGATAGCGAATCCAAGAGGAAAATAAAATTCTTTCGATCCCATGGAATCTAAGTTGCTGGAGTTATGTATATTATCATTAATTAACCTTATTAATTACATATTAAACCTTATCATTACCCTACCGAGTTGTTGTATAAGTCCTGCGAAGTTCTCACAGTGCGACAGTTATTCATACAATCTGTCATCCTTCTAAAACATAAAACTACACTCTTTGATAGAACTTTGCTTCAAAAACGTAGAGCTGACATTGTATGCATGAAGCATAAGATGAACACCAAATTTAGCAGTAAATTTTTCTCCTTCCTTGGTCCATACCTCTATAATAAAATAAACCGTATACTCTGTATATATAATGTCAATAAGTATGAACTTAAGCGTAGAGTTGCTCTGTGGCTCCTTTCACTAAATTATGAACATACTGAGTCCCTGCTGGTACCTATAAAATGAATTCCAAATAAATAGAAAAAAAAAAAATACGCACACACAAAACCAATCCTTATCTTTTATTATGCCTACACAAACAATAAATTCCAAACTTACACAAACCGCACGCACACTCTCTCACACACACATACTTCATTAACACTCACACATCTCACTTACATACTTGACTCGTCCAGTTATGCAACCTCCAATACAATGTATGTGTACCACATTTATTCTCATTTTATTCCTTTTTGTTTGTTTAAAATTCATTTTATTCCTTTTTGATTGTTTAAAACTCAGTTCTATCTGGTAAACTTTTTAATTGATATAATCTTACTGTAGAAACAGCTTCTGGGAAGAGGAAACTACTTATCCTAAGCTCACAGGGCTCTGCCCTTTATTAGGGAGTAGTGAATACAGTAAAGTCTTTCCCTTTTTTATTCATGTATACCTTTTGCTTCAATGCTCTGTAATATTTTTACTGTTTCTGTTGTGTCACTTCTTACTGAAATAAATAAACAATTACAATTACAATATTACAATTATATTTCGACAATTTGATATTGGCATTTGATACAGCACTTTGGTCATTTCGCCGAAAGGCAATCAAGCATAGGTACTTCGTTTCTGTCCATAACCCAACAGGTTAATGAGTCGATATTTATGTAGGTTTGATACTAAGTAGTGTAGGTGGGAACAAATTTGAACTACCTAATAAAATATTCCTATCGGACCAACAAAAAAGTTGTACCGTTAAGAAAAACAAATAGGTGATCCGTTTTAAATTGTGTGGATGGGAATAAACTTGAATTAAAAAAATATTCCTATCAGAATAGTTGATCTGTTTCAGTTGGTCGGAGTGGAAGGACAGAGTTAAGCCATATTTGCATCAGAGTTATGACTAACAGAGCCAAAACTTTCAAGACATCCTACAGCTTTCTTTTGAATATAATGAAATTACTTATACCCATAGCTTTACATTATCACTTACACAAAGTTATTTTTTGTCAAACTCAAATATTCTTTATTTCGTAAGTATTAAAATACATTTGAAATAAGTCAAACAATTTACAAATTGAACTGAATCTACCACCACTTCGGAAAGTCAATCTGTTGAGAAGAAGTTGCAAGAAACTCGACAGCAATCATCTTTTAAAAATAAGAGAAAAAAAATACTTTATAAGAGTAAAAAAATACTTTATAACAATTTACAGCCAGGGAATCCCAACTTCTTGCATCCGGATATCTTAAAGTAAAGCTTTTCACATAACACTTATCATTAAATCTATCAAAGAGTTAATCTTAAATATTTTAGGATTTTATTATAAAATTAAGCGTACACATTGACCCATAAACGATTTGATCTTCTGGAGTCTACTATTATATTTATACAATAGGCAATCAAGTACTAGACAGAAACATAGACATAGAAATAGAGGTAAAGATAGAAGCAGAGATAGACGTAGCGATAGAGGTGAGAGAGAATACAGATAATGTGGATGGAGATGAGGATAGTCGTGGACAAAGACAGGACGTGGACATGGAAATGGGGAAGTCAGAGTCGAGTTCAAAAAAAGGCATAAAGTCATCAGCAAAACGACCTGGCACCGCTAGCAGCACCCGTTCACGAGTATAACGCAAGCACCAGCCATCACCCTCCTCAACCATATTTTAGGGAAGAGGGTGACCCGACATCCGACGCTACCGCTAGCCATGCCGCCTGAGGGAGCATGACGTTCTTGCTGTTGTATGGACAAGAAGGAGATGGCGTTGGATAAGACGGAGATGGAGTTGGAAATGGAGTTAGAGATGGAGTTGGAGATTGAGCACTTTAGAAAAACAATTTACAACCAAGGACTTTTATCGTCCATATATTCAGATATTGTATAAAAGCCTTTACTACACAATTTTTGTTTAATAGTTTCTTTAAATTTATACGAAACCTGAAAACAGTTTGTTCAGAATCAGTAATAGAATGGATTGCAATTGTTTTTATAACATGTCATATATTAATTCAATAATCTCTACAAAACCTTAAATAATATACACATTACATCGCGCGCGCATCGTACGCGATTCCAGGATAAAAATTGGTATGTACATCACATGAAGTGGTAGCGGGCGAGCTAGCGCAGTACGGCGCGCATTGAGTGTCCACGTTCGCGTGACAAAAAGAAACCACAAGAAGCTTGAAAAGTTTGAACTTTTCGAGTTTTTAAGATTAGTGATATAATTATCTGAATATAATTTTTTATAACTGAAATATTTGACCCGTGTGTAAGGTTTCGCTTAAACAAAAAATAACATCATTAACATCAACAAGGATTAAAGCTGGTTTCATCATCACAACCCATTTAAATAAAATTCAGGTAAATTAAGATTTTGTAATAAAACCTCATTATGATCATTGATACATATTTGTTTATTGACACATTCATTTCCAGTATGTTATGGAGAACAAGGTCAAGGTAAAAAAGTAATCACTATCTAGTTTTTACTATAAAATATGCTAACTTAGGTTATATTATATACATGGTATTTTGGGAAATATCTAGCAACAAACAACTGCAACAAACTCCAATATCTTCAGCACCATAGACAGAACAATAGTATTATTTGTAATGGAAAGGTAGATCATGTAACTTGAGGGCCTTTTTCTCTCACACTTGCAATTGTTTGTTGGTGTAGTCTGCTAGAATCAATGATATCAGGATTCATTTCTTCAGCAAAGTCATCCAGTCTTTTCCGTAGTAACAATTTTAATGTTTCAATGCTTTCACCACCTTTCAAGGCTGAAATACCAACAATGTCTTGAAAAGTTATCACTTTGCTGGGTCTCAATTCATCAGGAACAGTTTCTATTTCATTATTTATATTTTGAAATGAATTCTTTATTGAGGCTAATATATCTTCTGAACCTGGTAAATCCATCTTGTTTACTGCAAGTATTGCTGGTTTGTCCAATAACTCAGGGTCATAAAGCTCTAATTCTTTATTTAATAGTAATACAGTCTCTAAACAAGACCTTTTATTGTGTTTTGGGCTTAATTGAAAACCATGCACATCCGCAATAAATAGTAGAAGCTTAGTTCTCTCAACATGTCTAAGGAACTTGTGTCCAAGGCCAATGTTAATATGTGCACCTTCAATCAGTCCTGGAAGATCAGCTATAGATATTTGTCTTAGGTCAGCATATTGTATAATTCCTTTATTGGGTTTAATTGTTGTAAAGGGGTAACTAGCTATTCGAGGTTTGGCACGAGAAATACTTTTTAATAATGAACTTTTGCCAGCATTTGGAAATCCCACTAGACCTATATCAGCAATAAGTTTAAGATCAAGTCTTACATGATGCACTTGACCAAAATGACCTAGAAAATTATTTTGAGGATTACCACCAGGTCCCCCTCTTGCTATTATCACAGAATCACCTTCTTTATCTATGTTACCTAAGACGTTACCATCCTCTCTGTATATAGTTACGCCAAGAGGAACTTCGAGCTTAACATCTTCACCAGGATTCCCTATTATTTTTGTTTTACGACTGTCCTCTCCATGACCAGCACCAACGGTTTTGGCTCGATACTTTTTCGAGAGACTATGTAAGTTTGTGTTTTCTCTGCCAACACAGTATACGCAACCTCCTTGGCCACCAAGTCCTCCAAATTTTGGGTGGCCTGTTCCCCCAGAACCTCCTTTTACATGGAGCCTAACAGAGTCAATAAATTTAGTTCGTAAATACTTCCGTGGCAGCTTTATCTCTTTATTCGCATATAAAGCTCTAAGTAAAAACACCATTTTCTTAAAAAAAGAAATATAAATAAAGTGCTAAATGATATGCCTAAAACTTAGAGGTGAGGTTATATATTTTATTTTGTTTGATTCTAACTGGATTTTTTTTTAATTGGCAACTTTGGCATCTTAGAGTAATAATATTAGGTAGGTATAGAGTGCGTGTGTCGCATTTTTCCGCCTAATGCGTAGCGTTATGACAGATAGGGTTGTGTTGTGAATCTTAT
This sequence comes from Stenoptilia bipunctidactyla, assembly GCA_944452665.1. Classification (NCBI taxonomy): domain Eukaryota; kingdom Metazoa; phylum Arthropoda; class Insecta; order Lepidoptera; family Pterophoridae; genus Stenoptilia; species Stenoptilia bipunctidactyla. Next base: position 1,480,476 of record OX101732.1, read on the forward strand.
GAAAAAATCAAAAAGCATACAATCACTACGAAAAAATGTTATTAATCATTTTATCGATAATGCTGCGAATGCATGACTTTACTGTGTGTCATACAGAATAATTTTAAAAAGGGATATTAGTTAGATGCCAATTGCAAATAATATATATATTTCCTCATCAATTTACTTTTTTTCTAAACATATTTATTTAACGCGAGGCAAAACTTAATTAAAAAAAGTAACAATAATACCTACTGACGGCACAATAAATTAGCTGCGTAAATGATACCGATTTAACGAAATCGTGCAATACATTATTATGCGACAGTAGTTTAATATGATAGTAGTGCGAATAACACCTGCGCGATATCCTAGGTACCTTTGTGAAAAATGAATTAAAACGGTTCACGCATACCACGTTCTAACAACCACTGATTGACTTGCCCAGACTTATTATTTTTATCTTTTGGCTCGTGGCGAAAATTGGTACTAACCACCGTCTTGGGAAATGTCAGTTCATGACTTTTACCGCTCATATTTGTTATGTACTTTGAAATTCAATATTAAGATATGAAATACGCAAAAAATTACAAATTGTGGGCTTACTTGTTGTAGTAATAAAATTGTAGAAGTTTTTTTCAGAAATAAAAACAATTTAACGTCTCAATAAATCACTTTTGAAGAGTAAAGAAGCAAGTTGCCTCTGCAAGGTTTACATATTGCCATACTTTGAAAAATAGGTACACTTTAGAACATAATTTATTTTATTTTTTAAATCTTAATAGAAATACGTTTCAGGAGAACGATCTCTTTAGAAAGACTGTATGAAAAGTGAAGAAAGATAAATAGTTTTTTTTAAACCTTTTAAATTATGAGCATTTCTAGATACGAGTAGGTCCTTTATAAAGAAACTATTGGTGACGAGGATGACGAGGAAAACAATTTATCATATAAACATGATTTTAATTTCTGGTCACTTTATTTTCTTGCTGGATCATATATTTATATCTTCAACCCTGTGTTTTTGTACCACTAACGTTTTTCCTCAAAAATTACGCGACATATCTTTTGTAGTGCATAAAATGAAATAATATCTGTATAGAAAGTTGAAAAAAACTAAACGTTTATGCATTCATATTTTCCCTGAGAATAGGGAAATTGTACTTAATGGTTACCCTTATTTCACCCTCACGCCCCTCTGACGTCATCATCCAAGCGCCAAAAAAGCCTTGTCGGACTGTACTGGCGTAGAGAGCTGTTTGGAACATATAGTTGTAAAAAACCCGTTTGCTACCGTTAATTAACCAAAGGCTTTCCGCCATATTTTATATATCTGCCGGCTACCAAGTGTACAGTTAGCTACACCACTGAAAATAAAGTTATGGTAATAATGAAATAATGTTATAACCGGCCTATAAAATGCTTTTGTACAAAAATAAGTCATGTTGCATGAAAAATAACACCTGCCTGCCTACCACTAATTAATACCTACCTTATAGAACATTTTTGAATAGGAGCTTTCTTAATATGTAATACTATGTAATTAATAGGTTTTTTTATACTTAAGATCAAGATTCAAGGGATAGATCGCGCAAGGTGACACCCAATATACTTAACAAAAAAGACACATTATACACACACACCTTACCTTAACAATATGCCTATGAATGTATAGGGTCTTTTGGCGTGTGGCAAAAAAAATATCTAACCGCGATATTATAAAGTGTCATTTCATGACTTTTGCCGTCTCATATTTATTGTTGTACTTTAAATTCAAAAAAAATATTAAAAAAACACCAAAATATGTAAAATGTGGGCTTACTTATGGTGGCGGTAAAAGTGAAGAAGTTGTTTTAAGAAAGAAAAACAATATAAAGTCCCTATAAATCCAGAAAAAGAGTAAACAAGAAAGTTGCCTCTGCTTTTTTTTTTTTAATTTTTTTAATATTTTATTTAACGGGCCTGGAAACGAGTCCTTTTAGCCACACAAATTAACAATATACAGTTTACAAATAAAGTTCACTTCTTAAATGTTAACACTTCTTAAAATTACAGTTTCATTTCTATGTTCAATAAAAATTGGAATAAAGATTTATAAAACTTCTTCTCTGAAAGTAAACTTTTCAACGATATTTCTTCTTGTCGCTCTTGTCTGTCAGTGTCATTGTCAATTTCACTACACAATAACAATCTTTGTAGGTTATATTTTCTACATTTCATAACAACGTGTTCTAAGTCCTCTTCCTCGTTGCACTCCTCACATAGTCCACTATCCACAAGCTTCAGTCTGCACAAATGGGATTTTGTTTGGCAGTGCCCAAATCTCATTCTATTGATGGAAGTTATGAAGCTTCTCGATCCAAAGATTTTGTGGTACCAGGGTTGGGCGGGCGGGACCTTTTGTATGTCATAGTACCATTTTCCCTTATCGGACGATACATTCCTCCAGTAATCATTAAAAAGTTCTCTGTGGCATTCCTTCATGGGAGCATATAAATCGGTAAAAGGTATGTGCATTGAATCACTATGATCTTCATCTGGATCTCCCCTTGCTATTTTATCTGCTTCTTCATTTCCCGATATACCGGAGTGAGAAGGGACCCACATAAATTTTACAAATTTACTATTTACACACATATCATACAACACTTGCTTTATCTTAAAAATCAAATGATTGATACTGAATTTTAAAATCCTATTTTCAAGAGCTTTAATAACACTAAGTGAATCGGTAAGTATTAAAAAATTATTACTATTAATATTACATAAATATAAAAGAGAACAATAAATGGCATAACATTCAGCAGTGAATATACTACAATTAGAATCTATTTTGATACACTTTCTGGATTTAGTTTGGGGGTCATAATATGCTGATGTAACAGTGCTCAAGGTTTTAGAACCATCAGTGTATATACTGTAATAATCAGTTTCATCAAGCATATTCAAAAGTTCTACTTGATTAATGACATCCCTCTTAAGTACTGCTACATCAATCATATTAGCATTATAATCTATATTATACAAAGGCCAATGGCTCTCTCTAAATACACTTTTACCAAATTTAAGATGAATTTGTATCATTATTCTTAAGAGTTCCGGTAATTTTCTTGATAAAATATTTGAAGAGTCCATATAAGTACCTACACAAGTGATATCTAATGGGAGCACAGGAAATATTCTATTCATTATATGATTGTTATTAGAAGCAAAAACCTTTAAACAAAACCTTTCAGCTATTCTTAATCTTATCAATGTTAAAGGAGGAATACATGTCTCTGCTTCCATAACATGTATAGGAGTAGAACACATAGCACCTGATATGATTCTTAGTGCTTTGTTTTGGATAATATCTAATTTTCTTAATAAAGTATAATTACAGTTGAAATAGGCTAAGGCGCTATAATCAAAGTGACTACGCACTAGACTTTTATAAAGTAACGATAAAGTTTTGGGATCTGATCCCCAGTGAACCCCTGCCAAAGATCTAATTATGTTCAGACCTCGGCAGGCATTTTTAATAATTTGTTCTATATGGTTATGAAATTGTAATTTACTATCAAGGTGAATTCCCAAAAACTTTTTACCTTCTATCCATTTTAAACTATTATCATGAAGTTTTACAATATTAATAGAAGTAGTGTATGTTTTAGAGAAAATCATTGCTGCACTTTTATTTAAACTTAGAGGTAACTTTAATTTACAGGTATAATAATAATGAACTTGTTGTAATGCATTATTTAAATTATTTACAGCAATATTTACATCCTTATGACTACTATATACAACCAGGTCATCTGCATACTGCAGGTATTTGACATTATATTGGGAAATATATCTATTCAAATGGCATGTGTACAAATTGTACAAAAGAGGTGATATAGTGGCACCTTGCATTGTGCCTTTAAAAACTTGTCTAGGTCCGTATAAAATATTATTAAATTTTACATACATTGTCCTGTCATACAAAAAATTAAAAATCCATTTACAGACCTTGCCTGGGATACTTACGTCAATTAAGACATCTATAAGAATGGACGGAATCACATTATCAAATGCCCCCTGTACATCAAGAAAGGCACAAACTGTAGATGAATGAGAAGAAAAGGATTGCTTTATATCTGATATCAAAGCAACAAAACTTTCTGCAGAGCTTTTACCTTTACGGAAACCATACTGTTCCTTTGGTAAGATATTATTAGATTCCACATACCAGTCTAACCTAACCTTTATCATATATTCAAATACTTTTCCAACACAAGATGACAATGATATAGGTCTGTATGAGTTACAGTGGCTTTCAGATTTGTCTGGTTTTATGATAGGAATGATGCATTGGGTTTTCCATGAAGTTGGAATTAGTTCATTATCCCAGAGTAAATTGAAAATATTGAGTAAAATCTTTTGAGCATTCTCATGTAAATGATTTAAAAGTTTGTAAGGAATATCATCCAAGCCTGGAGTAGTGTCTTTTCTAGATTTTAAAGCAGATTGAAATTCTTGCCATGTAAAAGAATTGGATAAGAATGCACTTTGTGAATTACCTTCTTGCATAAAAAAAGTATCTAACAAATTGCTGTCTACTAATTTTTCAGGTGGATCAGTGGGAGCATACTTATCAAGAAAAGATGGAATCCATTCACAATTTTTCGGAGGTGCATTTGAAGATGCTCTTTTGAATCTGCGGATATAGTTCCAGACTACAGTAATAGGTGTGTATCTATTAAATGACTCACAGAGTTTTTTCCAACCATTCTTTTTCTTTTCTTTCAAAAGTCTTTTTTTAATGGCATCTGTTTTTTTATAATGTATGTAATTTTCTAAAGAGGAATGATTTCTATAATAATTCAAAGCTGCTTTACTCTTTTTAACTGCTTCTGAGCATTCATTGTCCCACCAGGGAACAGGTTTTTTCATAATTGTTGGAGAAGTTATTTTAAGTTTTGGTATACATTTTTCTTTAATTTGATTTAAGATATCACAAAATTGATTGTATGACAACAAAGGATTACTAGGATCAATAGAGAATGATTTGAATGTTTTTTCTGTTTCAGATTCAAAAAGTTTCCAGTCAGCTTTGTTATACAGAAATCTTTCTGATGGTTGACCTACTTCAAAAGTTTGTGGTGATAGCTGTATGACTGTGATAGTGGGGTAATGATAGCTGCCCATTGGATCATCATGAACACTCCACTGACTTAGTGGAGCAATGTTGGGACTGACACAAGTTATATCAATGGAAGACTTTTTGTTACGTACACTTCCTACTGTGGTTGGAGCTCCAGAATTCAAGATACATAAATCACACTCATCTAACATGTTATATACATCTGTACCTCTGGGTTTTGTTGAAAAACACCCAAAGGCCACATGATGTGCATTTAAATCCCCAGATAGTAAGATAGGTTTAGGTAAACTATTAATTATTTGTTTAAGCTGTCTAGATTTAAAATGTCCTGGTCTTGGTGGACTATAGACACATAGGATGGATATATCACCTGTATCAGTTTTAAGAACTATAGCTGCAGATTGTAAATCATCATAAAAAGGCATATCTATACTATTGTATTTAAAATTATTCTTAATAAGTATACCAACTCCACCACGACCCTTAGGGCCATGTTGGAAAATAAAATTATAACCAGCTAATTTAAAATGCATATTATTTTTGAGATAAGTTTCATTTAACAGACATATATCAATGTCATTCTGCTCTAAAAAGGAAATAAGAAGTGGCTTTTTGCTATTGATACTTTCTACATTAAATTGGCAAATCTTTAAGAACTTATTATCCATGTTTTAAATTGTTTACTAATGTTTCTTTTATGAAAGATGTAGTCATTTTTTTATTACTATTTCCTAAATTTACTAACGTCGCCACTAACGATTTTAAGATACTATCATTCTTTAAAATACCTTGAACTATTTCATCTGTTGTAATTTCTTTGGGTTTTGTAACCATGTTTGTAACTTTCTTAGGGAGTAATGTAGGGTAATCTGAGTTATAATGTGCTAAACTATATGTGTGATCTGTTTTTTTCATTAAATTGGCATATGTTACTTTATTCTTTTTATCTAGTATTCTTTTTTGTTTAACAGGACAATCTCGCGAAATAGCAAGGTGTTGACCACCACAGTTAGCACAATGCAAAGCCTGATCATCGGGGCATTCTAAGTAATGATGATCTTTGGCACAAATTGAACATTTTTGTTGAGACTTACATATTTTTGCATGATGATTGAATTTGAAACACTTGAAGCATTGCAATAAGGGAGGATCATATTCATAGACTTTAAAATTAAATAAATCCAAAGATACAGATTCTGGCAATGAATTAGCTAAAAAAGTTACGGAGACAGTTTCAAATGGTTTAGTTTTACCATTGACTTTTTTAGTGAACCTTCTCACTCCGATAATCTCACAGGATGAGATTAATTTCTTAAAAAGGTCTTCATTGCTTATATTTGTAGGAACATACCTCAATACTCCAATTTTTTCAATACTTCTCGCTGGGATAAATGCCTTAAAATTGTGTCGTCTTTGGAATGTCTCGTTGAGTAAATAATTGTTTGCGTTACTTGCCTGGGAGAAAAATATGCCTATTTTATTTGCAGACATTCTTTTAATGCCTGTCACTCCTTTAACTTCGTCTTTAAAAAGTCCCGCCAAAGTAAGTGGGTTTCTGTTGCCAACATTTCCTTCGGTACTGGTACTCTCAGTAAATACTACATATTCCTGGGACGCAGACGTTTCCGGAAAAAGTCTTCGATATCCTGGTTTTATGAACGGTAAGTACATTTTTCCGTCTAAAGAGTCCATGTCGGCTGGAGTAGGAGGCCTCCGCAGTCGCTTCCTATCGGGTTTCCCAGGGGACGACTCCCCTGGGTCCTCCTCCATGTCTGCACTTATTAACGGTTCGAATGCGATAAACTATCAATGAAATTTGCTAAACAGAACATAAAATTAATATTTTCTTTCAAAAGTTGAAAAAACGCGCCTATCTCTTTAAAAAGCCCGCCAAGGAATCCGTTGCCTCTGCAATGTTTACATATTGCCATAATTTGAAAGTTGTATTTTTGAAACGTAATTTTTTTCTTATGCTTAAATGAAACTACGATTCCAGGAGATGAGCCACTGCTGTAAGGACTTTATGAAACCATGATTTATGGAACCATGAATTAAACCCAGCAGATATTTAAAGTGTATTATTTTATTCTGAAGAAAGAAATAATAACGATGATTAAGAATAATAGAACATTTTTTTGATACGGCACTTGATATAGTACAGTCAATTATATTTAATTATTGTAATTAGGTAGTCAATTATTGTAGAATATTCTGACGGTTTCCAATATACAATTTATTATGGAATTTAAAAAACACTAGGAAACACTATTTCTACTGTTTATTACGGGTTCTTTGTTTTGCATCTTCGTTTAATTCAGCTAACTTTACAGATATTGCGTTTACCGCCATATCAGTGTTCACTGAAGGATTCAGTAAAAGATTTCGCTATAAAGACAGATATTTAGGAAAGCCTTTCATCATTGAACTATTTTCAAAGATCAAAGAAAGTAGTGATGACGAAGTTGACGAAATTAAAAATTGATATTTTTATCTTGTTATCTATTTATATGATATTTGCCGAACCCAATTACAGTAAAAGATTTTGATACTTTTAGTAAAATTTTTTTTTTTATATTTTTAATGTTTGATTATCAGTTTTAACTTTTCAGATCTAACTTTTTTCTTGAAAATAAATAATTTCTATTTTAAAACATGTTCATGCATTTATGTTTTTCCCTGAGAATATGGTGATTTTACAGAATGGGAACCCTTATTTCACTCTCATGCTAACAACGTCAAGCGCCAAAAATGTCTTGTCGGACATGACGAAACAAATAAAATAAATTCAGTTAAATACCTTTATTATTCAATATTAAGATTTGTACAAACTTATTTACGGAATAATTCTGATAAAACGAATAATACATTTTAGTTTATGTTTTCGGGCCCTCCTATTCTGGACAAAAAAGCATGTAATTCTATAGAATGGTAGGAATGGTAGCCGTCATTGGCGGGATCTCTTTATGGTTAGCTACCGATAAAATGCAGTTACTAACGGTTAAATATATGACACTGACAACGAAAATAGAAAAAGTTTTTGTTTCTTTTCATGTGAACTAACTTCAAAAAGGAAGGTTATCAATTCCACCCGTATGTATGTAATATTTCCAGAATCGCTCAGTTTTCGTATATGTTCGTCTATATCAACGTCTGAACAAATGTGAAATTTTTTTGTACCATTTTTGTATCGTTTTGTTTTTTTAATGAGCTGTCAGAAAACCTTTCCTTACACTACGAAGTTTTTAACTGGTATCATTATTTTTGACATTATCTGTCAGTTTACTACATGCATTGAATTATTTGCCAAGGTTTAGGGTATAAATAAACAAGTAAATATTAAAGACGGCTGGTTGCCATTATAACCAAAGAATTGAATTGAATTGAAATATTTAAACCCAAGTCTAATCCTAAACACTTTAGTACATATATATTAATGTATGAGTCCAAACAAAGGTATATTGGCATATTATGAAGTACAAACAACAACAAGGAACGCGAAAAATCAATAATTCTGTTCAGTCAATACATAGAACCTACAGTAAACAGTGCCGGTCGAGTATGCGCTATGCAATCAATGCAATAAATAACAGCAGTTGCAAGGTTGATTTGCCGCGATGACTTACGTACAACAAACTGTTGCATCGGGTCAACGGTTCAAGCATTGCAGTTCATAAACTCAATAGCTTGGCGCCGGCTTTTTTATGTAAACAAAAGATATCCACATGTTACAGATATCTTTCTACTATTTTATTCGAAAGTGTTATACCTAATTATCTTTTAGGTAAACTTTTGAAGTGCTTCACTGAAAAAAATAATCTTTCAGCTGATCTAACAATATCGGCAAAATACTGATGCCTAAGAATAAGAAGCCTAGGTTGTTAAAATGATCAGATCTCTATGAATTCTGACCCAGAGATCTAATATTCTATATGAACTAATTTTTATAAATAGGATACAAGAAGTTACAAGATAACTTTTACAAACTTAAAAATGACAATAAACTTTACATTGTTTTACAAAATTTTAATGGTTAATTTATTATTTACATCATTTACTAATGCCAGTGATGGGGACAGGTCTGTGTTTTATCAGAAATGTGTTAAAAATTGCAGAACAGCAAACTGCACTTCAGGTAAACTTGACACTTGGAAGTAGGCTGCTGCTCTTAGGAAATACGCTCTTAATGTTCTTTTTTTTTTTTATAAAACACAATTTTAAAGATTGTGTTTTATAAAAATATTGAAATGGTCTCTATGGCAAAGTTTAAGCTCATTTTCCTTATTGCAAAATTGAGTTATAAATATATTTGAAATCAGGAACCATTTCAATATCAAAACCTATTTTCTTGTCAAAAGCTAGTTAGTGCGTTTTTCGTAAGCACAGCAGTAGGAATCAAATAATTTCAACTTGTCTGTTAAATTCTTGAAAATGTTTATATTTGTAGAAGGGAAAAGTTATGCCATTGAACAATTGGATTTCTCTACTAAACTTCTGTGGAGCTGTGTTGATGATTGTAAATATGATTGTATGTGGAAAACCACCGAAGGTTTCCAAGAACGAGGATATCCAATTCCTAAATTTCATGGAAAGGTAATTTTTGTTGGTTGTCTAGCTCATATCTTAACTGACGTAAAAACCACAACATATTGTTCCAATGAAAATATTTTGATACCTCAAAATTCTTTCCAGTGGCCTTTCAAAAGGATTTTTGGTGTCCAAGAACCAGCATCAGCTTTTGCATCTTTATTAAACCTCATTATTCATTTATATATGCAATTAAAGATATACCAGGAGATACCTGTAAGAAGAACACCAATAGTGCTTCTTTGGTTTTTGTTTGCTGGGGTAATAAGAATTGGTTTAAATTTGAATTCCATAATTTAAGCAGTAAAAATATAAAAGACTTTGTTAATTTTAGGTAATGGTGAATGGTTGGATTTGGTCTACTATTTTTCATACTCGAGACACCCCCTTCACAGAATTCATGGACTATGCCAGTGCTTTGTTAATGATTAAAGCTCTATATGTTGCAGCAATCATGAGGTACCTAGGACTGTGTTTCATATATGACATTGATAGCCATAGCACCCAAAGACTTGAATAATTTTGTCATGTAGCTTCAGCATAAAATTGGCCAATTACCCTTGAATAAGCGTCTCTTAAACAGAAGCTAATCAGAGCAACCCCTGCTTGGTGGTAGGACGCCATCCGGGTACAACCCGTTACACCCTTCATATAAAGTCTCCAAATATCACCGCTCTGGCTGTGAGGTTTTCCGGCAATTCTTAACTAAGGGCCAGTTCCTTCATAATCCTGTGTGCTGACATCATCACTTTTCATTAGGTGAGATTTAAGTCAAACATAGTTGAGGTCAAAACCTTCAAAAAACTTAAGTGGGGTTAGTAGTCTAAAATGGGAAGTATGAGTTGAATTTTGTTTGTAAGCATAAGTTTATTTCAGAAAACTAACAACAATTTTGCTGTTACACGTTGTAGGAAATGTAGTCAAAACAAGAAAAAAGTGTCGCAGTGCAATGTGGCCATGTCAAGATTTACTCTAACAGTTATTAAGGGGAACTGCAGAGCTGGTCATATCGAGATTTAGTCCTAATGATTCTATTCTGTATTTAAATTGAACTTGAGGGGTGGTTCATGTTTCTTATGGGGACTGTGAATGTGTTAAGATTCTGTTTTTTTTTGTCTAGCAAGCATCAGATGAGACATAAAATGCAGAGTAAATAAAAGAATATGTTATTATTCCAGAGTGTTCCATCGGACCCGCAAATTTGCAGCAGTAATTTTGCTTCCATCCATACCATACTACATCAGTCATGTGGTCTACCTCTACTCAGGTCAAATTGATTATCAATATAACATGATGGTTAATGGAGTCTTTGGTAAGCTATTTACTAATAAAATATATCTTATTTGACCAAATTTTGTTGATTATAATATTAGAGAATTTTATATATTAGCAGCTTATTACATTTATATTATGCATACTTATGACTACACGCCTTTCGGCGGAAGAGACCTGACAATCGGACCAGTCGGTCGGGTATCAGGGCAAGAGAGAAAGAAACCGGCGAACGAACTGGCAGTATCGAGCAACACCGCTTTTTGCATGCGTGCTGGAAGCGAACCACCGCCAAATTCCAGCCTTTCAAGGTGTCTGACCAGTGTGGCTGGGGTCAAACCATTTGCGGATATTACAACCGGGATGATTTCGGTGGACACAACTTCCCACATTTCGGTCATCTCGTGTGCAAGGTCTTGCGTTGCGTTGCTTTTCGGTCTCGGCCTTCACGAGGTTCTCGTCATGTGGTATGGTTATGTCCACCAAAAACACCTTGTACGACGATCGGTCCATTATACATTTATGGACCGAACATTTATATTATCTTTACGAAACTTATTATGTACAATTTTTTGTTTTAGCTGCCATTGGCTTATCAACTTGGCTAATTTGGGCCAACATACAGTATATAAGTGGAAAACGTTACGCTTGGCGAATGATAGCATTTTCTCTTTTGTCGACGGCCGCAATGAGTTTTGAAGTCGCGGATTTCCCGCCTTACTGGGGATGGGATGCCCATGCATTGTGGCATTTGAGTACTGCATTTCTACCTCTGCTATTTTATAGGTAAGATAGTATTAAAATATTATATGAATACTAATCGATCGATTTTATTTGGTAAATTGAGCTAATATTTTATAATATTTAAGCATTATAAAATGCAAAATAAAGCCTTTAAAATATTTGTTTGATTCCAATGTTTCATCTGAACTGAGATCTCTATTTTGGTCTCAGGTGGTAATGTAATGCTGCAAAGCATCACCGCAAGATGGAGCTATGTTAGCATATAATGAAAAATCCAATATACCAAATAATTTCGTTGATCAGCGACCAGGCCCGGTAGCTCAGTTTAAAGAGCGCCCCCGCCCGGAATGCAGGAGAACTGGGTTCGAGTCCTAGCCGGGATCGATTTTATTTTGTATTTTTATTCATAAAATTAAATTTCAGCATTATAAAATGCAATATAATGCTTATAAAAAAAATATTATAATTTATTTCGGCTGATGTAACGACGGTATAACAGAAGGTAGTGGACAGTTGCATAGAAAAATACATCAATTTGTGCCATATTGAATTTGAATCTAGTTCGACAAAATGCGACCCGAAAGTGCTCTCTTTTGACAGTAATCTGTGATGGATGACTAATATAATTAAATATGGCGGAAATACCGTTATCGTGCGCTGTTACTTTTATTTTTGTCGTATTTACCAAATTATCAAACCAAAAAAATTCATAAGATTTCAATTGACATTACTTACATTATGAATGATATCATATAGATAGGGAGTTTGCAACTCGTGCAATAGGAAGGAATAACAAGTTATATCATTTTGCGTAGGTATGTGTGAGTGTGAAGTTTCCGTATTCAAAACGTAAAAGCGCTTCAAAATCAATTTAAAATCATTTTTGGCTAGATATGGACCGCAAAACACGTATTCAGCTCCAGTTGCTATTAAAATAAAAAATAAAATAAATAAAATCCCCAGACAATCACACCAACTACATGGCCCCCAAGTAAGCATAGCTTGTGTTATGGGATACCATATAGCGAACTAGGGGGGAACCTAGAATATAAATACATAAATAGATAAACACCCAGACACGGAATTTTTTTTTCTTGTTCCGTGCGGGGATCGAACCCGCAACCACTGGCATCTGAGGCAGATAGGTTTACCCCATCGCCAAAGTGGTCGTCATTAATATAACGAATGGAGAAAAATCAAAGTTCTTTGCCGACAATACAATACAATGAGCGGGGCGGCCTGCGCAGTACGCCGTGCTGCCGGCATGCGGTGCCTTCTGCCGCGGCGTGTAACGGTAACGGCGTGTATCGTGGCGGCGGTGCCCCGTACCGTTACACGTCTGAGTCGGTCCGCGCGGGAAATACAATTTTGATAAAAAAATCGGTACGTCTGGCAACACTGATCTAGGCCGTCAGCTCAGAAATAATATCTTAAACAATAGAATTTTGTACCTGTTCATTTGTAAACGACAACCACTTTGGCGAAGGGGTAAACCTATCTGCCTCAAGACGCCAGTGGTTGCGGGGTCGATTCCCGCCCGGAACAAGAAAAAAAAAATTCCGTGTCTGGGTGTTAGGTTAGGTAAGTATTATATTCTATATGTATTTATATTCTATATGTTATTATATATTATATATGTTATTATATATTATATAGGTTATATGTTATATATTATACAGGGTGTCCCAAAAGTCGACGCCAAGCCGAAACCTTCTGATAGGTAACGACACACCAGTTATCAGAAAAATAAAAATCTAAGTCATGTATTTTTGAAATCATGGTAATTTTTTTTTTATTCCAGAAAAAGTACACCATGTTACAGTTTTTTCATTCCTGTTGCTACAAATATTGACTTTTTGCCAATTTTTTTCTCCTACGTCATCCCGAATAGTGCTTATGTAACTTGTGATCCTAAGCCCTGTGCCGATCACTCCAGCTTGAGGGAAAAATGTAATTTTTTACCGTACTTAGTTTTCAAAGTTAATTTTTCGCACTACTTCAACTGACCGTCCTGAAAAAAAAATGTACTACTCCAGTTTGGCAAGTAGCTTTAAAAGTTAGCACATTTAATAAGAATTCTAACGTGGTATAACACTTACTCCATTATTTCTTAGATCGGCCATAAAAAAAATTTTTGTTAAACAAAGTCGGTTTTTAACAATTTCTTTGAACTTACGAAAAACGATTCTAGTGTACCCAAAGCATTCCTAATAACCACAGCGTGGTTTCAATGAGATGGAGAGAGACATTCCATAAAGTGTGAGTGATACAAATAGCGACGCTTATGGCACACGGACGTAAATAAGTGAACTAAAGTAAAATAAAGACAGTCAGTTTCTTTTTTAGGATTAAATTTATTACTTTTTTTACAAAAGATGATCAAATTGCCGCCCTTCAGCTGCAATACAAGCCCGACATCTCCTTAAAAAGATCGTGAAATCAGGCGGGCAAATCTTCCTTCCACTATTAACAAATTCAACTGCTTCCGCTATTCTGTGTCTAAGCTCTTCTACATTTTCAATCGGCTTGGAATATACTTTTTTCTTTACTGCTACCCAGTAAAAAAAATCTAGAGGATTTAAATCGGGTGAGCGGGCGGGCCACAAGATTATACCAGCCCGCCCTATCCATCTGTCTGGATATTCCTCGTTAAGGTGTTCTCGAACTAAGCGGCTATAACGCGCTGGACAACCATCGTTCACTTATTTGCGTCCGCATGTCATAAGCGTCACTATCTGTCTCGCTCACACTTTATGGAATGTCTCTCTCCGTCTCATTGAAACCACGCTGTGGTTATTAGGAATGCTTTGGGTACACTAGAATCGTTTTTTGTAAGTTCAAAGAAATTTTTAAAAACCGACTTTGTTTAACAAAATTTTTTTTAATGGCCGATCTAAGAAATAATTGAATAAGTGTTATACCACGTTAGAATTCTTATTAAATGCGCTAACTTTTAAAGCTACTTGCCGAACTGGAGTAGTACATTTTTTTTTTCAGGACGGTCAGTTGAAGTAGTGCAAAAAATTAACTTTGAAAACTTGGTACGCTATAAAATGACATTTTCCTTCAAGCTGGAGTGATCGGCACAGGGTTTAGGATCACAGGTTACACAAACACTATTCGGGATGACGTAAGAGAAAAAAAACTGACAAAAAGTAAATATTTGTAGCAACAGGAATGAAAAAACTGTAACATGGTGTACTTTTTCTGGAATAAAAAAAAAATTACCATAATTTCAAAAATACATGACTTATATTTTTATTTTTCTGATAACTGGTGTGGCCTTACCTATCAGAAGGTTTCGGCTTGGCGTCGACTTTTGGGACACCCTGTATAATATAATATAAAATAAATTTAACAACTTACAGCCGTAACTACTGGACGTAGAGAGCTGTTTGGAACATACATTCTTTAGGGGATGTAGGGGTGGGAAGGAATTCCCGAAATTCTTACGGGAACGGGAAATATAGGACTTTTTAGTATGTATGAAAAGTCTTATTTCTTGAGTGCATGGATGTGATACTTAATATAAATATTCTTCAATGGGTGTCTGGTTGTATTATGAAAGGAATTCCCGAAATTCCCACGGGAACGGGAAATAATAAACGTTTTAGTTTGTATGAAAAATCTTATTCCTTGAGTGCATGGATGTGATACTTAGTATAAAGGTTCTTCAATGGGTGCATGGTTGTATTTTGGAAGGAGTGTCTAAAATCCACACACTTTAGCGCGTACGAAGTTGCGGGTGAAAGCTCGTTTTCAATAAATATTGTGATTGTTTCAGGTATGTCATAGAAGATCTACAATATCTACAGAATGAAAATGTGAATTTGATTATAGATGGCAGTAACTACCAAAAAATACGATAGATTCTAGTCATGTAACCTGTTCTGTTATGGGGTACTTTACTAATAAATAATATATCAATATGTGATTAATATAGGAAATACTTAATAAAAGTAAAACAATTAAATATGAACTTGTATCATAATTTGTGACTTTATTTTTTCTTTTTCACTTTTAACAATAAATCTTACTTCCTAAAACAATATAAAAATGTATTATATCCAATAATATTCTCATGGGCAATTCAATTGCATTTTATTTATAATTCAGCACCAACAATAAAATTCAAAGTGGATTGGAATCTCAGAAATATACATATAACTCCAATTATTATATTCAATTTTAATTTACATAATTTGCCTATGTATATTTTAGAATATTTATTTACAATTTTTGATAGGTATATTTTCTTTCATCTTTATATACAAAAGCTCAACTCAAAATCTTTTTCATACAAAACTGTTAAAAAGTAACATCATTATCTCTTAATATTTAATCACTACCTAACTAAAGTACCTACTAAATCACAAATTGGTCATTTTTATACATAAAGATATAAAAAGGAATAAGCTATCAAAATAGTTTGTCTGTTACATGATGTAAAGGAATGTTTTATAAAAATATAATGTGTTGTAAATGTAGAGAAAAATTTTTCCTATAAAAATTAGTATGCTGCTGTAATAATTAATTTTTGTAACATTTTACTAAATGCAAGTAGCCAAACATCATCAGTGCATAAATTTAGTCGAGTCCCAAGGGATGAATTCAATATGAATCTCTTTATACAAGAAAACTTGTAATCTTAAGTGCTTTTCCTCATCATCATCATAATCAGTCGAGTCATTCATCTAATTGGACTGCAACATTAATAGAATTATTTAATTTTGTAAAACAATGGCTTTCTTTTCTTTCTTGCCTCGTAAACTGGATAGCTTGGAGCTAAAAAACTTTTTTACTGAATTCTTTTTTGACTTTTCCTTGGACCCTTTGCTTATGTCTCCAAGCGAAATAGTGTCATTAACACTCTCTGTTGTGTTACTAATTGAGCTAAGTCCATTCATAGAAATGCTTCTAGTTGGTATTTCGGGAAGAGCTAATAATGCAGTTGATGAAGTGTTCAAGACTTCATTGTTGAATGAGATCTCTGTTATGTTCATAGCTGTAGTTGGAGCCCTTCTGTTTACAATTCTGTAACAAAAAACAAACTGTGTAACTTCTTATGCAATGTATAAAATATAGTTTATAATAAAATAGTGACCTTGAATATTCTAAGGATTCTGCAAGTTTCGCCCAAAAGTCATAAGCTGCCTTCTGTCCAGGAGGAGTGTAGTACAAACCATAGTAATGCCGGTGCTGTA
Source organism: Stenoptilia bipunctidactyla (assembly GCA_944452665.1). Classification (NCBI taxonomy): domain Eukaryota; kingdom Metazoa; phylum Arthropoda; class Insecta; order Lepidoptera; family Pterophoridae; genus Stenoptilia; species Stenoptilia bipunctidactyla. Next base: position 1,497,387 of record OX101732.1, read on the forward strand.
GAGGCAGTTCACATTTACGGTACATCAATGGAAGTATTTTTAACTGCTTACTTTCTGCAATAAAATTATCATTGGCTATCAGAAACTACATGGTTTTATCACTAGTAAATTACTTTAACTAACATTACTAACCAATTCCGACTGCTTGTGCATAGTCCATATAAAAAGTGTTGGCTACACTGTTTAAAAAATCTGGTGAATAAACAAGAATAATTCGGTTACATCTTTCTGAAATCAATTTGGATACAGGCCCATATTGAGTAGTGTGCCCTGGTAATAAATCATACTCTGTGCATAGCTGTAAAAAGAAGGTAAAACAGTTAGACTTTGTTATATTTTTTGTAGTAAAATATATAAGAAAACAAAATAAAACCTTATAGCCTCTGGATCTCATTTTACTTAGAAGTTCATCCACAAATTCTTTGTCTTCAAAGGCATGCAAAACATATGCATCATATAATTGAGGGGTGCCACACTGTACATCATCAAATGTGATAAACCCATTATTGACAGGTGGAGTTACTTGGTTTCTGTGCACTAGTGTTTGATTTGTGGGTTTGGCTATAAAAACAATTCAGTTAATATCATGAAAGAACAATTTTGATAAAGGACTAATTAGCCCACAGATTAAAAGACTGATACATATTATGCTTTATCAAGTTAATGAAGATTAATTTTATATTTATTTTTCATGAATTATGCAAATACCCTATTTTTTAAATATTAAAGAAAGGAAAATAATAATGAATTATCCTTATTCTAATAGAAATCTTGTCACCTGGGGTCTTCAGTTAGATATACAACCTACCTTCCACAAATTATAGACTTAAATAAAACAAACAGAATAAAATACATTTGATTCATTCAATATTTAAAACAATCTATATTCTTCAGTTATTTTATAACCAATAAGAAATTAACTTACAGATTAGCTGTCCTTTTGATGAAAGTTCAAGCAGATCATCATATATATCATACCGATCAATTTTCATTAAAAAACTGAGTAGTTTTCCTACAGTGGCCGTTCCATCCCCTCTTTCTAACCACAACTCTAAAATTTTTCCAGTTTTATCTTGACACTCATTAATACTGGATGCAATTTCAGATGATATCTTTAGTAAAGCTGCCAGTCCTTGCCAATCTCTGTAAGCATAGGATTACTATAAGTACTAGCTAATGAATTAAAGCAAGGTTGACAGATAAAGGGTATTTTATGTATAAATAGACCTCTTTAGTAAAATGTGATGACATAGTCATGACTGTAAGTTACTTACCTGGGGAACTTTTCGGGTGTATCACTAGGAAAAACTTTTTTCGTATTTAACAATAACGACAAAAGATTTCGAGATTCATAAGTCATCAAAGAAAGATTCACAGTATCTAAGTCAGGTGAATCTTCGGAAGTCATGATTGACGTTTATCTTATTTCATCAAATAAATCATAATTTAAAAAAATACACTTTCAATTACATAAACAAAGGCAAGCATTTCAGTGGAATATTTATTTGCAAATAAACAAGTTGAAAACTTTTTTATAGTTTCCTTGTCTCTTTTTTGGCGTATGGTGACACATGACAATGTCAGCTCAAATAATAGACAGACCAAAAATTCTATGCATGTGTCAGTCAACTCGTGAAAATCAATCAAAGATCGATTGTTGCAGTTTTCTAAATCGATGACTTTCTTTGGTCTTACTATTAACTGATCTGTCCATAACAGTTATTTAAAGATTTCATTCAAGGTACAATATTTTTAAAATTCTATTTTTAAATTTTGCTCCGGCTTACTATCCACTTATCTGGACATAACAGTTATTTAAACGTTTAATTCAATCGAACCAACTGAATCATGTATGATGGATGACGATGACCCACTTTGCTGATAATTCGTTTGGTACTTTCAAACTTGTAAGGTTTATCAAATACAATGCACTTAGGACATTTTAGATTGGTGCTGTACGATCTGTTTCACAGTGCGCTTAGTAAATGTCAGTCGAATGAAATTATAACAAGTTCTTCACCAAGCGAATTTATACATACTACCTAGCATTTAGACGTTTGGGCAAAATTATTTTGAAAAATGTCATGATTTTATAGGTTCAATAATACATACAAACACAGCCTTTTTACAGTTTAAGTACATTTTATTATATATGATTTTGTCACAATCACAACACAACCAAGGACCTACAGACATTACTCAAAATTCAAAACCTTCTCTCAACTTTTTGCTTTTTTTTGTTTCTTTTTGTCAGTATTTTTCAGCATTGCATATATTTCTGCTTTTCCGATAGAGTCCCGATTCTCGTTGTTGAAGAATACCAAATCCAGTCTGCACTTCTCGAACGGCACAATGCTCATGATGTTTGGTGATATCGACAAGTTCTCTAGCTTGTAGTAACCCTAAAAAAATACATAAATAGTTTGACAGGGATAAAATAACATTATCAGATAGACAATGTAGTCGGTCTATTGTTTGCAACTGATTTATAAAACATCAATAATATAAACTACCACCAACTACATGGCCCCAAAATAAGCATAGCTTGTGATATGAGATACCATATAGCGAACTAGGGGGAACGTAGAATATACATTATAGATAAACATGTATACATAGATACCAAAGCTCCCAAACAGGATTTTTTTCGTGCGGGAATTGAACCCGCGGCCTCACGATTGACGTACTATCGTAAGTACAGGGTGTCCCGCTTACCCTATATAATACCTTCTCGGAGGTATTCTAGTAGGTACCCATAAGGATAACAGAAAAAAAGAAAAATGTCGAAATTTATTTCTGACCTACAAAAATTGAAAAACAAATTTCGAATTTTTCTTTTTTTCACGTCAATCGTGAGGCCGCGGGTTCAATTCCCGCACGAAAAAGAATCCTGTTTGGGAGCTTTGGTATATACCTTGGCACCACGGAGACCGTCAAAACCACGGGTCAAAACCCTATGTTGTTTCATGTAATCGCCGAAAGCGTTTCAAAAATACCTATTAGGGGAGAGTTGGATAAAAACGAGGCCCCCCCGCACCCCGACTCTTTATTTTAAAGATTTTTATTTTTTTGGATATTGGTATTGGTAGGTTTAGTTAGTTTAATCATACCGTATGGCAAAAAGCCTAAAGTTTAAAGAAAAAGTACCTAATTATTGTAAAATTTTCAAAAATGAGGAAAACGCGTTATTCACAAACTGGTCGAATAAAACTGTGCCAACATTGATTACGTAGAAATCGATAAATAAGTTTTTATTTTGGATAATGTGGTTTAGGCAATAAGTGACAAAAAAAATATCTCCAGTCTCGCAAGCAATGATTAGCAACATTTAACTTCATCGACCGCCTGAGCAGACTTGTAAAAGACATCATGCATTTTCGGCTATTTTTGTGACACTGTCTCTTCGGCCATTGTTGGCAAAATTATACAGGGTGACTGGTGAGTCACTTTTGAAATCCGAGGACGTGATAGTTTGAGATCATACATGAAGAAAAACATATAATAAAAAATAAATATTAATTATTTACTGATTAATTATCCGCCTGCCAGGTCACGTGCCGCAATTGACTCAGGCGTCAGTAAAGTATTTATTTATTTACCCTTTATTATACACAATAAAAAAATACAGAACAAAGAACAAATAAAAAGAAAACAATGTATAAAGGGCGGCCTTATCGCCAGGAAGCGATTTCTACCAGGCAACCCCAGTACAAGAAATGTTATTTGTACATGGAGCTTTAACAAAGGTAAGTTCTTAGAAAAACAAAACTATGAATAACAAAATTTACAAACATAAATAGCAATGAACATACCTACATCTAAATATAATTTACATCATAATAGCAATAAACATAAATTACATACAAATACAAAATATACATACATAAACTACACATTGACTTCTTCAGTTAAGGATAAGTAATAAGATTTTAAAAGTTTATTGATGGTTTTAGCTATAGTAAAAGTAAATAATAATAAAACTTTATTTATTTATTTGGAATTCTAGAGAAAAATAAGAACCTACTTTTATTACCATAATTATGATAAGAATCGAGTACAGAGTGCTCTCCTTCAGCATCTAAAATTTGTCACCAGTCACCCTGTATATTATAGATTGGGGTCCACTAAAGTAATACACAATAATTTTATTTAATTTGGTTTTTGTGCAATAATCTCATAATTATATATCTAATACAAGTGCAGGATAATTTACCTGTTTTAGAAAGAAGGTACACACAAAATTATAAACATTATAAGGATATACAAAATGTTAGTCCCCATATCGTTGCGCAGAGCAAACTGGTGCTGTGCGAGGGAAATGCAGGCTTCTCAGACTTCAATGTTTACCCACTGCATCGCAGAATTTATGGATAGATTTTGAAATTTATACTGTGAAAAATGCGTGGAATTATCAGCCGCGCGGTATTATCCAACTCTCCCCTAATTTTACAGTTTACATTTTCACTCGACGACGTTTCGGTGTCTCAGACTAGTAGTCACGGTCAGTATCTCGTGATTTAGTTATAAAGTGTTTTTTTTTAACAACGACTATGAATCGCGAAAACGTAAGACAATATCCCGTGAGATCTCGTAATATTTTATATATATTATGTGCTAGATTAATGTCTTTAAATTAAGCATATTATTGTCATACAGGTATACATACAGGTGGAATAGGGCAGGGGACTAAACCTCGAACGATGGTTCCAATCATGGGGTCTTTCAGAATCAAATCACATAATTTGAATTCCATTTCAACAAAAGATCGTCGATACTCATTGTGAAGGAACTCGAATACTTCTATGCGTGCCTGGAATTAAAAACTATTGTCAAATGATTTAATTATTTTAAAAATATTGCGGGATTTTGACTAACATTATCGTTCTTGATTTTAGAAGACAAAAACTACGGCACACTGCTGTGGCGATCGCAATGTTCGCCTAAACGCCAGTGGGAGCGGGTTCGATCCCCGCGCAGTGCAATTTTTCTTCTGTGTACAAACAAAAAAAAAATGCATGTTGCAAAAAAAGAGTAAATAATAGTATATCTATAAGTAATACAAACATATGAGTTTACTTTAGGACTGGATGGCGCTGTGTGAATAAATGTCCATCAATCACGTCATAATATAAATATATTTATAACCTGTTTATCACGGATTACTCTTAAATATCGTTTTAACATATCCAGGTTGCTCGTGCCCATCTATCTTATCACTTATCTATTAGGTAAGTTTCTGTCAGCTTAAGTTATTTGTAGAAGCAATGCTTTATACAACGTGTAACAAAATGGAGAGATAAAACTTAAGGGTTAGCTTCTATACCACACATAGAATATACAGTTAAAGAATTAGCATGATTAGTGCTGGTATAGACTTTCATACAAATTTAATTATTTTACAACAAAATATTTTGTCAACCCTAGTCAACCTAATAAGTTAAAACAAGACTTGTGCCGCAGTCAGTGACCTTAGGTATGACTTTTCCCGCACCGGCTGAACTTTGTAGTATCTGTCTTAGTTACCCATCACTTTATTTTTACGCTATATGTTATCGAATAGATTTCATCAAAAGCTAACAGCAGTTTTTAGGATTGACACTTAGATATTTTGATCTAAACTTTGAACTTATTTTTCGGCTGAACCGTAAGGATAACAAATTTATGTTACTGTTACTTATAAACTACATCACCAAACATACAATCCCCTTAAGTATTATCTCTTCATTATGTTACACGTTGTAGAACTTCATTTTCGAAGCCATCGTCATAATACTGATTATGTAAATGATTCATAATCTTAAATGAAACGCTGCTGTTCGGTAACTTTACAGATCATTAATGTTTTTTTTAAACCTTGACGTGCGTTAAACGACCACACCAGGACAAAAAATATACTCTCAAGTAGGTACCTACTGCAAATGATCCATCACTTTGACTGCATGGCGGTTCGATCAATCCTACAATCGCAATGATATTATATAAAACAAAAGCAGATATGTTATAAGCACGCGCGTTATGAAGACTCAAATACGAGTCAAATGGTAGGTCTTGTAATTAGTCTGCGTCGGGCGCAATCACAAGCGTGACGAACTTAAGGTTCCTGTGTCCTCAGCAAAATAAATATAAAATGCCGTTATGTGCGTTTCGGAAGTGTACCAATTATAACTCTAAAAGTCTAAAGTAAACAAAATGCAAGGGGTCTCATACCACATGTTAGTATTTAAAAGTACTTAGATTTTTAGTATTTGTAAATTATTTTTTCAAACAATCTAATAACTGATGCAGGTGAAGAAAGAGTTAGCGATCTAGTTTTGACGCGAGAGCAACGCGAGAGCGATAGATGCGTGCTCTGCGTACATAGATTAATTAATGCAGAACGAATATTGTTAGTGAATAAAATGCCTACAGTTAAAGTTCAGTTGTTCTTTATTTTTACTTTGTTTTGATCCTCATTTTCAATCATCTGATTAAAGTCATAATTGATAAATACACAAATCTTCGTCTCCATTCCGCACATAAAAATAAAATACAAAAACTTTCAAAAAGACAAAAAAGAAATAAATTTAATCTTTTTGAAGGTATATAATATTCATTGTATTTCTATTTTTAATTATTATTTCAATATTTAAAAATTTTAATAAATATTATTTTCTATTATTTCTTACCTATGTAATTACTTTTCAATCAAGTGTCCACTCTACGACTGTAAATATTAATCTATGACACAAGAAAACATTGAAGTGCAATCATTAAAACTATAGCTATCTCTTTCATTTGCGAGCTTTTTCTTATATTTTTTATACTTATCAGTGAAACTTGTCAATGCATGTAGTTTTTGATTGCTCGGAACAGTTTAGAACGCAAATACCATGAACGTAACATATTATCTATAGTTTATAATATCACTAGCTTTATCCCGCAACTTCGTATGCGCTTAACTACCCTTCTCGTGGAAATTACAGAAACTATACAACCAGACACCCACTGAAAGAACCTTTATACCAAGTATCACACCCATGCACTCAAGGAATAATTTTTTTTTCATACAAACTAAAACTCATATATTTCCCGAGCCCGTGCGAATTTTGGGAATTTTTTTCGTAGCACAACCAGTCACTCTTTGAAGAACCTTCATGCCAAGTATCACATCCGTACACTCGATTTTTCATACAAACTAAAAAGTCCAACCCCTTCCCGTGGGAATTTCGGGAATTCCTTCCATACTACAAACAGACACTTATTGAGGAACCTTTATATCAAGTATCACATCCGTGCACTCAAGGGATGGGATTTTTTCATGCAAACTAAAACATCATATATTTCCCGTTCCCGTGGGAATTTCGGGAATTTCTTTCATAACACAACCAGACACACATTGATAAACCTTTACACAAAGTTTCACATCGGTGCACTCAAGGAATAAGATTTTTTATACAAACTAAAAAGTCATATATTTCCTGTTCCCGTGGGAATTTGGGGAATTCCTTCCTTAGTGCACCCTTACATCCCCTAAAGAATGTATGTTCCAAATTTCAGCTCTCTGCGCCCAGTAGTTACGGCTGTACGTTGTCTGTCAGTCACTCAGTACCTCAGTCAGTAACGGAACAGACGAGAGTGGATTGAAAAGTTCGCGGTCTAGTCAAGAAAATAGAATAAAGTACATACAAAAATATTTTTATTTTTCGACGTAATCTCCATTTAGCTCTATGCACTTCTTCCATCTGCTATCCAGAGCTTCCATACCTGTTTTAAAAAAAGATTCCTCAAGGTCTTCTAAATACAGGTTAAAAGCGGCTTCGACCTCTTCATTCGTTAAAAATTTCTGCCCACCGAGGTGTTTTTTCAGGTTTGGAAACAGATGAAAGTCCGAAGGTGCCAAATCAGGAGAATAAGCTGGATGTGGCAACAATTCGAAACCACAATCACGAATTTGAGCCATAGACTCGACAGACGTGTGGACTCGGGCGTTGTCCTGGTGAAACAACACTTTCTTTCTCAGTAATCCTGGGCGTTTCTGTTTAATTTCTTCACGTAAACGGCGCAGAAGGGTGCTATAGTACGCAGAGTTTATTGTTTCGCCTTTTGGAAGGTAGTCCACCATAATGACACCCTTAACATCCCAAAAAACCGATGCCATCACCTTGCCAGCCGACAGAATTGCCTTTGCTTTTTTCGGAGTTGGTTCACCTGATTTTTTCCATTGTTTGGATTGTTGTTTTGATTCTGGGGTATAGTGGTGAACCCAGGTTTCATCCATTGTCACAAATCTGTCAAGAAAACCTTGTGGATCAGCCTCGAACATCTCCAAACAGTCGCGAGAAATCGTGGGTCGAATTCGCTTTTGCTCTACTGAAAGCAATCTGGGGACCCACCTAGCCGAAACTTTAGAAAAGCCGAGTTCATGGACAATGATGTTTTGCGTTCGTTCATATGAGATGCCTATAGTGTCTGCAATTTCTCTGATAGTCAATCTACGGTCTTTCAATATGAGATCACACACTTTATTGATGTTTTCTTCGGTCGTAGACGTCATTGGCCTACCGGAGCGAGGGTCATCTTCGATGTTCTCTCGTCCACGTTTAAATTCTGCAACCCATTTTTTCACAGTGGTATAAGACGGGGCAGATTCCCCTAATGTTGTTTGCATGTCATCATGGATCTCCTTTGGTGTTAATCTTTTTCTAAACAAATATTTAATCACAGCACGTTGTTCAAATTTCTCCATTAGTGAAAATTTGTTCTACACACGTATTTATATTGTTCGTAAAATTTTATTTAAACAAGATATCAAATTGAAAATTCGCGGGCTTACAATTGAATAATGACAGTTCAAAATGACGGAGAAAAATAACAAAAGTTTTTTTTAATGGCCAGGCCGCGAACTTTTCAACCAATGTAGTACAATCGTTACTTTTAACCGGAAAAGGTCGGCTGGGTCGGTTGTGAGAATGGGAGTGCCTCAAGGATCAATTCTGGGCCCATTTTTGTTTCTAGTCTATATAAATGATCTACCCTATATGGTAGGCAATAATCATGAGATTGTATTGTTTGCTGACGGCACATCATTAATTTTTAAAATGATAAGACAGAAAATAAACTACGACGATGTAAGCAATGCTCTCGCAAATGTTGTTCAGTGGTTCAATATAAATAATCTAGCGTTCAATGATAAAAAAACTAAATGTATAAAATTCTCTGCACCAAATGTAAAACAAGTTGAGTCTGATCTGCGGCTTAATGGGAACAGATTGAATCTAGTAGATAACTCTGTTTTTCTTGGAATTACCTTAGATTCTAAATTGCAATGGGGCGCCCATATCTCACAACTAGCGAGTAGACTTAGTTCTGCAGCGTTTGCGGTAAAGAAAATTCGCTCATTGACTGATGTTAATACAGCGAAGCTGGTATATTTTAGTTATTTTCATAGTATAATGTCCTGTGGCATCCTACTTTGGGGCAATGCCGCAGATATTGACACGATATTTACACTGCAGAAAAGGGCTATTCGTGGAATGTATAAACTTGGAAACAGAGAATCTCTTCGAGAAAAGTTTAAAGAGATTGGTATCTTGACCCTTGCATCACAATATATTTATGAAAACATTATGTATATTTATAACAATAGTAATCAATTTAAAACTAGGAAAGATAATCATGATACAAATTACTCTGTAAGGACTAGGAACGACCATAAGTTAGCGTTTCCTAAATTAAGGCTGGCTAAAAGCAGCAAATCATTTATTGGAATGTCAATACGTATATATAACAAAATTCCGAAGTCAATTCAATCCCTGCCATTCAATAAATTTAAATCAATCATTAAAAACACTCTATCTCGAAAAGCTTATTATAAAACTAAAGATTACTTAGATGATAAAAAGGCATGGGATTAAGCACAACAGGATATTTCTAAAAGTTTCTAATTACTTAATAATTTTGTTTACGGCTTGGCTGTGCAGTACATGTATGACATACTGGTGACTGTCCCACTCACTTATTTTCTTGTCAAGACATCAGCAAGAACGTCATGCTCCCTCAGGCGGCATGGCTAGTGGTAGCGTCGGGTATCGGGTCACCCTCTGCCCTAAAATATGGTTGAGGAGGGTGATGGCTGGTGCTTGTGTTAACTCGTGAACGGGTGCTGCTAGCGGTGCCAGGTCGTTTTGCTAATGATACTATGACTATTTTATTCCATTCTTGTTCAAATACTCTGGTCCCAGTTTGTCATGTTCGTATTGTGCATCCATAGCTAATTGCATCTGCTATGTAAGCAATTTGGTTGTGGCATGACATTGGCTCTCACAATTAGCTGTCTTGTGTTTGTTTTTTTTTTCATGTCACGGTCAATTTGTACTGTACCTATTTGTATTAATTTGATAATTCTGACTGAAAAAGAGTGCCAAGAGTTTTTTCCGCCGGCTTTTTTGTCTCTTGGTCTACTGTAATATCTTATTTAACAACTATCAACAACTAGTTAAAGCCGAAGTATGTGATGACTGACTTCATCAAGTTTTTTGTGAAATTCCTAAGATGAATAAAACTTTTTGAATTTTTGAATTTTAAGTAAAATATCATGTGCTCGAGTGAACTCGTCGTGGCGTGGTTGCTCCACTTGCTCCTGTGTATATCGTACGGTATAGCAGGTTCAACAATGTTCCGCCTCTTACATGGGTGACCGCTTACCATTATTTATCACTTCCCTGCTATTTTTATTCATTTGTTAATCGTCTATAAGGTAAAAAAATATAATGTAAATCCGTAAATATGTTTTTATTCTTAGATTCTTATGTTGGTACCTAATTATTGTTGGTACTCAAACGCCAAAATAGGGCCCTCCTGCGGAAGCCGCAGAGGATCATGGCGGTGAGGGCGTCAAGAGGCTTCTGCTCTATTTTCCATGGGCCCGCCTGTTTCTTGGCAAGCGCTCCCCCGTGGGAACTCGAAGCGGTAGTGCTCTGTGCCGTTTACCAGTACTGAGCTGGGAGGATGGATGCGGGCGAGCGCCCCTGTCTTAAGGAGGTGACGCGCGTCCGCAGGAGTGCCAGGAGTGCTCTCCTCAGGGGGTGGGAAGAGTCAATCGCCGCGCCCGCTTGCGTAGCCTGAACGATCGATGTGATTCGTCCGGTCCTCGTTGAGCGGGTGAAGAGAAGGTGGGGGACTTTGTTTCGGTCATTATACCTACACAGGTTACGACAGATGGTGACACCATTGTGGGGTGGCCGACGACACAGCGGAGCACACCTTGGCGTTGTGTCTGGCGTAGGGTCGGCAGCGGCACGAGTTGACGTCTGTCGTAGGGGGAGACCTCTCGCTTCCCAGCCTGGTAAAGGCCATGCTTGGGAGCCGAGAGGCTTGGGTGGCCATGACCTCCTGCGAGGACGTAATGTCGCAGAAGGAGGCGGCAGAGCGGTGCCGGGAAGATGACTCCTCCTCGGCACCGACCCGCCGAAGGTGGAGGGGGGACGGAGAAAGAGATACGCTCGCCTTCTTCCTCCGGATAGCCAGCTGTAGCCACCTGATGCTGGACCATTTTCGACGTCGGAGGGCGCTCGGCTCAGGCTGAGCGCAACCCGCCGGGGCTCACGGGTTATGCCAATGGCGGTACCGTGAGCTTCATGTATGGCGGATGAGGTACATCTGGTGTTTTTTGGGTCGGTCCGTTCTACTGCCGGATCATCTCCACATACCCCGCCGTTCCCCCTTGGGCGGTCAGGGAGGTGATAGCACGTCTTCCTCCAGTCAAAAAAAGTGGGTTGGTCAGAAGATATTCCGGTACCCTGAAAATTCTGACATCCGCAAACCAGCTTAGATTATCAGCTTAGTGGTTTAAGGCGTAACCTTTTCAATGCCCAGGAAAGGAACTCATGGGCTGTTGTGATGATAAAAATTGTATGTATTAAAAAAAAAGAACGTACCGTAACATTGTTACCTGCTGTAGTGATTAGCTCGAAGATGATGTTCAAATATGATCCACTGTTCCTGCCATATCGCCTGATGTTTACATTTGCATATTTCAGATACTTCCGGTTGTAGGAGACGGCTTCCGCACGGTCCGGATACACTGATACCTTACAATTTTTATTATTATTTAGGAACAGGTTAGAAAGAAAACCTAAACTTTATAGTTCATATTTAAAAATTAAAATAATAAGTACCTAGTCATATTTGCCACCAATTTTTCATGAGGCTTTCTATTCCTTTTGGCACAAGAATATTCTAACTCCTCCTCGAATTTGTTAAGTCTAGCCAATTGTAGGGTGCACAGAAGAATCTAATTGGCAGTATTTTTTATGTTACGTATCCCGGCTTATACACACATTTAATGAATTATATTTAAATGATAGAATTAGTGATTTGTTACCGACCCAAAGATGCAAACAGAAGATTGTTCTCATAATGCCATGGGCTTGTGGTCGTGAAGCGTGAAAATTGCGTTTGATCTGTAAGCCCTTGAAGGATTATGCTCGAAAGAACAAACAATCTGTTAAAATAAATAAAATACCTAATAATAATAACCAATAATAACGGTTATCTCCAGACAATCACACCAACTATATGGCCCCAATAAAAGCATAGCTTGTGATATGGGATACGGTAGCGAACAGGGGGATCCTAGAAATAAAATACAAACGTAGAAAAACACCAAGACACGGAACAAAAAATGTTGCACGGAACATTTTTTGTTCCGTGCGGGAATGGAACCCGCAACCTCACGATTTGTGGAGTACAGTCATAAACCACTGCACCTCGCATAATGTTGTACATTTTGTTTTGTATCTATTTGTGATTCCTGTATGAAAAAATTAAAGGTTGTCACGTTGTTTAGTATTTAGTCGCATCAATAAAGATTTTTGGTTGAAAGTCCTCAGAAGCAGCTCTGATTTTGATATTTGTTTTAGTTTCTTTATAATAATATAATACTTATAATCTAAAATCTTTCAGAGGTTCAAATATTTTTTTTTAAACATAAACAAACAACAAAACAAATAAAATGTTACTTATACGTCTTTAGATTTAAGTAAGGTAAACTTTAATTAATACTTACAGATTTCGATACAGATGCGCTAATATAAACATATCCATAAATTATTATAATTCCAAACAGCAAAGCTCGAGGGAAACCCATGGCGCCTAGCATTTCGTGATTAGTATTACAATTCTTGAATTACAGATACCTAAACTAAAGTTTTGCCCGCCAAATTAATCAAATTATACGCACATACAATATGAATGAAGCAAATTTTATATACAGGATGCCTGCAAGTACATTTTCTATAGGTACAGTAAAACTTTTAAATTCGATTTTTCGGAGCCTTCTTAAGACAGATTGAGAGATTGAGATATCCATAATATTTTATTAGTATCAGAAACTCTCGGTAACGAATTAAAATACCTTTTGAAAAAAGGAGAACTTTTCTATGTAGTTCACGAATTATAGAATCCCAATCAAGTGCTTTGTTCAATATGTTGGAGCAATTATTGCAACAGCTGGTTTCTAGCAAATAGCTGTATTGCTTTTCATTGTCATTTGTTTAATAGTGTTTTGTTTTCAACGCATTCGAACATTTTTCGTCATCATGGATAAGTTAAAAATTCGAGTAATTATGGAGTATGAGTACCGTCCGCGTCGTGGCAGCAAAGCGGCACGCAACATCAACGACGTTTACGGAGCGAACACTACAAACGAACGTTCCACCCGTTATTGGTTTACCCGCTTCCGTTCTGGAAAGTTCTTCCTTTTTCTTTCGACCAGAAAAATGAACCCCGTGATCTTCCGAAAACTTTGGTCGACAATGACGAATTAAAGGCAATTGTGGAAGCTGATGAAACTCAATCCACGGCTGAATTAGCAGCAGCTTTCGACGTTAGCATCAAAACAATATTGGTCCATTTGCGTCAAATTTGCAAGGTAAAAAAGCTTGACAAATGGGTACCCCATGAACTCAATGACCGCCAGCGCGAAGTACGCGTGGAGACGTGATTTGCACTGCTCCGCAGGCATACAAATGAAGGAATTCTGAACCGCATTGTTACTTGTGACGAGAAATGGACCCTGTTTGACAATCGTAACCCAGCCAACACAGATTAGCTGAATAAATTTTGCGTAAAAGCAATTCTTTTGACTTTAAGCTGGATAAGTGTTTGTATAACTTCTGTGTAAGCGCTTATACAGACGCAATTTGGGCACAAAATATCTTGCTTCAATTTGGATAACAGTTGTTTAATAGCCACATAGCAGCTGAATAAATGTACAACAGCCTGAATATCTTCTGCATAAAGTCTGATTTTTCTTTAGTACAGAAATTATACAGCTGTTATGCAGTTGTTAATTTGTGAGTTCAGATATTCAAATGATATTCAAAATTAAGATCTCAGGAGTAGTTTTATAAAGAAATTATGCAAGTAAAAAGTAAATGTCTTTTTCATTGTGACGAGATTATTTTGTGTTACTTAGTTAAAAAAATTGTAATGGTCGCTTCTTCTAAAATTTGGTACCTAAGTTAATTGTTTCATACATTTTAAGTAAGTTTAAGGTGAATTATATAAACGCATGGCACTTTACTGTGAATTATTAATATGATAATTATACATTTTTTGAGCGCCTTCAGATAAAGCTACAATTTAAAAGGTAAACAAATGTGAAATAATATTTAAATTAAATTATCTTTACTTTTTATCAAATTTAAGTCCCCGCAAATAATGAGAATCAAATTTTGTATACCTAACTGCTAATGTTTCCTACTCACTAAACAAAGTGTTTCATAACATAAATGTTGAGGATTTTTATAAAAAGAGGTTATGTCGAACTTTAGTTAATTGCGGACGGCCAATTTGAATAAAAGTGTCTATTTCAGTGGTTATTTCGCTTATTTCTGCATAATAGTTCACATACGACTACATATCCAGAAACTATCTGATTAAAAGTACAATAATTATACATTTCTCCGAGAAAGGTCTTAAATTACATAATGCAGTATACTCTTATTCAGCTTCTTTTTTAGGTTCTTTAGGTTCAGGGTTCTTTTTTATAGAAAGTAAATCCATGAATATTTGAGGTTGATGGGACTATACTAATGTAGGTAGAACCTACTATTCTAGTATTTAAAGTTATCTACAGTACTATGTACTATGAATGACGCATTGCGAAGCGTAATATTTAGTTAGGCAATTGTTTATATTACCAACTAAAATATACATATAAACACACAGTACATTGCAGGTAGTCGCAACCAAAAGTATCGCGCTTCCTTTCCCACCACAACGCTTCAAATGGGCGCTCGGCTTGCGATCGGTTTGCGCTCGGCCACGCTCGCTGCACTGTTGTTTAGTTAGTACTCTGTGCTTTACTCATTCAATGAATCTTATTCCAAATTGTAACTTTAAGTAGAGAGGTCCCCGTTATCGTAGCTTCCTTGTCGCCACAGAGTACTTTTTATACACCCGGACTTGTCGCGTTCGCGTATTCAATAAGTAAGATACAAACGTCAACATCGAGATTTATTATATAATGTTAGTATTTATAATTGCTTTGTTGTTGTTTGTAATAGTGTTGTAGTATTTTTGAAATGTTATCGCAAAATTATATTTTTTTTTTCAGAAACATGTTTCTTAATCGTTTCGACTCGTAAAAAAGGCCGGGTTGAATTATCAACAGTGCCCGCTTCTTGGGAGAACAAAGGAAAGTTATACTGGCCAAAAAAAATGGGGAGCTACTTTGCAAGAACCTTGCAATCCTACCACAGCCGGACTGGAACACCTACAACTGTACATTAAAACACAATCATTTCAAAACTTTTGAAGAAGCTGAGGAAGAATTATCTCAAATGTTAAAAAGAACTGATACGGATGATACGGATTTCGAACAACAACAAGATCCACGCAATAATACATCTTCTCGTATTTCACAAAATAAAGATTTTAATTCGATGGCATTTCTTATTCTCCGCCTTCAATTTCTTTAATTTTGATATTAATGGCGTTTAGTAGGTATTTTACAGCCTCTTGAGAAATATTTTTACTCACTGCCCATTCTCTGAGGTTATTGCGAAAATCAGAATTTTTATTAAATTCCGAGTTTTTCGAAATTGTACAGTCTGTGATTGAGATGCAAAGTTGTCACACATATAACTCTCGTTATCTGCACCTAAGTTGGACCCTAATCCACTAATCTTGATGGTGATGCACAATCATCGTGTACAGAACCCTCTTCAACTGTATTGGTCGCACTTGACCCGGGCCTATTCGTATCAGTTGTCAAACCCTATTACTGCACAGATACTAAGTATTTTTTATCTTTACATATACTCGTGAACACTTTCCTCTTATTCCTCCTGTTCTTCTAAAAAAGAAAGATTTTTTTCCATGAATCATTTACGTTTTTGTTATTATTTTTCTGAGGAGGCATATTGTTGATGCAGCATTTATATGTTTTGTCACAAAATGGTGAAATATCTGGATATAAATATACAACATCTTCAACTAATCAGCTATTTGCTGCTTAAGATACCCACATTTGTAACTTTTATTGTTTTAAGCTGAATATAAAGACAATTGTACGCTTATAGTGCTATAAGTTAGGTAAAACAAGGAGTTTATTTTCAATTATGCAGAAGTCAGCTGCGTAAAGAAGAAAAAATCTAAAATATTCAGCATCTGAATAAAGTAGTCCATCGTACACTATGCAGCTTAAAGAAATTATTTCGTCTAATATTCAGCGTTTTGCTGTTTAACTGCTGTCCTAAAATATGTTATACAGAAGAATGCAAAAACTTCAGCTACTGTGCAGATAATAGCTGTTTCAATTACTTTTATTTGAATATCGCTTGTTTAGCAGCTTCTATTCTTGATTTCTTCAGCTTGAAGAAATACCGCGAACTTTATGCAGAATTTAGTAAGCTTACAACATTATTTTAATTTAAGAACTCTCTTATTCAAAATAAAGCCATAACGTCAGCTGTAATACAAAAGTAATAAAGCTTGACACTGCTTATTGTGGTATATTTTTGCTACTATCTGGCTTATGTGTTGGCTGGGAAGCGCTCAGCAAGTTGGTTGGACCCTGGTTCAGCACCCAAACAATGCCCTAAACGAACACTTACCCCTAGAAAAGTGATGGTCACTGTTTGGCGGTCTAACGCGGGTGTAATTCATCACAGCTTCTTGCCAAACAGGACAAGCATTACTGCAGATGAGAACTGTGAAGAACTGAACACAATGATGGAGAAGCTCGCACGTCTCCAACCAGCTTTGGTCAATCGTTCGGCTCCACTCTGCACGACAACGCGCGACCTCATACTGCACAGCAGACGGTCTCCAAGCTACAAGATTTGGGGTTGGAAGTCATCCGTTGAACTCACCAGACCTTGCGCCTACAGACTTCTACTTTTTCCAGAATTTGGATAACTTCTTGGCGGGAAAAAAATCAATACCCGAGAGGCAGCACAAAATGGCTTTGAAGAATTTGTTGCCTCCCTTCCAGCTGATTTCTTCAAGAAAGGCATCAGCAAGCTACCAATGCGTTCATTTATTTCGTGAAAAACGGCAATTTCATAGGTAAAGACCTAATAAGTACTTAAATGTTTTGACGTAAAAACTTAAAATGGGGTAAGTATTTATTTATTTCAATTACAACATTCTATTTGTAAAGCAAGTAGGTAAAATGTAAGGATTTTAAGTTGTAAACAATGGGTGTTGGCAGTGGAGTACCAGGTGACAAAGTTTTCATTATAACTGTATCATCTATGGACGAAATGGAGAGCCTTGGACTTTGACCAGCTGTGAGCGTCTCCTGGTTAATGATAACGATTATACTTATTAGTTTGTTCATAACTTACGTGCTCGTTATATTACACTCTTAACAGATTCACAAAACATTTGCTTAAAAAAATCCATGAAAATAAATAACATGAGCACGCTGTGTATTTAATCGAAGTCAATAAAAAATTATGTCATTAATATAAAGCGTGGAACACAATAAAGTCACTCTAGATAGATAAAATATAATGAGTAATACTGTAATTGGTTTTGTATGTCCATAATTGGAGGTTTAATATTATTGTACTTTTATCTCCAAAATGATCTGTCGGATATCAGGGACAAGCCATTTGTTCGGTCATGATGATGGTTTGCTGACTTTTCCACATTAAAGTAATCGCCACGTGTCCTCGCGTCGAGCGAGTGCAGCGAACTTATTGTACTGTTTTGGAGCCAGACGACGACGTGCAACGATTAAGCCTACGTAAGGGCAAAATCTTGTCTGCGTTAAGGAGGTGCTATCATTCTTGAAAAACAAATACCTACCTAAAATGTTTTGCAATAACTATGTATTTGATTCATCTATTTAATAATTACGTCTTTGTTTGCGACTGATGATCGTAACAAAGTAAAACTGTTATTATTTCGCTATGTACGTTTTAAGGGACAGAAAAATAAAGAGGATAGGTGTGCATAAAACTGCAAAGGATTTGCAAGACACGTTGGAGGCGCTAAAAGCATGTGAATTGTTGATATGACAAAGGTTCAGCCGATAACGTTCGATAACAATAATAATGAAAAGTTTAAGTACTTATATTTCCATCACAATAAGCGCTTTGTCGCCTCAGTCGATTTATGCAAGGCAACTTGATCATATTGACGTTACAAAACGTTTCAAAGACGTTTTGGTAGAGTATTGTTTGGTGCAGGAGAAGGGTGGTGTGCAGGATCGTGCGAAAGTTATTTTCTGAAAAGCGATCACTGTTACAGCGGTAACTTAAATTTTTCTCATTGGGTTTTCTACTTAGCATATACAGAGGATTTGCGGCTGTGTTGCCCAACAGTAGAGCCTCAATTAAAGAAAGATTTGTTCCTCACTTCAACGTACAAATGATTTAAGATTGAGATTGTGAGATAAGACAGTTCTGTCGCAGATAGATCTTAAGTACTTTAATAGTAGGTAGTAAATTAACTGGAAATAAATTTCTCTATTTTACTTTATTTGAAACGTACCTACCTACATCTGAGGCAACCAAATTGTCCGTGTGTTCTGGACTCTATTTAGATTACTAACTGTTAAGGTGTATTCATAGCCCTTATATTATTCTTTTGAAAGTTTATTTTTAGTCTGTGTTTGCGTTGCCTAGTTACTATGTATTTTGTTGTTGACTTGATTCTGTTTGTCTTTATAGTATTTTTCCTCGATCATTAAATCATAGAATTATAAATGTGTTTATTATTCTTCTGTGATAAATGCACAGCCTCAACATGGTAGCAGAGCTATTAAATTAACTTTAAATACTATAAAAATATATTGAAAAGCAATTTCCCCAAAAATATGAATATGTCAACGAATTTTAAAATTGACATCGGCCATTTGGTAGGTCAAGAAAATTGGCAAACCTGGCGCTACAAGGTAATGCAATTATTAAGAGGAAGCATAGGAGGACTGGATGCAGTTGAGGGAAAACTCAAGAAGCCTGTCTTACCTGAAAATGCAACCTCAGAACAAGTTGCAAAACATAGGGAAGAACTACAATAGCATTGCTATTGCTCACTGCAAACATGTCAGACAAGACCCTACAAAAAGTTATGAGACTAGAGACATCAAAAGAGGTATGGGATGAGCTCCATCGTCTATTTGACCGCTCAACGGACGACAAAACTTACACCTACTCTCTAGAATTCTTTCACTATTGCAAAGATCCGCAGCACGACATTGCGACACATATTTCGAAAATCAAGAATTTGTGGCACAACTTGACAGTAGAGTTGATGAAGGAATATAAGTGTGAATTACCAGAAGTTTTACTTATTTGTAAAATCTTAGATACACTACCAGAAACCTACTTTCCATTCAAGTCAAGCTGGTTACTTTTGTCAAAAGCTGATCGTAATATTGAGAATTTAACAGTGCAGTTATGCAACTTTGAAAAGTCTCTAACTAATCAGGCTGGCTTAACGTCGACTGAAGCATTTGCAACACAAATTAGCAATAAAACTAAATTTATCAATAAAAAGTGCGGCTATTGCGGTAAATTAGGCCATAAAGTCAAGAAATGTCATAAATGGATATCAGATGGTAGACCACCCAAACCTTCAACGCTCACAACAAGCCAAGGCAAAATTAACACTCTCCTGATGTATGCTGATTCTGTTCAAGAGCTTAATGCTGTATCTAACAGTGACGATGACAGTTGGTATGTAGACAATGCTGCAACTAACCATGTCACACATCGGAGAGATTTCTTTACAACTTTCCAAAGTTGTACCTGCAATTATTCCTTGACGACTGCAAATGGTGCTATAGTTGGAGCTCTTGGAAAAGGGACTGTACATCTGACAGCTTTTGTTGATCAAATAAAGCAAGACATTATACTTAATGACGTTTGGTATGTACCCGAAATTAAAAAGAACTTGTTCTCAGTTCTGGCAGCACAAGATAAATTACAAAACAGTGTCTTCATATCTGAAAGAGAAATCTGTCATTTGAAGGTAAACGGACAAATCTCCCTAGAAGGAAAACGCTCAAAGAATGGAGGTCTTTATAAACTCAATGCAAAAACTTTGATTTCCTCCACTTCAGAAGCGAATGTTTTGTCCAGCCTCCAACTTTATCATGAAAGTTTTGCTCACCAGAATAAAAGACATTTCAAGAAGGTTATCGAACAAGAACTTGGTATTAAAGTACCACTGGATTCTGAATTATGCACTGGATGCATCTATGGCAAGACTCATAGACAGAAATTCGGAACAAGAGTGAGATCTAAGGAACCTGGAGAAATACTAAACGCAGATGTTTGTAGGCCGTTCCCATGCTCCTTTAGCAAGTACAAATATTTCGTTCTCTTCAAAGATGACTTCACTAAATATCGCTTTGTTTACTTCCTAAGACACAAATCTGAAGTTTGTGAGAAGCTCAAACAAGTTTTACAAGAGTGTAAGACTGCTGGTCATACAGTCAAAGAACTACTTAGCGACAATGGAGGCGAGTTTGATAATGAGAATGTCAGAAAAATACTGCAAACTGCTGGTGTAAAGCAACGCTTGACTATGCCCTATACTCCACAGCAGAATGGGTCAAGTGAAAGGGACAACAGAACGTTGGTAGAAGCTGCACGCAGTATGATGCACTCTCATGAAGAATTACCTGTCAGTTGCTGGTCTGAACTAGTGAACGCAGCCGCTTACATCCTTAACAGAACAGGACCTGCAGGCGTTGATTGTAAGTCACCTTTTGAACTATGGCTAAATAGAAAACCGTCCATAAAACATTTGAGAGTAATTGGATGTGAATGCTACGCCCATGTACCTAAACAAAAGCGTACTAAGCTTTCAAAAAGGCTCAAAAATGTATCTTGATCGGCTATGAAGGTGATGATGGATACCGTTTACTAAGCTTCGATAAATATGGAAAACCAACACTTATTAGATCCAGAGATGTGATTTTTAATGAATTACCTATAGAATCTATCGGAATTGAAATGGAAGATGAGAAAATGGATGAAACTGAAACAGAAGTTACATTATCCATGACATCCGGAAATCAGCAAATGTCTGATGCAAGGGAGGAAGTGCACAATGACTTTGACGAACAGCATGTGTCTATTGATGTGCCACAGACATTTCCTGACTCATCAAATGGAAATACTCCTGAGTTTCCCGAAGCTGAAAGTTACGAAACGCCATATCAGTCTGAAACTGAATCAGAGAGCCCTATTATAGAGCAAAATGTCCGATCTCTTCGCGACAAAAGCTTATTAAGAAAACCCTTGAGATTTGACGACTACATTATGAACATAAGTTCATATATAGAACCACAAACATACAAAGAGGCTATTAAGAGCCCTCAATGCGACGAATGGTCCAAAGTGATGAATAACGAGATAAAATCCCTCGCTGACACGAAAACCTGGACACTGGCCGATCTACCAAAAGGTCGAAAACCAATATCATGCAAATGGGTTTACAAAGTCAAGACGAATGCAGATGGTACCCTCGATAAATTCAAAGCTCGACTCGTAGCGAGAGGCTATACACAAAAAGAAGGGATTGACTACTTCGAAACCTTTAGCCTGGTTGCTAAGTTGGCCACAGTGAGATTAATTCTTAACATAGCTGCTTAACGAAGACTTGACTCTTACACAATTCGATGTCGCAACAGCCTTTCTTAATGGCTCACTAGATGAAGAAATCTATATGACCCAACCAGAAGGATATAGCGATGGTACGAAAAAAGTGTGTAGAGTTAAAAGAAGTCTTTATGGGCTTAAACAAGCGCCACGCTGCTGGAATAGATGCATTGTGGATTATCTAAAAAGTATCGGATTCAAACAATGTGAGAATGATCCTTGTCTATTTGTTCGACAAAAACAAAAGAATAAAATTATTCTGGCGTTGTATGTTGACGACGGCTTAGTAACCTCTTCAGATCCTAAAGAATCTGAAAGATTTCTAAATGAACTCAAAAGAAGATTTAAGATAACAACTAAACCTGCATCATATTACTTGGGCTTAGAGATTCTCAAAGAGGATGACAGTTCCATTAAACTTACACAAAAGATGGAGTACTATCACCAGACTTAAGTGAGGATGACGTCAAGTTTCCTTATCGAGAAGCTGTTGGTGCCCAGACATATTTGATGACTCGAACGCGTCCTGATCTATCATACGCTATCAGCGTTGTTTCTCGAAATCTAGAAAGTCCTTCTAAGGATGATGTACAGAAAGTTAAACGAATCTTCAGATATATTAAAGGCACCTTAGATTATAGTGTCATATATAAAAAAGGCGACAAACGTCTTATATGTTATAGTGACTCTGATCATGGAGGAGATTCCACGACCGGACGTTCCACTTCTGGCATTCTATGTACATACTCTCAAGGTACAATATGCTGGGCCAGTCGAAGGCAAACATGTGTAGCTATCTCAAGCACAGAAGCAGAACTAGTGGCTGCTAGTGAAACTGCTCGGGAGATGATATGGCTTAAGAGACTGATTAGTGAAGTTACCGAGATCAAAGAGACGCCGACGCTATACGTAGACAACGATGCGTGCATCAAAATTGCCCAAAATCCAATAGTATGCAAACGCACAAAACATATAAGTCTGCGGCATTTCTATATCAGGGAACTAGTTAATGAGAATGAAGTCTCGGTCAAATATGTTCCTACTGAACATCAGTGCGCAGACATCCTGACGAAAGCTGTTCACCGACCAAGGCTTTTGGTCATATTAAGCAAGCTGGGCATTTAATAAAACTATCAAAAAGGGAGGATGTTAAGGTGTATTCATAGCCCTTATATTATTCTTTTGAAAGTTTATTTTTAGTCTGTGTTTGCGTTGCCTAGTTACTATGTATTTTGTTGTGGACTTGATTCTGTTTGCTTTATAGTATTTTTCCTCGATCATTAAATCATAGAATGGGGAGTTTTCTGACAGCTCATTAAAAAAACAAAACTGTACAAAATTGGTACAAAAGGCTTAGATAGATGGCGCTTTACAAAAGGCGAAGGCGAAGAATTTATTCCACACTGCGTTTTTAAAAGTAAAATAAATTAATTGAAGTCTGTATCAGAAATTGAACGTATAAATAACCATAGATGGTAGATACCACGTTCCTACATTATAGTATACAGACTTAACGCCTTCGGCTTTTTTAAAGTGCCATCTATAGAGGTTTTTTGAACAAATTTTTATGAGCTGTCAGAAAACTCCCCATTATAAATGTGTTTATTATTCTTCTGTGATAAATGCACAGCCTCAACACTAACTTCACCGAATAACTATTCTGAAGTGGCGGTACGATATTGTCATCAAATCACCTTATTGTATCAGGACAACCTGAATCAGCGAATGCTGAATGAATGTCAATGCGCCAATTACGAATAGCTGCCAAATGAAATGGCATACTTAAGGTGAACCAATCCAGGGTTTTCCCTTCTTCCTTCTTAGCTTCTCAACAATTACCTCATTTGACTTATTTGTATATTTGATTATAAATGGTTAACAAAATCTCGGAAAGGTCGACGGTATTTTAAAAGTTCCGAATAGCAAATCGACGAAATGTAGGTACCTAAATAAAAAACAATATTCCAGTTACGCATTATTTATTAAATCATTTAAAATAAATGTAGTGAATCTTCAATTCAAAAAAGACTTTAGAACTAAGGGTCTGTTGAGCTATCTTTCTTATTCTTGTGTTTCTTTTCCTTCTCCATTTTGAATACTGCCAAGCAGTAGCCCTTTACGATGGACTCACCAGTATCTGTCACGAAGATTTCACCTTCCATTCGACCCTTTTCAAAGGGCCAAACATTGCTGAAGCCTTCCGTGTTCATTGTCATGTTGAGGAACTTGTATTCTTTCTGTAATGAAGTTCTTATTTATAGTGCATTCGGAATTCAGAAAATACTGAGATCATAGCCACGCCACGGCCAATTAGAATGCTTAAAACTTTAAATATATTATAAGTTTTGTATAGAGTCAGTTTCTCGTCCTAAGCCTTTGTGTTGTTATCTTCAACCTCATCTTGAGTTCAAATCGTGCTGCGATGGAGGTCTAGTGTGGCTGTACCTAGTCTTCGATTTTAAAAGAGACTGTCAGTATCAGACTATATTCCGAAGTTCATCTCGTAATCTTCCCTTGCAGATGTTTGACCTCACTACAGTCAGCAAGAAGACCTACTTAAATATTCTTAGTCTCAAAGTGTTCATTCCTACACGTAACTTCGTTGTCAAACCAAACCGTGCTTTGTGCTCTTTCTGAGATTTCAAGATCGTGACCATAGCGTATAAGTAGTTACAATATAGCCTTCAATTTTATACACTGGATTTGTACCCACCTAACTAGACTTTCATTGATAAATAAAATCAGGAAATAAATACAATATCTTTTGAAATTTTAGTTTTCCTTTACATTTTAAGGTATCTCTCATATTTTTTTCGAATATAAACACTACAATTACAATATCGCAAAAATGCTTTCACTTATCACAAAAAAATTTGCTTATGAATATGTAATTATGCTCTAATACCAGAAAACCCTGTATAATTTTGTGCACATAGCAAATGGTTTGACAACGTAGACTTGTTTTTAACATTACACTAAATACAACCAATGTTCAATCTACGTTGAAGATTTGATGTAAGTATTTAGTGTAATGTTAACTGATAAATGAATTACATTTTTATTTTGCATACAGGGTGACTGGAGACTTTAGATAATAAAGGAGAGCACTCTGTACTCGATTCTGGTCATAAGTATGTAATAAAAGCAAGTACTTAATTTTTCACTAGAATTCCCTATAAATAAATAAAGTTTAGTTTCTATCTAATTTACTTACGCCTGAGTCACTCGCGTCACGTGACCTGGCACGCGGATCGCTGCTAACGCTAGTGTAACCATGCGTTGCGTAATGAATTCTTTAACTTTTGGTTTAATTTACTCAGTAAAAAATAAATATTTATTAAGCTATTGCATAGCTTCTATCGCGGGCCTTGAGCGTGGGGACCGAATCCAGAAATTCCGTAACGAAAAAAACTAACACCCCCCATCCTTCGAGTCTTCTCACGGGCCTTCAGGGGCACGGAGGAGTCCACTATGGAGCTTTGGCTCCCTGTGGAGGTGTCTTGCGCGACCCAATGATTTGGGCCTGTCCTTGGCTGATGTTTGTTCAACATATGTAGGTTCATTCTTTTTTTTTTTTTTTTTTTTTTTTCTTTTTATATTTATATTTTTACTTTAATTTGTTTTGGAGGCAAATATCTTTTTTTATAATTATTTAGGTATAAACGTCAGTTTGAGCTGGGAGTAGAAGTTCTCTTTGATACATTTTGGCATCTGGTGGTCTTGCGTGAAGAGGGGCGATCCCTTGAAGGTGGACTAATGATGAGGCATCAGCGCGTGCGAACATCGCTTTTGCGAGCCGTTGAATAAAGGTGTCGATACTTTCAACTTTGAGGTCCCTTTGTATGGTGGTGTTGCGGACAAATCGTGGGGCTTTCAATATACGGCGAAGAGAGGCTGATTGTTGGCTGCGTATAGTTTTCTTTGTGCTTTCGCTAGCCAGCACATACCATCCGACCGGCACAGCGGTGATACTTTGATTTCATAACTTTACATGCGGGCTTTAATAAACAATCAGCGCCATCTACTAGGAACTTGTGGAACTTCATATTAGATCAAACATTACTGCATTAATAAAATAAATAAATAATTATAATTGCATAAGTTGATAAAAAATGCTATGCAATAGCTTTACCGCGGCAGTCTCCGAGGGCCACACGTCTTTTTTTTATTATTTTAAATTTTGTCTTCATGTATGACCCACCAGTCACCCTGTAGGTATACCTAGCTGTAAGTTTTCCAAAAATAAATAAACGAACCGGGGGAGCAGGGCACACGACGCCGGTCTTCTTGATCATTCCACCGATGTACGGCTCCTTGTTGATCAGGTCGCAGATCTTGAACGTCACGTCTATGAACGACGGACGATACTCGTTGTGCAGGTACTCATAGAACTTGTAGTGTATCTGAAATTAAACCATTGCTTAGTCACTAATACCTATATCAGTTCTTTCGTACTTACGACGAATGACATCCTAGCCCAGTTTTTCTATAACGAATTTTTGAGTAAATAACTGAAAAAATGAGCTAAATAAAAATCACCCGACCAGGACTCGAACCTGGGACCTCTCGTTTGCTCTTCCACTGAGCTACCGGGGTCTGGTGGGAAGCTTCAAAATTACTTAGCACATATTTGTTTTTACGTTATATTGCTAACTTTTTTTCTGGAGCATTTTCTGGAGCATCGTCGTAAGGTTGCTTGTTTGACAGTATTTTATCGGCTACATTTTGGTGAGTGTGCGAGTGCTCTTTTTGACCAAATTGAACCCACCCCTTTTTACCACCGGACTACCAGACGCAGACAGAACTTCCATCCGTATATAGTGGATATACCAAGAAGTCGAACAAAACGCTTCGATAGTTCCTTTTTGGTACGGATTGCCAAGGTGTGGAACAATCTGCCTGCGTCTGTTTTTCCTGACCACTACAGTCCTGGAACTTTTAAGTGTCGAGTGAATAGGTTTCTCGTGGATGGACGTGTAACACCATAGTCTTCATGCGCACTTTCCATCAGGTGGCATGGAAGACAAACGTCCTATCCTTACAATATAAAAAAAAAAAATAAAAAAAAAAAAACTCCATCTAATGGTATAGCTTTGCAGCTAAGACGACCTGACACCAATTTTTTTTCAGAAATTTTGCATTCCAGTTAAAGTGAATCATTGCAATGTTTAATAATATTTTTAAGTTTATGCATTTAAAATGCTCAATTATTCTTAAATAACTGAAAAAATGTGCCAAATAAAAATGGTGATTTTATTAGACTGTTTGAGTAGGTATTTATATTATGAACACCAGCAGGTACATACTGGTAGCTAAAGTAAATATTTATTGATTATGATTCATCTAGATCAGGGTTTCCTAAACTTTTCAATATCGTTACCCCTGTGACTTATAATGACATCAGATTTTACCCCCTTCGTATACAGGGTGACTGGTGACAAATTTAAGATACTGAAGGAGAGCACTCTGTACTCGATTCTGGTCATAATTATGTAATAAAAGTAGGTACTTAATTTTTCACTAGAATTTTCTATAAATAAATAAAGTTTTGTTACTATTTACTTTACTTACGCCTGAGTCAATTGCGGCACGTGCGTGACCTGGAACATAACTTAGGCCATAATAAAAATTTGCACACCGTTGCACGGTTAAGTATGCTGCACTTTAATAACCTTAAGACCATGTATGTATCTACCATATTTAGCAAATAAATACTTTTTCTTTCTTTCTATCTATGTTTTTTTTTTCATTGTTATGGGGAGGTGCAGGTACAAAAATAATTCTTAAGTCTTTTAAACTCAGCTGCGCTTGAGCCGCTGTTAATTTCGCTTCACATACCGCTTGCATTTTATGTTGGTTTGGCGTATATTCTGTTTACGAGACCCCCAATAAAAAAAATCTAAGGGATTTAAGCCACCAAGGTGACCACCAAGATCAGCCCAGATCACCCAATTCACTTTTTTGGGGATTCCACTGCCAAAAGCATTATAAAAACTGCAAACAAGTTTATCTATTTAATACCGGAGGCAGCTTTACTGGTCGTATTACACACCATGAGCTTATTTTAAACATGTGTTGTGACCGATCTTCTCTCGTCTCGTAAAGATTCTCTAGCTGCCAGCTGTGAATGTTATGAAGGTTCAGATACCTACCACTTCTACATTGCGACACGTCGCTCCATAAGACTACATTAAAAAAGTCGGGATTTTCTCTGGGTTTTTTTTCCAACATTCCCTTCATTACCCCTTTAGTATTGTTGTTTTACCCCCGCGGGGGTAACTACCCCCAGGTTAGGAACCCAGGATTTAGACTTTACAATTTTAATCGTTCATACAAAAGACTTACCGACACATTGTTGCCCCAGGTGTGTTTGTTCTCGCCGGCGATGTTCACGAACCATCCGGTACGGCGGCTGTACCTCTTCACCTCCATGAGTGCATATTTTAAATATTTCTCGTTCACGTAAGTAATGGTGGCTTGTTCGGGGATGACGTAAAAACCCTGGCACGAAATAAGTTTATTTAATTGTACCTATTTATTTATTAGAAAATCATAGCATCCAGCTTTACAGAATAATTCCATTGCGATGATACTGTCAAGATTTACACACAATTAACGCAAACACATTATACGAAGTTTTACTTATGAAGATTCATGGAGATTTATGTCCCAAAATATCATCGTCGAGCACACAACCTTTATCTTAAACACAATTATCAAATTTGGGGTTAAAAAAAATAAGTATTTCCTTATTTATCCTACTTAATTTCCTGGATGACCGCCGACTATGCATTTCACACGATGACTTCCTTGCTTCAGATGGCACGTAAAGCAGTCGGTCTCGGATGCTGTATACCTACTTGTATACAGTAATCGTTAAGCCATTTCGGCACCCTGATTCTGACATGCACCAACATGGATCGAATATAACTGTTTATAGCTTGTAAAAAATGACCAAATCTATGTTACAATTTGAGCCATCGCTCGATTCGGCGCTAGTATCGGTTTCGGGAGTGCGAAAATTCTTGAGATCGAGTTGATTTGATTCTCGATCGCGTCGGGAGTAAGGCCAGGTCCAGCTTGGTGGCTAACAGCCTAAGCCTCCTCGTCACACAAGGGAGACTCATAGCCCTGCAGTGGGCTATCTTCTATACTTATAATAAATCTGTAGAGAGGTCAATTCTGTACATGAAATATATTTTCAAAATAACTATCAGGGGGTGATTATTGATCGATACTGATGCCAAAAATGCAATCAGTAAAATTTTTGTCTGTCTGTCTGTCTGTATGTTCCTTATAGAAACAAAAACTACTCGACGGATTTTAACGAAACTTGGTAAAATTATTCTTCATACTTCTGGGCAGGTTATAGTATACTTATTATCACGCTACAATCAATAGGAGCAGAGCAGTGAAGGGAAATGTTGGAAAAACGGGAGAAGTTACTTCATTTTTTAAGCTTCCGTCGCGTGTGCAGCCTTAATGGTTAAAGCTACATAAAAATCATGTATGACAGAAATATTCTTCATAAAATTATATAAAAAATATCCCACAACAGTATATGTCTATATTTTATGGTTAACTCACAATAACACGTGTAAATCCCGATATCTTAGCAGTTCAGAGCTTTCTGATTATATTTGTTTACTCTTACGTTTATAATACTCTCACTCATACCTAATTAAAAAAAAAATAACATTAACATTATAACCATAAAAAAAGAATCATAGAAATCGGTATAGAAACACCAAACTTATACATGAAATACGCTAATAGCCCATCGCGCGTGAATACTGAATGATATAAGGATTATTTTTGCGTAACGGTTGCCGCGCTCGACGCGGCTCGCGGCGGTAGGGTATAAAAAGGCGGGAGGCGAGCGCAAGCTTTTGCGCGATTTAATATAGGTAGGTACAGAAGGAACAAGCGTTACATTACCTGTCAAATTTCCCCAACCAATTTTAATTTATTTATCGAGGGCATAGAGTTCAAATTCAAGTAAAAAATTTTGACTGATTTGTAACGCTTGATGCACTGCCTTCTGTACATACAGAGATAAACTGGAAATCAAGGTTTTGTTTATTTCATGATCGTTTCTGCCTCTTGGAAGTCAGAAACCGTAGATTTCTTCGGAATAAAAAGTAACGTACGTTACTTTTTATTAACGTATGTTACTTTTTATTCCGAATTTTTATTCCTTTATAAGTATACCAAATAACATTAATATTGGCTTAGCCGTTTGGCAGTGAAAAGCAGCCATACATAACTATAGGTAGTATTGTATGTACACTGATAATGGCTGGATGGATGGATTTTTGCTATTCTTTCACGCAAAAACTACTTAGCTTTACCTAGAATAACAATAAGCTAAGTATAATTAATGAAGATATTGCATGGATTAAGTAAAATTGAAGGCATGAAATAAAGCACTTTTTAACCGGATTAATGGCGTATAATTTATATTTTACATTTTAACTCAACGTTTCGGTGTCTTTGCAGACCCCGTGGTCACGAGCGACTGTTAAAATTTAAAATGTAAATATACGCGATAAATCCGGTTAAAAAGTGTTTTATTTCATAGTCATACATAATAGTCAACGCGAAAACTTAAGACAATATTAAAATTTAAGGCACTTTGGCACCCGATTTGTTTATAACGCTATGTGCCTTTGTAATGTACCTAATAGATAGTTACCTACCTATGTTTGTGGTTAGGAGTTATACATATTATATGGGCAAAGATTCTTCATTTTTGTTTTTGTTATTAAAGATAGTTAGGACCTTGGAGAAGAAAATAACCTACTCGAAATACTAATTCAATACATACGAAGTCGCGGGCATCGTCTATGTAATAAGTATACCTACCTACCTATACTTTTTACAAAACCTAGGTGAAACTGCGGATCACTGCTTTGTTGTAACAGTTTTTGAAGTAATTCTGTCTGTTTATCTATCAGTAACGCTTTCACAGCTAAACTACTGAGTCGATTTTGACGAAATTTAGAATAAGGTAAGTTTTAACTTCAAGGAGGATATAATAATAGTATTTATCCAACTCTAATAAACGGTATCCACGCGGACGAAGTTGCGGGTCACAGCTAGTATTACAAAAAGTTGTGATGTTGATTACTCAGATTTGAACTCTACTAAAGTGTACATTTGACAGTTCCTTCCGGAGAATTGACAGCGGTTCATGATCTACGATTAAGAAAGTTTTCACAATAGGTACTGGCCTTAATTGCCTAATTTAATGTTGGACAGTTCGTAAATAAATCTAACCAAATCTTGAAAACATAACATAGAAGTTGTTTGTAAGTTTTTACATAACTTTACGCCTGTATCCCTCATGGGGTA
This sequence comes from Stenoptilia bipunctidactyla, assembly GCA_944452665.1. NCBI lineage: Eukaryota > Metazoa > Arthropoda > Insecta > Lepidoptera > Pterophoridae > Stenoptilia > Stenoptilia bipunctidactyla. Next base: position 1,528,847 of record OX101732.1, read on the forward strand.
GGCAGAACTCCAGAGGTTATCATCAGATGTCATGTTTGACTTTGGAGGTATTATAATGATGAATATAAACTATTGCAATGACAGGGGGTCAGCCTATCGCCCACAAAAACTCCAATAAAACCTCTGTCCCCTTACTGAATTTTACAGATTGCCCGGGGAGAGAAGCAGCTATGTGTTTCTTTCGGTCCCAGTCCAGCATGTTTTTTTTGAAGTTTTTATTGTAACAAATTGTTAAGAAATTAGTTCGTACTCACGCTGATGCCAGTCAGAATTACCAGCACTAGTATCACCGTTGGCGAGGTCATGACGGACTTACATGGGATACCGTTTAGTTCGGGTTTTATATTAAATAGGTATTTAACATCATCGGTAAATTGATAGGCAGTTAGGTAAATAGAAAATTGATACGTAGTTAAAAATACATTAGTACAAGATATGAATCTAATTTTTTTTTATTAGGTAGGTACAGTCAGCTACAAAAGTTGATTAACGCATTGAAAGTCGTTTTTCACCATATTGTGTATAGTTTTAATAATAGAACATAGAAGTTAGTCAATATAAGTAGTTATTTAGGCACAATATGGTGAAAAACGACTTTGAAAATTTCAATGTGTTAATAAACTTTTGTAGCTGACTGTACGTACTTATGCCTACGTACCTAATTGGTGGAGGCATAAAGTCAATATTCGAATTCATTTGAAGTTTATTTATTCTATTTTAGTTTAAAAAAAAACTCAGTCACTGACATTTTTATAGAGAAATAATAAGTCCAGCCACAGAATATATTTTTTTGGCCACGTGATCAAGCTTCTATTTTCATAACTTAGCCACGAGACAATAACTGTTGCGAAAAATGTGTCTTGAAGCAATTTATACTATAATTATAACATAATAATTTATACTTAGTTATATATTCATTAACATTGCGATGAAAAATATTTTGCGACAAGAAGGGCTCCCGTTCCGGTAGACGTAGTCGGCACGGTTAGGTGCGACGACGAGCGCAGCGAGGAGGAGCTGTTAGGTTGCATATAGTTATACACGTGCGCGAGCCGAGCGAGCGAAGCGAGCGGTGCCGCGGCAGCGGCCGGCGAAGCGCCATAAACCCAAGAGCATTTTTAAATAACCCCGACGCCCCGAACCTGCGACGTTGTTTGTGGCACGGATTGTGGCTGACATAGTAATTTAGAAGGCAACTTAGATTTTTAGAGCGGAATAATGCTATTTAAAAGAAGTCTGTTTAATTAGCACCCATTTTTATACTTCTTTTCAAAGAAATTGAACATAGGTACTTATTTATTTCTACATGCGAGGGCGGGTCAATAAGTCCGTGACTTTTGGAATAAAACACAGATTTTTTGATAAATAAATCATTTTATTTTTCAACGTAGTCTCCCTTCAGCTCTATACACTTTGTCCAACGCTTCTCCAATTTTTTATCCCTTCCAAAAAATATGATTTGTCGAGGTCCTCAAAATAGGCCTTTGTTTGCGAGATGATTTCTTCATTGGAGTCAAATCTTTTTCCACCAAGCCATTTCTTCAGGTTTGGGAACAAGAAGTAGTCACTCGGAGCCAAATCTGGCTGACTTATTGAAAAGAATGGAATATTTGGCATCGGTAAACTAGATATTCAGAGTATGGATTTCTGTGGCAGCGCCTATAGAGCTAGAAGAAGTGAAATGATAATTTAATGATGTTAGCATTATTAAGAGAGTTATCATTCTTAGATTTACCGATACCTAAAGTTCTAAGAAATTTCGAAACTAGCTAAATCGCCGTTGGAAACTGATTTGTAAATATGGCGTCGTTGTGCATACATTCCTTTCTTAATATTTGTATCACATATTTATACGTATAGTTTAAACCTACAGTGTCTGCTTATGAGAGATAGGTAGGTACATAACGTTATCACGAACGGGCCTGTTCAGTCAATAGCAGTCTGTTGTTACGGTATTCATTCTCCGTGTAATCTTTTCGTCTCAAGTACCGCAGTGTGTGAAGACAGAGGTTTGTGTGTTAAAAATGATGACGTATTATAAACCGGCCTAAAGTCGCTCAGCGGGCAATGAAAACGGCTGTACTTACACGAAGTATCCCTGCGTTATTGAATCAGAAATGAAGAGATTTGCATGGGTACCAAATCAACGACATAACCAGCGCATTGCAAAACTGAAGTGACAATAGGCAGAGCAATAAATTGTCGCTGGCACAATGAGGTTCCTGAGTGACGACCACGTACTCAGACCATGGTCATCATCAGCCAGGAGACGACCACAGCTGGACAAAAGCCTCCCAAAGTTCTCCACACCCGCTGTAAACATCCAGTGTCCCGTCGGCGATCCCCCTTGCATGCTTAATATTTACAATAATTCAACTTGGCCGCGTCTTTAAAATAAATGCCTACAGCGCGCGGTCTGTTCACATGTGATAGGGCTGCCCGCCTTCAGCATTTAAATTACATTTGCCTACTTCCATTTACAACAAATAAAATACTTTGTAAATTGAATAGGAAGTGTTCAACAAAATAATAAGTTTTGTGTTAAAAAACCATGTTTATTTTTGAATAAAAAATCGGTCTTATAAATTAGCGATCGAAAAATACTTGCGCCTCGACTGAGACGCACGAAAAAATGTAAGTATTATTAAATTTCATAGTATAAACAATCCGCATATTAACGTAAAGCTCAATCAACAATTGTTTCAGTATGCAGACACTCTTGACTGGCCGCATGCCGAGATCGAGCCGCGTAGGTATGGCTTGAGTTTCGTTCGTCTGTATGAAGTTGAATTACTGTAGATATCTGTACTCTGCTTACGCGCTGTCTCCCACCCAGTACGTCTTCGCCACTCGAGAACCTTAATGTTACCACCATTCGTCATATTAATATTCGTTGCACTTATGTTTATCAACACAGTGCCATATAGGCTTATAATACTCGTAGATACCTATGTTCATAGACTTGTGATACGAGAACGGATATCATATACAGTGGACCCCCGGTAATCCGGCCCCTGTCTAATCCGGCGCCCCCTATAATCCGACATGGACTATTATTTATTTTCGAATATTTTTTTTTATAATATTCTCTAATGCATGATTGAAGAAATTACAACATGTACGCACCATCATCATTGTGCTCGACGCGTAGATTATTGATTTGATTCTGACGGCTTTGTTTTAATTTACTACATGCAAGAGGATAGCGGTGCAGCCTAGCGTGTGTTCATTGTAGTAAACAATAAAAAAATTGTTTGTTAAAAACTTCGGACTAAAGGGGTACTCTATAATCCGACAAATTCGATAGTTCGACACTGCCCTGCAAAATGTTTGTCGGACTACCGGGGGTCCACTGTAATTACTTACCTATTAGGTATGCCTTTTTTTCATAACCATATGATCGATATGTCTGCCTCAGACGCCAGTGTGTTCCGTGTCTGGGTGTTTACTTATTTATGTATTTATATTCTTGGTTCCCCCTAGTTCGCTACATGGTATCCCATAACACAAGCTATGCTTACTTTGGGGCCATATAGTTGGTGTGATTGTGGGGATTTTAATGAGTCTTTCTACAATAAAGAAACAATAATAAAAACATTTCACTATACTCAAGTCATTTAATCAAAACCTCAAGTACATCACACACAACGTATCACAATATTAATAATATTAAGTTAAAGAAAATATAGATTATATCTATAAAAAAGAATGAGCAAAGTTTAATGACTGAAGTTGATAAATAAAATAGGTAAACCAATAAAAAAAACTAGTCCTTTGTTCATAAATGCGTATTTCTTTTACAAAAAATCGATTTAGGTACATCGCAAGTAAAATAAAAAAAAGGATTTATAAAAAAAGTAAAAAGGTTGATTTTTTCTGTAAATAATTCATTTATAAGTCTTACCGCTATTTGGAATTATAGTTCAATATCACATAAAATATGTAACAAAAATACTAACAATTTCTTTATGTTGTAAATATATTTAAAAAATAACCATCTTTTTGTATAAGGACAACGTCACGAGCCTTATTTTATTCTTTGCAACAGAATGTCTACAAATAATGATCAAGAACTAAAAATTGTATGTCAAATAAAAACATCAAGTTTCCTACAGTATTTCCTATATAGTTGTTGTTGTTGCTCCCATTTACTCTTTAAATCAGACAAAAAAACTAATTTATCTTCGTTTTGTGTTCTCTTTATCACGAAAATCACTGGGTTTATAACCAATATCGTAGCCATATCAATTACTTTCTCTTTTCTTTTAAAAAAATACATCTAACTACACTTAATTAACTCAACAAAACACTTGCGTTCCGAAAATCATAATTATATCTTAAATAACTAAGTATAAAATGGTAGAAAATAAATATTTCCAACAAATTATTGGCCTAGTGTACAGTCTCCCTTGTTTTTACATGTCAAAATGACATTGACATTGAGAGAACCCGATAGGAATGCAATTCGGAACACGACAAAGTGAGGGAAGAAGAGAAGACTAGTCTGCTTTCTTGGACTTGGCCTTGGCCTTGGCTTTGGTGGTTTTCTTCGAAGGGTAGATCACGAACAATAACAGCTGTGACCCGCAGAGTGCCAGGGCGACTAGATTTTGAAACTGAAACATAATAATAGGAAATTAATTTCTGAACTTGGTCTTGGAGTTAAAATAGTCAATATAAAGTTAATAAGTTTGCGGGCAATTTAAGTGATTAGCTTAATTAATCCAGCCAAATCAGACATTTGACCAAGGAAAAATTCGCATAGAACTGGAACTGAAAATTGGTAGGGACGTTAAATACACTATTATAAATAATGTGACAAAAGTCTCCTTCGAGAGCTTTCGCGAAAAATTAAAAACCCTAAAACTACTGTTACACATGCTCATTTCAAGCACGAAAGCATGCTTCAATCAAGCACTTACTCCGTAGTAGCATGTGTGTCGAAATGTTACTCAAAATTAGCACGCTCGTGAATCGATTTTTGAGTATGCTAACAACGGTGCGGGCATGCTAGTATCGATCAGTTGTTCATACTTAAATATATATACATACTTAAAACTAGCAGGATTATTGCTAGCACATGTAAACTGCTCCTAGGCATGTGAGCATACTAAATAGCAAGCTTTTAAGCATGTTATTTTTAGTGCTTGTGTAACAGTAGCTTTAATTTTGTATTTGGCCTTGAATAAAAAAAATAGAGATGCTGATCGAGGGAAATGATTATGTATATTATATTATATAGTATATTATGTATCCGTTTCTTTGTATCTGGGGCTAGAATGAATAAATAAATAAATAAATATTTCTGACACTCACACAACATTATCTAGCCCAAATTAAGTATCTTAAAGAACTTGTGTTATGGATACTAGATAACTGATATACTTAAGAAATATATAAACATACATATTGAATAAATACATATTTTTTTATTAGAATAAACTTAAATAAACATATAAACATCCATGACTTGACGACTAATATCTGTGTTCATCACACAAATATCGGCCGCCGCCGGGATTCGAACCCAGGACCTCTGGCATAGTAGGCAATGTATGTTACCGCTACACCAGTCAAATACTATCTATCTGTTTCTTCAATTCAATGAATGAAGAAACAGATAGTAATCACTCAATTTCAGATAGACATCGTATTAAAAAAGCACAAGATTTATTGAAAATAGCTTCACGGTACATAGAAATTCCATTCCTTGCAATCCAAAGTGACAGGTTTGTATTAAATGACAATGGCAGCTTTGACAGTAACAAAAATGTCAAAGATGGCGAAATGTAAAGACGACCCTGCATGCCGGTTGCCATTTACATTAAACTTTAACATTTTTGTGCGCCATTATTTAAGCTTGTTGTAATTTTTCGATATTATTATCGAAACCAGCATAATTTTAGCTACGTTGTGTTCTAGTGTTTATTAAATATTTCAATTTGGAAACATTGCCTTTACATTTTATTTATTTAACGTCTCTACCACTTTTCCGCTCTATGCAAGAGTTAAGACGGCAGTTTGTTTAGCAGTAGGTACTCAACCAGTGTTTACCTCATATTCATTACATAAAGGAATGAATAAATAAAGTTACCACTATGAATTTATTCCTGAGTATGGTGCCGTAGAGCAGCCAAGAGAACGTCACAACTGTACCGGACAAGATGATAGGGAACGGCATGCCCTCAGTACTCTTGTTCTTGATTATGTGTTTCTGGAACCAATACAAAAAAACATATGAGAACAAAAATTAGCAATGTTGATAGTAGATGTCTAGACTTTCCTATCAATATGGGTACGTGTTGCGAAAATGAAGAGACGGTAAGAATAGGCAAGTTGAGGTATTAACTATACTTTTTTATTGGTGACTTCCGGCAAATATCTCAATTATGATTGTCATGGAGCGTTATTGTGTGTTTTAATGCGAGATCGTATGAAATATAGAACTAAAAATTTGACATCTGTATAAAACCCATCTTATAGTGAGTCAATTATTGAGACCCAGATTAAGTGTGCATTTGAAAAAACTATTTCACGATCTTTATTCTGAAAAATTAAAAAAAAACTTAGTTCATCTTAATTACTGACGTAGCTACAACAACGGAGAATTATTAGTTCATAACGGGTTAAGGTCTTTGACCCACTATACTACACTATAATACGACTTTTGTTAAATTATTACAAAGAGAGCTTCAGTTGAATAAAATGCTCGGCTATTTTTAGTATTAGATATGCGTTTATCATGTAAACATATCGCTAAGGATGCGTCTACTGTACTACGGCCGAGATTTCTGTCATAGTCTACTTGATTTTGGCGTCGAGGTAAGCCTTTCTTAGAGATTAGATACTAGCGACTGATTGAAGTCTCCGATCAGTCGCTAGTAATCTCTAAGGAACTCTGCTGTGAAGCTCGATTTCGGTCCTCTTTTGAGTCTCCATCTAAAACTTATATATGCAAGTAGTGTTTAAGGGGCTACACACGGTTTTGCCGGCGGCTTGCGTCCGCGCTATCTACCCCACGGCACGAGACACTCTCCGCTCTTTATTCTCCGAGCACTTGGCTATCACTAAATGTGAGCACTGCATGCCGCGCGCGACCAAGCCGCGACTGTTGTGCCGCCGGGAAAATTGTCCGGCTTGCAACTTCTAAAGCCGCCGGCACGGACCCGGCGGGTTAGTTCTTTTAGTTAGTTGGACCTTTAGTGCAGTATTTTTTGCAAGTGACTGAACACGTGAACTATGCATACAAGCGGTGAAGCAATTAGGTATAAGCCAACTCAGGTAAAACCTAAGACTTTATCTGAGGATTACGTTTAATTAACTAAGTGAATAGGTCCTTCATAGCTAAGTTACCGACAAATATTAATGTAACGATTCGAAATTAGCATATTAGATCAAGTTGAACTGGGTAAGTCTTGTCCTAGTCTTGAACGAGGTGATTGTTTTTACACACAAAGGGCCGCATTATGAGAGAATGCGAAATGGAAACACGCAGACTGCGCTGAATCGCATTGTGTTTCCTACATTAAATTAATAAGGAATTTACAACATCAAAATCTTTTCTACAGTTGAGTTTTTTATCTTATTTAAATATAAATATTTTTATTACTCTTGTCTAATTAGTACATTGTAGTAAGTATCAAGTTATTTACATAGAAACAAAACTATATTCTCTAGCTAAGTAGGCCACAAAACGAAAATAAGAATTTTATCACGGGGCTGAGATGAGCAAGATACGCATGACCCTATCAGTAAAGGGTTGCATATCTCGAAAACATGAATGTGTTTCTTGTTTGCAGTGTGCGTAAGGGTTTTCAGAAGCCATTCTGATAACCCTCAACCAGCGCAGAGTGGTTTCGTAGCCTGATCTTCTGCAGTGGCTCGGTTGTTTTATAGGGTTTTAATGATTGTGACGGAAACGAGCTTTCCCGCTTTAACGAGCTGAAGTACTCATCCAACGGATTGACCATTTATCAACTGAACCACCATTACTTAGATACGTACAGGATGGAAACTAATTTGAGGTATTATCATTCTAGAAAGCAAGTCATTTCTGTGTACGAATGTTTAATCCTTGATCATGAAAAACCCCGAAAAGATTTGAGGGACTCAAAGTACCAGCAGACAGTACTGATGCATCTGAAATACTGTCTGCGTTTTCTATATTGACTATTTCACCATTTTACGCAACAGTGCACCCTTTTGGCGTCCAAGCGCAGAAACTAGTTTTGAAAGTGAACTTTGTCTTAAGTTCGTGCGTAGTTCCTTAAACGAGTTTTTAGGTGATATTTCTAAGAAACTTAAAATAATAATGACCTTTTGAAAGATAGAGCAAACAGGCGACACAGGTTTCATAAAGTTTATTTCGTTTTCATCGTTAAATAGAATGATGCTAGTAAAATAAAGATGTTATGTCTTTTTCAACTGAGTATGAAACCAATTAAACTTATAGTCCAGTGTCCGATTTGAGTAATTCAATCCTGGGCCGAATTTCTACGTAACTTTTAGTACAGAATGTCTTACTAATGTGTACTTTTAGTATAGAAGAATATCATCGCATCATTATGTGTATCTTTTTCTTTTGTAAACATTCTTATCTATTGTTTTTGTTCTGCATCAGTAAATATTCTTTACACACAAATTATTTCTTTTATTGCTCATTTATGTCATTCCAATATTTATTGAACGTAAATGTAACGTTTTATTTTTATTAGTTTCAGATATTCAAAATCTCAGCGAGAAGAATAGGAATTAATGTTGTGGTGGATTTCAATGGTAAATCTGCTTCTTGATACCAAGTGATATGATTGTAAATTTTATATTTTCTTTTTATTTTTCCAAAATAAATAAAGGAATTCCAAGAAAGCAAGTTATCAGTTTTTAGGGTGTTATCAGGCCAAGAGACGGACCGTCAATCGGTTTTTTCCGATCGCATTGGTCTAGTAAAAACTATCGATCGACGTCGACTAATCCATTGTATCATCGATCGACGATCGACCGATTGATATGGTAAAACCCTCATGAGTAGGTATGCCACTTTCCTTATCAATATCAATATCAAATTATAATCTTGCGGGTGGATGAATGTACCTACTCGTCCACGAAAAGAAGCTGTAATTTAAATTTCGCAGAAAGTTTGCAACAGAAACCTTTATATCCTAATAAGAGATATACAAATGTACAGTGTGTTAGGCTTCGGATTTCCGACACTTCACCCACGTACACTACGTTAAATTTTATCGACAAATTACTCTACAAAGGGGGGTTGCGCCCATCAGCCCTCTGAATGACGGCCATTTTAAAATTTAATATCTCGTACATCTACGAGTTCACTGAAACTTTTTTTTTTCACATTTTAATGTCGCCCCGATGCAAAAAAATGGTCTTATTTGAAAGACTATGATATTAATCAGCCGCAACCTGTGCCAAATTTTAGGATCATGGAAATTATTCACAAATCAAACAAAAATAGCACCTTTAAAGTTGAATCAGTAATTTAGGTGTACAAATGAAAAAACAAAATGACTTACTTACTCAATCTATCAATAAGATGTGTTCCAAATATGATTTGTCTTTTGTTCTAAGAATGTAGGTATAAAAAATAACAAAAACTTAAAAATATATTATTACTTCGAAGCATACGGGTTTTTAAACAAAAAGTTATAAACGGCCAATTAGAGACGATCCTGAAAGGTCAACATAATGTACGGAAGTGACATTTCGCCAAAACTACTATCTGTAAAAATATACAATATTTTATGAATTCAGTTTTTTTTTCTAGTTTTTTATTGAAATCATCTTTTACGTCAAGGCAGAAATAAAAAATATAGGAATGTCAGTGTAAATATGACTTAAATATGGCGTCGTCAGGCACTTGTGGTCATTGTCGATTCAAGTAGTTTATTGTACACAAAAAGTAACTAACAATTTAATTAACAGTTATTTTAAGTTTTTTCATAATGGTATTCCACAACTATTTTATTTGGCACAGGTGTTGGCCAGACGTCCATACTAAAATGAAACGTGTTATTTAACGTAGTATACGTGGGTGAAGTATCGGAAATCCGAAACCTAACACACTGCATACACAGGTAAAGATACAGTTCAAGTAAAAAAATAAAATTAGTATAAAAAAATAACAACTCACCAAACCGAACAGCGGCGACGCTATCAAGTAGAACATGAACGCTGTAATGATGAGCGCAAAGCGATCTTCCACCAGCTTCGGGTCCTCGTACTCCGTGTAGCCAATCATCACCGCCGTGAAGGCCGCAGCCAGTCCCATCTGGGCCCATACTTTGACCTTCTCAGCGGTGTATGTGAAGTATACCATCAGGTACAGTATGTTGATGGCTACACCGACAAGGTTGACTTGGATCATCTTGGGATCAGCCAGCATGAAGCCATATTTCAAATTAAGAACGCTCCTGCAATTGAAGATTTAAGTTGTATTCATTTGACGGCCTTCGTGGTGCAGGCGTATTATAAATTTCATCGAAATCAGTTGAGTACCTACTTCATTGAAAATTTCAAATTTTTGAAACAATATGTATGATTTCGGAGAATGACTACGTGGATGACATTATTAGTCGGCCAAAGTGTTCACGTGAACTCGTTTTTTTTAATGCTCTGCAGTCGTTGATTATTGATTACTTTTATTTCTATATTCTATAAATTAAGTATTTCATATTTAAGAAGTTGTTATGGAATCAAAGTTACGCGAGTAGATCTGCGGAGCTGCTGGTAGTTTGATATAGCGAGGCAAGGAACGTTCGTTCAAGTTGGCACCAAAATGGGTAATCTCTGAATATTAATGTGTCAATAATTTATTTTCACACAAGCACTTATATTAAGGACTTCAAAGTTTTAACAGAATCACCTGCATCTTAAACATGCAACATTACTGACACTTAAAAATAGTGCTTAGTCAGCATACATAGCTTACTATGCAAAAAAGGATAGAAGAGTAACTTCAAACAAAATATTGTCTTAAGTTTTCGCGATTCATACTATTAAATAAAACACTTTTTAACCGGATTTATCGCGTATATTTACATTTTAAATTTTTGACTCGACGTTTCGGTGTCTTTTCAGACCCCGTGGTCACGAGCGACTGAGGTGTCAAGCGTCGGATTGATAGATTGAAAAAAGTTATACATCATCATCTCCATCTGTTTCTCAGTCTTCGAGCGTAGCGTTCGGGATTGACACAAAACGAGCTGACAGTATCTTGAGTTACAGGTCGTGCAGCTTGCTGGATGTTAGATTTAATGTTTTTCAGGATAGGGTCCCATGTCGGTGATAGTTTCCAACCATCTTCTCTATTGAAATTAGGGTGTTTTTTAATTTCCATCGCTTCTCTGATCATTCTAGGAATGTAATGCTTCTCTCTAGATAAAATTTTATTATTACATTCCTAGCATTACATTCCTAGAATGATCAGAGAAGCGATGGAAATTAAAAAACACCCTAATTTCAATAGAGAAGATGGTTGGAAACTATCACCGACATGGGACCCTATCCTGAAAAACATTAAATCTAACATCCAGCAAGCTGCACGACCTGTAACTCAAGATACTGTCAGCTCGTTTTGTGTCAATCCCGAACGCTACGCTCGAAGACTGAGAAACAGATGGAGATGATGATGTATAACTTTTTTCAATCTATCAATCCGACGCTTGACACCTCAGTCGCTCGTGACCACGGGGTCTGAAAAGACACCGAAACGTCGAGTCAAAAATTTAAAATGTAAATATACGCGATAAATCCGGTTAAAAAGTGTTTTATTTAATAGTATGAATCGCGAAAACTTAAGACAATATTATGTGGACCAGTACGGACTGGAAAGTGCAAACAAAATCCGGCAGTTAGAGTGGTTAAAAAAAACGGCAATCACGACTGTTAACATCCTTGAATTTCTTGAAGAGATGTCGTGACAACGACCTTATCCCTGTGTGCGTAAGAATTTCACCAAAGAAAGACATCTGGGGAAGTGCCGACATTCTACGCCAAGCAAGCAAAAAGTTACTCATCAAATCCATCCAACAACACCGGTATGATACGTTTCAAATAGCTAAATCAATAAGTAATTTAAAAAATCAACTCTCATTAACGCTGTCTCAAAATGACTTTAATAGCATAGAAAACATAACTTCTAAAAGAGCATTGGCCATCCATGATATTTATAAAAGTAAACAAATCAAAAAGTTTAACAAATTAGAGAACAATGGAATGAGTCATTCAATCAACCATAATCAATCAATTCAGTCGTCATCATGCTCTGTGGAAAAGGCAGTAGTTAATGTGTCAAAACAAACATTAGATTCAAATACAATAAAACTTTTAAGCAAGGGATTAAATTACGCACCGGTTCCATCAAAAATACCAACAGAGGAGATTATCTGCAAAGTAGAAGACTGTCTCTTTCAGAATAAAATCTCTAAGGAAGACGCCGAAAGTATTCGTCAAGATATTTCTGGCGTTTTGAGGCGATGTAAATTGCCGAAACCGAATCTTTCTAGAGAAGAACGACTTGCATTAAAGAACTTACGCAACAATGAAGAGTTAACTGTCCTTCGTGCAGATAAAGGAAACGCCACTGTTGTGATGGACACATCTGAATATAACACAAAAATTACTAACCTTTTGTCGGATGAATTAACTTATAAAAAAGTAAACTATGACCCTACTTCTAGAATTATGAAGAAAACTTCCGAATTAATACAAAAACACAAAGAATGGTTAAATTTAGATGTGAATAAATTAATCCCAGCTTGTGTTAAACCCCCAAAACTGTATGGGCTACCTAAAGTGCATAAAACTGATGTACCACTAAGACCTATTGTGAGCCAAATAGACACACCAACTTACAAGCTTGCTCAACATATAGCAGGTGTACTCTCACAATTGAGAGGCAAAACAGGAGCATATGTAAAGGATTCTTACCAATTTGTTAGTGATTTAAAACATCTTAAAATTGCAAACAATGAAACCATGGTTAGTTTTGATGTTAAGTCTTTGTTTACATCACTACCTGTCAAAGACTGCATTGAAATTGTCAAGAAAAAGCTAACTGAATCAGATTTGCCTGTTGAATATGCAGAATTATTAGAATTATGCCTTACATCGGGCTACTTTATGTGGAATAATGAGTTTTATCTACAAATTGATGGTGTTGCTATGGGCTCCCCAGTGTCACCTGTAGTTGCTGACATCTACATGGAAGACTTTGAGGAGCGTGCTCTCCACATGGCACCCGTCGTGCCGAAGATCTACAAGAGGTACGTTGACGATACATATACAATCTTACCTCAACATAAAGTAACTGCTTTTCTAAACCATCTTAATTCCCTTAATACTAAAATACAATTCACTATGGAATTAGAACAGGATAATAAGTTAGCCTTTCTTGATGTTTTAATTAAAAGAAATCCAAATGGTACACTCAGTCACACAGTTTATAGGAAACCCACCCATACTGACCGCTATTTAAATGGAAAGTCCCACCACCACCCGAGCCAGTTACTCGCCGTAGGCTCCTCTTTGTTTCAGAGAGCACATGGAATCTGCGATCCTCAGCACATTGATGATGAACTGAAACATGTTGTCAAGGTGCTTCGTGAAAACGGCCTCAAACCACCTCGTCGCCGCCGCAGTGACCACGTGAAGCCTCAGACAGTCGAACGCAAACCTGCATTTTTACCTTTTGTAAAGGGTGTCACAGATAAAATCTCAAACATTCTTAGGCGCGCTTCAATAAAAACAATATTTAAACCTAATTCAAAAATAAGTCAACATCTTCGCTCAGTTAAATGCAGCATCCCTTTACAAGACCCAGGTGTTTACAAGATTGACTGCGGCTGTGGGCTTTCCTACATTGGTCAAACCAAAAGAAACGTATCAACCCGCGTAAAAGAACACATAGCTGATATTAAAAATCGAAGAGCTTCAAAGTCTGCAGTTTGTGAGCATTCCATGGACAAGCCCAACCACTACTTAAGGTTTGACTCTGTGAAAATTTTATCTAGAGAGAAGCATTACATTCCTAGAATGATCAGAGAAGCGATGGAAATTAAAAAACACCCTAATTTCAATAGAGAAGATGGTTGGAAACTATCACCGACATGGGACCCTATCCTGAAAAACATTAAATCTAACATCCAGCAAGCTGCACGACCTGTAACTCAAGATACTGTCAGCTCGTTTTGTGTCAATCCCGAACGCTACGCTCGAAGACTGAGAAACAGATGGAGATGATGATGTATAACTTTTTCAATCTATCAATCCGACGCTTGACACCTCAGTCGCTCGTGACCACGGGGTCTGAAAAGACACCGAAACGTCGAGTCAAAAATTTAAAATGTAAATATACGCGATAAATCCGGTTAAAAAGTGTTTTATTTAACTTCAAACAAAATCTCTTTGAAAATATTTTTCATACGACCTTTGTTTTCTTTTAACACATAGTTGTTTTCTTTGAAAATTATAAAAATGTGATCGGTTTTATTTGTTAACGCACGTCGCTAATTGGCTAGACAACACACAGTAACAATAACATCATTGGCGGTTGAAACGTACATTTGCTAACATTTACGAACCTGAAAAATTCGTTATAGTGGACGATTTGTGTAAAAGGTAGCAATGAAAGTTATGAATATTTTTACCACGCATATTTTTTTATTTTGTTTATAATTTAGACAAAAGGATAACGTTTATAATTTGACGACCGGCTGGTGTAGTGGTAACATAATATCTTAAGTTTTCGCGATTCATACTATTAAACAAAACACTTTTTAACCGGATTTATCGCATATATTTACATTTTAAATTTTGACTCGACGTTTCGGTGTCTTTGCAGACCCCGCGGTCACGAGCGACACAATGTAAATATACGCGATAAATCCGGTTAAAAAGTGTTTTATTTAGTGGTAACATAGATTGCTTTCAAGGCCAGAACTGGATTTGAATCCCGGTGGCGGTAGATATTTTTGTCATGAATGATCTTTATTGTCTACTAGCTGTGACCCGCAACTTCGTCCGCGTGGATACCGTTTATTAGAGTTGGATAAATACTATTATTATATCCTCCTTGAAGTTAA
The DNA here is from genome assembly GCA_944452665.1 of Stenoptilia bipunctidactyla. Taxonomy (NCBI): domain Eukaryota; kingdom Metazoa; phylum Arthropoda; class Insecta; order Lepidoptera; family Pterophoridae; genus Stenoptilia; species Stenoptilia bipunctidactyla. The sequence continues at coordinate 1,543,945 of OX101732.1, forward strand.
AACTTACCTTATTCTAAATTTCGTCAAAATCGACTCAGTAGTTTAGCTGTGAAAGCGTTACTGATAGATAAACAGACAGAATTACTTCAAAAACTGTTACAACAAAGCAGTGATCCGCAGTTTCACCTAGGTTTTGTAAAAAGTATAGGTAGGTAGGTATACTTATTACATAGACGATGCCCGCGACTTCGTATGTATTGAATTAGTATTTCGAGTAGGTTATTTTCTTCTCCAAGGTCCTAACTATCTTTAATAACAAAAACAAAAATGAAGAATCTTTGCCCATATAATATGTATAACTCCTAACCACAAACATAGGTAGGTAACTATCTATTAGGTACATTACAAAGGCACATAGCGTTATAAACAAATCGGGTGCCAAAGTGCCTTAAATTTTAATATTGTCTTAAGTTTTCGCGTTGACTATTATGTATGACTATGAAATAAAACACTTTTTAACCGGATTTATCGCGTATATTTACATTTTAAATTTTAACAGTCGCTCGTGACCACGGGGTCTGCAAAGACACCGAAACGTTGAGTTAAAATGTAAAATATAAATTATACGCCATTAATCCGGTTAAAAAGTGCTTTATTTCATGCCTTCAATTTTACTTAATCCATGCAATATCTTCATTAATTATACTTAGCTTATTGTTATTCTAGGTAAAGCTAAGTAGTTTTTGCGTGAAAGAATAGCAAAAATCCATCCATCCAGCCATTATCAGTGTACATACAATACTACCTATAGTTATGTATGGCTGCTTTTCACTGCCAAACGGCTAAGCCAATATTAATGTTATTTGGTATACTTATAAAGGAATAAAAATTCGGAATAAAAAGTAACATACGTTAATAAAAAGTAACGTACGTTACTTTTTATTCCGAAGAAATCTACGGTTTCTGACTTCCAAGAGGCAGAAACGATCATGAAATAAACAAAACCTTGATTTCCAGTTTATCTCTGTATGTACAGAAGGCAGTGCATCAAGCGTTACAAATCAGTCAAAATTTTTTACTTGAATTTGAACTCTATGCCCTCGATAAATAAATTAAAATTGGTTGGGGAAATTTGACAGGTAATGTAACGCTTGTTCCTTCTGTACCTACCTATATTAAATCGCGCAAAAGCTTGCGCTCGCCTCCCGCCTTTTTATACCCTACCGCCGCGAGCCGCGTCGAGCGCGGCAACCGTTACGCAAAAATAATCCTTATATCATTCAGTATTCACGCGCGATGGGCTATTAGCGTATTTCATGTATAAGTTTGGTGTTTCTATACCGATTTCTATGATTCTTTTTTTATGGTTATAATGTTAATGTTATTTTTTTTTTAATTAGGTATGAGTGAGAGTATTATAAACGTAAGAGTAAACAAATATAATCAGAAAGCTCTGAACTGCTAAGATATCGGGATTTACACGTGTTATTGTGAGTTAACCATAAAATATAGACATATACTGTTGTGGGATATTTTTTATATAATTTTATGAAGAATATTTCTGTCATACATGATTTTTATGTAGCTTTAACCATTAAGGCTGCACACGCGACGGAAGCTTAAAAAATGAAGTAACTTCTCCCGTTTTTCCAACATTTCCCTTCACTGCTCTGCTCCTATTGATTGTAGCGTGATAATAAGTATACTATAACCTGCCCAGAAGTATGAAGAATAATTTTACCAAGTTTCGTTAAAATCCGTCGAGTAGTTTTTGTTTCTATAAGGAACATACAGACAGACAGACAGACAAAAATTTTACTGATTGCATTTTTGGCATCAGTATCGATCAATAATCACCCCCTGATAGTTATTTTGAAAATATATTTCATGTACAGAATTGACCTCTCTACAGATTTATTATAAGTATAGATTTTAGTATATTATTTTGAAATAAAAAATATTTGTGATGATTATACATAGGTATATTGTGTTTATTATCCAAAACACAAATTCTTCAAGGAACTTAATGTTGTGCGAATTTCAGAAATACTTATATATTAATTCAAGCTTCCATGCTGAACTGGGAGCGAAAGAAAAAGAATGCCCGGGAAGAGAAACAGCTGGAACATTCTATACGAGAGCCCCCGTGAAATCCAGAGTTTAAGAAAGTCAATGATTGAGCGCGTTGATTTGACCTTACGAAAAGTATCCGATTGGGGTGAGTCGAATTTGTTCAAATTCAACGCGTCCAAAACTCAGGCGTGTCACTTTCCAAAATGTATCTGTCCCCATCACTGGCCATCTAGGGCTTTTAGGCGTAACTGTAACATCCAGTTTAAACTCGGTCAACAAATTGTGTCCATGGCTCAAGTAGCTTCGAAAAAGTTGGGAATCATCTCGAAGGTACGGCGGTACTTCGGCCCTGCACAGCTTCTTAACTTATACACAGCTCAAGTGCGATCATGCATGGAGTACTGTAGTCATCTTTGGGATGGTTCAGCCAAATATCAACTGGAAGCGCTGGACTCCGTTGACCGAAGAGCCCGTAAACTAATTAACGACGTCGACCTTACAACCAAAAAACTGCAGACCTTAGAGCATCGTCGTACATTTTGGTGAGTGCGCCAGTGCTCTGTTTGAACAAATTGAACCCTCACCCTTTTACCATCGGACTACTAGACGCAGACAGAACTTCCATCCGTATGTGGTAGATATTCCGAAAAGTCGAACTAAGCGCTTTGACAGGTCCTTTTTGATACGGGTCGCCAAGGTTTGGAATGAACTGCCTGCGTCTATTTTCCCTGACCAGTATAGTCCTAGTACTTTTAAGCGTCGAGTGAATAGGTTTCTCGTGAATGGACGTGTACCACCTTAGTCTTCATGTTCACTTAACATCAGGTGGCATGGAAGACAAACGTCCCATCCATAATTTATAAAAAAAAATAAAAAAAAAATGTTCCAGCTGTTTCTCTTTCCGGGCCTACTGTAAAAGTCAGATAAGGGACGGAGGTTTTAATGGCTTTATTTTTGTGGGCGATAGGCTGAACCCCTGTCACTGCAATAGCGTCTTTCCATCTACATAATTCCTCCAAATGTGTCATACGTCACACACAACCGATAGTTTTATAGCCCCTGGTGTTCTGCCTACCCCATAAGCGATACAGGCGTGAAGTTATGTATGTATGTATGTATATTAATCCATTTATTTTTTATAAGTTATTAATTCATTTGATTATTATAATTTACCAATTCATTTAGTTATCATAATTATAAAATCTATAGAATGATGCCAAATGATGTCTTGTCTAAATATTTAACGGTTATTCGTCTATCTTCCGGAACCATTTTCTCAACTTTTTTTAACATTTTCATCGATTGATTGATTGTTTTCAAAGGTCTTGTTTTAATCTAATTTCAGCACCCTAGTAAGCGACCATTCATTAGGATAAAGCACGATCCCCTAACTAATGTCTAAAAAAAATCTTCGTAGACATTTTTTTCAGGCAGCGGTACATAATCGCCGTACGTTGTTCATTTTTGTCCACATTTTATTGTTTTTTTTTTTACTATTGTGAACAAAAAAGCGTATTTTGTAAATACAATAACTAAATTCATTGAAACTTTGCATGAAAAGGTACTGTCAGATTGATATATTTAAGAAAATTAAAATAGATAACATCCAAAAATGCACTTATACCTACATTGTCTAATGGTCGTATTACAGAATAGTACTCATGTATTGATACTAGTTTTGAAACTAGTATCAACGACTTTCTTTATTATAAAACGTTGCCTAATACTAGATTCAATGACCAGATATCACTTGAGTACTAAATGATTTGAACTGTGTTCACGCTTATTATAGAACTTTACTTATGCATATGCCAATGATTGAAACTAGTTTCACAACTGTATTCACTTGAGTGTGCTTTCTACCATACTTGAGCGTACTTCAAATTAAGTTTGTGTTGTTGTGAACTGTGGCTTAGAGAAAAACTAGATAGGTACGCGATTCGTGCCTTGTTTAATAGTGATCTGTATTAACTACAATGGATCCTTTCAGTGATATTGACCATTACGATAATATTTTTATACACAAAGTGCGTATTCCACGACAATTATTACGAGATGTACAGGATCCCTTCGCCATGGACGAGCTAAACTTTAAAAAAGATTTAGGTTTACACAATCTACAGTAAAAGATGTGATTTTACCCATGATTTATAATGAATTATCTAAATCTGATCAGCGAGGGTGCCCCATTGCGCCTGAACTTCAAATTCTCGTGTGCTTAAGATTTTATGCCACAGTATCATTTCAAGTAAGTGTAGGGCATTATTACATGCTGGTAATTTTTTGATAAGATAACAATTGTTGTATGATTTTAATAAAAAAACATGTTAGTATATAGCTTTATTATTTCAGATTGTGTGTGGAGACTTACTGAATTTATCACAACCTGTTGTGTCAATAATAATTGCAAAAGTATCTTATTATTGGCCCGATTATGTCAACGCTTTATAAAATTTCCTCAGAATATGCAAAATGTCTGGACTCAATTTAATAATTTAGGGCAAATTGGTACCTGGCCAGGATTGCCTAATAGTGATGGGGCTGTAGATTGTTTTACGTTTCGTTTTATTTTTAAGTGATAAATATAAATATATTTTCATAGTAAAAAGAAGCGACAGTTATAATTTAACCGTACTGCTTCTATCGAAAAACAGATAAATAATTCAAAACATTGACAATTTTGTCATATATCATATAGAATTTAACGCAATTTATAAGACATTGTAATCTAAACGTTGCGTATAACGTAACAGACCATTAGTTTTTGTTATTAAATGTAATGGGAAACATTTTTTTAAAGAAAACCCAGTATCAACTGAGTCAGATATTTGAAACTAGTTTCAGGTAATCTGGTTTTGATAATTGTTTTGTAATAAGACTAAAGCTCAAGTCAAGAATCAGCTGGTGAACAACGCTTACGTGAAACGAGTATTAAGTCTCGTTCTGTAATACGAGCATAAGACATTTTTGATCCACCTTGATATACATTTTTTTCATGAAAACAATATGATTTGTGATATTAGATTCTTTAGGTCAACTACGTTACTTACCGTTTATGGGTCACGTTATATTGTAAAATAGGATGACAAATTTTGGTCCACAAGTACTAGTTTATAGTAAATAAATTTAAGTATTTTTGTGGGCGTAACTTTTGACTACATTTGACAGAAAGTTGAACATAAGCCTTTTTTAATTTTTCAAACAAAATGCACAAATGTGATTGACTTCAAATTATAAACATTCGAAAATTTACTTAGTTCATTGGGCATAACACCATCCTCGTAGAAATAGTTGTCTCAAGTTTTACTTATAAAAAATCGAATTTGGTAGTTTACGGGTTATACACGTTATAACTTAATCTTGCATTTTAATTTTGCAAGTGCGATCAATTTATAAAACATTTTATGCCGAAAATGGGCTTTGTTTATATTTTTACAGTTGACAAATGGCACTAGTTACCCTCTCATGCTTTTCTCGTTCTCTGCGTGGAATATATAAAGAGCAAAGCGAGAACAATTTGCTCTGTGTTGCCTCAAACTGAAGAGTTTTTGGTTTTTCATTTCCTTTGAACAGAAATTATCAAAATAATTTGAGACTACCAGGAAAGCTTGCATTTAGGCTTGCTATCCCTAAATATGGATTTGCAACTAAACAACCAAGCTAGGTCACTATCAAGGTTAAGTCTTCTCTAAATACCTAATAATTACAGAAGACGAGTCAAATAATGTATTTGTCTGTTGTTAACTTATTTTATATTTTAACTTCTATGTTTGATTTGAAATATAGCTGTACCTATTTCAGTTTTTTCTTTGCACCAAGGGCACGTTTACTAAGCCAGAGATCGTGCTAAGTAACATTATCTTATCTTAATGAATTTCTTATCATTATGAAATAGATAACAAAAACCAGCAAACCTTTTTAGCAAAGGCAATAAATGGCGGCAGTTTGTAGCATCAACAGTAATGTGATACGTAGGTAATTATTACTTAAGACGCTAGATTACTAGATTTTATCTACGACAATAACCTTTTATTATAAGTATTTACCTGGAAGTATTCCCGTCCACTGTAACTTCGGTAGACTATCTAAAATAAAGGTAACGTGATGGTGCGTACAGATTGCTAGTAATGCAACTAGTAATACAACATAACATTCGTTATGTGCGACGTGTGGACGTGTGGTGCGCAGAATGTTACATTACAAGTTCCATTACAGCAATCCGCACGCACCATAACAGAAGCAGTTCACGTAGGTACGCTCATTGAAGAGGAATTATCGAGATAAAAAGTAGCGTTTGTGCTATTCAAGTCTTTAAACCATCACAATGCCAAATTTTATCCCAAATTGATCCATTTTTCCGTGAACGAAGAACAAACATCTATCCGTACATTCATCCAAATTTTGCATTTACTTATAATATCAGTAAGATTTTAATAGTTTCATTACCATTTTCTTTTTGTTTATAAATCGCAAAAAGATAAGACATAAAAATCAATAAAAAAATTACATAAAAGTGCTTTTCGATAAACAGAACGAAAACCTGTTACATTTATGGTTAGTTCGATGGCAATGACCGTTATCTACTGCATTTATAGGTCAGCTGTTTAGTAAAACCTACCTGTCCATTATGAAATTGACGCACTGTATTGCTCCAAAAATTAAGACAGCCATAAACTTAAAAAGACATTTGCCGTCCGAAACAGGAATAACGCACTCCGAAGCTATTCCTTCCTATGTTAAACTAGTTTTTATAAAAATACTCACATACATAAATGAACATAAAAAATTACAAGGGCTAACTCTAAAAAGTTAATCGTGTAAAATCTAGAATCCTTTAACCAGGATAAACGTGTGGTAATAGGCAAGCCACTGATTCGTCAGGTAGGAACCTCTAAAGAGATTATCTTTCTTATAATATCTTTTTGACGACCACTTCGGCGATGGGGTAAACCCACAAAGCAGATACATAGTAGAGCTGCTGTAAGCAAAGTTGCACAGCTTCAATTTGGGTTGTCCTGACGTCACAAGCTTTAGTTCAAGCTATTCCTCGCTAGAGGCACTGGCGTCAGTTCGTCGCTGACTTCTGTGAAGTATGTACACGCGTAGATATTTAAAAAATATCAAATCCTCCATTGTTTCTCGATGTAAAATTTAGTTTTCTATACTTTTATAAAGGAATTACATTGAGAATCCAAATAAAATTAACTTACCACGAAGATAATTTCATTCATAATTATTTTTTACAAATTGTTTGTTTTCCAATTATTTGTGTCCAAAATTCCAGATTGTTATTTGTTGCCTAGGTGATTTTTATGCCGCGAAAAAAGGTTGCGCTATCTAGCGTCAAGTAGAAATACTTTTATTTCACGGTTTTTTCTGACAGATTTGGAACGTATGAAATTTCGTTAAAAAACTAGAGCCACCTGGTAAAGTATAGCTGAACTTTTTTGATGATCATGTGAATATTTTAACCTTATGTTTCAACCGGTTTTTACTACTCGCTACTAGGTGACTAATGCCATCGCCTGTTTGGCTATGATTGGCCATAACCCACCGCTTACCCCTCCCGCACCCCGCGCGTAAGCTTCACTTGAGTCCCTAGAAAAAACTGGATAGGGCAGCTCCTCTATATATTTCCTCCGTGGGTAAACCTGTCTACCTCAGACGCCAGTGGTTGCGAGTTCGATTCCCGCACGGATCAAGAAAAAAAATGTTCCGTGTCTGGGTGTTTATCTATTTATGTATTTATATTCAAGGTTCTCCCCTAGTTCGCTACATGGTATACCATAACACAAGCTATGCTTTCTTTGGGGCCATGTAGGAAGTTGGTGTGATTGTCTGGGGATTTTGTTATAATTTATTTATTATTTATATCTACCGACACCTATTATCTATCACTGCGACAATATTGTGTGCATCACTATCTAGCTCCAGCTCATTTTAAACCCGTGTGTTCCATTATCGACCTGGTCATCAGTTAGGATCAGGAAAATTAACCAAATATGACAAACCGAATAATTTGAAGGACATATCAGTTACTTAACATTACAAAACATTGAGTAACATGTTAAATTCCAACCCCTCTTACTTCCCATACAAACTAATTAATCGTCGAGCCTGCCAGGATAAATCGATAAGGATAAGTCGAGCCTGCAGCAAGCAATGATGCAACGACTTGGGTGGCCACAGGTGTGAAGCTAATGAATGCTACGTATTTGATGGGAACGGCGTCGCAACCAATTGTTGCAACCAACAGGTGTTGAATCGTACCAGCAGCAGACCCGATTTGAAGAATCACTTCTTGTCTCACACTTTGAGCAATTAGTCGTCTTTTTAGTATATAAGTAATCAATGTATTATTTTAACTTTGTGATAAATTGAATTTTATAAGTTGTAATTAACTTCGATTTATTTTGCATCCTCCGGCTGAGACCTTAGTAATTAACATGATAACATTTTATGACTCTGTTACATTATGCTACATGTTAAGTATGACATACATACATACATAACTTCACGCCTGTAGGACCCCTTATGGGGTAGGCAGAACACTGAAGGCTGTAAAACCATCTGATGTCACATTTGACAAATTTGGAGGTATTATAATGATGGTAAGAGACGATGGTAAGAGACTATTGCAATAATCTGACGCCTATCGCCCGCAAAAACGCCAATAAAACCAGTCCCTTACCTGACTTTTTTTTAACAATATTTATTCTGTAAATATTATTATTTGGTGAGTCTTAATAAAAAAAATATTATATTATTATTTATTTAAAACATTATGTGTACTCGGTGCTAGGTACGCATATTATTATTATTATAATAAATTTATTTAAATTTTTTTTTAATTAAATTTATTATTATTACTTTTACAGTATGCCCGGGAAGAGAAGCAGCTGGCACATTCCATTGCTTTTTTTCGCTCCCAGTCCAGCATGGAAGCAATGATATGTTAAGTATGATATTTTATATAAACGCTCCCTCCTAGACTGGTTCAACTCTCGTCCTTCATACGTCTCCCCGTACATACCTCAAATGTTGTTCTGAACTTAAGATACGTAGGACAACAAATAGTACAAATAGTTCAATTTGTAAATTGTTTGACTTATTTCAAATGTATTTAAATACTTACGAAATAAAGATTATTTTGACTTTGACTTTGAGTATGAAACATGCTCTAACTTTATATAACTACTGTTGTCGCTGGGGTGCCTTACTCACATGATCAAACCGCCAACGAACGGCATGATGCCGATGCTCTTGGTGCTCTTCTGCTTGTAGATGTCCCAGCATATGAAGCTGCCGGAGAACATCTGCCCGATGGTGATGAAGGCCGTAACGGAGCCCACCACCTCCTTGTACGGCTGCAGGACGTCCGCTATTAGATCCAACATGGCTGCCTGGTGGAAAAAATGGGAAAAATAGAATGGAAAATTATGTTTTTACATAGCTGCAAGGCTATCGTTTAACTTAAGTTTATGTAGATTTAATGTACAAAATGTATCAGATGTATTTAAAATAAGCAAATCCATTAAGGGTGCTAAAGTGGACATAAGAATCCACTAAAATCCATGATGGATTTTTTTTATGATCACATGATGAAACATTGACTATTTACTTGATGTGTCTTCATCTTTTATACAGCGGTGAATTAACGTCGCTAAATTCAGCATCTATTTAAAAACTAAATATTTTAAACGCCTAACATTATTAGGCCTACAACTTTATATCATATAGAAGGCCACATAACTTTTACTTCAAAGAAGCCGTTTTCAAAGGTAGGTACCGTAAATTATTCATTATAAATCATATTCATATCTTACAAGGTATATTAGTAGTATAAGTAGATATATAAAATTAAAATCAATTGTAAGTACAACAATACAATCATAAAATACAAACACAAATCGAATGAAATGCAATCGGGGACGTTAATTGCATTTTGCGGCTGTGCCTATTGCGATAACTAATATTCTATGATTCTGTGCCTACGAAGCTATCGTTCCGCGTTTGTATCATGCGGATATTATTCACGACAAACACCAAGGGACATTATCATTAAGACGTGAAGATAAAATACCCAAAATACCGATTGCACGCGGTCTTGTAGAAATAAATCATCTTTTATTCTCAAAATCAGTTTTTGGCATTCGATCATTATTTAATTCTGAAATAGATTAACATTTCAAATCTTACGAAGTTTATTCAACAACACTAATTAATTTAGTCGACATATAGTGGATTTGTATATTGAATCAAATCAATTCAAGATTTTTACATACAAATTACAAACTGGATTTTGGATATCATGGCAACGCTCATACATATAAGTATTGTAAATCGAGGATTGACGACTGAACTTTAATATTTAAATCCGCTGGACATGCAGATGAAAACGTTCTGCTTTAGAACTGAAATAGGCAAAATTGTCGTAACCTGGCTAGAGGAGAGTCTCAAAAGAAAATACAAGCGACCACTTGATAGAATAAAAGTATATTAAGGCTACAAATAGGGCTTTGATGCCTGATACAGATATCAGCGGTCTGTAAATATTTCCACGAAAACTCACGCGTAGGTGAGCGTAACATGATCCATATCAAGTAACAAACGTTACTGCAAAGTGCTTAAGATCGCCGAAAGGAGTTCCGATCTCAGCTCTCTTAGATATAATATAACTAAGAGTGCGACCACACTGGATGCGCGGTGACAAGGGCCTAAGCCTAACGCGGGCGCGGCGGGCCTGTGGCGGGCGGGCGCTGGCCACACCACAGTGACGCGCGAGCTCTTGTAGCGGTTTGACTTATATCAGGTGTTGAAAGCAATGGACGACGATTTGGGATTTCTTTTCCCGTGTTTCGTCCGTTTGTATGAAGTTGAATTACTGTAGATATCTGTACCGAGGTGACATTACTTTATATTTCCCCCGTTGGGTTAGCTAAGAATAGCCAAACCACACGCCCGGGCAAGAGTGAGGTAAACGGCGATTAATTTAATATCGCCTGCCTGTTGATAGTGCCTCTTCAGGGTACGCTAGGCTAGCGATAACTATTTTAAAAACGTCTGCTTCAAAATATGTATACCTTCCCAAGAGAGCTACAAACATTCATATCACAAACTACCAACAGATTCGTAGGAACATTCAAAGTCCTATACATTATTATACTACAGAGTATTCAGTGAAACCGTGTCTCTTATCTCACGTATGAATTATTTTGTCCAATTGCTTAGAGCCCGATCTTCGAGAAACATGTAATTTAAAAAGATGTAAATAAAATAATATGGAAATCCAATAAAACAGTTGTTAGCTGCTAGAAAGTTGGACTTGCACTTGCGGTAAAAATATTTTACCGTAAATTATACAGCAGTAGAGCATTAAAAGAACAAAAATTAGTAACTAATGTATTTTAGTACTGTGATAACAATTAAAATTGTTGAATAGGCATGACATGCAATAATTCGATGGTTATTTTTATCTCTACTTATCTACAGCTGACGTGGCGTGGCCATGACGAGGAGTTCGAACAACTAATTACCTGCCCACTAATTATTTCGTGTTTTGTGTTAATTTGAAAAACAATGTCATTGATTTGTTTGTGGAGTTTCTTATTATTTTATGAATTTTAGTTTAGAATAAAAAAGACACGTTTTTACGATATTTTATTAATTAAATTATATGATGAATTCCAACTCACAGTTCCGATTCATCAGACTTTTGAATTTGTAACATAATGGGCACTCAGTGAGTCTAATACTTTTGTTATAGGTACCTATATAATTAATAATAACTAAGGCATCAGAAATTAATTGACTTCACCAGCTAAATCCCGATTTTGAATAATCAATATATATAAAACTGTTCCGTTACTGACTGAGTGACTGAGGTACTGAGTGACTGACAGACAGACAACGTACAGCCGTAACTACTGGGCGTAGAGAGCTGAAATTTGGAACATACATTTTTTTGGGGATGTAGGGGTGCACTAAGGAAGGAATTCCCGAAATTCCCACGGGAACGGGAAATATAGGACTTTTTAGTTTGTATGAAAAATCTTATTCCTTGAGTGCACCGATGTGAAACTTGGTGTAAAGGTATTTCAATGTGTGTCTGGTTGTGATATGAAAGGAATTCCCGAAATTCCCACGGGAACGGGAAATATATGATGTTTTAGTTTGTATGAAGAAATCCCATCCCTTGAGTGCACGGATGTGATACTTGATATAAAGGTTCCTCAATAAGTGTTTGTTTGTATTATGGAAGAAATTCCCGAAATTCCCACGGGAAGGGGTTGGACTTTTTAGTTTGTATGAGAAATCTTATTCCTTGCGTGTACGGATGTGATACTTGGCATGAAGGTTCTTCAAAGAGTGACTGGTTGTGCTAAGAAAAAAATTCCCAAAATTCCCACGGGCACGGGAAATATATGATTTTTAGTTTGTATGAAAAAAACTTATTCCTTGAGTGCATGGGTGAGATACTTGGTATAAAGGTTCTTTCAGTGGGTGTCTGGTTGTATAGTTTCTGAAATTTCCACGAGAAGGGTAGTTAAGCGCATATGAAGTTGCGGGATAAAGCTAGTATCACAATATAATCTTTGTGGTTTTCTAGGTCATACGCGAAATTTGAGCTGAAGCTATCAAGACGATTTAGTGCTAAATAGTCACACTAAAGAGTCACAAACATCCATCCATATAAATTGACACGTTTATAATTTTAGTAGAATGGAAATAAAAATCACCTTAAGAAATGCTAGAGGGATTTTACGAGATCAGCCTTTTTTTTAGTCCAATCAAACGTTGACTGAGGCCAGAATTATAGACGATTTGAACTTTTACATGATAAGATTTGACTGATGATCATACGACGATAAATTACCTATGTATAATTAATTTCTTACTCGGTAGGAACCAACCAAAGACCTCTTTACACTTATCAAACTACTTATTTATATTTACGGCCGCATGGAAATATGCTAAATATAGGAACCTAATTATTTTGACAGTGAAAAAATATTTGTAAGATTTGTAAGATAAATGACATACAGTTTTGCATATGCAAATCTATTATTGGGATTAGTAACGCCTTTATTGTACAAAACAAAAAGACATAACACAACCATGCCAAAATTCAAATGGAATTTCCTAATTAATTATAGCACTTTTGTTCAGTCTTATTTAACAATTCTAATCTATAATTATTCACATTATTAAATACGAAAGATTATATTTGTATGGTATAAAGATTTTTTTCCGCATTCTGATAATAACGACGATAGTAATATCGTCATGAGGTACCTACAACAGTTTGATGTCCACTTAGTCTGGCCATAAATACTGTTACAATTAAAAATATTACAGTCGAATTTGGAATCTGTCATTCCATATAATTTTTCATTGTGTTTTCTCATTTTGGCGCCATTGCCCAATATTTTGCGTTACTAAAGTGGAGTTGGGTTATACAGAGAACCGAATTGCTGTGATTGCATTACACAAAGTACCTAGGTATGGAGCGAAATGCAATACCGTGAAATATGCCAACTTTGCCTCCTAGGGTATCTTTGCCCGAAACGCAATTTTTAAACTATTCCGTTAAGGTGTGAAAATGTATCAGTAATAAGGTAAAATTTATTACGATATTAGAAAATACACTATAATTATAGCATCACCGTGTAAGATGTTTGTCGCAAAGTTCACTCAGTAATTTGTTGGAGCGTGCCGAGCGAGGACAGTGTTTTTGCGGGCAAAAAATTGTGGAATTATAAAAGTGAATTGTGTATGATGGGGAAGACTCAGGTAAGTTTCTTTTATTGTACGATATAAAAGACAATGTGCTAAGTGATTTGGTAATGGTTTCAACACTGAATATTGTTTTAATTAAAACATATGATGATGGGCAATGTTACCCTGAAATGTTCCAACCTTTGAAAGCCAACATTGCCCGCTGACTAAAAAAGCCTAGGGATGTCATAATTTACACACTGTATAATATACTAGCTCTGCCCGCAGCTTTGCTTTCGTTAAATTATATTGGCCTATCATTTACTGTTTATGTAGCGTACGCATCGGAAACTTTTAAAATGGTTTTTTCGCTCCTTCTGGTCACAAATGTGACTGTTCGTTTTTTTGTTAGGTACCTAGCTGGCCCATAATTTTTATCGTATCTATTTTGTTTATATTTCAGAAAAAGAAAATTAAATCCAGAATTTGACAGAGGAAACTTAAACGTACAATTAGGGTCTAGAATATATAAAAATTACTCCGAGGTCATGTTGAGACATGCATGCGAGGCATTTGAAACACATCAAATTTCTTCAAGAGATGCTGAAAGACCATTCGTTATCACAAGACACACAATAATTAATAAAATTAAAAATAAACATCAGAACCCTGTTGGACATCCTACCGCTTTAACACCCGCAGAAGAAATAAAAATTTTAAAGTTTAGCAAGTATCTGGTGATTTTTTCTCCCCGCTTACTAAGATAGACCTAAAGTTGGTTCATGAATACTTGAAGAAACATTCTCGAAGTCATATATTCAAGAGCGGAATGCCCAGCTGTCTGATCTATAGAACTACAACAGTTACTAAACTTGTTTTACTTGTTTTTTTTAAATGAGTTCTTTTTTTCATAACACGTATAAAAATAAAACATTTTAGGGATTTTATTCAAATGTGACAACCCTAGCATTCAGAAATCGTGAATTTAGGTTTGTATGGAAAAGTGAAAATATCCTTTGGTAACATTGCCCATTCGGTTTGCTATGTGAGTTTTAAAGAAAATGGTTAGATTTCTGCAGTAAACGCCATCATTACTCAAATCCTTGAAGTGGGTTTTATTATAATGCAGATAAATTAGATTTTTGCGTCAAAAATCAATGTGGGCAATGTTGGCTAGAAATCCACATTACTTTGCCCGCCATCAAAATCAACCAAAAGTGGGATTAAATATTAAATTATTACAAAAATAACTAAAAATATGTATTCACTTCATTCTAAAGCTGATGTAGATAGTAAATTAAACACAGGTACCCATAGATTTTTTTTTAAATATTCGTAGTTTTCTGAAAAAAACGGGCAATGTTGGCGTGTTTGACGGTATTTAAACTCAATCACTTCTATATTGGGTATGTAATTACCAAAATAAAGGAATTAAGACCTTGTAGATAAACCTACTTACTTAAGGTGGTTGGATGAGCCTACAAAAAGCTAAAGTCCCGCTAGATGGCGTTAGTTCCACAAATTTCTGGCTTTTATTTATTTGTGAAATCAGCTTTCCAATTGTTTGACTTTAAAAATGTTCCGCGACATCTTTATATGAATATAGAATTTCCAAAAAATAATTCACACGATTTATTGTATTATACTATCCAACTAATTCAATTAAATCTTTCTTTACGTTGTGTAAGGATAACGCACACATGCACAGAAGAAACTCTCACAAGTGCAACAGAGAGCGCAACAGATGGCGTCCTTTTTCCGTGTTTTATGGCCTCCTCGTAGCGATTGTTTGATATTTAGTTTGTTATTATTTATTTACGACACAAATCTAGCATGTTGGCGTTTTATGCGTTGGCCCAGATTCTAAGCCGCGAGTTCTCAGTTCGAGCACCGAATTTCTTTTTTTTGTTGGGATAGAAAAGATGTCTATAATATAGTTATATTTTTACCCAATTTCAAACAAATAATAAAGGAGGCTGCGAAATTCTGGTGTTCTATATAATATTTTGTTTCCGTCTATGGTATTGGTATAATAAATACCCAGAGTAGTAATCCATGGCGCCAAAGAAAGCAAGCTTTGTGTAATGGATTATCATATTATGAATAGCCAACTATGCGGAACTAATTTATAAAGAGCCAGTTCCTTCCTACACGTGTGCTTTCATCTTCGACCTCATCGTTACCTACTTACCATCAGGTGAAATTGAGGTCAAACGCGGGTTTAATCACATATAAAAAAAAATACACAGATGTTGACGACATCCGCGGCGCAATGCCTAAAGTGCTAGCTGTAAGGTCGAAGGTTCGATCACCGCACGGACAAGAATTAAAAATAAATATGTTATGGCTCTGTATATATAATATGTTATGGGTCTTGGATGTGTATTTATACAGGGAGACTTGTAAAACGCTGCTAAAACTCTCAGAGCATTTCATTTATTGCGACCTTGGTTGTAGCGAATGTAATCATTTGTAACAAATTCCTAGAAATCCCATGCAGATATTGCGACCGGAGTCAACCGCCAAAGAGAAAAACGTTTCTTTTATTTCACAAACACTTCCTATCTTTTGTTTACATCCACATAGATGGTCAGCAAGTGTGGAGACCTTTACCTTTTGTTTATACAACGTGTCCAAAAGTTGCGCAGTAAACAAAAGAGCAGAGCGTACGAAATTGCCGTTATGTAAAGAATTCCTACCAAACCAATTCTACCTGACCAATGTATGATATTCCTCTATCTGTCTCTTTCTAACATCCATTGAATTTCCAAGAACAAGAACAAAGGATCGGTCTCCGGTGCGGGGCAAAGTGAAAAAGGTTATAATCTAGTAATAGTACCCGTTTTTTTTCTGTAATGTAGTATGCCTTATGTATTATACCATTTTATAATCGGGAAAAGTGGCGCTAATTTTTAAAAAAAGTTGCCGCGGTAGGTTTGATACATTTTTTTTACACCACAGTGAGCGAAAGTGAGCGGAAATGAAAAAAACTTTCTAAATTTTTTGATAAAAAATACTTTTGATTAACTGTAGTAAAAAAACTATTAGTTTTCTGGAACTTTTAAAGGTTTTAAAGGAAAGCTATACTACTCACGATAGCAAAAAAACATTAAGTATAAAATTCAAAAAAATGTACGAGTAGTTATGACTAGGTACACCCCCTGGTGCCAGCTTATAGTTGAATTTTTGGACACGTTGTAGATATCAGCTAGTCAGCTAGGTTGGTACGTAAGTAGGCTAGAGAAGCTTGTACGTTTCGGATTTATGGTTCAGTTACAAAATATTGAATATTTTTCAGTAGGCAATTTTATTTATATTGTAATAAATAAATTAGTTGTTTATGTAGGAAATAGGATAGGAAGCAGGATTTTTGCGATCAGAAGTCAAGTAAGTTATAAAGTGACTGACTGAATAACGCAGGTTGAATTGAATGAGCGAGCGCGAGCAGACAGTAGTAAAGTAAGTAAGATCGGCAACATAGCACACGAGCAACTGTCCCGCCCGTCCGACCGTTGTCTCTATCAGTGATTGCATGGAGTGGCAACGTAGCCTATCGTGTTATTTTCACACACACATTCGCATTTTAGATGAAAATTTTCAGTTGATTTATTTGTGATTTCTAAATTAACGGTATGTTTTTTGTTCATCTCGCGCCAAATTCAACTGGAAAATAGTTTGTAGAACTCATAATTAAAGCTTTAAACCATATCCTGTATCAGTGAATCCCGATTGTTTTTTGTATGGAAATCCAACCACCTTAATCTAAAAATAAATACAGCCACGACTCCCGAGAACCCCCTATGTACACTATTAGATACTGTATGTACAACACAATCATCTCTTAGATTGTCCGGCCAAGTAGTTGATACCTATATTCCCAGCAATCACATCACATCCTGCGCTATAATACATGTCTTCTAGTTATAAGTATGTCAAATGGGTTTTAAATTGATCCTTTTGCGTCATAGACACACCTCCAGATACTCCACTCAAGCTAATCGGAGGGGAACAGTGATAGTGTAGGTCATATATAATACCTACCAATCGAATGACGATTTTCTTTTTTTAAACGCATTTAAACATAATCGACAGCATGGTAAAAAAAGATAGATATTTATACTGACGACCACTTTGGCGATAGGGTACCACTTTCTGCCTCAGGTCGCGGGTTCGATCCCCGCACGAAAAAGAAAAAAAAATGTTCCGGGTCTGGGCGTTTATCTATGCAGGGTTAATTTTAATTAGCGCATCACGTCTTGCAGGCAGCTTCTCTACATTAATCCCAACAACATTTGTTCTACAACTTTTTAAAATTAATAGTTTTTAAGTTTTCCTATACAAAAATATTTATAGCCTCTGTTTAGACGAGTGACTCTATTTACTCTGAGCGTAGGTATGCCACGCACCTTGCGCAGTAAAATATCGCCTCAAAATAATAATAGGTACTTCTTACAAAATGTAGAGTAAGAAGCAAAATTTTTTTTGTTTTTATTTTTTGTGTTATTTATCAAGATTTGTAAAAAGTCGTAGAACAAATGTAGTTGGGATTGATGTGGGACGCAGCCCGCAAGAGGTGATGTGTTAATTAAAATTAACTCTGTACTTATATGTATTTATATTCTAGGTTCCCCCTAGTTCGCTATATGGTATCCCATATGAAATGAATGAAATGAAATGAAAAGAAATATCAAGAATAATTTTAAATTTACACCTGCATTTGAACTCCATTTTACCTGATGGTAAGTGAAGATGCAAGCGGGTTAAGGAAGGGAGTGGTTTTTCATTATATGGAGATCTCTGGAGTGCAGATATTTCACGGCAGAATTTATATGAAGATTGGTCAATCACTGGTCGCTAGCCAGGCATACCCTGAAGGGGTTTTACCACCAACCATTTTTTTATTCACTTTTTTCACTAAAGCTTTATCAAGCAGTATGTGATTTAAAGTTAGGCTGGTAAAACATCAAAAGCTGCTAGTTCAAGTATGAAACATACACATTAAAAAAATCACAAGCATTATTAGGTATATTTCAGTATGAAAAATATAGACTTTATAATCCTTAAGGAAAGGCTTGACATTGACCGTTACTCAAGAATAAAATAGGTATTCAACTTTCCATAGAAATTTTTAAATATCTATATTTACAGCAATATTATAATATACATATATTATTTGTTTCTTTAAAAACTTAGAATCAGAAATATTTCAGGGGAGGGCATAATTTCCTTTCTCAATATGTACATTATTTATACAGGGTGTTTGTTCTTTTAAGGAATTAAAGTACCTACAAGTCATTTGCAACATTCTTTTTTATGAACATTCATATGTGAAACAGAATTGTTATTGAGATATTTTAATTTAAAGTGGTAACTAAAATGTGAAGAAAACCTGTACCTACACTACAAAACAATTCATGAAATGTACACTAAAAACAATTAATGTAAAGACAGTGGTCAGAATTAGGTTTTATTGAACATTACATGCAAAGCCTCTGTACTGTAAAATGTAACTATTACATTTGTTGTGCTTATTGGTAAAAAAACATAGACTACATTTCATAAGTTTTCATTGTTACTCTCCTTCAGTATCTAAAATTTGTCACCAGTCACCCTGTAAATAACTATATTTTTATAAGTCACAGTAAAATCATGGGTGGAAGGTAATATTTCAAAAAAATATTCAAGGACAACATTCACAACTCTATATAGAATAATACATATCAATATGAGCCTTGTTCATAATCTAGACCAGATTATGAACAAGGCTATTTAAGATAATTAGCCAAGTTTAGTTAAGTTTCTTTACATTTACTCTAGGTACAGCTTTATTAACTGAATGCCTATGAATCTCAAGATTCCTTCAGTTCTTAATCAAAATATCAAAATAGTTGCTTCGGTTTTCGGATTTTTCTGCAATTGATATTTTTTTACTACTATCTGAATAAAGGCACTAAGAAAATACTTCCTCTAGTTACAAAAACTAGTTTGACATGGTAAACAGATTAAGCATACCTCAAATATTAAAGTCAGAAAATACATCAGAAATAAAGTTTAGCTTTACTTAAAGTCTATATATCTAGTAACAAAAACCTACCTTTATTATAAATTACAGTAACGATAACAGCAAGATTTATCACAATCAATCACAGATACGTCCACTCGCGGAGCGCAAAACTTCGAAATGTCTTGAATGATTTTTTTTTGGTTTTACAATTTGTTCTCTCTCTCTCTACATATAATAGTTGGTTGGTTTAGAAAAAGTTGAGGTTATGTTATTGTGATGTCATCACATGACAGTGACAGCTGAAAGATGAGAGTCCGTCTATTACATGAAATCGACAGATTTTTTGACGATCTTAACTTCAGTTTAGCACTCATGGCCCGATCTGGCCCGATCACAGAATATCTTTGGAGGGGTTAGTTATAATGAGATTACAATATGGTTATAATAAAGGCATTACTATACAAGAAAATGCACATTCCATACAAACTCAAAGAGCTTCACTACCGCCAATTGGGTGTATATATTTTGGTATTTTCAATTCTAAAATAGGTAAGTACAGTCCATTTACATATGGTCTCCGTTTTACTGGTATGTCTTATCGGATACTTTTTTTCACCGATGGCGTATGGAGTTGTTTATGCGACTTCACATATGGAACAGTATTCAGTATACAGTAAAAAAAAAAACCAGTCCGGTAAATTACGACATTCCGTTTTGTCATCGAATACTGGACGAGTGGAATACGTATCCGTTATGTATCCGTAAAATTTTACCGGACAGGATCTGTGCGGGGGACAGGGGCCACCCGGCGCGGCGGCGGCGCGCGGCGATGGCGCGGTGCTTGCGGTGCAGCTAGAGAAACAAGTTTATACGCGGCCGTATACTGCGAATTTGCTTGGAAACATCACATCCAGTAATCACGGATACGTTGAACGTTATACGATGCCTATGTATGAACAAAGCATATTTTTAAAACGGGTACCGTAAATACGGAGACCATGTGTGCACGGGCTCTTAGATATAACAATATAGTGTCAATGGTTACATAAGTTTAATGGTACCTAATAAAAATGATGCCAATGGAATACAGCTACATTATGATCCCCAAATAAATCATGCCCAATAAATTTTATTTTTATTAGAGCTTGTTTTTAGTAGTTGATGTTGTTTGATAGGCCTAAGGTCCATTTATCAGACGTTTTAGGACACCCTGTGTAATACTACGTATAAACGAAAAAAAAGTTTAAAAACTAAATCCCGCCACTCATTTCTTATAATATAAGTTATGAATGTGCACATCCATAACCACATAGGTACATACACAAAGCAGATATTCCTCCGTGGGTACATACATTCAAACCCTTTTCGCCGTAATCAAGTTCGCCGTAGGTAAAAGACTGCGTTCCGAGCTGATATCATACATACACACTGTCAATGTCAATCAAATGTATTTCCCCGCAATGCTCTTCTTTCCGCATTCCCCCTTCCGCAAGTAGCAAGCAGTTCGTTTGACGTTTTGTGATTTTCTCGCGATTTTCTACTTTTTCACGTATTTTCCTTGGACATCTCGGGCTATTTTAAGACGAATGACTGATAAGAACTGCTTGATTTTATTTTGTAAAATGCTATCTGGTAATGTGTATTGGTAAGCAGTTCATGACTGAAATATGAAAGCTAATTGAAGTGTTCACTTCGGGATCGGTGGTCGATCAATTTATTTAATATGCTATGGAAACAAAAACTTCGTGTAGAGTTCTGGGCGTGTTTAGGCATACTTATAATTTCTCTGGCTGTTGCTGCAACGCAGAAAATTGACGATCCGTATAAAATCCTTGGGATACATCGCAAAGCAACTCTAGTAGAAATACGCAAAGCTTACAGGCAATTGGCAAAGGAGTGGTAAGTGAAGTTTTAATCTAAAGTATAATCAGATTCCAAATGATTTTCATTACTTTAAGCTTAATTTAAAATTGATTCAGGCATCCTGATAAGAATGAAGATCCTCAAGCAGAAGCTCGATTTGTTGAAATTAAACAAGCCTATGAATTGCTGTCAGATACTGAACGCAGACAGGCTTATGATTTATATGGTATAACAAATGAAGATGACCATCTATACAAGCAACGGCATGATTATAGTCAATATGCCAGATTCAGGTATGTAATCTTTTTTAAGTATTATGCATCAAATACTATAATTTATATTACTCAATGTGATCTTGACAGCACAGGGTGATTCAATGATTTCTACTAATATTGCATTCATCATAGCCATATTTAAGGTTTTCTTAGCCAAGTAATTAATTTGTTGGATTAAATACATTACTTGTATAAACAGAATCACTATTATTTTTACACATGTATTGGTTTTGTCTGTTTTGAAAATATAATGGCACATTTAAATATTTACAAATATAATATTTAAGAGAAAGTGTAGAATTAACTGGTTTACATGGGCACTAACCTATGTCATTCCATCACCACTTCCAATCTCTCTATTAGTTTATAATAGAGAAGTTCCAGAGTATGCATATAATATTTTATTTAGTAATTTTTTTCCACAATCAATGTATTGTGATATCATAGTTATTATTATTATTATCAAATGTATAAGAATATTAATGCTTAGAAACGTTGGACTGCAATGATGTCATAAAATGCTTAGATGTCAATAAATTTCAAATAATAATGATATCAAAACAATTTTTTTTAAATATTTTATATTGATAGATGCCTGGAGAAAATTTGGGCTTATATTTATTATCATATCATCAATATTTATCTAGTAGTACACAGTATAAAATAAAAGCTATTCAATATATATTTAGTCTTACCTTTTTCCTATGAATTAATCAGGAAATGTAGGATCATCATCATCATTAATGTAGGATACTAGCCGCTATTCACAGTTATACCCACATAGTTAAGATTTCTGAAATACACTATATATTTTTATTGTTAGTTTAAATATAAGCACTCACAATAAAATCATTGTTCACAGCAATGACCCTTTTGAAGAATTCTTTGGGGCACATTTCCGAACTCAAGATCAAGACATCACATTATTCCACAAATTATCTGTGACAGCCCGGTTTGTACTATCAATTGAATGGATGAATTATTAAAATACTGCTATGTTACTTTAGATCTTACAAGCATATTTTATTTCATTTGCAGCCATTTTGAAAATAACATCCAAGAAAAGAGTGTGCATACACCAGCTCTTGTATTCTTCTACACGGACTGGTGCTTTGACTGCGTTCGTTCAGCATCTGCATGGCGAAGGCTAGTGGAAGCCCTGCAGCCTCTGGGCATCACCATGGCAACGGTCCATGCTGGACATGAATCCGCACTGGCTAGGAGGATCGGTATCCATGGAGTGCCTTGTTTGACGTTTGTGCTGAATAAACATGTTTATATTTATAAGGATGCTATTGCTGCGTTGCCGAAAGTCTTAGGTAAGTTTAAGTTAACTAGAATCTTAAGGCTGTAACAGCCTTATTAATAAACTCGGACAAAAGTCAATTAAATTTACATTCATTTTAATTTTTTCACTAAGGCTTATCATGCTCTTTACATAATCCTCATTTGAGGTTTTTTATTCAAGTAATGACAATAAAATATTCTAAATGAAGTTATTAACAAACATTGCAATAAACTAAATAAATCTTAAAGAAATATACAGGGTGTTTGGTACACAGTTGGCCAAATTGAAATGGGGGTAGGTGGGCCTATTCTGAACATACTTGCTTCGAGTACTACTAGCCTATTTCTTATAGTTTAGTAAATATGATAGATTTTCATCATTTAAAAAAAAAACGTTTTCATCTTCTTATTTAACTAACTTTTTTTCGTGTATTTAGTAAGAATTTTAAAATCCTTTTAAAAACTTCTTCGGTTTATCCTCTTTCTAATGATATGCTACACATTATTACAAATCATCAAAAATCACGACTTTTTCTAAAATACCTATTTCAAGTTTTTTTTTTAAATTAAATTACTTAACTCATATAGAAGTAGGTAAAGGAAAGAGCATAAGCCAAAGAAGTTTTTAAAGGATTTTAAAATTCTCATCGTTTCTTTTTATTTTTTTATTGCAATGTAAAAAAAATATCTGATATAATTTTGCATCATAACTTTCTTTTCTCCAATTTTTGCATCAAATACATATTTAGTTATAATAAGGCTGTAATACGAATAAATTTATTTTGAGAAGATACTCATACAAGAAAAAAGGTTATTTAGATTAGAGGATGAAAACTCAAGTATTTTTTTTGAAAATTATGAAAATCTATCATATTTACTAAAGTATAAGAAATAGGTTAGTAGTTCTCCAAGCAAGTACGTTCAGAATAGGCCCACATACCCCGCATTTCAATTTCGCCAACTGTGTAGCAAACACCCTGTATTATTACCTTATCAATATTCATTTTGCCAAACATATTTTGTAACAGTTGAAGGAATATATCGCAATGTTTTGGCAAGGGACGGCCGCTCAGGATGCGTCATAGAATTTCACACTATGTTGTCACTCGCGTCTAAATGGCGCTGGTTTTGAGCAAGAGCATTCATATGCGATGTATCATTGTTGTGGATAATAATAAGTGAATGTGTATTATTTCCACAAATGCAAAACATGCAATGCATGCCATTCATGGTCACAGGTGGTAAGGTTACTTACTTAACTACAGGTGGTTAAGTTTAGCTAGGCGTCCTCGACCTAGGCAATGACCGATGCCTGCTGAATTTCTTGTTGGCCGTTCACAGAGGCGGCGCTTTCCGAATTAATTATTGTGGTTAATATATTCGATTCTCGTACCTTGGAAAGCCTTAGGCGATGAGTTTTTGATTTAGGTACTCCAAGTTCTGCCAAGTTAGTGAAATTAAAAGAGATTGAGGGCTATAAACAAAACTGCCTTCCTAACTAGAATACATGGATTCACAATTTTGGAATTCCAAATTTAACTGCAATACAATGTTGTAATCTACCTAGGTATATCCATACAAAATATCTTCGTGGTTATGTCCGATATTCACGAAACAAATGCATGTGTCTCCGCTTGGGCGCATTATCTGCATGAACGCGCGTGGATGCATTTTCTGTTTGCTTTTTTTTGTATATTTACAAACGGAAATACTTACAAGCAAAGTGAGAGCATGCATTCGCGCGCTACGCTGCGTAGTCTGGCACAGGGAATCGCCTAGAGCAGAGGTTCCCAAACTTTTTGTGTCGTAGACCCCTGGCCATGTTTTATGGGTTTTAGGTAGACCCCCTGAGACTTAGCTGATATTATTTGATTTTTAAACGTCATAAAGTTTTGTGTTAGAAACTTAAAGTAAAAGCACATGTTAATTTTTATTCATTTACTTATCACTTGAATTTAAATTAAAAGTAGGTACTCAAAATAAAGTTTTGTATATGTTATATAAAATATACAAAACATGAAATAAAATAAGCAATACCGACAAATGTGGCCCCGATTTTCATTTCATGGACCTCCCAATTTTTTTTTTCGTTGACGTAGACCCCCTGCAGGTTGTCATAGACCCCTCAATATAGACCACTTTGGGAATCACTGGCCTAGAGCATAATTGCGAGCCGGGTGAAACTACTACTTATTGCCACCAAGCTAATTCACTCCGTCCAAATTAGTCACCTTTTTACGGCACGCTTCATTAAGGATAAGCTGGACTCTTGATTGATGAGCTTGAATTCTTTACATAATTTAGGCTAAAAAAATGATTCAAATTGTTTCAGAATTCGTCCGTTGGAAGTTTCCCTTGCTGCTCGTTACGACTATAACAGATTCCAATGTGGAGAGCTTCGTGAATGACTTTGAAGACAATAAAGTCAAGGCGCTGATATTTGAGGAACGACAAGTTATGAGACTCCGATACATCATCAATGCATTCCATTACAGAGATAAAGTGGCATTTGGGTGAGTTCCGTTTTTGTTTTGATCCTTATTTTTTTTAGTAACTTCGATATATCTACATTTGATTTAAAGACACACTACCACTGCTTAGACTGTGACGGTAGGACAATTTTTATTTAAATTCTGCAAGTCTTAACGCAAAGGTGTACCATATATTGCCAATCAATAAAACATCCTGT
The DNA here is from genome assembly GCA_944452665.1 of Stenoptilia bipunctidactyla. Taxonomy (NCBI): domain Eukaryota; kingdom Metazoa; phylum Arthropoda; class Insecta; order Lepidoptera; family Pterophoridae; genus Stenoptilia; species Stenoptilia bipunctidactyla. The sequence continues at coordinate 1,569,794 of OX101732.1, forward strand.
ATTTACAAGTGTAAAACGTGGCATATGAATGCTACTCTTACGCAACAAAGACGTTGTGAAGTAATTTATAAGTGACCCACTTATTCCCATTGTGGAAAAACTTCACAATTTTCATGTGTACTGGCCTCGGAGCTCACATCATTGATAAAAATAATAATAATAAATCCGTTTAAGAAGTGTTTTGTTAAGATAAGATAGTAAATCGTAAAAACTTAAGACAGTATTATGACCATCTAATGTTCGAAACTCGGCAACACATCTGGTCTATTGGTGGTGGTGAAGCTAATAAAAACCATTGTTTCTCAGCTTCGTCGACATGACTTCACACTTCACCTCCAACGTGACGGCGCGTTACAAAGTGCAGCGAAACGTGGACACAATGATACTGCTAAAGGAAGACAGCCCCGAGCCCGTGGCTACGGTCAGCACCACAGAGATAGCTTCGACGACGCTGCAGCAGCTCATCGAAGCCAATCAGCTGCTGACCCTACCGAGACTGTCTTCACAGGTAAATTTATCGCTTACTTGTTACAGGCTAAAAATGTATTTCCAAAAAATGAATAAAATGTATAACGTGTCTTTTATTCATTAGAATTAATATTTAAGCAGTATAAATTTGCGGAATATTGTTGGAAAGTATAAACGAATGTTGTTTTACTCCTAACATACTTTCTACATCAATTTGAGTTTTTTTTTATATTTTGTTAGTTATGAAATAATCTCTTGTGCACAGTTAACAATGAAGCCCCGTTCAAGCTAAAAATCCACTGTGTAGTTAAAATGTCCATCGAAACTCTATTTGGGATTTTATGAATCATGTTTAAATTTGTGTTGGGAAATATGACGTAATATTACTGAGGAGTCGGATATATACTGATTCATGCTATACTCTACTATTGATACGAAGACGGGTAGTTTCCTTAGTAAATAAATGAAGTACTCTTTTCTAGCTTATTCCACTATACTTACGCAGCGAAATATGCTAACTCTACTACCGATACAAAGCCGGGGTGTGTAGCTGTATCTCCGCGTTTCCTCATTATAGCTTCTTTTTTTGATTTACCCAGAGCATGTTCGAGGCCGTCTGCCCCGTGGAGTGGCGCGCGTCCCGCCGCCGCCTGTGCCTCGTGGTGGTGTGCGGCGCGGGGGGCGCGGGGCGCGCCGTGCGCCGCGACCTCACCGCGCTCGCCCGCGCCGCGCCCGCGCGCGTGCAGTACGCCTACCTGTACCCGCACCGCCAGCCCGCGCTCGTGGCCGCGCTCACGCCGCACGCGCGTGAGTATGTCGCCCGCGCCGCCCCGCGCGCGTGCAGTACGCCTACCTGTACCCGCACCGCCAGCCCGCGCTCGTGGCCGCGCTCACGCCGCACGCGCGTGAGTATGTCGCCCCGCGCCGCCCCGCGCGCGTGCTGTACGCCTACCTGTACCCGCACCGCCAGCCCGCGCCGCCCCGCGCGCGTGCAATTCCTCTCAATAGTCTCACTTGCCACTTCCTCTCAATAGATCGACTTTACGAAGTGACGGTAGATTCAGTTCAATTTGTTAATAATTGACATGTTTCAAATGTATTTAAAATCCTACGAAATTGGTTTATTTTCTCTTCAAAGACAAAAAACTTAACTTTGAGCTTAATGGTGCGTTGTCGGCCCAAGGCTTCAGCTGTCAAAGCCTATGGTTACTGTAATTTCACCGGCTGCTCCTCCTACTATGGCGGGTAAAGTAGAAAGAACTGTAGTAGCGCCCCAAGCGATTCCTTTCACATGGATCTTTCACCCTACTACCACTGAGTACACCGGCAATAACCGGTCGCTGACTACGTGTACCCGTTTTGTACCTCGGAAAGACAAAAATCAAAACACGAATCATTTAAATCGATTTATAATATGGTTACGTTTGTACTTAATCTAACCTGATACTCAGCTAACTCAACACTATTATTTTTACTCGCATATTGTCCAGTCTTATTAGAACGGTTAATATATCCCCGAGGAGAAGGCAATAACTTCATCTTGTGATATTAAAGTATATGAATACCGAGCAGTGCTTTTTGACTATCTTTCATTTGTGTGTTAAAATAATATTTTCTAACACTTTAGAAGCAGAGCCGTCGTCAATGGAACATCGCATCGTTGTGATCTGGCGACGCGAGCCGCGGCGGATCCTGTACGAGTGGCTCAACGAGACCTGGCCTACTTGTAACCAAGGTAAATACTGTCCGAAGTACATTGCTTTTTATTGTCAATTCGACTTTCACCGGCAGGGCTAGCATGCGACCATCGATAAAGACTCGAATCGACAAGATAAATAGCACGGAATATTTTTATCCTATCATGTTTGAAATTTAGTTTTTAATGACTAAAAGAATTATTATATTAGAAGTTATCAAGTCGATTTTATTTCTACTGTAACCATTTTAAAGCACCAGGAATGTTTGATAATTGATTATTTTTATTAAAGTTACTTTAAACACACATCAAATTCAATTACAGGAGAATCCGTTTATTATGACTCCGCTTATATTGACCAACCGCATATTATGACGTGTTTACACACTGAAGTTTGGTTTTCATACAATGACTATGACTTCGCCTATAGTGACATATCGCTTATTGTGACCCTTTTTAATCACATTTTGTCCGCTTATAGTGACCGACCATATGATATCAAACACCTTTGGCAGTGTTCGGGAGAGTCACGTTATACCCAAAGACTTTCGGCGCGTGAAAGGCTTTTTTGATTTGAGTCTCAGAGCGTAGATTTATTTATTGAGTCTACTTATTAATATCTACTTTGATTTATCTCTATTTTATTCCTCTCTATTAAAATAAATCACATACTAACTTAAACAGTTTATTTATTCTTGCAGTACCTACCTATGCTTTGTATGACGTCCGTTTAGTATGACTCGTTTCTTATTTCCCTTCGATGTCATTATAAACGGATTCCACTGTATTTATGCATTGCTTTAAAAATGTATGCACAACGAATGACAAAGCTTCATTTTCAATCGTTCTCATTCGGTATTTACACTAGGAAGGTTTTAACTGGTATCATTATGTGTCTATTTGACATTTCGAACTGTCAGTTTACTGCATTGAATTATTTGCCAGAGTATAAACTCAAGTTGTTTATACCGCCCAGGGCGCTGCAACGAAGACAGCCACGGCCCCGAAGTGCGCGACGAAGTGCTGCGCTACCAGGCGAGGCTGAACGAAACGAAGCGCGCGCTCGACAACCTCGTGAAGCGCCTGCTCAAGCCCACGGAGATGCTGTCCTTTGAGACTAACGTGCAGGTTGGTTCAATCATAATCGACGATTTCACGTACAATTGACACTTTGATCATGTATTTTTCATTAGATGATTTTTTTTATTTTAATATTTTAATTTTAATGTATCAGAAAAACATAATTTTATAATTATTAATTTTTACTTAGTTTTTATAATTTATTATTGCCTATGTAATTTTTTTTTAAGATATACCTAGTTTAATAATAAAAAAATATATAATGTAAATTTAATTAAATATTTTTTAAACATTATTGTGTAGGTGACCTTTAAATAAATAAATACATTTTCAAGACATTTTTTCAATTATTATTTTAAATTCGGCTGTAGTGAAACGTAAATTTTTTAGTAGCACAGATTGAATTATTAGCATTTGGTAGACTAAAGATACTTATACCTACATGTTGTCCGTTGTGTATTCTCAATTTCTGTTCTAAACTTCCATGAGAGGTTTTTACTAAGATGTCGTTTTCGTATTTGGTTTTCTTTGAATACCAACTTTTATTACAAGTACGAATTAACTAAATAAATAAAGTTTTCATCATAGTTAATGTAACGTAATGTAATTTTCAACACACTTGCTCGTAAAGTGAGCGTTATTCTATTGAATTTAGAACTATAAGTCACGCGTGCATAATATATTATACCCTAGTGCATAATATAATTAATCCTACAAAGTTGAATTGTACCTTTGTGCACATTACATGCGAGTAAACAGAGCATATTTTATTGGTCCGGGTTATACATTAAATATTTTCAGAAACAGCAAAGAGATTTTATACCACTTCAAATCCATATACATTTTTAAATGTTTGCGTCTTATATTAGTAAAACAAATTTGTATATCAAACAAATTAGTCACAATTTACAATAATTTGTTATAAAATATTAAAATATTTGCATTTACCACTCCAAATTAAACATTTTCACTTAAAATAGGCTGTATATGCTATACAGACATTGACACATTTGGCGGAAAAAAAAACTTACGCGCATGCGCGAGGTTCGGCGCCATTTTTCAATCACAATTCTCAGCTTTGTTATTAAGTGTGTTTGTTATTTTATGACCACGTATGTCTGTTTTTGCTCACAAGTATGTTGAAAAACGTCGTATGTAACTCGTGAGCGTTGCTAATTACAGTCTCGGCTCATTATTAAGCCTCGACTGTAATTAGCAACTTAGCTCACTTGTTACATAATATACTATTAAGTCTAATATGCAACTTTTATTCTCAATTTATTCTTTATAGCCTAAGAAAATTAAGCCGAAAATGGACGATCAGCGGAAATAATTCGTGTAGTTTTGAAAATCGCTACAGTTATTCCTTGAGATATCCAGATAAACATATCGAAAATCCCCAAGGGTGGGGGGTGAGCTAAAGGTGTAGGGGGGGTCAAAGGACCCTTTTTTTAGATTTTAGCTCATAAGTCTAAAACCTGCACAAATATCGTAACGGTTACTTCTAGGAAAACATTCTACATAAAATTTCCTTTAAATTTGATCCTATAATTTTTTTTGTACGGTCGATACTTTAGAAGTTACAGAGTGTTCAACTTTATATAGGTATAAAAAATGAGACAGTTTTATAAATAAAATAAAATTGGTATGTTTTCAAAATGTATTCAAAACTAGAAAATAATAATTAGACAGTCTTAATTAAATCAATCATTGTCTTCTACTACATCATCATCATCTTCACCTTCTATATCTACCAAATCTACAGGTACGCCATTTGTACACGAACCCAAGCAGCCGTTGCATACTAGACTGCACGTGATACCAGCTTTTCGGCATCCACAATTACCAGTGCAACCACTTTTGCAGCGACAATATATTGACTTCAGCACGGTGTCAGGAACTGGAGGATCATGAGTGGTAACAGGCTCGAGGTTTCCATCAGCTCCTCGCTTCCATCCCCACAATTCAGGAGGCAGTGCGTTACCTAACCACTCTTGTACTTGGTGGAACACTCGGAATGAGTGAAATTTTGCTGATCCTTTTGTAGGCGGGAGAGAGGAAAGATCTGGTTTGGATTTGGTGCTGGATTTGACAAAAACTGAGTATCGATGTCTGTTAAGATCAAGCTGATCAGTGGCTGCACGATACTTCGTCAAAAACATCCTTTCTCCTGACACTGCTATTTTTTCAGATGTTGATGTTGGATTGTAGAAGATGGCGACAATATCCTTGATTTTTGGTTTTGGTCAAATAGCTTAGCAACTGACACTTTGCCTTTCCTGTGCATAGCTGAAGTTGTGTCGCAGCCGCTGAAGCTATGTAGGAAAAGAATGGAAGAGCAAAATGAGAGTTTTTGGAGTTCTTGTGAGGAAAGTATTTGCATTTCCACTTTACCTCTTCCTGGCTTTGCTTATCTGGTGGTGGAGAATACAGATAATGTGGATGGGGATGAGGATAGTCGTGGACAAAGACAGGACGTGGACATGGAAATGGGGAAGTCGGAGTCAAGTTGAAAAAAAGTCATAAAGTCATCAGCAAAACGACCTGGCACCACTAGCAGCACCCGTTCACGAGTATAACGCAAGCACCAGCCATCACCCTCCTCAACCATATTTTAGGGAAGAGGGTGACCCGACACCCGACGCTACCGCTAGCCTTGCCGCCTGAGGGAGCATGAAGTTCTTGCTGTTGTATGGACAAGGAGGAGATGGTGGTGGTGTTGGATAAGAAGGAGATGGAGTTGGAAATGGAGTTGGAAATGGAGTTGGAGATGGAGTTGGAGAAGGAGTTGGAGATTGAGCACTTTAGAAAAACAATTTACAACCAAGGACTTTTATCGTCCATATATTCAGATATTGTATAAAAGCCTTTATTACACAATTTTTGTTTAATAGTTTCTTTAAATTTATCAAGCGGTAAGTCTTGAATATTTGTGGGAACCTTATTATAAAAACGTATGCATTGACCCATAAATGAGTTAGTGACTTTATGAAGTCTACTATCATAGCCGGCTAGCTTATACTTATTTCTAGTATTAACATTATGTAAGTCACATTTTCTACGGAACATGTTTAAGTTCTTTTTTACAAACATAAGATTTTCAAAGATATATTGTGACGCAAACGTGAGAATATTTATTACCTTAAACTTATTTCTAAGTGTCGCTCTGGAATTAAGTTTGTAGATTGCGCGAATAGCCCGTTTCTGCAGCACAAAGATAGTTTTAATATCGGCGGCAATTCCCCAAAGGAGAATGCCGTATGTCATTAAGCTATGAAAATAACCAAAATAAACCAATCGCGCAGTAGCTTCATTAGAAATATTTCGCATCTTTTTGACGGCATATGCTGCAGAACTAAGTCTCTTCGCCAATCTTTCTATGTGTGGTCCCCATTGTAGTTGAGCGTCTAGGGTTATGCCAAGGAACACTGCTGAATTTACAGGGCTCAATTCTTGTCCTTTTACAATTAATTTAAAAGGACAAGAATTAAATCTCTTTGCATTAATATCAACTCTTTGCATTCTATTGCATAAATAGGACTTCATAAAATCAAGTGCCCTATCATTGATTCCATAGTGGTGAAGCTTAATGAGGAGTGTATCGTAGTGAACACAGTCAAAAGCCTTGTACAGATCACAGAAGACACCAAAGGCATCCTGTGACTCCTCCCAGGCATCAAATATATGTTTGATACGCATCAGTTGTTGAGCGACCCCGTGTGAAACCAAATTGATTCGGATTCATTATATTATTGCTATAGAAATGTACAACTAGTTGATTTAAAATAAGTTTTTCAAAAATTTTGCTGAGTGTTGGTAATATAGAAATCGGTCTAAAGTTACAGAGGTCAGTTATGCTTCCTGCTTTAAATACGGGAATAATTTTACTTAGTTTCATTAAATCCGGAAACACACCATTATCAACACAATTATTAAATATACTGGCTAAATGAGGTGCAATACCGTCAATGATAGATTGGATGATTTTAACAGAAATACCATCCAGATCAGCAGTGTTCTTAATTGTTATACTTTTAAAGCTTTCAATACCTCACTTTCAGTAACATGCCTGAAAGTAAAGTTAGTTTTACACTTATTTACATTATTTTCAAGAAAAGACTGTGCAGCTTTGACTGATGAATTTAATGTCTTCGTAGTCGAAACTGGAATGTCTGCAAAGAATTTTTCAAAAGCTTCAGCAACTTCTGTATTTGATGTCAACAGTCGATCACCAATTTTCAGTTTATATTCCGCGTTTCTTATGTTTGACTTTCCAGTTTCGCTGTTAATAATTTGCCAAGTAGTTTTAGGAATATTTACACTATTTAGAATTTTATTATTAATAAAATTTGATTTTGCAATACTACATACACTTTTGAACATTTTGGAGTATTTCTTAACATACTCCTTAAAATTTTCACTATGATTGTACCTATGTTTTTTCATCATATAACTCATATAATCTGTCTCTGCCTTTAAATATTCCTACTTTTGCCCAGTCACTAAATTTAAATGACTTATCATCTGCTTTAATTGTTTTTGATGTAAATACTGTTTTATGTTCACATTTAATTAGATTAAAAAGACAATTATATTCCATAGCGGGGTCATCATAACATTTAAGTTCCCACAACTTATCCAAGACATTACTTCTGAATCTCTCCAGCCGACCGTCGTTCATGGGTACAAACTTAAACTCTCTTCTTATTGCCTTATTTGTGCCAATGTTAAAAGATGCTAGTTGCACGCTGTGATCCGATTTTAACTTATTAATTATGTATTGGGTGGTGGGCGATGCATCTGCGAAAATGTTATCGATACATGTTGCTGAAGTGGCTGTTACTCGTGTAGGCTCTAAAAAGAGATTTTTAAGTCCATAACAAAGAAACAAATTTGTTAGCCTTCGGCTAAGGGATGATTGTATTAGTAAATCAATATTAAAATCACCACAGACAATGATATTTTTTTTAGTATCACTAAGTTTAAGTAAAGCTTCCTCCATGATCTTTTCAATGAAATCATAGGATGAAGCTGGCCTCCTGTATACGCTTATTATAATAACTTTCCCTAGCTCAATACATGCCATTTCAATGGTTTGCTCAACAGAAAGACTAACAATATCTGTTCGTTCTTTAAATTTCAATCCTTTGTGTGTAATAATCAAGGAGCCGCCACAATTGGCCTGGATTCTACTGTATGAACTAGCTATTTGATTATTATTGAACGATAATATCATTTGATGGTCTTTTAGCCAGTGCTCCGTTACACACAAAATATCTACTTTTTCCTGATTCATGAAAAGTTCAATTTGTAAATCCTTACCCAGCATGCCCTCAATATTTTGATGAGCTACATTTTTACTACATTTTAATTTTGCAGCTGGGATACAAGTGCCAACATTTTGATTATAGCTAGAAGTCTTATTATCTATTGTCATTGCCTCTAGTTTAAATTAACTAGACTAGTCCTAATACTATTACTTGGAATGTTATATTCCAGTGGCTGCTCAATAGAAGCAGAGGTTCGAGTCAAAATGAGTGGTAGATCATTACTAATAATATATGATAGCGAAATTGCTATTTGTCGTATATAATAATTGTACAAATTGTACTTATCATTCTTAAAATAAAAAGGTTTACTAACTATAATGTTAGTATCTATCATATGGAATTTATCACTATGTCTATATGTCATAGTGTGTAATATTGTATTGAGGTGGTGCCTTATATTGTTTTCTTGCTCTGAAAAAGAGGGGCTGAAGGGTAATGCAAACAAAATTATCCTACATATATTCTTCTTTTCATACAATTTAGAGAAATTGTGAATCATATCCTTTTTATTTGCATTATCCCGCCTGCCAACTAAAATTATTAAGACTGTGTTGACTTTAAAGTCAGTCACAAAAATTTTATTTAATATATTACTATATGAGGCACCAGGGAAGCAATTATAGATTATTGGTTAGCAATAATTGTCATATGTTTACTTAGTTGCAAACCCATTTGTTTCCCAAGTTCATCGCTGTACATGATAACTTGTGGTTGACTTAACTTATTATTACATAAATAAGATGGGTTTGATTGTATAGGTATTACATTATTTTCTGACACAAGGCATCTGAGACTGGGACTGGCATGGCTCAGGCTGAGGAGAATTTAATATACTTTGTTCACAATTACTTTCAGAACAATTAATCAAGCACTCAAATTGATTGAGATTATATCTAGATAGTTCTAGTAAATTGTCCATAGCTATAGTGTGTTCTTTTATCTCTTTCTGTGCAAGTTTATATTTATTATTTAAACAATGAAGTTGTTCATGGAGCCTGTTTATTTCCAACTCAAGATGTTTTGTGTCACTTTCATAAGACAACCTATTTTGTTCCAATTCAGAACTACACAATTTTAACTTACTTAATAAACTTAAACGTTCTTTTCTGTACTGGCTATTTTTACAAAGGAAATTGTTATTATTCTTACTAATATTTCTACTATTGACCTTTAAACATTTCTTAGTTTTGTTTATGTTTGATTTAGACCTACTTTTACTATTGTTAAGTTTATTGTTATAGCTAGTTGTAGGACTAACCACCAACTCTGCATCAATCGAGCAATCACTAGTGAGGTCGATTGTGATGGATGGATTTTTAAATGTAGATACCATAGAGGGGGCACGGTCTACCAACTCCTCAAATAGAGTCTCAGATTGTGCTGACTTGGTGTCATTAATTTTAGATTCTAATGTTGATAATTGTGAGAATGAATCACATAACTGGCTTTTCAGATGTTTGTTATGCCTAATAACATCTTCTAATATATCACTTTTACCGTCTAACTCATTTACTATCTTTTGGAGTTGGTCTCTTTGCTCCACAACTTCTAAAAATTCAATATGATTTTTTGATAGTTCCAGTTTTAACTGTTTATTTTTGTTGAGTATACTGAGAAATTCTTTTTCTGCCTCATTCCTCTCTTCCAGCAACTGCTCACACACAGACTTAGATACTTTGAGCTCCTGTAACGTCAGATGAAGTTTGTCTTCCAGCTGACGAATAGCAGCCTGGCGAGTCATCATTTTGGATAATAAGTTAGGTCTTGTTAAGAGATAATATAAGAAAAAATTTAATTAATCAAGTGAGCAGTTACTTAGAGTTGAGGTTATTGGAACAAAAAAGGTTTACACGGTGATTTTACTATTGATACCTACAGTCAATTTAATTACACTATATTATTATAATGCAATAACTATACTCACAAATTACTTTCCTTTGTTAACAAAGCTCAAGAAGTGTACCTACTTAACGGTTTTTTAATCTCTATTTTTAAACAGTTACGTTTTTACAATATGTTCAGCCAATTGAAAATTTGTTAAGTATACACAATATTTCAGCGATTCACTTAGAATTGTCTTAAGTTTTCACGATTCATAATTTAAATAAAACTACTTTTTAACCGGATTAATCGCGTATAATTTATATTTTACATTTTAACTCGACGTTTCGGTGTCTTTGCAGTCGCTCGTGACCACGGGGTAGTTTTATTTAGATTCACTTAGATTTTATAGAAGATAACTTTTATTGTAGAATTTGTTAAAACTGCTCTTAGTTGCTGTTTTCAAAACAGTAGTAGACAAAGAGAAAAGTGTTGTATGTCTATTTTAGCACTTATTAACTTTTTAAAACGATTTCACAGAGTTATTATCACTTGAATTATGTACAGTTTCACTAAATTATATGTTTAAGACGCTTAAAATTTATTTACAAAATTATTATTTACGGAACAAATGCTTACGTTGTGCACAGAGTATCAAACACGACAGTACAATTTGTTCCATAGTGATTCTTGACATATTTAATGTACTGATCACAAATATCGGAAAAAGTGAAGCCCAATCGCCACTTAGTGTTATTTTCGCGATTCGCACTTTTGAGGAATTTGACCCCCCTGTAGTTCCTAAAGTATCGACCGTACAAAAAAATTTATGGGACATAATTTAGAGGAAATTTTATGAAGAAAATTTTCCTAGAAGTAACCGTAGGTAATGCTATTTGTGCAGGTTTTTGACTTATGAGCAAAAATCTAAAAAAAAGGGTCCTTTAACCCCCCCCTACACTCTTAGCTCACCCCCCACCCTTGAGGACTTTTAACATGTTCATCTGGATATCACAAGGAATAACTGTAGCGATTTTCAAAACTACAGGAATTATTTCCGCTGATTTTATTAATTTGCTCGTACTATTATAAGTGTTGAAATTGGAACACGTCAAGTAACTCAAAGCTGTATAAGAAACAAAAGTTCAAATTTAGTTGCACATTTCGTAGGATTGAAACTAATGGGCATTGTTCACTTTTTTTAACCTATTATTTTTATCATGTTATATTAATATTTAGCCTATTTTGAGAGAACAATTTGAATAGTTTTATTTTTAACTGTGTCGTTTAATTTATATTGATTTTATGAAATTAGTACGTGATGACGTCATCAGTGGCATTAACTTTATAAACATGTGTCAGTCAGTAAAAAAAAACATTAGCTGTGTCTGTGTGCTAAAGTCATGCTATGTCACTGTCACCCAATGGATTGTCAACAGACAATAAACCAACATTTCAAACATTGATTCAAATCAAATCTTAACCGTCTTTATTTCCTCCGTTTCTTTTCTTTGTAGTTTGTATAAATAATCTATAATCAAAATAATTAAATTAATTATTCTTAAAATTTTAATTGTTAATCAAACTTAGATAAATCGCAGGGAAAAATGAAGAAGCTGAGTTTGTTACGTTGAGGTTACGTTAAAATATAAACAAAACAAAACAACCACCATAGAGCTATAGAGTTTAGTTTGACTTTTTTAAACAGCTTTAAGGCATAACACTTGATCGATTTGATGCCTTTGATGACGTAACCAGGTTAAATAAAGGTCAAATGTATTTTGTTAAAAATCTCTTAAACCCCAATATTTTTAAATGTTTTAAATCGACTAAATTAATCAGAAACCTTATTCCTCGAAACGGTTTTTCGTATGAAATAAATAAAAAAAATGAACAATGCCCATTCTTTTTGGTAACGTACAATAATGATTTATCCATATTCTTTCTTTTAAATGTGTTTATTGTATTTTTATTAGAGAGCGATTCAATAGTCAAATCACAGAAACAATAGGTCTCGTAGTTATGTGAAAAAATCGTACGTTAGTGTGATGTGAAGATATCGAACTTCGACTTTTGCAGTATAAGCATGGTACTTAACAGCCCGTTTACACATTGTTCGTTTTACTGATACGTTTTATCGGACACGTCTTTTTTTTCATCGATGGCGCATGGAGTTGTACGAGTGACTTCACATATGGCAGAGTATTTAGTATACGTATTTGCCATACAAAAAGATATCCAGTAAAACGGATCGTGTGTGAACGGGCAAAACTTAAACTCAAACTCAAATATTCTTTATTTCGTAAGTATTTAAATACATTTGAAATAAGTCAAACAATTTACAAATTGAAGTGAATCTACCACCACTTCGGAAAGTCGATCTGTTGAGAAGAAGTGGCAAGAAACTCAACAGCAATCATCTTTTAAATACACGATAACAATTTACAGCCAGGGAATCCCATCTTCTTGCATCCGGATATCTTATAGTAAACCTTTTCACATAACACTTATCCTTAAATCTATCGAAGGGTTAATCTTAACACATTGACCCATGAACGAGTTTGTGATCTTCTGGAGTCTACTATTATTTTTATACATTAGGCAATCAAGTACTAAACAGAAACGTAGACATAGATATAGAGGCAGAGATAGACGTAGCGATAGAAGTGAGAGAGAATACAGATAATGTGGATGGAGATGAGGATTGTCGTGGATAAACAAAGGACGTGGACGATCGACGGTCTCTTGTCGGTCTCTGACTCTTGATTAGAATAGGCTGTAATAGTTGTTGTGTTGGTGCAGGAGCTGGTGGACGAGGGCGGGCCGGCGTGGTACGGCGCGGCGCACGAGTGGGCCGTGCGCGCGCTGCTGGCGCTGTCGCCGCGCCACGCCGCCGCCGCCGCCTGCGCGCTCGCCACCGCCGCCGCCGTGCTGGCCGCCGGCTACCTCATGGCCTACCGCGTGTGAGTACCGCGCCACCCCACCACAGCTGCCGGCGCTGTCGCCGCGCCACGCCGCCGCCGCCGCCTGCGCGCTCGCCACCGCCGCCGCCGTGCTGGCCGCCGGCTACCTCATGGCCTACCGCGTGTGAGTACCGCGCCACCCCACCACAGCTGCCGGCGCTGTCGCCGCGCCACGCCGCCGCCGCCGCCTGCGCGCTCGCCACCGCCGCCGCCGTGCTGGCCGCCGGCTACCTCATGGCCTACCGCGTGTGAGTACCGCGCCACCCCACCACAGCTGCCGGCGCTGTCGCCGCGCCACGCCGCCGCCGCCGCCTGCGCGCTCGCCACCGCCGCCGCCGTGCTGGCCGCCGGCTACCTCATGGCCTACCGCGTGTGAGTACCGCGCCACCCCACCACAGCTGCCGGCGCTGTCGCCGCGCCACGCCGCCGCCGCCGCCTGCGCGCTCGCCACCGCCGCCGCCGTGCTGGCCGCCGGCTACCTCATGGCCTACCGCGTGTGAGTACCGCGCCACCCCACCACAGCTGCCGGCGCTGTCGCCGCGCCACGCCGCCGCCGCCGCCTGCGCGCTCGCCACCGCCGCCGCCGTGCTGGCCGCCGGCTACCTCATGGCCTACCGCGTGTGAGTACCGCGCCACCCCACCACAGCTGCCGGCGCTGTCGCCGCGCCACGCCGCCGCCGCCGCCTGCGCGCTCGCCACCGCCGCCGCCGTGCTGGCCGCCGGCTACCTCATGGCCTACCGCGTGTGAGTACCGCGCCACCCCACCACAGCTGCCGGCGCTGTCGCCGCGCCACGCCGCCGCCGCCGCCTGCGCGCTCGCCACCGCCGCCGCCGTGCTGGCCGCCGGCTACCTCATGGCCTACCGCGTGTGAGTACCGCGCCACCCCACCACAGCTGCCGGCGCTGTCGCCGCGCCACGCCGCCGCCGCCGCCTGCGCGCTCGCCACCGCCGCCGCCGTGCTGGCCGCCGGCTACCTCATGGCCTACCGCGTGTGAGTACCGCGCCACCCCACCACAGCTGCCGGCGCTGTCGCCGCGCCACGCCGCCGCCGCCGCCTGCGCGCTCGCCACCGCCGCCGCCGTGCTGGCCGCCGGCTACCTCATGGCCTACCGCGTGTGAGTACCGCGCCACCCCACCACAGCTGCCGGCGCTGTCGCCGCGCCACGCCGCCGCCGCCGCCTGCGCGCTCGCCACCGCCGCCGCCGTGCTGGCCGCCGGCTACCTCATGGCCTACCGCGTGTGAGTACCGCGCCACCCCACCACAGCTGCCGGCGCTGTCGCCGCGCCACGCCGCCGCCGCCGCCTGCGCGCTCGCCACCGCCGCCGCCGTGCTGGCCGCCGGCTACCTCATGGCCTACCGCGTGTGAGTACCGCGCCACCCCACCACAGCTGCCGGCGCTGTCGCCGCGCCACGCCGCCGCCGCCGCCTGCGCGCTCGCCACCGCCGCCGCCGTGCTGGCCGCCGGCTACCTCATGGCCTACCGCGTGTGAGTACCGCTACCACACGCCTCTTCTTTAATCACCAGCCAAATAACACGTTTCATTTTAGTATGGACATCTGACCAGCACCTATGCCAAAGAAAATTGTGGAATACCATTATGAAAACACTTAAAATTACTGTTAATTAAATTGGTTATTTTTCGTGTACATTAAGAAAAATTACTTGAATCGACAATGCCCACAGGTGACTAACGACGCCATATTAAAGTCATATTTTTACTGACATTCCTATATTTTTGATTTCTGCCTGGACGTTAAATGTGATTTCAATAAAAAAAAACTAGCAAAGCAAACTGAATTCATAAAATATTGTGTATTTATGATAGATATTAGTAGTGGTGAAATGTCACCTCTGTACATTAAGTATGTTGAACTTTCAAGATCACCTCTCATTAACCGTTTTCTAACTTTTTGTTTTAAAACTCGTACGCTTCGAGGTAATAATATATTTTTTAAGTTTTCGATATTTTTTTTATACATTGTACGAATAAAAGACAAATCGTACGCTTCGAGGTAATAATATATTTTTTAAGTTTTCGATATTTTTTTTATACATTTTACGAATAAAAGACAAATCTCTATAAGGTTGGTAAACATTTTATTAATAGATTGAGAACGTACACACAGTAAGTACTTCCCGCCATTTTGAATAACTGTGGAGATTTATGGCAATACCGTCGTTTTGTTTTTTCTTTGTACACCTAAATTATTGATTCCACTTTAAATGTTGTATTTTTGTTAGATTTGTGAATAATTTCCACGATCCTAAAATTTGGCAAAGGTTGCGGCCAGGAATGCCACGGAACCTCTCAATGTTAGTTTCTTTGATACGATATAAACGTAGCTACGTATTTATTTTAGCATCACTCAGTACAAAAAGTAGAAATATGGAACCTTATACTTTTTTTCAAATATTCGCCGTTGATGAACATAGCTACTACGCAGCGGCATTTCATTGTTAATACTACGACGTAGTACTACGAGATGTATTAATGGTCATTTAGAGTGACCATGGTTTAATATGTTAGCGGATATATTAATTTCTTTGTAAAAAGGTTATGATACTTTTTTTGCAAAAAAACGCGCCTATAAAATATGATACTTATTGTGTAAAAATAGTGGGCGATAGGCAGACCCCCTGTCAATGCAATCTCTCTCTATCGTTACAATACCTACAAATTTGACAAACGTGACATCAGGTGATTTTATAGCTTCTGGTGTTCTGCCTACATTAGGGATACAGGTGTGAAGTTATGTATGTAAATCATAATATCCTTACACAAAGGACGAATAAAATGTTTTAGTCGTAAATCAAATAACCGTTTACGTTTCTCCTTTTTTTAAGTATTCAAAATAATTTACAAAAAATATTTCCGATCCGTGTTTAAATTGAGAACGTAAATTTGAAATCAAATTGAAAAGTCACTTTAAATACAAGAATTGACTTTTAAGGTGTGCAGCTCCGGAACATTAATATGCGTTGCGAAAGCCAAAATGATAAAACTTTAAAAAATCTATCACGTATTCATTCAATTTATGATTTGAGCATTGGGAAATCCGAATTATTAAGCTTAGAGCCCTTAAAAGGTCTCGTGCCATTATGCCCTGGTATAAAAAGGTTCAACGGAATGCGTGAAGTTAGTATTTTAATTTATAAACAGGTAGGAAGGTAACAATCTCTGCGTCGATAGGCTCTGTGCATCTAATCTTGCAATTATAGGATCTTTGTGGAAGTAGATACAGCCTTAGCATATTAACTAGCTACGCAAATTATGTGTATTGTAATAAATGACGCGTAATATAATTCTATAAGGTTCCCTAGAATAATTGTGTGAATCTGTTATTAATTATCGATTTTTAAATGTTAATTAATTAAATTAATTATGTTTGTACAACTGTTAAAAATAAAATAAAATAAATAAATAATTTTATAGTAGGAGCTTAAGATGTTATTCGTAGCAATTCAAATTGAGAACCTTAGTGATGTTGCCATAATTGAATTGTTTGATTTTAGATTCGAATTTGTATATGAAAAAAAAAACAGAATAACGATTGCAAGAGCTACTGATATTCATCGACTTTATATCGATTCAATAGTCACTTTGCATCTGTCAATTTAAAAACAATATTTTTTTAAACATTTATTCAATTTATTTACAGTTAATAACAATAATTACAGGTAATTTTTATTTTACTTTGTATATTTTGAAGAAACAAATTTATTTACATAGTTTTTATTTTTTTATCTTACCAGTTTTATATTTTATTAATTATCAGTAGTTTAATATGAGAACTGCACCCATATATCATCTTATATCGAAAACAGTATACCTACACGCCAAACTTTAAGCCGGAGTACCAAATTGTGACGTAATCAAATGTCCATTATAATATGCTCTTATGATGAATAGAACTGTTTGAATTTTGAATATACAATCAACATGACTTATTAAAACAACAACTTTTCCCTTCCAGTCGTCAAGAAGAGGAATCAGTCCAGCGTATGAAAGAAGAGCGGCGCAAACAGAACGGACTCAAGAAAAACAACAACGAGCCGCAGCCGGAGATGAGGTTACATGAACTGAGGGCCGAGAAGTATAACGGACTTGTTAGGTAAGAAACTATTGAGTACCTAGTGCGAGATTTTCCAATTTACCATCGAGTTAAAGTTGACTTCCTTTTGTATAGGATCGAAACAGTGCCAACTATTGAAGAAAATGGGAAACCGAATTTGTGAGAACGTGATTGGTAGTTTAAAGTATTTTTCTCGCTTAACTCGATGGTAAAGTCATTCGCATAAAGTTATGAAACTCGTACTAAGGAAGTCGTCGTGGCGCCGTGGTTACTGTGTGTATCGTACGATATCTCAGATTAAGCAACGTTTGGTGCGGTTGGTGCTTGGATGGGTGACCGCCGACCATTCATTTCTCACGCCGACTTTAGTGCTTCGGAGGGCACGTTATGCAGTCGGTCCCGGGTGCTGTATACTTGAATATAGTAGTCGTTAGGGTTTGTCAGAAGTCACTTTGGCGCCCTGAAAATTCTGATATCCACCACCCAGCACTGGGCCAGCTTGGTGGATTATGGCCTATACCTCCTCGTCACCCAGGGGAGAGACTCATGCCCTGCAGTGGGCTCATTACAAACAGTTGTGATGATGATGATGACTAAGGACACGAAACTGCACTAAAGTAATAATAAATAAAATCCCCAGACAATCACACCAACTACATAGCCCCAAAGTAAGCATAGCTTGTGTTATGGGATGCCATGTAGCGAAGTAGGGGGGAACCTAGAATATAAATACACATATACATAAACACTCAGACCAGGAACATTTTTTTTTTCTTGTTCCGGGCGGGAATCGAACCCGCAACCACTGGCATCTGAGACAGATAGGTTAACCCCATCGCCAAAGTGGTCACTAAAATACTGTAGCAATATCTATGGGGTACTAAGTAGGGACCTTATTTTTATTGGTAATTACTGTAACAGAGCTGATTTACACGTTTTACAAGGTACGAAATAGTCGTACGAAATAGTCGTTTATAGCAGACGACCTACGTCGCATCACGTCACTTGTCTTATTGTGGCGTACCGCTGCTCACCTAGGACAACCCCTTAGGCCGTATACAGAAAGAAAGCTGGAAACTTATAAGCGCTTACCGGCGCTTGACAGCGCTGGTCCGTTCTACACAAAGGAAGCAGGTTGAGGCTGACCAAGCAAAATGTCGGACTCCATCGGACGATGATTTCCCAGCGCTGACCAGCGCGTGTTGAAGCTTGTCGGAACTTGTCGGCACCGTTCAATGCTTATCGGTGCGGGTTCATATATTTTACTGCGTGGGTAAGCGCTTATAAGTTTCCATCTTTCTTTCTGTATACGGCCTTACAATAGACCTTTCTCCTCTAGATAAGCGTGTAGTAAAAGTCAAACAATCTGATTGACCGCCACTTGGTGGTAAGGCTTTATAATTACTGCATGTAAAGGCCTCAAAAAAACACAGCTGAGACTGCACGAACTCAGGGCTGAGAAGTATAACGAACTTGTTAGGTAAGTGACTTTTGAATCACACCCGCCAAGCACAGCATCTTTGTTCACAAAACTTATTTATGTGAGGGGAGAAAGTCTCACAATCGTACAGGTTAACCCCATATTCATGCCATATGTCAAACGAGGTTCATGACTTTTGTAGGAGTGGTAAAAAGAACAAGTTTTGTCTCTCAAAAGTTATTAAAATGCGCAACAAGAAAACTGTGACCTTAGGACACTATCTCTTGAAAGTTGCAAATCAACTTAGTAACTTAGTCGGTAAATTAAATTTCTAAGGTTCCGTAGACCAAAGATTAAAACTTAGATTTTTTTAATAAATACATACATACATAACTTCACGCCTGTATCCTTTATGAGGTAGGCAGAACACCAGAGGCTATAAAAAAACTCCAATAAAACCTCAGCCACCTAACTGAATTTTACAGTTTGCCCGGGAAGAGAAGCAGCTGGCACATTCTATGTCTTTCTTTCGCTCCCAGTCCAGCATGGAAGTTAAGATTTTTTTATTTCATGTATTTTCTTTGTTGATATAAAAATGAATTATTTCCTTCATTACAGACTACAGAAGCCGGGCTGCCGCACTATCGTAGTACTGGTGGACATGCAAAGTCGCGTGCAGTTACTGTCAAAATTCCACAAAGTGGTTTGGCCTTACCGCAAGTGAGTATAGTGTTCATATGCCAGCGTTTTAGTACTTATATGAATATAGGATGGAAATAAAAAAATTTTTTTTTTGATAGGGTCAGTATTGGCGGGTTACCTTTAGGTAATCTCGTGATTAAATCTTTTGATTGTCTCTGTCCGTAATTTTTTATAATCCCGATTTTATGATAGAAAATATACATTCATAACTGCATGCCTATAGCCCTTATGGAGTAGGCAGAACACCAGAAGTATTTAAACCATCTGATGTCATGTTTGAAAAATTTAGAGGCATTATAATGGTGAATAGACTATTACTGTGATAAGGGGTCAGCCTATCGCCCACAAAAACAAACCTCCAATAAAACCTATAGAAAAATACTAGAAATAAACCTACTTAGTGTTTTTTTTATGGTTTATTAAAAAGAAACATTGTGCATTATTATTAGCACTGTGTAAATTTCCCGTTGTAAATCAAATTTCAACTCAAAGGCACTTCAAACTTTATAGAGGGGGCTCCCATCAGATTATACCGTGCGCAATACTCCTTTTGTGTTGTCTTTATTTGAAACTGTGAAGTAAAACTCACAAATATAAAATTCGCTAATATGAATAAATAAATAAATATTTCTTACACTCACACAACAATATTTAGCCCAAATTAAGTTTCTCAAAGAACTTGTGTTATGGATAATAGATAACTGATATACTTATATAAACATAAATATTGAATAAATATGTAACGCCAGGAGGGCCTTGATCTTCTCACAATATCAATTTAAGCAGAAATATAATGAAACAACTATGATTATTTCTAATTTAAGCGATCCTTCGAAAACTACGGTGCGCTGGTCACTCTCGTCAACAACAAGATAGCTCCCCGCTCCCATAGACACGACGTTCCGCCAGAGCGACTGACCAATCAAAACCATCAGTCACTCTATTTTATCTCTATGATTTATCTTATCTATGGCTTTCTCTATGAACGCGCCGACAAATACATAGTATTTATTAGAATAAACTCAAATAATTATATAAATATCCATGACTTGACGACTAATATCTTTGTAAATCACACAAATATCCGCCGCCGCCAGGCTTCGAACCCATGACCTCTGGCATAGAAGGCAATGTATGTTACTGCTACACCAGCCGGTCGTCATTCACACATATCATCGCTTTTATTAAGTCCAAATCACTGTTTAAACGTCTCTATTTTCACCAGGAACAAAACCCTCCTATTCGCGTACCTCATAGTGGAGCGCAACATCGAGTGGTTCCGCCGCGTACTGGAGCTGTCTCTAGGCGGCGCCGCGCTCGCCATCAACGCTCGGAATTGCGTGGGCACCGTGCTGGCGCTCAACCCGCATCGCAAGTACTTCTGTATCTACCACGCCAAGCATCCCGAGACGACGCACGCGCACAAGGTAAGTGAATGACAACGACTGAACATCGCCCTAAAAGATATACTACTATACCAATACGGAATGTCACTAATAGTGGATTTTAATTTCAAATCAAGTATTTTTTCACACAAAAACAAATTTTGGTTCTCATCGCTAATATATTTATTTAAATGTTTACTTACAAAGATTTTGGATTGAAATTCAATATACAAATATGATGTTTCAATAGTGTACAGTCACGTGTATACGTAGGATGTATACATTTTCATTGGACTTTTAACCTTAAAGCAGCCGATTACGTAGCGAAGTGTATAAGTACATCTTTTACGTAACTGTACACCTCGTAATATGAAGGCTTTCTAAAACTTCGATTGTGACGAAACCTTAAATTCGATCCTTGCTGTCGCTGTCGAGTCTGAGTAAGCTTATAATAATATAAACCTAAAGGCATTTTCACATTTGCGCCTATCAAGTGAAATACGGGCAGTTTCAAACCACATAACTGTAACGAAAATAGGTGGGAATATTTTTCTGTTTTATAATATAAATTTATAAAGTTTCCAAAAGTTGGGGAATTGTATGATCTACAACTTTTGTCTGTCCTATTTGTACGATAAAACTCACCGTTTTCGAGAAAAATGGAAAAAACCTGAATTTTTCACCTTTGACTTTAAATAAAAAAAATTGCAGAAGTGCGATCGATGGGGACTTTTGACATTTTATTTATAATGACGTATTTAACATCTCTTCCAATTTTCATCTCTATGCGAATTTTTCCTGGGTTATGACTTATTATTGTCTATTTTTTTGACTGGAATACAAATATTATTTTATATTGCAGCGCATGTCTCGAATGTCCCGCGCGCTGAGCGTGAGCGCGGACGGCGTGGACCCAGAGGCCGGCGCCTTCATCGGCTTCCACGCCGACTCCAGCGACGACGAGCCGCCGCCGCCGCTGCTGCAAGGTAACTTGAGCTCTAAGCCCCCGCACATACAGCGCATCTCCCGCCGCCGCTGCTGCAAGGTAACTTGTGCCTTATGCCCCGCACATAGAGCGCATCTCCCGCCGCCGCTGCTGCAAGGTAACTTGTGCCTTATCACCCGCACATAGAGCGCATCTCCCGCCGCCGCTGCTGCAAGGTAACTTGTGCCTTATCCCCCGCACATAGAGCGCATCTCCCGCCGCCGCTGCTGCAAGGTAACTTGTGCCTTATCCCCCGCACATAGAGCGCATCTCCTGCCGCCGCTGCTGCAAGGTAACTTGTGCCTTATCCCCCGCACATAGAGCGCATCTCCCGCCGCCGCTGCTGCAAGGTAACTTGTGCCTTATGCCCCGCACATAGAGCGCATCTCCCGCCGCCGCTGCTGCAAGGTAACTTGTGCCTTATCCCCCGCACATAGAGCGCATCTCCCGCCGCCGCTGCTGCAAGGTAACTTGTGCCTTATCCCCCGCACATAGAGCGCATCTCCCGCCGCCGCTGCTGCAAGGTAACTTAATCCCCGCATATAAGGTCGCCCGTGGCTGGCTGCTGCAAGATAATGTGTGCCGTAGACTGAAAACATAGGGTCGCATCACCCGCAGCCGCTGCTGCAAGGTAACTTGAGCTCTAAGCCCCCGCATATAGGCTTTCATTTAGCTACTACTCAATTTACCTACTTGCTTGCGTAAAACGAACAGGTTCCACAAGTCGCTGCAAGGTAGCTAATTCAATAAATTGGAGGCTTAGATTTTACATCACGGCACCAGCAATCCATACTCGCCTCAACGGACTCCCTGGAAATATCGAGATACGCGTGATAACTGAGGCACACTAAAAGTTTTGCACTTTCATTTCGAATGTTATATTTTTTTAAACGACTTGCAACCTTCTTAGTATTAAAAAAAATTGAAATCATTTGTAAATTGTTTTTAATCACACATCACACAAAAATTCTACGTACGCAACGAAAATGGAATTAAGTCGCAAAGATCTAAGAGCTATGATTTTAAGTTCTCTCTCTGCCGCTCGTCTTCAAAATGCTTTTGGGGGAGAAGCACCTTGTTTGAGCACCGTGAGGCGATGGCTTGCTAAATTAGAGGTCGGATTTCTTTATATGACAACGCCCACGTTAGTGTGTCCTATGTATAAGTAACCTCATTATAGTTTCTCTGTGGCGTTAATTCGAAATAAGCCTTGCTAAGCTGTAGATTGAAAGGAAGGATCCGCTACTACGCGGATCTATGGTTGTTACCTTCACAAAGATGATGCCGAGTAACTTACGTAGGACTAGACCACTTTCTGAATGAACAGCATAAATTGACTAATTATAAAAACGATAAACATTTCCATTCATATAAAAAATATAAATAATGTCCCTACAAATCTTAACGATACTTGATTTAGTTTAATTTCTTCTTTTGCCCAAATTTGAATATAATTTAATTACCCGAGTTTCATTGGGTTTGAATTTTAGCGCCCTTATTTTGTATTTTAGATATTTAGGTAGCCTCATATTAATTTATAATTTTAAGTAAATATTTGCAATAATTTTAAGTTATATAATTTATGTAGTAGTTTATTATCCAGTGTTACGGTGATAAGGTTGCTTTTGGTTTGGACTGTATGATAGAAACTACACGTCTGTCACTAACGAAATCTTTATTGGCTCTCTTTAATAATACAATATGCAAAACTTAAATAGGAACTAAGATATTAGACTAAGATACAACATGCCGCCCACCAAAACTTTAGTTTTATAATTTTGATAAATAATTTACATTTCACAACTTTCGAATACTAAAATACTAAACTTAAACATCAAAAATACTCTGCATACTAATATTCTTAAGTGAATGATTAAACTTAAACAAGACGGACATATTTACTAATATCTTATTCAAAACAAGTGTATTTTAATAAAAACATTCTTACCTAATTATAGTTTGATTCAAGAATAAACACAATATCAAATTAATTTAACTTAACCCTTAATTATTTAACTTAAATCATACATTTACTTGACCTATTCTATATTTTACTACTATAGAGGCAAGCTGGGAAAAATGGAACATACAATTTTATACTTATAATTGAGCTGAAATTTTAATTCTTTGATTTATTATACAGACATACATAATTTGATTACTTAACTCAATTGTACATTTAATATAAATGGTAAGTGGAAATTTACATACATTTTATATGAAATTTTAATCATTGATTGGAAGATAACATAATTTAGAAATTGATCTTTTGATAATTTCACCACAATATTTAACACTGTAAACCCTACAAACGTTGTCTGCACCTGGATGTTTCATGACAATTCTACCCAACATCCACTTGCCAGGAGGTAAATTTTCTTCCTTGACTAGAACAATATCTCCGAGCTGAAACTCTTTTTTTTGACTTAGCCATTTGGGTCGGTGATGCAAGCTTGCTAGTGGGCTACTATGTTCTAAAATAATAGGATGTTTGACATCTTCGTGTATCTGAGCATGGCGTAGACGGCCGCCCACCCTGAGGACTCCATTTGTGTCAAGGATCAGATTAAGGTTCTTGATTCTACTTGCCTTACCGATTTCTTCTCCTTTCTTCAAACATTTGATATCTTCCGTAAATTCTTTAGCTTGCACTATCCTTACGCAAACATCTAGCTCATTTTCTAACTCATTCGGAGTGATTAAAGCATGTATCTGGTGTTTGTTTCTTTTACTATTTAGGAATCTCTTACATAAAACCATACACCTTTTCAACTCACTTAGTGTATCAAACTCGCTGATTTGGTCATACATGTAAGTTTCTTGTTCTATTATTTTTGTGTTGACTTCTATCTTCTCTCTTTTTTCTAATTCTGTGTCTATGTTTTCAGGTTTTGACATTTCTAAAACTTCATACTTCAACCATTCTGGTCCTTGCCACCACAATTTATGATTAAGTAAATCCGATGCCAGGATACCACGAGATGCAACATCGGCAGGATTCTGTTCAGATTTCACATGGAACCATTTCGCACCAATATTATCAAGAATAGTGACTACGCGATTTCGGACAAAGGTCTGCCACCTAGCAGGATCTCCACTCAACCATGACAATACGATAGTTGAATCGGTCCATGCGAATATTCTATCAGCAGGTATACGAGTCGCCTCGCTAATTTGTTTCAGCAATTTTGATAAAAGTACTGCGCCACACAGTTCTAAGCGTGGGAGTGTGATGGGCTTGACTGGAGCGACTCGTGTTCGTGCAGCTATTAGACCAGTTTTGTATTGTCCATCATCGTCCTTAACTCGCAGGTAAGCAACTGCACTGTAAGCCATAGTTGAAGCGTCGCAGTAACCGTGGATGCTAACTTCATTCATATTATTATTTGTAGTATTAAGCCACCTGTTTAATTTTACTTCTGAAACTCCTTTTATATTATCCTTCACTTCTAACCATTGATTTTCTGTTTCAGGTTCTACTTCATCGTCCCAGGAAACTCTCTGTAACCACAACTTCTGTATGATTAGCTTTGCAGGTAACAGCGCAGGAGCTACCCAGCCCAAAGGATCGAAGAGGCGCTGAGTTTCTGCAAGTATGCTTCTCTTTGTTATCTTATTAGGGGACACAGGTAAGTCTATGTTGTAATTTAAAGTATCTTCTCCAATGTTCCAGAATAAGCCAAGTGTTCTCACTGTGCCACCAACGTCGATATCAAGATTCACGTGAGTACTTAGCTGGTTTATATTAAATTCTTTCAGGAATTTTAAGATGTTAGACGACCATTTCTGTAGATTGAAACCTCCCGCCTTGAGAATTACAGATATTTCGTAAGCTGTTCTTATTGCTTCTTCTGCAGTGTCTTCTCCAGACAGCAGATCGTCCATGAAAAAATCTTCTTTTATTGTTTGTGCTGCTGTCGGGAATTTCTCACCTTCGTCTTCAGCTATCTGTTGTAATGTTCGTACTGCTAAGTATGGTGCGGAAGCAGTTCCAAAGGTAACTCGTAGAATTCTGTAATGTTTCATAATTTCATGTTTTTCCTTCCTCCATAGAATTCTTTGATAATCTGTGTCTTCTTCAGACACCAATAATTGTCTGAACATCTGTTGAATGTCGGCCGCAAAGCCTATTCTTTTCAATCTCCATCTCATAACCAACGATCTCATGTCTTCTTGAATTTGAGGACCAATTAGCAATTCATCGTTCAGAGATATATTATTGTCAGCTCTTGAGGATGCATCGAACACCACTCTCACCTTTGTTGTATCGCTGGATTGTTTTATAACTGCATGATGTGGAAGATAAACCGCTGGATTGTGTATTTCATTTTCAGGGACTTCCTCTATGTGTTTTAGCTGAATGTACTCTTCTATGACCTTAGTATATTCTTTCTTTAAATATGTATTTTTCTCAAACCTTCTTTCTAATTGTTCTAAGCGTCTGGCAGCTATCTCTAATGTATTTCCCTCTACGCATCTTGGATTTTCCAGCTTGAATGGTAACTTCACCTTGTATCTCCCATCTTTACTTCTTGAATAATTTTCCTTGTAGATTTTCTCACACATTTCCTCTTCTCTTGTTAGTTTTCGTTTATTATCATCCTCTAGTTCCCATAAGTTTCTTAATAAATTATCTATTTCAATATGGTGATGTAAAACTATCATTCTTTCTTTATCTTTCTCTTCCCTTATGTTTCCAAACAGGATCCAGCCAAGGCTTGTATGCTGTGCGCAGGGTATACCTTCCGTACCTCTGAAGAAACCATCTCTTAATATCTGCGCATACACCTCAACACCAAGCAGCATGTCTATACGACCAGGTTGGTAAAAGGTCGGATCTGCTAGTCTTAGATTTTGAATTTGTTGCCAGCCACATGAAGTATTATTTATTTTCCAGGTTGGAAGCTGTGCGGTCAAACTTGAAGACATAACATACGCTCTTAGTGGAAGAGTAAAATCTTTCTCATAACTAGAAAATAGTTCCAACTCAACTGCGTGACTAATCGTTGTTTGTGTAGACCCAACACCGCTGACTGTCCCTTTCGTAGGTGTTCTCTTAAGTTTCAGCAGTTGGGCTGCTCTTTCTTGAATAAAATTTGCTTGTGACCCCTGGTCGATTAGTGCGCGAAGTATCGTTGTTTGGCCATTCCTGCCTCTGACTGTAATTAATGCGGTTGCCAATAAAGCTGTAGATCTTTGTGTTGCTAAGTTACTTGATATAGTATATTTTTCCCCAGTCTCCTCTATTTGCTCTAAGTCCGGCTGTAATTGACTATAGTGAGTTATTTCCTTAGTAACCTGCTTTAATTCATGCAATAATGTATGATGTCGTTTCTGACATATTCTACAAGAAACTCTTAGTCTACATTTGTAAGCAGGGTGTCCCGGGGTTAAACAATTGTAACATAAATTTTTATTTCTCACATAATCACTTCTCTCCATCGGATCTAACTTAGTAAATTCTTTACAGTGACAGAGTGTGTGTGATTCACTACACATCACACATGTTTGTTGAGTCCTAGGTGTTGTGGAAATATGGAATGCTTTCTCTCTTACAGCTCTTGTGTCCCTAGCGACAGATGCCATAGATGTGGTTAACTCCAGTGTTCTGTACTTTGCTTCTAAAAAATCTCTCATCTGCTGCCAGGTTGGTAATTTACTGCTGTCTGTATTAAAGACTTCTTCCTCCCAAGACTTATGCGATTCAGTATCCAGTTTTTGAACCACAAGGAATATTAATAATGGATCCCATGTTTCAGTACAAATATCTAAGTTTTTCAGGCTATTCAAACACTCACTAGTAGTATCTAATAATTGTTTTATTTGATTTGCATTTGGTACTGAAATCTTCTTTTGATTTATAAATCTTCTGAGAATCGAATTAACAATAAGTCTTATGTTTCCATATCTATTTTTCAAAGTTTCCCAAGCTGTATCATAGTTATTTTCTGTTATATTTATGTGTTTTATTAAGGACTCTGGTTCTCCTGCTATACTCGATTTTAAATAGTGTAGTTTCTGTACTCTCGACATGGAATTATTGTTATTTATAAGCGAAATAAACAAATCGTGAAACGTCGGCCAGTCTTCATAATTTCCGGTAAAAATAGGTAATTTAATAGTAGGTAATTTTAAGTCAAATGGTTGTTGTGGTTCCGATACCGATACTCCAGGTTTACACGATGACAACATATCTTTTAAGTCCGCCACCATACAAAAGTATAAGTCTTCTATAAGAAAGTATTCTTCGTTCACAAGGTATGGTATATCAACTCTTTTCACTTTAGGTACACTCTTTACTAATAGCTCATGTGTCGTTTGAAATGATTTCCAATACTCTTCTATAGTACGTAACCTCGTTTCTATATAACCCTTAGTTAATCTCTGTTTAGGGCATTTCTTCAAGTTATGTTGCGTTTTTTGTAATAAAGTAACCTTTTCTTCTAATAAATTTAATAACTCTTCACTCATTTTTCAATTTTATAATATCCCAATTCACGTAAAAGTTATTTAATTCAAACGTCTAATATCACTTGAGGAGCTCCGGAACAAAACTCGACAAATCCACTTTTAGTAATTTTTCACAAAACACAAAACATTGTTTAAAAAATTATGTGTAAATACTTTGTTAAATTGTAAAAACTATATAATTAGTTTGTGGGAAGGTCTTTCCAATAGTAAAACTTGAAAAAAAATATGTGTAATAATAATGTCACAATATTAATTTCAAAATTGGATTTATCGGCTTTTGGTGCAACCAACCTGAAATTATCGGTTTTTGACCGATAGTTTCGTATTTATCGGGTTTTGACACAAAAACCATGAAAACTTAGTAGTATTAAAAATACGTTCAGGAAGTTTCAAAATAAGTTTTATTACAAATTTAACTATTACAATGACTTTTAATGACAAAAAAAGCTAATTACAAAGTATAACTAATTTCCTTTTACACAAAATTTGCATGTTCAACTTCAAGACAATCACAAAGGTTTTCTTCTTCATTATTCTCTTCCGTTTCTTCTTTATCTATTAAATCTTTGTACCACTTCAACTCCTCTTTATTCTCCCAATCATCTCCAAATTGTTTTTTTATTAAATTGGCCACATCTTTTTTCTTTGCAGCACTCAAAGATTTTGTAGTGCGAATTTCAAAAAGTTCCGTTGGGTGCTGCTTTCCTCTCTTTAGTAAGCAAAATGGTGTACGTTCGTCATCAAATTCATTTCTATAGTTTCTGTATATGTTTATTAGATACCGAATTACCTTCAATCTTTTTGTAGTAATCAACTAATGATTTAACGTCCATTATCTTCCAATCCACCCCTAATTTTCTTACTTCCCCGTGTTTATTGTAAATTGAGTAATATTCATCTTTTGAAATAATTACGGGCTTCGTCCTTATGTCTTTTTCTACTCTACCGAATACTCGATCTGCTGGCAAAAAGCTGTGGCCACGTACAGGGAATGTCAGGTGAATTTCTTGGAAGTTTTTCAATACTATGGATCTAATACTACCTTACTTTATTATTATTTTCGGCATTGGCTACTTGCTTTTTGAGCCCATGTTTAAACTGAAGTGGGTAGACCGAAAAATGAATTGTCTCTGAACTACAAGAATTTAACGATGTTTGAAGCGAATAATTGAATGTCCTTATAAAATCGTATGAAATTAATCGGTTTTTGGTCAAATCACTTAAAAAAGTGTTGTAAATTGTGAAAATATAAATACATTTGACGGCTTTTGATGCAAATAGGCAAATTGAAAAAATGTTTTGAAGGGTTTTTAACGCGATATGACGCGATTTGAGTTCAGTATTGTATAGATTAGTACTTTGACTAACGAAAAAAAAATAAAAATTTGAAACTGTCAAAAGTGGATTTGTCGCGTTTTGTTCCGGAGCTCCTCACTTGTTATCACGGCAAATTCCAGTTCAAGTTCAAAGTACAAGTAAACACCTTTTGTTCAATACACAGGTGCAACAAAATTCCCGGAAGGTTCACACAAAAAACTGTCGCAAAAAATATTCGCTCGATTTGTTTACGTCTTGAGGTCTTCTCTATCCGGCTCGAAATTCGACCATACGTTACGGTGATAAGGTTGCTTTTGGTTTGGACTGTATGATAGAAACTACACGTCTGTCACTAACGAAATCTTTATTGGCTCTCTTTAATAATACAATATGCAAAACTTAAATAGGAACTAAGATATTAGACTAAGATACAACATCCAGTATATTAAAAATCTGCACATTTGTATTATGTAATAGTGGAGACTTTGCTGGCCTATGTACTTTTAATGTTTTCTTTTAGTTTTAAGTGTTTTATATGCTGTATGTTTCCCAAAGATGATAATAAATAAATAAAAAAATAAATTCTTTGAGCAACGAAAAGCTTTAAGTTTTCTTCAAAATAAAATCTATCCAAACCTTACGAGTATATTCTTATTTTTTCAGAGAACTTACTTGACGGACTGGAGAATTGGTTGGACCGACTATTCGAGGGCAGCACACACCGGTACTACATCAACTACTGGCCAGACATGACCACGAAATGAGTTCCAAACTAAACGCAACCTTTTTGGTTTATTTATTCCTGTGGCCTTGCGAGAGCGCTCGCGTTTCGTTCGAGTTTTCCTATCGAGTTCCAAGCCTGATTAAGAAAAGTCAGTGCCTATTTTGTTTTTGTTTTAGCTAACGAGCGGGCAAAGGAGTTGCTTTCATACATCCGAGTTAAAATCTTATTTCGTATTTACTTTAAACAATTATACTGCCCAGTTACTGTATCGACCACGATTTTTTAAGTGATAAGTATTGACATAATCCTTTATAAAGTATAAGTGTTACCGTTTGTCGTTTATTGTGTTTGTAAAGTTATTGTATTTAGATTGTATTGTTACTGAAATTAACGTGTGTGTATTATCTTTCTTAGTTAGGAATGTTAAATTTTAAATAGTCCAATGTATAGGACCAGGGACCTATTTTTCTGTTTTACAGTGGCTAGACTCAAATATTATTTCCTATGTTACATCTATTTATTTGCAAGAGGACCTTTTAAATCATGTATGTAAACTGAAAAATATGTTATTTCTATTGTAAAAACTGTTGATAAATGATTCATTTGTCGCAATCTTAAGGCCACGGAATTGGTAAATTTAAGTCCCTGCTTATAAATTTCAAGATTAATTGGCCAATTAATTTTCATTCGTTTTGAAGCCTGTGAGACGAGAACTTGTTATTGGGTCCAGTCCATAAAATTCTTTAAACAAGTAAAATTTTGGAACAATACGGGTTTGGCTATATAGTGAAATTGAAGAAAATATATAGTGAAATTAATTACAACCTTCTGTATCAATTTCATTTATACACATTATATTTGTGCTCCAACTAAACCACTTTGGCAGATATATTTCTCAAATTTATGTAAATAAAAATAAATTAGAATTTTAGAATAATGCCTCTGCATTTTACATAAGAAATAAAAATCCCTATAGGACGTGTTTAATTTTCGAATTCGATTAATATATTTTGTTTGAATATTCTTTCCTTGTTAGATTAGGTATGTGAAATGTTTAAATCAACTTGCATTACAGGTATTCTCTGTTAATTGAAAAAGCCTTGAATATATTATTAATTTTACTAAAGAAAAAAGTGTGATAGTTTATTATACTAAAATATAGCATATTAGTTCTGGAAAAGGATAGGTGATTTATTTCATTCTGAATGGAATGGCTCTTGTATACTATATTGCCATTTCAAGTTAAAAGCCCTGCACCATTTGACCTGTAAGCATTTTTGTATAATACACTTGTTTTTTCTAAAAGAGTACATAATTTTCTTCTCTCTGTATGTAATTAATAATTGAGCAGCTGGAATCCAGAATTCATCAATGCTCTACTAAAACTTCCTCGTCACTGTCTCATATTTTTATGCAACTATGATTATCTACTTGATGGTGGTTAGCGTCAATGAGGCTGATGCTGGACTAAGCGGGTTTCAAAAGTAACTGTAAATACGCTGACAGGTTGGTTTTACTGAATACATAAGTAGCAGAATTTAATTTAAAATAATTAAATTAATTATTTTAAATTTAATTATTAATTTAATTTTTAATTTAATTTAATTTAAAACTGAAAAAGGAATGACATGTACTTTTTACCTGCATTGCAAGGCAATTTCACACTCAACAATATCTATGAGTTATAGTATAATAGACTTCAATTTTGTGCAATTTTTGTAATTAACTCGTTAATTCTTTTATAAATTTGACCTTATTTAGGTATTATGCAAATTTGCATAGATGGTATTGTGTATTAGCTTTAAATATCCAGTTATCTTCACCTTAGTCACAGATAATTAACAGTATTATCATAATGTACTACACTAAATTACCCTATTCAGTATTATGTCTTGGTTTCTTACTGAAAGTTACTCTTGATTGTATTAATCTTATGTCACCAATTCATAAGTCTTTATAACTTTAAGACAAGACTTTTTTAATAGTATCTCAACAATAATCACAAATGGGCAATAATTCTACCCATCTTTCTTGTAAGTTGTCAGTGTCAATGTAATAAAAATTCATGTAATGTTTAGAATTTTGAACTAAATGATAATCAAAGCAGTGCTTATCTGTGGGTCCACTTAAAAATGAAGACTTAATGAATCAGTTGTACTGCTGTATGTTGCGTTTTTATTGCCATAGATTTACCATATAAAAGGGTCGAGTTTGACAATAATATGGGTACATTTCATAAATGAAACTTCAGTTTGAAAATCAGGACATACACGATATCTAGATAACTTTTCGAACAATCTAAGCTATATAAGGCATAATATATACATATTATATATAGGTTAATTAAAATAACTAGAGTAATTAAATGTATTCCTCACAGTGCCTGATTTGAATGGCTGTCATCATAATTTCACAAAAACGCAACATTGGAAAGGATTGTGTTTTTGTCAAAGTATGGTAAAAATCGGAATGTTTGATAAATTCTTATCTGTGTACTTCCTAACATTGCATTTTATTATCTTGAACATTTTTTAACTTATCTTCTAGAGAAACCACCTAGTCCTTTCAATTCTGTTAATAGATTTGATTCTTTTGAATATAGCAATCATTTGAAATTCCACAAGCTATATTATTCTCAGCTATTTGTTATGGATTTATTTAATAATATTATTTATTATTTTAAGTTTTTTTAATATATCACTGGCACTATCTATTGTGGTGTCTCAACTGCTTGTACAGTTAAGTGCATCAAGTTATTAAATAAATCAAACTGGGAACACAAAATTCATGTCTCATTTTGCACTTGGCTGTATGATCAATTTATGAATCCATGTTTTTGTTTTAATACTCTACCTCTATATCCTAAATCATTGTGGAACATAATTTAATGCTTGATTTAAAATTATAAATGTAATATGCAGCACCTAGATATACTGCTTATAAACACATTCTAAATTTGTCAAGTTTAACCTATTTTAGAGAATAGTAATTTACAATAGGTACAGGTGCCCGCACTGAGATGTTCACATATTTTTGCAAATCATAATCTAAATCAATTTGAAATTTACCTTCAGTCACTCATATTTTATTGTGCATTGCATAATTTCATACTCAGTGAAAATCTTGAAGATCCTAGCATATCACACAACTCAATGCTGGTGGCTGTACCACTGGTGTATTGGTAAAAATCATAATCTCTTTTTCTAAATACCTCCTTCTGTGGGCGACATATGAATTTAGAAATATATGACAAAATTTGAAAGTATGAAGTTTTGTGCCATGTAATATGCTAGTCAACTTTTACCAAAATAATTTATTTCATGACAAAAATAATTTTAAGTAGATAAATTATATAAAGTAGTAAGATTTTGGGTAATATGTCTAGTTGTAAAAAGTAAACATATAAGGATCATTGTTTGGCTCAATTTTATCACCTACTTATAGCTTGCCATTTTAATTTTAATATAATTAATTATACACATAGTTATTTGTTTCCAAAATAAGTGTTACCATTTTATACAACCAGAATTTTAAAGTATTAATGACTTTTTTATTGATTTACTGAAAGAATTTTAAAACAATACTGTCAAATTAACATTAAATCAGTTGATGGAGCTCAAATAACTTTATTGTGAGGTTCATGATTACTACTGTATATCAAAAAACACTGCTTGCTGCAAATTACTTCTTAGCCAATGTATTAATCTGTGTTAACCAAACATTGGTCAAGACAAATACAAGCATACATCACAAACCATATTATAAAAGATAGCTGAGGAGTGTTTTATTATTTTTGACTCAAGCGGCTGGTTTTTGACATCTACAAGTTCTTTGTTTATCTTCTCAATGCTTGTTCTATAGAAGTCCTCAACTTTGATATTCAAAGTTTTATTTTAATTCTCATTAATATCCCTTGAGCTCGCATTGTCTCCTCACCATGCTCTATTCTGCGGGTTATCAGATCTTAACTTATGCAGTTCTAAATGTTCACATGTGATGAGAAAAATCTTATTTCCTTATTGTGAAGTATGATAGACTTTGCATGTCCCTGGAATTTCACACATCTATTGCCTACCTGGAATTCATTCCTATTATTTAACTATTCCTCAGAATTTCCAATTTTTCTCATCCTTTGATTTGATGATTCAAATGTTGTAATAATTTATATACCAAATACCAATGAAATACTTGCCATCTTCAAGGCCTCTTAGGATATTGCATCAAACAGTATTTATAAACCAATTATTTGTGCTCCTTCAGCTTTTTATTGATTAATTCTATTTAAAGTTATCACATGGGATGTTCTTAATATGTTCATTCTTAAGTTAATCTATTTAAATTTTAAAATTATGTTTATGTTAAGTAAAGCTAAATTTACCCTTAATTCCAGTATGAATTTGTACAATAAACTATTATTGTTCTTTAATAAATCTGTTTTATTAAAACATTCCATTCCAAATAAAATAAATATAAATAAAATGCATTTATTACATATTAAACAAGTATAATTATTTGTACACAACACAAAGTGGCGACACTCTCTAATAAAGTCTACTGAACTTGCCTAAAATGTCACAATTACAGCTGGCCAGAATGTTATTTCTTTCCACATGATTTTCTTTATCATTATAAAGAAGTCCTTATCTGCAATAAAAATAATATAAAATTAGATTTGTGAATATTTTCTTTACATATATTATATAGGGCCATTAAATACTGAACCTTCTGACCTGATAAAATACCAGACTGCAAATGAAACATTTACATGATATTATGTGACACAGCACAACTATATGCTAGAAAATATATAAAACCATATTACCATTCACCTATTAGATCTGCGAGTATATAAGTAAGGTATGTTACAGAGTACTATGACTACACAATAGATGACATGTTAACCAATGGTAAAACATACTTTGGTCAAAACAACACAATAAATAAAGGATATACAAACCTGCTTACTGTAGATCTTATATTGCTATTTATGAAGTATTTTTTGGATTTAATTCGTATTCGCAGTTTGCATACGCAAGCCCTACTCCCATACCAAAACCTGCAATGAGGGGCCATCTCCGCCGGCGGAAGAATAACATTGAAGCCAGTCCACCCAGTAACATTCCACTGGCTGAAAATAAAGTACGACACTAAGTTTCGGCTATACCGAGCAATATTTAGCCCAGAATGATACCTATTAAAGTAAATATACAAACTTGTCTTTATAATGCCGTCAGTAAGACACATGTCCAGTTTTGCGGACATTGGATCCTCGGATTTTCCATCATTCTTAGCTTTGCTCATTTTTAAAAATTACTTGATTGATTCGTTTTGTATGCACTTAATAGATCAGCTGTTATCGAATCAAGAAAAATGCTTTTCTTACAGTAATCTTTTTACACTTTTTACATAATTCGTAGCTGAAAATTTCATAGCAAAATGACACTGACAAGGCAAAGAATGACAGTAAGTAATATGAAGGAAAACGTCGGGATATGCGTTCAGTGATACTACTTTTTACGAAACGGGAGGCTCGGAGCGCGCTTCGTTCTTTCTGTTACTGAAACATTTTACCAAGTGAGTTAATTACCAGTTTTAGTATTTTTTTTGTGTTTCACAAGTTTTTATCTTAGATTGAATAACACAAAATAATCAAAGCACTAACCATAGAATAAATGTGTGGTACCAATAATTGGTAGATGCCTGCCTGATAGATAAATAATATGAAAAAATGTTAAATAAACAGCAATTTTACTTTTGGTTTGTTTCTTTCTAGTGTATGTGATACTGACTACAATGTTGAGCTGTCATAGTCTGCAAGCTTGTAATAAGATACCTATATTTTACAATTTAGCTCGACATGTTAGTACAACTAAAGATACTAAAATAGCTCAACTTCCAAACCCCACGAAGATCAGCTCGGACATGGTTAGATTTTTTTACTGGGCCTTAGTAATTATTACTAAGGCCCAGTAAAAAAATCTAGTGGAGTGGTACCTATCTAAGTCGTATTTTTGTATCAGGAAAATAATAAATAAAAAAGTCTGTTTGTGAAATCGGGACAGTGTTGATTCCAATAGTGTGCGAGTGTGAGAGGTATTTTAGAGTTAAAGTTAAGAACTACTTCTCATTGTTCTTCTTTAATTTTAACTTCTTCTAAAATATTACAGTAATTATTCAAAGTGCCCGCCATTATTTTAAATAAAGATGGTTGTCCTTAATCTGACTAGTTAAGTGGGTGATTTCGGGAATTCATTTCTTTCACAAGTGTGTAACTATCTGCAATTTTTTGCCTTTTTAAATAGCAACAGATTTGTAGTAGTTTTTTAATAAAATGCACACTGAATTCATCATGATTTCTTGGAGGAAAAAAGGGTCTTCGTAATCGATTCTTCAAAAAAACTTTTTTTATTTTATGAGACATCCTGTACATTACAATGAAATTAATATGGTTTGTTTTCGTTCATAAATAATTATATACATACATACATACCTATAACAGTGAAATCGGACTATTCGTTTTGTTTCCAATCGATGTTTGAACTAGCGTGACGGTTCAAATTAGTGACATTGCCGTAAGGAAATTGTTCGATCTTCCATTCGATTGCTTAGACATATCGAATCAGTAGGTGAAAAAATGTATTCAAAATTACGATTACAATATGGCCGCTCATATTCATCGAGTCAATGGTGCCAACCTCTATTGACAGAGGGTTCTGTTTCTTAGTATACGTCAATTTAAGAGGAATATTTGCTATAATTTTTTTTATTTATTTACAGGTAATAATAATCATCACAGTTGATTCATAGTTTAATTTCTAATTGTAGAATAAAAATAATGAATAACCTATTTTTTTATCTTGGAAAATGAGAACTAATAAAATCATTTATTAGCTTTTGGATAATCTTGAACGACGACAATGAGGAATTTTCTGACAGCTCATAAAGATTAGCTCAAAAACCTCTATATAAATGGCACTTTTAAAAAGCCGAAGGCGTTAAGTCTGTGTCTATGGTCTGTATACTATAATGTGGGTAAGTGGTATCTATCATCTGTGGTTATTTACTTTGATTATCTATATGTAGATAATCAAAGGTTATTTAAAAGTTTAATTTTTGATACAGACGTCAATGGGGAGTTTTCTGACAGCTCATTAAAAAAACAAAACTGTACAAAATTGGTACAAAAGGCTTCGATAGATGGCGCTTTACAAAAGGCGAAGGCGAAGAATTTATTCTACACTGCGTTTTTAAAAGTAAAATAAATTAATTGACGTCTGTATCAGAAATAAAACGTATTAATAACCATAGATGGTAGATACCACTTACCTACATTATAGTTTACAGACTTAACGCCTTCGGCTTTTTAAAGGTGCCATCTATAGAGGTTTTTTGAACTATTTTTTATGAGCTGTCAGAAAACTCCCCATTACGTTTATTTAAATTTTAAAAACGCAGTGTGGAATAAATGGCTATATGACAGATATGATTTCGCCATTTGTAAAGAGCCATCTATCGAAGCCTTTTGTACCGTTTTGTTTTTATAATGAACTGTCAGAAAATATCTCATTGAAAATACTACTTCGGCTGTCAATGTCCAACCAACTGACACTGACACTTGTCATATTTGTCAATGACATCATGACATTGTTGACCTGCCTCACCTGCTGCCTGATAGATAAATAATATGAAAAAATGTTAAATAAACAGCAATTTTACTTTTGGTTTGTTTCTTTCTAGTGTATGTGATACTGACTACAATGTTGAGCTGTCATAGTCTGCAAGCTTGTAATAAGATACCTATATTTTACAATTTAGCTCGACATGTTAGTACAACTAAAGATACTAAAATAGCTCAACTTCCAAACCCCACGAAGATCAGCTCGGACATGGTTGGACCATCTGAT
Source organism: Stenoptilia bipunctidactyla (assembly GCA_944452665.1). Taxonomy (NCBI): domain Eukaryota; kingdom Metazoa; phylum Arthropoda; class Insecta; order Lepidoptera; family Pterophoridae; genus Stenoptilia; species Stenoptilia bipunctidactyla. The sequence continues at coordinate 1,608,136 of OX101732.1, forward strand.
CCTGTGTCCAACCTAAGAAAAATCGTATTTCGAGAGCCTGCCAATGAGTCGAAAACAGAAAAAAAATATAGAGAACTTAGACTAGTAGTACAAGAATGGAATCATCGTTTTTGGTCACAGCATAATTCAAGGTTTTTTCAGGTGAATTTTTATTTTCCAGTAATTTTAAGTATATGCCTCTGATTTATTTAATCATAACTTAAATTCATGGATTTAGTTCATTGAATGGTGCATCAAATGGCACAGCTTATTCAATATATTCAATAAAGGTAGGTACACACTTCACAACTTATTGGGTTGTGATTAGGTTCAAAATCCAATGAAAATTTATATATATTATTAGACGAAGGAAACATTTCCATCCTGGACTTTCCATCAGGTGGCATGGAGGACAAACATCCTATCCTTATAATATAAAAAAAAAATTTAGGTAATTTTATATCCTCTGGCGTTCTGCCTACCCCATAAGGTGTGAAGTTATGTATGTAACAAGCAATTTGGTTAACTTAAAACATACATTAATTGCTCACCTACTAAGAATGTGAAATAATTGAAAAAAATAAAATTAAAATGTAAGATAACATCCATAAAGTTAGTATCAATTTTATGTTTTATCACAATGTTTCATTCCAACTTTAACCAAATGTGTCGTCAAAAACTATCAAAAAGTTTTTTTAAAGTGCATATTTGCTATATTTAACATAAAACAGTAATAATATTTTATTATAAATTTTTTTCAGGAAAGAGAAAAATATTTAAAAGAGAACTTACCAGAGGGTAGACAGAATTTAACAGCTGATGAAATGAGTGTATTTTATAAGTCATTTTTGGATAAGAATTGGAAAATTCACATGGAATACAATAAGGAATGGTACAAAAAGAATCTCTCACTGTTGATCCTGGCCATCCAAGTTAAAATAATTAGATTATTTAAAATAAAAGATTAATATTGAGTTCTATGTTTTGTTTGAGCCCTTTATTTTAAGATGTTATTGGACTTTTTAATTAATCACTAATCCTTCAATAAAGTACAGTCACATGCATTGATAAGTAAACATTGACTTTGCAAACAAATGTAAATAGTAATAGTAAGCAAAGTGGTTAAAAAAATTAATTTTCTTCATTGTAAAGAAATCAAAGGAACACAAGTGAGAATTCTCTCAACTGTAAATATATTGGTAAAGTTTTATGTATAAGCAATACTTTTCTATGTGTGCAGTAGTTTTGAGTATTTTAATGTACTTTTTGCAATTGATCTGGTATACTTTATTTTTTGTGTGTTGCTTATAATTTCATTTAGGCAGCTGTTTGCTGCGTTACCATTAACACCTTAATAATAATATATTTATTAAGAAAAAAATATTATTTTTATTAATTAATTTTATTTTCTTTGGTAATATATTTTTACTAAAGTGCTCCTGTGGATAATATCGCAGGGTGGCGCAGCAGCATCTAGACCACTGCACTATGGGGACAAGCATGGTATAGTGATAGCAGTCAGGACGAATAGTCATAATGTGCCTTATCGGATTTCTGTACACATAATTTTGATTTAATGGTTATAAAAAAATACATATGGGTATATTGGTAATTGGTATTATCTATACATATAATAAAATGGTAGGAAAGTCAAAACTGTACATTGAATATTTTTTTAAAAGAATACTTGGGGTATGATCTACAATCGAAACAGAAACAAAAAATATAGTTTTTAGAATTTTTGTCTGTTTGTCTGTTTGTCTTTCCGGGATAAACTCAAAAAGTACTGCATGGATTTACTTCAAATTTGGCATGAAGATAGTTAAGAAGTCGGGTCAACATATAGGCTACATATTATCACGCTAGCAGTGTTATAATCGTAGGTGCGTTTGGTGCTGCATAGCGTTCACGCAGACGACGTCGCGGGCAGCAGCTAGTGTTAGATAAAACAACATTATACTATCAAATTTGAAGTCCTTCTGTGTCATTTCAAACTTACGAACAGTTTTCAACCGACTTCCAAAAAACGAGGAGGTTCTCAATTCGTCTGTATGTTTTTGTGTCTTTGTTTCACGATATATCGGAAAATTATGAATCGATTTAAAAAAAATCTTAATTCATATGATACAGGATACTTCATAGTTGGTCCCATATAAATTTCATCGAAATCGGTTAAGTACTTCATTGAAAATTTAAATTTTTTGAAACAATATGTATAATTTTGGAGAATGTTTACTTGGATGACATAATTAGTCGGCCAAAGTGTTGACGTGAAGTCGGTTTTTTTAATGGTCTGCATTCTATGATTATTTTTAGTAATTTTTGAGTTTTAATTCTCCTTATTTGACATAACAGAGAACTTAAATGGATAGTCAGTAAGCATAAAAGGCATGCATCATGTCCGAACCTTGGCAATCGAAATCTGCCGTCATTGTTGTTCTATTCGTTAAGAACTGTGATCTGCAAGCCCGACACTGTGCCCGGTGCCACCCACTGAGACGAAGGCTTACGGTTGCCATAGAAGATCCCTTTTCATTGCCGGTAACAATTCGATTGAGAATTTCCCAAAAGAATTTCCTATATTTAGTAGTGCTATGCATGCTTCGCGTAAGTCTCGCTTCTGGTTGCTTGATTCATTTGTCGTAGAACCTACTTAATTAATTTGTTATCTTTGCAATTTGAGTTCAACGATAACTTTTGGACACTAACTCCAAAGCCCGCAGCACGAAAAATGCTGCAGTTTTATAAGTGTACATACATGGTATAGAAATTGCCGCATGTACATAAATAAGTAAAACTTTTCAAATATTCAGTGTTGCTTAGTTTATTTAACAATGAAAAAAAGGTAAGTAGGTACTAACTAGGAAGTAAGTAGAAAATTACCTACCTACTTAATTTTGACATAGATTCCTGATTAAATAATTTTGAGGATAGCATGAAACATTTATTTTTGATATACCATGCAATACATTTTTTTGTCAACCTTTACTTATCAATGCAGGTGACTGTACATGCTTTAATCTTCGATTCTTATCGATCGATCTTTATTAACATTTTATTTAATGCCTTATATAAAACCATAGCTTAAAAAATATTTATGAATAAAAAAACATGTGCTATAGTTTTTAGGAAACAATTCTCATGACAATAAAATGAAGTTTCGATGTCAATTATTGATAATATGACATATTTTTTGCATTGTATTTTTTGAAATTGGTGGTATTTTTTATAAGATCCTTTGATATTTCTTCTTATTGAAGAGCATTATCGTAAGAAAATAATGTACATTGCTTTAAGATGGCTTGTTGGCTTGTCAGTTGCGATGTGGATTGCAATGTGTATCTTGGACCCTCACAAAGGAAGGAAAAAGTTCTCAGAAGGTATTTTTGAATACCTGCTACTTTTCTAAAGTTAGCATAACGTTTATTTTGCATAATGTAGTCCTATTTATTCAAGAAAACCTTAAGATTAGTTTATTTAAATAGTACTAACAGTAATGGTCATTATGTACCTACAAAAATTGCATAAGTAGCTTTAATATAAAACCATCATTGTTTATTGCACAGACTATATTTGATATTATTGTTAACTTGGGTCATAAGATAGTGCATAACCTCTACTAAAATAATATGCGTTATGCTAAGTTCACAATTACACTTTTAAGAATGTAAATCTTTATTCAAACTTTTTCACCATCGACAAGTCTGCCAACTATATACCCACCGGGCAGTCTACATCTTATATCACTGTATACCTACAGTATAGTATGTGGGCACAAATAGTCATATCTAACGGAAAATAGTAGAGAAATTATGACGTCCACATTCTTAATAATGTCAATAGAGTAAGTAATCAGAAAAAATGACTCTGGACGTGGCATTTAAATCACGAAAAGTTTGTGGCTTTCGACCCTTTTCAAAAATTAATATCGAATTTGCCAAAACAGTAGCCCCAAAGTAATCTTAAATAGGCTTGTGCTATGGATGCCAATCAGTGGAACTAAGGGGTATTTAAGGGATAGGGTTGACAACTTTTTTTTCTAGAAATAAAACATGTTAGATTTTGCAAGGAATAACAAACAGTATATTGGAAAAATAAACAGTATTCAATTAATTTAATGTTTTAAAGACTTACTTTTAGAACTTCTTGCACAAATTATTAATGAAAGTCTAGCATATAAAGTGTTTAACTTTTTATGCTGAAAACAGTATTTTGTATTTTTCAACAGTAAACAGTATAATTTAGTGAAAATCTGTATAATACTCTTGGCAACCCTATTAAGGTGTATCATCCTTTCAGTTCAGAACCCAGCTAGTATTTATTGTCATTCATTTATTTTACACTTCATGTAATGGTACAAGGTACAAATAAAAACTTAAGAGAATAAAATGTATACATATGCGTTGTTATCGCTCATGAGCGATTTCTTCCAGACAACCTTGAAAACGGGTTGTAAAGTACCTACAGAAAGGTTGGTGGTGCATCTAGTCCATAAATCGTTGAATTTATATTCATACAGCGTCCTCTGGCTCTACAGTGAGAAGAAAGCTTGTGTTATAAGTTAGTTGGTACGACAAAACAATAAATCCATACTTATTTATGTGTTTTGTAAATAGATAGGTCATGTTGCAAGAAGATGGTCAACTTGCCTGACACCGTATAGGTACCTTTGAAGTATAGACCAGATTTAGAATTTTGGTAGGTGCTCATTTGTGCGAAATCTCGATTACTCACGATTAAATCATTATTTTGAAGACATTTACATAATAGATTTCTTGTCCTTTAAATATTTTTATCCGTGCTTTTCATATTAAAAAATAAAAATCGTAAAAAGGTTCCTTTAGGCAGTACTCGTATCTATCTACTGAAAAAAATTGTAAGGACTAAAACTTTTTACTTGTTAAATACATAAACACTGTCCTTAGGGTAAAGATTAAAAAGCTTTGTTTAATAATAAGTATAATAAAATCCCCAGACAATCACACCAACTATATGGACCCAAAGTAAGCATAGCTTGTGTTATGGGATACCATGTAGCGAACTAGGGGGGAACCTAGAATATAAATACATAAATAGATAAACACCCAGACACGGAACAAATAATGTTAAGAATATATAAACATATCAAATTTATGCAAAGGAACTTAAACTAGATTAAAAGTAAGTTTAAAGTGTCACAATCGTTTTTTGTGAATTTATTTTGTCGTTTATTTTGTTTTGATTAGTATATTTATTATTTTTACTATACCCTGTTTATTTAGTATGAAATTAAGAAGTGCTACAAGTAATAAGTATTTATTTTTTCATATTCGCCATTATTGTCCCACGACTGGGCAAAGGTATCTCTCCTCTCTCCATGATCCATATTTAGGGAGGCATGTATTGATGATGTACTTAATCCGGCCGATTTCGACCACGGCGACTGTCTTCACTTCCGGTTTTGCCGTTGGTGTGCTCGCATGTGGCTTATGTAGCCAATTTTGTTTGTAAAAGCTCTTGCACATTGCTGGCATGAGAGCACACCGTTCACATAATTATAGCTGACAGTCGCAGCTCAAGGATTTTGAAACACTGCCATCTCTTCAACTCTTTTTCTGTTTCAGCACGTAGGTAGACCTATCTATTTTATTCGCCATTTTGGCTTTTCTCTCTAGATTAGATCTTAAATACCTAAGAGAAGGTTTCTTAGTAGGTACCTAGTGTCGGCAGATTCGTGATAAAAACGTAATTAAAAATTCCTTTAAAAATGCTGCCTAGCTAAGATTATTTAAATGAGTGAACGTTTTCATTAAAAATATTTTATTAAGATAGCTATGTGTTATCGACTGTTTGTCTGAGCGAATTGACCTGAGATTAGCATAGGTACCTATCTAGTTTTAATATTAAGATAATATGCATGTCCCCAATGTTCCCACTAAATCTCTACAAAACTCAATAAAGTTTTTTATGAAATTGAATAACTTTTAGTAAAATCATGCATTTTCAGAGTTGTGGTCACCTTAAAGCTAAAACTGATTTAGGGAGGTCAATCTTAAATGTTTAATTTATATTCATCATCATCATCAACATAAGCCAGGATACGCCCAATTCTGGACAAAGGCGTCCCCTAAGTTTCTCCAAACCGATCAGTCCTTTCCCCCAAATATTAGTCACACACAGGGCCCGGTTCTTAGTTCCCGGGCAGTCCGGCCAGTCTCGACCAAGGTAGCGGAAGCGGTCGACAGGGTTGCTAAGAATGTTAAATGATTTATCGGAAACATAAAATAAATTTATTACGTAGAAATAATAAATGTATAAATAGCAAAACGCATAGCAGCGGGCTCATGCCGAACGTACCTACTATAGTGTTTTTCAAATATGGTGAGTCCTCTGACACATTGAAATTTTCCGATTTACGCATACCATTTTAGTAAAGGATTTTTAAAAAGCCATTGATTGTTTGTCGCCATGTAGCTAATATAAAAGTTAAATGAAATATTTAACAAAATCTGTGTTTACTGATCATTTTATGTGAATGTGATAAAAAATAACCAATTGTGTGAAACAGAACAGATTAGAGGGAAAAAACACAATAGGCTCTAAAACTGTCAAACTTGAAACATCACAGGAGTCCGCCTGTTGTACCTTTCAAAACTGTTTTTGTTCTAATGTATGTATTCTTTTCCTTTTATTATTTTGTAAGTGTGCAATGAAGTATAAATAAATAAATCATAGTTGAAAAACACTATAGGTAATGCTCTGACACTGACCGTGTAAGGTCGACTTAGAATAGCTCCGCAGCCCTTGCCGCGTCGTAAAAGACGACAAATCTGAGTGACACCCGCGTGGCGGTAGCACCCTTACAGGGTTTGCATGGCGAGCGACCGTCCTTTGTAGTTGTCGTAGCTACCTACTACTTCTACTGCTGGTTCGCTTCCTAAATAATGGACTGTATGCCAGGCGCGGTCGCAGGCTAAAATTTTGGGGGTGGTCACAACGAATTTTGGGGGGGGGGTCACAACGAAATTTTTAATCGCAAATATCTTTTTCTAGCTTCTTTTGTTCTAAAAGGTTCATCTTTTCATGATTTTGGGGGGGGTCATGTCCCCTGTGGCCCCCCCCCTGGGACCGCGCCTGCTGTATGCTTTTTACAAATATATTGAAATTAGAAAGATACAACTTTTCATGTTCTGTCTCGACACACAGTGTCATATAAAAAAAGGAAACTTCAACTACAAAAACATATAAAAACAATTCTATATAAAAAAAACTCTCGCTGGCTAGCCTCTCCCACGACCAGCCTCCTTCGTCTAACGACAGTAGTACTTTGCCTTCAAACCAAAAATCACCGCCCTGGCGGCGAAGTGTTCCGTCCGACAACGTTTTATGAAGAGCCAGCTCCGTTCTAAGCCTCTTTGTGTGATCTCCGACCGCATCTTCACTTACCATCAGATGAGATGCGGGTTTAGTCCCTGATAAGAAAAAAACTGCAGGATATTGCGACGGACGGACAAAAACTAAGGAGACAGATTGTAATTTCGTTATCGCTTTATAGTAGGTGCCTATACCTAACAGGTTGGATTATTAAAATGAGGGTCACCTCTTAGTGATAATATGACACAATCTATAAGGTCATCTTAGGTTAAATTATTCCGATATCATATTTAAAAAAGCCGTCCACATTTTGAAAAAACGAGTTTTCAAAGTTAGGACACACTGCATTTATTTTCCCTTAGCCATGAAAACAGGATCTTCAGTCAGTTGTCTGTCATTCCATAGCACAAGCTTACTTTGGCGCCACATATTATTATTTTTCTCAGAATACAGGCGACAATAGATACCGATAACTACCTACAACAAACACAACCAAAAATAATTTTGTTATAAACCACAGTACCCAGCAATATAAACTTTGTATTGTGATTTGGCTTACAGCAAGTAAATAGTTAGTTCGTGTTATTTACTTATGTTCTGAGTTAGTTACATATATTTTACCAAAAACAATAATAATAAGTAGATTTTTAATTATTAAATTTATTTTAAAATACTTGAAAAACTGTAGCGAAAACGTTGCCTGATCCTTTTTTATCTTCCACTTTTTAATGTTTTTTAAGGAAAAGAAGAAATCATTTTAAATAAATTTAAGAACGCAACAGCGAAATATACGCCACACCCAATAGTCAAATCTGAAATTAAATTGCGAAGGAAAGGTCATCAGGACCCCGTACTTATTCACTATGGAGTAGTTTTTGTAGGAGTATTAACTATTTATTTAGCTCCTGGAAAAGCTGGATTTGCAAGTTTTATGAAATTAATTAAGGCAAAAATAACGACTAGCTGGAAATGCCTTACAAACAACATTGATTTCGAAGTTGGCGCCATAAAGCTTTTCGAAGCTTTTGCGAAAATGTTGCAACTTTTGCGGAAAATAAGAAATACGTTGCGGATACCTTATGTTTTTCAATCACTATTAATAGTACGCGACAATACAGAAAACAAAATAAATGTTGTATTAATGACAAAAATAAAAGAAATTATAGAAGAGAAAAGATCATTATCACAACTTCTGATGACTGCAATGAATGAAAATAAAAGTCTGAAATTTCAATACCAGTTAGAAACAATCGCAAAACATAAACTCCTTAGAAGTTTGAAAGACGTTAATAAACAACCCTTTACAAATTTTAGACATCTCTATGTGTTAACACGGCAAGAAAATATATTTTTGAAATCTTCAATGAAAAAAATTACCAGGGAAAGAGATGAAGTAGAAAGAAATTTAATAACTTTAATAAATAAAGTATACCGTTCTAACAATAGTGATCTTAAAGTTTTTTGTAGTCGAATGGTTGTTAACACCAAAAAGAATTTATTAAGCTCTAACGCTGGTGAAGAGATAATAAAATTTTTGAGTAAATCTCAGTGCTCTAATGAATCATGTATGGACAGAAGTCATAAAAATAATGATTATGAAAGAAATTTGGAAAATAAGTTTTTATGCATTAACACCCAAACATGTGTGCAGACAAACAGTCGAGGAGACAGACCACAACTAATTAATCAATACACAGAAGTACCAACAAATTTCTTTTGGACAGTAAAAAACAAAGACGGCATCGTAGAAAAACTATACGAATATAATTACAGCCCTGATTACAACGGTGCAGGGAAGATAAGGAACATTAGAGAATATGCTGTTTATTTCGATAAAGATTGTCCAGTGAACGATTCAATGTAAGTTGTATATTATTTATCACAATACTTACTAAAATCTGGTTAAAAATGCTTAGCACGGACGCAGTTTCTGACAAAAAAGCCCACGTATCAATCCTACTTCTATTAATTAAATTACTGTTTAAATAATTTTAAGAGAATGTAAAAAGTGCAGAAGGACGAGTTTTAAAATAAAAACATTTGTTTGTAGTGGTGCCATTGGAGAGCACCATGGTACTGTAGCGTTTTATGCCACCGCAAATATTACTTTTTGTTAATATGGCATACTTACTCAGAAAATAAATGGGTCGTTTAGGGCCCTCCGGCGACTTGGATCCTATGGGATCGATGGAGAACATTTAGTCCTTTTGGATCTCATGTTATATCTTTCACATTATACTTATTACATTGACAATAAGTAGTATTTTTATAAATCCTGCACACACATTGCTACTTATGTGTTGAGTGGATTTAGTTAAACCAAAACAAAGAGCAAATCACTTTTGGTTTTACTAATTTTCATTGTGATTTTCATGTAAGATTGGTGTTGATAAAGGTGTTAAAACAATATTAACATGTTGGCTTTTTTTCAGACCCACAATTGAACCCAAACAAAATTCACATACAGTGTTTGGAAAAGATTATCGAGCTATTTGTAATAATAAGTTTCTTACTGGTTCAGATGAGTTTAGAAGGTTTATGGCAAATAGGAGAACTAAAAGGGAAAACAGATTCTAACCTACGGTTAAGCTTTGAATAAGACAGATACTTTTATTCGTCTAAATACATTTTTAAATCATCTTAATATGTTTGTTTTATTTTTTGTACAATTTTCTGGCAACACTTTAATTCCTGACATTAACAAAACAAACAGCGATATCCAAAGTAACTGAATGTTGGAGTTTTTATTACTATACAATTTTAGTTCGTCTTTAATTAAATCTGTGGCACCGCGAGATATTGGAATTAGTGTGGTGGCTTTTTCATTCCGTAAGTTTAGACAACGAACCTCAATCAAATCTTCACATTTGTAAACAACAGAAGAAGTGTTGCCGATTTGAGGAAGTCAACTCAAACATTGTGGACAAAAACTTCGTTATAAATTTCATAGCAAAATGAAATCTTTGACCAAGCTTACCTGTTCGCATGATATTTTATGGAAATCAATTAAAAAAGAAGGTCTCGACTTGAGCTATGCAGTTCCTATTCCCAAAAATGAAGCAGATAGTTTGATGCTAGAATTGGAAGAATCTCTGGAATATTTCTCGGGAGAACTTAGTAAAATTAAGTAAGTACTTACCTGCTTAATTCACACAAAATTTTTCTTAAATACTTACACTGAAAATTCGTAAAAGGGCTCGTAAGATTTCTGGCTGCAACCACTAAATTAAAAGATCATGGAAACAGTTCACAAATCCAACAAAAATGCCACATTCCCGTTAAAGAATATGTTTCTATTAGGATTTTCCTCATTATAATACAAATATTTGAGACTCAAATAAAGATTACAATCCGGAAAATGGTGCAAGTTTGGACTTTTTTAAAATAAATGACCGATTTATAAAGTTTTGAAACAGTATAAAAATAATTAATAATCATAGTAAAACTCTTTATTGTACTACACCACTATGATTACTTACATAGTTTAAATGAAACAATAATCACAATATACAAAGGGCGGCCTTATGTCCATAATACTGAAATGTCTATAGTGCTAAAATGACCATAATGCTGAAAGGTAGGTATTTCAAATAGATAATTTCCGAAAAAGAAATGCTTCCCTAGTAACTAGCATTTTATAAAGTACATACGCAATAAAAATAAAGATGAAAGCTATGCGAGACTGGTAATAAAGTAAGCCCGCGTTTGACCTCAACCTCAATTGACGGTAAGGGAAGATGAGGTTGAAGATGAAAACACATGGGCTTAGGAAAGTACTGGCCATTCATGAAATATTACTGGATGGAACACATCACCGCTGGAGCAGTAATATTTGGCGGCAGATTGGAAGGGTGATCGCTTGCCAAATTAAGAAAAAACCTAAAATTCATAATTTCCCTCCAGTAACTTCTGCTCCGGTCGTACAGCTCTAACACGTCGTTTTAGAAAGTCCTGGCTTAACGTCATCGTGCTGGCTTTCGATAAATAGCTACCTATCTACCTAATCTAAACAATCCAAAACTACCTATGAAATTCGAAACAATGTAGACTTTCGACAATTTAACATCACATGTTTAATTACCTAATCTAAAAATTACCACGAACCAGGGAAGCATAAAGTTGTCAGAAATTGAAACAATATCTCAGAATCCTTTCAACACGAAGTGTGCTTGTGCATTGGGTGAGCGAGCACCCTATTGAAATAAATCAAAATGTATTCACTTTGATTTATTGGTTGTTCACAAGGTGTTCACCCAGTTCTCATTTTGTGAGGGCCATATCTTGCTTCATAATTGAGCATTTCGTAAATTTTTTTACAAAACTTGACATATTTACTTTCTCTTTAACGTTTCATTTTAAAGAGGTATAAAAGATTTTCACTTTACAAAAATTAGAGGTTTGGGTAAGCACATTCCAAAATTTTTTTCTCAAGGATGCGCAGTTATAGTGGTTTGTTTTATGGTTTACAAAATCCTGTTCATAGTTTTCGAAAACAAGAAAAAATATGAATGCGACCTATATAGTGCATTTCGATACCGAAAAAATATAGAATCAAAGAGGAAAAATTGGATCCCATGAAACCTAAGTTGCTTGAGGCCATAATTTAACCAACTGATTATTATATTATTTATTAGTAATTATGCGGTGGCATAAAATGCTACAGTACCATGGTACTCTCCAATGGCACCACTACAAACAAATGTTTTTATTTTAAAACTCGTCCTTCTGCACTTTTTACATTCTCTTAAAATTATTTAAACAGTAATTTAATTAATAGAAGTAGGATTGATACGTGGGCGTTAAGTAACTATGGTCATTTTAGCACTTTGGTCATTTCGCCCCGAAAGGAATATAATTATGTACTTGGTACCTACGGTAATATTTAATTAGTACGTAGGGTACATACATACGGAGATATGACCTACACTAAATGAGAACTGGGTAAGCACACATTTCATTAAATATCTTTGGTTATATCGTTTTAGTAATTGCAGGATTCAATTTAAATTGTTTTTAACCTTTTACTAAACAGTGAATACATGTTTATTCATTTTTATAGGGTGCTCACTAAATACACACGCACATCCTAGGTGACTACTAAATTGATGCAGCCTAGCAATCGATTGATTTGTTTTCACAGAGTATTTGGAAAAATATATCCATTGCCGAGACAACAGGTAGCATATGGAGATCCCGGCATAACTTACACGTACTCTGGAATAAAAATTCCGGCGCTGCCGTGGCCAAGCACTGTGCTTGCAATCAGGGATTACCTAAAAAGTATTTTAAGCATTGAGTACGACTTTGTGTTGGTTAATAGGTAAGTGACTAATGATAGTAGTACCCAGGTTCAGACACAACCCTTGCCCGCCTGCGATCCAACTGTGACCGCATATTTGCAATTCTATATCTTAACTGATTGAAATAAGGTTTTATTTTGAATAGGTTATTCTGATATTCGGGATGGAGCCTTTAAACTTTGTAAACGTATAGCGGATGATTCTGCTATAAGGTTGGCACCCGGAAGTCGTGCTAGAATCGCAATGTGTATCGAAAGGCCTATAAAGACGTTTGACAGTAAAAAAAACAGTTTTGTCTAGTCTATTAGATATTTGAAATTGTCAAAATGAGACGATGACAATTTGTCAATTGATGTCTAAATGAATTTAATTATAAATAAATTATTTTAAAAATAAATTGTTTTAAAAATAACTAAATTTTAGCTGCTTGCCATTAAACCAAAAGAAGAAGAACTAAAATTTTTCAATTCATCAATAAAGATGTAAGAACCCATGCAAGAAGATTGTTTTTAGTTACAGGTAATTTTTATGTAAGTACCATCGCGAACCTTTCCGCAGGTCGTAGACGATATATTTCTGCCTGGAACACATCGATCATCATCGAAGCGATCATTTTTCGTGACAAATTGTATGTGAAGGGGAGGCTAGCCAGGTGAACTCAGAACTGGTCCTTCAGAGGTGGAAATTATACTGATCCAAACCTACACAGCTAGTTCATCAAATCTACGTTAAACGTCTTTAGAATAGGAAAAACTAACTAATTTAATGTATGGTGAGTATTTTTTTTAAGTTAAACTGAAACATCAACCGTAGCATCAAAGTGAACCTTTATTATTATCAAAGTAAGCTTCTGTTATGGAGACTATACAGCGGAAGTAAGGTGGGTATCCACTAAGATTTAAGAAAAGTTCGTTTCCTAAACTGTCCCGGCTGGGACTCGAACCCAGGAACTCTCAGGCCACAGAAGAACACTGCGGAACAGAGTCTTTAAGTTTAAAATTTTGGTAGTAGGTATTCATTTTATTATAAATCTTAGTAATTTCTCTCACTAATTTTCAACCGACTTCTAAAAGGAGAATGTTCTTAATTCGTGTGTTTGTTTTTTTAGTGTCTTTGTAACATGATTTTTTGGACAATAATTGTGAATCGATATTAAATATTCTGTTACAGGATACTTCAGCGGTGGTCCCATATAAATTTCATCGAAATCGATTGAGTACGTCATGAAAAAAATATTTTTTTAAAGACATATGTTGGTATAGGTACGGAGAACATTTACCTTGCCAAAGCTTTGACGTGAAGTTGGTTTTTTGATGCTCTGCATTCGTTGATTATTATATGTTATACAACACAATAAAATTTACAGCTACATTGAAAATAACTGATATCATGAATCGTGTTCCTAGGGCCGAGATATCTCATGGATTTTGGAGATGCGAAATCTGTAAAGTTCAAAAGAAGCCTGGCTCTGGTGTATTATAACCCACGTTTCCAGCGGATGCTAAGTGGTATGTAAATAAGGCCATTTCATTATCATAAAGATATTTTGGCCAAAGGCCACCACTGACAAAATTAAACATACAAAATTAACTTCTCTTCTAGACGCTATATTCATAATTTTGTTCCTATTTAGGTATGAGTAATATGAGCTCTTTATTGGTGATTGACACCGCGTTTAACCTCATCTCACCTGATAGAAAATGAAGATGATTTTAAAGATGAAAGTACACGGGTTTGATAGGACCTAGCACTTCATAAAATATTTCCGGAACACATCACCGAAGGAGCGATGATATTTAGCGGCAGAAGAGTGGTCGCTAGCCAGAAACGCCTTTTACGACACCCTTTCAAGACAAATTCTATTAACATCTCAAATTATATTATCAAATGTGTGGGAAGAGTTGTGTGCAGTTATTAAAACACAGTTTATGTAGGTATTTATCTAATTCTTAGATGATAGCTGTTAAGTAATCTATTATATCTGTTCATGTTTTATTTTATGTTACGGAAGAGCGGTGTCTCCCAACAAAAACATTCAGTATTTAAAGGGGTTCACTTGCCACTTATTTTATATGGATTTTAGTAAAAAGTAAATAAAAACATTTTTCATTTTTTTCATTTCAATCTTCTCAAGGGTATATGTTTTCTTTTGAAGTAAAACACTCAAATGAACTTTTTTAATGATTTAACAATAAGAATATTTATTTCTGATTGCAGTTGCCTTAGTGAATAAAAGCAATTCGTGAGGAAGATCTATGTTTATAAGAAGCATATTACAGTGAAGCAACTACATAAAATGATTGCATTTGGAAACATTTCGGAAAAAACAACAACGCCCCACAGCCTTTCAACATAAGCCACATTTTCGTCGGGAAAGCAATCAGCCACAAATCCTGCCCACAAATTATTTATTTTGTAGGTTCAAAAATAAAAAAGCTAGTAGTCATTTTCAAATCGTGTATAAAGCTAGTGCCAAAGCATTTTGAATAATGATTTTTTTATACCTTCACCGAATTAAAATCGTCAAATGCATTGTCATGTCATTCGTTGATCAATTTGTAAGCTTTTATAATAAAGCGCCTAAAAATATTAATTATTTAAGCTTAGTTAAAAGATAGTCTAAAACAAATGTTATGTAAAAATGGTTTCTATGAAATGTCTGGGCCATTTTGTGGCCATAAGCTGTTATTTTTATTTTAAAGAAGATTGTTGTTTCGAGCCACTTCTTCTGAACAGATCGTATTTTCAATAATTGGTGGTAGATTCATTTCACTTTGAAAAAAATATTACTTATTACACGTGTCTGTTGAAATACATACGAAAAAATCTTAAATTTTCGCATTGCCAAAGTATTGGTTGAATACAGATCGACTCAATAAAAAAAATAATGAAAGATTTCATTATTGAGCGATTGCAAATATTTCACCATTTTCGAAATAGTAATAACTTACATAAGATAAGCTTCACTAGCAAGTCATTAAGAAGAGACTAGGTATAGAGGCATTCTCTTAGTAATAAGATTTTACCCTCTTTACTCAGAAGTATTTTATATATAGGTATAATTATTTTTAACCCCCGACGCAAAACGAGAGGGGTGTTATAAGTTTAACGTGTCTGTGTATCTGTGTATCTGTGTATCTGTGTAGTTGTCTGTGGTATCGTAGCGCCCAAACGGATGAACCGATTTTCGTTTAGTTTTTTTTGTGTTATAGATAATTTTATCCCGAGTGTTCTTAGCCATGTTTCATGAAAATCTGTTCAGCCGTTTGAAGATCATCAGCTCTTTTCTAGTTGATGAGGGGATCTGACTACCTTCCATATGTCCTTTCGATGCGAAATTTGGTACCGTATTGCTTCAATTATATTGAAAGTATATGGTAAGGTTACAATGTCCTGATCAGCCGTTTGAAGGTCATCAGCACTCTAACAGTTGATGAGGGGATCTGACTAAATTCCATATGTCGTATCGATTCGAAATTTGGTGCCGTATTACAAAAATGATATTGATAGTATATGGTAAGGTAACCATGACCTGATCAGCCGTTTGAAGGTCATCACCTCTCTAATAGTTGATGAGGGGATCTGACTAACTTCCATATGTCGTATCGATTCGAAATTTGGTGCCGTATTACAACTATGATATTAAAAGTATATGGTAAGGTAACCATGACCTGATCAGCCAATTGAAGATCATCAGCTCTCTAATAGTTGATGAGGGGATCTGAATAGCTTCCATATGTCGTTTTGATTCGAAATTTGGTGCCGTATTACTACAATTATATTGAAAGTATATGGTAAGGGAACCATGACCTGATCAGCCGTTTGAAGGTCATCAGCTCTCTAATAGTTGATGAGGGGATCTGACTAACTTCCATATGTCGTATCGATTCGAAATTTGGTGCCGTATTACAACAATGATATTAAAAGTATATGGTAAGGTAACCATGACCTGATCAGCCAATTGAAGATCATCAGCTCTCTAATAGTTGATGAGGGGATCTGAATAGCTTCCATATATCGTATTGATTCGAAATTTGGTGCCGTATTACTACAATTACATTGAAAGTATATGGTAAGGGAACCATGACCTGATCAGCCGTTTGAAGATCATCAGCTCTTTTATAGTTGATGAGAGGATCTGACTACCTTCCATATATCCTATCGATTCGAAATTTGGTACCGTATTACTTCAATGAAATTGAAAGTGTATGGTAAGGTTACAATGACCTGATCAGCCGTTTGAAGATCATCAGCTCTCTTATTGTTGATGAGGGGATCTGACTACCATCTTCCTAATATTAAAACCTACTTTAAAAAGTACAAAATAAAAGTAAAATTAAAAATTTTAAAAACCCCCCGACACAAAAAAAGACCTTAAAAACTAACAAATAATATTTTAAACCTATTCTAATTATTATCGTCCCATATATAATTGACTGTAAGACTTGTACTTTAAAATATTTTTATTTTCCGAGCGTCGTCGCCGCGTCGGGGGACCGCTAAGTGAGAAAAACAGTTGTCAGTTGCGGATTGCATCAAAAGAATTCTCTCCGAAAAATTCGTAAAATCGACACAACCGTCAACGTCGTCTGCCCTCACGTGTCTGCCCGTTCGGGTCGCCGCACTTGGTGACGCCCACCGCCGCGCCGCAAGCCGCACACCGAGCTCGCCGCGCTCTTACGTAGTCTACGCTCTACGTAATGCGGCATTACGCAGAGCGTAGACTATGCATGAAACTTAAGATCGCTCATACCTAAATGTAATAATAAATTAGCTGTTGTTGGCTTAATACTTTATATACTTGAGCGGTCCTCGACGCAGCGACGAAGCTCGGAAAATAAAAATATTTTAAAGTACAAGTCTTACAGTCAATTATATATGGGACGATAATAATTAGAATAGGTTTAAAATATTATTTGTTAGTTTTTAAGGTCTTTTTTTGTGTCGGGGGGTTTTTAAAATTTTTAATTTTACTTTTTATTCCTGAGAACTTAAAATACGTAAAATTGTACTGTTTCGGAAAGCTTTTTTTTATTGTTTGATATTGTATAATTGATAATATAGCTTATATTCTTTATTAATTATTTTTCTACATTTTATTTAAACATAAAGATATAAAGATTGTATGTTGACTTAATAAAGGTAAAATATTTATAATGAATTACTCGACTGGTGTTAGCCTTTCTAAAACACAATGCTGTTCAAGTAGCAAAATTGTAACAAAAGATTTTATGATATACTTTGTTTAACCCTATATAAATAACAGCAATACGTAACAGTTTGACTAGTCTTTATGAATCTTCAATATCATTTTTCTTTAAATATTGTATATTGTTGTTATAAATATTATGCATTTACTTTTTGTTAAAGTATAGTACACAATAACTCTAACTAGGTTACTGTAATATTTTTTTATTATATTTTTTTATAAACTTTACCGCAAGAATAATGAATATGAATTAAACAAGGTGGATAATATAACAACATATTTAATTACAATAATGCATTTAAAATAACTTATTGCTGTAATTAATAATTTAGGAATGTCACTTTCATCGCATCACTTTTCTTATCACTTTTATTGTTTCTTAAATAGGTTTAAGTAAAAATACCATGTGCTTCAATAAAATGTTTATAATTATTGTTTTTTTTTTTGTGTAGTTCTTTTATCTATTTTTCCCTGTACCTGCTATTTATCGAATCTTTTATCGACCGTGAACATCACTAACTATCGATAATGAACACCACATCCCTAGTATTTTCCTAAAGATGGCCATACTTTTTTATTAAAATATTGGCAGTAGAATTGGTAGCCTCCTGTTCTTAGCTCATTCATTCGTTCAGTGGGGTCTCTTAGAACGTAGTGATTGTATGCTTTTTGGTAGTACCTATCTAAGATTTAAGATAGTATTTTTGATAGCTAAGTAATGAATTCGTTATTGATTTACATAGGTACTTACTTAAGTGTGTATGTGCAAACGTGAAAATTGTGTATGCGATGTCACTGTCTTAAATATTATGTAGGTAGGTACCTACCTACCAACACAAACATTTTATTCATATGGAACAATATAAAATCGGAACCTAGTGCCGAACATACGCACGAGACAGGTCTTACGTAATTACAGGAGTTCATTATACTGTCCTTATACGTAGGTACCTATAACTATGAACTTTATCAACTCTATTTGCGTATTCTTATCATTGATTGCTCAAACGTCGTAGATATCGAAATGGGAACGATCACATGGGTGAACACCGAGACAATGAACCTGAGTTAGATCCAAGCTACCCTATAGCTTCTGTGTCTTTTGGCCAAGAAAGACCATTTGTTCTTAAACACAAAGATGCAAGGAAGACTGGAAAAGATAAAAAACTGATCGAAACAGGTAAAAGTACTTTATTTATTTTAAGTCTTCATTCTTATTAATAGTGACGGAATCATCGATGTTTTTTAGTTTATGAAACATGTATCTCAGCAATCGTGCTTCATATGTTACAGTGCGCTTAGCTTTTAAGTTAGCATCCTCTTCTTGAAATGGGGTTTCAATCACAGTGCTGACCTGCCTGCCGTAAGATTCACATCCTTCAAGGAATTGCATACACTCCCTAATAGTGCTATCTTTTACAACTATCAAATGTTTTGCTAAATTTTCTAAAAATGACAGAAAACATCGCTTTACGTAGAACCATGTATCAGTTCCTAAGCGTTTATTGAAAGGTTCAAGAGATTTGATCACTCGAGAAATTCCGAATTCGTAATTTCCTTTCGCACAGTATAAGGTGCCAATTACCAAATTAACAATGCACAAATGAAAGAATTTCTTTTGAGGATCCTCAAAACTTTGTTGTTCCTCTTCTTTTTCTATTTTACGCATAATATCTTCGGCATCTTCGTTCTGCGACGTCATAATGTACGAAACACATAAATTAGCTAGAACAACTGCACTTACATCTAAAATATTATCATACTGCTTCTTGACAATTGGTTCATAAAAACTGGCTGCTTCTTTATATTTGCTTTCTTGCATAAATAGTACATGAGCCACATTAAGACGCCATACATCGGACTCATTGCAAAATTCTACAGACTTACGAAAAATTTTCTCAACTTGACCATAGTTTTCTTGTTCCCAATAAATTTTGGCTTGAGCCATTACAACGGGAATATACCTTTCTAAAGCTTCTTCATATTCTACAACAGCTTTCTTCACTTGTTCATTATCTCCTTGAGATCGACTTTCTTGTACAACTTTGGTGAGTTTTCTTAATTGTTCTGCGTGTTTTGAAGCAATATCTTCATACTTCTGAAATGCCTCTTCTGGTGATGTTTGACTTGTAATTATAGCATCTAAGAAGTCGTAGAGGTATGGAGTTAGATATTTATATGTAAATTGGGCATTTTCTGCAAGTACGTCAGCCGCCAAGTCGTAATACTCAAACTTACAATATAAAAGTAGAAGATTTGCAAAAGTTTCAGGTGGAAATGTATCCTGTTGAAGTAAAAAATGAAGTTTTTCAAAACCGTCCGTTGGTTTTAAATCCATAGAAGTTAATGCTATATTATGCAATGTAACTGCATCTAATTCATGTTCATGTCTTGGTGGCATATCACTTAGGGCCTCCCTTGATGCTTCTAGGTTTTTCAATTGGTACTCAATGGCAGCTTTCAAATTAAACACTTCAGTTAGAGCAGTTTCGTGTAGGGTTAAAGTGTTACCAACAGACTTTACTTCTGAAGTTTCAGCTTGCATTCCTACTCCGAGTTCAGGGTGATCTCGGATACCCCGTTCAATAACTAACGTGATATGTTTTAACGCCTGTGGGTATTCTTTCATTTTAAAATAACAAAGTGCAACATTATAATGAAGATGTGCTTGAAATCCCATTATGCTTAAACTTCTTGAAAACTTTTGCAAAGCTTCTTCGAACTGATTTTCTTTGTAAAGTAAGCAACCTAAATTAACATCTTTGTCGGGGTCATCGGGAGCATATGAATCAACTAAAGATTTAGCTGTCACGATATCTTCTTCGCCATATTTTATGGCTGATTGTAACTTTATGACTTTCTTTTCTAAATCGGGTGATGTAATCTGCATTGATACTTTATTGGACTCTTCAAACATGGATGCTTCATATAAAGCTTGGGCAAAATAAAGCTTGTATTCAGGAACGTCTGGAAACATTGCCGACAGTTGTTCATAACAGTTGGCTGCCTCCAGGAATGATTGCGTTCTGTAGTAGCAATAACCAAGTAGGGATAGCCCGGCCCGGCTTGGGTTACCGTTCATCGCTTCGTTTAGTGCTTTAATGGCATCGGCGTAACGACCATCTTTAATCTGTAACACATAGTAATATTAAGTTATGTATATTTTCTAAATCCAAAGTCCATATTTCCCAATTAAAGCCAAATTGACTAAGTGTGGTAAAATTGGATTATCTAGATTGTAAGTGTTCAAGTGGAGCATGAAAGGACGATGTCCATGTATTATTGACGTGGATCTCAATTTTGTTATCAGAATGATACGTGCAACACCACCTTGATAAGTTACTCGTGTATCTTAGCCTGTAAATAGGTTGCCTAAGTGCTTTCTGTTCTACCTATGACCAAATTAGGTTTATTACCTTCTCTTTGTAACATGACACGTGTATACAATGATAATCATATTATTCATTAGGTACTCGTGTAACATAGCTAAACTTATCTTGGTAGGTCTAAGCTCGGTTGATTTGGTACTTATGACTGATTACATGGCGATGTATATAGCTTTTTGTTGATACTGATTTATTCAGAACATGAACTCAATACTGAGGATTTTATTTTATTGAGGATTTGAGTGTTCAAGTCCTTATCTACATTACTGGCTGATATTTATAGATTAGCATTAGTTTTATAACGAACCGAAATGGTGAAAACTCAGATGCGATAAAAGATTAAACGAATAAAATTTCGTAATATCTTATTTAATAGCAAGCTGTTATCAATTTCCGCATGGGCTAGGTTAAATTAGTAGATATTAGTAAACGCATTGATACCTACTTGAATTAAATATTGTATATTGGAAGGTGCTTGTAAAAAATTCTATTTAATAAGAAAGTTTGTACCAAGTTCCAATCTAAACATAATTTTTAGGGAAACAAGTCAACTGTGACTACATTGGTATCAACAATTACAAAAGAAAAAACAATTTAGGACGTTACCATGTATTCTTTTTACTTTATTAATAGAGCAATACCTACCTAGGCAATATAGCTGATAATGCCTTATTGCATTGTAAGATAATCTTGTAGGTACTTCTAAGTTAATAAACAGTTCTACAAACAAAACTTTAAGCACTAAAATGCAATTATTATTCTCTATAAAGTAGCGAGCGATTAATTTTATCGGTACAGCAATGCCAAAATTGCACGTGCATTGTGTAATTTTTCGTACTTTTTATCGAAGTAACTAATTTTATTGAATTGCATAGTTTTGACTTGGTTTGCCAATAATTGCTACATTGGCTGTATAATAATTTTCCGCCGAAAGGTGTGTAGTTGTAAGTGTGCGTAATATTACGAAAGGCGTGTAGATCTAAGGATACATAATAATAACTAATTTAGAGTAACTGTTATTCTAATAGCGATATGAAAAAACTCACAGTACGCCCTTATCAAATGATAATCTTAAGAGGGAGTACCAAACTAGGTATGGAGGCTAAAGCAAGGTGTAGAGCTTAGGAATAGAGCAAACGCACCTAGTACATAAAATTATTTATAAACGCAATATGACGAAACTGTGTTACTACTTACCATAGTATAAATAGTTTTAGTATACTGCCCATCTTTTATTTGCAAATAATCCATAATGCTTATACAAAAATGGTCAGGTACTTATTTTTGAAGTTCCGATTTGTTTACGTTTCCGTTGACATGGGAACGATAAAAAAATAGCACAGATAGTTGATAGCTAGTGTGTAGCCAATACATAATTTTCGTATTGGCTACATAATTTTCGCAATTTATTTATTAAATTACTTCTGTTCTTCTTTTTGCAGTGAAAATCAATTTAGAACACGGAAGCGTTCTCCTAATGAGTCCACCGACTAATGAAATCTGGTATCATTCACTACCCACTCGAAAAAAACTTCTTGGAGTGAGAATTAATTTAACTTTTAGAAAAATGATAAAAAAGTAATTTATTTAAGTTAGTGTTATTTGTGGAGATTTGAAAAGAATCTGTGCACTCTTTTTAAAACTATACCTCAATATGTCAAAATTAAATACTGTCAATGTCATTCATTAGTTTGTTTTTGTTCGTGGTATCCCTTAGTCTGTGTTTTTGTTGTAATTTGAGATTATTTTTTTTTAAAAAGAAATATTAAAAATTTAATGCTTAATCTCCGAGCAGAGCATTCATTTGGCTGTTTTAAAAGGTGAGCTACTCAAGATCTTGATTTTTATACTAATAATAGGTATGTAAAGCAAACAAAAGGTAATTTATTGATGTACTTAGTATCGCATATCTATTGTCCACTCGGTTATCAATAATTGATCAAGTACTTAAGTGAGATAAGAAAATTCTATATAACGATGAAATTCCGTTGAACGGATACCGTTAACGGCAACTCAATCTTGAAATGCATGGTGTGCCTGATCGTAAGAAACTGAGTTTCGCTTGCACTATTCGCTCTCATAAATGGGCTGAATTTAACAAGTGTTCCATTTTGGGGAGACAATTTGAGTGCAGGGCATTAAAAATTTCATAATCATATTACGTGCCCTTATTTGAGATTAGTGTAAACTATTTCTTTCTATGATGTGGTATGGTCCAAATTTAAAACGCAGTTATAAATATATCACTATGTCAAAGATGCCGTCCCTGAGGATAGAGCAGGGAGATTTGAAGTGCAAGAATTGCTGTGAATTTTATGGCAACCCGCAGTGGCAAGGATACTGCTCAAAATGTTATCATGAGCAGGTACAGAGGCAGCGCAAGAATGGTATGTTTTATTTATTATTTGTATTCTAAATGCTCAACTGTATTTGATGAAATTTGGTTAATTGATAAAATTTATTCTGTGTAAGATTATATGCAATGGCATCATTCTCAAATACAATTTTTTTTAATAACTTGTTTAGTATTTATCATAATTATTGAATTTTATTCAATATTGCACATTTAATAACTATAAAATGTTAGAGAAGAAATGTTGAATCTGGAACAAAAACTACTGCTCCTTTCGCTTATTTTTGTATTGACTGGTCTATTTAATTTCAATATTATTTGTTATTTAAATGATATACAATCCCAAAATGTGCTCAAGGTCTTAAAATTCAACCTTTGTAACTAATGTAATCTTATCCTTCAAATTTTAAACAGATATCCACTAATGATAAATGTTTAAATTTGAATAATTAACATAATTTATGAAAAGACATCTGCATCAAAAGAATATTAAATATGAATAAAACCCAATTTAGCTGTTAGTCATAAGTTGTGCAATCTATGCATTGATACACTAAAATAAATGTATTCTTACGCTCCGGCTACACTACCGTGATATGCCAGTAATTATTGCCATAACTTAAACAACACCTAGGTGTAACCACGATTTACGGCCATAATTTTACAATGCCAATCAATATGGCAATAGCTCCGGTGGCGGTCTTTTTTCGCACATCAAAGAAGATTACCGCAGTAATTATTACGTTTGTGGCCACATTACCGTTTGTCCAGTGTGCAATATGAGCTCACCGGCGACGTACGTATCGACCGACATGGAGTGGTCAAATGAAAAAGCGCTCGAGTTTTTAGAATTATTCCAATCCGAACCGTCTCTTTGGGATACCCTTTTTTGTCTTCTTTTAGCTTTGTTGAAATTTAAAAGATTCATGTAAAAATAATTGGCACTCATAAAACACAACACCGCTGCAGCTTCGACCTCCATCTTGAAAAAGTCATATTTACCGCCAAATTTAATGCCATAATTATTGCCGGTAGACGGTAAGGTAGTGTAGCCACACCAGTTCATGCAGTAATTTAAATGGTAATTTAATGCCATAATTATTGTGGTAACAGCCCGGTAGACGGTAAGGTGGTGTGGCCGTAGTATTAGGATGTCATAGTGAGTTCTTAGCTTGAAATAACATGCAATTAATTGCATGTAACCTGATATCTATTATCCCAAACATGTGTGAACATTCTCCATGAAGACTGGCATATACATGTGCCATGGAAATAATTTAAAAATTTGTGGTATATTTTATCTGATAAACAATTAATTTTACATGTTCCATTTAAAATTACTCACAACAATTTTGAATTTCTTTCAGTTTGGAATACTTAGTGACTAGCATATTTATAATGTTAACCAATTTACATATACACAGAAATTATCAACGAAACTATTTCTAACATATTTTATACTTTCCTTTAAAATTTCCTTTTTTGTGTAGCTGAAAAAGCTTCGTCATCTACTTTGCCGAGGCAGGAGCAGAAAAAACCTGACCGAAATCTGAAACTCGCAACACATTCATCCTTTTCTAAATTTGAAGAGAAGCGTTTGCGACAAAGTGAGACTTTGAAGAAAGCAAACCTCTTGAAGTTCACTGTATTTAAGAAGAGCAGCACAGGTACTTGATCAAATAAATTTTGTTGATTTAGCCACAGGATAAGCATTGTTTAATAGGCTATATTGCTGCTATATGAACTGCCAGTTAATTTAGCAGCAACATAGCCTATTAACCTCCGCATGAAACATTCTATCCACATTCTAACAAAAACATAAATTGTTTAGGTCAAAATATGGGTGCTTCGATGTTCGAATTATCTATCATATTTCTACTGATCTATGCGTGTTTAGGTCAAGAGATAAATTTATGATTACACAGAATTATTTATTGATTTAATGTGTGCGTTTGTATATAGTATAAAATAGATAGGTACTTTGTATTACTAGGTCACACACAAAAGAATCGAAAAAGTCACAAGTTTATATTCACTGTAGGTATGCAAATTATGCAGTCGTCGTGGCGCCATGGTTACTGTGTTACACGGTTACATGGTTACGATATCGCAGGTTAGGCAACGTTCAACGTGGGCGTTACTGCGATGGGTGACCGCCGACCATTCGTTTCTGACGGCGACTTCCGTGCTTCGGATGGCATGTTAAGCAGTCGGTCCTGGGTGCTGTATACTTGTATACAGTAGTCGTTAGGGTTTGTCAGAAGCCATCAAGCAGCACTGGTCCACCTTGGTGGATCACGGCCTAAACCTCCTTGTCCCTCAGGGGAGAGACTCACAGCCCTGCAAAAGAGTTGTTATGATGATATAAATTACACTTAGTAATAGTAAAACGGTAGACGAAGGCGGCGCGGGACCGGCCGGCGACGTGAAGAATCCAGGGGGAGGCCTCCGGCCAGCAGTGTGCGTAGGTGCGAGTGTGGATAGGTTTGTAATAAAGTGAGAGGTCTTTATTTTCTCTGTAGTAAGGTTCCGTTTTGTATACATTTGCTATATGATCCGGAAAATAAGTATTTAAATGTTATGTAATAAATAATTAAAAAACTTGATCCACGTAGGTAGGTAGGTATATATTCATATTTCTTTCACAAACTATACCAAGTGTCTTAAACTCTTTTTTATATCTAAACGATATTATTTCAGATGAACATGACCACCCGCAAGAAAAGCGTTCGGAGTTCAAAGTTCCCCCCATGGTGATGGAAAGGATGAAGCGGGAATTCGCTCATAGATATTCGGCGCTCGGCAGCCATGTTGATCGAGATTGCCGCCATTTTGCACATCAGTTCATTCTAGATGTTATTAAACACTCAAATATTCTAAACGTTGAAGAATTGTCCGAACGAGTGCAAAAACAATATCAGGTAGTTTCTACATTTATATTTATATACTTACTGGGTGGACACTTTTTAAAGCGACCCAAATAGTCCACAAATTTATCTACATTTGTAAATCGACGTGACTCAAATTATCCCTAAAAAATCCCCTCGAAAAGAATACCTTGGACTTGATAACTATGACTCAACATATTTTTTAAATTTTAAATCAAAACACTCCACTAATTTGTTCAAGTACCCACAGATTGTGTAACATGTCCTTATCAATCAACAATCGGCCCTTGATAACTAATAGGAAGTAATTAGGGAGTACCGGTAATTAATTAACCTTACCGTAAGAATATCTTATATATAAAATTCTTATGTCATACTCCTCCGAAACGGCTTGACCGATTTTGATGAAATTTTTTGTGCTTATCCGGTACCTATCTATGAGAATCGGCCAACATCTATTTTTTTTTTATTTATATGGCAAAACAACGTTTGCCGGGTCAGCTAGTAATCTGTAATATTTCAAAACTGGTCAGATAAAACAAATTTCAACATTTTCAACATTTGTATATCTGTAAATGCCGTTTAATTATTTTCTATTTCGTCTTGCTCTGAGTGTCAAACTCTTTTTGTATTTTTTCGTTTGATATTTCACAAATCAAAGCACTAGCTAAAATAAAAATAAACAGACTGTAAAACATTAAAATATGAATTCCTTTAAATATTATGTCGGCGCAAAGACATGTAACTTACGGATACGTTCTTTAACAATTATCATCAAGGTCTTTTACGGTAAGCTATCAACTCCATCAGGAACTAATCATTACCAAATTTGTTATTGTCTTTTTAAATTCTTAGTTGTTTACGACGTTGTATTCAATCGGTGCCGTAAGAGATATTTGATATCTCTCCGATTAAGAAATAAATCAATGCTAACAAACAAACTTTGATTTTGTAGATAATCTCTGACCTCGTTAATGACAGCATTTTAATCTTAACGGATACTCGAAATTGTTTATAAAACGGTTAGTCATCAAACATTGCTGGAAAATAACTGCGACACGCCAGAGTTAATTATTTAGTGACAGACTTTAACTAAAGATAGAATCTCTCCAGAAAACTTCGTCCATTAAGTCCGGCACTGTGCTCTAAAACAGATAGATATACAAGGTGATTAGTGACAAATTTTAGATACTGAAGGAGAGCACTCTGTGTTCGATTCTGATCATAATTATGTAATAAAAGTAGGTACCTACATAATTTTTCACTAGAATTCCCGATAAATAAATAAGTACTTACTATGTTACTATATACTTTACATACAACTGCCGTACGTGACCTAGCACGCAGATCGCTGTCAACGCTAGCGTAACCATTGCGTGTCGTAATTAATTCTTTAACTTTCGTTTAAGTTTACTAAGTAAATAATTAATATTTATTTTTTATTATATTTTTTCTCTTTATGTATGATCTCAAACTATCACATCCTTGGAATTAAAAGTGACCCACCGGTCACCCTGCATAAGAAGTTTCGAACAACGCCAATACTAGAATCCCCTATCCGAAATGAACCACCTTCAATACTTATGAAGTTTGCCGCCACATAAAACTGTAGCGTATGTCATGGCATATGTTTTGTGAAGAGACAGTTTCTTCCACATCTCCTTTCATCTTCACTACCCAGCAGCTGAGATTGAAGTCAAGTCACGATTCAAAGAACCCGGCTTAGCAGTTTTTCAAACCTTGAAATGGGCGTAAGAAAGAGCCTTGCACTTTCATTCCTAACAGTGATTACAATAAAGCATATTTTCCCTTACAGCGCTTCATGAAGCATATGGAAACGTCGCCACACTTCGCGAACGTAGATTCAGAGATGCGAGAAACACTTATGGACTTTGTAGAGAAACACGCCATGTCTTACTTGCATGAGTAAGTTCAATATGTTTAAACTTTATTGAATTAAAAATATAGGTTTGTTGTAATTTATTGCAGCTAGTGCACATCACAGTCTCCTATACAAGTCCCTGATGAGTAGGTATGTGTTAAATACTATTCGCCGCTTGATTAACTATAAAGTGTTCTTTAAAATTAGTGCTAAAAAACAATTATTTACCTTATAGTATTTCCACCAATCCCAAAGTTGTATACCGATCTAAACGGCCAATCCCACGCCTTCACAGACTGCTCTCAATAGTGTTCTCTCTAAGCGGCATTGACGATGAGCGCTTAGACCGCGAGATGTTGGAACGCATTCAGCAGCTGAGCTGAACAATTTCCACCAATCACAAAGCTTTACACAACTCTAAACGGCCAATCAAATCAAATCAAATCAAAATCATTTATTTACCAGATTTGTGTTTACATAAGGGTGTTAAAATATAATACAGATCATTCACAATCTACCATAACAATGGTGTGTAAATATGTCAAAAAAAATTACAAAGAATTATTATTACATATTAAATTATTATTATGGCACAAAAAATATATAAGCTAACAATCCTAAGGTCAAAAATTTTATTGATATAGATTAATAAATATGTCAAATAGAAGTAGGTACAGTTTATTTTTTTATGTACATAATGCTCATTGGATGTCAAAAATTTATTAAATTCTAGAATGATTGCCTAATTGATTATATTATGTTCTTCGAATGTCAAATATTCTTTTAAAGTGTAGACACATTTTTCCGTAAGCCAAACATTTGTACTTTTTTTAAATAATGTCAGTGGCAACTCTTTAAATTTATTAGGTAATTTGGTATTAACTTTAATAAAACATTTTAAATAAACAATTTATATAAACATTAAATAAACATTTGTTATAAGCTTTAATAAAACAATTATTTTCAATCAGGCTTCACAGACTCCCCTCAATAGTATTCTATCCAAGTGACACGGACGACGAGCATTTAGACCGCGAGATGTCCGAACTTATTCCACAACAGCTGAGCTATGTCAATCCTTAACGCGAAAATCAAAACTATTTCCACCAATCACAAAGCTTTGCACAAATCTAAACCATTTCCACCAATAATAGACTTGTTTACAAATCTAAACGGCCAATCACCGCCTCCACAGACTGCCATCAATAGTGTTCTCGCCAAGTGGAACGGATGACGAGCGCCTCGACCGCGAGATGTCGGAACGCATACAACAGCTGAGCTGGGTCAGCGAGAAGCACTTGGAATGTAAGATCGACAGGGACGACGCGCATTGCAGACATTTGTTGTACAAGGCTATTAGTGGTAAGTGAACTATGCAAATATGCAACTATATACGGTCCGTCTATAATAGTCAATTATATTTTAAAAGCAGATTAAGAATGAAGAGTGAATTCAAATTACGAAAGATTTTTTTTTTTTTAATATTTTCAAAAATAAATATTTCAAAATTCTTCTAAGTAGGTACCTACTTAATAAAAAAATCAAAATTTAAGTTTAATCTGTTGTTTATGATTACAGTAAGTAATAAAAACGTTTCCATCTAATTGTATGTAGTGATAAAATTAGACTTAATATTAATTTATTAAAAGTGATAAAAAAAAATTATAATCGAAATTCGGATCCACTCATCATTATTAATCTGCTATTAAAATATAATTGACTATTATAGACGGACCCTGTATATTTATTTATTAAATAAATACAGTTTATTCGAAC
This sequence comes from Stenoptilia bipunctidactyla, assembly GCA_944452665.1. Classification (NCBI taxonomy): domain Eukaryota; kingdom Metazoa; phylum Arthropoda; class Insecta; order Lepidoptera; family Pterophoridae; genus Stenoptilia; species Stenoptilia bipunctidactyla. Next base: position 1,638,262 of record OX101732.1, read on the forward strand.
TTAAGCTCAATTAATGTGGTTAAACTAATCCGCTAAGCTGAATTTACCACATATAGCTCAGTATAGCCTTACCGCCTCTGGATTAGCGCGTCGTAAACGAGTAATCAGAGTGACTCCCGAAGTAGTAGGTAGTAGGATCCGTCTGGCTCACGATCACCGTTCATGTAAATTCTACCGCCCAATATCACATCTCCAGTGGGTATGTGTTTCGGCAATATTTTATACTAGCCACCGCGTATTTAATACTTTTTAATTTTTATCCCTTCACTTTATTTATTTTTTATTATTAAAAGTTTGCGCAAAATGGAATATGAGGACGGTCACGAAAACCATTTGAAAAGAATTCAACTATATTAGAAAAACCATTTGGAAAATGTTTAGTCGGATTTCAAACGAACTTTTCTCAATTGACAGCGTAGCTCAGAGAGAAGTCTAGAAGGCTATTTTATCATGAAAGTCTGATGGGTTCAAACGTGCGTATAACTGCTCTAGTTTCTAATAAACAGTTACTTACACGTCAAAATTGTCAAACCAATGTGTTTTAAAAATGAAACAGTACTTTCACGCTTCGCGAATGCGCCAACTCTTTGAAAAAGAATAATCTTCGGATGTGATATTTAAAATGCCATTTTATTTAATTTAATAATTTATGTACACACAAGGAAACTTAAATAGACAAACAATTAAATTGATAACAAGCTACAAAGGCAAAGCTTATTTCTAAAAGAAATTTCTACCAGCAAGCCTGAGGCTGGGAAATGAGAAAGAAAAAAAAACAAATTAAGTGCGTACAACATACTAACATAGAAAAGATATATTACATACAATACATACATAAACATTCATATAATTAAATATACATACATAAAATATATAACAATAAACACGTGTTAAAATAATATCGATAAAGCGATTTTAAAGACCTATGTTTGGGAAAGATAATGTTCTCTAATTCTTCTTTTAAAAATATGTAGTGATTTCGACTCACGGATTTCGTAGGGTAAGGAATTCCACAATCTACTTTTATTGTCTGTAACAACTTTACAGCGCCCTCTACTTCCAATTTGCCGCCATCGTTTTGACCCCTTGCCCCTGTCAACAGAGCTGCTGAGCATGGACTCGGCTCCGTCCCCCGGCGGCAAGTTGAACGGCGCGCGGCGCGCGTGTCAGAACATTCTGGAGCTGTGCCGGCCGGCCGCGCCCGCCTCCGCTGATGACTTGCTTCCCGCGCTTATTTTTACTGTGAGTGTGTGTTTTGAATTAGGAATGATGAGTACATTTAAGATTGGTTCAGTGGAATGTGAGTTTTTGTTTGAATAAGTACACAGTGGAATCCGTTTATAATGACATTGAAGGGAAATAAAAAACAAGTCATACTAAACGGACGTCATACAAAGCATAGTATACGACGTCATACTTTCTAAAATAAATAAATACTCGTAAATACGTAGAATAAATTAACTGTTTAAGTTAATATGTGATTTATTTTAATAGAAAGGAATAAAATAGAGATAAATCAAAGTAGATATTAGACTCAATAAGTAAATCTACCCTCTGAGACTCAAATTAAAAAAGCCTTTCACGCGCCGAAAGTCTTTGGGTATAACATGACCCTCCCGAACACTGCCAAAGATGTAAGAAATCATACGGTCGGTCTCTATAAGCAGACAAAATTTTATAAAAAAGGGTCACAATAAGCGATATGTCACTATAGGCGAAGTCATTGTATCCGACTTAGTTATATCCAATATATAAAATTCTCGTGTCACAGTTTTCGTTGCCATACTCCTCCGAAACGGCTTGACCGATTTCGATGAAATTTTTTGTGCTTATTCGGTATCTATGAGAATCGGCCAACATCTATTTTTTTTTTGTATTTATATGGCAAAACAACGTTTGCCGGGTCAGCTAGTAATTTATATGAAAACCAAACTTCACTGTATAAACACGTCATAATGAGCGGTTGGTCAATATAAGCGGAGTCGTAATAATCGGATTCTACTGTAGTTATTATACCATTTGGGAACTTTCTCCAAGGGTCGGTTTAAAATGGCCCTGCCGCTCTTGATAAAGCGAAACGTAAAACGTGTCGTAAAATCGGAGCGAGATCCCTTCTGGATTCGCCCGGCTAGCAACCTTCCTATAAACTTTTCCACCAAAAATCACTGCTCCGATGGTGTTTTATTCTTGCCATGTTTTATGAAAAACCAGTACCTTCTAAGTACCAGGCGAGATTTTAAAATGCTACAATTAATATTGCCAATCGTGAGGACTTAATACAATATTAAGTGGAATGACTTTTGTTTAAAAAGCATCCTTAACCCCTTAACTTTAAGGTTGTATTTCGCAGGTGTTGAAAGCGAACCCGCCGCGTCTGGTGAGCAACATAAACTTCGTGACTCGCTTCAGTAACGCGCAGCGCCTCATGACGGGCGAGGCGGGGTACTACTTCACTAACTTGGTAAGAATCTAGTCGGGACTAGGATTGATTTGGTTACAATAATAATTATTTCGATCACAAGTTTATTTATAGGACAAAAACAAACTGATTTATAGAAATAATTTGGCGCTGAAAAGAATTGTAATTAGCGCAATATTTAAAATAATATAGACTGAATATAGCTTTAGAGAAATTAAACCCCACCCTTGAAGTAAAAAAATAAGTTTTTTGAAAGTTGGAACAAACATAAGTAAAATTTTAGGCCATGAAGTTAACAAATTCTCTATTAACCCTCATTCACATGAATTAAGTGGACTTGCTGAAGCTGACTGTAGGTGCCTTTAACAAATCTCGAATCTGATTTTCACTACATACTCGTCTGACATTTTAGACGATTTACTTTATTTATAAATTTATTTAAAAACATTCGAAGATAGATCAGCGTTTTAAAAAAACGAATCCTTCAACTTTGCATTAGATTTTATGAATGAAACAACTTGCATGCAAAACTTTTAAGCCACTATTAATTCCTCTTCCCTAAAATATGGTTGAGGAGGGTGATGGCTGGTGCTTGCGTTATACTCGTGAACGGGTGCTACTAGAGGTGCCAGGTCGTTTTGCTGATGATACAATGACTATTTTATTCCATTCTTGTTCAAATACTCTGGTCCCAGTTTGTCATGTTCGTATTGTACATCCATAGCTCTTGCACCTACTATGTAAGCAATTTGGTTGTGGCATGACATTGGCTCTCACAATTAACTGTCTTGTGTTTGTTATTTTTTCATGTCACGGTGAATTCGTGCTGTACCTATTTGTATTAATTTGAGAATTCTGACTGAAAAAGAGTGCCAAGAGTTTTTTCCGCCGGCTTTTTTTGTCTCTTGGTCTACTGTAATATCTTATTTAACAACTATCAACAACTAGTTAAAGCCGAAGTATGTGATGACTGACTTCATCAAGTGTTTTGTGAAATTCCTAAGATGAATAAAAGTTTTTGAATTTTGAATTTTTTGAATAAACCTTGTCTTCCAGTGCTGCGCGGTGTCGTTTATCGAGAAGCTAACAGCGGAGTCGCTCGGCATCGACCAGAAGCAGTTCGAGTGCTACATGGCCATGCCCGCTTCTATTGGCGGCAGTGCCTGGGTGAGATAGCTTTACATCCTTCATACTTTTATTTATTTTATTTATTTTTCTTTATTCTGGCACAAAACAGTCACATATTTTAACAGAAATGTATACATTTTTTATTAACTAGGGTAGAAGACAAGGAGTGCCCAATAGCGGTTACATTTTTATAATACGGAAGTTATAATCTGGATTGGTTCACACACATTATAAATATACTATATACTTTTTAACTTTACACAATAAAATAAAATAAACAACTTTAACAAGAAATAGCATATCAAAAATTCAAGATTTTGAACGGCTTTACTGTTTGCTCTTCAGTATCAAATAGATATTTTGCTTAAGACTACTTAAGGAATTACAAAAAAGGTCCAAGTCGTGACATTGCTTATTGTAAACATCTATGCTACGGTAAAAGAAATTATTGCGAGAGTAGTTCTTGCGAAGTTCAGGTGGCAATAAGATATTTAATTGTCGTGAGGGGCGAATAGGTAGTCTGGCTTTACTGATAAAATTAATTTTTGATAATAAATATCCGGAATCAATCTTATTATTTAATAGTTTAAACAGTTTCATTAAACAGTTTCATTATATCTATCTGTATGCGTCGATTTTCAAGTGTCAATAATTTTAATTCAATTTTTTGTGACGTTGGTGTTGAACTAGGCTGAAAAATAAATATTATCACCTCCCACGACTTCCGCATAGGGTGAAAGAGATCCGATTCAACAGATATGGGCGAGTTTGTTTAAACAGATCATCAGATTTCAACAATTATAGCAAGTGTATTTTTGATATTGCCTTCAGTTTTCATGATCCATTATAGGGTTAAAGTTTTAAGCAGGCTTCCGATTCCGTCTATCTGGTATATTTTTATTTATTTTACAACTCGACGTTTTGGCGATCTTGTAGGCAATAAAACGTAGAGCACCTAAATGTCTTTAGTCACGTGGAACTGATACGATAGGTGCAATAGCTACGGATTAAAGGTAGGCGCACACTATACCGGGTCGCAGCGGGGCACATTGTTATGGACCGGGCCGCAGGGCATCGACGGATATAGAGTACAGGTTACGTCTAGACGTTGCTGGTACTGAACTGTAAGAATTTACGAGTTGAGCTTTAAAGGGTATTTTTTATTATGAGTACCTACAGGCTACGCCTTGACAACCCCTTCCGCTGACTCTGAATGGGTGGAAAAAGCCCCGCCCCGGCATAGTTCTTATAAAATGTATAATATGACTGGGGCGCATGCGGATTTTTGCGCTGCCTGCGGACCGGCATAATGTGGCCGTACCTTAAAAGGGCTTTTCTTTACAATCTATTAAGACAATTCTAGAGGAAAGTTTATAATTCTAATTTGTTTGTTTCTCATGGATAAATTTAAAACTACTAGATTGATTTCATATCTTTTCCGCAGTAAATAGTTAATAAATAACATAACTTCAGGCCGCAGCGCTATCTCTATGCGACGCGGCGCGAGAAGCAGACGAACAAAAGGCGCAGGCGGAAGAAATCCTTGCAAAGGCGCTCAGTGTGAAGGCGAAGGCGGAACAGTTGGCACTCAACGCGGAGAGCTTCGAGGTTGGTAGCCCTGCTGATTGATTTGTTCGGTTCGTAGTTGATAGATTGTAAGATTTTTCACATTTGAAGATGGTAGTTCGTATTTTTGTGCTAGTTTTACTTATTTCCTACCAAATGTGTAACCCAGAACGTCTATGAGGATGTATGGATGGAATGTTGTTACTCTTCAAGCTTTGAACTCATAGGAGTCAACCTTACATGCCCACGGAATAGGAGTTTACTGGTAAAGCAATTAGGGACAGCTATTCCAATAGGATGAATAATTTGAATGCTATTTGGCATCATTTTTAAAGCGAGTGACTTTAACCTGTTGGAAAATACTTTTATAGTAATATTCATAACGCTATCATTACATATCTAAATTATATGTTTATCAACAGGAACAAATATCCAAGAAAGTTCAAGACGTACTCGCTAAAACTCCGCTGAAAATCCTCCCACGCCGGGAATTGCCGCGGTTCGGGAAATTCAAGGAAATAAGCACCGCAGCCCTGATCGACTTGGATCTTGTTGACAATCCTAACACCAATACAGTCGATAGCTCAAGAGAAATACTAAAAGAAAACATTAGTATAGAGCCACGTGTTTTAGAACCTAAAGCAGAAGTTACTGAACCTAAGGAACAAATTGTGCCAGTACACAGCTTCACGTTCGACAGCCCCATCGATAAGTTATCTCCTGCAAAGTCACCCCTAAACCAAGGCCCCTGGGATCTGAAACAAACAAGCTCCATGGAACTCTTGACACCTTCTCCGCTAGGATTCACCTCATTCGATTCTAGATCAATCGACGAACTTATGACCCCTGATGAATTCGCAGTAGACCATCTAGCACCAGGGCTTAGTAATATAAACTACGACATTGATTTATCGGATTTTAGTGGTGATAACAGCATCGCGGAAGATGCTCCAAAGGAACCAAAGGATCCATTCAGTCCGGATGGGATTAAACCGGATTTGCCATACGACCCTTTCAAACCTGAAACTAGCATGCAGAAAGTTCTAGACGCTTTTGACGAACTAGGCGGCAAAAGTTCTAAATCCAAAATATCTTCAGACTCATTTGAACATTTTGACCCGTTCAGTCCCATCCCTTCAAGCAGTCGAGATCCTTTTAGTCCGGTAGAGGCGAAGAAATCTGAAGGGAAAGCAGATATTTTTACTCCCGAGAAAAAGGAGTCTAGTTCCATATTAGATGATAGTGATTCTCCTACGGCTGGTATACTATTGCCGTCTCCTTTACAACCACAGACCCCTAAAAAACCAGTGTGATAACTAGGCTTTAGATATTGTAGTCTGTATACAAAATTATCGAAACATACTGACCAATATATGCAATGTCCATAATATATTGTAGGTTATTGATTAAATCCTAAATATAGACAGAATATAGGGTTGGGTTGTTAAAAGTTACCCTTAAGATAAGGGTTCTAAGTTATGCTTTAACATTGCACATTTGTTTGTTATTATTACTCTAAGTTGTAAATAAAAGTGGCTGTAGCCAAAGTTGATATTGGATAATTTATTTAATTTAAAAAAATATATTTGTTTGCAATCAATAAAAATCGCTATTAAATTATATTTATAATTAAATCATGGTATTTTATTAATTTTAATGATATAAGTATGATCACATTATCAAATTAAATCTTACTAATATTATAAATGTGAAAGTTTGGATGTATGGATGTTTGTTTCTCAATCACGGGAGAACGGATTTCAATGAAATTAGGCATGGTAAAATTATAATTATAAAATCCCCAGAAAAATATAAAAACACCAACTACATGGCCCCAAACTAAGCAGAGCTTATGATATGGGATACCATGTAGCGAACTAGGGGGGAACCTAGAATATACATACATATATGTATGGATAAACGCCCAGATCTGGTTTTTTTTTTCTTGTTCCGTGCGGGAATAGAACCCGCGACCACTGGCATCTGAGGCAGACAGTGTTACCCCATTGCCAAAGTAGTCGTCAAAATTGAATGTATTGTGTGTACTATGTATTCAAAGTAACTTTAATGAAAATAATTAATTACTAAACATACCTAGTGCTTTAAAACTTACAGTAGAAGTAAAATCAACTTGAGAACTCTTTTATTTGCTTAACTCCTTTAGTCGTACAAAATTAAATTTCAAGAAGAGTTAACAGAATCATAAATATCTTTTGTGAGTGAAAATATTTTTGAAAATATTTTTTTCCACATGATTTTATCATAAAAAATTATATACCTAATTCATTCACATAAACCACTATTTTCTTTCTTCCCTAAAGTGGGTTCACTGGAACTGCCATTTTACTGCATTGCATTATTTGCCAGGGTATACTTTGTAAATGACAATGTAGAGTACCTACTTATAATAATTATTGGATACCAATCTAGGAAAATTTATTAGGTTTCCAAAGCTGGCCAGCTTTAAACTGCCTCTAGTTCAGGTGAATTCCTTAGTGCTACTGTATAGTTCCTTTTTTATATTAATTTTTAAATCTACAAACTGTAAAAAAAAACAAGTTATTAACATCATGTTTTACAGTATGTTATTACAAAGTATAGGTAGTTTATGTAGCATTGTCCACAAATAAAGTATTTGGTTAGAAAAATTTAAAAGAGAACAGAAAAATATGTTGTATACAAATTGCCTAATTTAATCTTTTGCATTAGGTTGCAGCAACATGTAAACATAGAGAACAAAATAGTACAAGAAAAAGGAACTACCAACCATGCTAACCATCTATGGATGGAGATAAAAGAAATAAAGACACAATTTACATTACAAAAATTTACTTCAACTAGAATCTTTCATAAACTTTTACCAGTTTCATCATAAGTACAGTTCTTCATTATGCCACTTAATATACAAATTCAAGGTAACATAACATTTCAATGTAAAACAATTAAGTAAAATAATGCAAATGTGTAAAAACTATTTGATTAAACTACAAATTAAGAAATTCACAATCTAATTGATTATTGTGGGATGTAATGCAGGAGTGACTGTAATTACGGGACTGTCACTAGCAATAACATTTACTGCGTCCACCTGGCAACCACAACATTCAGCATAACCTTTCGTGTTAACAAGTTAACAAACCTGGTAAAGGTTTAAGGAAAAGTAGTTTTCCTCTGTAAACTTTAGAAGACTTATATTGAACTTATTATAATTCAAAACCATAACGATTATAAAAATATCTTGTGATTATTACTAAGAATATTTTTGTTGCTCTTAGATAGAATCATTCTGGAGTATGTAAGATTTCATATAGCTTTTAATGTTTTTAACATTTATTGATAAAAGGCATTTTATTCAACATTGCTATTGAATTTTGTGAATGGCATGATATCTCCATTTAAGCCATATTCTTGGTAAAGCTAAGAATAACTTGAAATTATAATAGATGCAATTTTCCACACTTTCTACATACAATTAATGAAATATTATCTCTAATTTATTTGTTCATTGTTTGGAATAGAATATTCATCACATGTCCTTATGAGAGACTATACTTTTATTTTTTATGTTTTTTATTTATTATATTCATACTCTAGGTTTACAAGGCATACCAAAGTGAATATTCAAGTAACATTCACTTCTGAATTTAACTTTTTACTACTTATATCTAAAGAGATGAACACACATTTACAATCATAGTAATGAAAAGAGATACAATATTTTTGGCCTACTTTGATGATTATTAAAATACAATAAAATACAAAAACATGTCCAAAGGAGAAATTTAAATAATAAAAAAATACAAGTCATACATAATCAATAATATGGAAAAAAATGTTTTAGTGGTATCCAGTAATAAAAACTTAACAGTGGTATTGGAGGTGACAACAGCAGATAGAATGTGACCATTTTAGGACACATTATGTGGTCTCAATTTAAATAAACTTATCCCAGGTAAATCCTGCATAACAGCTTTGACTAAGCAATAGCTATAGATATTGTGACATTAATACCCAGGTTCCCATTATCAGCAAACAACTGCGCCAGGGAGGTATCAAATACTAAACAATCAGAATTCATAATAGCAGAGGACACTCCTTCATGTATGGAACGTGGCATTGCTTCCCAGGTCAGTCTCCTTCGGTGACCATTGAGCTCCAAACGATAGGCAAAATTTTCTGCTTCTTTTCTAGAACCTATAAGCTGTACTATAGCAAAGAACTGTTGATGACCATCAAACTTTTCTTGTTTTTCAAGAACTAACATAAAATGGTGATTAAAGCAAGATTGCATCATAACCCAGTCCACTGCTCCAGGTAAATTAATATCTGTTGCCAAAAACACAATATCCTCACCTTGTAGTGTAGTTATACTTTTGTGAGACATCATGAGATGTGGCATAACTTGATCAAGTCCACCCTGCCACTTGCAGGACGCTCCTGGGCAGGGACAAGAATATGGTCTAAATTCACATGCTTCTTCATGTTCAGCCTTTTCAGTGTGGACCAGGGTAACTGTACATCCAGTGTTGGAGTGCTTGCAGGGGAACATCACATTGCTGGCTACCTTTTCCATGGCGAGATTTCGGATATTGCCGAGAGGGCCGCGGCACGTGGGGCAGCATGATAATTTTGGTCGGCAGCTAGAGCATACCAAATGACCGCTCTGGCATTGTAAGATAGGTGGCAATACATAGTCAAAGCATACAGGGCACTCGAAGAGTGACGCAAGGTCAGCTGACATTGCAGTCGGCACGTTTACCAAAGCAGGCACTCCAGGAACTGAACAACTGGAACCGCTAGCTCCACGCCGTTTGTTGTTTGTGCTCATGTCACCGTCACGCGCACATAAAACTTGTCGATCTACCAATTTTGGCTCTGCTGTTGCGTCCACGGCCGCGAAATCAATAGTATAGTCTCAATTCATTTGTATCCTTCTTTTACAGACTTTTTTCGTCTACTGCTCATGAAGAAATAAGATTCCATCACAACAGGAGAGGTCAATGCAGTAATTTACTCACATCGACTGTTTTCTAAAGACTAGTCTTCCAATTGTTTTATATCGACGTTTGAACTTTTAGTTCGATAAGTGTAAAACTAAGTATTAATAGAAAATATTATTAAAAAATGCACAAATTTTGCTAGGATTGTTGTATTTTAGCACGAAAGAGAAGATAGACGAACCCTCCCTTCATATTTCAATGACGACATTGATTGACGCTTGACGTGTGTTACTGTGAATGAGGTGAGTGATTGAGATTTGAGAATGGGAAAGTACGTTCGTTTATTTCATAGACGTTATCAAAAAGCATACAATCACTATATTAGAGTGCGCGCAACATACCTTAATGTATTTAAAAAAATAGATAGCCGTGGCCCAAGTTTATTAACTATTTTGCACAACTCTGTCCAGTGGTAAAGCCTTGAAAGTGTAACCGTTAATCAGAGAGACAGACAGATACACTTTCGCATTTAAAATATTAGTTTGAATATGTACTGTTTTTAAAAATGTGCATTATTATTTAATTTAATATCAAATCATAAAACTACTGCATCTACGAAATTATTTACTGTATCTTTGCGATTAATCTTTTCACTAAAAAATTAAATCATGTGATTTTAATTTTATATCAGCCAATCGTAAGCATAACAAACTGTTAAAGATTCAAGAAAATAAGTGTTGTGTATTGAAAAACCAATAATTTAGGTGTTCGAGCCTATACTTGACCCACTAGTGAGATTACCCCTTTGAACTTAGTTGCAGTGCGTATCAACCTTCAGGTTACGTCAAATATGCGTCAAATATTCGATAGATCATAACACAGTGTGAAGTCAGTTGCGGAAGCTTTTAAAAAAATCTCGATTATAGTTACCAAAGTTTTTAAGCAAAACATGTATGACCCCAAGGTAAGGATTTAATTTCACTTGTAAATTCCAACATCCATCAGGAAAACAAAAAAGGGCCAGATTCGACGGGAGAAAATAACTTTCATGCCGGCCAGGTGAGCTATTGTTCTCATATTTGGGAGAATCTTGATGCTCCAAAGTCCATCCTATCTACATATTATTACTGGTTATAAAATCCCATTGAGTACCTACTTCACCTTTTATTAACGGTTTCGAAAAAGATACACTTACACGTTTCCTTATTAAGCTTTCATAAAGTATGAGTCATGAATTAGAGAAAATGATCAATTACGGGCAGTCGAAAAGTGTCCTTTTAAATCTGGTTACCTCTCATCTATGTTTTTAAGGCCCAAATCAGATGGTTCAAAAAGAATGATTTTCAACTTGAAAGGACTCAATAGTTATACCTACTAATAGTTGAACCTACCTAAGTTTCGACTTATAAAACACCAAAACATTCCAGAATGCATAAATAAAAACGAATTCATGATCAAAATTATTGATCTATCTCAAGCCTATTTTCATGTCACAAGTACTCACCGTAGATTTCTAGCCCTTAATTATAACTGATCTCTGTATCAAGGCTTATTTGCCTTTTGGCTTAGCGACTGCTCTCTATGTTTTTGCAAAAATAACTAATTGGGCTGCAAATTTTTCAGGTAAACGGGTATAAGAGTAGTTGTTTACCTGGACGATTTTTTGATTATACTTGAGCATGCACCAACTCTGCATCAACAAGGGCGATTAGTAAAAAACCCTCGAAAGCATGGGTTGGTGCATAAACATGGACAAATCAGTATTAGTACTAAAACAAAGAGCATAATACTTGGGAATAATCTGGAACACGAGACTAAATACCAAAACATTACACTTATCAAAAATAGAAAAAAATAAAAATCTAATAGGACAATTTCTAACGAACAGTGGACACGGTGGGAGACGAAAGTTCTCCTCGGCTATTCGACGTCATTTTATGTCAAAGAGCAAAGAGAACATAAACTCTAGGTAATCAGAGGTAACAGAGCAGCGCGGACTTTGTTGTCTGTTCCACCCTCTCGGCGAGTGATTTTTTGTTCAAAATATATTAAAAGTATTAGTTATTTATGAAATGTAACATCAGAATTATATTTTTTTTGTTACGGGGTATCGTTTTTACATGTTCGAACCGCAAATTTAACCATTTTAATGAGTTAAATATCGCAATAAACACAAAAGTTGGCTCCTGACATAAACATGTCGAGCTCTCGATGACGACTGTGCTTGCGGTGACAACACAGCGTTGTTCACATCCGTGCCTACTGTTCCCACTTGGTTATGCGTGCTCTATACTTTATTATTATAACTCTAAGGTGCGCAAGATAAGTCTGTGCGTGAAGGGTGGCGCTGGTGACGGTGGTGGTGACTCTTGAAAATGGTACAATTGACCCGTTATCGTCCCGTTCTGCATCACAAGATCGTTTCACTTGCCTTTTGATATCTGTCCCAGCACTTTTGCTAACTAATCTTAGGTATAACTCCGCATAACAAAATAACGGGTAGAGTTTTAGTTCCAGTTTTAGGCACGCGCAAACTTATATGGCGCGCACTACAGTAAAAACTTAGAGTAATAATACCTTTATTATTACTCTAAGGCTTAGAGTAATAATATTATTACTGATACTTTAAGGGTACAAAGGTCTTTGGTTTATTTTATTTAAAAAAGTTAGCAGTAAGTAGATCAGTCAAAGGTACATAAAAGGTCATACTTATAATTATTCATTGGTTGAATTTGGTTTGATATGTTTATTTGCTTCTGGTTTTCATAATCAGAGGTGTAATTTAAGAATTAAGGGCAAGTTATTGAGATCCAAGACATATCAATAATCATTTTGTAGGTACTACATACAAACGTCAAACAAAAATAAAAAAGCTTGAAAAACATTGCTGCTGTTTAATACTTAAATCTCTACAAAACACAATTTGTACACTTTAGTTTTCACCTCACTGATAGATGGCGTGAACGATGAAATACACTATACAATTCAATATGACTTACCAAAATCAATAATTTGTTGTGTTATTTTTTTGGTACTCAGATAGTATTAGTTACCTAGGTGTCCACTCTAGTGGGTATTGTAGCCAAGACAGCGCACGCAGTATGCAGTATTGTCGAAATAGTTTCTCTCTCTCATAATTTTCGATATAAGTATAATTAAATCGAATCGCAAGAACTCTTATTCTTAACTATTCATAATATTGTCTTAAGTTTTCGTGATTCATGCCATAAATAAAACACTTTTAACTGACTGACACAAAACGACGAGCTAACAGCATGTTGAGTTTTAGGTCTTGCAACTTGCTGGATATTTTATGTAATATTATTCAGGATATGCTCCCGTGTCGGTGATAGTTTCCAACCATCTTCTCTATTGAAATCAGGGTGTTTTTTATTTCAATGGCTTCTCTGATCATTCAAGGAATGTAATGTTTTTCTCTAGATGAAAATTTTACAGAGTAAAACTTTAAATAGTGGTTGGGCTTGTCCATAGAATGCTCATAAACTGCAGACTTTGAAGCTCTTCGATTTTCAATATCAGCTATGTGTTCGTTAACGCGGGTCGATACGTTTCTTTTGGTTTGACCAATGTAGAAAAGCCCACAACCCCAGTCAATCTTGTAAGCACCTGGGTCTTGTAAAGGGATGCTGCATTTAACTGAACGAAGATGTTGACTTATTTTTGAATATTTAGTTTAAATATTGTTTTGATTGAGGCGCGCCTAAGAATGTTTAATATTTTGTCTGTTACACCCTTTACAAAAGTTCATCATCAATGTTCTGGGTATCTTAAGTAAGTATTACAAAAAGCAATACAAAAAAAATGTATAAAATGGAATTCTCAATAAGGAAAGAATGTTAAATTAAAATAAAGGGTTTTCCAATAAGAGGTGTTATTTTGAATAGACCGCTATTTCGGTAGATGTCACTTTTGAAGCTGTCATTTTTGACATTTGACAAGTAGAAACTACGCCATTAATAAAAATGGAACGATATACGCTTCAACAACGCATTGAAATTATTAAAATTCACTATAAAAATGTTGAAAATTTTGCAGAGACGGTTCGTAAAACTCGAACATTGTTGGGTCGTCGTGAAGCAGAAAATGAGAAGAGATGATTAATCATTTCTTATGGCTGGAATTGGATGGTATTGATATGGACAACGTTTACTTTCAAAAAGATGGCACTACGTGCCACACAAGCAACGAAAAGTTTCCGGACCGTGTTATCTCTCAAAGAGGTGATCACAATTGGCCACCGAGATCTTGTGATTTAACACCTTGCGACTTCTTCCTTTGGGGCCACGTGAAAGAAAAAGTCTACGCCACCAGCCCAGCGTCGATTCAAGACCTCAAAGATGGAATTCGTGAGGCTATCGAGAACATAGGGAAGCCACTTTGCGATTTGGTTATAGAAAATTTCATGAAAAGGATATGGTCCTGTAAGCCTGTCCACTAATAACGGCATACCTTCCTCTTTATAATGAAATAAACATCCGATAATTTATATTAAAAAATTGCATTTTTCTTTGAATATGAAAATAACACCTCCTATTGGAAAACCCTACAATAATACGTACCTACTCTTTTCAACATAAAGGGTTGTTTATAAGTCACCAGCCAAATGTTATTTTCTTTGATAAGATATACCTACCTAAACGTACCTGCATATTTGGTCTGCGTTCGACTGTCTGCGGCTTCATGTGGTCACTTGACGACCACTTTGGCGTTGGGGTAAACCTATCTGCCTCAGACGCTAGTGGTTGCGGGTTCGATCCCCGCACGGAACAATAAAAAAAAATGTTCCGTGTCTGGATGTTTATCTATTTATGTATTTATATTCTAGGTTCCCCCCTAGTTCGCTACATGGTATCCCCTACATGGTATCCCACACAAGCTATGTTTACTTTGAGGCCATGTAGTTGGTGTGATTGTCTGGGGATTTTATTATGTGTCCAAATATTTGGGTTTATCTGTTGTGATTAGTGAGATGTGTGGTGTGTAAAGTGTGCGTGTTTGGTGAAATGTTATTTGCTTCCAGGTGGAGTGGAAGCGAAGTTGGATTTAGGAAACGACGTACTAATGAACATGTGTCTAAGATGATAGATTTTTGCAGAGAGATGTAAGTTTTTTCGGGAAGTTGCAGGATTTTAAGGGCTGAGTGGAGTGACTTTGGTATGATGCCGGTAGATGAAATAATAATGGGGATAATTTGTACCGTATTTTGGTGCCACATTTGCTTAATTTCATCCGCGAGGGGGATATACTTTTGGATTTTTTCAGTGTGTTTCTGTTTCAGGTTATGAGAATTGGGGACGGCAATGTCTATAAGGTAAGTGGTCTTCGTAGATTTAATGGTTAGAGTTATATCAGGTCGATTGCTGAGGATGGTTCGATCGGTAATTATATCCCTATCCCAATAGAGTTTTACTGTGTTATTTTCTAATACGTTGTTAGGTTTGTATTTATAATAAGGAGTGTATGATTCTAATAGATTATGTTTTAAGGCTAGCAGCTGGTGTATGTGTTTGGCAACATTATCATGGCGGTGGGTGTACTCTTTTTGGGCCAGAAAATTGCACCCTCCCGTAATGTGGTCTATGGTTTCAGTTGATTGGTGACATAGCCTGCATTTATCAGAGATTATGTTTTTCCTTTAAAATAAATTTGGTATAATTGCGGGTTTTGATTATTTGGTCTTGGATGGCGATGAGAAAACCTTCAGTTTCGCCGAAAATATTTCCCTTCGTAAGCCAGGCGCAGGATGCAACAGAATCTACGTGATCTTGTTGTAATTGATGCGGGTATCTACCGTGTAGTGCTTTACTTTTCCACACCTCGATCTTCTGGTCCTCTTTTAGTATATTTTTTGTTGGGTCAAAACTTATATTGCTGAGCTGTAATGGTGTTCCTGAGTGCTGCAAATTCACTATCGCTTTATGTAGAATGCTGCTGTTAGCTTTAGCGTAAAAATATGATCGTAGGTTTTCAATTTGTTTGTAGTGCAAGTTTTTAATGTCAAGGAAACCACGTCCTCCAAGTTTTTGGCTTAATGTAAATCTTTGTACTGCGGAGTGTATGTGATGGATATTGTGTTTATTAGAGGCTGTTCTAGTTAAAGTGTTTAAGGCTTCTAGCTCAGTATCTGACCATTTAAGAATTCCAAATGAGGCATAGGTGTTGACTGCTCTAGTTTTGTTTCGGGCTGATAATTGAGTATTGAGAATCTTCTTTAATCTCTGTTTATACTTAGTTTTTAACGTATTTTTAATGTTTGTGTGATTAATTGAAATTATTATTATTTTTATTATTGAGGCTATTTTCTCGAAGCACCTTGACAACATGTCTCAGTTCATAATCAATTTGCTAGGGATCTTAACTATTACAAAAAGCAATGCAAAACTGTCAATTATTGCTTAAATAAAATAGGTTTCTCTATTTATTCTATATACCTACTCTTTTCAACATACAGGGTTGTTTTTAGTCAACACCAAAAAATGTTAGTTTTGTTTGATACGATATAAACGTCCCTGCATAGTCAAAGTCAAAGTCAAAGTCAAAAGAATCTTTATTTCGTAAGTATTTAAATACATTTGAAATAAGTCACAATTTACAAATTGAACTGAATCTACCACCACTTCGGAAAGTCGATCTGTTGAGAAGAAGTGGCAAGAAACTCAACAGCAATCATCTTTTAAAAATACACAATAACAATTAACAATCTTCTTGTATCCGGATATCTTATAGTAAAACTTTATACTTATCCTTAAATCTGTCGAAGGGTTAATCTTAAATATTTTGGAATTTTATTATAAGAGCGTACACATTGACCCATGAACGAGTTGGTGATCTTCTGGGGTCTACTATTATATTTATACATTAGGCAATCAAGTACTAGACAGAAACGTAGACATAGATATACTTAGAGGTACAGATAGAAGTAGATAGATGTAGCGATAGAGGTGAGAGATAATACAGATAATGTGGATGGATATGAGGATAGTCGTGGACAGAGACGGGACACTAACACGGACGTGGACATTGAGGAATGGGATGGAGATGGGGAAGTCAGAGTCAAATTCAAAAAAGTAACATAGTCATAAAGTCTTCAGCAAAACGGCCTGGCACCGCTAGCAGCACCCGTTCACGAGTATAACGCCAGCATCAGCCATCACCCTCCTCAACCATATTTTAGGGAAGAGGGTGACCCGAAACCCGACGCTACCACTAGCCATGCTGTCTGAGGGAGCATGACGTTCTTGCTGATGTATGGACAATTTTTGTTTAATAGTTTCTTTAAATTTATCAAGTCTTGAATATTTGTGGGAACCTTATTATAAAAACGTATGCATTGACCCATAAATGAGTTAGTGACTTTATGAAGTCTACTATCATAGCCGGCTAGCTTGTACTTATTTCTAGTATTAACATTATGCAAGTCACATTTTCTATGGAACATGTTTAAGTTCTTTTTTACGAACATAAGATTTTCAAAGATATATTGTGAGGCAAACGTAAGAATATTAATTTCTTTAAACTTATTTCTAAGTGTCGCTCTGGAATTTATTTGTGCATAAAAATAAAGATATGGCACCAAAACCTAGCTTACGTATAGTCGCTGTTGATCAACATAGCTACTACGACGCGGCATTTCACTGATAATACCACGGGATAATACTACGACGTAGTACTACAAGATGTTTTGTTTAGCGCGTAGTCATCTTTATTTAATGGTATGCATTCGTAATTAAAGTGACCATGCTTTGCTTTATATGTTAGCGAATATACAGGGTGAATGGTGGATCACTTACAAAATTCCACGACGTGATATCTTAAGATCATACATGAAGAGAAAAAACAAATTAAAAAATAAATATTAATTATTTATTGAGTAAACTTCTCCGAAAGTTAAAGAATTTGAAGGGGCAGGAGGGCCTTCATCGGAACTCATCTTGTGTAATGTACGAGTATGTGGGTAAATAGTTAGGCACGTGGGCGCGAGCAGGGAAATCACGAGTCTTTGTCACAATCACAGTAATTTAATCAGCACGGGATTAATAATCGAAATATACAATCAAATGGGCAATGTACAGTCTAAGCAACACGACACCAACTTAATTATAGCACTAATTATAACTGTCACGTGGATGCAGAGCGATTCGCCACAAGCGTGGTGCGCGGGCGCCGTCTCGAACAACTGTGTGTTCAGATGGCTGCCCTCACAACCATCGACAATGACGCTTCGCTAGGCTGACTTTGACAGCTAAGAGTCAACCTGATGTTTTATGTTGACGGATGCGCCGACACCATCAGTCACTCTATCTTATCTCTATGATTTATCTTATCTATGGCTTTCTCTATGAACGCGCCGACACGGCCAGACTGACATGCGACCGTCCTCGGGCGCTAAAAGTTGGTAATCTGCAACAAACAGTTCAGAATCTATACGCTCGTTCATCCTGACATATCAATAGGTACCATCTAGTCAGAACTTGTGAAACCAAACCAGATGGATGTCACTTTCTGAACTAGGATCGACTCCTGAAACCATCTAGTGGGGGCCGATGAATCCGCACATATGGATGTCATCCCCTCCACTAGGGTAAACCACATAAAACCATCTAGTGAGGCCTGATGAAACCGCACATATGGATGTCATTTCCTCCACTAGGATAAACCACATAAAACCATCTAGTGAGGCCTGATGAATCCGACACTATGGATGTCATCTCCTCCATTAGGATAAACTTGCTATATCAAATACAATTTAAAAGTAACATTAAGCGTTAACGTACCTTGAAGTCTACCAACCCGTCCAGGGTAGTTCCCACCACCTATGCACACGAAGGCTAAGGTCTTTTCTTGATTTAGATGCTTTGGGGGACGTGACTATTAGACAAGCCAATCCTCAGTAGGATGTGACCCGGACGACGCATTTTCGTCTTACCGACATCGACATCAAAGACAAGCCACTCCTTGACTTGGACGACATTACGTCTGATGCCTCATAGACAAGCAAGCCCTATGGAAGGGTCTAACTCGGACGACAACTTACGTCTACACCACATTGACAAGCCAACTCAGTTTGACTCGGACGACAAAATTCGTCTTACCATCATCTGCAAAACATCCAGAACAAGTCAGTCAACTTACAGGACTCTGACTCGGACGACATCATTCGTCTTACCATCATCTGCAAAACATCAGAACAAGTCAGTCAACTTAAAGGACTCTGACTCGGACGACATCATTCGTCTAAACCATATTGACAAGCTATGACTAGTAGACGTAATGTTACTGTCGTACAACTATAACTGTCTCAGAATCAAAAAAACGTGTGTCCTTTTGACCACTCATGGACCGGACGACACCTTTGTAATCACTTAACAAACAATGCAGTCTTTATCGGCATGTCCTATCTTTAGGATCACACAGCATCAATTTGGACCGGACGGGTGTGTCCTTTCGACCAGCCACACGTGCATGGCCCGGACGACACTGTCCTTTCAACCAAATGAACACTTAAGGTTGGACTGGATGAATGTGTCCCTTCAACCAGCCGCTATCAGCTGCATGGCCCGGACGACATTATCCCTTCGACCACCTTCCACACACGACATTACTCTTCTCACTCAATGTGCCAACATAGACAATGTGCCAACAATAAATAGACTTCATGCAAACAATGCTTACAGATAACACCTACCTATAATAACAGGGCCCGCAAGGCAAGAGTCTGGTACTACATGAAATGTCAAGAGTTTTATAAAATTTCCAAGATTAACCTCACTCGAAATCTGTGACGTAGATTTTATTTCATCACCGCCAATGCCCTTAAGATACACAAGATCATTGTGCACAGTACCTGGGAACTTACTAGAAAAGCTCTCTTTTATCAACGAGCAAGATGATCCGCTATCAAACAAAATGGAACAGACTCACCGGAAGACGTTTCCAAAGCGCCCCTGGAAGGGCGGTGCTCGCAATTATGAACCTCCCTGACCGTAGCCCCGTCTACTGCATTCCCTTTCTGTGGGCAGCTAGTTGCGACATGCCCCCTTTATCCGCACGAACAACAGGATACAGACGATCCACTCTCCGTCGCACGTGATGAACTCGGCCAAGTGTCTTGCATTTTAAATCCCGATTCGTCTCGACGCTTCCGGCATTCGGCGAAACGACGTCCCGTGATACCTTAGAAGTTACATCTGCCACCAAATCTTTCATCATTCCGGAATCGCTTGGATTCAGGTTTATTGCTCTCAGCACTGTCTGACCGGCGCTTTAGAGAAACACGTCCCAGTATTTGAAATAATTGGATACGAGTCTTGATGTTATGAGCACTGAGTTCGCGACGAATCAATCCATCATTCGGAGATAGGACTGAAATAACAAATCCGGTTAGTGCTTCCTCGGGCATAAAATCTTTAGGTATTTTGTCGATTAAATTCCATAATCTAAGGGCGGCTTCCGATGCAGATTCTTTGCCAAGTTGAAATCATAAAATTTCATCAAAATAATCTTGGAATAATTTTGGTTTCGAAAACTTTGCTAGAAGTGCTTGCTTAACAACGCTCCAATTCATTTAAGTTTAATTTAGTGATACACGCAGCAGCTCGACCTTTTAAAGTACTGGTAAGATCCATGAGTAGGTCTATTCCATCCAAATATTTCTTCTCTACGATAGCTTCGGTTATTTTGCACCAACCCTCTATATCAGCGTCTGGATCTTCAGGATCAAACGGTAGCGATTGCGTAGTATGACTAAACCTCCCGGTTGGTGTGGGCTGAGCCGCAAGGATTCGAGACAATAGCTTCTCCATATTGCTGAATAATTTTTGGGCGTCTGTTTCTACGGTTTGGTTCTCGTTTTGTGCTCCAGGTAATCCCACTTCTGATGAAGGGGCAGGAGGGCCTTCATCGGAACTCATCTTGTGTAATGTACGAGTATGTGGGTAAATAGTTAGGCACGTGGGCGCGAGCAGGGAAATCACGAGTCTTTGTCACAATCACAGTAATTTAATCAGCACGGGATTAATAATCGAAATATACAATCAAATGGGCAATGTACAGTCTAAGCAACACGACACCAACTTAATTATAGCACTAATTATAACTGTCACGTGGATGCAGAGCGATTCGCCACAAGCGTGGTGCGCGGGCGCCGTCTCGAACAACTGTGTGTTCAGATGGCTGCCCTCACAACCATCGACAATGACGCTTCGCTAGGCTGACTTTGACAGCTAAGAGTCAACCTGATGTTTTATGTTGACGGATGCGCCGACACCATCAGTCACTCTATCTTATCTCTATGATTTATCTTATCTATGGCTTTCTCTATGAACGCGCCGACAAATTCATTACGCAACACATGGTTACATTTATCGTAATACAATAAATACGAGTAATTAGCGGGTGGTGGTGTGCGTGTGGCGGGAACACTGCTGTGTGCGTGTTGACTGAGGCAGCGCGTCGGGAAAAGTGTAGTAAGGTCTCTTTATTTTTTTATAGGGATTTCTGGTGAAAAATAAGTACCTACTTTTATTTTTGGCCGGTGACTAAAAAACAAACCTGTATTAAAAATGGAGAACATTTAGCAAGTAGTGATGGCATCGCATTAGTGTGGCCAGGCCAAGGCCATGGATTCGTTAACACAAATAAGATAACTACGAGTCCTGATAAAATAGTTCAAAATTTGACCCTAAAAGTACTTTCAAAAGAAAAGTAAGTGAAGCCCTTAATAACTAGTCACTTTCCACGAAACACATTCACACTCACTACACACCCTACACTCACTTAATAACACTTATTTTTTTTTGTATTTTTTGACATTTTAAGTTTTCTGTATAATAACAAATATCTTTAGTTAGTAATAATAAGTTTTTGTACACCATTGACAATTATTTTTGTCCTCTCAATGAGAGGTTTTCTGACAGCTCATTAAAAAAACAAAACTGTACAAAATTGGTACAAAAGGCTTCGATAGATGGCGCTTTACAAAAGGCGAAGGCGAAGAATTTATTCCACACTGCGTTTTTAAAAGTTAAATAAATTAATTGACGTCTGTATCAAAAATTTAACGTATAAATAACCATAGATGGTAGATACCACTTACCTACATTATAGTATACAGACTTAACGCCTTCGGCTTTTTAAAAGTGCCATCTATAGAGGTTTTTTGAACTATTTTTTATGAGCTGTCAGAAAACTCCCCATTGACATTAATCAAACTTTTTTTTTTATTTTTACAATGTGACTGTCAACAAATCCTTTTATTATTTATCAAATCCATAATTTGTATTTAAATATTTAATTAATTATTACTTTATAATTGTAATGTTTTGTATATACCAAATAATTTGTTATTCGTCTAGAAGACACACTAAAATAATGTAAATCCATAAATAGCTATCAGAATTATTCTATATTTTTTATGGTTTAATTATTAAGAGCTGTGGATTTTGTGAATGCAAATATAAAAAAAATATATATTTTAAGAGGAGGTGAAGAATTACGTGTGGGATTAACTTAATTAATTTTTCTTGATCTTCTAAGTAAACAAAATTTAAAATCTGCAAATAATCTGTTTTTCCTGACCACTACTGGCCACGTCGCATTTTCGGATTCTTGCATTTTTTTGCATGAATAAGGGTGTTATGCACTTACAAACATCTAGAATATTTAAATCAATCAAGTTAAGGTATATTTTCAAAAGTAAATTTTTGATGAAAGGGTTAAGTACACTTTATTTTCAAAAGCAATTTGAATGAAGGTGTTATGGGCACATAACTCTTTTATAAAAAACAACAAACGAAAATAGTCTCGTTTTCTCGGTGGATGAAGGGAGCATGTACCAAAACTTCTCGCACTTCAATGAATGAAGGGGTTATGTTCGGAACATAAGCCCTTCATTCAAAAATTACTTCAAAGTTTCGTTGCAATCATTCTTTTTTTTCTCTTTTTTTTCAAGATAGTTTATTTTTGTTGCAAATTAATTCACAAAGTTGATAAAAGTAATTTTAGGGGATTAAAATCAATGGCAGCAGCTAGATTGAGGACTAAACAATTAGTGCAAGCTGCAGTAAATACTTATTTGGAGCAAATTCTAACCTCAAAAATGTTGCCGAAGGTAAACCCTAATTTGTTTTTGTTTTACATTCGCTTCTTAGATCTTCTTGCATGTTACAAAACATTCAAAATCGGTATTGCTTATTTTAACTTTTTGCAGTTCGTGTACCTAATACTTACTGGATTCATTTAAGATAGCTTTTAAGTTTTGATCTAAGACTTGTAAGTTTTCTTTGGGAGTAAATACGAGAGTGGTCATCACTTTTGTACTTACCAATAAAGCTCATTACATTACATTAGTCTCCAGCTACTACTTTGATTTGTTTTGATATTAATAAAAATGGCTGCTCAAATCGAACCGACCTAACTTTAATTTTGTAAAATTTCAGATTTTTTATTAATGGATATAACTATTTATTTTTTATTTTACGCTTATCTTTTTTTGTGCCTACTGTTTTTTATGCAAAAGGGCTTTTTCTTTTTTCTTAGATCCGTGCAACTTGCAGCATGTACATAAATGGATTGAGCATAATCAAGCGCCTGTGTCTTCAACTTCTCATTTTAACATAATTTCCCACACTCAAAACATTTGTCATGAAACTTATGAAACAAATTTCGGGCCCTTTGATATCGATCTCCCAGGTAACATAATAGAAGATTCACAAGTCGAGATATCAACACTGCCTAAACAAAAATCGCGCGGAACGAAATCTTATACTATTTTGAACAATGCATATGTTTCTGATACAGCCAGAGATTTTTCCTCAGATTGAGGTGAGAGGTATATTCCCGAAAGTTCCTCGAGCACATGCATCTCTCTAGAATCTGCAGTAAATGACAACACATATCAAGTAGATCAACCATCTACTAGTGGTGTTTGTGCTCCCCCTATTTATACTGACAGTCTTCAACATCCGGATAAAGATTTAACTTTACTATATGCAAAATAGAGAACCAAGAATAAACTGATATTGTCTTAAGATTTCGCGATTCATACTATTAAATAAAACACTTTTTAGCCGGATCTATCACCGGCTAAAAAGTGGATCTATCTAACACCGAGCTCGCCGCGCGCGGCATTACGTAGAGCGTAGACTATGCATGAAACTTAAGATCGCTCATACCTAAATGTAATAATAAATTAGCTGTTGTTGGCTTAATACTTTATTTATTTATTTATTTATTTATTTATTACAAAAATCATAGCACCACCTTTACAGAATATCCAATGCGATGGTGCTGTCAACATTTACATTTATTTACATTCCGTTTAATACAAAACAAAATCAAAATATTTACAAATAAAAAATAAAATCCAAAAACAAAACAATACTTAAATGTCAAATAAACCTAACAAATAAAATAAAACTAGTACGTCAAATACAATTTCAATTAAATGTCACATATTATGTCCAAAAAACTACAAATCATAACTTAACTCTAATCTAACCCATTGAAAACAAAAACTTTCCCTTAAAATGTCAAAATATAATAAAATACTATTTAATTCACAAAATCATTCCTGACAACACAAAGTATACATAACGCTTCTTGTGAATTCATTCAAAGAGCATGTAAATAAATCTACCTGATTTGCGACTACATTTAATGTTTGCAGTGCGCGGGCTAGGGGTGCTCTTTGCATCAAGTTAGTTCTACCTCGCGGTACAACTAACAAGCGCGGCCGGCGCCTGCGATGGACGTAATTATCAGGCACACAGAAACTTACGTTCTGTAATAGGTCAGGGTGGTGTACCTTACCTCGTATCACTTTCAGCAAATATGCTGCGAACGCTAATTCCCTCCTGGTCTCCAGCTTATTGTACCCAACCATGCCCAGCACAAACAGTGTTGGGTACATTAAAGGGTACGATGGATATACCCCGTAAAGCCTTTTGTATAGGTACCTGGTAAATTTGTTCTGGATGCGCTCCAACATGATACTATATTTAGCTTCATGTGGGGCCCATACTACAGAGTTAAATTCTAGGTGGCTTCTTACCAGTGCATTATATAATGTTCCGATTACACTCAGGTTTGTGAATTCCGTGGCTTGCCGAAGCACAAACCCCAGACATCGGAAGGCTTTCTTGCAAATTTCTGAGATGTGCTCTCGAAACCACAAGTCGTCCTTCAGCCGAACTCCTAGGTCTCGAATTGTGTTCACCCGTTCCATATGTACTCCCTGCACTACGTATTCATGTCGCTCGGGATCCATTTTGCGACTGAACGTGATCGTTTTACATTTGTCGACGTTAAACTCCAGCTTATTATCGTGACTCCACGCCACCACCCTGTCGATGTCTTGTTGGAGGCGAATACAGTCATCAACAGTTTCTATTTTTAGCAAGAGCTTCAGGTCGTCGGCAAAAAGTAGGCACTTGACGTGATTTATGACGCTTGGTAGGTCATTAATCATGACTACAAACTGCAGCGGTCCCAGGTTACTACCTTGGCTGACTCCTGACCAGGTGTAGTAGCACTCCGACTTGTGACCTGCGTATTCTACATACTGCTGACGGTCTCTCATATAGTCAGCAAAAAATCGCAACAGCTGTGGAGTGCAGCCCATTTTAGCTAGCTTCGTCAACAGGATGTCGTTGTCCACTAAATCGAACGCCTTCTTGTAATCAAAGTAGGCTCCATCCACCTGGAGACCAGCATCGACATGTGGTACCACGTACGACATAAAATCCAGTAAATTGCTCGAGGTACTCTTCCCCGGTCGAAAACCATGCTGGCAATCGGTAAGCTGTGCTGCCATCTGTGCGTACATGGTCTGGTGTATGGCGGTTTCAAATACCTTCGCCGGAGATGATAGTACTGCGCATGGCCTAAACCCACGAACATCTGAAGCTCCCTCTTCTTTCGGTACAGGTATCACCTTAGTAACCTTCCAACATTCTGGGAAACGTGCAGCGCTCAAGCATAAATTAAATAAGTGACATAGTGGTTTCGTTAAGACCGCCCGGCAATCCTTAAGAATATAAGGTGGTATTCCGTCTGGCCCGGTTGAGCGCTTTGGTTTGAGACGTAACAAAGCCGCACTTACCTCCTGCTCCGTGAGCTGCGCGATGTTTATATACTTAAGCGGTCCCCCGACGCGGCGACGACGCTCGGAAAATAAAAATATTTTAAAGTACAAGTCTTACAGTCAATTATATATGGGACGATAATAATGAGAATAGGTTTAAAATATTATTTGTTAGTTTTTAAGGTCTTTTTTTGTGTCGGGGGGTTTTTAAAATTTTTAATTTTACTTTTATTTTGTACTTTTTAAAGTAGGTTTTAATATTAGGAAGATGGTAGTCAGATCCCCTCATCAACAATAAGAGAGCTGATGATCTTCAAACGGCTGATCAGATCATTGTAACCTTACCATACACTTTCAATTTCATTGAAGTAATACGGTACCAAATTTCGAATCGATAGGATATATGGAAGGTAGTCAGATCCTCTCATCAACTATTAAAGAGCTGATGATCTTCAAACGGCTGATCAGGTCATAGTTCCCTTACCATATAAATTTCAATGTAATTGTAGTAATACGGCACCAAATTTCGAATCAATACGACATATGGAAGCTATTCAGATTCCCTCATCAACTATTAGAGAGCTGATGATCTTCAATTGGCTGATCAGGTCATGGTTACCTTACCATATACTTTTAATATCATTGTTGTAATACGGCACCAAATTTCGAATCGATACGACATATGGAAGTTAGTCAGATCCCCTCATCAACTATTAGAGAGCTGATGACCTTCAAACGGCTGATCAGGTCATGGTTCCCTTACCATATACTTTTAATATCATTGTTGTAATACGGCACCAAATTTCGAATCGATACGACATATGGAAGTTAGTCAGATCCCCTCATCAACTATAAGGGAGCTGATGACCTTCAAACGGCTGATCAGGTCATGGTTACCTTACCATATACTATCAAAATCATTGTTGTAATACGGCACCAAATTTCGAATCGATACGACATATGGAAGTTAGTCAGATCCCCTCATCAACTGTTAGAGAGCTGATGACCTTCAAACGGCTGATCAGGTCATGGTTACCTTACCATATACTTTCAATATAATTGAAGCAATACGGTACCAAATTTCGCATCGAAAGGACATATGGAATTTAGTCAGATCCCCTCATCAACTGTTAGAGAGCTGATGACCTTCAAACGGCTGATCAGGTCATGGTTACCTTACCATATACTTTCAATATAATTGAAGCAATACGGTACCAAATTTCGCATCGAAAGGACATATGGAAGGTAGTCAGATCCCCTCATCAACTAGAAAAGAGCTGATGATCTTCAAACGGCTGAACAGATTTTCATGAAACATGGCTAAGAACACTCGGGATAAAATTATCTATAACACAAAAAAAACTAAACGAAAATCGGTTCATCCGTTTGGGCGCTACGATACCACAGACAGATACACAGATACACAGATACACAGACACGTTAAACTTATAACACCCCTCTCGTTTTGCGTCGGGGGTTAAAAATGGAGATTAGGATTTGTAATGACTCCAGTCTATAAATAGATCTCGGGGTTGTCATAGCTATTCAATACCTTTCAATACAACAGGCTATTTAATACATTACCGAGTTAAGAGTAGGTAACAATCTATCACTGTTTTTTTACCGAAGTCGATAAAAATATCCTGATGAAAAGAATTTTCATTTATTTTGGAGTTTGATTATTTACATATTTGAACCGTTTTAACACAGCCCTTTCATTTGAACGTAACCGTCAATATATTTTTTTAGTTCTTTACTTTAAGTTTCCTAGAGGGCGCTGTAGTCAATTGAACGTGACGTCATGTAGCCTATATTAACCAGGGGACAGTCAAGAAGCTTCCAACGATACCTTATTTGTCCAATTATGATTACTAGTTTAGAAGTTATGAGGAAACAGATGAATACTCATACCCACATCTAATATATAAAATTCTCGTGTCACAGTTTTCGTTGCCATACTCCTCCGAAATGGCTTGACCGATTTTGATGAAATTTTTTGTGCTTATCCGGTATCTATGAGAATCGGCCAACATCTATTTTTTTTTATTTATATGGCAAAACAACGTTTGCCGGGTCAGCTAGTACATATATAAACGTCAAAATCATAACTCTCCTTTTTGCTTCGTCGTAGTCGGGTAGTAAATATAATGGCACATTTTTTTATAGAAAGGTTTTTTATAGAAAGGTCCCTTTCAGGTGGAACCTATGCGTAGGTACAACGGGTGCTGATATAATTCCAGAATGTTCAAGTTCACCACGCATTGTTAATTATTATTGGTATGTAAGTACGTAGGTTGATAATTTAAATTTCACGGAAATATCGTGTCTGAGAACAATGAATCTGTTGTAATAATGTAAGCTAACATCTATTAATGTATAATTACTAGAAAACGTTTAGTGACGAGTACCTGCTTACGTAGGAGTAGATGGCGCCCATTACAATTAGAATTTTTTTACGTCTTCACTTTGGTTGGTAACGTAAGTACTTAGGCCTATCATTATTGCGAGTGATGAATAAATAATAAAAAAAATGTATTATTTTAATCTTAATATAATTTATTAGTAGTAGGAGTAAAACGTTACCTAAAAGTACGTGACCAGTCTTCTCGGGCTGATAATTATTACAAATCTAAAAAGTAGGTACATTAACTGGGTACATACAATATGATTTCGAATCGGGAAATCTATTGGCTAGTAGATACAAATACAGTGACACCTATTGTCGAAAAGCGTGAACTATAACTTCGAAATACAAGTGGCGCCAACTATCGTCGAGTAGCTGTTCATAATTTGATAATTTATTAGTTAAAGCCTTAAAATGGTCAACTGTGGAGCATGCGGACAATTCTTATCGACAAAGGAGTGCGCTACTTGTGTATGTAGAGCCAAATTTCACAAACAGTGTGTAAGGTTAAACGTAAATGCGGCAGTCCCTAAGGGATGGATGTGCCCGACCTGCCTCAATAGCATACCCCGAAACAACAACGCTAATACTCCAGTCAAGGCGCTAGGATCACCACGATCCTCTATAACCATAAATGATGAGAAAGAGGAAACCAATCAGTGGACCATAGCAGATCTGGTTGCAGAAGTCAAAAATATGAGGGCTGAATTGAACGAACGTTTCGATACGCTCGAGGTCGAAATCAAAACTATAAGAGAGGATGTCAACTGGTGTAAAAAGATGGTGAGCCAAACTTCAGAAACCCTGAGCGAATTGGAAAAACGAATTACGGATATAGAGCAACGCGGGACGGATGACGACTTACATTCAACAATTTCTCAATTAAAAGCTGAAATTAATAACAAAGAACAGGATGCTCTTGCAAACGACATCGAAATAATCGGAATTCCTGAAGAGAGTAATGAAAATCTCGTACATATTGTAGGTTTATTAGCTAAATGTCTAGGTACGAGCATCGATGAAACGGAGGTGGTAGAGGTGTATCGCGCCGGAGCCCGCCGCGTGGTCGCCTTGTCCTCCACGGGGCCGGCGGCGCCTACGCGCCCGCGCCCCGTGGTGCTGCGAGTGACGCGGCGAGTAGTCAAACAACGCCTGTTTAAAGCAGCCCGCGAGAGAAAATCGTCAACTGGTGTAAAAAGATGGTGAGCCAAACTTCAGAAACCCTGAGCGAATTGGAAAAACGAATTACGGATATAGAGCAACGCGGGACGGATGACGACTTACATTCAACAATTTCTCAATTAAAAGCTGAAATTAATAACAAAGAACAGGATGCTCTTGCAAACGACATCGAAATAATCGGAATTCCTGAAGAGAGTAATGAAAATCTCGTACATATTGTAGGTTTATTAGCTAAATGTCTAGGTACGAGCATCGATGAAACGGAGGTGGTAGAGGTGTATCGCGCCGGAGCCCGCCGCGTGGTCGCCTTGTCCTCCACGGGGCCGGCGGCGCCTACGCGCCCGCGCCCCGTGGTGCTGCGAGTGACGCGGCGAGTAGTCAAACAACGCCTGTTTAAAGCAGCCCGCGAGAGAAAATCTCTATCTTCTGATAAGCTCGGTCTGCCCGGAAAACCCAATTCAATTTATATAAACGAACGATTAACCAAAATAAATAGGAATTTATTACAAATGGTACGCGCCGAAAAACTAAAATATAATTGGAAACACGTATATGTTCGGAACGGGGCAATACTGGCCCGCAGAGCTGATGGAGAGAGAGAACATAGATTTCGCGGTGAGCAAGATATCAAACGGGTTTTCGGTATTGAAAAAGCGGATCCGACAGGAACTTAGTAGCTATTTAATTAATATATTAAATTTTCTGTATTACCGCCTTAGTTATAACTATATGAATTTGCTTATCTATGTATCGAATAATATAAATTTAACTAAAACTTACTCTATATTGTCATTGACTATTTACACTAATATTCTAAAAGTGGCTTTGAATACTGTTACTTATATACTATTTATTTTTTATAATTTATTGTTCACCACAGAAAAGAGCTATAGGATTGAACCTCTATTTTGCGATCAGCTTACCGAACTCACAAAGACATGGTAAAACTGCTTGTCATTTAAAACCAATCTCATTAATGTTTATCTATACATATAATAAAATGGTAGGAAAGTCAAAACTGTACATTGAATATTTTTTTAAAAGAATACTTGGGGTATGATCTACAATCGAAACAGAAACAAAAAATATAGTTTTTAGAATTTTTGTCTGTTTGTCTGTTTGTCTGTTTGTCTTTCCGGGATAAACTCAAAAAGTACTGCATGGATTTACTTCAAATTTGGCATGAAGATAGTTAAGAAGTCGGGTCAACATATAGGCTACATATTATCACGCTAGCAGTGTTATAATCGTAGGTGCGTTTGGTGCTGCATAGCGTTCACGCAGACGACGTCGCGGGCAGCAGCTAGTGTTTTATAAAATCCCCATATATGAATTGTTTTTTAATCTATTTACCTTTCAATTATTTTTATTATTGTACAACAAATTCGCATTAAATTTTATTTCATTTTGCATTAAATTTTACTCGACATTAATTGAATATTTGGGTGTTTTTAGAATAAATATACTGTTTTGGTCTAATTCAATGGTATTTTATTTGCAGTGTATATTTTTTATGAATAATGATTTGGAACTTTTTTATGAATGTACTTATTTGATGAAATTTGCATACTTACTACCCGTGATGTTTAAATATTTGAAAATTCTATTTTTTGAAACTTATTTATTTATTTATTTCACAATTTATGTACATACTTGTAATGATAATATAGGTATATAAACTTAGTATAGAAAAATAGGTACAAAGGTACAGCTTATTTCTAAAGAAATTTCTACCAGCAGACCTGATGAATGGAGAATTCGATAAAAAATACAATTTAAGTATGTACACTAAAAATAACAGATATAAAAATAAAAATACACATAAACAACATAATATATATAAATTTATATACATATATATATATATATAATATTTATACATAAATATAAATACATATATAAAATAAAAATGAAAACAATCAAATATATAAATATATGCGTTAATATATAACCATATGAAAATTGAACAGTGGTAATCTTATATTAAATTACTAGCTGCTGCCCGCGACGTCGTCTGCGTGAACGCTATGCAGCACCAAACGCACCTACGATTATAACACTGCTAGCGTGATAATATGTAGCCTATATGTTGACCCGACTTCTTAACTATCTTCATGCCAAATTTGAAGTAAATCCATGCAGTACTTTTTGAGTTTATCCCGGAAAGACAAACAGACAAACAGACAAAAATTCTAAAAACTATATTTTTTGTTTCTGTTTCGATTGTAGATCATACCCCAAGTATTCTTTTAAAAAAATATTCAATGTACAGTTTTGACTTTCCTACCATTTTGTTATATGTATAGATTGTTGAGAAAAAAAGTGTTCTCGAACCTTTTTCTTGAAAACAGCTAGGGATTTTGACTCACGAATACCGTAAGGTAGTGCATTCCACAATCTGACTGCATGGACAGAATAAGAGTAGGAATAATAATTAGTTTTATGTATTGGCATTTTTAGAAGCGTACTTTTATGTGCTCTGCATAACGTATTCGGAGAATGAGCAAAGGAAAATCTCTCACGAAGGTAGATAGGGGCTGATGGGTTATAGAGGATATTATATAGGAGACATAGAATTCTAGCATCACGGCGTTGCCGAATCGGAAGCCATCGGAGTTGCTTACGATAATCGGATACATGATCGTACTTTTTGAGTCCGAAGATGTAGCGTATGGATAAATTTTGTAAGCGCTCCAATTTATCTAGAAGTTCCTCCGTGGCATCCAAGTAGCATGCGTCTCCATAATCCAGAATGGGTTGAATCAGTGTCTGAGTAAGGGAAATTTTGGTCTGTAGTGGTAAAAAGTTTTGTAGGGATTTTAATGAATGGAATGTAAAGTGGACTTTCCGACTGACTTCACTGACGTTCGCGTTCCAAGTAAGGAAAGAATCTATAATTACACCCAAGTTCTTAGCTGTATCAGTAAAGGCAATCGGAACATTATCCATGGAAACAGGAGGTAGAGAGGATAAGTCGAGTCCACCACGAATATAGCGACTACCTATAATCATGGCTTGTGACTTTTTAGGATTTACTAGGAAACCGAAGGATTTAGCCCAGTCACTGATTCGACCCAGATCTAAGTTCATAGAAGCAATGGCAGATTCTATGTCAGGAACAGTGCAGTGGCGGTATAATTGCAAATCGTCTGCATAAAGATGGTATTTGGAAGAAATTACTTTGGTTACGGAATTTATGATAATGGAGAATAGGAGAGGGGATAGGACACCGC
The DNA here is from genome assembly GCA_944452665.1 of Stenoptilia bipunctidactyla. Taxonomy (NCBI): domain Eukaryota; kingdom Metazoa; phylum Arthropoda; class Insecta; order Lepidoptera; family Pterophoridae; genus Stenoptilia; species Stenoptilia bipunctidactyla. Next base: position 1,671,236 of record OX101732.1, read on the forward strand.
CCTGAGGCACACCAGCAACGAGGTCGCACCAGTCAGAGTGAGACTCATCAAGGCGGACCCGCTGCGAGCGGCCCCGGAGGTAGGAGTTGAACCAGGATATAGCAGAAGGTGAGACGTTGATGGATTTAAGAATGCCAATAAGGATGTCAAAATCAACAGCATTAAAGGCACTGCTGAAATCTAACAAGATGAGTAGGGTAAGGGATTTCTTTTCCATAGCACAGCGAATGTCATCAGTGACTTGTAATAGTGCAGATACAGTGCTGTGGCCTGGGCGGAAACCGGACTGGAATTGGGAAATGATGTTATTAGAAGACAGGAATGCGGAAAGTTGCTTATGCACAATTTGCTCAAGAGCTTTGGAGAGGAAGGGAAGGATGGATATAGGCCGGACATGGGTAATGGAAGTGGGATTGGAAATTTTTGGCAGAGGTATGATATATGCACGTTTCCAGGATGCAGGGAAGGTAGAGGATGCTAGAGAACAGTTAAATATATGGGTAAGAGTGGGTAATAGGATAGGTAAAATGGGAGTTACCATTCTTGAACAAAGGTCATCGTCACCAACTGCTGCAGAGGAGATGGAAAGGATGGACTTTTTGACATCATCTGGCGATACAGCGGCAAAAGAAAAAGATGGATGCGTTATCGGAAATTTCGCCAAATGATTCAAGGTGCTGGCTTTGATTTGCGGTTGTAAAAGTAAAGGAGGTTGGGAAAAATGGCAATTTAGGGCACTTAAATCAAAGTCTTTAAGGGAGGAATTGTGGGATTTGCCAATGCCAACGGATTTAAGGAACCTCCAGACTTCTGCACTACCACGATTTACTAGAGACTCATAGAAATAGTTTCTTTTTGCATCACGACACAGTCGACTGCATTGATTGCGTAAACTTTTATAAGATGCAAGGTTTAGGTCCGAAGGGCAACGCTTATATCGTCGGATAGCTCTGTCTCTCCGTGCCATAACTTCTTTGATTGAGGTAGTAAGCCAAGGTGCTGGGTTATGTTTTAGCTTAACACGCTTGAGAGGAGCATGGCGGTTGTATAGCTCAACAAGTGTTTTGCTAAAGCAGTTGACCTTTTCATCAATTGATGGTTTCAGAGTTACAGCCGACCAATCAATGGTCTCAGCATCATGCTGCAAAGCCACTAAATCTATGGTTCTGTAGTTACGTAGGAGTAGGGTGCGAGGTCTACGTCTGGGAGCACGGATATGGTAGGATAGGAAGACAAGGTCATGGTAGGAGAAAGATGCTGCAAGTTGCCCATGTGTTGCAACCTTGCTAGGGGATGAAACAATCATAAGATCTAATAAGGAAGGGACACAATTTGGAAAATGATGGGTTGGAGAAAGAGGTAGGATGTGTAGGTCAAAGGACGAGAGTATGGATTTAAGTTTATGGGAGCGGGAATTGTTTTTCAACATGCAGGTGTTGAAGTCACCCATTAGGATTACGTGATTGTAAGACAGGCAAAGATTGTGGAGAAGGCCATCTAACAGGTCAAAGTAGTCAATAGTTAGATTAGGGCTATAGAATACTGCAAGCAATACCTTAGTGTGACGTGAAATTATTTCTACAGCCAGGTATTCTGCTGACTCCGAATATTGGCAGGGCGAAGTACTTACAACTTTGTAAGGTAAGTCAGCTCGGAGATAGATGGCTACTCCTCCACCAACCTTACCAGTCCTGTCATTGCGAATCAAAACGTAACCTGGTAATGCATAATGAGTAGATGGAAGGGAAGGCTTAAGGAAAGATTCAGAGATTAATATAGCATCAATATTAGAAGTGCCAAAGGTTGCAAGTAGGTCGGAATAGTGAGACGGAACACTTTGGGAGTTTATGTGGACAATGTTCAAATTGGATGGATGTGCATTGGTAAGAGAAGTGAGATGATCATGCAGAGTCAGAGGGAACGAAGAAGAACTGTCAGCACTAGTGAAACTACAAGAAGAGGATGAGCAAGAAAAGAAATTGTTATCAAAATCATCAAAGCTATCCGTCATCTATATAAATAACTTATTTACCTACGGCTTATAAATGGGTAGAAACAAAGTAACAAATTTGGTTTTGGGACTACTTAATGTGAGGTCCTTAAATACAGGAAAGGAAGAGCTTGTTGCGACGGTAGGTCAGTTTTCTCCGGACATATTAGCCATTAATGAGACTTTCTTAAAGGAAGGAGAGGAAAAATTTGTTCTGTCTCTACCTGGATATATATTCAAACATGTTCCCAGAAAGTCAGTTAACAGAGGAGGCGGCGTGGCTTTTTATATAAAACGTGGCATGCGCATCCGTAACCGCCCACACCCGGCGTCCACCCTGGAGCAGATGTGGATAGAGCTCACCCTGCCGGGGAAGATTCGAGTGGCTGTGGGGACGGCCTACCGCCCGGAATCAGGTATGTCAGTTAGGGATGCAATTGAGGCGCTGAGCTTATCTGTCAGCAGCTGCGGCGACTGTGCACATGTTTTCTTATTGACAGATTTCAATGTAGACTTGTTGAAAGCACAAACAAGTACGGCAGAGCAAGTCGTTAATTTTTTAAATGAACATAACCTTTGCCAACTTGTAAAGGAACCAACAAGAATACATAATAACACGTCTACATTATTAGATTTAATTATTACTGACTCCCCAGAATTATGTAAAAATGTCATTGTTCAGCACAATGCATGCCTCAGCGACCATGCTTTTGTTTCGTCCGAATTTAAAATAACTAAACCCAAACCGCCACCACGTTATATTATTGGACGAGCTTTTGAACGAATTGACATAGATAATTTTCAACGCGACCTTCGTTCATTGCCCTGGCATTATAACAGTTCCTGCGTAAATGAAATGATATCATGTTTTAATAGTTTATTGCTTACACTTTTTAACACGCATGCTCCGTTAAAAAGAAAATTTATACAGGATAAATCGATGCCGTGGCTTACCGACACTATTAAGCTGATGATGAAGAAACGCAACGCAGCGCAATCCAGATGTCAGAACAAACCTCCCTCACCAGAGAATGATATAAAGCGGGAGTATTACAGAAGTTTACGTAACTACACCACTAAAGCTATACAAAATGAAAAAAAAGCTTTCTTTACCTATTATGTAAACAATAATAAAGATGATCCGAAAAAGATGTGGGCGTATTTAAGAAAGACTTCGGCTTTGGGCTGCAATGCTCAGGGTGATATTCCTCTACATCTTCGTGATGCGAATAAAATAAACGAGTTTTTTGTAAACGCGCCGGGACAAAACTATCTGGATAGCGGTACATTGGACTTCTTTCTTAAAAATAAATTTACTACGTCCGAGTTTTGCTTGAGTGAAATTACGGAAACGGAAGTAGGTAATATAATTTTGAATATAAAATCAAATGCTACCGGTCATGATGAAGTCTCAATTAATATGATTAAATACACATTGGAAGTAACGTTGCCGATAATCACATATATTTTAAATCAATCTCTTAAGTCTAAAGTGTTTCCAGATTCCTGGAAGGTTGCAAGAATCAGACCTCTACCAAAAAGTTCGACAGTGACCACCATCGAAGACTTACGAGGCGTGAGTATTCTTCCTGCAATGTCGAAAATATTGGAGAGAGCTGTTTGTAAGCAATTAACAGCCTATTTGGAGCAAGAACACATAATTCCAGCTGTGCAATCTGGGTTTAGGGCTGGCCACGGCACCGATACGGCACTTGCACAGGTGACTGACGACGTCCTAAATGCATCGGACCAAGGAAAGGGTAGTATACTAGTACTGTTGGATTACTCACGGGCTTTTGACTCTCTAAATGTAGAACTTCTCGTAGCCAAGCTTCGATATTATGGAATATCAGATCACTCTACAAAATGGTTTGAGTCTTTTCTAACGGATAGAAAACAATACGTGGAAATCGAAAATGAAAATGGTAAAATAACTCCGAGCCAACTCAAACAGATAGACCGTGGCTGTCCTCAGGGATCAATTCTTTCTCCGATTTTGTTTGTTATTTTCACAGCCGATTTAGTCAATACCCTGCAACTAAGTGGGCATAGCTCTGTGCATCTGTATGCAGATGACACTCAGCTGTACTCTTCCTTCAAGCCCGACAAGACTGGAGAGGCTGTGCAAGGAATAAACAATGACTTAAAATTAGTTTCTGACTGGTCTCAAAGGAATTGTCTTGTGTTGAACCCAGCTAAGACAAAGTTTATGGTTTTGGGAACAAAACATCAAATAAATGAAATAACTAAACGCAGTCCAAATTTGTTCTTAAACGATAAAAAAATCGAACGTGTCCAAGTTGCTAAAAATCTGGGGTTGCTACTGGATGCCGAGCTTCGATATATAGAACATATAAATATGAAAACTAAAAATGCTTTCTACAGATTAAAGGTACTATATGGACACAGGCAATTCTTGACAGAATCGATCAGAATAATGCTTACAGAGAGCCTTATTCTGTCCCTCTTTAACTACGCGGACACAGTTTATGGGCCTAGAATTTATGATAAAACCAGCAGAGTTATTCAAAGAGTTCAGAACGCCTGCGCCCGGTTTTGTTTCACGGTTCCTAAACGTGCCCACATCACACCGTACCTGAATAAGAACCGACTGCTAAAAATGCAGACGCGTAGAGAGGTACATCTAGCCTGTTTGGTACACAAAATAGTCACAAAACGCTCACCTAAATATCTCTATGATAAATTTTTGTGGAAGCACACAATCAGAGAAGAGAAAGCTCGTTCCTGTCATAAAAACAAAATGGCCTTACCGGCAAGCAATTATATTTCACAGCTTCTTTCTTTGCGATTGAGGTTTACTTTATGTAGTAGCGCCACCTACTGCTAGCCTTTGCACGGATTTTAGAGTCTATGATAAGGGTTTTTTCTTTTTTTTTTTTTTTTAACAACTGTCACATTTTGCTCCCTATGTCAGCATCCAGTCTACAGAACCCATTCTGCGTTTCCGTGCTGTAGCCTGCGCACGTCGACTAAAATATATTAATTAGCTAGTTAAATTTTAAAAGTTTAAATGGTAAAAATTGTGCATCGAAGGAAGAGAAAATTCTCAAGAAAATAATTCGAGGAGGTTGAGTCATCAAATTACAAATTCCGAAGAACCCAGCGGTGTTGGGACTTATTAGAAAAAATGTCGTTGACACAAAAACTACCCACATTGTATGTGCGTGTAGTCATCGAGGTTCGATGCATACAATTAATTCTCCTATTTAGTCCGTTACTCGATAATATTATCGTCGTTGGCGATTAATCTGATGTACGGTGGAGAATCTCTAATATAATTTTAATAAATATTAGAGAAAATGTCGTTGACACAAAAACTACCCACATTGTATGTGCGTGTAGTCATCGAGGTTCGATGCATACAATTAATTCTCCTATTTAGTCCGTTACTCGATAATATTATCGTCGTTGGCGATTAATCTGATGTACGGTGGAGAATCTCTAATATAATTTTAATAAATATTAGAGAAAATGTCGTTGACACAAAAACTACCCACATTGTATGTGCGTGTAGTCATCGAGGTTCGATGCATACAATTAATTCTCCTATTTAGTCCGTTACTCGATAATATCGTCGTTGGCGATTAATCTGATGTACGGTGGAGAATCTCTTATATAATTTTAATAAATATTAGAAAAAATGTCGTTGACACAAAACTACCCACATGGTATGTGCGTGTAGTCATCGAGTTTCGATGCATATAATTAATTCTTTTGATTAGTCAGTTGCCACATAATATCGCCGTTGGCGATTAATCTGATTTGCGGTGGAGACGATCTTGCACGTCGAATCCAAGATTTGAAGTGCCCGAGCTACCTCCGTCATTATCAGCCTTTTTTTTTTTTGATACGATTGATGTCCCGGAAGAGGTCTAAAAACCAGCAGTTGTCGGCTGAAGATCTAAAGAATCTAAAGATAAGCCTGTTGAGGACTATCTTGTACCCGCAATTTGCAAATATTTACTTGCTCCCTTTATTAAATTTAGAAGCAAAAGCAGCATTGGCTGAAACTCTTACCAAACGAGATTCTATACTTCAACAAAAAAAAAAAAAAGGGCAAATTGGAATCGCCTTGGCAGCTTTATTGCAAGCGATGGTCATCATTTTCAATGAAACTTTGAAGCAAAAACTTTTAAAACTGCTGAGTTACGCTTGTCGCGATAGCCAGAATAGGGAAACTAAAACTCATCGTAACATAATAATGAGTTCCATAAACGTATGCCTGCGTGACACGCTGACCAATACAAGTTGCGATGATTATTTATTGGGAGGAGATGTTGCTGAAACGCTGCAAATCGCAAAAAACGACGACGTCATCTCCGCAGCCACAGCTGCCGGCTCGAGCTCCACAGCAGAGCTACACGTACCCGCCACGTGGGACCTACCACGAACGGTCGTGGAACACTAGCAACCAGCGGAAATAAACCACCAGGTGCAGTGCGATGGACATTTACGATATTTTCATCAAAAAAGGGCTTAGATAACGAGTGATCCATTAATATTATCGTGAATAGCTGGTTACTAAAGACCTTTTAAATATCTGCCCGCTAAACAAAGTACCTCTTGTGTTTACCCAAGGTCAATACATGGCCATAAAGATTATATTTTAGCGTTGGATAAACTATTAAAAATAAATGCTATATTCGTATGTTCTCATGAGCCAGGTAAATTTTATCACAAATTTTTTCTTGTGCTCAAGCTATACGGTGAAAATCGCTTCATACATAATTTAAAATCTTTGAATTAATTTTCTACAAAACACTTCAAAATAGAAGATTACAGAACCGCTGATAAGTTAACAAAACAATGCTACATGGCCTCAATAGATGCAAAAGATAGTTATTTTTTCATCAATGTTGATAAGTCTTTCCGAAAGTACCTTCGATTTGAATATAACAACGTTTTATATGAATTCAAATATTAAACGTTTGACTTATGCACCGCTCTTTATATAAGTATTTACTAAAATATTAAAACCAGTCATGGAATTTTTACGTCGGGATAATTTTTTCATCCATAATATATCTAGATAATATATTTTACATTGGCAAAGATTGTGATGATTGTAATGAGAATGTTTGGATTACAAAACATATTTTAATAAATTTAGGTTTCATAATGCATACGAAAAAAGGTTGCTTTGTTCCTAGAACACAATGTAAATTCCTTGGGTTTATTTTTGATTCAGAGAAAATTATTTTAAAACTACCCACAAAAAAAAAAAAAAAAGTTCTTAAAATAGAAAAAATAATACACAAAGTTATTCGAGCAATTTAAAATATTGTCACCAAATAAAAATCCTACTTATGATCAGGTAGTGAATTTACCCAGATATAATAAAGATGATTTTACTTGGTGGTTAAATTATCTAGAAGAGGGCTTTTCTCCTCTTAGAACAGGCCAATACACTAAAACTATCTATCCTGACGCATCATATACTGGCTAGGGCGGGTTTTGTGATGGAAAAGAGGCAGCGGGTCATTGGAAGGAAAGCGAGTCGTCGCTACACATTAATACTCTGGAATTAAAAGCAGTTTTTTCGGACTTAAAACATTCGCATAATTATGGTACTTACGATTGTGATATATTGTTAAGAATAGATATTACCATTACCTGTATAAATAGAATGGGTAGTGTTCAGTTTTCACATATGGATCATATTACCCGAGACCAATGGAAATAGCGTGAAATGCGTAAGATCAATATCTTTACATCTTATATTACTTCAAAAGATAATATAGAAGCTGAGAGTTTGTCACGAAAACAGTTTAATGACACTGAATGGGATCTAAGTGACTATACCTTTAATAATATAACAAATAGGTTTGGAATACTATCGGTTGATCTTTTTGCAAACAGATGCAACTTATAATGTCCTATTTATGTAACCTGGAAAAGTGACCCAGATGCAAAAACTCTTCAGAAAATTGTTAGTGAAAAGTCTGTGGGTATTGTGGTAGTACCATACTGGCCCACGCAACTATGGTTGCCATTGTTTAAAAGGTTGTGTTGTGATTGTATTTACTAAATACTAATTCGCTGAAATCTCCTTTCAGATCTGCGCACAACCTTCATTAAACGTTAACCTTGGTTGCCGCGAAATTGTTCAGCAAGCGTTAGTAAAAAGATCACTGTCTTCAAAGTCCGTTGAAATTATGTTGGCATCTTTGTTGGATAATTCGTACCGAGACAGTGTGAAGGAGGTATCAAGGCGTGGATTGAATATTGCAAAAATAATATTTTTAGTTTTACTCAAACTTCTAAACCAATAATTGTTCATTTTCTAACTGAAATTTTCGAAAAAGGTGCTAAGTACGGTACTATTAATAGCTATAGATCTGCATTATCATTAATATAAAACATAAATTCCCAATATGACAGGTTAAAAAGTTTCATGAAAGGAGTCGTTATGTGAAGACCAACCACATCAAGTATGATCTTACCTGGGATCCAGCAGTTGTATTGAGCTACTTACCTACAAAATTTCCTAATGAAGACCTTGACTTAAAGACTCTTTTCCAAGAAAACTGTTACACTAATAGCTCTTGTAACGGAACATCGTGTTCAAATTTTATCCGTGACAAAGATTAAAAATATTTTAATAACTAAAAAAGTACTTATAAAAGGGTTTATAAAAAAAAAAAAAAAACAGACCTTGGTAAAGTTTCCGTTTTTTAATATTTGTCCAGAAATTTGTCCAGCAAAAACCTTACAGATGTAGGTATAAAATAAATAAATAAAACGAAAATTTAAGGAAACCTGATAATTTGTTTATTAGTTTTAAGAAACATATAGGTTTCCAAACTTTAAGTCACTGGGTTAAAAACACTTTAACTCTCAGTGGTATTGATGAAAATATTTTTAGTGCACATAGTACATGACATGCTGCTACATAAAGAGCTATTTATTTAGGAGTTTCTATTGACCTATCAAAAAGACTGCAGGATGGTCGGATTCTTCCTCAGTCCTTGCTAGAAATTATAACAAACTTTGTAACGAAAAATAATTTGCCTAATCATTGTTGAATTGTTTTCAATAAGTATGTTTATTTACTATTGAAGAGTTTTACCTTACTACTCTGCCAATTCATTTCACTATAACTAATCTTTAAACATCCTACATAAAGTAAACCTCAATCGCAAAGAAAGAAGCTGTGAAATATAATTGAGGATCAAACGAACTTCTAAAGTGAAGTTCGATCCTAATTATGTGAACAGCTTCTTTCGAAGCGATTTAATATAAACCCACCCGTTATTATGCTTTGAAATGAGCATAATATGAATATGTTTCAACATGGAGTAATTTCAATTTATATTTGTATTTTACCCAACCCCAATATAGTGAAATGAACAAACAGGAATAAGACAGATTGACTTTAAACAAAATGAGTTCTGTAGACTGGATGCTGACATAGGGAGCAAAATGTGACAGTTGTTAAAAAAAAAAAAAAAAAAAAAAACCCTTATCATAGACTCTAAAATCCGTGCAAAGGCTAGCAGTAGGTGGCGCTACTACATAAAGTAAACCTCAATCGCTTCGAAAGAAGCTGTTCACATAATTAGGATCGAACTTCACTTTAGAAGTTCGTTTGATCCTCAAATATTCTAGGGAAAGCTTCAGGGGCAGCTTTAGATATCGCGCAGCAAAGATCTGGAATGACCTCCCGCCGCCATTTCGATTAGGTATGACCCAATGCACTTTTAAAAAACGACTTAAGATGACATTGTTATTAAAGCAAATTGAACACAAAAATGTATAAAGTATGCAGATTTTATTGATTTATTTTTTATTGTCTATTTTTTCGTTATTTCATAGCATAATTTACCTTTTTATTCTAATACTTACTACATTTTATTGAATGAATATTATCTTTATTCTAATTTTATATCATATGTGAATTTAATTGACTTTTTATTTTTTATTTTTGTTATGATTGGAATTAAATATTGAACTGTGTGTGTCAGAGTTGAAAAATGTAGCTCTTTATTGTCTTTATACTTACAAATTTAATAGTCTATATGAATTTAATCGATTTTTATTTTATTTTATTATTGGTATTATTTTAAATAAATATTGAATTGTGTGTATCAGTGTAAATGAATGTAGTCTTTTCTCTAGTTGACGCTTTTTTTTATAACTATTCTTACTATAATTGTATGGGAGCATATTTTAAATGCGACCGTTTAAACCTGCAAATTATTGTTTTATTTATAACGGCTTGGAGCAAAGGGGTACTTTGAAAACCAGCGTTGCTAGTTAACAGCAACACAAAGCTGAAAGTATCCCTTTGACACAATCGTGATTTTGTTATTACCTTTGTATTTTCTGTATCTCTCTTTGTAATCTTTTTGTGTCAATAAATAATTTTTTTTTTTTTTTTTTTTTTTAAATTAAAAAATAGTTATTCGAATTTTAATTTTAAAACTAAGCCAGCAAAGAACATAGAAGGCACACAGAAAACAATGAAATAAGTTAATTTGTGCTGAGTAGGTCCTTAGCAGACGCAATACCTACCAATTGCATGCCGATGATGCTTGTTCATCTTGTGTTGAATCAGCGACCACACAGCCTAATGAATGAAAGACGAAGGCCTTATTTTATTGAAAACGTAAATCACGAACACAATTTTTGTGGCTTTATTTGACGAAGGCCTTCTATAATTAAAATCGAAATCAAGATATATTTTTTACGGCTTTATGATATTTTTTGCATTACGAACTATTAAAAAAAAAATTATAAAAGAAAGCAGGTTTCAAGCCCTGCATCATTTTTATTACACACGCGTAACTTTTTATTCAGTAGGAATTTCTTGGTAATATATTATAGGACTTACTTAAAGTTTCTATTGGAAATTTCAGAGACTAGACCACTGACCACTCGGAACACAAAACGTTTTTTTTTTTTTTTTTTTTTTTTATATATTGTAAGGATAGGACGTTTGTCTTCCATGCCACCTGATGGAAAGTGCGCATGAAGACTATGGTGTTACACGTCCATCCACGAGAAACCTATTCACTCGACACTTAAAAGTTCCAGGACTGTAGTGGTCAGGAAAAACAGACGCAGGCAGATTGTTCCACACCCTGGCAATCCGTACCAAAAAGGAACTATCGAAGCGTTTTGTTCGACTTCTTGGTAAATCCACTATATAAGGATGGAAGTTCTGTCTGCGTCTGGTAGTCCGGTGGTAAAAAGGGGTGGGTTCAATTTGGTCAAAAAGAGCACTCGCACACTCACCAAAATGTAGCCGATAAAATACTGTCAAACAAGCAACCTTACGACGATGCTCCAGCGTCTGCAATTTTTTATTTGTAAGGTTGTTGTTATTTATGAGTTTTCGGGCTCTTCGGTCAACAGAGTCTAGCGCTTCGAGCTGGTATTTGGCAGAACCACCCCAAAGGTGACTACAGTACTCCATGCAAGACCTCACTTGGGCTGTGTATAAGTTGAGGAGCCGTTCAGGGCTGAAGTACCGCCGGACCTTCGAGATGATACCCAATTTTTTGGAAGCCGTTTTTGCCATAGACTCAATTTGTTGTCCGAAGTTTAATTTGGACGTTATAGTGACGCCCAAAAGCCCTAGTTGGTCGGTGATGGGAACAGATACATTCTGGAAAGTGGGCGTAAGAGTAAAGGTGCTCTTTTTTGCGGAGAATAGACACGCTTGTGTTTTGGAGGCGTTGAATTTGACCAGGTTAGATTCGCCCCAATCGGACACATTCCGCAAGGTCGAATCAACGCGCTCAATCATAGACTCTCTCAAAACCTGGATTTCATGGGCGCTCGTTCGCGCATTGGATATATATCTCTCAACAACATTGCTGTCATCAGCATATCCAATAATGCCTGGTGTTAGGAGGTCATTAATGTGCAGCAAGAATAAAGTTGCAGAGAGAACAGATCCCTGAGGTACCCCGGCATTAATTGCCATTAGGTCAGAGGAGTAGCCGTCTAAGACTACTCGAATCGACCGTTCCCTCAGAAAATCAGATATCCAGTCGCAGAGCCCGGTCGGTATGCCATATGCTGGAAGCTTGCTTAAGAGACCATCATGCCAGACCCTGTCAAAGGCCTTGGAGATGTCTAAGGATACAGCTATTGCTTCACCATGACCCTCCAAGGCCTCACTCCATAAGTGTGTGGCATACACGAGAAGATCGCCGGTCGAGCGTCCACTGCGGAAACCATATTGGTTATCGCTTAGGAGGTCGTTGGTCTCAAGGTATGCCAGGAGTCGATTGTTCAATACACGTTCCATGACTTTACAAAGTATGGAAGTGATTGAAATTGGTCGATAGTTGACAGGATCAGCACGGCTTCCCTTCTTCGGTACTGGTTGTACGTTAGCCAGCTTCCAGGATTTGGGGACTTTACCAGATTCCAAAGAAAGTCTATAGAGACGCGTCAAAAGCCATTAATGTATCTCTGCCTAATGATATCAATGCATTATTTTTTCACTATTTTAACCATTTCAATTATGAAAACCTAATGTTCTGATTTTCACAACCCAAATTATTTACTCTACCACTATTCAAAAATGTTAAATTCATCTACAGGGTGTTTGGTCCATCGACGGCCAAATTTTTGCAAATAGGATTTTTTTTTTATGTTTGTCACCCCGAAATCATAAAAAAAATTAAATGAAAAAAGTATCAAGTGTAGACAGCTTATTTTGATCTCTTTTAAATTTAAGTACCTACCTATACTGTTTGAGCCTTCTTTTGACCCCTTAACCAATATATTTTGTTAGTTTTTGTTTTATTTGTCTACAAAGTTTCGGAATCAAAAAACTAAATTAGTGAAAGGGGTAAAAATTTAGTGGTAAAAAATATTTTTTGCATAAGTTGTCACATGGGAAATAGGTAGTAGCTGTTAATTAATAGATGTTTCTATACAAAAAAAAAAACAAAACATAACTTCACGCCTGTATCCCATATAGGGTAGGCAGAACATCAGACGTTATAAGATCATCAAGTGTCACGATTGACTTTGAAGGTATTATAATGTTGGATATGGACTATTGCATTTACAGGGGGTCAGCCTATCGCCCACAAAAACGCCATTGAAACCTCCGTCCCTTCGTTTTATGTTTCTGTACTTCGTTTAAAAACGTGTTCCATATATGTATAATGGTTTGTTAGGCAGCGTAAGCCCGATAAAGTGTGCGCGTGTACCTGTATTTTCACCATTTCATCATCTCACCTTCATCAAATTATGTCTCGGTATTTTTGACCGAAAAGGTTCTAAACGTTTGTAGGAAAATTACCCAGGTAACTTGGAATATAAATAGATAAAAGATTAACACCCTAACCTGGAACATCTTTTTTATTGCTCCGTGCGAGGGTCGAACCCACGCCCTCACGATTTACGTAACAGCGCCTTACACCACTGCGCCACGGAGGTCGAGTTGTTATACAACGTGTAAAAAATGGAGAGATAAAACTTGAGGGTTAGCTTCTATACCATACGTAGAATATACAGTTAAAGAATTAGCATGAACACTTTCATACAAATTTATTTAATTATTTTACAACAAAATATTTTGACAACCCTAGTCAACCTAATAAGCTAAAACAAGACTTGTGCCGCAGTCAGTGACCTTATGAACTTTCCCGCACCGGCTAAACTTTGTAGTAGGTATCTGTCTGTTACCCATCACTTTATTTTTATAGATTTCATCAAAAGCTACAGTGCCACCAACTTATCTGTTCAGGTGGCGGCGTCGCTGTGGTCGTATCAAGTGTTGCCATTTATATATATTTTGCAATAATTTGGTACAGTTTAATCACAATTATGAGTTAAACATTTACTTTGTACTTACTTAAACAAATGGAACAAAAAATCATAAAAAAATCATAAAATGGGTCAACAAATTTATTTATATTTTTAAATAAAACACTTTGAGTTTCAGGTCGTGCAGCTTGCTGGATGTTAGATTTAATATTTTTCAGGATAGGGTCCCATGTCGGTGATAGTTTCCAACCATCTTCTCTATTAAAATTAGGGTGTTTTTTAATTTCAATCGCTTCTCTGATCATTCTAGGAATGTAATGCTTCTCTCTAGATAAAATTTTCACTGAGTCAAACCTTAAGTAGTGGTTGGGCTTGTCCATGGAATGCTCACAAACTGCAGACTTTGAAGCTCTTCGATGTTTAATATCAGCTATGTGTTCTTTTACGCGGGTTGATACGTTTCTTTTGGTTTGACCAATGTAGGAAAGCCCACAGCTATTATATTTTATTCTATATTATTTATATTTTATAACAGTATGTATGATCGTCATGACACATTGTCAGTGGACGAACCCTAGGGATACTGCTACTTATTGGATCACACTGCATATCGTCTTCAGAGTCGCTGCTCTCGCTTTCACTATCACTAAGCAATGTAATGATAAACGGCTCATCCAAGTGTGCATCTTTCTTTCTGTACTCTTCATGAAGATTTTTCACATGATGGCAGTATTTCATCCATTCAGCTGATGAGATCTTTCCGCACGCATCCGAAATTAAATCAGGCATGTTAGCACTTGACTTTGAAATATTTGTTTCTGCCACTTTTCGTTTCATTGAACTCCATACCATTTCTATGGCGTTCAAGTCACAGTGATACGGTGGGAGACGTAGTATTTGATGCCCATTTTCTTTTATTATTTTGTCAATCTCGTACTCTGGCACGGGCTTGTTATTTTTAATTAATTCATATAACTGAGGCTTTGTCATTTGTGCTGAAAATTCCACGCCCCTTTCTAAAAGCCACTTTTGCATATCAGCCTTATTGTAATTTGAGTTGGGGCTTCGGTTAATGCATATGCTATGATACGGCGCGTTGTCCATTACGATCAAAGACGGATGCTGCAAATTTGGCAATAACTTTTCGGTTAACCATTTCTTGAAATTCGTGCTATTCATTTCGTCGTGGTAGTCGCCACTTTTAGTATTGGATTTAAATACCAAAAGGGCATCCTTTACAAAGCCTTCTTCGCCGCCTGCATGTACAATGATCCATCTCTGACCTTTTGCAACTGGCTCTAAATCACCATCTTCTTCAGGGCCTTGCCAGCATTTTCCAGTCGAGCGTGATGAATTTATATAAGTTTCATCTAAATAAATTACAGGTTTAGTATTTTCACGCTCGTTATCTTTAATTTTCGGTAAATATGATGCTCTCCAAGCACATATATCATTCCGTTCGCAAAGAACTTTTCTGTTTGTTTGCGTTCTTCTAAATCTAAATCCAATTTTTTTTAACAATTTGCGAAGCGTTTCACGACTTCCCTTAAAATTGATCTCTTCACGTAGTACGTTCAATAATTTTGGAATAGTTGGTATTTCTTTTTTTATAGAGTAAAATTCATGAATTTTTCTTCTAATAACACCTATATCGAAGTCGTCCATTTCAATTTTACCTGAAGTCCTGTTTCTCTTTTTGCCTGGTGTTTCAATTTTAGTGCCACATTCTTGAGCCAATTTTTGTTCATTAACTAACTTGTGTAAGAATCGCTCAGAAACACCTGAAATAAATGAGATAACTAAATATAAAAATCATTAAGAATTATCATTTTTTAAAGTTATTGGAATTAAAATGTCGAATTTGAGAAGATTAGAAATACGGCTTAAATGTCAAATATCGCAAATTGTTTATTTAGGTAGTCATAATAACAGAAATATTTTAATTGAAGCTTTAATGTTCCCATAATTTGTTTTTAATCCTCTTAGGAAATTGATTTTCTTGTATCTAGCAACACTGACCTGTGGCTGCAGCAACGCGTTCATACAGCTTTTCGAATGGTATTATTGGCTGCTGTGCACGTTTTTCATCCTTCATAAAAGCTAATACTTTTAGTATAATTATTCGTGCATCACTTTTTACAGCCTTAGGCATTTTAGAAACACTTATTACCACAAAAGTAAAAATAAATCACAAAGAGCACTCACACTAATCGAAACTGACAGCGGAATGACATTTAAAAATGGCGTCGCTAGTTCTTCATTTGGCCACCTGAACAGATAAGTTGGTGGCACTGTAACAGCTGTTTTTAGGGTTGACACTTAGATATTTTGATCTAAACTTTGAACTTGTTTTTCGGCCGAAAAACAGTAGGGGTAACAAATTTATGTTACTGTTACTTATAAACTACATCACCAAAGATACAATTTCCCTAGTATTATCTCTTCTAGTTACACGTTGTATATTTAATAGTGTGATATAAAGAACAATTAATAAAATATAACAGCGAATTTATATTCTGCGTAAAGACAACACTTAGCTAGTTAAATTTACTGTTACTAGATAGATAGAGGGATAAATCATTTATTCACCAAGCTCAAACACAGATTTCACACAGTCATTACATTAAGTACTTTACTCATGTCGTCTTTTAGTGTTTCGATTCGATATCATCGGCGTTTTGGTAGATGACGAACAAGCGGGGCGGGGGCGGGGGCGGCGGCGGCGTGGCCAAAGAGGTTCGTGGTCAAACGCCGCAGTAGAATTGTACGACCGCGTTTGAAGTGCAATTGCAATTCTTCTCATTTGAAACCATGTTGATTGCGTAGTATCGGTTAAGATTAGCTCTTCCAACCTTGAATAGGTAAGCATATCGTAAAAGGCAATTGACCCGAGGGACGCCTATCAAGCGATCAACCCTCATATAAGTCAGCGATCAAATGTCATCGTTCCGCCGGTAATGTATTGCATTCTTCTTCAACGTCATCGTCCCTACTAAGTATCAGGTAAGATTGAAGTCAAACGCGATAATAATCAACTATTAAAATGTCCTTCAAAGTCCTTTCTTGTAGCGTCGTCGTCTAAAAATTCACTTGATCTACTTAGTATCTGCCATGATTTTTTTATGGTACCATCTGAAGTTACATACCTATCTGAAATGGGTGGTTTACGAGTAAAAACGTTGATTTCAAATGAAGAATAAAACTAAACGCGATAAAATGCAGTTAAAACGTCTTTTATTTAATAAAGCAAGTGGTTATAGATAATGTGTATCCCGATACTTGAGTGGTATTAAGCAACAGTAATTACTCGTGCATGGGATGTTGAATGCCAATATTTTGTATTACGCGTTTAAGTAATATGACCTATATCAAGTGTAATTATTACCTACGAAACAAAGAATTATTGAACTTTACTAATATAATTTAATGTCAGATCTGCTTATTGTATCGGGCAATACGCTTTGTTATTTTTTATCTTAGATAGGAAAGAACTCAAAACTATATCTTTATAAGAAAAGTTGAGATAAAGCAGCTATCAGCCTGTATAAAAATATCAGGTTTCGACATTTCGGTAAGTACTTTAGATATGTATTTAGATTGCCTTTTTATTTCTAAGGATAGGAATTTTTTTTTCTTGTATACGGAATTTGTTTACATAATTGTCTCGTTGTGCCGTCTAAATTTTGGTACAGCAAGACAAGCATCTTGGATGATATTGAGAAACCTCTGAAATTTACATATTCCCATATATACGTAAGTTATGTTAAGCATAACGTGCAGTTTACTTGTATAAAGTAGTGGTAAGGGTTGGTCGAAACTTCAGATCATATCCTATTTCAGGGTCTTAAGGCCCTCTTGTACCGCGGTGTTCAGGTATTCAAACGTACTTTCCACCCAGAAATCGCTCGCGAACTGCGTCGACGTGAGTAAGCGCAAATGCGTTAATGTGTTTATTTTCAAAGATTATAACTTGTTAATATGTTTTTAAATAACTTTTACATGAACCCATGATGGCATCTCGTAGCAATATCCGTCTGAAATGGTAAATATGATTGTATTTTTTTTTATTGAGCATATCATAAATCATGATGTTCAAGTTATATGTGATCAAAGCCTACTTACAAATAGGAGCTAAATTTGGGTTTGAATGTTTCTATTACAGTTTATTTAGTGGTACTACTTCTAAGTTGTTAATCACTAAAAATAAATGTAAATTGAACTGTATCCTCAGGTTATCAAACAAATCGGATTTTTGTTCAAAAAAATATTAGCAGATAATTTGGATTTACCACCTATTTTTCGATATGATTCTTTACTTTAGGCTTCCAAGCTTTTTGATTTTCTCTGGGCTTGGAACATCATATGCGCGAATACCCATTCGTATGATTTACCGCTGGCAGAGCATCGGTTATACATATATCGGGTTTCAAACGATCGAACTATACGTTTTGACAACTCCTTTTTGTCCTTTCCGTTCTTTGAAGAGTACAGTGAATAGAAAGATGTCTTATTTCTTAGTTTCCAAAATCGATGTCCAATAGATGAGGTGAATGAGAAACGTCGTAGGTACCACAATAATACGTATGCGTTCTTAAACTATCACTTTACGTAATACCTTTTAGCAAAACCTTTAAGTATGAGGAAATTAAGTATTATTGAAACGTGATTTTATACAAACAAAAAAGGACTGTATTTGCACATTCCAACGTTCATGACGTTTTGTTTTTTACGGTATTTATAAAAAAATATGGCCTGGATGCAGTCATGAACGGTTGTAGATAAGTACATCATATCAAAACAATAAGGCATCTCAACAGTCTTTTGCAAATTTAGTTCGTTAAGACTGCCATGAAAAAAACATTATTTAGTGCGCAATTTATCCCATTTCTATGAATATTTTATTAATTTCCGCATTCTTTAGGTGAGAAAGTTAAACTTGTACATACTTAACCTGTTTTTAAAGTTTTCGCACCTAAAACTTCATTAATGTTTGTTATACATGTAATGGCAAAAATACATTGCTTTATATAACCACATACTTATGTAGGTCAAAATTGAAACTTTTATCAGCACGACGACGGTAGTCAACCCACACTATAAGAAGTGGCGTATCTGTAATTATTTTATAACTAAATTTCTCCATATAAGTCTCACAATTTGCTAAGTTAACTACAATTATTTAAATGATACGAGGTTATCTCTATCAAAGGTTTAAAACCAAGGTAAGTGACTATCGGCACAGCTCTACAATGTCAAAAACTAAACATCTCCTGTTCGCACAAGGACCTTTTGTTTCATTAATTATCAAATCAAATCGCAAACCCTAATAATACGCATTGTTACGTAACCGCGAAAGTAAACAAACGAGGACATTGTTTGTCATATTTACAAGGTATTTGCATCTATCTCGCACCAAATGCAAGACGGGAAAGGTAGTTCAGTCTGTGGAAAGCAACAGTGTCGAGCAGGCAGCGCGCGCTCACTTGCGCGGCAAAACTACACGCGCGAATTTTGACAGATAAGAGTTTGATCGAACTGATTTAAAAGTGAATTATAAAGTTTTTTTTCGGTGTGTTCTTTTGGTGGCCAGTGTTTGTTAAATTGTGTTACAGAAATATAAAAAAAGGATTTTATTAAAAGTTTCGGTAAGTTATTTCGATGTATTTTAATAGTTGTCTGTATTTTTAATGTCACAAACATTAAAAAACAATTCTTAGTTTATCTTAAAAATATATAATATTCGTAATAGCAAATGATAATAAGTTGTAACAATATAAAAACTCATGTCTATGTACCTAATCAAAAATAAACGTGATCTTTACGATTGTTTATAAATCTAGTTTCTAATTGATGCAAATGTTATTTTTTTTGTAAGCAAAATATGGAAATTTTTGCTTTCTATCGCACGTACTAGATATTTGCATATTTGTGACGTTAAAAATAAGTACCTTGTTTAGATAAATTTAAAAATGACGCAAATTTAGAGTAGAATAAATTAAGAAATAGCGACAAAGTTATTGCTATATTAAAATTTTAATTAGCACATTAGTGACGGAATTTGATTATTGCTGGAATTATTTCGTCTTGCCAGATCACTTCTGCATCGTCATATAATAACACATAGATTACCATAATATGTATTATAAAGATTGTATGTAGTTGACATACTTAATATGAAAATATAAATAATTATTGAGTTTTTATTCTATCAAAAAGTTTTATTATCTATCATAAAGGCGTAAAAGAGTAGATAAGTGTTAGGGGAAGAGTACTTTGTTATTTCATTTAGGCGACACTTGTGATCAACCGAATATGATAGGTACCCATACTTCCGCCTGATAAAGGTAATATGCCATCTTAAACCGACGTTTCATATATCATCTTACCAAATAGTTATTAAAGATTTTACTTAATTTTCGGCACAAAGTCTTTTAAGTTAGAATATATTATTATCAATATTTGGGTCATCACTGTTAGTAACAAAAGTTAGTCCTAACTAAAATATCCACAACTTACGTGTATTTTAATCAACAAAAAAAATTCTCAACACAAAATCATGAAACCTTCTCCTACTTTGCAATGCGCTGTCACTCTCCATCCCATTGAACTTCGGTGCTGGCGCCACCTAAATACACTCTATGAAATGTCACGAGATCACCAAAAGTGATGCCATATTACTAAATAATACAGGTGTGTCATCTTTTCTGACTATGCCATCTGAAACACTCTTCCCCTACCTACATACATACACAACGTCACGCCTGTATCCCTTATGGGGTAGGCAGAACACCAGAGGTTATAATAAGACCATCTGATGTCACGTTCGACAAATTTGGAGTTATTATAAAGATGGAGAGAAACGAGAGAGAGAGAGAGTTGTAGTGACAGGGTGTCAGCCTATCGCCCACAAAAACGCCTTTTAAACCTCTGTCCCCTAATTGACTTTTACAGTATGCCCGAGAAGAGAAGAGCTGGCACATTCTATCTTTTTCTTTCGCTCCCAGTCCAGCATGGAAGCACCCTGGAATATTCAGTGGTGAGAAAAGTTTTGATTCAAGGCCAAATATTTTGGCTGTAGGAACAACCAAGACGGTGGTGCATGCGCTTCATAAAGCTAATATTCACCACTCTGCAATTTTATACATTAAAACTTGCTTTAATTTGTTTTTTGGTCATTAAATGTCGAGTGAATAGGTTTCTCGTGGATGGACGTGTAACACCATAGTCTTCATGCGCACTATCCATCAGGTGGTATGGAAGACAAACGTCCTATCCTTACAATGTAAAAAAAACTCCTTTAAGTATTTTCTGTATTCTGAAACACATTTAATTGTTCGATGTTGTTGTAAATATGTTGTGGTATGTAATTATTATCTAAATATATTGAACTATATGCTCTATATTGTGACTGTGGTATGTTCCAGTCTACCTGACAAAAAGGCCGTAAATAAAATGAATTTATTCCAAGTTCTGAAATATCCTGTTATTGGTGTTTAAAAGTCCTTATTTTAGATGTAAATATATACATAACCTCACGCCTGCCTCCCCTTGGGGTAGGCAGAGACAAGGGAATACCAATTGCTACGATCCAGACATACCTCTTTCGCTTCCTCCGCGTTCATTATTCGCCATTAACTTTTTCTATTCGGGATCCAACTGGCTAGCGGTCAAGCTTTATACTAAAAGAAATTATACTAAAATTATTAAAAAGAAGTCGTCGTGGTGCCATGGTTACTGTGTGTTGGTATCATACGATATCACAGGTTGAGCTCACGACGACTTTTGTGCTTTGGAGGGCACGTTAAGCAGTCCTTCCCGGGTGCTGTATACTTGTATACAGCAGTCGTTAGGGTTTGTCAGAAGCCATTTCGGTGCCCTGAAAGTTCTGACATCCACCACTCTGCACTGGGCCAGCTTGGATTACGGCCTATATATACCGCCTCGTCATCCAGGGGAGAGACTCATGACCTGCAGTGGGCTCATTACAAAGAGCTGTGTGATGATGATGATGAAAAAGAAGTCATAATTTATTTGGAATAGATCGTAAGATCAAATGGATCTATTGTTTAAGGAATAATGCAATCTTAGGACGATGAGATAAGTAAACAATCAAATTGGCGAACCGCTTCTACTATTCGATAATTTTCTAAACAATAGCTTATTGTCGCGTTCAAATTTATAGTAATATTAGGATATGTTTGTCAATAACAAGTTTTGTGTAATAAACATATTTTCAGAAATAAATCAAGTTTGCTTGTAACTATATCAAATCGATTTACCGAACCATTAATAATAAATTTTCAACCGACTTCCAAAAAAGGAGGAGGTTCTCAATTCGTCTGTATGTTTTTTTTGTGTCTTTGTTACACGATATTTCGGACAATTATGAATCGATTTTGAAAATTTTTCATCCTTATGATAGAGGATACTTCATAGTTGGTCCCATATAAATTTCATCGAAACTTATTAAGGTTATTAATTGATTTCATTGTATTCTTTTATACACTTTATTATCATAATTCCTAAAAATTTATGAGTAAGAAACAATCATTCGTGTATTTTTCGTTTAGGTATCTAAGTACAAAATTTGTTTGTAAAAGATTTGTACGCATTTATTTTTAACTCGACGTTCGGATCAGATACTGCAAAATAAGATAGATAAAGTTGAGATATTGCGAGTGATTGTGTAATTTCATGCCCCAACTGTAGAAAAACGAGTGACTTCAATGATATACCTTCTTTACTTTAGTTCAGTATTTAAAATATTTTTTAACTGCAACTCATATTTTGTATTACACTTTCTCGTTCCTTTGGGATTTTAGGAAGTTCCTTGTGCACCTCTACACCCCCTTAGAACCGTGGGTATGTTCCATATTTCAGTATTCCACGCCCAGTAGTTGCGGCTGTACGTTGTCTGCCAGTAACAGATTAGTTTTATAACGGGAGATCTGGGTTCGAGTCCTAGCCATTTTATTTGTTATTTTTATCTATAAAATTATATTTGAGCAGTATAAAAAATACAAAACCCTTTCAAAAAAACTGCAACACTGCACAAAATGTCTGTTTTTATAGTTTTATTATTGACTAGCCACCGCGCGCGGTTTTACCCGCGTAACTTTTGATCCCGTGGGAATTTCGGGACAAAGCCTATAACCTTCCTCAAGAGTTGGGCTATCAAATGCAAAAAGAATTTTTCAAATCCCACTTGTAGTTTCTGAGATTAGCGCGTTCAAACAAAAAAACAAAGTCTTCAGCTTTATATATTAGTATAGATATTTGACATTATACCTCAGCAATCCATTGACTTTAAAGGCACAACAGTCTCAAGCGACCATTATTCGCATATTCAAATCGTAAAAATTTCAGACAAAACAATATTAATTTGTAGTTTCCTTAACTGAACACGAACGTGCTGTGTAGTATCATTTAGCAGTCGCCAACTTCGATTACTATTGAAATGAGCCAACATCGAGTTGCTCTTATCGTGAGGCAATTACATCGTTACACGTCAGGATGTTAAAATAATGTTCAACGCTGAACTAATATTTGTTTACCTGATTCTTTGATAAAGTGAACACTTTTTAGATCTAAGTAGCTTTTATATGAGTCTGTAGCCAGCTATCTAAAAAATTTGGCTTCGCGTCTTCGCATGCCACGTTCGGGCGCATGAGCGAAGATAGAATCCGAGTAACTGACAGGGTTACAAAACACACATCGTTACATAATGGATTTTTGCCGGTCTTATGCGCCAAAAATGTACCTCTGGAACAATAAGTGCCATGGAAAATGAACAGCATCCTGTGTATGGTGCGAGCAGGACCTACTATCTCTACATGATCCATTGTTGTACCTGCCTCATCATCATGTATATTATATCCAAATAACGAAAAACTAATATGAAAATGCCTGAAAAAGTGCTTTTAATAAAGCAGGAAAAAATGTCTCATAGAGTCGTTCAATGCTCATCCAATTCTATCAGATCGAATTCCGACTGCAGTAGCAAAAAATATTTTACCAAACAGATTGCTGCACAAATATAATAAAGCAATGCGCACTGTCACGCAAGTTTACTTTGTAAAGATAGTCTAATCTTAAATATACTTTA
This sequence comes from Stenoptilia bipunctidactyla, assembly GCA_944452665.1. NCBI lineage: Eukaryota > Metazoa > Arthropoda > Insecta > Lepidoptera > Pterophoridae > Stenoptilia > Stenoptilia bipunctidactyla. The sequence goes on from OX101732.1 coordinate 1,695,085, forward strand.
TATACCGACTTATGTTAAAATATTGCTCAAATGTATTTGTTCATACTAGGGGTCGTTTGGACACATTTAAGTGTAAGGACACATATAACATAAACATTAACTTTTCTTTGGTCACTTTTTCTCCATGTGAAATTCAATAATGCGAAATCGTAGGCTACTCCGTACCAGCAATGGTTTTTAAAAAGAGTTTTTCGCATGGGAAACAGGACAAGCATAGTAATTATTGGCACCGACACCATCTCGGTTAGAGCACCTAATCTAAGAGTAATTTTGAAAATAGGTGACCGTCGATTGTACATTATACAAACCTCATTATCTTCGCGATAAGGGCCAATAGTCTTGCAGTAAAAAAAAAATATATTGATCGATTAAATAATAGTAAAAACTATTTTTTAATCAATCAAAGACGGACAAAACTTGCAAAGCTATACGTTCGCCAAAGGCCAATAATTGAAATGCAGTAAACTGAAATACTCAGTTCATTGCAAGGTCAGGGTATGAGTGTCGGTCACTGACACAAGTCAACGGTAATTAGTGAATGAGGTTTACGAGTACTGAAACTGTTCTAAGCAATAAATATTTATAATTAAACACTTCCACAAGAACAGAGCTTGTGAAATGTCCGAGACACATGCACGTGTTAATATTAAAGCTTTTAAGTAGGTACGTTAGGGTTTCACACCAAAATGGCGCAAAGGTATAAAACGAACTCTTTTAGCATCGCTTTGTCTATACATATATCAAAAGAAATTTAAAAAAAGACACATTTTTGAAATAATTTATATGCTATATAACAATGTATAATAATTTTGTGATTTCTTTTTTTGAATATTTTGATAATTTATAGTGGGTATTTGAATTTTTGTAAATAGTCTTGATATCTATACGAATATTATAAAGCTGAAGAGTTTGTTTGTTTGTTTGTTTGGTTGAACGCGCTAATCTCAGGAATATACTGGTGCGAATAGAAAAATTCTTTCTGTGTTCAATAGTCCATTTATCGAGGAAGGCTTAAGGCTATGATAACATCACGCTGTGACTAATAGGAGACAAGTTACAAAGGAAAACGTTGCAAAAACGGGGAAAATTATTCAATTTTGAGAGCTTCTATTGCGTACACTGCGTAAACGGTTTAAGTTACGCAAAAGTAATATATGACGGAATTGTTCCTCTTTAAAAGTTCTAAAAATAATTCACAACACCACATACCTATCTTTTAAGATTGACTCACAATAACCATTTTTATGGTTATAAATCGCGTTCGAAATTAATGTGCCTATTAATTTGCGATGGAGTTTTGTCAATTAATCATTATCCAATTTGATACGTTATTAATCATAAATATTTGATTGTGAACAAAATTGTTTTTACATCACTTGATTTCAAACAAAATTTTGGGAGATATCATAATTGTAAAAGGGTGCTAAGTAAAAAGACTTGTTTTAAATAGCATTATTCCCCTCTAAAAATCTAAGTTGCCTTCTAAATTACTATGTCAGCCTATTCGTGCCACAAACCACGTCGGGGTTATTTAAAAAAGCTTCATATATTAATAGTTTATGGCGCTTCGCCGGCCGCTGCCGCGGCACCGCTCGCTTCGCTCGCTCGGCTCGCGCACGTATATTAATATATGATAGCTAACTGCTCCTCCTCGCAGCGCTCGTCATCGCACCTAACCGTACCGACTACGTCTTCCGGAACGGGAGGCCTTCCTGTCGCATAATACTTTTCATCGCAATGTTATTGAATATATTACTTAGTATAAATTATTATGGTATAATTATAGTATAAATTGCTTCAAGACACATTTTTCGCAAAAGTTATTGTCTCGTGGCAGTCGTGGCTAAGTTATGAAAATAGAAGCTTGATCACGTGGCCAAAAAAACTATTCTGTGGCTGGACTTATTATTTCTCATTTTAAAATAACTCCGCAATAAAATAGCTTCACTGGCTTTGCTGGCGGGCCACTCGTGCAATAGTTTAATTTCTGCGCAATAGCTTGATTTTTACACAACAATGGTTTTGTCTGGTCCAGCAATTCGTTAAACAGTGCTTCTATCCTTGCATCGTAATTAATTCCAAAAATTAAAAATAGGTACTTTTTTCTTCTTTTGACCTCAATCTCACCTGATGGTGAGTGTAAATGAGGTCGAAGATGACGGCAAACGTGTTTATGATAGATCTGGCTCTTCATAAAATATTGCAGGATGCATCACCGCTGCAGTGGTGATATTTGGCGGCAAATTCCAGGTAGCCGAGACAGTCAGACTACCACCAAGCGAGGCTCACTCGGATTAGTTGCTTTTTACGACAAGCTTATCTAGGGGCGGAAGGGTTATTCTAGGGATAAAATTAGGGGTAGTAACTAAATTGACGTCAAAATCAATTAATGCTGGGTTTCAATATTTTACATGAGTAAAAGCTACGAATGGTAGGCAGGTATAAGAATAGTAAGTAGTAATTTCCATGACAAGACGTTGAATATTGAAACGCTTTATAGGTGTTCCTGGTAGCTAATTCTACTGTTCGTACACTCAACTATCATGCATAACTTCACGCCTGTATCCCTTATGGGATAGGAAGAACACTATGCTATCAAAGCATATGATGTCACGTTTGTTTTGTGACATCAATTGCTTTGTTTGTGCAATTGTGATTGTGCAATTTTGAGGTATTATAATGATGGATATACACGCGGACGAAGTCGCGGGAAGCAGCTAGTTAAATTATGATAAGGTTTCGCTAAAGGTTACATTGGATATGTCTATTCTGTGAATCAGTTTATCTTTGATTTTATTATTCATGAATTTTAATTATAGAGCTTTTAACCAGCTTTTATCGCTTTGAGCAGGTGAAACATTGCACAGACACAGAAACAGCAATAACAATATTTACCGATTTGTATTTTACGAAATTAAAGTCAATCGAAGTCACGAGCTAGTCCTGATATGCATCAGCTATCTATCATTCGATCCGTCATGATATTTCGATTTGTCCACGACTGCAGAAATTACACGCACAATAGACACACGTGATTGTCGTCAGTTGGCAGCCATCTTTAACGCACGACTCTACAAAAATAGCACGTATCTCGGAATTAGCAAATTAACGTATCTTTGTTAATTATTGAACTGGAATGATACAGTAAGAAGGCTTCGTTTGTATGTCCGCATAATGAGATCTCTGTATGACTTGGTAAATTAATATTGTATTTAGTTTTCACGTTTATTTAATATGGACGTTTCTAACGGGATTTCATCGCGCCAATCACGCGAGACCACGGACTCTGTAAAGGCTGTCGAGTTCAATATAAATTCTATATACTCAACAATTAACTTTTTATTTTGTTCATCAAAAAGATGTTTTTTTATTGTTCAAAAAGGGTTGAGATGTTTTTCTATTATACTAGCTCTTCCTAGAACAGTTCTTCCTTGACTTAACATCAAATGAGATGGAGGTATCAGACGCGGGTATAGTTCTCTAGTCAACAAGTATATCTACGATACAACTAATTGGGCATTCGAAAGAACCGAATGGTCTAGAAATAAAAACACAAGTTCACACCTTCACGACCCTTACCAAAAAGAAATAATAATTACAATAGGTCGCCATATAATATAGTCAATAATATTTTGATAGCAGATTAAGAACGATGGGTGGGTCTGAATTTTAATAGATGTTTTTTAAACATTTTTCATAAATTAAAATTTCAAAATTCTTCTCAGTGTTCAAAATTTAAGTTTAATCTGTAGCTTATGCCTACACAGTAAGTAATAAAAACGTTTTCACCTTATTGTTTGTAGTCATAAAATCAAGATTAAACTGAGATTTTACTCACTGAGAAGAATTTTGAAATTTTAATTTATGAAAAATATATTTAAAAAAGAATTTTTTTTTCGAAATTCCAACTCATTCACTTTATTCCACTCATAATTCTTAATCTGCTATTAAAATATAATTCACTATTATAGGCGGACCCTGTATACTTTCTTCATACTTACATAAATACTTCACGCCTGTATCTCTTATGGGGTAGGCAGAACACTAGAGGTTATAAAACCATCCGATGTCACGTTTTACAAATTTGGAGACATCATAAAGGTGGATTGCAGGGGGTAAGCCACAAAAGAACCTCCAGTAAAATCTCTGTCCCTTAACTGACTTTTACAGTATGCCCGGGAAGAGAAGCAGATAGCACATTCTATGTTTTTCTCCAGTTCTATGTTTTATGTCCAGTCCAGCATGGAAGGTGAAATAATAATTTATCAAACAATATCGTTTGACTATTCGTATGTAGAGAAAGACGGCAGGTTACTCAGGTAGTTCGATAGTAAAAGAGTGTTCGTTCATCCTGTTCAGAAACAGCATTACTCCCCAAAATATATTTTACGGACATTGTTAGAATCAACTTAATGCGGAATTATCTAACGCTTGTTAGGACAGAAGCATTTTGAATCTGAAATATTTAAAAAGTGTATGTAACTGTTAGGGGTAAAATCAAAGATAACCAGTACCATCTATCTAAGTATGTAATCTAAGTATATCCAAATATCTGCATACACAGGGTGACTGGTGGGTTAATTTCAAAATTCCAGGACGTGATAGTTTAAGAACATGCATTAAGAGAAAAAATAAATTAAAAAATAAATATTATTTATTTACTGAGTAAACTTCTCCGAAAGTTAAAGAATTCGTTACGCAACGCATGGTTACATTAGCGTAATACAAGAAATACTTAGTGGGTGCGTGTGACGGGCGGGAACACTACTGTGTACGTGTTGACTGAGGCAGCGCGTCGGGAAAAGTGTAGTAAGGTCTCTTTATTTATTTCGTAGGGATTTCTGGTGAAAAATTAAGTACTTACCTACTTTTATTGCATAATTATGGTCAGAATTTAATACAGAGTGCTCTCCTTCAGTATTGCAAATTTGTCACCAGTCACCTCTATACACATCCCTATATAATATCTGTTTACTAAACTGTGATTGCTAAACCTTTTACCATGACTTTTTTCATTATTATCATAGGCCAAACAACAACGATAGTCTAAGTTTCGCATTTATTGGTACTTAGCAATAGAAGGCAAATTAGATTTACAAATACTGTTTATAAAATCATTACAAATACTCCTTGACTGTAGTATTTTTAATGAATGACACATTATTGTGGGAGAGGCTTTTGCCAAGCATTGATTTAATAGTTAGCGTGAAGATAATAATGATAAGACGTTCAAATAGCGCGCAGGAAGTTAAAACGTCATTGCTTTTTACTATTAGAGATAGTAGCGGAGTAAAGATAGAAATTCAGCACACAAGAAAAAAATAAGTGATTATGATATTGTATTTTGCCATGCTGGACTGGGAGCAAAGGAAAAACATAGAATGTGCCAGCTGCTTCTCTTCGCGGGGACAGAAGTTTTATTGGAGGCATTAGGCTGACCCATGACACTGTCTCTTTCTCAACCTTTATAATGCCTCCAAATTTGTCAAACGTGACATCAGATGGTTTTATAACCTCTGGTGTTCTGTGTACCCCATAACAGATAGAGGCGTGAAGTAATGTGTGTTTGGTATTGTATTAGTATCTACGATTATCTGTCGTAGTTTAGGTGAAGTTATTTATTTAGGTAACTCTAGCAGCCGCGCTTGGTTTTTCCCGCAGAACTTTGGATTTCTTTAGATTTTCTTAACGACATATAGCCTACAATCTTCCTCAAGAGCTGGGCTATAAAATGCTAAATAATTTTTCAAATCTGACTTAGAGTTTTTGAGATTACCGAAGAGAATAGAATAGCGACTATCGTAAATATCACCAAATGGCGAGCGTTCACGGCCTGCACCCAGCTCTGCCGCGCCCGTCGCCGTTTCAGTGTTTATTGGCTTTACTCACACGCCTTTCATTCGAGCAGATTGTCTTAAAATTTTTACGAGTATCCCAGAACGGGAACCTTGCACGAAGTTTTATTTTCTTTGTATTTTAATCGGTGCCTTTTATTGTTGGTTAAAGATGTGGTTTGACCTATATCTCATGGGATAGTAATTAATGATGAAGTTTTTTCCGTGATAATTCATTTAATTTGTAGATTTTTATAACAAGTAAGCCGATAAATGACGGGTCGAAAGACTTATTAAAAGGGCAATGCCTGTTGTTCCTCTAATTTCACTAGCCAATTTTTTCCTCCGTGTGGAAAACATCTACTACGCTTAAATAAAGTTAACATGGTAGTAGCTTATTCATGCTGAAAGAATGAAATAAATAACTCAAAAATAATTAATACAGCAGTGCGATCACAGAACTTTATCGAATCGTTTGTTAACGAATGCTCGTATAGTATAGAGACGGTTTTTAAGAAAAAAATTAATTCTATCCATTGCCGCATGGCCAGCTTAAATAAATGTGTGCCTTGTTAATTTTGAATGCTTGTAAATATCTTGTACTCATAAATATCTGTAAAATAAAAAATTACAATGTTACTCAAAACTTGCAACCGACTCCATACTATACGAGCATTCGTAGACATTCGTTAATATACGATTCGATAAAGTTCTGTGATCGCACTGCAGGTAAGGTAGTTTTTGAGTTTATTCAATGCTTATAAAAAATAAAAAAGTATTTGTACTTAAACTCTTAATCGTGAAAACTGAACTCTTGTAATAATAAAAAAATATTTAAGCGAAAAGATATTTGCTACTGATCATTAGCCTGCTCCAAGGATCTTTACGAAGATTTGAGAGATTAGGTATTCATAGTATCTAATGCATAAATAAACATCATTCACGGTCAAAAGGTCAAGAATCCAATTAAAGAATTCGTTGTTATGGACAGCTTCCGTAGTGTCGCTATGTGGTAAGTCTTCGTTGGTATCAGACAGATCTGAGGTTCCATTCTCGGTTTAGGACACTAAACAAAAACTACATTTCTGTATGACGACCGGCTGGTGTAGCGGTAACATACATTGCCTTCTATGCCAGAGGTCCTAAGTTCGAATCCCGACGGCGGCGGATATTTGTGTGATGAACACAGATATTAGTCGTCAAGTCATGGATGTTTATACGTTTATTAAAGTTTATTCTAATAAAAAATATGGATTTATTCAATATATATGTTTATATATTTCTTAAGTATATCAGTTATCTAGTATCCATAACACAAGTTCTTTAAGAAACTTAATTTGGGCTAGATAATGTGTGAGCGTCAGAAATATTTATTTAATTATTATTTATTTGTATCAGTATCCTTTATAGTCGAAATACCAAAGTGTAAACAAAAACAATAACAGACTGTAAAAAGTGCCTCAAGTGTAATTAAAAACCGAATCGTGACACAATGAAGGCGGCGCGGCGGTGTAAACGCCTCGAAACTGTTCTTTGCAAATAAAATATAAAGTACCTATTCGGTAGCTAAACTTGGTAGGAAGTAGTAGTGATTTGTTGCATTTACGAATTTCATCGTGAGCAATATAATTTTTGTTTTAAGTTTTAAATTAAAAATTAATTAATTGCTCAAAAGTTACATTTCAGTTTTCATTTCAGGGTTTTGGTTGCATATTTTATTGTCAAAACAGCATGCATTTTATCCTTTCACTTTTTAAGCTATTGCATAGCTTCTATCGCGGGCTTTGAGCGTGGGAACCGAACCCAGAAATTCCGTAACGAAAAAAACCTAACACTCCAACCGGCACAGCGGTGATACTTTGATTTCATAACTTTACATGCGGGCTTTAATAAACAATCAGCGTCATCTACTAGGAACTTGTGGAACTTCATATTAGATCAAACATTACTGCATTAATAAAATAAATAAATAATTATAATTGCATAAGTTGATAAAAAATGCTATGCAATAGCTTTACCGCGGCAGTCTCCGAGTGCCACACGTCTTTTTTTTTAATGTAGGTTCTTATTTATTATTCGTTTATAATATAATAACTATCACTGGATGTTCACCAGAATTCCTCTTTGTTTTGCTGCGTGATCTCCATGATACAAGCTTTACCTTTTTTGCTCAATTCTCAATTAATTGAAAATTTGCTCAATTGCTCAATTAATAAAAGGAGCATTTATATTTGAAGTTTCTGGTTCGTTTCGTTATTCATTAATAACTTTTAAGTGACGAAGCACAAAATGTGTGTGCTTGCAACAGTGCCGAAATATCGATTACCTACTGAAAATAATACATGTCATGTTAATTTATATGATATTGAATAATAGTTTAGACGCACATTTTTTTATTTAGGTACCTACTAGCGCTCTCTCCTAATATTTTTTAATGGGACATATAATCTGCAGTATTCAAAAGGTGCATTTCCTTTTATCTTGCCAGAGTAAAAATTGATCAATCGTGGATTTTTAGTAGTCTCTTTCTTATTTTTGTAGGCACCTCAATGGGTGTGGCACCGACTGCAAACATCTGCTATGCGCGGCATTTATTAAAAAAAAAAAGACAAATCTGCGGTGCGAGCACAGAACTTTGTCGACTCGTATATTTACGAATGTTTGTGTAGTATGGAGTCTGTTGCAAGTTTTTAGTAACGACTTATTTTTTTTAGTACAGTTATTAAAGAGTACAACATGTTTACAGACATTCAAAATTAACAAGGCACACATTTATTTAAGCTGGCCGTGCGGCAATGGATAGATTTCAATTATTGCTTACAAACCGTCTCCATACTATACGAACATTCGTAAACATACGAGTCGATAAAGTTTTGTGCTCGCACTGCTGATCAGTTTGGGTCTTTAAATTAAAAATCTTTAATATTCGTTATCTTTAAAATATTTCGATACAAATTTTAGTCATTCTATTATTACCAAACAAGTAGGGCTTGGTCGCAACAGTCATAGAACAATACATTCTACCTACTTGTAAATGTCAAGATGACAAACCTTTCTTGAATTTATCTGCGCGCGTCGTCGGCGCAGGTTGCGCGGGATTGTACAATCTAGAGATATCGAAAGTAGGCACACTGTTTAAGCACTGTACGTACAAGGTGATTTTCATCCGATTTCCAAAAAAGGAGGAGGTTCTCAATTCGTCTGTATGTTTTTTTTGTATCTTTGTTACACGATCATTCGGTCAATTATGGATCGATTTGAAAAATTCTTGTTTCATACCTATGATAAAGGATACTTCATAGTTGATACCATATAAATTTCATCGAAATCGGTTGAGCACTTGATTGAAAATTTTAAAGTTTTGAAAAAATATGTTTGAGTTCGGAGTATGTTTTCGTGGATGACATCATAACTCAGCCAAAGTTTTGACGTGAAGTCGGTTTTTTTAGTGCTCTGCATTCGTTGATTGTTTTATTCGAATAATTTCTAAACCATCAGATCGCTTGCGTAGAAGTATCTATTTATGGTTTCTAATATACATTTGCCATTTTTCTTTATCACTGTTAAAGTTAATGATAACATTCAAAGGATACAAGTTCAAGGGTTTTACACCGTAATACCAACGCTTACTGAATTAAGAATTAATTTATCATTCCTGATGAACAAATAAAACGATCGATTGAGTATCTTGATTAAAAGAATTGGATTAAAACCAAAACCAAAATCATGTAAATAAAATTAATCCATATGGTCAAGTTTTATCCGTTTTATCTTATCTATTTCTATGTAATTGCTTTATATCTTTACTTCGGCAACTTAACACGAGCTATTTTATTTACAAAAACAAAAGTATCTATGGCTAGTTCAGTTTTAAAACAATCTACTAAAATTATCGATTTGGTTAATATCATCAGGTAACAGGAAGTACTTACCATCTTACATAAAATTTGTAACTTATTCTTTGTGACATACTTAATTTGTTTAGATTTGCGGTTAGCATACTGAGAAAACCAATAGATATGCACAAAATAAAATAAAATGTTAAATTAACATATTTAAAAAAAATTGGTATTCAAAAAGTTTTTTGATTTAAACCAAGGTTTACAAACTGTAATTCTATAATTAAAATTTGAATCAAGAATATCATCAATTAACAACAATATAGGCACCTATTTAAAAACTCTAGATACATTTTCAAAGTCAAAGTCAAAATTCATGGCCATTGGTGGGCTGTTTCTTTGCCCAGAGAGAGTTCAATGGGAAAACTTTGAAAAAAGTGACATAAAGTTTAAAGAACTCTTCTTCTAAGATGTGATGTCATTGGTTTATTGTAAAGTTATTCTATTTCTGTTAAGTTTTCTCTATCAAAAAGCCAGCAGCAATCTTACAATAATTCCTTTCAGTAGATATCCACACAAATATTTTTATATCTTATCTTGAAAAATATACTTGACAGTTTAGAGTTTGCAGTTCTATGATTCACTCAAGTGATGTTTTTGCAACATCACATTTATGAAGACTTACTGAGTCACAAATATCTTGTTTAAATAAAGTAATCTAATCACGAAACGTCGAGTTTACCTGTAAACTATAATTTAAACTCGACAGAATCCTAATAATAAAATTAATAGTGAAAACTTCAGGTCATGCTTTTGTCATATCTGTCAATTATTTTCTGCAATTGATGTCACTATCACGATATAAGTCTTTCTGCCAGGTGATCATAATAAGGTTTAGGCCAAAAACTTCCAAGCTGAAGCATTGCTGGTTGGTAGATGTCAGAATTTTCTGGAGGCCGCGCCGCCGCTCCGCTTCAGCTTTTGACTAATCCTTACGACAGCTGCTGGTACTGCTTAACATGTCCGCCGAGCTCGGAGCCATCATAATATTTTTTTGCACAGGAGTCACTGCGAAATAAAGACTTCTTTATACCAGGTAAAAAAAAAAATTGTGGAAATACAATTATCATGTAGAGTTTGAAATAAAATGACAAAATATCATTATCGTATATCAGAATCAGAATCGGAATAAATTTATTGACAACTACAACAAACACGAACACAAAGCAAATACAAGAAACACAAAATAGAACAATAATAATAACAGATTTAGTATGTTTGCTGTAGCAGTGCAAAAGGCCATAGCTCAGCGACATTATTGTTCAATGAACAAAACGCTGATTTTCAGATAAAGCCTAAGAGGGTTAGGTATCCACTGCAGATTACACTAACATTAAATTATAAATTATATGTCGATAGAGCCCTTCTATTACTGCTTTATATCTGATTTAAAATCGATTTAACATTTTCTTATTTCAGGATACGGTTGTTATACTGTGTTATATTTAATTGGCTACTCGCAATCAAGTAATAATAAAATAATTTAAAAATAAAATCGTTTATTTCAGACAATTACAGCCCATACACAGTGGCTCAAGTATAATACTAATTTATCCTTAACGCCCTAGACGATTTTTGGCTTTATACTTACAAAATTCAAAACCTCGTTGTGATCCAACTGTAGAATTTTATTTTAGCCTATAGCTAGGTAACCCTGGGGCCTAAAGCAGTCTTAGTAGCTAGACAGTATTCATATGATAAAAGATACAATCATGTTTTATTGGGAAATTTGATTGTGACAAACGTACTTTATCGTTATGAGATCATAGATGTTACAAATTTAGATATGATGATTATTTATCAGAAATTTAGGTTGGAAACTATTCTAGTACGAAGATAATAGTTTATGATCCTATAAATTAAAAATGTTTGCAGCTAAATAATGACATTTGAAAGGGATAAAAATAATACTATTTGTCTAAGCTCCGAACTTGAAAAGATCTTAACCGGGCTGATAATAGAATGAAACTTATTATTAACAAAATAAGTATATTAGGAGTTATGTTATGAGGAATCCTCAAAGAATCAGGGAATTATATTATTTCAAGTTCTGAAAAATCTATCGGGAACCCTGTTTTAATAAGTTGTCAGTATTTGGACTATAACCCCATTCTTTTTGTAACCTGCGTATTGTCAACTGACATAATTTGAGTTAAAGATCAATTATGATTAAAGTCTTGTCCTTAATTTGCCAAAACCAGTTATTGTCACGTATAATAATATATGCAGAACTCATTGTAAGTAGTAAGTACACACGACTACCTGTCTCCGAATTACAATACTTACTTATTATCTGTATTGTAACATTGTTCAGCTGGAAAAGCAATTAATTATTGTTTAAGAAAATTGTATTATCTGTGATGTCCTAAAACCTTTATTGTTTTTTAAAAAATAAGTAGGTATTTAATTCGAAACTAGTTTGGATGTTTGCGCTGACCTTAACGTGCAATTGTTAAACTTATTATTTTTGATTGACGATTACCTCTTCTTTATAATCATTGCTTATACAGGGTGTCCCAAAACTCGACGTCAACCCGGAACCGGGTGACAAGGCAAGTCATGCTGGTTATCAGAAAAATGTTTAAAAAAATCTAAGTCACGTGTTCTCAAAATTATTGGCATTTTAAAAAAACACGCAAAATTTCACACCCTGTGACAGTGTTTTTGCTGCTGTTGCCACAAATGTTCACTTTTGGAAACTTTTTTTTTTTATATGTTACCCTGAATAATGCTTCTCTAAACTGTTATCAACATTTCAAATCCAGCTCCTCGAGCTTGCATAAAAATAGGACTTATTTCCAAGAAAAAAATAAAAAATTAAAAATGGCCTAGTTTTAACTTTCTGCATTGAAAAAAAATTGTACTACGCGAGTTTGGCAAGTTGCGTCAAAAGTTGGCGCATTTAGTAAGGATTCCAAAATGGTATGACACTTGGCAAATTGTAGCTGCTATCATGAACAAAAAAAAATATTTCCATGAAAACCCATTTTTAACTTTTTTTCTTACTTGGTCAAAATTGCAAAGCTTATCGTTGGTTACATTGGAGCCGATTCCAATGTACACACTGATTAAATTTAACTGAATTGGACCCATTCACATATACATGCACACTTCCACACAACCACTACACATAATTTTTTTTTCTCCTTTTAATAGTTTTATTCACTTTTGATCCTTTATAATTATTATATTTTTTTTTTGTATACCTTTGATTGTAAAGTTAACAAATCCAACAATTACATCTGTTAATAATGCATAGGAAGAGCGAGGCATTCCCAACACAAGTATCTTAAGATTACTTTCTGGGAAGCCCCGGCAACTGATTTGTAAATGATTTACTGAAATAAACTATTTTTTTTTTTTTTTTAGATTTTATAATATGATATTTTAGGTTAATATTGTAAAAATGAACAGATTATGAAAATAAATAAAAAAAGACGAATGAAACGAACCCAAACTCGATGGGGTTGCGTCGTTTAATTACGGAGTTACTATGGCAACTTTCCACCTCCATCATCGGATCGGATATATGTCATAATCATATTGTATTGTCATGCATTTTATACATGCCTGCCAAATTTTTGCTCTATCGGAAACCTGGAAGTGGATCAAATTTAACTTGTAAGATTTAATTACAGACAAAGGACGGGTGAAGCTTAATAAAGGCTTTAAAAATAGTCTGTCCAGGTTTAATTCTTTGGCAACCCATTCTTAACATATTTCCTAATATACCTATTTATTTTTTTATATAATAAGTTTCTTTCTATTATCAGCCCGGTTAAGATCTTTTCAAGTTCGGAGCTTAGACAAATAGTATTATTTTTATCTCTTTCAAATGTCATTATTTAGCTGCAAACATTTTTAATTTATAGGGCGTGGAGTTTATAGGTTATGGATGGATGGATGGTGTTAAAAACTTTTTGTTCCCAAAATTTATATACCTACATACAACTAAACGGGAGCCGGAACTTGCTCTTTTCCAACTTATTTAACTAAACGGATACCTTGCGTGTCAGACAACGGATGTTCATTTGTCATTACAGTTTTTACCATCAGCCTACATCTAATTAATACATCATCAGTTACGCTCATACCGACACGCGATGGCGATTGTCTCGGCATTTCATACACTAGAAAGATTTCCCTTTTCTTTGTCATGGAGGAAGAAAATAGAGCGCTGATTAAGTTAATAATATGTACTTTATTTAATTAACTAAGTTTTTTTGTAATTATTCTGTATTAAAAAATATAGGAGGTGTTTTTTCAAAATAAAACTAGTTTTATGAACTAGGTTTGCGTAGTTTTGATCCCGTTGGAATATAAAGGCTTTTATTTCCGAAGACTTTGTACTATCAAACACAAAAAAAATATTCCAGAGATAAGTACGTTCATAATAATTAACGAACGCTGAGCATTAAAAAACAGACTTCGCGTCAGAACTTCGGCTGAAGTAAAAGCTCGTCCAGGTATACAATCTCCGAATTCACACATACTTGAAAACATTTTTGAAGTTCTCAATCGATTTCGATGAAATTTATATAAAACTAAATGGAAAGTATTCTCTATCATATGAAACAAGAACCATCAAAATCGGTTCACCCAGTCAAAAGTTATGCGGTAACAAACACAAAAAAAACATACAGGCGAATTGAGTACCTCCTCCTTTTTTTGAAGTCGGTTGAAAATAAACTCTTCAGCTTCATAAGTATAAAAGATGTGAAATGTGACGTTTTTGTCTCTTAGCAGACACTGCGGTCACGAGCGACTGAACATTAAAGCAATAAATTAACTAAGAATTTTATCCGCTGTCTTGTGTCTAGTTACATTACAAGATTAGGAGATCAGGAAAATCAGGTGTTTAAGTATTTGTTTATATCGAACAATATTAATTAAGGACTTTCAAACCACTTTGACAGGATATCATTATTATTGTTAGTGGCTTTGTGGCGCGAATATTACGTAGGCAGTCTTCTTGGCAAGAGGTCCTATGATTGATTTTTAGTATATAATTGTTTGAAAATTTCACTCATGTGAGGTTGTATAATAAGATACGCAGAATAAGATATCCTCGTTTCTGCTATGAATTATCCATAATCCTTAGTTCACACCGAATATTCTGAATATGGTTGGTCATATTCAGGGTTTCTCTGCCCAGCCTTCTTATAGGATCTGCCGCCATATTTCTCCGGAAATGCTTTGATCAGGCAACGACTCATAAAGAGCCAGTTCCTTTCTCAACTCATGTTCTTTTCACTAAGCATCAGGTGAGGTTGAGTTACCAAACATGGGTTTGGTAAGCCTTAAAAACTCAAACTCATTAAATCCTTTGTGGCTACATAGTAGGTCAGTTTTGGAATTTAGTTAATGATTGTTATGTCTATCAAATGTTTTAGGGAATCCCAAATGACACTCATGCTTATCGTAATTGCAGATTAAAGCCTATGTCAACATTAACGCATAGCACACAAAAGATACACATAAACACGTTCCTTATATAACACGGCATTTTATATCTCTTATTTCAATTTTAAAATAAGATACTAACAAAGGAAACGATTTGTACCATTTTAAGTATTTCGCATTACATTTTATAGTAGATGACGAACCAGGTGGCGTCAGGCTATATAAACTTGATAAGACAGACAAACATAAAGAATATAATACTCCAGGTACTTTTAAAGCTTGTTTACGTATATGGATTCGTTATAAAATAAATAAATAAATAATAGATGGACGTGTATTTACACGGCGCCATTTAGTCCTAAAGTAGGCTCATGTTAGCTTCCTGACAGCTTGTGTTATACGATATACTTACTACACAACGCATATTTATTATGCATATACAGAATTAATTTTAATTAGCGCATCATTAAAATTGTAGTTTTCCCATACAAAAAATATTTTTAGCCATTTACTCTGAGCGTACAGTATGTCACGCACCTTGCGCAGCAAAATATCGCTTCATAATAATAATAGATACTTCTTACAAAATGTAAGGAGCAAACATTTTTTTTGTGTCATTTATCAAGACATTTAAAAAGTCGTACAACAAATGTTGTTGGGATTGATGTGGAGAGGGCACCCGCAAGAGGTGATGAGTTAATTAAAATTGATCCCGTATAATCCTGGCTTACTATATGTTAAAAAATTAACACCATCCACGGACAAGATGCCCCATATACAAAATTAAATGAGAATATTTAATATTTATGTCACTTTTGACACAGGGCCTTATGATCTAAGAAACTGACTGGTTGATTGAGGCTAAAATCAAACTTTTAAAGGCATTTTCTTTAACCTTTTTGTGTGGCAGGTTACTTAGGCGCGCAAATAGCTTTTAGGGTGTAATAAGCAATTTATCGTAACGTTTCTACACTACCATGTTATAATACACAAATAGTATATTATGTAACAAGTGAGCTAAGTTGCTAATTACAGTCGAGGCTGTGATTTGAGCCCGAGCCGCAGGCGAGGGCTTAATACTGAGCCGAGACTGTAATTAGCAACGCTCACGAGTTACATACGACGTTTTTCAACACACTTGTGAGTAAAAGACAGACATACCTACGTGGTCATAAAATTTATTTGAAGCAGCTGTTAGCTGCTGCGCGTCAGTGACCCTGTCCCATTACACGTACACACGCTATTGTTGCTTGGAGGCGCTGTGCCGCTGCTGCTGCACGCGCGCCGCCTGTCCGCGCGCCGCCTGCCCGCTGTGCCTGCTGTGCCGCCTGTCCGCACGCCGCGCCGCCTGGACGCGCGCGCTCATATATTTAATGTATAACCCGGATCAATAAAATATGCTCTGTTTACTCGCATGTAATTTATGCACTAGGGTATAATATATTATGCACGCGTGACTTATAGCCCAGTTTATAGTTCTAAATTCAATACAATAAGGCTCACTTTACGAGCAAGTGTGTTGAAAAAGAACATATAGCAGGTTGCAGTTTGGTACCAACAGTTTAATAAGGCAATTTACTAATAAGCGAGATATACTTTTGTATGTAACTTTGTATGACTTTGTTGGTTCTATAATTCTCTTAACATCCATCACAAACTTTCATGTTCATAATATTATTAGGAAGTAACTTGTAAGTCATGTAGATATGTCAACTTAAGCGCGACGTTGCATTTCTTCCAGAGCAACGTATATTATGCTGAGTTAAATGCATAATAGCACAACATAATAACTGTTATCTCAACAATGTAACTTTATTTGTTATTAACCATGACCTTTATCTTTAAATAAAATCACGCAATAACGTTTAAAAAAATGCCTCGAATGATGCTAAATACTCGTACGCAATCTCGGAATCTGTTTAATATGAAATCGACAGTAAATCCCATGGAGTTGTTCGCGACCAAGCTGTTATCATGTTTACGGCGGGCGATAACTCGCGCTTTTATAGTTTCATTAAAACACAAGTGATTTACAACTGAAAACTGTATTGACCTCGTTGAAACGATCCGATGTTCATTTGTTATTAAACTATTTGTTGGAACTGGAAAAGATCTAAAAATGTGATGCGCCGTCTTTTTTTCTGTGCGTTGTGAAGCCAACAACGATGCGTTTTTGTTTTTTTTTTGTGTGAAACATCGGTGCGGTTTTTGTTATAACATCAAAACAATCTTAATAATAATATAGTTTTATTTCAGACCATTATATTAACCATTATATTACCATTATATTATATTTATACCATTAATATGCATCATAAACACAATGAACATCTGAATTGTGACTTGGGTAGATAGAGAGAAAAAAAGCCTGCGGTAAAAACTGGGTAGGTACATTTTATCACAAGTGTTCATTACATAAATTAGTATGTACCTAGTTTTGAACTCGTATAAATCATGAAAAATTTAAGCCTTCGTGTTAATGTTATTCTGATACGCAGTGACGTGCTAAATATGTACGCAACATTATAAAGACACGGTGAATTTAATGGGGAGTTTTCTGACAGCTCATATAAATTAGTTCAAAAAACCTCTATAGATGGCACTTTTAAAAAGCCGAAGGCGTTAAGTCTTTATACTATAATTTAGGTAAGTGGTATCGTTCATCTATTGTTATTTATAAGTTCGATTTCTGACGCAGACGTCAATTAATTATGTTACTTTTAAAAAAGCAGCGTGGAATAAATGTCTATATGACAGACAAGACTTCGCCTTTTGTAAAGCGCCATCTATCGAAGCCTTTTGTACCATTTTTGTACCGTTTCGTTTTTTTAATGAGCTGTCAGACAACCTCTCATTCATATGGGATCGTGTAAGATCTAACTAAAGGATAATCTTTAATTTCATAGAGCAACCTATTGCCACATAATGTTTGTAATTAGTTTTCTCAGAGATTGAATTGACTTCGAAATTTTACTATTTATACATACATACATAACTTCACGTTGTATCCCTAATGGGGTAGGCAGAACACGAGAGGCTATAAAAACCATCTGATGTCACGTTTGATAAATTTGGAGGTATTATTATAATAGATAGAGACTATAACAGTGACAGGGGGTCTGCCTGTCGCCCGCAAAATCGCCAATAAAACCTCCGTCCCTTAACTGACTTTTACAGTTTACCCGAGAAGAGAAGCAGCTGGCACATTCTATGTTTTTCTTTCGCTCCAAGTCCAGTATTGAAGCATACTACACTATTTAAAGCTACCTAGGTATCCTGACGTTTGGTATTGTGTTGGTACTTTTACAGCCTATATCCCTTCCAACACTAATATAATTCACGCACTACATACAGAATTGACCAAAAGATAGACAAACAATAAAATAGCATCACTTCCTTTCGGATTAGGTAATAAATGTAAAAGCTAATTTAATTTAGTTAATGTGTTCTCTAATGTATGTTTATGTTAATTTTATACATAATTGTTTTTATTTCCATAAAACATTTGTATTTGTAAAAATGGAAGTTTCATATTAAGGCTGAATCTATCTTCTTCCTTGAATACTCAAACGCCTCGCATAAGTTGTCTTTTACGTCAGCAAAAAGAAATAAAAAGGACAAGAAAACAAGATAATTTGGCAATAAGTAGTAATAGAGTCTTCCACTCTATAAACAAGTCGTAAGAGGCTATCGAATTGTGTTATGGCAAATAATTCATCAGAGCGCCTATCTTCGCAACGACGCGACGGCGGGACACTCCCGACTTTAATATGGATATTGCTGGGCGTTATTATACATCTTATTAAGTAGACCACAACTTCTAAAATGGCACATAAAGCTTCGAATGAATTATTGATCAATTAACGCAATGAAATGGTTAAAAAGGGCTTTCATTTAATAAAACATCGAAAATTTCAATAATAGTGAAAATTAAACATACATACACATACATACATAACTTCACGCCTGTATCCCTTATGGGGTAAGCAAAACACCAAAGGCTATAAGACCATATGATGTCACGTTTGACAAATGAGGTATTATAATAATGGAGAGAGCCTATTGCAGTGACAGAGGGTCAGCCTATCGCCCACAAAAATGTCAATAAAACCTCTGTACCCTAACTGACTTTTACAGTATGCCCGGGAAGAGAAGCAGCTGGTACATTCTATGTTTTTATTTCGTTCCCAGTCCAGAATGGAAGCAAAATTGCTTATATTGAAAATTAAACAATGATTATTATTACGGGTTGTTTACGTATCGTAGACACCAATTGCTTGCACACAGATTTTGTAGGAAAATATAAATATACCTACCTTTTTTATCAACAAGTATTTCTGATAAAATCTATTTCTTAAATCGAAAATTCTAATATACAAAACTAGCCGTACTATTCAGCTCCGCTCGGGTGCAGTTTGGTTTTCAGTCGTCTATAAATAAATAATAAATAAATTCATTTATTTCAGGAAATATTTACAATGAGATCTTAACAATTGAAAACAGAGGCCCATATAATAAATACCTTACAGTCTAACATACATATAAAATAAACAGATACATACCTTAAACTAGAACATATAAAAATACTTAAAACTACACTTGAGACTGTTGTAATTTCCAAATTGATATTTTTACTTATTTTGTACATAAAAGCCGCGATAATTCAGCTCTTAGATACTGTATCGTGATGTTTAATAGCCTATAGTGACAACTACTCCTATCCTGGTGAAAATCTGATACTTAGAGCGGTTACGCACTTCATCCGATTCTTATCCTTCGAATATCCGAGAAATGTCGGTCCGGCGGGGTAGCCGTAGAACTGTTTCTATGGTAGCGTACGCACTACATCCTTCGTCCATCATTTATAGATTTTCATTTTCTCGGAATCGGATCGAAAATTCAAAATTCAAAAAGTTTTATTCATCTTAGGAATTTCACAAAACACTTGATGAAGTCAGTCATCACATACTTCGGCTTTAACTAGTTGTTGATAGTTGTTAAATAAGATATTACAGTAGACCAAGAGACAAAAAAAGCCGGCGGAAAAAAACTCTTGGCACTCTTTTTCAGTCAGAATTATCAAATTAATACAAATAGGTATAGTACAAATTGACCGTGACATGAAAAAAACAAACACAAGACAGCTAATTGTGAGAGCCAATGTCATGCCACAACCAAATTGCTTACATAGGAGATGCAATGAGCTATGCATGCACAATACGAACATGACATACTGGGACCAGAGTATTTGAACAAGAATGGAATAAAATAGTCATAGTATCATTAGCAAAACGACCTGGCACCGCTAGCAGCACCCGTTCACGAGTTAACGCAAGCACCAGCCATCACCCTCCTCAACCATATTTTAGGGAAGAGGGTGACCCGATACCCGACGCTACCACTAGCCATGCCGCCTGAGGGAGCATGACGTTCTTGCTGATGTCTTGACAAGAAAGTAAGTGAGTGGGACAGTCACCAGCATGTCATATATATACCGCACAGCCAAGCCGTAAACAAAATTATTAAGTAATTGGAAACTTTTAGAAATATCCTGTTGTGCTTAATCCTATGCCTTTTTATCATCTAAGTAATCTTTAGTTTAATAATAAGCTTTTCGAGATAGAGTGTTTTTAATGATTGATTTAAATTTATTGAATAGCAGGGATTGAATTGACTTCGGAATTCTGTTATATATACGTATTGACATTCCAATAAATGATTTGCTGCTTTTAGCCAGCCTTAATTTAGGAAACGTTAACTTATGGTCGTTTCTAGTCCTTACAGAGTAATTTGTATCATGATTATCTTTCCTAGTTTTAAATTTATTACTATTCTTATAAATATACATAATGTTTTCATAAATATGGTGCCTAAAATCTGTCCCAAAAATTATGCCCAACTTACAAACTGACAAACGTTTCTTTTTCTAAGATGTAGAGATAGAAACCTTCGTGTTGATTTTCATGCTCATTGCATAGTATTTTTATAAAAATAAGATAGTAGAATAAGATTGTAAATGCTCCAAATTCTTAAAAAAACCCACTCTTACCCATATCATTGCACTGCGTCACATACTTACCAAAAATTCTATAAGATCAGTTCACTATCTCTGAAAAATATCGATAAAAAGATACAAATCATTCAGATTTCGTCACCAGTCACGAGCCGGAACTCTGGTATTGCCATTTTTTTCTGTGAAGTTCCGTAGACTACGTTTTAATTGTATTTAAAAAAGAAGTGACGTAGTTAGCGAAACGGGAAGTAGAACGTCGTAAAAAAGGGAAATGGTGAATTAAATCCTTATCATTTGTATCTTTTGCTTCATGAAATTTACGAAGCAGTGCTATCTATTCTTGTTACTATAGCCATTATTAAGTAAAGAACATGTTTGTAATACCTATTTGAAAGTTAATTAAAACATTCATGACTATGAAGAAAGTGGTGCGGTTGGGGGAGACAGCGTTGAGAAAAAAAGTGGTTACGCTTCATTAGATCCGTTGAGTGCATAGTGTTCGATATTTGAAATTCCTTTAATAATACTTAGTGTGTTACCAAATTAATCGATCGTCCGTCGGTCTATGGCAGAATGGAACAGTCGATGTCGATTGATAAATAAAACTACTTTTTAACCGGATTAATCGCGTATAATTTATATTTTACATTTTGACTCGACGTTTCGGCGTCTTTGCAGACCCCGTAGTCACGAGCGACTGAGGTCTCTGTCAGGCGTCAGATTGATAGTGGTAAAAGTTATACATCATCTCCATCTATTTCTCAGTCTTCGAGCGTAGCGTTCAGGGTTAACACAAAATGAGCTGACAGTGTCTTGAGTTTCAGGTCGTGCTGTTTGTTGGATGTTTGATTTAATATCTTTGAGAATAGGGTCCCATGCTGGTGATAGTTTCCAACCATCTTCTCTGTTGAAATTAGGGTGTTTTTTAATTTCAATGGTTTCTCTGATCATCCTAGGTATGTAATGTTTCTGCCTAGATAGAACTTTCACAGAGTCAAACCTTAAATAGTGGTTGGGCTTGTCTATGGAATGCTCACAAACTGCAGACTTGGTTACCTGTTTTTAATGTCAGCTATGTGTTCTTTAACGCGCGGGTTGGTAATTCTTATTATTTTAGCCATAGGTATAATAATAAGAATTACCAACCCCATATTCTGTGTTGTTAGGTAGCACAGTATCTAGTAGAAGTCGGATACAACCAATCTTAATTTTATAATCAAATACTTATTTTATGTAAACTTTTATGTAACTATAGGGTTGAAAGTTACAGCCTCGTTTCATCATACTCTTAGTTACCAATAAACGGTGCCCACAACAGTTATCAATAGCGATATGTTTCTTGAAATAGTAACTCATAAGTTTGGTACCTACATATACGTTTCCTTAGCGATATTGCCCTTTCAGTATGGAGCTAAACTAATATCGCATCTGTACATTTAAGTACTAATAAATACCATAATATTGACTAAAGTATTGCCATTAATAATTAAAATAAATTCAATACACTTTTTACGAGTTATATAACGCGTGTATTTTCCTATTGTATCTACATTTTAACTCAACGTTTCGGCGTCTTTGCAGACCCCGTGGTCACGAGCGGCAAGTCGTTATATGTAAGTATAAGAGAGTCGCTATAAATCCGGCTAAAAGTATTCTATTTAATAAATAACATTATTTTAAGTTTTGACTTACGCCCCTAAAGAAAGTCCTTCGACATGGCAAAAACTGTGATCAGACTTTTATTTAATAAGATGTTTTAAAATAAGTAATCATACACAGTTTTGCTTTACAATATCTTTAACATTACACAAACATAACTAAAATACACGTAATCATAAGCAAACTATAAAATTCCTTATCTAGTTTCGCTGAACCATCACCGCTAATTCACGTACAAACGAAATAATAAACGTAACATTATGACGTAGGTGCAGTGATGTCACAGATTATTGGTACGTTTCTTGCGAACGCAGCAATATTACGGACGTGATTAAATAAATGAACTGAATATGGAATTTCTCCGTCAATCTATTTAAAAATAGCGGCCACGTGCTGTTTTAATCATGTTGCTTATGATCTTGCTGACATATTTTCATGAAATGTTATCTTCCTCTTACTCAGATGTTTGCCGTCGTCAATACTCTTTGAAACAGGACTACGAGTCTTTCCTCTAGGTGACGAGGAAGTTTAGCCCGAAACAGGACTACGAGTCTTTCCTCTAGGTGACGAGGAAATTTAGGCCGAAACAGGACTACGAGTCTTTCCTCTAGGTGACGAGGAAGTTTAGGCCGTAAGCCACCAAATTAGCCCAGTGCTGGTTGGTGGAAATCAGAATTCATTAATTAAGGGGTATTGTAACTAAATCTAACGACTATTGTATACAAGCATACAGCATCCGGGATCGAAAACTTCTTCCAGAAGATTGATGATTGTCTATTTAATAAGTTCTTATACGAGGTTTTCTTCGTTTTTTAATTAGATCCATACACAACTAGTCTACCTAATCCACCTAATACTTGGCGAGTTTTTGCGAGTTATACTTAAACGCTCTGCTATACTTAAACTATTACTCAGTTAGAGGTGTTTGCCTGTAACCGTGCAAACACTTACTTTAAGACAAGTAGTTAGTTTGCTAAGAAACCTTTAAGTTAAATAAATAAACGAACATAATAAGTACGCAAGTTATTACTCACTGACTAAAATATACTTTGATGCTTAAAACCTTGTTATCATGAAAAATAAAGATATAGAAATGGATCAGTATTGTAAGTCAATAATAACCCTACAACATAATTTGCTTCGACTAACCCCACTTTGTAAGACCCCTATCCATTCTTTAAACTTCTGTGATGATTAGGTTCTATGGTATGGCCCACGAGAGAAAAAATAAAACGCCATTGACTCGACTTCTACCAAGTTTTACACAAACTCATACGATACTCACACTTCTAAGATACTCATGTTTTCGTCGTTTTTCTTTTTTTTTTAATTTTATTTATCAGTTTAACAATTTATAGAATGCTTAATTAATTTACGACATATTTGCGATAATTTCCATACACTTTTTTTTGTGTCGTTTTTTTTTAGGTACATTGGTAGAGAGACGTCAATGCCCTTTTATTTATTTTCTCGTAGGCCATACTTTAGAATTTAGATATTAAGAGCCAGTTCCTTTCTAAGAGTGTTACCAGACCAATCGATCCAATCGATCCAATCGAATGGAGTTGATCGATGGAATGCACTTACCTAAGCACTTATTATTTCATACTATGTCATAGACTTCAAACACGGGAATAGTCACAGAAAAAAAAGTAGTTCAATGCCAGTATTGAGTTCTTAATTTAGGCTGCGGTCCCAAAGAGGAATTACCTAGAAAATTATTTATTCCATTTTATTTTTGACGAATCATCTACTATTTTTATTTTTGTTTTTGATGCTTTTGTAACATTCTCACAGCCAGAAAATTCCATGTTAATGTAAACTTTTAGACAAAATAATCAAAAATGAACTGTCATATTTTTCTTAAGTTTTCCGGTTTCATTTTATAAACTTAATGACATTATTAGCTGTTTGACTTAATCGAGTTCAGATCAGAGTAATGAAGCGTTTTAAGTCTACTTCTCATTTTTGAGACAGGTTTAATATTGAGCAAATAAATATTAAAATATCCATGATTAATTATAAGACGTTCATCTATTTCTCAATTTAAAGAGTAATAAAAAAAAAGAGTCTAATCTAAAGCGTTCATGATGTTTTCATGAATCGTAAAATAAACACTGTTTAATCGGTTTTATCGCGAAGTTTCGATGAAAGCGGTCAGGATCCGGTAGCTTGGTTGGTAGAGGACCCGCCCACAATGGGAGAGATCTGGGTTCGAGTCCCAGACGGGATCGTTTTTATTTAGTACTTTTATGTATAAAAAATATATTCAAGCAAAATAAAATGCAAGAAAACTTTTAAAAGATCTACTATGGATATTAATTTCAATTTACAGGTTACGTTCAGAACGATAAAAACCTGTGAATATAATTAATGATTAATAATATTCAACGAAGCCATTGAGATTAATGGGCGTGACACAAGTGTATACAATGTAATGCAATCAGCGCGCACTTGTGATGCTTGCAGCTGTACTTCCGTTTCTCAAGAATACAATGTCAATATTTGGGGTTCCGTGTTGAAAATCTGAAATAGACTAGGGAATAGAACTCGGAAAAAATTGCCTTAAATTTCATTCATAGTCTAAAAACACTTTTTGACCGAAGTCGTCGCGTATTAACGAGTTAAAATAAAAAAAAAATAACTCGATATTTCGGTGTCTTTCCAGACCTGCTGCTTTGCAGCAGCTTTGGTCGAGTGTGGCAGGTCTTGGGTATTACAATAGCTTGTTTGTAATTAAACTTATCTACAGATTATAATCTCGCTAGACTTATTAATAAACTAAGCGTTAATAATTAGATAAATTAAACAATAACTTATGTTTTATGGGAAAAAGAGTTCGTATAATAGAGTATAAAAGGCTTTAATGAAATGGATTCATAGGTCTTCTAAATATTATCATACAGAAGTCTCACTGTGAGACCTGCGAGACTAGCATACCTTTATGCGACCATCGACAACGATAAATCGGGGCTATATATCGATATTTTAGATTATGGACCTTAGAGTGAGTTTAAGCTTGTTATTGACAATACAATAATTAAAGCAGATGAAAATGTTGCGACAGCATTTGAGAGCTGTTTTGCTGACATTCCAGTTTCAACTACTAAATCATTAAGCTCATCACCTGTGGCGGCTGAATCATTGCTCAAAAATCATGTGAGTGAGTGCAAGGTGTCTTTCAAGTTCCAACCCATAGACACCGGGATATTATTAAAACATTTAAGACAATTGATATTAAAAAGACAACTGACCTGTGGGGCATATCTGTTGAAATATTAAATTCTATTATAGATGTAATAGCTCCTTGCCTTGTTGAAATATTTAACAACTGTATTATTAGTGGGGAGTTTCCTGATTTAATGAAGCATAGTAAGGTTATACCTTTATTTAAGTCGGGTAGCACTACAGACCCTACTAATTTTAGACCAATTTCAATTCTACCTACTTGTAGTAAAAATTTTGAAAAAATTATTCTTAATCAACTCTTCGCCCATTTCAACTATAACAATTTACTTCATAATAAACAATTTGGATTTACAAAGGGCCGTTCAACAACTGATGCTGGTGTTGAACTATTTGAAATAATCACTGTTGCCTGGGAGGGGTCACAGGATGCCCTAGGTGTATTTTGTGACCTATCTGAGGCATTTGACTGTGTTCAGCATGACACTCTCATCAGGAAACTCCATCACTACGGCATCAAAGGCACTGACCTCAAACTTTGGAATTCTTATCTAAGTGATAGAATTCAGAAGGTTGAGGTTAACCGAAAAATGTCGGCTGGGTCGGTTGTGAGAATGGGAGTGCCTCAAGGATCAATTCTGGGCCCATTTCTGTTTCTAGTCTATATAAATGATCTACCCTATATGGTAGGCAATAATCATGAGATTGTATTGTTTGCTGACGACACATCATTAATTTTTAAAATGATAAGACAGAAAATAAACTATGACGATGTAAACAATGCTCTCGCAAATGTTGTTCAGTGGTTCAATATAAATAATCTAGCGTTCAATGATAAAAAAACTAAATGTATAAAATTCTCTGCACCAAATGTAAAACAAGTTGAGTCTGATCTGCGGCTTAATGGGAACAGATTGAATCTAGTAGATAACACTGTTTTTCTTGGAATTACCTTAGATTCTAAATTGCAATGGGGCGCCCATATCTCACAACTAGCAAGTAGACTTAGTTCTGCAGCGTTCGCGGTAAAGAAAATTCGCTCATTGACTGATGTTAATACAGCGAAGCTGGTATATTTTAGTTATTTTCATAGTATAATGTCCTATGGCATCCTACTTTGGGGCAATGCCGCAGATATTGACACGATATTTACACTGCAGAAAAGGGCTATTCGTGGAATGTATAAACTTGGAAACAGAGAATCTCTTCGAGAAAAGTTTAAAGAGATTGGTATCTTGACCCTTGCATCACAATATATTTATGAAAACATTATGTATATTTATAAGAATAGTAATAAATTTAAAACTAGGAAAGATAATCATGATACAAATTACTCTGTAAGGACTAGGAACGACCATAAGTTAGCGTTTCCTAAATTAAGGCTGGCTAAAAGCAGCAAATCATTTATTGGAATGTCAATACGTATATATAACAAAATTCCGAAGTCAATTCAATCACAACATGGGATTAAGCACAACATGATATTTCTAAAAGTTTCTAATTACTTAATAATTTTGTTTACAGCTTGGCTGTGCAGTATATGTATGACATGCTGGTGACTGTCCCATTCACTTATTTTTTTGTCAAGACATCAGCAAGAACGTCATGCTCCCTCAGGCGGCATGGCTAGTGGTAGCGTCGGGTATCGGGTCACCCTCTTCCCTAAAATATGGTTGAGGAGGGTGATGGCTGGTGCTTGCGTTAACTCGTGAACGGGTGCTGCTAGCGGTGCCAGGTCGTTTTGCTAATGATACTATGACTATTTTATTCCATTCTTGTTCAAATACTCTGGTCCCAGTTTGTCATATTCGTATTGTGCATCCATAGCTAATTGCATCTGCTATGTAAGCAATTTGGTTGTGGCATGACATTGGCTCTCACAATTAGCTGTCTTGTGTTTGTTTTTTTTTTTCATGTCACGGTCAATTTGTACTGTACCTATTTGTATTAATTTGATAAATCTGACTGAAAAAGAGTGCCAAGAGTTTTTTTCCGCCGGCTTTTTTTGTCTCTTGGTCTACTGTAATATCTTATTTAACAACTATCAACAACTAGTTAAAGCCGAAGTATGTGATGACTGACTTCATCAAGTGTTTTGTGAAATTCCTAAGATGAATAAATTTTTTTGAATTTTGAATTTTTTTTGAATTTTTAAACAGTATGTATTTTAGAATATGGCAGCTTTGCTAATGATACTATGACTATAAAATTTTATTCCATTCTTGTTCAAATACTCTGGTTCTAGTTTGTCATGTTCGTATTGTGCATCCATAGCTCATTGCACCTGCTATGTAAGCAATTTGGTTGTGGCATGACATTTGCTCTCACAATTAGCTGTCTTGTGTTTGTTTTTTTTTCATGTCACGGTCAATTTTTACTGTACCTATTTGTATTAATTTGATAATTCTGACTGAAAAAGAGTGCTAAGAGTTTTTTTCCACCGGCTTTTTTGTCTCTTGGTCTACTGTAATATCTTATTTAACAACTATCAACAACTAGTTAAAGCCGAAGTATGTGATGACTGACTTCATCAAGTGTTTTGTGAAATGCCTAAGATGAATAAAACTTTTTGAATTTTGAATTTTTGGTTAAGTGGGCTAAATCATGGTATCGAATAGAGTAATTCTATCTATTATGGTGCGCATGCTAGCTAACAAGATAGGATAAAATAATTCGGTAATATTTATCTAGTCGATTCTAGTCTTTATCGATGGTCGCATGCTAGCCTTGCTAATATTGGATTAAATTTTCACGGTTGGTTTATTTTTTACGGTTTAATTGACGAGTATCACAGCTTCTTCTATGACAGAGGTCCAGGGTTCGAATCCCGGCGGCAGTGGATATTTGTGTGATGAACACAGATATTAGTCGTCAAGTCATGGATGTTTATATATTTCTTAAGTATATCAGTTATCTAGTATCCATAACACATTTTTTTTAAGAAACTCAATTTGGGCTAGAGAATGTTGTGTAAGTGTCAGATATATTTATTATTTATTTATATAATATGGCGCAGTGCTCGAGTGGTAGAGACGGCGGTGGAGACGCCATTTTCTAAACTGGCTTGGGTCTGAGTGTATTCTGAGATAGGTACCCTAGTTCCACAGTTCCACTGTGTGGTCTCTCTACATAGCACAAGCTTATTTAAAGATTACTTTTAGGACACATTATTGGTGTGTCATTTTGGGTTATTTATTTATTGTAAAAAACAAACTCTTCAGCTTATTTAAGATGAAGAGTGTAGATGAAATCAAACAATTTATTCTATCTTCATTTCTATCTTTTTTTTCATGTTATGTTTTATGCTAAGAGACAATATTAAAGTCTAAAGATTATAATCTAATTATACTATGTGGAAACTCTTTACTTTAATCTGGTCAATTATTATTGATTCGATTTACATCCGATTATCTTATCAGTCAATCAACTCGCTCTACATTGATTTTGCTATTGCATAGTAACAACATATATAAAAGTTATTAATATTAATCGTTGTCATTAAATATATTGACACTTGTTGCACTTGTCGACAAAGGTGATATTACGTTTATATAATACATTAATCAGTGCACTAAAGGCCTTCGTGGTACGTTGGTCGTTGGTCGAGTATTCGCCTGCGTAATATGAGGTCCGGTTCGAATCTCATTTTTGTTTGGTTTACTTCAAGATTTCGTCTATCGAAGTCAAAACGACATTCTTCTTTTTATTCTTAAGTTGGCTTTTTTGTGTTTGTCACCGACCTGATTATTCTTTCATGAGAAGGGTTCTTGACTTGAGTTTAATGATTTGAGTTAGGGTTTTAACCTTGAAATTGTTAATATTATTGTTAATATGTCAACTTAGACATTGAAAGTGAAGAATACTGAGATTACATACCTGTTCACTCAATGCACTGAAGTTGAAATTGCGCCGCAAAAACACGCACCTCAGAAACTAGTATTAAAGAAGAAGCATCAAACACTTATATTTTAGTAATATTAGTATACAATAATAATAATACTATAAATAAAATTTAATTATCTTATTATTCCGTTATGTACATTTAAATATGTGAGATAACTGGTTACAACATTTTATTTCATTCATAATCTATGTTATGACGGAATTTGAAAGTAAAAACAAAAAAGAAGCGCAGCAGAATCCGTTCATTTATTCTAATAGAGCAAAATCTACAATGAGTACCCTTTGTGGAGGCAAGTAACAAAAGAAAAAAAAATAAAAAACATAACATAGATCATTCTTTTTTCAAATAATTAAAAAGTTGTATAGCGTTCAGTCGCACTGTTATCCCGATGAATGAACTTGAAGATGATTTCCATGTCGAGACGGTAAAAAGTACGGAATTAGAATTCTTGACGGATTCCCATAGTAAATCCGAGTGTCTGC
Organism: Stenoptilia bipunctidactyla; assembly: GCA_944452665.1. NCBI lineage: Eukaryota > Metazoa > Arthropoda > Insecta > Lepidoptera > Pterophoridae > Stenoptilia > Stenoptilia bipunctidactyla. The sequence goes on from OX101732.1 coordinate 1,725,465, forward strand.
GAGACGACGAGTCACCGCTAGGCGCGTGGGAGCCACGGGGTGCGGCAGACCGTGGAAGGCAGATAAACGACACCAGATAACTATTTTAATTGAAAATAATGATTACTTTTTCTAGTATTGTAGTGTGAAAAGGTTTTTACATACATTCAGGGTTTTTATACGTCATTGATCCGATCTAAGCCATGTCATATTTTATCTCGTCTGTCGAAACGATTCAAATTGTAAACTCAGGTAAATATTTGACGGCGTCCGAGGCGCAGAGGGCGGATGATGTGATTCCTGCTGCAAGGAAAATATTTTAAGTATATTTTTTCTTGGTAGGTTCACAATAATTACCAAAAAGTATTTAAGTGTTAATTTATCTTTCCTTTGTCTCCTTCACGAGACTTAAGATACTGCGTGCACGCTTGACTGATTTCAGATAGGAAAAACATTCAAGAATGTAAATAGGAAGTAAGCTTATTCCTCAGAATAGCCCTAATCCGTGTAATCTATTTTTAGATGCAGTGCTAAAGCATTTCTTAGCCCCCCTTTATCTGTACTTTACCTGATGGTAGGTGACGGTGCGATCGAAGTTGTAAGCAGACAGAGTCAGGAAGGAATTGAAACACATCATCATCAGGGCGGTGAATTTTAGCGACTGGTTTTATACTCAACGTATTATCTAGCCATGTGGGTCCACAGCATTGTAGAGGTCCTATTATTAACTGAGAGTAACTCCAATTAGTCGAACTTTATCTCTATCTTGAGCTATCCGAAGTCTATCCAGTATAAACACCGGTTTGACTGACACACTTTATCAATATATATAAAACTGTTCCGTTACTGACTGAGTGACTGAGGTACTGAGTGACTGAGTGACTGAGTGACTGAGTGACTGACAGACAACGTACAGCCGTAACTACTGGGCGTAGAGAGCTGAAATTTGGAACATACATTCTTTAGGGGATGTAGAGGTGCACTAAGGAAGGAATTCCCGAAATTCCCACGGGAACGGGAAATATAGGACTTTTTAGTTTGTATGTAAAATCTTATTCCTTGAGTGCACCGATGTGAAACTTGGTGTGAAGGTTTTTCAATGTGTGTCTGGTTGTGTTATGAAAGGAATTCCCGAAATTCCCACGGGAACGAGAAATATATGATGTTTTAGTTTGTATGAAAAAATCCCATCCCTTAAGTGCACGGATGTGATACTTGATATAAAGGTTCCTCAATTTAAGTGTCTGTTTATATTATGGAAGGAATTCCCGAAATTCCCACGGGAAGGGTTTGGACTTTTTAGTTTGTATGAAAAATCTTATTCCTTGAGTGTACGGATGTGATACTTGGCATGAAGGTTCTTCAAAGAGTGACTGGTTGTGCTACGGAAAAAATTCCCAAAATTCCCACGGGCACAGGAAATATATGATTTTTAGTTTTTATGAAAAAAACTTATTCCTTGAGTGCATGGGTGTGATACTTGGTATAAAGGTTCTTTCAGTGGGTGTCTGGTTGTATAGTTTCTGACATTTCCACGAGAAGGGTAGTTAAGCGCATACGAAGTTGCGGGATAAAGCTAGTTGTAAATAAAGAAAAATGGAACTGAAAGTTAAATGTGAGAATATCAGGTTTTATTTTACAATGAACTTTTTGAAACGGTTGAGCTCGAAAGATTGAACTTCAGAAGTCAGGGTTACTAATAAATTTATTTCATACTTTTAAGGAACCGACTTATTACTTAAACGGGAAACTTCTTTGTCACGTATGAATTAATTTGCTTTTAAAGTAAGATACTAAATATAGTCGTAATATAAAATGGAAATTAAACTCCATGTCTTGATAATTTAATTCTAAGGCCAATCAAATACAATGGGTTATTCTTATGTTGACGCCTTAATTGCCTGCATCTACACGGCAGCGGTATAATAAATGTTTTTTCAACACACTTGCTCGTAAAGTGAGCGTTATTCTATTGAGTTTAGAACTATAAACTGGGCTATAAGTCACGCGTGCATTTATATATTATACCCTAGTGCATAATATAATGAATCCTACAAAGTTGAATTGTACCTTTGTGCAAATAACATGCGAGAAAACAGAGCATATTTTATTGGTCCGGGTTATACACTAAATATTTTCAGAAACAACAAAGAGGTTTTATACCACTTCAAATCCATATACATTTTTAAATGTTTGCGCCTTATATTAGTAAAATAAATTTGTATATTAAACAAATTATTCATAATTTACAATCATTTGTCATAAAATATTAAAATATTTGCATTTACCACTCCAAATTAAACATTTTCACTTAAAATAGGCTGTATATGCTATACAGACATTGACACATTTGACGGAAAAAAAAACCTACGCGCATGCGCGAGGTTCGGCGCCATTTTTCAATTACAATTCACAGCTTTGTTATCAAGTGTGTTTGTTATTTTATGATCACGTATGTCTGTCTTTTACTCACAAGTGTGTTGAAAAACGTCGTATGTAACTCGTGAGCGTTGCTAATTACAGTCTCGGCTCATTATTAAGCCCTCGCCTGCGACTGTAATTAGCAACTTCGCTCACTTGTTACATAATATATTATTATGTATAGCTCTCAACATTTTTAGATTTCATTATTTTATAGAGTAATCCAAACAGTGTAAACTCAAAGCTTTTACTTATAAAATGACACAAACATGTCATGCTATGTTATTTAATAGTGTTCAACTTATTGAAGAGTCGCAAGTGCCTCTTTTTGGGCCAGCGGGGCCATCATGCGACCATCGACAACGACAAATCGGGTCTTTGTTGACATCGATATTTTCTGAGAATATGGAACTTAGAATATGTATTTATCTATACTAATATATAAAGCTGAAGAGTTTGTTTTTTTGTTTGTTTGTTTGAACGCGCTAATCTCAGAAACTACAAGTGGGATTGATAGCACAACTCTTGAGGAAGGTTATAGGCTATATTTTATCCCGAAATTCCCACGGGATCAAAAGTTACGCGGGTAAAACCGCGCGTGGTGGCTTGTTTATAAGCTTTAATTCTTTGATTCTGTGCAGTTTTGATTCTGTGGGCTTTATCATGGTATCGAATCGAGTTATTCTATTTATTATGGTGCGCATGTATACAACATAATAGGATAAAATAACTCTACTTACTACGCACTTAGAAAACGCCCGTTTCCCAAATGCAACCGTCTAGGTCATACCACCGAAACCAATCAAACATCTAAACAAAAGACTATTTTCGTGTTTGCCTATTTCGTCTTTCTTTCTTTATCTGTGAGTCTTTCACCTAGCGTGCTAGAGTCCATTTCACCAGCTCAGAGGTCACCAGAGCTGTCCGATTAATGTCGTTAAGTCAAGGTCTCCGCAATGATAGGAATAAATCGGCCGACCGACCACCGCTGTAATTCTCCGCCTCAGAGGCGTGACTACCATTTAACGCCGTAATTTGGGACAGTCACGCCACCGAAACTTAAATAAACAGGATCTATTCATTTGCTGCACGGGATTTTTAGTTAAATAGCTTTGAAATGAGCTACCTTTAAGGCGTGTTTCGATTTATGGGTTGAGCTTGTAGATTTGGAAATTAAAGAATTTGGGTTTTGTTTTTGGATTCTTTATTTTCCTTAGTAAAGTTTAGCCTTGAAAATACATCGATTAAGTTATTTTGTCTGTCAGACACTGGACGCTGGCCATTTTAGAGATAAATAAAAAAATAAAATGAAATACCTACTCATTTTCAAATAAATAATATCGTATAAAACAAAAATTACAAAAATTAATAATAAGTTTATCAATTATCTTGAAGTTATAGAACTACAAACCAATCCAGCAATTTTGACTGTGTTTGAATTCACACCATTTATATTCCTCAACAGTTGCAAAGTATTTTATAAATAATGAAGTACTTATATTAAAATTACTCATTAGTAAAACACTTGAAATTACTAAGCCTAATTTAAACAAGGCCTCAGTAGATAATTGACCGAATGCAGAGATGTAACATAAATTAGCTGAGAGGGTTCAAAGGTCAGTTACATGCCCTAATAAATTAATTTAGATGGAAACTTATATGAACACCATTTAAAAACTGTTTAATTTAAAAACATTTCCGTATAGATTACGCCTTACTAAATTAATAACGCAAGAAATTATTTTTTCACTTAAAACTTGGTTGGTTACAGTTGGTTATGGACACAATAAAGTTTATCTGCAGTGATCTTAATCCATATTAGGTTAGTGCTAGGAGACAATTAAAAACTTACAAACTATGTTAGTATATTAAAATAAAACAAAATAAATTTAAATTTAAATCTAGATACCTATAATCCAAAATTAAAATCCAATCTACTGAAAATAAACAAAAATTATAATCAGAAAATTAAATCAACAGCAAAAATTAAAATGAAATCAGAATGAAACGACATTAAAATGTCAAAATTTCGATAAAATAGGAATAAAGAGTTATAATTTATGAATGTATTATTATTATAAAAGTTGAAGAAGTTTTTAGGTATTTAGAATCTCATAAGTACTTCATATTAGGTTTATTTTTTTTAACTGATTGGAATTGTCATCTTCCTCGCGTGAATCCCAATAAGCAATTGTAGGCTATTGCCTGCAAGCCAATACTATTTTTCGTTATTTCTTTTTTGTAAAAGAGCAGCAAACATTCATCCAAAGTCACAAACCAGAGTTAATAATTAATAATAATAGCAGGTTAGAATATGCCGGAGAAGTTTATCAGATCCTAAAAATATGTTATCTTCTTTTCAGATTGATGCAAGCATAATTAACAATACTAGCACATTTGGACACATAACACAGCGCATCATGGTGAATTGACAAGTTACACCAATTAACACTTAGTGTACGACGACATTAGGTTGATTGTGGAAAATGTGTGCTGCCGGAGGACACACTTTAAGAAGAGAATTTGCGCTCACTTGAAGATTAAAAGGTATTTAATATAGGTATTTGTAATTTCCAAAATATAAACAAATGAAAATTATTATTTGTTATTGGCACTAATAAACGTAACATAAGGATAGTTTAAAGAACAGAATAAGAGATCAATGCATATTCTGTCATCACGGTATGTAAAAAAGAAGTAATTTAAGAAACTACTTTTCTTACACACGTCAGAAAATTATACAAAAGTTGAAGTGGTTGGATTATTATGTCATTTATTTTTAAAGCAGTCATATAGGGTAGGTAGGTAGGTATCTTCATTATTTATATCTTTAATTTGTTCAGGCAATTGGTTATGAATGTGGAAGCCTCCGAATACAACGCGGCATCAATTTATTTTTTATTCTGCTATTTCATTTAATGGTAACTTTGGAATTTGATTGTTTCATACTATCATTTCAATAAAAATATTTTATTAAATTTTTATTCGAACTCTAAAATTGATGAGTGAGAATCACCTCATTGCCAGTTCTAAAAACTCGGATTATCAGATATTGCAGCAAGCCTGAAATCAAGATGCTTCACTTCATTATATTTATCATCACTTTTTATCCTTTTATCCATATATCTGTCATAATTTAAAGCCTTTTAAACAATTCATTTATAACAAAAACAAGGAAATCCTTGTGAATCAAATAAATTACATATCAAAGTATGTTAGCGAACTCTTTATTGTCGTATATATCTTTGTAGTGTGCACAAAACATGGTTAGATAGAGCTCAGCATTTTTTTATATTATAAGGATAGGACGTTTGTCTTCCATGCCACCTGATGAAAAGTGCGCATGAAGACTATGGTGGTACACGTCCATCCATGAGAAACATATTCACTTGACACTGAAAAGTACCAGGACTCTAGTGGTCAGGAAAAACAGACGCAGGCCTTCATAGACAAAAATTATATCAACTCCGTATAATAAGACGGTAGTATATTCCTAAGCTTTATAAAAATGGCTTAGTTTTAGTTGATTAAAATGAAAAATGAAAAATTCTTTATTAAACAAAAAAGATCTTCTAAATTATACAGTAACTTTGTTCCCCGCACTAAGCCAGCCTGTATCGCGGGAAACCTTAACAATTTACCATTTAAATAATATTAGTTAAACAAAAGAAAGAGAGAGAGAGTGAGTGTATGTGTGCGTGTGTGTGTGTTTTGATTGTTGTATATGTGTATGTGTGTGAGATCATGTATGTGATATTTGGGTTTGTGACCCAAATAGTGACCTATCATAATATTGCCACCTTTGTTTAAATTAATAGGAATTTCTAAGCAACAGTTCTGTTGTTTCGTAATCCATTGAAAGTAGAAAAGATCTTGTTACCTTTTTCAATTATTTTTTGGAAAGATAGGTGATATCTTGATGTTTGTGAAAAGTTTTATATAAGTTTTTATGTTCTATAAAAATCTTTTATGTTCTTATAAAAATGATAAATTAAGAACAATTAATCTTCAAATAAGTCATCGTGGCGCAATGGATATATATATATCGTATGTAAATCAATCGATATTGCAGATGAAGCAACACTTGGCCGGATCAGTAAAAAGATGGGTGAACGCCGATCATTTCTCACGGTCATACTGAATATTTGTATACAGTAGTCGCTAGGGTTTGTTAGAAACCACTTTCGGCACCCTGAAAATCGGTTATCCACCACGCAGCACTGGGCTAGCTTGGTAGTTTATGGTCTAAACCAACTCGTCACTCAGAGAAGGGTCATATCCCTGCACTACAAAGACTTGTGATGGTGATGCTTAATCTTTTAAAATCGGATCTATGGTCAAAAAGTTTTAAGCGTGGCTAGCTACGTTAAATTCTCCTTACTAGCACCATTCGTTTTATATTAATATTTACAAGCACCGGATTAACCATATTTGTTTATTTTCTAAACAGTTTACCTACTCGTAACGTTACCAAGGACAAAAACAATTATGAGATAGGGTATAGTGGTACTTTAGTGATGAAAATCGTGTTAATAAAATACCGTAATCCTACATGAACTATGTAAGCCATCCTAAAGTAAATATAAGCTTAAATAAATTTACTTTGTGGAGTCTGCGTCACAGCGGAACTATTTATTTATTTATTCGTACACATTCCATTGTACAGGTGGGCTTAATGCCACATGGCATTATCTACCAGCCAACCTTAGGGTTGAAGATTGAGTTGGTGGGCAAAGTATATTTTTATATCAAGTAAAATTAAGTTAAATATATAAATAAGTAAGTTTTAATATACATAAATAGAAAGAAAAGGGTCTAATAAGTTTATTCAAAATAAGTTATGTTTTAGAATATGGGAATAGGTATAAATATAATTTTATGGTGATTTTTTAGTCTCTAGAGGGAGGGAATTCCAAAGATGCATCGCTCTCACAGCAAAGGAATGAGAATAAGCTGTTTTGTGTACAGGAGTGCTGAGCAACAGGGATTAGAATGATCGCAATGGTATGTCATGAGTTTCGTAGTGGAATGAAAATTTACTTTTTAAGTAATCAGGATAATTAGGATCAAATAGCACGGAGTATAGAAAGCTATCTGGGTAATCGAGTATGGACAGACACTATTCTGAATTGAAAAGTTAGTATATCTAACTGTCTCGTATGAGAATCGAATCCAGAATCTCTGGCATGGCTGAGGTCTTCATGGTTATATGACGGTTATATTCTGTCCTTGATTGACAGCCAGTGATCCGAATCCAACAAATATCGAAAATGAATTTAAGGACTCACACAACAGTCAATATTGCAAACTAATAACAATTCCCCCCTAACAAGAAGAAAACCCATACAGAATTAAAATTTGTTAATGAAGTTAAAAGGAAGGAAAAGATTTCGGAGACGCATAAAACATAATTTTGACGATTCCTTGCGAAGGTGAGTTATGGCAATGCAACCTTGATGCACAACGCCGTCATTTTTTTAAGTTTACAAAAAAAGGAGGAAAATATATATTATTTTACTTACTAAATTATATTTAGTATTCTTAATCAAGAAATAATTAAATTAGTCATTTATATAGTTGTCAATTAGGGTACGTAAAAATACAATACCCACTACTGAGGTATTAGGACTTATATTGCTAAGTATATTAGAACCGTCGATCAAATAAATTATTTCTATGCGTGGTACAAAGAACATACCCTGAATGCATACCCTATAAGCGGGCTATTTGAACAAACAGTCCATTTTTAAAAAAAATAATCTGTATAACTATCAATAATTTTCATTATCCTTAAAGGGAAAAATTAAACAAAAAGGACCTTTAACTTTTTTCCACAAACATGTCAAATTAAAATACCTACTACACGTACAGTCATGAGCAATAATATATACACGTTGTCATATTTTCGAAAATATCTAAACTTTCATTTATTTCTATGTAATAATAATATAACAACTTCTATTTAATCAGTGTTTTGCAGGTTATCAAATATTTTTGCTTTTATTGGGCCGTTTTTTTACTTTCATAGAAAAAAGTAGTTTATTTCCAAAATGCTTTATAAGAAGCTATTTACAGTGAACCACAATAGTTAATTGGACATATCATTTTAATTTAATGAATCCATGACATAATAATTGTATACATATTATTGAAATTTTCATGAATAGTTAAAAAAGATTTTGGGAGTGTGGAGTTATTTCTGATTTTGGTTCGATTACATTAATATGGAATAAATGTTTACATAATTTTGACACAAATTAATGGTTAGATAATTTAGAACAAATTGTCGTACAGTTTTTCTGGATTTGTATAAGTTTAGATATTTTCAAAAATATGACAACGTGTATATATTATTGCTCATGACTGTACATAACCATGTAATTACATATACTTATTTACAAGAATTCAAAGAAATTCTTTAATTTGAAGTCAGAAACGAAATGAACCGAGTATAATTGAGACAATAATCATTACGTTCATATCTTCCAATTTACTGGACTTGGAGTTGACCTCTCGGTGGGCCATGAAGTTCACTCTACACCTGCTTATTAAAAATGGCAATTATATTTCATGCTTGATTATTTTAAATTTTTAATTGAGAGCTTCTGTGCTGGACTGGGAGCGAAAGAAAAACATAGAATGTGCCAGCTGCTTCTCTTCCCGGGCATACTGTAAAAGTCAGTTAAGGGACCGAGGTGTTATGGGAGGCTTTTTTGTGGGCGATAGGCTGACCCCCTGTTTGTGCCTCCAAATTTGTCAAACGTGACATCAGATGGTTTTATTACCTCTGGTGTTCTGCCTACCCTATACGGGTTACAGGCGTGAAGTTATGTATGTATGTATTTTATATTTAACGGTAAGTTTGTATGCTAACTAGCAACTCAAAGCTAAGAAAAGTTTTATTTACACTTGGTTATTTTGTTCGGGTATTACAAAAACAAAACATGTCAAATACGCGTGAATGTGGTGAATGTGTACCATAATTGAATGATAATTGGGCCTCAATGAGTATAGCCACTCGAGAAATAAAAATAAATAAGTAACTTTTTAAATTGTAAAACGATATTTTTAATTACCAAGACCATATTTCATTTACTGTTTATTTTCGCATCACCAACCTAAGTAGCTCTGCTTTGAATCTCAGAATGATTGTAATTTTTACACCAAACTCAACCATAATATGTTTTTCTATCTCTTTTATTTTGAGATTTTCACTTCCAATCCACTTTCACTCATCGTGCTGTAAAAAAAGTATGGTCACATTTTCGACGACCGGTTGGTGTAGTGGTAACGTACATTGCCTTCTATGCCAGAGGTGCTGGGTTCGAATCCCGGCGGCGGCGGATATCGGTGTGATGAACACAGATATTAATCGTCAAGTCATGGATGTTTATATTTTTATTTAAGTTTATTCTAATAAAAAATATGTATGTTTATATATTTCTTAAGTATATCAATTGTCTAGTATCCATAGCACAAGTTCTTTAAGAAACTTAATTTGGGCTAGATAATGTTGTGTGAGTGTCAGAAATATTTATTTATTTATATTTATTTTGTTGGCATAACTCGGTGCTATCATAGAATCCGCGGTTTGCGTGGCCTCACGGTGCCTCAGTGAGGAAATTGTTTTTATTCGTACCTCAGAGGACGACACCGCTGATCCGTGACGCTAAACAGCCTCCTCGCCCACTTCTCATGATCACAATCTGTATATACCTAGCAAGAACGTTTAATTGGTACAAACTGAATTGTTAGGCTAAAAAATAAAAAAAAAACAGCTTTAAACTTATTGGTACAGGCATAGATGCATCTAATCAGGCTTGACAAAAATTTCTATATTAATATTTCATCGTCATCATCATCACAACTCTTTGTAATGAGCCCACTGCAGGGCATGAGTCTCTCCCCTGGGTGAAGAGGAGGTATAAGCCATAATCCACCAAGCTGGCCCAGTGCTGGGTGGTGGATGCCAGAATTTTCAGGGCGCTAAGATGGCTTCTGACAAACCCTAACGACTACTGTATACAAATATACAGCACCCGGGACTGACTGCTTAACGTGCCCTCCGAAGCACGGAAGTCGCCGTGAGAAATGAATTCAAATTATTTATTGCATAAAATATGGTACATTTATGTTGTTAGGTGTTTCGCTATTGACCACATATTTTACTGTCAAACAGCATGCATATTGTGACTTATTCTAGGTTTTAATAACATGATTTAATTTTAAAATATTTGTTAAGTAAGTCTATATCAAGATATCGTTTTACATTTCAAAAATTTATTTTAGTGTATAAAAACATTTATCTTTCAACCACTTTACAAGTACAAGTTTAAATTTATTTATCGTCAATAATTTAAATTGTTCTGGTAATGCATTAAAAATTCTTATGCACATTGCATAAGAATTTTTAATGAATTTTTAATGCGTTTCTTGACGACCGGCTGGTGTAGGGGTAACGTACATTGCCTTCTATGCCAGAGGTCCTGGGTTCGAATCCCGGCGGCGACGGATATTTGTGTGATGAACACAGATATTAGTCGTCAAGTCATGGACGTTTGTATGTTTATTTTTCATTTTCTAATAAAAAATATGTATTTATTCTATATATTTCTTAAGTATATCAATTGTCTAGTATCCATAACACAAGTTCTTTAAGAAACTTAATTTGGGCTAAGTAGATAATGTTGTGTGAGTGTCAGAAATATTTATTATTATTATTATTATTTATTGCATAGCTCTGCTGGTGATATAGTTGCAAGCACGGTGCATTATTATACAGGGTGACTGGTACCAAACCCGCCATAGCAAATTAGCATATAGAGGAGGTCATTTGCTAATTATTGGACCTTACTTTCCCTAACTAAAGTTTTATACTTTAGGAGATATGTCAATTTTTATACATTATTGAGATTTTTCCAAAATTTGACCTTAAAGCATTCGTAACTTTATTTTTCGTCATTAGTTTAGAGTTTTTTTATTATTTCTTGGTAGTCATTAACATTTGTGAATAAAATACGTCGGAACTTCCCTCAAACTAGGGTTAAAAAATAAGACGCTTATGCTTTTAAAAAAAATCAATAAAGAAAAATTACTTTGCGATCAAATTCAACCGGAAATAATAAAAAAACTACGGCGTTTTAATAATTTATTCTACTCTAAATTAGTTCTCTAGTTCGTCACCTTACCAACGGTACTAAATTTGCAACGGAAAGTTTGATTCGCTAAACATCGGTAGGATTTTCAGGTCAACCAGTCATTTTGATCAAAAATAGTGAAGGTCCCAACGACAGGATAAAGCTAATTTAGCAAAGTAGTTTTTGCAAATTTATGAGTAGGTATTAGATAATAGAAATTGAGTGCTTAGTGTACTTAATTTTTTTTTTTACTTTTACCATGTAAAGCAAGAAATCAGGAAAAGATATCGAGCATCAAAAGAAAAATTTAAATAGAGTTAAAACTAAAAATTCTGCTCGAATTGCTGCCCGCGATTTCTGATACATGCCCGATATCTTTTCCTAATTTCCGTGGTGGTAAGACTGAGTCTAATTTCTTGTTTCATAACAGAAAATGCATTATTAATTTTTTGAATTAACTCATCTTTTGTGGTTACTTCTTCATTGTAGACCAACTCTTTGGCCCGGCCCCAAACGTAGAAATCGAGAGGTGTCAAGTCTGGCGACCGAGCTGGCCATTCAATTGGCCCACCTCTACCGATCCATGAATCGGGGAATGAACTATTTAAAAGTTCTCGGACGTCCAGCCTGAAATGCGCCGGGCACCCATCGTGTTGAAACACAATGGGCGTGTCGTCGGTTATTCCATCCAATAGCAGATCAGGCAAGACGTCCCTTAAAAATTCAAAATAATTTCCCCCATTTAAAATGTCTGGTAGGAAATAGGGTCCAAAGATATTACGACCAATAACGCAGGCCCACACATTAACAGAAAATTTCCGCTGGACCGATGTAACCCTCTTTTTATGGGGGTTATCATGGGACCAGTGGTGCAGATTGTGGAAATTGGTGATGCCTTCTCGGGTGAACTGTGACTCGTCGGTCCAAAGGATACGCTCCAGAAATGTTGGGTCGTCGACATCGGTGTGAAGAACGAGGCGACAGAAATTCAACCTCCTTTCGTAGTCGCCATTTTCAAGCCCTGCCAACACTCCATTTGTTAATTATTTACGTAAATGTTATTCTAAAGACAAAATTTGATTTGGATTATGTTACATCGAAGCTCGTCGTAATATTAATAATTTCTTTAATTCTAAAGATAACACTGGTCGCTTTAGTGTAAGTAGGTACATAAATAAACTCAAAATTACCTTGAACTGGCGTGTAATGATACGGGTGTTGATGGTCCCCATGCATCACTGACTTTCCACTGGCTGACGCCCAAAGCGGCAGCTACCACTCTGGTGCTAGTCGTGGGATCTTCTTCAAAAGCTGCCAAAATCTGCTGATCAATTTCAACAGGTAATTGTCGCACAGCTGCTTGGGGTACCCTGACGTTCAAGTTGCCCGTTTCTCTAAACCGACGATATGTGGTAGGAAATGTGTCACGGTCAGGTAAGCGTCTATTTGGATATCGCTCCTGGTAAATTCGCCGCGCTTTGCGGGCGTTACTGTGTGCAGCACCATACGCCAGCAGCATGTCGGCGTATTCTTCCCTTGTGTATCCCGGCATTTTAAAACGAAATGTCTTATTTATTTATACCTGTGTCTACTCAACTATTTGTGAAAGCACACGAAACGGAAAGGAAAAGCATATATGACAACAACTTAAATGTCATAGAGATGGGTCCGACCTCATCTTTTTCATTTGACGTCTAAAAGTCATTGAAACTGTCATTGCAAATGAAAAGAGTTGGTCTACAATGAAGAAGTAACTACAAAAGATGAGTTAATTCAAAAAATTAATAATGCGTTTTCTGTTATGAAAGAAGAAATTAGGCTCAGTCTTACCACCACAGAAATTAGGAAAAGATATCGGGCATGTATCAGAAATTGCGGGCAGCAATTCGAGCAGAATTTTTAGTTTCAACTCTATTTAAATTTTTCTTTTGATGCTCGATATCTTTTCCTGATTTCTTGCTTTACATGGTAAAAGTAAAAAAAAAAATTAAGTACACTAAGCACTCAATTTCTATTATCTAATACCTACTCATAAATTTGCAAAAACTACTTTGCTAAATTAGCTTTATCCTGTCGTTGGGACCTTCACTATTTTTGATCAAAATGACTGGTTGACCTGAAAATCCTACCGATGTTTAGCGAATCAAACTTTCCGTTGCAAATTTAGTACCGTTGGTAAGGTGACGAACTAGAGAACTAATTTAGAGTAGAATAAATTATTAAAACGCCGTAGTTTTTTTATTATTTCCGGTTGAATTTGATCGCAAAGTAATTTTTCTTTATTGATTTTTTTTAAAAGCATAAGCGTCTTATTTTTTAACCCTAGTTTGAGGGAAGTTCCGACGTATTTTATTCACAAATGTTAATGACTACCAAGAAATAATAAAAAAACTCTAAACTAATGACGAAAAATAAAGTTACGAATGCTTTAAGGTCAAATTTTGGAAAAATCTCAATAATGTATAAAAATTGACATATCTCCTAAAGTATAAAACTTTAGTTAGGGAAAGTAAGGTCCAATAATTAGCAAATGACCTCCTCTATATGCTAATTTGCTATGGCGGGTTTGGTACCAGTCACCCTGTATATCAATCTTTCACCATGTCTAGTTGCTTTGGCAACATCTTTAGCACGAGTGAAATAGTTTGGGTTAGATTTAACAAACATAGCAGCTTCAAAGATGTACATACATGGCAGTGTCATAATGTTTAATAATTTGAAAAGTGGTTTACAAGGTTCATCCGGCTCCTTACCTAACATTGCCCGAATGCACTTTTTTGAGGAATAAAACATTTATGGCTGTCAGAAGAATTTCCTCACATTAGTAAACCATATTTGAGATTTGATGCGACATATCCATGATAGGCTGTTAAGACCGATGACAAGGAACATGTCTTTCTTAGCCGTCCTAATACATAAACATAGCTCATTAGTTTATTACATACATAGTCTATGTGATGTTTCCCTATTAAATTTTTGTCCAATTTTATCCCGAGGAACTTTGTATAATCTACTTCATTTATATCAACATTTTCAAATTTAATGTCTAATTTTGATTGTATTTTGTTTGTATTAAATCTTATAAAATTTGTTTTTGTCAAGTTCACACTAAGATTATTATTAGATAGCCATGTCATTATTAATTTTATAGTATTGTTTATGTCATCTTCGTAGTATATATTTTCATTTTTTGTTATTATTACAGCTATGTCATCCGCAAACAAGAAATATTTGTGATTTGTCATATCAGTTAGATCATTAATATACAGGAAAAGTAAAAGGGGGCCTAGAACACTTCCTTGAATGGTCGGCGGTCACCCATCCAGGTACCGACCGCGCCGAACGTTGCTTAACCTGTGATATCGTATGACACACACACTAACCACGGCACCACGACGACTTATTAATATAAACAATATTTATTTTTTAATAGAAAATATTAAGCACAAAATATGTCAATAAATAAGTTTTTGCAGTTCTAAAATTCACACGCGTTTACTCGACAGCCCTGTGATCTAAATTCTCTATTTTGATTTCCTTAGTTATGATTTAAAAGAAACTGAATGGTGTTAACCTACGTTCCTTTAAAGGACCAATATGGAATAAAAATAATATTTAAAATGTGGATATTTATATTTTCATTTTGCCGCGTCTAGGTCAGCAGATTGCTGCTGAGCATAGTGAACGGTTATAATATTAATATAGAATTTTGTGTGAATAGGTGCTGATCTATTAGACTTGCATTAATTTTGATTTTGGCTAAATAGTGGTAAGTGTAATATGCATGTACCTAACATATTTATCTCATTTCATAAAAAAAATCGTAGAATAGAAGTCATAATCTATTGATATTTAGTATCGTAATATCGTTTGTAAAAAATATACAATATTATTACCTCAATTTTAAGTTTTTGATCAGTGTTCCTTATAAGGACCAGTAGTACAATCCTCTACTGTTAAACCTGACAAATATTTATTTGAGTTTATTTTATTTTCGGGCCCAGGAAAAGTATTTGTATGAGATTAAATGATACATTGATGGTTATAGTCTGATGAGGATGATCAAATCCCAGATTTTTTATCAATTTTACCACGTAAAAATTTCGATGCTGACGTGACATATGAGGATTCTGGCGACGAAAAACTAAGTACCTATCAATATCTAATTTACCTGGATCTCGACTACTCGTAGAAGCGGATATCCATAGTAGTAAGAATGATACCTCAGATGACGATGAAGATCAAGTACCTACCCATTGGTCAGTTGTCCAAACTCGGTACACGAAGATGATATCATGTGTATGACCAGTACAACTGCTTATCTTCAGCCACAGATATTAGTATCATTGTCCTCTCAACTTTCTTCAAAGCCACTGGTTTCGTGAAAATACTGGAACTTATAATAAATAATAAATGGCAATTATATAAAATTGATGGCAGAGGTTATGACCATTTGAGGGTCCAGAGAAGCATTGGGACTAGCTTGTTGGAGACCAATAAAGAGATGGTAATCATAAGGGTGGCAGAGTTTTAAGAGCTATTTCAAGGACCATGTAATCTGATATAGGGAATGACGGCTTAGGTGCCAAATGTGTCACAAAGCTAATGCATAAAGTGTTATATAGCCTTGCATCCTACACTTTGTTTTAAAATATATCATACTAAGGTAGAATGATTTTTTTATGAAGTGTATAACTAACTGTATTAATTTAAAATACAATTTACTGCTTTTATTATTAAATTATTTACAGTTAAATCTACTATAAAGACTACACATCAAATCCCCACAGTAGTGCATATTACTAGTGGGACGTAAAAAGAACACCCATTTCCCGCTTTTCCACATGCGCAATATTTCTTTTTTTAATTTTTTTCGTAACGTTTTAACATTGCGAAACACCTACTTAAAATTTCATGATGATAGCAAAAAAATTTTTCTCGTAACAAGTGGGTTAATAGTGACAGTTTTGATATAATTGAATATCTACTATCGTAAACAAGAAGAAATTCAAAAATAGAACACAAAAGCTGTCATAATAGACGTCAATTGCAGAAAAATGTTGAGATCGTAAAAATCAAACGAGATTGATGGGCTATAAATCAGCGATGAAACTTAACCGCAGCGATTAGAGGTTGGAGTTTAACAGTAAGGGTGCTTACATAACGAAACAGTTTTCCGATACAGACAAATTATATGAAAATTAAATTTGGATTGATAGGTACAGAGCCGCACAGGTCAGTACCGAAGCCGGTTTCTTTATGCAAGCACTCTATGATTGTGAAACGATCTTAGCTGTTTTTTTTTTGACCAAAACAGTCCTGGTACTTTTTACTGTCGAATTATCCTAGTTCTCACATTCACTTACCACCACGTAGCATGGAGGATAAACGCTCTGTAATTATAACGTTAAAAAATTAAAGACGCCATTCCGAAAGTAGGATGGAATGGTAGATTGATAGAGAATAGACCAACAAATACTGGCAGGTCGCTACGCTCATTTTGGATACATACAAAAACCCACTAGAAAATTACAAACAATACCACTAACAAGTAATCACCAGAGCTTATTTTATATCAACCAATATTTTCGAGTGTATGATTGATGCCGCTATCGGGTTTAGGAAAGATATGATAACAGTCACAGCCGCAACAGACAGCGGTCAAATCAAATTTGTTTGATAAAATAAATCTTTTGTGATTACAGATGCTACTTCGGCCGTTGGATTATGTCCTTGCAATAATACTCATCGTGGGTCTACGATCAGCGGAGGGGAAGACGAAACATGCATGTCCCTTGGGGTTCAGCCTTACTTACACCAAGTACAAAGATGACCCGATATGCTACAGGAGAAAGGGCCCTGAAGCATTCGAGGATAAGTTTCAAGATTGCGCTGGCAACCTCTACACCTCCAGATTATACTACAGCTTAAACCTAACCGACCCCAACATCACGCTATGGGCCGACTACAAGTCTCTCTACCCAGGAGGACCATTTATCGACTGGTCCTACACAAAGTCAACAGGGAACATCTTAACTACGACTTATGATGTAAATTACAACCCACAGTTGGGTATTTCAGAGGATTTGTGCGTTATCATAGATCCTGTTAATAATTTCACGGCTGCGAGATGCAATGAGAGACATTATAGGTATTGTTTTATCAAGCCTTATCCGGATTTGAATGATATGACTATAAGAGGTTGTGAGTCGGGGGTTGGTTACTGGAGGTTTTACAGTCCGAAGCCAGCTTGCTTGGCAGCTGTGGAGGGGGTGAGGGGAAGTACGGTGAGAGCGACGTGGAAGCAGGCGAAGGAGCTGTGTCAGAAGCGCAATGGGTCGCTGCTGTACCGCGGCTGGCGCTTCTCGAACAATCGCTACCTGCACAGGCCGGAGTTCAACCCCGTGTTCCCACTCGCTGTTGTCTACGACTCTGATACTTCCACTTTGAGATACGATGCGTTTGAGGATGATGCTGTGGTTCGTATTTTCTTATTTTTTATCTTGTTCTAAATAGTAGGAGATAATATATTAGTTCTACTGGCGGGTTTCAATATTCAACTGACTGGTATGAGTAACCGATACAGGTACAAAACTGGCAGAAAAAAAATAGCGTTTCACAATATCTACTGGCTACGAGCTGTAAGTTCTCAAATTTGGCATGAGAGCCCTCTTACATGACGTTTTTTAAGGAAATAGGCGATATATGATTTAAAGAATATCACGCATTCGCAAATTATTTGTATGATATGAGAACTAAATAAATGTATAAACTTATTTAATTTATTCTTACTATGCTTTGGTATTCGATAAATATATTATAGTATGTTTTAGAGCTTTTTGTTAATAATTGCGTTTAATTGCTTACGTAAAACGGAACGCCAACCCTTTGACATATCTTTCCATTGGTTAAATCACATTTTTTAATGACGTCAAAGTAAATATTTAAAAGATAAAGTATGCCATTAAATGATACTCGTCCTTTTTTCTAAAAACTGTTATACATAAGTTAGAAAGAGAAAACTGGATTATTGTCATGTTGACAGATATTTGATAGGATATTTAGTCAAATTAATAAATTATGTCGTTGTTGGCTAGATAAAATGACTTATTCTGTAATTGGTCAAATGTAATATTCGCTATTTGCCGCAGCGGGTCGCCGTGCCAACTTTACCTCATTGGTTAAATAAATAACTTGTGACGTCGTCGTTGGCTGGATAAAATGACTTATTTTGTAAATGGTCAAATGTAAAAACGTTGCCTAGCAACTCATTACAGTCAAAAATTTCGTAAGCAGTGGTTTAGATGTCAAGATTTTGAATATAGAAAGGCATTTTGGTAGTGAATTCTACTGTTCGTAGGCAAAACGAACAGTTTTCATGATATTGAAACCCGCCATTAGAGTATTAAATTGAAAGCTTATTAGGATATTTGGTTGCTGCTCTTTCATATCTTCGACGAATTGGGTGGTTTATCACATAGTTTGGGCCCTTTGAGCATAGACTGGAATTATAAATCAGTTACCTTTTCGTTTTTATTTCAACTTAAGATTTGGTATGACATACATGATTAATCCTATCATCTACAATTTAAAATAATATTAGGTGGGTAAAATGTTCTTTCGCAGTATCTCATAATATTTCCTAATTTAGTTTGATTTTATTATGCAATTTAATTTCGTTTACAGGTATCAGAGTTAGAATGGAAAGGGTCAGGCGTAGATTCCGTCAAGATGCTGGAAGGAGAATCTTCAAATGTCGGGGCCCTAGATGGAGGGTTCTGGAATCTGGTCAACAGCTCATACTTGTTCTATTATGTGATTTGCGAACGACCGATACAACTCCACGATGTGAAAATGACTGTCGCTGTTGATAGGTAAGTTGTATTTGTATTTCATGGTTGTCTGGTAGAAATCGCTCCTCAGCGATAAGACCGCCAAGTTTTTATGTTTAGTGTAAGTGTTCTTTTTTCTTTTACTTTACCTGTAAAAACTGAAGTGTAAATAAATAAATAAATAAATATTTATTTGTGGCATATTCAAAAATATATTTTTTGAGTGAAGAGATTTAAAAATTAAATTACATTAAATCAAAAATATACAACAGCGAAACACAAGTTCATCTTTATTTAGCAAGAATGTACGATAATAACTGAAGGTAAATAAGAGTAAGCACGCATAACATTATGAAATTAAATAACTAAGAATAATTATTAAAGTTAAAACAAAGGCGAGATCCGCGAATGTATGGAGCAATGCTAAGACTAGTACAATACTTGCTTCAAAACTTCATTGTAATGGGTTCATGATTTTGCTATCTATTCATGTCATTGTGGCCAATTGTTCCTGTAAAAAATATTATAAAACCATGTTTTTTTTTCTAGACATCAACACCAACGCCATAATGTAATGACATTTATCTCTTTGAGTTTGACAGTGACATTTAAATGCATGCATGACATGAAAATCAACAAACAGCGGCTGATTGCCATAACCTCCAATTTATTATTAAAATCAACAACTAAAGGAACTTTCGGGATAAAAAGTAGCCTATACGGATTCGGAAGAATCCCTCTAAGTAATGGTAAAATAAATTTTGAAATCGGTCCAGTAGTTTTTGAGCTTATTCAATACAAACATACAAAAATACAAAGGTTTCCTCTTTATAATATTAGTATAGATAGGTAGGTATTACCTACGTTGCCAGCAAAAAAATTTTTTGATAAAGTAATTTTTTTTTACACGAAAAGTACTGAAATAATTAGAGTTTTTATAATTTTATGATAAAGAGTTAATATTTTGCCATTTTCTTAACGGTTGTACAAAGTGATAGCAAGTTATGAAACGTCTTCTTTTAATGTTAAAAAATGTTAATTTTAAATACAACAACAATAAAAACTAAATTAAGAGAAGAGCATAAAATAATGTTATGCATTCGTTTAATTACATTTATTATTAATTATAAACCAAATTTAAATAAATGGCTTTTGTATTACGTCAGAGAATATCATAAATTTACTTGGTGCTTAAATATTATAATTGCAATGTAATAAGTATTTCGGTCGAAATTATGCAATTTTTTTTGTTTATTTGCGATAATTTTATTTCTATTTTGAAAGTTTCGATATTCATGCTAAATTAAACTTATATTTTGAATAGCTGTTGCGCGTGGTTTTACCTGCGCAATTTCGAATTCGCCTATGTCGATAAAAAGTAGTCTTTGTTATATTTCAGATTGTACTCTATCACTATACCAAATTTCATTAAAAAATCACATTTATAATATTAGTTAGAAGTAAGATTATAATATAAGTAAGCTAAATTTGTGCTATTTAGGCAGTGAAACAGATTATATTTCTATAATAATTTTCTGTCATGTCTAAGACCTATATTTTGTGAGGTTCTCACTTCTAATCACGAAATTAAAACTAATGCTTTAGTCAACGGATTAGGAAGTTAAATTTCACCGTTGTTTTTTTTTCTAATTCCAGTGAAAACAAAATCATTCTCACCGTGAGCACGCACATCTCCGAAGACGATATTTACTGCTTCACCGATTCCGAAACCTATTACCCCACCGCAGTAAAAATAAGAGAAGAACGCCACAACACCTACATCCTTAAACCATCCACCGATGGCTACTACTGGTGCATCCACACAGACTCCTTAAACTACAATGTAGCAGAGTCCAACAAAGCTCTTTACATACGAGAAAAACAATCCGTAATAAACCAATACGCCGTGCAAATTCAAAGTCTAAAAAACTACGGATTCGAAAGCTTGGAGAAGATATACAGTGAATGGCAAAAGATTTTGAAGGAGTACATTTACGAACGAACGAAGATGTTGCGAACATATGAAAAGGAAGAAACAGAATTAAAGAACGCAATGCCAATGGAGACTGAAGTGGTTTACTCGATGAAGATTAAGAGGCTGTATGTGGATGGGAAGACGGCGCTGATCCATGTGGGGCTGAACCCTCAGATGGCACCGGTCCCGCCCGGCAGCCGAGCGGAGTTAGACGTGGTCTACATGAAGCCTGTGTATTACTGTACTGGCTTTGAGTCAGTTCCGACTATGGCATTGGGTAAGTGGTTTAGTCATTTTTAAGTGGAACCTCATTAATTCCATGAATTTAAATGCGAAGACGCGTAGGGTCGGCTTAAAATATTATTACCACCCCTGGACACCCGCTTGATGGTGTGAACTATGGCGAGTCGTAAATATGGTGTCGTTACATACCTCGAGGTATTTTGTGTTTAATTATAATCTTTCTATCTCTTTATTTTTTATATTATCTTTGTCAAATCTTTAAAAGCAAAAACACAGCTACTTATAGTGAAACTTTGATGCTATTCTGTTGATTAACTTTTTGATTGGTTAACATTTCTGAGCTTCGTGTTAGATTATTGATAGACATTGCTAAACTCTATTTGGTGTAACGAAAGAACTAGTCCTTCATAAGATATCACTGAGAAAGCTTCTTTTAAAGTTTCTTTTAGGTGGTTTTAAGTCTGCCAGCAAAATAATTAGGTATTTTATGAAAGTAAACATACAGTTTTTTTAGGAAAGCCAACATCCCACGGATTTCCGAAAACGCAGTATAAATCTAGTCGATACTATGACGTTAATCCAAATACCAATGATAATGTGTGTAGCTTATAAATTCATTGATCTTTTTTGATTGACATAATGTTTGGCAAGCTCATAATTCACATAAATCAATAAATTCTATCTTTGTATCAGAAAATATAAACACTTCTTTACTTTTTTCACTATTCATCACATGGCCTATTATCGCATAATTTAAATTTTAATGATGCATAGTTATTTTTAGTTTCCATGAATAAGAAATTAGCTTGAATTAATTTACATTCACAAATTTACGGTTAACAGATAGAAATAAATTAATATTTACCTACTCTCGACATCGATTGGATATTTCTTAACTTGATTTTATATGCATTTTAAGTAATATAATAAATAAATAAATAATAAAAAAAGTCTTATTTAACTACTACTACGTGTACTAGAATGTTCTAAGCGTTCGTGATTTTTTATTACCTTATTATTAAGGGAGCCTTGTAGATGTATCATTTAAGTTTATCTCAGAATACAGAGAATTATTTGTAACTAGACCTTTTATAATCGTTTTCTAATAAACTCATGTAATATAAATTATGTCTGCCCGCGTTGACCTTACAACTGTTGTAAGATAATAATGCGATCGTTATATTCTGGTAATAATAATTAATGCCCAATTAGTTACGGTTGACATTTAGTAATCATAAGTGTAATGGAAGTACTTAGCAAGCAAGCTTGAGATTTTAATTTTAAGGACATGTTGGCAAATGACAATAGCAGTTTTTTTTTAAATTTTATGTATTCTGAAGTTGTGTTTTAAATATTCATAACAGGAAAAGTAAGCTACAACATATTGACAAGTTAGCGTTGCGTAAAAATGTTTAATGGATATAAAAACGATTATGGCAGTATGCAACACTATTGTTTGCTTTGCCTAGTGATTCTTTTAGTATAAAATCATTTTCGCATTACGGCTTTTCAAATGAAACCGGTATGAGGCACATTTGTTAGATGGTTTCAAATCGTATACACATTGTTAAAACATCTGTGTGGTCCATTTACAAACATATATGGATAAAAAATTGTTTTGTTCATTACAGTAAGGCAAGCTTATGTTTTTTCGAACCAATATAGTCAAGGCGCCTTATAGCGTACCTATAGGAAAATAAATTTCTCAAAAGCTACGTAAATACGTTCTCAATTTGTATTTCAAATTTGTTTAATTATTAGTGATAGTTATGGAGCTAGTTGATCATATTGTAATTCTTCATGTTCTTCCCTTGCAATTAACAGCGTCAAAGCGTTAGCAGCATTACGGCTGATTCCTTTAAGGTCATAACTAAGAGCCAACGCAGACCCTAAGTCCACAATACACAAATCGATCGACGTCGAATATTCCATTCTACCATCTGCAGGCACAGTTCCAAAAAACATCCCGTGTAGACACGACCGGAGTAATTTCGTATGAAAACGCACCCCGCGTTCGCGTGTAGCAGAGTTGGCCTTAAGGGCGACCGCACGCATAACTTCAAGGCATTTCCTCAACTAATTCTACCGTCGGAACTTTTCAGGTAACAGCTCGTCCACGGTGTGGTGCGAGACCCACACGTGCGTGGGAGACTTCAACGAGGGCGTGCAGTGGCTGACCACCGAGACGCCAGACTGCAGCGTCAGCACCGTCACCATGTCCAGCTCTGACGCCACCACAGATCTTCCAGCAGTTGATAAAGAAACTGTGGTCACAACGGTTAGTTACAACTTTTGATGGTGAACTTTGATGACTAGTTATCAATGTCATATGCATGGCCTTACGTAACTCATTTACCGAAGCCATATACACGTCATTTTTCATTGCATCTTAAAATGAAAAAGATGTTTATGTGTCTTTTTTCAATTATTTCTGAATAGATTTCAGTAGGTAGGTACTTAGAACCATAAACAGAATTGCACACCATAGTTAATTAATTATTTAAATGGTTTGCGCTTTTCAATAACATTCTTTCTTATTTTGTAATGTTGCATGAATTCATGTTCATATATTAACCGCATGTTTTGTAATAACAATAACCTTTCTAGGAGCCAATAAGAATCGTAAAGCAGATTGCCAGCGATAGTTCGGAAGAGGACCTTGGAACCACGTTCACGCCCAACTTCGCGCCACCTTCCCCAATCACTGAGAAAACAGATGTTATAGACCCGGTCTGTGCTAATTGCTCCGGAAGCTGCGCAAAGAATGATTCGAATTGCTCTTTGTGTCCCCTTGTGTGTGAGCCAACTTTCATCCCAGCACCGGATGTCCCGTGTTTCTTGTGTCGACGATGTCCAAGATATTGCCAGTCTTCTACACCATATTGCATATCGAGAGTCTCTTGTGTGCCATGTCCTACACACTGTCAGCAAACAACTGATGAACCTACTACAGACATAAGTGTAAATATTAACGATACAACAATAGCCCCGATTTATACAACAGAGATGGCCCCGACAGACGCCACAAGGGTCCCGACAGATATCACAATGGTACCGACAGATACCACAATGACCCCTACTGAGACAACAGTGTCCACGGTTACGATGGTTTGTAAAGATCATTTTCGTTTTTTTATTAATTCGTATTGAAAGTGCATGTTTTACTTTAATAACATAAGCTCATATTAATTTCATCATATTAAAGTTACGATCATATCGATTTGTACATAATTAAGTTAAATTTAAAAATAGGTAACTGATAAATTACTGACATAAAATTGCCCTAAGTCTTAATTTAACAATAATATGAAGTTTTATTGAAGATGTAACAATATTTGTATTTATTTTTGAAGTACCTATCGAATTAGTGAAGGCGTTAGTTATAAAAGCTCCCTTTTATTTTTGAATAGCAAAATAATATTCTAAATGAATTGCTAATCCATTTGAAATATATTTCTAGAGAACATAGTATCTATAAAACAATGATATTTTTGTAGTTTTTATTGTTCGAATTTTAAATATTTTAACTAAATTGAATGCCGATAGAGTGATTTTAAACTATTTCTTTTATATATAATCAGGTTCATTATACCTTTCTAATTTACAGCCTGAAGAACAGTTACAAGACGTACTCTCCGAACTCGAGTCTCTGCTACAGGACGATTCCGTACCTATATTTGTAGAGGATGTGGACAACGCTTTTGACAAGGTTGGTATTTTGAAACTACGTTTAACTGATTCAAACGTGTTTTACTTAATGATGGCTGGTCAGGAAAATAAAACACCAGTTAGTTCACTTAGTTTATTTGCCTTTTCGACACCCTTATACATGGGCAAATAGACTTTTTAGCCAATTATTCGCAGTCAACAAAGAAAATGTCGACCTAAAATTTATTTTAGCTCACTAGATGGTTAATTAAAAAAAATGTATTTCAGGTCGACAATTTATTACTAGAAGATGAAGACTTGGAGATTCCTAGCGCACTGCTGTACCTGTTAGAGCGGATAGGCTTCAAACTTGACCTGAACGGATCGCAGGTGTCAACCACCGTCAGGGACAATCTGGCGATGGTGGTCGCTGATGCTGAGCCTGACAACCCTGTGCTGGGACTACGGATTGCTGCGCGGGATTACGATGAATTTAGTGCAGCTGCTTTTGAAGTTCTTGCAAGTAAGTAAGCTAATCGTTTAATCGTAATAGAATATTTTTTTATTGATGGTCTAGGTGGTATATAACCTGCGACCTGGGGTGGCTCCGCCGAAAGAGTTCCAAAGTTTTTTATTATGAATCGAAATGATATCACGGCGGCTATATGTTCTGATTTTTGCCACGCTTCAATATATCCTGTCGGACTATATGAGTGTTGCTGTCACACCTAAAACCCAGTTTTTGACAATTGAGTTTCAATATTGAAACCTACCGTAAATGAACTGCACCGCAACTTATCATGCTTATCGAACGATAGTTTATGAAGCATTTTTGTTTTATTGGTGGCTAAACGCACTGTTGACTTCAATTCCACCTGAACGAAATTCGTGGTAGGATGGAGCACAAGCAAGGAACGTGCATATCATAAAGTAAATCTGCAACTCATTTACGATCATATTTTGTGGCGATTTGAACTTTGAAACCTTAAACTGATTGGTATATAAATTGATCCTTCTGATGAGTCAACTTTAACAACTTACCTTCGTGCTTCGGGAAACCGGTAAAGCCTTTTGTTTCCGGAGCTGCATACGTGAATGCAGTGGATGTGAAGGTAGCTCAGAAGCAATATTGGTGCCCTCAAAATTTGTTTTACTGAAGCAGCTCATAATGTTTTTTTTATTTACAGATGATACAGGCTTCCAAAACATAACATCTGAAGCAAATGAGGCTATTATTCGTTTGCCTACATCTGTGACGACTTCGTCAAGACGCATCAGTTTCATTGCATTCCGGAACGACCGCGCCTTCCATGAAAATAACTCGTTATACTCTGTGAACAGTCGCGTGCTGAGCATCAGAGTAGAGAATCTTACCCATTTCGAGAGGGGCGAGGTAATGAATCCTTTTTTATCCAGACTTAGTTTATTAGTTGGTTTATTCCGTAAATACACCCGTTTTTCTCAACAATTTCATATATTAAAGATAACAAGAAGATAGTCTATCTGAATTAACTTTATATTAGCATGAAACACTTGCAAGTATAATGGATGTTTTTATCATCCAAACTTGAGAACCAAAATATAAATTAGAGCAAACATATTTAAAAACCCTATTATAAAGTAGCGTAATAATCGTAAGCGAATCCAATAAAATAAGGACAAAAAAGCAGACACTTCGCGACCTGTATAAGTTTGTAAATGTAAAAGTGTGTGTGTGCTAAAGAACAATACAAAATTTTCTATTCTATATTGATTTTGTTTCTATTTTCAGGTCGTGGACATCCACATGCGACCCATTAACGACGAGCCTGGTCGCAATCAGACCAGGACGTGTGCCTTCTGGCAGTTCACCGACAGTGGTGGACACTGGGCTACTGACGGATGCAAATTCATCAAAGCCACGGAAGTAGGCTTGCTGGACACCTGCCGATGTGATCATCTTACACATTTTGCCGAAGTTTTGATACCGCGCACTGTTTTTTCGGAAAGAAACGAAAATGTACTGGAAGTTCTTTCCATAATCGGTCTTACTTTATCTCTTTTCGGACTGGCAATGATTGGCATTACAGCTGCTCTATTTAGGTCTTGGCGAAGAGAATATACAAACAAAATTTGGCTACAACTATGTATAGCTATTTCTGTACTAGCAATATGTTTCTTAGTTATTGTGTTCAGCGAATTCACAGAGTACAACGTTTTTTGTATGTTAACCGGAGTAGTTCTTCATTACTCCGTCTTAGCTTCTTTCTGCTGGATGCTCGTGGCTGCTATTTTGTCTTATCGGAGACTTGTCATTGTGTTTATGAGGGATGCCTCGCACAAACTGCTCAAAGCCTCAGCGTTTTCATGGGGGACACCATGCGCAATAGTGGGTGTGTTGCTGTCAGTGGATCCCCATGCATATGCGAATCCATTCGAGGAAAAGGCTCCAAGTGGTTTGTTTTGCTATCCGTCTGGCTTAGGTTTATGGCTGTCCGTGTATGCGCCAATAGCTCTGGCAATACTGATAAACTGGACGTTATTCACATTGATCTTACGCTCCGTGTTTGGAACCAGAAGAGTCCAGAGACACGGAGACAGGAATGACGCTCTTCGATGTGCCTCCGTCAGTTGTCTCCTAGTGTTTCTGTTTGGACTTCCTTGGCTATTTGGACTTTTTGCCTTCAATATTGTTGCAGCATATTTCTTTACTATATTCACGACAACGCAGGGCTTTGTTCTGTTTATATTCATTGTCCTGGGTAATAAGAAGACTAGAGATTTATGGCTGAATAAGTTGAAGATCAAGCAAACGAGAAAAGTTCCTGTGACGTCATCAACGTATACTAATAGAAGCACTGAAAATAGAGGAATAGGTGGCCCAGCGGCGATGGAGGCAAAGGCTTCCAAGCCTAGGTCATTGAACTCGCCTGATGACTCGAGATTTTCTTGACAAAGGACTAAGTCCATGCCTAAGTCCGGAACGCAGCAGCCCAGGGGCAAGTGGTACTTGGGCAGTTATGACTCGATTCAATTACAGTATTTTTGATGATTTAGATAATTTTCTATGTACGTTAACATAGTTGTTCTAGTCGGTGTTTTAGATTTACAATATGTTACGCATTACTAAGTATTTATACATTTCTTTTACTTTACTTTAAAATAAGATAAAGTTGCAAAAAATGGAATAACACTGCAAGTCAAGTGCCTTAAAATAAAAGAGCAAAATCTTTAAGATAAATAAAAATGTTTGTTTCTTCGACCTTCAACTATTAAAATTTTATATGCTGAAATAATCTTAAATAAATATTATTAAATAGTTATTAAAAAAAACTAGAGGTAAAGCTCCTTCAATAAGTCCAACTTGTACACAATATTTAAAAATATTTAACCGTATCTGAGACATTTTTCTGGCGGACAAAATAGAATCGTGATAAAAGAGAACATCTGATATCTTATAATTTATGCATTTTGAATAACTAAGAGCAAATGAGGAATCCCCTGAAATTTATTTAGAGATGATATTGTATAATTTAATAGCTAAGTATAAATAAAGTAAAGTTCACAATCATTAATACAATTGTTATGGGCAAGTCCTTAATCTGACGCTATGACATAGTATTTTTAAATGTAGGTAAATTTTAGAGCTATTTTTAGCAAAATAAAATACGATAGCCCACCAGTTTTGAAGAATATTGGGGAACAAGAAACACATGTTAACAAAGAGTCCGGTCGTCTATCTGTCTTACTTACTTCTCTTTAATGCCGTATTAATAACTGAAATTAATAGAGAACAATCCTCATGTTACTTTTGCAGATGCTAAACCCTATACATATAACAAAGTGCAGGTATTCAACTTTTACATAACCGTAGGTAATTGTTATCGGGTATGCTGGCGTTGTGTTACATCGTGTTAACAAAAAAGAACACTATATCTTTAAACATTTCTTAATCTATGACTGCAGAGTTCATAATAAAAGGTGTTACGGAAAAGCTATCCATAAACAAGTCTAAGAGCCTGTAGCCCAAAAGATTCGAAATAAGATTGAGTAAGAGCGGTATCGCACTATATCTGATTCTTATCCGAACCGAATCCGACAAAATAAGGGATGACGGATGCCAATCGGTAGTCACTAATATTGCAATATTATCTGGTAGCTTTGCTTTATTTTGTCTCTACATGACTGATGTATGATAATGTAACGTATGTTTGAAAATATTTCATAAAATTGTCTTATCGATCGACTTTTATATTGATGGTCTCAGGCTCTGCAGGATAGTTACTGTATACAACTTGGTATTTATACCCTTTCCGTTAACCCCTGGTTTAGTTTTAATGGTCCTATATGACATTTGAACTTAAACTAATCAGATAATGTTAAACGTGTCGCTTTACAAATTTTATTTTAGTAATATTACTGTACAAGACTTTCATTTCCTAAGTGGCTAGAGCCCAAAGTTTAAACATATTTGTAAGGTTTTATTTAATGAATAATTAGCACTAAGAGCTTTGTAATTATTTATTTTTATTAAGAAAATATAGAATATGGATAAAAATATAAAAGCAAAGAGGCATTTACTATTTAAACTGTTTACGTATTTAATTTGTATTGTGTAATATTAGGAAATATTATGAAAA
Organism: Stenoptilia bipunctidactyla; assembly: GCA_944452665.1. Taxonomy (NCBI): domain Eukaryota; kingdom Metazoa; phylum Arthropoda; class Insecta; order Lepidoptera; family Pterophoridae; genus Stenoptilia; species Stenoptilia bipunctidactyla. The sequence continues at coordinate 1,755,319 of OX101732.1, forward strand.
AATAAATAAGTTTTGAAATACCGGATATCTTTTATTTCTTGTAGGTAAATCTTGAGCATAGAGTTCGTCTCCCATTGGTGAGGTGTTTTCTGCGATGTGAAAAGCATTGGCTTAGATTCCCGATCTAAACCTTTATAGATGACTAGCTGTTGCGCGCGGTTTTACCCGCGCAATTTCGATTCCCGCGGGATTTTCGGGATAAAAAGTAGCCTATACGGATTCGGAAGAATCCCTCTAAGTAATGGTAAAAGAAATTTTGAAATCGGTTCAGTAGTTTTTGAGCCTATTCAATACAAACATACAAAAATACAAAGGTGTCCTCTTTATAATATTAGTATAGACGACCAGCTGGTGTAGGCGTAACGTACATTGCCTTCTATGCCAGAGGTCCTGGGTTCCAATCCCGGCGGCGGCGGATATTTGTGTGATGAACACAGATGTTAGTCGTCAAGTCGTGGATGTTTATATGTTTATTTAAGTTTATTTTCTAATAAAAAATATGTATGTTTATAACTAGTATCCATAACACAATTTCTTTAAGAAACTTAATTTGGGCTAGATAGTGTTGTGTGAGTGTCAGAAATATTTATTTATTTATAGATTTTTGAAAACCATTTTCCTTAATCGGTACGAAATATTATAGGTACGGCTCTAAAGTTGCCCTAGATTGGTGTATTCTAAAGGTGCCCGGAAAATTTTAGTTATACAGGGTTCTCCACATCAATCCCAACAATATTTGTTCTACGACTTTTTACAAATTTTGATAAATAACACAAACAGAAAAAAAAAGCATTTTGTCCTAACTCTACATTTTGTAAGAAGTGCTTATTATTATTTTGAAGCGATATTTTATTACGCAAGGTGCGTGTCACACCTACGCTCAGAGTAAAATAAAGCTACGCCACTAAAGCGAGGCTATAAATATTTTTTAATTGGGAAAAAAAAGTAAAAACTATTATTTTTAATAAGTTGTAGGTGGAACATATGTTGTTGGGATTGATGTGGAGAGGCTGCCTGCAAGAGGTGATGTGTTAATTAAAATTAATCTTGTATATTGATTTCGACATCACTATCTCCACAAATATTTTCAAATAAAACATTATTTCTTGAGTACCTACTCAACGTATTGCAATATTTTCACTAAGGGTAGACTTTGAAAGTTTCTGTAGATAATAAAGTGAATTTTAAAATATTACTATGAAAATTAATAAACGATCATTAGATAAGTACAAAACAATAAAATTAGGATAAGAAGAGTAAGAAGAATTGACTTATTTGAGTGTCCTGTTGGTGGTAAAACATAACGATTGAGCTTAGTTGTCTATCTTGCGAGCGAGGCCCCCTAGATCTTTTAATAAGTGATCACAATATTAGCACGTCTATATTAATTTGACAAACATAAGAAAAAAAGTAATCAAAAAACTTAATATACCTATCAATATAAACTTTGATGAGATAATACACGAGCCAGGTAGCGCTGCAGATAAAAAATCCACAACAAAAATAGACCGTTGCTAGGCAACGCCCTTTAGCGGATCATTGCAGAATACTGCACGCTCGATCGCCTCTTTTGCTTGCTTGACTCTGACATTGTAACGTCCACATTTGTGTCACGCCTGTTGAAGTAAACACTTCGTGTCGATAAATAAACAGTGATAAAAATGTTTTGGGGAATCAGCCCTGCACTCGACTTGCAAGCAGAATTTCTCAAACATGGCGATCAAAGTGCGTACGAACTTAACTTTTTGGTCATTGGAGGTTGCGACGCGAGGCACCTTATCAAAACTCTGTCGCAAGCTTATCGCCACAATAGACGGTATATGAATCTCTTTGTCATCGATGGATGCCCGGAACTTGTGGCAAGACAAATACTCCTCCTGACGCTTGCTTTAGAAAGAACAACTCGATGTGGCCTTATGGAGAAAACACGAAGACTTCTAGAAATTTATGGAAACATTTTGCTGCGACCATCTTCATCCAGGTACTTAATAGCCAAAGCAAGACAGCTCACGGGAATGATCACCAATTTGGAATACATGAATTTTCTTACTCCTTGCCTCTCAATTGAACAAATGAAGTATCGGGAACGAGACTACATGGAGAATCTACTGAATTTTTGGACAACAGGTAACACTAACCAGTTCAATGCTTGCGAGCTTTGGGAACACAGAGTCAGGCACAGTCTTGGAACTAGATATGACAATAGAGTTGGAGTTTATGATTGGGATTACCACATGCGAATGAAAGAAGTGGCTAGTGCGATATGTTTCCAAGAGTACAAACATTTTAGAGAGCATGGAGTTGCTTTTACTTGGTTGGAGACTGAAGTCTGCCGACCGAACGTGAGCATGGCAGCCGGCGTGTACAAGTGCGGCGACCGATTCCTTCACAGGGGCTACCTGGGAGACCTAGTGACGTCACCGCTTGTAGCATACGGAGTAGACTGTGAGGATAAAGACATGCTTAAATCTTCACACGGAGTTAATTATAAACGGGCTACAGATATAACTGAACGAAATATGATGAGGATGTTATATGAGCTTGAAAATCGTGAAAAATTCGATGTCAACGCCTTCAATTTGGATGATCAAAAGAATTTGGGCATGGTAGTGCTCAGCCAACTCGATGCACGGATTTCTGAATGTGGTCAAGAAGAGGCTTCTTTGGTTTTGAGAGAAGACCGTGACACGTATATTGATATAGATTACGGAAAGATTCATTTTCTGTCTCTTTCTGCTTTAGATCATTACCCTCACAAACCTCAATTCCAGGGGTTGTTTCACGGTATATTTGTGGGTCACAACGTGTTGCCCCGGGTGAAGCCGAGCGTTTGGTCGATGGCTCGTGACGACGCATTCGTTGTTATGGAATCTCGGAAGTATATGGTGGACTTAAAGAGAGAGGATGTGAAAGCTTTTGGAGATCAGATCCATCAGGCTGCATCTTCTGCCCAGGCTGAGAAGATATGTGCCTTTGACCCGGAAAAGGATGATTTTGCCAGGTTTTTGATTAAGCGGAGAAGTGAAAGTGCTGAGCCTGCTTGAAATAGGTTGGATTTTTGTAATTACATGTTCTAAGGGTATTTTATGATTGATTATTTTTATTAATAATTCACTTAATTTTCAATTTTAACATGACTTCTATTAAAATTGTACTGCTATTTAGGTTACTCTTGAACAACTCGTAGAATAATTAGCCAATTTTAACAATTAATATACTGTTTTTATTAAGTAAGATTTGAAGGTTTTATTTATTTGGAATTAGCTTTAAATATATTGGAATGAAGTCGTCTTACAAGGTTCCACTCATTCGGGAGCGTTATAAGGTACGTTACTTTAAACTAGGAAAGTTTGAAGAAACATGAAATTACAGAAGTAAATAGATAGAGAGAAACCGTGTTTAGTATTAAGTTTTGTTATATTTGGTATTAGGTTTAGTTATATAAAAGGTATTTGGTATTAGGTTTTAAAACAAAAATACCTTTTCTATTAATGTTTACATATTATGTAACTTGATACACTGAATGTAAGTCGATTTGTAGTTTAATATGTAAATATTTATTGCACTATTATTCAATTTATAAAATTTGATATACTTTCTTTGTTTTACTCTATAGCTAACATATCGCTCAAAGAATTTTGTCAATAAATTGTAAAATACATTATTAAAAAGTACATTTTTGGTTATCTCTGAGTTGCCTGTTTATATCTCACTCTATCTCATATGATTTCAAATGGCTTTCGTTTTCTTTTCCGAAGTAGTCCCTACCTAATAGGTTTAGGTTGGATTAATTAATTTGTAAGCATCAAAATATACATTGATTTTTAAGTATAATTATTATCTTCTCTAAAATAATGCAAACCTGAGTATTTGCAAAGGTTGTCTGGTAGAGATCACTCTAGAGCGATAAGACCGCCTTTTGTACCTTTTCCATATTGTGTATTTCTCATTTTTGTTACTGTACAATTAAGTGTAAATAAATAAATATTTGATACTACGAGTAATTTCAGCTTGAGAGCTTCACAATCCTGAAAACATGGGTTTTACAGGTCAAACACGCAGAAAAGTGATCTTATTACAGCTAGATTTTTTTATGTTGGAGAGGACCCGATGCCGACCTCGGGGGGGTTCGGGCGTCCCCGCAGTCTCCAGGCGAGTTCCCTAATGGTACGTTGTTCCCTACGAGTTGCTTGGTTCCATTTGCAGCGCTTCACTCAACTTCTATTCTCCTCCCTATTCACTCCACTACCAATTCACAATGAAAGGTCCTAAAAAGAGTACGGTTCAACAGCGGTTGCACTTCCTCTCCCTTAAAGTGCACTTCTGTAACATCCGAGGAGTGCACTCCAATCTGAATGATGTCCACCACCATCTTGAGACCGAGAGACCACACCTACTCTTTCTAACGGAGACGCAGATCTGCGATCCGTCAGACTCGGCATACCTTGGTTACCCAGGCTATATCCTGGAGTCTCTTTTCCGCCCGCACGCCGGGGTGTGCATGTATGCCAGTGACGCGATCTGTTATCAGCGTCTCCGTTACTTGGAAGTGCCGGACCTTTCAGTCATGTGGGTTCACATAGATACTGGCCTAGACCAAGTGGTTTACGCCTGTATCTATCGTTCACATATCGGAGATCGGGAGACAACGAGGCTTATGGAATACCTTGGCAATGCAGCAGATAAGATTCAGCAACGTTTTCCCACGGCGCAGTTGGTGTTTCTGGGGGATTTTAATGCTCACCACGGGCAGTGGTTATACCCGTATCAGGACACTGACCATGCTGGCAGAGAGGCTTTTAAGTTTTCGCTGACTTATGGTCTCTCACAGCTTGTTAACGAGCCTACGCGCATCCCCGACGTTGCTGGCCATACTGCGTATTGCTTGGACCTTCTGCTGACAACCGATCCTGACAGATACTCGGTGTCCGTCACTGCTCCTTTAGGGACATCCGATCACTGTATGGTGAAATCTGTATCGCTGTACTCGCCACCTGACACCCGCCCAAAAGGCTCCAGGCGAGTATGGCGTTACAAGTCAGCAGATTGGGATGAAATGCGACATTTTTTCGCATCTTATCCATGGCGGCAAACTTGTTTTACATCAACCGATCCATCGTGCTGCGCTGATGCTGTCTCAAGTGTGATAGTTCAAGCAATGGAGTACTACATTCCCCACGCTGACCTATCCCTTGAAACCAAAGCTTGCCCATGGTTTAATAGTGCTTGCCTTGCCGCTGAAAAGCGAAAGCGGGAAGCATACAAAGCCTGGGCAAATGCTCGCAGAAGCAAAGCCCTGGATTCGCATGAACTTAAGAAAAGATACAACGCTGCCGCCAAGTCCTGCAAAAAGGTGATCAAAAGAGCTCGTTTTGCCCACATAGGCCGTATCGGAGACAGAATAGCAGCATACCCTTCGGGAAGTAAAGCTTTCTGGTCCCTTGCCAAGTCGGTCGAAACGAACTTTTGTCGCCCGTCGCTGCCACCACTGAGGAAACCCGATGGTTCTCTGGCCCACACTGCTAAGGAGAAAGCAGATTTATTTGCTAGTATCTTTGCGGAAAATTCTCGTCTAGATTGTCAAGGAAAAATCCCACCCCAATTACCTCAGTTCGGACCTACTATGGGTACCGTTCACATTCGCCAAAAGGAGGTTCTTAAATGCTTGCTGCACCTAGACGTGAACAAAGCTAGTGGTCCAGACGGTATTCCTGCAGTGGTCCTAAAACGCTGCGCAGCTGAGTTGTCTCCCGTTTTGACGCGCCTCTATCGACTTTCATTGGAATCGGGTAAGGTCCCCAAGTCCTGGAAGCTTGCTAACGTACAGCCAATACCGAAGAAGGGAAGCCGTGCCGATCCTGTCAACTATCGACCAATTTCAATCACCTCCATACTTTGCAAAGCCATGGAACGTGTATTTAATAATCGACTCCTGGCATACCTCGAGACCAACGAGCTCATAAGCGATAGCCAATATGGTTTCCGCAACGGACGCTCGACCGGCGATCTTCTCGTGTATGCCACTCACTTATGGAGTGAGGCCTTGGAGGGTCATGGTGAAGCAATAGCTGTATCCTTAGACATTTCCAAGGCCTTTGACAGGGTCTGGCATGATGGTCTCTTAAGTAAGCTTCCAGCATATGGCATACCGATTAGGCTCTGCGACTGGATATCTGATTTTCTGAGGGAACGGTCAATTCGAGTAGTCTTAGATGGCTACTCCTCCGACCAAATGGCAATTAATGCCGGGGTACCTCAGGGATCTGTTCTCTCTGCAACATTATTCTTGCTGCACATTAATGACCTTTTAACACCGGGCATTATTGGTTATGCTGATGACAGCACTGTTGTAGAGAGATACGTATCCAATGCGCGAGCGAGCCCCCGTGAAATCCAGAGTTTAAGAAAGTCAATGATTGAGCGCGTTGATTTGACCTTACGAAAAGTATCCGATTGGGGTGAGTCGAATTTGGTCAAATTCAACGCGTCCAAAACTCAGGCGTGTCTATTCTCTGCAAAAAAGAGCGCCTTCACATTTACGCCCACTTTCCAAAATGTATCTGTCCCCATCACTGACCATCTAGGGCTTTTAGGCGTAACTGTAACATCCAGTTTGAACTTCGGTCAACAAATTGTGTCCATGGCTCAAGTAGCTTCGAAAAAGTTGGGAATCATCTCGAAGGTACGGCGGTACTTCGGCACTGCACAGCTTCTAAACTTATACACAGCTCAAGTGCGATCATGCATGGAGTACTGCAGTCATCTTTGGGATGGTTCAGCCAAATATCAACTAGAAGCGCTGGACTCCGTTGACCGAAGAGCCCGTAAACTTATTAATGACGTCGACCTTACAACCAAAAAACTGCAGACCTTAGAGCATCGTCGTAAGGTTGCGTGTCTAACCGTGTACTACAGGATACATTTTGGTGAGTGCGCCAGTGCTCTGTTTGAACAAATTGAACCCTCACCATTTTACCATCGGACTACTAGACGCAGACAGAACTTCCATCCGTATGTGGTAGATATTCCGAAAAGTCGAACTAAGCGCTTTGACAGTTCCTTTTTGATACGGGTCGCCAAGGTTTGGAATGAACTGCCTGCGTCTATTTTCCCTGACCAATATAGTCCTAGTACTTTTAAGCGTCGAGTGAATAGGTTTCTCGTGGATGGACGTGTACCACCTTAGTCTTCATGTTCACTTAACATCAGGTGGCATGGAAGACAAACGTCCCATCCATAATTTATAAAAAAAAAAAAAAAATGTAGTCATTTTTAAAATTTATGGTCTGTTTCACAATGTACGGATAAGTTCTACATAAGTTCCAAATAAGCTATTTATTACTTATGGGTAGGATAAACACTATTGTTGCGTTTCACGACTGTCAGATAGCGCTATTTGTCACGATTTGAATAAGAAACGCGACGTTTCTTATTCGGAACTTTTATCTTCCAAATAATTTATGTGCTACATAGCTATTTGGTACTTTATCCATACATTGTGAAACAGACCCTAACATACATACATACATAACTTCACGCCTGTATCCCTTATGGGGTAGGCAGAACACCAGAGGTCATCAAACCACCTGATGTCACGTTTGACAAATTTCGAGGTATTATAATGATGTAGAGAGACTATTGCAGTGACAGGGAGTCAGCCTATCGCCCGCAAAAACGCCAATAAAAATTTACATTGTAAAGGAGACAGAACCTACTCCATACATTTCTGGGCCACGGTGTTAACAACTTGACATTTTCTTTTTTATTTAAAACTAGCTGTGACCCGCAACTTCGTCCGCGTGGATACCGTTTATTAGAGTTGGATAAATACTATTATTATATCCTACTTGAAGTTAAAACTTACCTTATTCTAAATTTCGTCAAAATCGACTCAGTAGTTTAGCTGTGAAAGCGTTACTGATAGATAAACATGCCCGCGACTTCGTCTGTATTGAATTAGTATTTGAGTTGATTATTTTCTTCTCCAAGGTCCTAACTATCTTTAAAAACAAAAATAAAAATGAAGAATCTTCGCCCATATAATATGTATAACTTCTAACCACAAACATAGGTAGGTAACTATCTATTGGGTACATCACAAAGGCACATAGCGTTATAAACAAATCGGGTGCCAAAGTGCCTTAAATTTTAATATTGTCTTAAGTTTTCACGATGACTATTATGTATGACTATTAAATTAAACACTTTTTAACCGGATTTATCGCGAATATTTACATTTTAAATTTTATCAGTCGCTCGTGACCACGGGGTCTGCAAAGACACCGAAACGTCGAGTTAAAATGTAAAATATAAATTATACGCCATTAATCCGGTTAAAAAGTGTTTTATTTAATGCCTTCAATTTTACTTAATTCATGCAATATCTTCATTAATTATACTTAGCTTATTGTTATTCTATGTAAAGCTAAGTAGTTTTTGCGTGAAAGAATAGCAAAAATCCATCCATCCAGCCATTATCAGTGTACATACAATACTACCTATAGTTATGTATGGCTGCTTTTCACTGCCAAACGGCTAAGCCAATATTAATGTAATTTGGTATAGTAGTTAACACATACGTTACTTTCTATTCCGAAGAAATCGACGGTTTCTGATTTCCAAGAGGCAGAAACGATCATGAAATAAACAAAACCTTGATTTCCATTTTATCTCTGTATGTATAGAAGGCAGTACATTCATCAAGCGTTACACATCTGTCAAAATTTTTTACTTGAATTTGAACTCTATGCCCTCGATAATAAGTTAAAATTGTTGGGGAAATTTGACAGGTAATGTAACGCTTGTTCCTTCTGTTATTAAATCATTAAATCATTATTAAATTAAATCGCGCAAAAGCTTGCGCTCGCCTCCCGCCTTTTTATACCCTACCGTCGCGAGCCGCGTCGAGCGCGGCAACCGTTACGCAAAAATAATCCTTATATCATTCAGTATTCACGTGCGATGGGTTATTAGCGTATTTCATGTATAAGTTTGGTGTTTCTATACCGATTTCTATGATTATTTTTTTATTGAAAAGGTAATAGTGTTAATTTTTTTTAATTAGGGATGAGTGAGAGTATTATAAACGTAAGAGTAAACAAATATAATCAGAAAGCTCCGAACTGCTAAGCTATCGGGATTTACACGTGTTATTGTGAGTCAACCATCAAATATAGACATATACTGTTGTGGATATTTTTTATATAATTTTATGAAGAATATTTCTGTCATACATGATTTCTATGTAGCTTCAACCATTAAGGCTGCACACGCGACGGAAGCTTAAAAAATGAAGTAACTTCTACCGTTTTTCCAACATTTCCCTTCACTGCTCTGCTCTTATTGATTGTAGCGTGATTATAAGTATACTATAACCTGCCCAGGAGTATGAAGAATAATTTTACCAAGTTTCGTTACAATCCGTCGAGTAGTTTTTGTTTCTATAAGGATATACAGACAGACAGACAGACAGACAAAAATTTTACTGATTGCATTTTTGGCATCAGTATCGATCACTAATCACCCCCTGATAGTTATTTTGAAAATATATTTCATGTACAGAATTGACCTCTCTACAGATTTATTATAAGTATAGATATAACCATGTTTCATCACCAAAATTTTCAAGGTAAACCAGTGTTGAGGAATTGAGATATCCATAATTTTGTCTATAGGTATACACAGAAGTTAAGTGAGCTTAGAATCACTTTCGAAAGCTATTCTTTTTTTTATTGTTGAGATCTATAAATGAATTATTGCTTAAAGCTGCACAGCGATCAAACGCAATGCCGCAACTAATACAGCGATCCATGTCGAAATGCAAAATCAGAAGTCCAATGACAAAAACCAAAAATCGTCTTGTAATGCAGGTTCTCGGGATCCAGTAGGCAAGCACAAAATAGTCGTTTATAGAAGAATCGTGAAGTCCGTAGCTGAAGTCTTTAAAAATAGAACAAACCATGAAAATACTCAAGCGCAAGGAGAGAAACCAAACAAAGGAGTGAAAAAATAGATCGATTGACTTACTGAACGAGTCAATTACCATAGTTTCGTTTTTCATTCACTCAGTATTGCCAAACCTAATATAGAATTTCGCCTATTTTAATTACAAAATAATTATTTAAAATAAAACTAACGCGGTTAGTTTACAGTCATTTATCCTCATAATGATTCTCATTTAATATTTCTTCAATTCTACTCAGCTTATTTTCAATTATATTATGAGTTATTCATCCATACTAAAAACCCATGACAGCGATTTCCATATCTCGAATTAAATTGTTTCCCCCTCACTACATTTTTAGGGGTTTTATGTATTTTGAATAAGGATAAAATAATAATAAATAAGGAACAATGTCACGGTAAGGCACGATCGGCAACGGACGTGCCTACTGCGTACGAATATATTTATTTTATTCGCGATTTGCGCGGCAAATGCCGCTGCACGCGGAAAATGGCTATGAGTTCCGAACAGCTCATAGCCAATGAAGTACTGGCGTTCTTACAGCACGCCATTGACACCATGGATGAGATCAGCATCATCCAGATCTCCAGAACAAATTTTAATCTGGAAGAAATACTGGCCGCCAAAACGCTGCTGTTCAAGTCAATCGGGCAGATTGACCGAATGCCGTCTCGCAGAAGAGACGAAAAGGGAGAGAAAAGTCTTCAGGATATCATCAATCTCCTGAAGGTTACTGATCCAGACGACGTGCCGACGTTCGTGGCGAAAGACCTCAACAAGTTGCCACCAGTCACGTTCGACCACGTCGATGTTACCAGGATCCTGAAGGATATAACTACCCTGAAGGCTTCCTTGGCTGCTGTCGAGTTGAAGTTGAAGGCCTCACAAGAAACCACCAGTGAGCTACGGGCTGAAGTTGCAGAGTTGAAAAACACTCTAGCCGTAAGTAGGTCACCTGAGGCTAACAACGTCAACAAGCGGCGCGGGGCATTTAGTGCAACGTGTGCAAGTTTCGATTCTGCAAAACTTGACTCATCGCCGGCCGCTGACCCCGCACGTGCAAGCGGTGACGCCTGCGTCGCCCGTCCCCCGCCTCCCCCCGAGGTGGTGTCGTCACCTGTCATCGTAACGTCAACTCCGAGACGAGACTACGCCGCTGCTGCCACCCACCTGCAGCCCCCACATACCTTGAAGGGTAGTGGAAGTCACCACGACGAGCACCCTCGTACTGACGTCTGCAGTGAACAGCCGAAACAAGATGGCTTCATTAAGGTGGAGCGGAAGAAAAGACGACTTTGTCGCAACAATTGCGGCACCGCTCCGACAGGACCTAACTTTCTCCTGCGTCCCGCTGTACCCGTCACGTACGTGTACGTTTCACGTCTCCATTACTCTACGAAGGATGCTGATGTCGTAGAGTACTTGGAGAAAAAGACGAAGTTCCGGCTCAAGGTTGAAAAACTGGAAACGCGCAACAACGTCAACTTTAATTCGTTTGTTGTGCGCGTACCCCGGGACCACGTATCGGTGTTCCTGAAGGAAGAGCTGTGGCCGAAGGGAGTTATCTTCCGCAAGTTCCGCGGCCGCCCGCCGCCCTCAGGAGCCGCCAGACCCGCGCTTCACGCCGCCGCAAAGTCGTGATTTGTGTTTATTTATATACAATGTGTTAGGGTTCCGACTTTTGATACTTTACCTACGTGATATACATCAAATTTCATCGACAAAAGTCACCTTAGGGGGGGGCGCACCCCTCACCCCTCGTGATGGGGGTGATTTAAAAATTTCGTTTCTCTGGTTTGCTTTAAGTTCGTAAAACCATTTTTTTTTCATATTTATTGTGTGTATCTTGTTGAATTACATCTCATTTTAAAGCTTATTAAATTTACCAACTTTTGATACCACATTCACTAAAAAGTCATAAGAAGAAAAGAATTAATTTTAATGACTTAGAAAAAAAATCTTACTTTTTTGTAGTATTTTTTTAGTTTTTTGTCATTAAAAAAAAAACGAAGCCCTTAACAATGCATTTTTTTCTTCTTAACTAGTACTATTTGAGTTTATCTTTCTAACGATACAGAATACGACAGTTTAACTTCAAAGAAACAGTCCTAACTGCTAAGCTAAAATGACATCAAAATAAAAGACACGAAATTTACAATCTCTTTTTTATTTAGTTTTGCCGATTTTAAGTCAATTTAACAATTGTTCAAAGTGACCACCATTGTTTAATAAACAAGAAGTAGCCCTTAATGCTACTTGTTGTGTAGCTCTTTTAATCATAGCTCTGTCGGCTTTTAATTCATCAGCTGCGGTCATAATTTTTTGCAGCAGCTCTTTCTTGTTGTAGGCACCTCTAGGTAAACCCGCTGTTTCATGGTCCCCCACAGGAAGAAATCTAGAGGTGTCAAATCAGGGCTACGAGCCGGCCAGGCAATTGTTCCTCCTCTTCCAATCCAGGGGGTGTAGTGTTCATCCACATATGCTCGTACATTCCGGGCAAAATGGGCAGGAGCTCCATCCATTTGCAAATAAAAAGACCGGCGTTCACGTCTGTACTCCAATGGTAGCTCATGTAGGAAATCCCCTCTTAGAAATTCCAAGAATCTCTCACCATTAAGATTGTCTGGTAAGACGATGGGACCTAGCAGCTCATCATCAATAATGCCTGCCCACACGTTGATTGAGAATTCGTGTTGGAACGAGGCGGGCCTCACAGCATGGGGATTTTCATTAAGCCACAAATGATGGTTTCGGTGCATGGTTATCCCAGCTCTTGTGAATTTGGCTTCATCAGTCCATAATATTCGCCGTACGAAGTTTGCATCATGTCTCACTTTCCTATTAAGCCACGCACAGAACACAAAGCGAGCAGCATAATCTGGTTCAATTAAATTCTGAACTCGACGAAAATGAAACGGCCGTAATCCTTCCCGACGTAGAACTTGCCACACCGACCAATGCGAAATCCCAAGTCTTCTGGCAATATTTCTAGTGCTAAGTCGCGGGTCACTGGCAATCATTTCAATGATTTCTTCTTCCATGTCTGGTCTCCCCACAACAGCACGTTCATTAGGCGGCTGTCGGATTCCATGAGTGCGCAATCTTGCAAAAACGCTTGCAAAAGTTGGAGCAGAAGGTATGCGCCTTGTAGGGAATCTAATTCGATATTCCCGAACAGCAGCCGCAGCGTTTCTATTGGCGTATCCATAAATAAATACAATGTCGGCCACTTCACTTGGTGAATAATTAACTGCCATAGTATCGAGTAAGTAGTACTTAGCTAAATTCGAAAGTAAAACTTTGTAGCAATCGCAACGAGAAACGAAGGACAACTGATTAGCAAGTAGAAATCCTAACCAGTACCTTAGTATTGTTATCTCATTCACTATTAGACTGAAAGAGATTCATGTTTCGACTCGTACGATGCGCGGGGCGACGTGATTGGTGCGCTCTAGCCTTTCGGCACGGGCCTCGCCCTGATCATCCCTCGCCAACGCAGCGAGCGCAGAGGCAGTCAGGCGAAAACCTGAAGCAACCTGCTACCGCATTGCGCGCGCGCTCTAACTCGCGAGTCTTGATAGTACTTAAATTTTGTAACTAGGACGTATTACCTTAGTAAAATAAACTTTTGATATTTTAATTTCGTGTTTCCTTTTAACTAACTACTGAACCGGGCCTAAATTTTGGCATCGTTAGAAAGATAAACTCAAATAGTACTAGTTAAGAAGAAAAAAATGCATTGTTAAGGGCTTCGTTTTTTTTTAATGACAAAAAACTAAAAAAATACTACAAAAAAGTAAGATTTTTTTTCTAAGTCATTAAAATTAATTCTTTTCTTCTTATGACTTTTTAGTGAATGTGGTATCAAAAGTTGGTAAATTTAATAAGCTTTAAAATGAGATGTAATTCAACAAGATACACACAATAAATATGAAAAAATAATGGTTTTACGAACTTAAAGCAAACCAGAGAAACGAAATTTTTAAATCACCCCCATCACGAGGGGTGAGGGGTGCGCCCCCCCCTAAGGTGACTTTTGTCGATGAAATTTGATGTATATCACGTAGGTAAAGTATCAAAAGTCGGAACCCTAACACATTGTATATGTTAGTTCTTAAGGTATTTATTTTACTATGGGCCTCTGTAATCAATTATCTATGTTTTTGTTTATATTGCCTGAAATAAATGATTATTATTATTATTATTATTATTATAAGCTATTTTTTTAGACCAAAGTCAACCTGTTAACCCTGTGGCCCAGGCTTACTCAGTTTCCTTTATTAAATCATTATCATATTCCTAAATAATCCCATATACTGCTATACCAACGCTATCATTAATCTTATGCATTAAAGGAAAATACAACTTGCGGGCACCGTTTTTTTTCCTTTATAGGGTTCCGTAGGCAAATGGCTTGCAAAAGGAACTTGCTCTTCATAAAAAAGTGCCATACCTGCGCCGAATTGCTGTCGAATTTAAATGAAGTATTTCATATATTTTCTGACCAGTGCATGTTGAAGCTGGTCGGAACTTATCGGCGCCATTCAATGCTTATCGGCGCGGGTATACAGGGTGGCTGGTGACATATTTTAGATACTGAAGGAGAGCACTCTGTACCTGATTCAGGTCATAATTATGTAATAAAATTTGGCGCTTAATTTTTCACTACAATTCCCTGTTAATAAATACTACTATCTACTATGTTACTAAACTACTCAAAACAAAATAGGGCCCACCTCGTTTTTTGTCACAAAAAACGGTTGTATGACACTTTAAACTTAATTTTAAGCTAAGTAGCTATGCATAAAATTGAGATGTTGGTTTATTCTGAAAATTCTTTTGAACAAGGTTTTTTTAATCTTTACCCTCAAGTTAAAATTATCGTATTTAAATCAAGTTAAAATTATCGTATTGACAATTTCTTATTCACTTGTGTTTAAACTATCGTTACGAGCGTTTTTCGATTTGTTTCACTTCATTTTTGAGTTTTATCATTCGAACTCATTACAATGCCACGTATTCGGCACCATATGAGCATAGAAACAGCTTCTAGAGCACTAGTATTGCTGCAAGACGGAAAATTTCAACGATCAGTAGCTCTACGCCTAGGTGTATCGCGGCGAGCTATCCAAAATGTTTGGGTTCGCTACCAGGAGACTGGTAGTGTTGTTAGAAGAAGCGGATCAGGAAGAACCCGGGTAACAACCTCTAAAGATAACCAATACATTCGTTTAACTGCCGGTCGAGAGCGTAACATTATTGCTCGTGTTTTACAAAACTGACTATAGCAAGCCAATGGCACAAGAATAAGTGACCAAACGATCCTCAACTCACTCCATGAAGATGGGCAACGATCCAGAACACATGTGGTTCGTTACGGTACCTTCGTTTAGAATCAAGAGCTTCGTAATGCCCATTCAGCTAAATCCGTCCCACACCATGACTCTTGCCCCCCCAAACCGATCAGTTTCGTGTACACAAGGATAGGTAAATCGTTTGCCTTGTCTTCTGCACAAATGGTCCCGCCTATCATTAATAAAAAGCTTTACTTTACTCTCATCTGTAAAGCGTACATCCCTGCAGTTGTCCATGGTCCAGTCCGAATACTCACGTGCAACTTTAAACGAGATGCACAACGAATCCTTGCCCATTTTGATGCAAACCTTACATGTTCTGGATCTTGGCCCATCATCATGTAGTCTGTTGAAGATCGTTCGGTAACTTACTCTTGTATCAGAGGCTTGAGATTTTGAAGTCTTCGACTTTATGGAATATTTTTTAGGGTAGCGGGATCCGAAGCACGGTGCACCGCTGGCCGACCGCAGGTAGTAGGGGCCCAAGTAGCATGCCAGCCACATGCAAAAGGCTGCCCCGCCACCTCGCGAAAAGGCTCCATCGTGCCGGCTGGCGACCGGTTTGAGAGGACCCGATGGCGAACTCGGGGGGGTTCGGGCGTCCCCGCAGTCTCCAAGCGAGTTTCCCAAAGGTGCGTTACCCCTATCGAATTGCTTGGTTCCATTTGCAGCACTTCACTCTCAACTTCTGTTCTCCTCCCTATTCACTCCACTCCAAAACGAATGAAAGGTCCAAAGAAGAGTGAGGTAACACAGCGGTTGCACTTCCTCTCGTTTAAAGTGCACTTCTGTAACATCCGAGGAGTGCACTCCAATCTCAATGATGTCCACCACCACCTCGAGACGGAGAGACCCCACCTACTCTTCCTAACGGAGACGCAGATCTGTGATCCGTCAGACTCGGCATACCTTTGTTACCCAGGTTACATCCTGGAGTCCGAATTCCACCCGCACGCCGGGGTGTGCATGTATGCCAGTGACAAGATCTGTTGTCAGCGTCTCTGTTACTTAGAAGTGCCGGACCTTTCAGTTATGTGGGTTCACATAGATACTGGCCTAGACCAAATGGTATACGCTGGTATTTATCGGTCACACAGCGGAGATCGGGAGACAACAAGGCTTATGGACTATCTCAGCAGTATAGCGGACAAGGCTCAGCAACGTTTTTCCACAGCGCAGTTGGTGTTCCTCCACGGACAGTGGTTATACCCGTTTCAGGACACTGACCATGCTGGTAGAGAGGCTTTTAAGTTTTCGCTCACTCATGGCCTCTCTCAGCTTGTTGACGAGCCTACGCGCATCCCAGACGTTGCTGGCCACACTGCTTACTGCCTGGATCTTCTGCTGACAACTGATCCCGACAGATATTCGGTGTCCGTCACTGCACCCTTAGGCACATCCGATCACTGTCTGGTGAAATCTGTATCGCAGTACTCGGCACCTGACACCCGACCAAGTGGTTCTAGGCGAGTATGGCGTTACAAGTCGGCAGATTGGGATGAAATGCGACATTTCTTCGCATCTTATCCGTGGCGGCAAGCTTGTTTTACATCAACCGATCCATCGTGCTGCGCTGATGCAGTCTCAAGTGTGATAGGTCAAGCAATGGAGTTCTTCATTCCCTACGCTGATCTATCCCTTGAAACCAAAGCTCGCCCATGGTTTAGTGCTGAATGCTTTTCCGCTGAAAAGCGTAAGCGAGAAGCGTACAAAGCCTGGGCAACCGCTCGCAGAAGCAAAGCCGTGGATTCGCATGAACACAAGAAGAGGTACAATGCTGCCGCCAAGTCCTGCAAGAAGGTGATCAAAAGAGCTCGTTTCGCTCACATAGGCTGTATTGGAGACAGAATAGCGTCATACCCCTCGGGAAGCAAAGCTTTCTGGTCCCTCGCCAAGTCGGTCGAAACGAACTTTTGTCGCCCATCGCTGCCGCCACTGCGGAAACCTGACGGTTCTCTGGCCCACACCGCTAAGGAAAAGGCGGATTTATTTGCCAGTATCTTTGCGGAAAATTCTCGTCTAGATAGCCAAGGAAAAATTCCACCCCAATTACCTCAGTTCGGTCCTACAATGGGTACCGTTCATATTCGCCAAAAGGAGGTTCTTAAATGCTTGCTGCACCTAGACGAGAATAAGGCTAGCGGTCCAGATGGTATTCCTGCAGTGGTGTTGAAACGCTGTGCAGCTGAGTTGTCTCCCGTTTTGACGCGTCTCTATAGACTTTCGTTGGAATCTGGTAAAGTCCCCAAATCCTGGAAGCTGGCTAACGTACAACCAGCACCGAAGAAGGGAAGCCGTGATGATCCTGTCAACTATCGACCAATCTCAATCACTTCCATACTTTGCAAAGTCATGGAACGTGTATTGAACAATCGACTCCTGGCATACCTTGAGACCAACGAGCTCCTAAACGATAGCTAATATGGTTTCCGCAGTGGACGCTCGACCGGCGATCTTCTCGTGTATGCCACACACTTATGGAGTGAGGCCTTGGAGGGTCATGGTGAAGCAATAGCTGTTTCCTTAGACATATCTAAGGCCTTTGACAGGGTCTGGCGTGATGGTCTCTTACTTAAGCAAGCTTCCAGCATATGGCATACCGACCGGGCTCTGCGACTGGATATCTGATTTTCTGAGGGAACGGTCGATTCGAGTAGTCTTAGACGGCTACTCCTCTGACCTAATGGCAATTAATGCCGGGGTACCTCAGGGATCTGTTCTCTCTGCAACTTTATTCTTGCTGCACATTAATGACCTCATAACACCCGGCATTATTGGATATGCTGATGACAGCACTGTTGTTGAGAGATATATATCCAATGCGCGAACGAACGCCCATGAAATCCAGGTTTTGAGAAGGTCTATGATTGAGCGCGTTGATTCGACCTTGCAGAATGTGTCCGATTGGGGCGAATCTAACCTGGTCAAATTCAACGCCTCCAAAACACAAGCGTGTCTATTCTCCGCAAAAAAGAGCACCTTTACTTTTACGCCCACTTTCCAGAATGTATCTGTTCCCATCACCGACCAACTAGGGCTTTTGGGCGTCACTATAACGTCCAAATTAAACTTCGGTCAACAAATTGAGTCTATGGCAAAAACGGCTTCCAAAAAATTGGGTATCATCTCGGTACTTCAGCCCTGAACGGCTGCTCAACTTATACACAGCCCAAGTGAGGTCGTGCATGGAGTACTGTAGTCACCTTTGGGATGGTTCTGCCAAATACCAGCTCGAAGCGCTAGACTCTGTTGACCGAAGAGCCCGTAAAATCATAAATAACAACAACCTTACAAATAAAAAATTGCAGACGCTGGATCATCGTCGTAAGGTTGCTTGTTTGACAGTATTTTTTACCCACGACGGAACGGAGACGGTATATGCGTTTGGGGTGAGAGGGTGTTTGTGCAAACCAATGTTACCATTTATCTCCAGAACCACTGGTCCGATTTTAATGCGGTTTTCAGTAATCGCTTTGGATTTGATTGGTGCATGTTCTTAGATAGGTGTTACGGTAACTTATTATAATACTTTACTATGTATTTAAATAAACTACATGGGGTTTCCAGCGGTGGTGGGGACATTAGAGGGCTGATGAGGAACGAGGTGTTGTGTAATGTAATGTATGGTACCTATATTATGCTCTTTAAAAAGTTTGAAATAAAAAACAAAATAAAAAATTTGAAAACGCAACGGTTAAAAAGTAATTGAAAAAGAATAAAATAATTTAAAATCCCCCGACTGAAATGATTTATGTGACGAGAGATAATTAACGTGAAAAGCTTTTTTAAAAGATCACTTGATCTCACATAGAGTCGGTCATATTATGCACAACATACTATTCGTTTTTATAGCACTTCCCTACGCTTACCTATTCGGTTCTCGAAGATCTAGATGTCGCAATAACATAGGTATTCAACTCCCTATGAACTTTATAAGAAGAGCAAGAAAATCCGTCGAGGGCTGTCATCAATATTTTAAATTTCAATATAAAACTACAAAACGAATTCATTCAATGGCAGCCCCAGATGGATTTTCTTGCTCTTCTCATAAAGTTCAGAGGGAGTCGAATACCTATGTTATTGCGACATCTACATCTTCGAGAACCGAATAGGTAAGCGTAGGGAAGTGCTATGAAAACGAATAGTATGTTGTTCATAATATGACCGACTCTGTGTGAGATCAAGTGAACTTTTAAAAAAGCTTTTCACGTTAATTATCTCTCGTCACATAAATCATTTCAGTCGGGGGATTTTAAATTATTTTATTCTTTTTCAATTACTTTTTAACCGTTGCGTCGTGGGTTTTTCAAAATTTTAATTTTGTTTTTTATATCGGCTACATTTTGGTGAGTGTGCGAGTGCTCTTTTTGACCAAATTGAACACACCCCTTTTTACCACCGGACTACCAGACGCAGACAGAACTTCCATCCCTATATAGTGGATTTACCAAGAAGTCGAACAAAACGCTTCGATAGTTCCTTTTTGGTACGGATTGCCAAGGAGTGGAACAATCTGCCTGCGTCTGTTTTTCCTGACCACTACAGTCCTGGAACTTTTAAGTGTCGAGTGAATAGGTTTCTCGTGGATGGACGTGTAACACCATAGTCTTCATGCGCACTTTCCATCAGGTGGCATGGAAGACAAACGTCCTATCCTTACAATAAAAAAAAAACAATATAAAAATGAAACTCAGGAATAAACACAAAACAGCAACAGAAACTACAAACACGCGCGTACGCAGATAGCAGTCGCCATATTGTGTTGTGGTGGTGTTTTGAAATTAAACAAACACACCTGACGTTCACAAGGCCTCATTCATAGCTTGAAATTCATTCAAATTTTGTTTTGAAAATAAAAATATATGAATTTTCACCAGGGCACTAAAATACAAAAACCACATTTGAAATTTGAACCAATTTGCATTTATTTACAAAACAAAATAAATTATTTATTTCTTAATATAATGAATGTGGGAAGTTGCGTCATCTAACGTCAAGTAGTATTAATATAAAATTTCAAGGCCTACTGTTAGATAGAGTCACTGTCTTTGAAGAAACTGAGCTAATTAGCTTTTGTCCCCCCCTGATAAACCCCCAGTGTCTACTTTCGTTAGCTAGACTCTATTTACAAATTGAACTGAATCTACCACCACTCCGGAAAGTTGATCTGTTGAGAATAAGGGCGGGTTGTATCACAACTACTTTACGTGTCTGTCAACGTTAAAAATGGCGTTAACCACTGTCAAGCTAGAAAACGGGTTGTTTCACCAATGCCGGCTTATAACGGACGTCAAAAATTAACGATTACGTTGACCGTCCATCCACCCACTGGTTAACGTAACTTTCTAGTGAAAACTGAATTGACAGGCAGGACATCTTTGGTTGAAAGCTTTTAACATTATGGATTCTGTTTTATTTTCATATATTTTAAATGATAGTGATGATGATTCAATTGTAGAAAGGAAGAGAAAAGTATTTAAAAAACGTATCGATAATTTAAATTTATGGGATGATCAAGAATTTATTGCAAGGTACCGTGTATCTAAGGAAGTGGCTCTCTTGTTATGTCATGAAATCGAAGATGAAATAAAGTTATCTATGACTTTAATCTCTATGTTGCCGTTAAAAAAACATTCCCAACCACTTAAATTGGGAAAATGGTTTACTTTTTAATGGCAACTCGAATAACATTGACGAACAGTTTTTTTTGTGATGAAACAACGCTTTGTATTTGACGTACGTTAAACATCTGATGTAATCGTCAAAAAGTTACGTACGTATGATACGATAACCAACCGTTTGATACAACCCGCCCTAAGTGGCGAAAAACTCATCAGCAATCATCTTTTAAAAATACACAATAACAATTTACAGCCAGGGAATCCCATCTTCTTGCATCCGGATATAGTAGACCTTTGTCTGTCGGTGAAGATAAATATGTACGTGCATTAAATAAATGAAAAATGTGATAAATAAAAATTACCCGACCAGGATTCGAACCTGGGACCTCTCGTTTGCCGGACGAGTTCTCTTCCACTGAGCTACCGGGGCCTGGCGGTACGCCTCGAAATTACTTACCACACTTTTTTTGCTTTTACGTTATATTGCTAACGTAGCTCCATCTTATGGTATAGCTTTGCAGCTAAGACCTTAGCTGCAGGCAAGGTCTCGCCTGGAAATTGCACAAAATGTGGTAAGTAATTTCGAGGCGTACCGCCAGGCCCCGGTAGCTCAGTGGAAGAGCACTCGTCCGGCAAACGAGAGGTCCCAGGTTCGAATCCTGGTCGGGTAATTTTTATTTATCACATTTTTCATTTATTTAGGAATAATTGAGCATTTTAAATGCAAAAACTTAAAAACCTTATCTACGTGCATTGTTCTCAAATCGGTCGAACCTTACAACCAGTGTATGGGAGTCAATTGGCTACAGACTCTGATAGCAGCCATTTTAAGGTCCAGGATATCAAAACGGGAAAATAAAACAAATCTTAAAATCGGTGTCATCTATTTTTCATTAATATGTTACATTCATAGTAAATTATATAGCAAATATATTTACAAGGACAAAACAAACGGAAAATTACAACGTCTTAACGTTTGTTTTCGTTTAAAATTCGTAATTTTTATATATAATATCACTTAATTTTAACATTTCTAAATCAGTTTAGTTCGACACAGGTGACTTTGCTGCGAAGGTTCGAACACATTTCTGTAAAATTAATTACGTTTGAGCTATTTAATACATGTTCACACTTTATAACAAACACATGTGGTCATTATGACACAAACAAGATAGACATATACGTTTACATACAATTTATACGTTTCATCTCTTTTTGGTCACGAGAATCTCGGACTTAAAAGTAAGGACTTCTTTATAATAAAGTAAGACGATATAAACACAACGAAACAAAGTCATTTGGTTTATAAATAAATTAAGTTATCTGTGGTGCGAAGGACTCGTGACCAAAATGAACATAAACGACACTTAGTTTTGACTACACACTTTTAAAATTCGTCACACATCTCGAAACATTTCATTCAACAATTTACCTAGGAATTATTCTATCTAATACTAAGTCATTATTGTGTAACTTTAAATTTTCAATGTAATTCCCTCAGTTAAAGCTTATTTTCTTTGCTTTTGAAGGAGGTCGAAATGCTTTGCCTTTAGAGATTGCTTTGATTTCAATATAAAAAAAAGGACTAACTATTGCAAAGATATTTTTAATTTCAGAAATGAAGGAGTCTTTAAAAAAATCAAAGATACATATTTTTTCAAATCTCAGTTATTGCTTTTACTAAAAATCTGAAGTTAACAATGAAAGTTAACAATTTTTATCCTTATTACTTTACACTTATATTAGGCGTTGCTGCAGAGTTCTTTAATGTTTTTGATGAACTTGTTTCGTCCACTATTTACACTAATCTATAATCTTAATAGCTTTAAACAATAGATGGCGCTAGAAATGCATTTAATTATCGTAGCTGTGATTGGCTATTGCAAAACCAGCGCCAGTCATTGCTTTTTTTAATACTCTATGTTATGGTTGAGTGTGAAACAATACTTTAGTGCGTTACCCACTTAAAATTAACTTAATAAAGTGTCGAGCATTCGCGCAAAGTCCAGGGCTGTGTCGTGAGCAATGTTCGCCAAATGTCTGGCGCCGATAAATTGACGAGTTAGGCAACGCGTACGGACTCGCCTGTTACGTCCCATTCTGTTGTCACAGTAGATTAATACATGGATAGTTGTTTTTAAATGTAATTCTGTGTAAAATGTTTGTCAAATGATTTCACTAAAAACATACTGTGGCCAAAACGAGGTAGTATGCGAGTTATTTCTATATTAAGGAGTTCTTTTTAGATTTTTTAAAAATAAA
Source organism: Stenoptilia bipunctidactyla (assembly GCA_944452665.1). NCBI lineage: Eukaryota > Metazoa > Arthropoda > Insecta > Lepidoptera > Pterophoridae > Stenoptilia > Stenoptilia bipunctidactyla. Next base: position 1,778,520 of record OX101732.1, read on the forward strand.
ACAAAATACAGGGATTTTTTCTATAACGGCTGTGTCCAGAACTTTAATGCATTAAGGTAATAAGCAGCAACCGTAACGTTAGTATTTATTTTCATTTCAACCAAATAAATATTTGACATTAAACCAATACTGGAGGGTTGGACCCTAATCTACTAATGGCATGGACAAAAGACGTACAGAAGAGTCCGTTGGTTAGTGAAGCGCGTATGCGACGCCCGCTGGATGCACGACACTAGTTCACGTGCACTAATCAAATGTTACTAACCAAAAGTGTAATAAACAGACTTTAAGGTTATTTCACAACCCCCTAAATAGTCTGACAAAATGTAGTCACTAGTAATGATAAGAGATTGAGTCTAGAATAATACACTACAATCATTAGTAAAAAGTTTAAAATACTCTTTGAGGGGTTATGAAACAGAATCGTTAAAATATATTTGTATTATAATAACTAAACTGGCAATTAATTTTCAATTACTAATAATTATAATAATACAAATAATAGTTACATGTGCTTCTATGTTTTATAATATAATCATGTGCGTTTAATTTAAAAGATTACCCTTTTTTATCTGGAATAATATTTGTGCACACGTGAACTAAAACAATGATACCCTGCCAATCGGAGTTAACAAACTTCTAGAAATAGGGTGACCATGCGTAGGCATAGATCTAAGAATTCTTAGTGGCAGTATATTTTGGCTAAATGGTGTTTCTTCAGGAAGAGAATTGCACACTCCGATCCGCTGGGGTGCCGCATCCAGCTACAGAGTATTGTAATCACATCTACCCTGTACGTGTTTTAGTAACTAGGTATTTAGACTTACTTAACTTTATAACGAATATCTAAGAGAGTAATTATTCCAAAACAGGGCGCAGGGCCTCACAGCGCCAGTGATTCTCGTATTAAGGTGGAATTCATTTTTATTTTCAATATTTAACTGTTAGACACTACAAATTACATCGTGGCCGCGCCACCTAACCTAGCGTAAACGCGACTCAACCGATAACTTCCTAAATTGTCACAATAAAATAAACGACAAACCTATAACATAGTATTAACATACATATTTCCTCAGTTAATCGGAGTAAATTCGTTTAAAGTTAATACAATAATAATAAATATTCTGATATAATCGAAATAACTTTTATGCACATTAAAGTTTTAGAATATGTATTCTTTATGACTAAATACGAAGTGTGCACGGTGATGCGAGATCTCTGAACAGTTTCATAAACTATACAAGTCGGAGAGGATTCTCTATTTCAATTGTTACATAACGTGTATTTAGCTACGTGTTGGTGATTTAAACTTGGTGTTATGTGGTGACGAGGGGCGGCGCGGGGTGAGGCGGGCGGGGACGGGGGCCCCGCGGCTCGGGTCTACTCTACATACCCACCATACATTAAATCTTCATTAGAACTACCACGAAACATTCATAGACCTAAACGACGTCGGGTTCGGCGCTGCGGTCAGTAACGGTAACAAAGGAACGCATCAAAGCTCACGATCATTCAGCTCAATTTATTAATGGCCTATCTAAAATTGCAAGCTACAGGAGCTCAGTCGTCCAGCGTCCGGACCGAACCCGACGTCTCTCAAGACCTCGGCACCGTACAATCTTACCGCTACTCCATAAAACAATTAGTCTTAAAATTACTTTAGACATACATTACGCCGCGCCACCTTAATTCGAAAAGATTAATCCGAACGGAGATATAATAAGAGTTATAAAGCGTATCGATTTAATGGAACAAATTTATAAATATATATGTTATATATAATAATTATAATTATAAAACTTGAACGTAACATCTTGTCGAGGTGTGGCGGCGGTTGGCACTGGGGTGCCCGCAATCATTCAACAATTTAGACTAAATTGTTCAATACTATAATCTCAGTCATATAATTTATATGTGCAATAATATTTACATTTACAGTTTTCTACTTAATAATATCTAAGTTATTCACAGAGGATGTGATGTCAGTGGTTGTATTCGGGGAAGGTCTGCGCGCGCAGCGTCGTGGCCGAGGACGCGGAGCTCGGCGGCGAGGCCGGCAGCGCGTCCTCACTCGCCCATCGGGCTAACTGTTGTTGAGCTTGAATAAATTCATCACTAGAAAATGATAGAGAAGAGGAACGGAGAGTCGAGGTAGTGTCTGATGCTGCGCGGGCTCCCGGCGTCAAATAACTTCTCAGCTGAGGTTTACGGTAGGATAACTTCTCAGCAGAGGTTTTAAAATAGCAATTTTTGAATTTAGAAGCGCTGTGCTTGTGATGTGCTGTTGAACACCTGATCCAGAAGCCCGCTAGTGTATGTGAGTGTGTTTCAAACAAACGTGTGACGGTCTTTTTGCACCGTGTGAGATTCTTTAAATCGATGGAGATGAGTAGTTGATGGTATCGAGTAGATTGAGAAGACAAATTAAATATCCGCGCAAGTACTCTAAGATTTGGCTTACGGCTGACAAAATAAGTTGATGATACGCGTATTCGTTTGTCATTCATCATATTTTAATAATCATAAATATATAGGTATTACAGGATTAGTTTTTTATTAGTATACATTGTTATTAAAATAGTTCAGTGGTAGTCTGAGCCTGTATATCTCAAGACATCTACTCGATAGAAATGAGTTTATTAAATATTTTTCATCTTCAATATTTTTCCATGCATTTTAAATATTTTTGTAACTAAACAGACGGTAGGCAAGAATCTCACAAGGTGTAAATCGGCCTATATTTTTGCTATAACGTGATTTTATTAATTTTGAACCTTCGACTCGATTTTTCTAGTACTGCTTAAGCCGAGCGTGGTCATATCTGGGTCAGAGCCAAGTAAGAACGGACCGTGAGCGTCGCATTCTTTGAACAAATGAACGATCGCTTAAATAAAGTGTTGTACTATATGGGACAAATTAACGAACGTTTATTCAATTGTCGGAGGCTTTAAGGCTTTATTAACGATATAACCACATCACCGTTAAAGCTATAATTCCAATTAAATATAAATTAATTTGATGGAATTATAATGTTTGACTAATAATAAAAGTTCAAACAGCTTTTGTCGATAAGGATTTTCATCTTACGTTTCCTTTTTTAATATATTGGGTTTGAAATTTATTGTACTTCATTCAGAGGTTCTGGGTTCGATATCGTGTATAAGATAAAAATGTTAAAATCTTGACTTCTGAAGAAAATGACGTTTTTTGTAACATCAAATAAGAACCCGATAAGGCTATAGCTACGTTAATTATTAGTAAGTAATAATTAATAGTAATAAGTAATTAGTAAGTAATTATTAATTAAATACCCAAAACAGAAACAATGTTAGTATCTGAATAATAACTAACGCAGAGGGCATCGAACCCGCTATTCAACCGTCTAGAATAAAAGGGACCTAAACAATCGAATATCAATACCCTTTGCTGGTGGAACGTGTCATGATATACAGTGGTTTAAACTAGACGCAAAGATTGTGACTTCAAAGACACTTGAGTTTAGTGCGGACATCAGGAACATATTTTAAACCAAATTTGGTTGGTATACAAAAAATAAATAATTAGAAGGTGTTCGGTTTTATCTCAATAGAGAACAGTGATGTAATAACAGTAAAGGCAGTAATAGAGTTGATGCGACAAAAGTTTGGTAATGCAGTGATTTTTTAATCAACTTCCGTTTTTTTGAAGCCGACGCGCGTTGTTTCTGCGGCGACGTGTTTGGTTGGATAGATTTTTATGAATTGCTTTCCTGTAATTCGGGTAGGCACCGACTTCAAAAATACTAAGTTGGTATATCAAAGTATATTTAAGACAGAAGTTATCGTTTCTATTTTTTACTTTTTAGTTCTATTATATTCTTCCAAAACATACATAGTTAAGTTAGTTACGTACAATTTTGGAGTCGTTGTTTTGTAAATATTTCTAAATGTTTACTTTCAAACACTTGTAACCTTTTCAGACAAAAGGCTACAATTTTTTTGTTTCTATAATTTAAATAAGACAGTGAACAAGGAATCGTAAAATGTGTTTAAAAAGTGGATTTTCTTTTAACAACTACTTGTTATCTTCAATCATCATGATTGGCTTTTGAATATTTATTTTTTGCATTTAAGGGAATTTGACATCACAGTTCTACCAACGCCATCTCTTCAGAGAAAAAGATATATCTTTTTCTTTCTTAAGTCAATTTCAAAACTTCTTATTGGCTACGCAACCCAGAGCCGAACTTACATCGCATTTGCAAGTGCATTTAACGCAATAAAACTCAATTCTTTTTTCATTTCACGTTCCACCAGCCAAATTTTTTCTTATCTAAAATAACTTATTAGCGACATCTAGAGTATAGATAAGCTCAAGAGCTAGTTCTAAAGGAGTATTTTCAAACCCTCACCTCTCACTATCCGGCGCGTCCCTCAAGCGTTCCCCGTCAGCGCTCTCATAGAGCGCGTCGTCGTCGGGCGGCGGGCGCGGCGCCGGCACGGGCATCGCGCCGCCGAACATGCCGCCCGGCAGGCCCGGCCCCACGCCCGGGTGCCGCCGGAACCGGCTGTAGCTGAATGAGCTTTCTTGCTCCGACCGTCGGCAACGACTGTGAAGAGGATGCATAATAATCAACGAATGCAGAGCATTAAAAAACCGACTTCACGTCAAAATTTTGGCTGAGTTGAGAATGTCATCAACATTCTCCGAAATCATACATATTTCTTCAAAAGTTTGAAATTTTCAATGAAGTCCTCAACCGATTTCGATGAAATTTAAATGAGACTAACTACGAGGTATTTTCTATCATATGAAACAATAATTTTCATAATTGTCCGAAATATCGTGTAACAAAGACACAAAAAAAAACATACAGACGAATTTAGAACCTCGTCCTTTTTTGGAAGTCGGTTGAAAATTGAAGCATCCGGAAGGTTATTAAGTTAGCTGGGAAGACACTAGGTTGCTTAAAAGACACGTGCCCAACTAAGTTACAGTGTCTTCCCAGTTAAAATTAAAGTACCTTATCTATACTAATATTATAAAGAGGAAACCTTTGTATTTTTGTATGTTTGTATTGAATAGGCTCAAAAACTACTGGACCGATTTCAAAATTTCTTTTACCATCACTTAAAGGGATTCTTCCGGATCCGTATAGGCTACTTTTTATCCCGAAAATCCCGCGGGAATCGAAATTTAGGTTATAAAGTTGCTAAATTATGACATATTCTATAATAAATAGATAATTCTAACATAAACACCAATTTATCTATTTAAAGAAGTTGTGTCATGGATATTAGATAACATAATATATATAAAAGCTTGTCGTAAATAGTGATTAGCCCAAGCGAACATGCCCGTTCATGTTCTTTGCACTTCAGCAAGGTTCGCAGCTATTTCTGTGGCAGCGACTTTGTTTCTGTCTTTTAATTTTTCTCTAGTATGTATTGGCACTGCATAAACTTTTTGCTTCATGTAGCCTCAAAAATAATAATCCAGAGGCGTCAAATCGGGAAACCTAGGAGGCCACGCCACTGGACCGCCTCTTCCCATCCACCTTGGATAGTTTTCCGAGATAAATTGGCGTACTGACGTTGCATAATGTGCCGGGGCTCCGCCCAACTGTAAGAACATACGTCGTCTTGTTGCCAAAGGGACGTCTTCTAACAAGACCGGCGATTCTTCCCGCAAAAAAATTAACATGACCTCTTGTGTTAGCCGTCTTGGCAATTCAAATGGCCCAATAATTCGGTTGTCATTCAGTCCAGCCCACATGTTAATAGAGAATTCATGCTGAAAACTGGTTTCCCTCACAGCATGAGGATTTTCAGTAGCCCAAACGTGCAGATTGCGGTGGTAAGTAATTCCAACTCTGGTAAATGTGGCCTCATCGGTCCATAATTTTTTTTTTTAAATCTGGATTTTGTCTATGTTTGCTTAAAATCCAAGTACAAAAGACCAATGTTGGTATACCTTCTCTTAAATTTTGAGCACGTCGAAAGTGATACGGACGAAGTCCTTCCTTTTCAGTATGCGCCATACTCTCACCTAGTTGAGTTGCAATCCGGCGAGTGCTTATCATCGGGTCAGCCATCACTAACCTTCATCAACGTCATCATGAACGTGAATACGTTGTACAGGTTCATTTCTTCTTTGCCGTAAACGCATTTCAGAAAATTGACGATGTACGGCTATGAACGAGCAATATCCAAGGGTAACCCTGTTGGGATATCGTCGTCTGCACGCTGTGGCGGCAGCTCGAGCGTTCCCGCTACAGAAACCATACACAAAGTGCATGTCCGCAACTTGCGAAGGTTCCAAATCAGAAACTCTAGGCATTTTGGTGTCAAAACAACAAAATGACACGAGTCCTTAAAAACGGGAAAGAGCACAAAATACGAAGCGTCACGATCACAAGAAGCGATCAACTAAAGAAATCAAAGCTGTGCTTAGCATAGATTATCATACTGTTAGCGAATGGAACACAGACTACACAATACAAACTTTTTTAGCTGCATAGAGCAGTGTTAAGGATAACATAACATAAACGCAGTATATATCTGTTTGTTGCCTTTTTAATTATAAAGTTAGAAAAGTACAGTGTTGGCGTTTCAGGTTAAACGGTTGAAGTGATTTTTTAAAAAGTAACAAAACTATTGAAGGTAACTAAGTTTGACATTTCTACTGACTACACTAACTGTTAAAATAAAATAGCAATGTTGATTTGGATATAAGATTGCAATGAATTCAGCTTAAGTAATATTTGAGTCCTAAACAAGCAGGTAAAAACCGGTTTGAATTGTTTTGTCCGAGTAAGGGTCATTCCTCAAAGTTATTATTTCAACACGTGTTTGAGTTAGCCATACACTTTCTTTTGAGAATATGTAGATAATATCATGTAATTTAACATTAATCTAAAAATAAGCACATTTAATAAACTTTGCACGAAATTAGAAAAAAAAAATATTTTTTCTGAAAAAAAAATTGGTCACTTTATTATTTTTAAAATGATATTTTAAACATTTGAGTAATTTAAAAAATACTGTACCAAGTCAAGAAACTCTACAAATAAAGTTGAAATCCCCGTAAAAAACCAAACTGTTAGGACCTCTAGTTTTATGATAGTATTCATTATTTTGTACACATATTCATATAACGCCGGGCGGTCACTTCGAACTGGGGCGCATGTAGAGTTTTATTACAAAAATAAATCAAACAGAGCGTAATCGGTCTAATTTTAGTATTCATATTTTATGGATACTAGGTAACTGATAAACTTAAGAAATATAAATAAAACTACTATTTAACCGGATTAATCGCGTATAATTTATATTTTACATTTTAACTCGACGTTTTGGTGTCTTTGCAATCGCTCGTGACCACGGGGTCTGCAAAGACACCGAAACGTCGAGTTAAAATGTAAAATATAAATTATACGCGATTAATCCGCTTAAAAAGTAGTTTTATTTAAATTATGAATCATGAAAACTTAAGACAATTTTAAGAAATATATACACATACATATTGAATAAATACATATTTTTTATTAGAATAAACTTAAATAAACATATAAACATCCATGACTTGACGACTAATATCTGTGTTCATCACATAAATATTCGAACCCAGGACCGCTGGCATAGAAGGCCATGTATGTTACCGCTACACCAACCGGTCGTCATTTGATATTTGTTATTTGATATTTGGTTGCTGACTTTTTATGAAGGTTGACCAGGCGATCCCTAAAGGGGTCCTATCATAAAGCAGGGTTCCTCAAATAAGCCACCTTTCGCGACACTCTTATTTAGTAGCCACAGGGCTATTCTAGGCCGACTCTACCACGACTAATATTTTTTGTAAACAAAATATCCAACTCACGGCGGTATCTCCCCCGGCGGTAAATCCACCCTGTAGTGCCGGTCCGCCTCCGTCTCCGACATCCTAATATCCTCGGACCCCGACGGGCTCATGTGTCGGCTGGAGTGGTGCTCCAGCTGCCGGATCAGATCCTCCAGATTCCGGATCCGGATCTTGCCGCATTGGTGCTCGTCCGTCTCCTCGTCCGTTCTTTGTCGCCGGATTTCGGTCTCGTGGATCGCTTCGGCTGATGGTGCGCGTTCTCTTTTGTAGTCGTATTCCTGGAATTTTGAGGTTTTGTTTGTTAAAAGGTGAAAAAGATGGGGCACTTTGTTTATTTGGTGATAAAAATTAATCAATTATTATTTGTAAAATCTAATAAGAGACTAATTAAACCAGATTTTTTTAAAACAGAGATAAGTTATCTGAAAACTGAACACAGTAACAATTTATACTTTCATAATGGTTACAAAGTATCGAAAAGGCAAGATGGGCTTAGCAATTAATCTTTTCGGATTTTTTTTTTTTTTTTCGGTTTTTGAACTTTTTGTTGTCGGCTGAGATTAAGTTCACTAATAACAGCGCACAGGTTCAAGAACAAAATGGATGCTCATGAAATATAGACTAACATAGCCCCAGCGGATTTGGCGGCTGTCTTAGTGCAAAGGCGGTCGCTGGTCACATATTTAACCGTATCGATATGTGATAGAAATTATTAACAGAGTTGTGCGCTTTATTTGGAAAGATAATGTGAGTTTCATCCAAGTATGCCATTAAGATCGCATTGGTCGAGGTTCTGGTGTGGATGTTTGTAGTAGGATATCCCCAGTTCCACTGTGTCCATAACACAGGCTTGTAAAAAACGTACTTTAGGGCCACGTATTTTATGTGTCAGTTTGGGTTTCTTTTTATAAAATAATGATGAGACGTTTGTCTACCATGACACCTGCTGGTAAATGAGCATGAAGAACAATTTAGTACACATTCATCCACGAGAAATGTATTAACTCGACGCTCAAAAGTACCACGACAATAACGGTCAGGGAAAACAGACGCAGGCAGTTTATTCCACAACAGCATATTCACCAAATTTAAATTATTTTTAATTTTATAAGTCTTTTTCTTAGGTGACTGTCCAACTGTTGAAGGATAGCAATCATTATATAACAGTCCTCTCTATTTCTGGCTTGAGTTCAGCCGCTTTAGCTATCCCGGTCCACTCTCTCAATTTTCGCAACCACCACTTCTATATGCTCCCACTGTTTGTTTTTCGCCAACATTACCCATCATTAATAGCTGAAGGAGGTCACATCTTTGATATCGAAGCTTATGACCAAGAAACGAGATTTTGCGCTTTTGGACGGAATATTTTTGATGACAATAAGGTTAAAAAGTGGAAATTTTGAAAGTAGTGGTGTAGTTACCTGCAAATCGCGCAGGTCGGCGGAGCCGGCGGCGGCCTCCTCGCTGGCTCGCTGCGCCGCCGCCGTCTTCAGCGCCACGATTATATTTTCGTGGTACCCGTTCAGATCCTGAAATACAATATTTTATGTGTGTGAAATATATGTATTTTTTTTACGGGCCTGCTTGGAAATTTACGGCTGACTCCTCATCTATAGACTTATTGAGAACTACCTGTGTGATATGGTTAAAACTACATAGTTAAATTTTTTTCTGAATATAGTTTGGATAATACTTGTCGGTAAAATTAAAAATAAAGTATTTTTAAATAAGTGTTTTTTGTACAAAAACTATCAGCATAAAGAAAAATAGATCTAACTCTAAAATACAGGCATCTGAGTAACTTCACTGCTACAGCAATCGTCATAATTAGGTACTTTAAATATGTCATGGCAGTTTTTTATTATCAATTGCAGCCCGTTCACACATGGTCCGTCTTACTGGATACGTTTTTGTATGGTAAATACGTATACTGAATACTGTGCCATATGTGAAGTCGCTCAAACAACTCGATGCGCCATCGATGAAAAAAAAAACGTATCCGGTAAAGCGTATCCAGTAAAACGGACAATGTGTGAACGGGCTGTTAAATCGATGACATGAGTTCTCTGGAAAAAATCTTCTTATATCGTATGTACGGATGTTTACTCTGTGTACAACAGCAATAATTATATAAAGTTCATGAACTTCAAATAAATAAAGTAAAATATAATTATATGGAGGATAGTATCTTGACACAATATTTAAAATGATGTATATGTATAATAATAGTAGTGAATTTATAACTAGGAAAGATAATCATGATTCTTATTATTCTGTGAGGACAAGGAATGACCATAAGTTAGATTTCCCCTTATTAATGCTGACTAGAAGCAGTAAATCATTTATCGGAATTTCAGAACCATTAAGGAAAAAATATCCAAAAAGGCTATAAAGTCAAAGATTACTTAGATAATGATGCGTGGGATTGTGGGATTGCAGTAGGTTTTTTCCAAAAAACAAATGGTGAACACCTTGTAAACAGCATGGTTGTGATAAAATATTAGCAATCATCGTCGTAGTTTCAATGCGAGCGTCGCTAGACGACACTACAAATTCCTTCAACCAATTTTTAATTTTGAGTCTATCTGTTACTAGGAAACAGGTATATTTTGGAAAAGCCTTCCTGTACCTTGAAGTTGTACTTCATGACGGGGACCGTTATTTTTCTTCAATCAATCTATTTAATTTGATCTTTCATTCAGCAAAATTTCAAATTAGGAAGGCCATACCTTGAACTTGTATGCCATATCAGCAACAGCGCCGCATCGCTCCTGCGTGTCGGACTGGGAGCCAGCCTCGAGTTGCTCGCACTGCGCATCGTCTACCCACTTGTCCTTGCCGTCGACCGCCCCGTACCCGTGCTTCTTGAGGATGCCCTTCTCTGGAAGTTTGGACATTGAGTTGGAAGGTACGTCAATGAAGGCTATGTCTTCCTCTCCTAAAAATTTTAGGTAAATTTTATTAGTTTTATATACATAATATGAAAAATTAACAGAAAATACCCTTATTTATGTACATACTGCGCCAGACTTTTGTATACCACCAAATCTCACGCACGCAAACTGGTACACGTCCAAGGTTGTATACCGACATGAATTCTGGCGTAGTGTGTACATACATACCACTTGAAATACAGTTGATAAATAAATTGAACATAAATTAATTAAAAAAAGGTGCAGCTTGTTTCTAAATATTTTTTTCCAACAGATCTGCGGCTGGAGTGTGTGCACAGATATTGTTATTTTTTATAAATTACTTAAATTTTTATTACGTATCAATACATATATAAAATAAATATCAAATAAGTACTTTTTACGTGTCATATTCTTCAGATAGAGTTGTAACATTACTTAATGTTCATTTAAGAAGTGATCTCCTATTTTTTCTTAAATACAGAATCACGCATTACACGAGCTTCTACACCATGAGATTATGGTACGAAAACTCATCGAGTTGTTAACACCCAGACTTGAGACGTATCTTGGAAAAGTTAGAATAGATGAACATGTAACTTGGTAGCCTTAGGAACAAAGAATAAAAACAAAACCATGATCAAAAACACAAAACTATTTACTAGTTGGTCTGTTCTATTTCTTATTCCAAGTATTTTTTCAGAACCTTCAGATAAAATGCTACTCAGGTCTCTGATGATTACTGTTGAAGTAACAGGCGTGACGTATCAGATAATAACAAAACCTCTTATATCTACTGCTTAAATGTCCAACCATTTAAAGCCATAACCGCTGCAGGCAAAAATGAACTTAAATCCTCGAACATACATTTTTATTTACTTCAACGTTGTTGTGGATTAGAAACCAATACCTGAATGAGTAGGTTCGTCTTCGCTACCCGAATGGACACGTTTCATTTGTTTGTGTTCACTGAAATATAAACAGACATCATATTACTTATCAAGAAAATATACAGAAATTTAATTCTGGTCGAATAGTATCAAAAACACATTGAATTTAAGGAGGTAACGTTTTAAGGCCGATTTAAGGCTTTCATTTATTACTTGGAGAGATTAGCGCGTTCAAATAAATAAACAAATGAATAATTTATAATAATAATTTATTTAATTTCTCCAACTAAGCTTGTTTTCAGAAAGCAGTATTTAGATAATAACTTGTTACAAAAAAAAATAGAAATTCTTCAGCTTCTAGAAATAAAAGAAGTTTTTACACAATAATGAATAAGTAACTTAATGTACATTTAATTGTCACCGCGCTACATTTAATTGAACGTTTTAAACGACGACGTGTCGATATCTTTAGCGGCAACGTGGTCACAACTGACTTAATGAAGTAACAATCTTAATGTAGTATACAGGGTGTTTGGTCCATCGCCGGCCAAAATTGATATGGCCTGTAGAGTAGGTTATCTGCTATACTTTAGTGGCCATTAAAAATTCTAAAGCCATGTGGTTTTATTTTAATAACATTTTTAAACTTTTTTGTTTATCACCCCAAAATCATCATAAAAATGTGAAAATAAAAAAAGTATTCAATGGAGGAAGCTAATTTTGGTTTCGTTTAAATATGTACTATCTTCGGCTTCTTTTGACATCCTGAACAATATCATTAGTTAACTAGTTTTTTTTTATTCTCCCACGAAGTTTCAGAATCGAAAAAAAAATGAATACGGTCTTGGCTTTAAATGCACATAATTTTTTTAGAAACACGACCGGTGTCTCCCGATTTCTCAAAAACTTCTCTAGTCTTTACACTTTTGAGTGCCACATACTATAAAAGCTATAAATGACATTGCAAAATAAGTGAAAGAGGTCACTTTTAACTGAAAGCTAAATTGTGGCAAATTTTTGTAATTTTTGCCTAATTTTACACGTGAAAAACTGGTAGAAGGTGTTATATCACTCTTGCGAAATAAAATATGATTTATATATTTTTCTTGCATAGGATAAACCTGTTTGGATAAGTTGCGTATAGGTAGACCGATGAGCTGAAGCCGCACTGGGAATCTCCTCTAGGTAAACCCTTTCATTAATTTGGCAAATTTCGCGATTTCTTCATAGTTTTCATAGCACTATGAAGAACATGTGGTATATCATTCGAAAGAAGAGAGACTAGAAAAGTTTTTGAGAAATCAGAAGACGATGATCGTTTTTCTACTTTATTTTCAACACACTTGCTCGTAAAGTGAGCGTTATTCTATTGAATTTAGAACTATAAACTGGGCTATAAGTCACGCGTGCATAATATATTATACCCTAGTGCATAATATAATGAATCCTACAAAGTTGAATTGTACCTTTGTGCAAATTAAATGCGAGTAAACAGAGCACATTTTGTTGATCCGGGTTATACATTAAATTTTTTCAGAAACAACAAAGAGGTTTTATACCACTTCAAATCCATATACATTTTTAAATGTTTACGCATTATATTAGTTAAACAAAATTGTATATCAAACAAATTATTCACAATTTACAATAATTTGTTACAAAATATTAAAATATTTGGATTTACCACTCCAAATTAAATATTTTCATGTAAAATAGGCTGTATATGCTATACAGCCATTGACACATTTGGCGAAAAAAAAAACCTACGCGCATGCGCGAAGTTCGGCGCCATTTTTCAATCACAATTCACAGCTTTGTTATCAAGTGTGTTTGTTATTTTATGACCACGTATGTCTGTCTGTCAAATCACAGCCTCGACTGTAATTAGCAACTTCGCTCACTTGTTACATAATATACTATTATACACATTTAAAGCCCAAGATTGTATTATTATTTTTTCCGATTCTGAAACTTCGTGGGAAAAGAAGTCATAAGAAGTCTAAAAAAGTACATATTTAAACGAGATCAAAATTTGCTGCCTTCACTGAATACTATTTTTTATTTTTACACTTTTATGATGATTTCGGGGTGATGAACAAAAAAAGTTTGAAAATGTTATTAAAATATAACCAAATGGCTTTTGAAAGTTTAATGGCCACTAGGGCATAGCCGATAACATATTCTACAGGTGAACGAATCCCAAAAAAGGCTTCACTAATAAAAAACAGTAAAGCGAGTGAAATCGATATATTTCGATTTGCTACATAAAATTGCATCCAAACAAATTTTCACTCTAGGTATTTACGTTATTCATATTAGCACTTTACATGCGCGAGCTAATTTACATTGTGCTGCCATCTATTGGTGAGCAGCTGTACTAAATATAGCATACAGAGCTTTGCCTAATATTTACAACCTGAACAACAGGCCATATTAATTTGTCCGGCGATGGACTTTAAGATAGATAATTTTTTTTATTTAAACTTTAGGCTTGGTATATAAAAGGTATGCAACAAAATACTCACGGGTACCTTCCCGTTGCTCCTGCGCTCGACATGTGGTTCCCGTGTCTGAAGATCACTCGCTGAGAGTCCCCGCGGCTTTGGAAATTACGTGACCATTATTTTTTACCCGTAAACACTATCGCACATCTCAAAATGAACCCTCTATTCTCACCAGTCATTATTCTAGGCGACTATTCAAATAAATGATTACGGTCAACTGATTAATTTCATTTAAAGATTTGAGAGCTACTTTAATGATTATCAAGTTCTATTTAAAAATTTAAGTTACTATTAACATGTTTTGCAACAAGTGAAAACAGCTAAAATATGATTTTTAAAAACTAGATCTTATAAAACCTAATCTAATTCAAAAAAAATGAAATATGTATAAAAAAGTAACCGATAATATAAAAAACAAAATCAAAGAACTTAAAATAAATAAATAGCAAACCTAAAGGAGATGTAGTGCTTGGTTGTTACTAAAACACGCCAGAAAATTAAGCAAATCAGTACGGAATAAATCACAACGCTGCTGTAGTTAGCATTCTGTTCCTAAGCGCAGTGTGGTAAAAGCGAAAATCGTGAGGCAAATACTTTGGCGGTGGGTCGCGTTTAAGATACGCGTCAAGCTATAGACATACCTCAACAGATTTCTGTTTTGAGAAGACCAGATCCATATAAAAAAGAAATATAAATTAAGATTGACGACATGTTTCACCAAAAAAGGTTCCCATCTTATAGAACATAGTTTTACGGGAAATGACGACAAAAAAATAAACATTAATACTTGATACACATTTGCTATAGAACATTCACTTAATTGTCATAGTACATCAGAAGACGTACCTAAAAGTATTGTTGAAGGCTTGCATCTTGCCTCCTTCCATAGAAATATCCTCCTGCGAGTTGTTGGAGGTGGTGGATCCAGCTGCAAAGCCCTTGGCAATCGGCTTCTTCACGTAAGGCGGGTCGTACTTCGGCATTGTGCTCTTTTTCCTGGTGCAGGCGTGGCGGAGGAACGCACACTCAGATCAATCGATTACATCCACAAAATTGTTAAACTACAGACCGAATACTAAGGAATCGATTCTACGTTAAGATTCAAAGGATCATAGATTCCAATCCGATAATTTTGAATGGAATCACTGCAAAGGAACGAAAGTTCACGCAGACTTTGGAAATGAAACAATCGCGGAGAGAGGAGCAAAGCGCTATCTTTTGTTCCTCGACTTTGATTCTCATAAGATCTGATTGAAGACTGGCGCTTTTGGATATTTCAAAATTTAATGTTAAACTTTTGAAGATAATTTTTGAATTTGACTTATTTCAACTTTTCGTTTCATTCCTCTTAGGAATTTAATGTTGTATGGATAAAGAATTTAAGAGATTGATCTTAGCTTACTGAATTCAGATTCTTTCGTGTAATGTGTTCGAACGCTAAAGCAGATAAGAAGTTAATGAAAGATTTGTTGTTAAATTTTTGAAAATGGAAAGGTGTACATTTACAGGAAAAAATCTGTTGATATCTTAAATGTAACAATATAGCGTTTCTAACTATATAGACAGCTGGCTTGAGAGAAGAGTTCGTGCATCGCACATTCGCTTGTTCGTGCAATAGTTGAAAGACTTCAGTGATAGTGACAGTGAGTGGTGATAAAAGAGTCGAGCGTTCTATATCTTCGCCAATTATTTGTTTCAAAAACATGTTACATTGTTATATTTAAGGTAAACTGTACGTACCTTGGTTGTGTAAGATGATTAATAAGTAAAGATCCAAAAGAAATATTGATGGTTTGAAAATGTTGTTTAAATGAGACGTAAGAAGGAAGATATAGACGCGGAGCGCCGCCGGTGCGGTCCGGTGCGCCCGGCGACGCACCTCCGACAAGAAAGGAAACGAAAACGATTCACATTTCACAAAAGCCAATGCATACATCCAAGAGCCCAGAATCTTAAGGGTTTGAGTGTTACAACGAGGAAAGCCCGGTCGGCATGCAGGCGAGCGCACGCGCACAGAACCACAGATCAAATGCAGTCGTGAGGCGCCACGCCACCTAGCGCTACACATCAACCAAACGAATCTCCAAACCAAAACAAAACCAATCGTCAACCAACAGAAACACCAACACTAACGGCTAAATAAAAATACGAATATACGAAGATGACGAGTTAAATTTCCTCAAAGACTACCTTTGGTCTGTTTTCTGCTCACTAACCTTAGGCACAGGGAGAAGTTTTTGTGTACTACGACTGACCTGTAGCAGAGAGCGCTCAGGGCAAATACTATGAATACCCCCCCTACCACAGACATGAGGACCGCCACGAGGAATACCGTGTTCGAGCCGTGGTAGTTCTCTGCGCCCAAACAGACGGGATGAGTGCGCGCGCCAGTGACGTCAGTGGCGCCACGTCGCTCTACGGCCGCAGCTCGCGAGCTCATTCTTTACAGTCACGCATTATGGCATTCTCAAAAGTTTTAGAGATTAAACATCTACCGAAATCACAATAAACAACTTCTCAAATACATTTTATTTACATTTTCCATAATAACAACACTTTGGCGTATTGGTATACATACAGAAGAATATACAAGAAGGAAACAGAGATACACAGTTGAACAGTTAAGTACCAACAACCAAAGCGTAATCACCAAACAAATTCTTCTAAACCGGCAGATGTGACCTCTAAAAACCGCGTGAATAAGCTCGTGAGCTCCAGCCGTCGGACAAAACACAAAAGACGTGGCGACACCGTCACGGCACGGACGCGCGGCCGGCGCCGACACGACACGCAAGACGAGCGACATCCACAGTGCGACAACACCGAGTTACCGGGCGTTACCTGAAGCAGTACGCCATCCAAGCGAACCCCAGGAACACTGAGAGAACGACGGCGAGCAACAAAATGACCATCATCATTGTGCTCATCTTGTTGCCCTCGTGCTCACCTGGAAGATAAGGGTCCCGCGAGTTAGGCCGGCGCCGACCGCGCACAGGCCACATCCGAGCAATGCCTTTGTGACATCGGTTCGTGTCAGATCTAATTCGTTTTACTACCCCGGTTTTATTTTTAATTTCAAATACCCAATTAAAGTCATTTTATTTACCTGAAGGACTATTTAAACATGTAAAATAATCATTTAAGTTAGATAAAAAAATTATTAAAACTTTGATTTTACAGATAGACAGTCCCCTTAGTAAATGAAATGTACTTTTTTATTGTTTGTTTTTCAATTTTGCGTGTAGACGATTATGCCTTGAATGACTTTTTTAAATTTAGCAAAGCAGTGCTCGGATTAGATTGGCCAATCAGAATAAAAAATATTAGATATCAGTTTTATTAGCAGGGGGAATATCAATAGATATTTGATCAAGAAACCTGTAAACATAGGATGTGTATTTATTATTTGTGTCACCAACTATATTGGCCCACATTACTTAAGCATTATGTGATTGATTATGTTTATGAATTTCGAATTGATCAAAAAAATATCTACGAAGTTAATGATTCATTAATTCGTCAAAATTTCTGAGAATCAGAAATTTCAAAAATGGAAAAATTTAGAGATGATATAAATTTAGAAACTGAGCAACTTTTCAGTTCATGTCCAATTTAATGACAAATTCTTTTTTCAATTTGGGAAAAAATGCTTATCATAAAATAAACCTTAAGGCTATCTTAATAGTAAACTCTCTATTACTGGGATGGACTCACCATACGGCGTTTCCTTCTTTGTCATGTTGTAGGCCGCCCTGGTGGTGTTCTCGGGCACCCACATTGTGGGGGAAGGGGGGAGGGCATCCTGCTGCGAGCAGTCGGGGCCCATCCACCCTCGGTTGCACACACATTTGTTAAGATTTGAACAGACCTGCAAAAAAGGGGAAAGTAAAAAATGGAGTAAGGAAGGAATGTAATAAAGTATGTGATGATCAGAAGATATCAGTAAAAAATATTACAGCACAGTATTAGTAATGATACAGGTTCAAATCCGGTCACTGTCTTCTTTGTTTGTAACAATGGTTGCTTTCCTGATGAAGATTATTACTCACAGAACAAAGAATAATTAAATTAATTATATTAAATGTAAGACATAGTATAAAAATGTATACAAAAATTTCGATTCAATTAGTTTTTTTACGAAAGTTCAATTCGCTTAGTTAACGTGTTGAATGAATAACAACTTCCAGTCAATTTATTCTTTGAAATAAGGATGTAAATAACGAGATAATAATTAAGGGTGTACTCCATGGTGCAGATAAAGATATCCCAAAAAGTTTGCTACTTATTGCCCTTTAAGCTTTATCTTTATTCACATTTAAACTTTAAATCAGCAGCCCTACGCCCTACCCAGTTGACTTAGTATGGGCGCAGTTTTGGTGCGGTCTTTCGATTGAGCGAGTAATGTACATACATACAGACGTTGAGTTTATATTTGTTGACGCAGGGCTGGGCTTAAATTAAATATTTTTGTGTATAAAAGTTATATGTGAGTAAAAGTTTATTCAGTTTTATATTTTGTATCAGGCTTATTTTCAGTGGCTTCATGAATATCGATACATTATTGATTCAGTATTACTTTTATTTTATCTCTAAAGTAATGCATAGTTAATGTTTGCTTTATATGAAAATCTGTAATGATTATTATTAAAAAAAAATATGTTTTATTTATTTATTTTTAAGTTTATTCGTATTTACTTTGAAAATTAAGATAAATGAGAAATAATATCAAAAACATCAAATTACCAAAATGAAACAGAATATATTTCAAATGCGCCCAATGATAAACAAAATTGCCGAATAAAATTGACTCCATTTTGGAACAATATTTGCTGTAATATGTTTCCAGAAGTTTCCAGTTGTTTTGTTTATACAAGTTCAAAACGTCGATGAACACAAACATGTTAAAACAACGGAAACTCGTGCAATAATATTCTTTCAGATACCGGCGTGAGGAAACTTCTCGCGAAATTTTAACAGATGTTTGATTTCTCAGATATTTATTGCTTACAACAAAATAACTTAACTTCGGTTCATGTGATAAAGAGGTTCATAGAGCCATGGAAATCAATAAAGGGGTTATAAAAGTTACAGCTTGAAAGGACATATATTTGAGAAATATTTTGACTCGCTCATATGTTGGCTTTAGCAGGTTACATTTTACTATTTATTTTTCGGAAATGATGAAATCTTTTACAGTGAATTGATTTGCTAAAACGATAAAACGTTAGTATGGAGAAATGAACGATCTGAAGGTTTTATTTAGTAAAGCAGATTTATCTTGACCAAGATTGGTCAACATTCGCCCTACCGCTTCTGGATTTGTGTCTCGTTAGTATCGATTAATGCGTGTGAAGAACTCCTCAAGACAAGCTGTGCTGCTAAATATCACTCCTTCTGTGATGGAATGTTACGGCATATGTTTATTGCCGAGACAGTTCTCTCTAGAACCGGTGTGCCCTTACATTGAAATCATTGTTACTTGACTTCAGTTCAAACGCATGCTTAGGGACCTAAATAATGCGTAAGTCAACTTGTATGATATTTAAATATTTAAAAAAAGGTCCATTGATTACCTACGCTTTTTTATAATTTTTTACAAAATACACTTTCATGACAATCTCCGCTGAGACTTAAAAAATCTTCAATAAAGCTGTACAAGCAATAAAATTGATGACATTGTTAATAGCTCAATTCGAATTTCCAATCGCAAATTCATGAAATAAAAGATTTCTTATAAAAGAACGGTGTTTCAGCAAGAACAGTCAATCAGATTTTGAACAAAGCCGTCTAAATCTCTATTATTTTAAATCAACTGATTGTATTAATTCAAGCGGCGACGTCTGCAATTTAGACGGTAAGTTAAAATTAACTAGACAATAGCCCCCGGCTTTATTCCTGTAATCGTTGGAGATGAAACACAATGCTTTGATGATATTGTAATTAATCTTATGTCGAAGCCGCTTATGGCTGGTATGTATTGCTTTGATCATTACGCTCTATACTTCATTGGCTAATTGAATCCATTATTGGCGACACATATAATTATTACGTTCTGTTGCTTTAATATAATACATTTGCATATTGTAGGTGTGGATAGATTTATTTATTTTGTATGAATAGGAGTAAGTATGACATTTAGTGATTGGTTTGATAATTTTGAAATACAAGTGAGATTTTTTTTTCAAATAGAACCTTTTCCAGAGACCACTTTGGGTTCGATTCCCGCACGGAATAAAAAAAAAATGTTTCGTGTCTGGGTGGTTTCTGGGTGGTGGTGATCTATTTATGTATTTATATTCTTGGTTCCCCCTAGTTCTCTACATAACACAAGCTGTGCTTACTTTGGGGCCATGTAGTTGGTGTGATTGTCTGGGGATTTTATTTAATTATAATTTATTAACAAGAAAATAAATGGATAAAATCTTGAAATAATCAAAATGGTATTATGATAAATGACACTCCCGGGAAATGAGAGGCAATCCTGCATTTTTATCTGCAATCTGCAAAGTTGGTGATAAAAAGCAGGCAGTAGGTATCTATGCAGGCAAGCAGGCTTCATCTTTTCAACCGACTTTCAAAAAAGGAGGAGGTTCTCAATTCATCTGTATGTGTGTCTCTGTTACACGATATTTCAGACAATTATGGATCGATTTTAAAAATTCTTAATTCATATGATAGAGGATACTTCATAATTGGTCCCATATAAATTGCATCGAAATCGGTTGGGTACTTCATTGAAAATTTCAATTTTTTTGAAACAATATGTATGATTTCAGAGAATGTTTTACGTGGATGACATGATTAGTCGGCCAAAGTGTTGACGTGAAGGAGGTCATACGCGGGTCACTGTTATAGGGTCTTTACATAAGGACGGGTCGATTTCAAGATGGAATAAAACAGGCTATGTATGAGATATTAACAAAATTATTCTTTTATTTGAATTGCCTATTTATGCCATTTTCTTTTGAATATAACATAGTTCAAATGTCCACTGCAGTTTTGCACGGATCCGAGAATTCCAATTTCTAATGACACCGCTGCATTAATTGTACTGAAACTGAGTGATGGCCTAGGTTATGTCGACTTTCAGGGTATAAGTTTATTGTGGCTTATTGGTCTTTGGAGACTTCTAAAACCCCCATAAGAAAATATCATATCCATATGGTTCAATTTAGGCTTAAAAAATTGGATTAAAATGGATCTGGTTGATTTTTGTCTGTCTTTTGAAAATTGAACCCACCAGATTTGTGCCACCATTCGAAGACGCGGCGGACAGTTGAATGATGTCATATTCAAAACAAAATGGCATGATCTTTCAAATAACAAAAAAAAACGTAAATATCTCATACACGGCTGTTTATTTCTATTTTAAAATCGAATCGTCCGTATTGAAAGACCCTATAGAAGAATCTACTTAATCGTTTTTCATTTAATCTATTTGGACAACTGTAAAAAAAATCTTTCGTTGTATGCTATGTGTATAAATTTATTAAGACTTACTTTCGTAAGAAACACATTACCACAGTTATTCATCTTACCATTTGTATTACTTATAAATCGCTTTCTAAGTACTGGGCGAAATGCAATTTCCTTGAGAGCTAAAACTGTCGAGTGCAAACATTGAATCTAGAACTTTCCAGAGGGGAGCGTACGTGAGTTTCTGGAGACACGGACCTGAAGATGTGGATGGGTTCACGAAACTTTATTCAATTTTCTTTCTGCAATATTTTAATTGAAGCCACAAGCAGTTTTAAACGGCTAGTTGCTTATGTCCAGTACATTATTAACTTTAAGCGCTACTTGCATCCCTGTTGTTCCGAACTTGCAAAGAATAATGGCAGAATTTTGTCTTGGTTGTTTAGGAGTCCTTAGATTTCATAAAAACGAAACAATTTGAATTTTTTAATTGTCGCAAAGGCAGCACGTGGCGCCACTTGCAGCACTGCGACAAATATACATATGTTTTTTTTTCTGGCTTTCTCGAATAAAAATAGATTCACTAGTAGACTCTGGTACTAATGCCGTACCTTTAGACATATTTTTTATTACGGGACCCTTCTATTTAATGAGAAAATTTCGAATATAGAGATCTGCCTTTGTTCTTTATCGACTTTCATCACCTCTTTTATTTAGTGATTAAAGTATGTCAACAGCTAGTATACAAATGTAAATGCCATCTACTCGACTTAATGGCATTTATATAACTTCTTGTTGGTACAAAATTTACAGGTATACACAACTTTTTTAAATAAAAGACAGCAAATTTTATAGTTTTTGCTTTTACACTAAACCGAGAACATTAAAACATTTCATGATCTCCTATGCTAACTAAACAGCTATGCTGTATTTTGGATATGTCAGAAAAGGCATTGTACTTAATTATTGCCCCTGGGACTGCCTCTATAATGTCATTGGTCAGCCATGCATTATGTCTAGGGGCGGAGGCAATAACTCAATATACTTTACTAAGACATAATAGCATCTAAATTGTAATTATCAATCGCAAATGTAATTATCAATATTTAGGACATAAATGTGAGTTTAAAAGTTTCGTAATAATTTCAGAAGTCATTGCCACAATGAATTAGCAATGCCTTACAGATATACGCCAATATTGTAACCAGATTCGGGGTCGTGTGAACCTAATCAGCAGAGCACTCAAATCATGCCTCAAGCTAAATCACGCAGGCCGGTGCACGTCAAACGCCATGAAATAGTCGGCCATTTTGTGTCAGGGGTAGTCAAGCGGGCTGCGGTTGGAACTGCATTTGACGTTCCCTGCCGCGCCCGGCTACCGATCTTTTGTGCACCTTTAATGGAAACCATGTTATTTGGAAAGGATATTAGAAAATTGTAATTACAGTTCCTTTTTTTTAAAATATTTTTTTTCATGTTTGCGGATTGGTTTTTAGAATTGTTGTTTTGAATTGTATGGCGTTTATTTTTTGTTTAGGTATTTAAAGGACAATGTAACTACTTATTATTACAAATACATGAAATATTTTATAGGTTAAACCTAAACCTAGGTAGTTGTATAATTTAGTAAATTATTTTAAATATTATAATACAATATTAAACTAAAGATTTATCTGAGTCAAAAATAGAGTTTTCTATAGTTATATAAATAAAGTCTAACGTCGAACGTTTTTTCAAATAACGTAAAGTACCTACTATAAAAAAATAAAGGACATTTTATGATTGTTTTTACATAATAATGTAATTGTGTTTTGTTTATATCAGAAACTGAAAATTGGACCGTAAAATCAAGAGCATATTCTAGTTGCTATGGTTTCTTTAATAGTATCTTATAGGGTTGATTATTATATTATGGTATATTTGTCTACGTACAATTCTAACAAGAAATATTTAAATAATTTTAAATTAGACTCGTGTAAGTAAATATTATTATTGTTATCCTAATAAACAAAAGACATCACCCGAGTAGAGCCGCGGACTATAGCTTGTATTATTAGAACATATTGTAAATTTTGCTTATCGGAAAAATAACGCAATAAAATAAATATAATATAATCAAACCTTCAGTCATATTTGAGATCAAAGATAAAACAGCCATAAAAAACAACTAATTCGCTAAAAATTTTCTAAAAACTAATATATTCTTAATTATATACCTGTAATATTTTCTTAGCAGTTTCAATTACATCTGATAATATAACTTCTGTATTAACATTTCAGAGCTTTTGAAGAATTTGAATTTAGATTGTGCATAATTCTTGAAGTCTCGTTCGGGACATTCCATTGCCAGTCAGTCACCGCGCTTGTGCTTTACGCTACGAAACTAAGCATTATATAGTAGCCTTTTTAGTTTTCTTTAAGGGTGTTATTTTTTAAAGATCATCGCCAAGTTTTCTGCAAAATATAATTGCTTGTGCAATCATACTATTCCCTTGGTATTGACCACTTTGGCGATGGGGTAAACCTGTCTGCCTCAGACGCCAGAGGTTGCGGGTTCGAGTACAAGAAAAAAAAATGTTCCACGTCTGGGTGTGTATCTATTTATGTATTTATATTCTAGGTTCCCCCTAGTTTGCTACATGGTATCCCATAACACAAGCTATGCTTACTTTGGGGCCATGTAGTTGGTGTAATTTAATATATATTATAGTGTGTTGATTATATCAAGTTTGAAGTCCTTAAGAAAAAGAAAGGCCAAATGAAGTCTTCTTGTTATTTATTAATCTGATGCAAGACGAAGACGAGATTAACTTGCACAGACTGATGGGGTTTTAGTGCTCTAGCGCAGAGAATAATCTAAAATGGCCTTTCACAAGCTTTGGTAGGCGGAAAGGGATTACAGTGTTAACTATTTCAACGCCTATAACACCCCAGTAAGCTTCTTGAAACACTAGGCAATTTAAACTTATAGGAAATTCAATAAAGAATCTATAAAGGGTGTTCTAAAAGTCAACGGTATACCGGAAATAGGAGAAACAAGCCATAACAGCTAACGGAAAAAAATGGCCTTTTGGTTATGAAATTATAGGTTATATAATATACCGGGTTGATTTGTAGTCACCAGCCAATTTTTTTTACACAATAAGTATCATTTATAGGAACGATTTTTGCAAGAAATAAGTATTTTTTTACAAGGAAATTAATTTATCCACTTACATATTAACCAAGGCATGGTCACTCTTAATTTCCATTAAAATACAGATGACTACGCGCTACTCATCACATTTTGTAGTACTACGTCGTAGTAGCTATGTTTATCAACAACAACAATTTTTTAAAAAGTTTGTGGTTCCATATTTCTACTTTTTTGTACTGAGCGAAACTAACCTACAATAAATATGCAGGTACGTTTATATCGTATCCAAGAAACTAACATTTAAATTTGGCTGGTGATGAAAAATAAACCCTGTATATGTATATAAATATAGCTATTAGGGTAAGTCAAGAATAAGGAACCCTTGTAAGTCTAAACTTAAGTTTGTTACTAGGTTTAATCGCAATTCATCAAAGATGTGTAAACTTTTTGACACTTTTAGAAGCAACCGATATTCACGTCGACTAAGAAAAAGATAAAGATGAGTCCTTCGAGATAGAAAAGGTAATAAAACGTCCAGTAAGTAACATAATATTTAACTCCTATTTAAATGAAAAGAAATAAATTGGTTCTAGTAATACGGGACTTCCTTGTTCTATGGATAGTAAAGAGTTATCATACTTCAATCTTTCGACCGCTTTTGTCTACAAAGCTGATGAAATAAACACACAAGCTTCCTTAAAACTACCTCTACCAGGGGCATGCAAGTAAAAGATCAATTAATCCTCCAAAAACTGAATTTCTCCTGCAGTTTATTAAAATTGCAAACAAGCAGATTGCACGCCGTGTCGTATCCAGTGACTGTTTCCAAACTAGAGGGTAGTATTTAAACAATAGTCGGCCTCGTTCGGGAAAGTTGTTCGTCGGTAACGACGCCATTTTGCAAATTCACGGCGCACCCACGACATGCTAATTACGTGGATGTAAGTTCGCGGATTTCGGGCTGTGGTCCAGGGGAGAGACGACAGTATTATTGTGGACTGGCAAAAACTAATGGGTCACTACTGATTTCGACTGCAACTGTCGCACAATCTAAGAGTTGAAGGCGATGAATATGTCACCATAATAACAAAATCCAGATTTCTCTAATATACAATAATCTTGGATATAAAAGTTTTAAATACTCAAAATTTATGAAAAATTATGCTCTAGTTAAAGGAAACTTTAAAAAGAAGGCGATGTGTATTTTTTTTGTAAATAAATAACTTCATACGTAAGTATTTGAGAGTTTATGATATTCATTATCAAGAAAGGCTAGTGGGATCAGAGCTAACGCAGTAGGTACAATACAAATACACTGTATTACCAGAATCAAAAGGATACAAACGTATTAAAATATTGTACATAGAAGGAAACTGGATTCAAGACAATTTAGGCGGCCTTATCACTCATGAGCGATCTCTTCCAGTCAACCTTTATGTACTATTACTTTAGGTACTACTGCAGATTTTTTTTGCATAATTATTTTATTCAGAAAGTAGTAATCTATACAGTTCGTTTTCCTGATTGCTCCAACTGGCAATCAAATCTAGCACTTCTATAGTAGGTACTCAATTCGTGGCAAAGCTGAGTTTTAATAGAATTTGTATACATGTCATATAAACCAAAGCTAATATTCTCGCAATTATTAAAACTTATTTTAAATTATAAAATATAATTATTTATTTCGTTTATTGGTTTCCTACATGCCAATCATAAGAAATCTATTTTAAAATTAGGAAGGTCTCAGCTTTACCTTCTAATAAATCTAGGTAAGCTCTTTGCTGGGTGAAAAAGAATATCTGTAATAACGTTATGTCTTATATTATGAACTTTTTAAAGGACTTTATCTCGTATTGTAAATTTTCGTTTTAACTCGATGTTCTAGTGTCTTTACGGATCTCGAATCACTCCTTTTAAATGTAACATAATGCATCGTGAAAATCTAAAAACACTATTGTATGCATATGAGGACCCTCTAATGGCAACTAAACTCCATTAAACCTTAACCTTTGACAATAAAAGTCACTGATGCCGCATAAAATACTTCAGCGTTGGTACCTACTTGGGATGAAAAAAAGAGGTTTTTATAAATAAAACACAAGCTGGAAGGTAAACAGAGTCCACTATAGCCTTATTAAGCCTTCATGTATACCAGAGAACGCGCCCCGACATAAACTGCCCGCTAATATCCATAAATTAAGCCACACGGTTTTGGCTGCACCTCCATAGGATAACTTAAAATTAACGGCGTTCAAGCCGAACGGTCACAGAACAATTAAGAGATATTGAATTAAAACCTAGCGCAGTTGTTTTTGTGCTTCCCGGGTGATAAATCGGCTCAATTTATGCAATGAAGTATTATGAGCACAGGTTTTACGTTTTGAGAGTTGACGCGCTTAGGTAAACAATTTTTTGGAGATATTTTGAGTAAATATCGTGGAAATCTTTATAAGAGATATCGTTGAGAATGTTGGCTGTTGTGGATAAAAAATGGCGTCACAACAGGCGTCCGTGCAGACGGTTTCTCTTAAATAAGTTTAGCATTGAATATAAGCATGGTAATAAGAAAAGGAAACAAGATTTGAAAATCTTGCATAACCACAGATAAAGTGGATAACAGTCGAAATGTGAATTAAAATACGGGTCAAGAATCGACAACAACAAAAGCCTTAGAAAGTAAAACATATATAGCTACGTTTGTTTATAAGACTCTTAAATCTTCCTTCAGTATCATCTCGAAGGTCCGGCGGTACTTCAGCCCTGAACGGCTGCTCAACTTATACACAGCCCAAGTGAGGTCGTGCATGGAGTACTGTAGTCACCTTTGGGATGGTTCTGCCAAATACCAGCTCGAAGCGCTAGACTCTGTTGACCGAAGAGCCCGTAAAATCATAAATAACAACAACCTTACAAATAAAAAATTGCAGACGCTGGAGCATCGTCGTAAGGTTGCTTGTTTGACAGTATTTTATCGGCTACATTTTGATGAGTGTGCGAGTGCTCTTTTTGACCAAATTGAACCCACCCCTTTTTACCACCGGACTACCAGACGCAGACAGAACTTCCATCCTTATATAGTGGATTTACCAAGAAGTCGAACAAAACGCTTCGATAGTTCTTTTTTGGTACGGATTGCCAAGGAGTGGAACAATCTGCCTGCGTCTGTTTTTCCTGAACACTACAGTCCTGGAACTTTTATGTGTCGAGTGAATAGGTTTCTCGTGGATGGACGTGTAACACCATAGTTTTCATGCGCACTTTCCATCAGATGGCATGGAAGACAAACGTCCTATCCTTACAATATAAAAAAAAAAAAAAGAAAAAAAAACCGTCGGTGATCAATAAAATTTGGAATATGATCTCCTAGTTTGAAACTCTTTCATCAAATTCATTACTTAATCAAAGTCGACGTATCAAGCCCATATTGGGCACATTCCCAATAGAATTAAAACCTACCTATGTGATAAAATTATACCCCGTAATGGTATATTTCAGTTCAGAGATTTTTGAGCTTAATTGCATTTATTGGATTTAAATACAGTTAATGAAATTATTCGGGATGCGAACCACGTTTCATAAAATTTACGCTACGAAGGTAATTTTAAGTTTATTGAAAATTTTATATGAAAATTGCTGTACATTATTGCTAGGTCAGACATTTAGTGGCACCTCTCGAGAGTGCTAAAGGTGGGTACGTTCTCACAGATTTGTGTTAAAGAGTGGGTGCATGCTTGAGACAAGTTTCAAGTGTAAGGTTTCTTTCAAATACCCACTTATATAGTGAAAAAAGAATCTTATGCAAAGAAGTTTTGTAAAAACTTATGATTATTAGAAATTAAGCTTGTAGTTAAATGAAAAAGTAAAACTGAATACATTGAAATATCACATTGTTTACAATAGGATCAACGAATGCAGAGCATTAAAAAACCGACTTCGTATAAGGGCGTCAAGGTAAATGTTTTCCGTACCTACTCATATATTTTTTTGTTTTAAATTTGAAATTTTCCAAGAAGTACGCAATCGATTTCAATAAAATTTAAATGGGATCAACGCTGAAGTATCCTCTATCATGAAACAAGAATTTTAAAAATCGATCCATAATTGTCCAAAATATTATAGTGTGACAAAAACACAAAAAAAAACATACACACGAATTGAGAAACTCCTCCTTTTGGTAGTCGGTTGAAAACTAGCCTTTTGCTTGGCTTTTCCTATAAATATGTCTATAAGAATATAAGGATTAAAGCAAACTATCTGTTATTTTTGGATTTGCTCTATCTACTTTTGAAAATTAAGCCCAAACCGCCTTCTTTGACAAAAACTTTCAATTTATAGTCTGGCTAATAAAAGTAGAGAGTGAAAAAATCTGGCGAATTTGAAAAAAATCCCATCATGGTAACCCCGACTATAGTACGACATATATGGATTAAACAAACATGATTGTACTTGATTAATTTTTTTAATAAAATTATGGTATAAATAACAATATTGGTACATTTAAATGATAGGCAACTAGTATTAATCAGGCTTAAAAATAAAACAATAAAGTCCAATGATTATTTTTATTCATTGTAATCAAAATCTGAATCCAGCAATTCTATATGGAATGAATCGTCAGAGCCACTGGTATCGCTGTTTCATACATTGGTTATGAAACTATTAAATTTTATTTTTTTTATTCATTTTCAAATATGAAAATTCCAAAATCTCAATTACCAAAACCACCAACAACCGTTCGATTGACAACAGTGACACCAGAATAAGTTGCCATATAAAAAGTTTGCCGAAAACCCCTACTTTCGTTAGCCAGACTCCAGGTATAATAAAGTGATACCGTAATAAATGGTATAATCTTCAAAGTATTGATTAATTCTGGCAAATATATCCGTTAATAGTGTCCATCACTATAAAACAACCATTATCTATTTCATATTGTCTTCAGTTTTCACAATTCACACTATTAATTAAAAAACTTTTTAACCCTGTTTATCGTGCTTAATGGTCAATCGACACCGAATTCACCGCTCGTGACCACGACACCGAAACGTCGAGTTAAAATGTAAAATGTAATTAACGGCGATAAATCCGGTTACACTTCTACACTTCTATTCTATCTATTTCTTACACTTGAAAGTTCACTTCAAACATAACCCATTTTACGTTCTTATTTTAAAAATCCACTTTGCATATCACGTTTTATTCGCCCTACGTAAAACCTTCGATCAGGCCACGTAGCTAATAGAATTCTTAGCTTGTAAACTGGACAGGGTAACAAACCAATATCCAGCAGACAAGAACAAACAAATGTGGATGTTAGGCAGACGGTTCCTATTAGATACGCTTCTACGTGGCAGCTATATTTACCTACGGGTAGGGTTGCCAGATGAAAAAATCAAAAAGACCTGACTTCCAGTAAAAAGTCCTGACATTTTTTATTGTAAGAGTTTGCTATCCAACGACCACTTTGGCGATGGGGTTAACCTATCTAACTCGGACGCCAGTGGTTGCAGGTTCG
The DNA here is from genome assembly GCA_944452665.1 of Stenoptilia bipunctidactyla. Classification (NCBI taxonomy): domain Eukaryota; kingdom Metazoa; phylum Arthropoda; class Insecta; order Lepidoptera; family Pterophoridae; genus Stenoptilia; species Stenoptilia bipunctidactyla. Next base: position 1,808,735 of record OX101732.1, read on the forward strand.
ATTCTCGCAAGGAACAAGAAAAAAAAACCATGTCAGAGCGTTTATCTATATATTATGTATTTTCTATTATAGGGTCCCCCTAGTTCGCTATATGGTATTTCATAACAGAAGTTTTGCTTACTTTGAGGCAGTTGGTGTGATTTTCTGGGGATTTTATTTATTTATTGAAACGTACGCAACCATATTATTTTTAATCTCATGTAACACTAAGACAGGAAGAAAGGTTCTTATAACTAACACAAAATATGGACATGATCCGAAATAAATTTATTGATTGATTGACAAAATTATAAAACTACCGTTTATGTACACTACATAAATACTACGGCACTCTCTTTTTAAATATTTTTTAAAAGAGATTTTTAAAATGAAAACTATCTATTTATGTATTTATATTCAACCGGCAGATTTTTAAAATGAAAACAAACAGGCCGCAATCCTGAGCAGACTTCCAAAATCCTGAAATCTCCGGACAATTCCTGAGTTATGGTAACCCTATCTACGGGAATCGAACTTCTCTGTCCATGTGACGTGACGGCTGTGACGTGGGCGTAATAAAACCTAGTTACAATTTAGTTTCAATACCTATAGTGTGTTGCTTGATACTTTTGTTGGATATACAGGGTGAAATATAACTGAGATATTTTTTTTGGTAGTTTAAAATAGGCAAAAATATGCAAACGTATTTTGAAAGTTAATAACATTTGATGCATTAATTTATAAAATTGTTTTAAATTAACTGAGTCTCATAATCTTTAATTTAATGTCAAAATAGAAGACGTCAAATCCAAAAGTTGCTAACAGAAACTGTTGAAGCTGAGTTTGACAGTAGAGATACTTAAAATTTGTGATTATAATGTCGAATGCAGCCCAGTGTGACACTAAAATTAATCGCTATATACACACATACATAACTTTACGCCTGTATCCCTTATGGGGTAGGCAGAACACCAGAGAATACCATCCGATATCATGTTTTACTTTGGAGATATTTTAATGAAGGATAGAGACAATTGCAGTGACAGGGAGTCAGCCTATCGCCCACAAAAACGCCAATAAAACCTCTGTCCCTTAACTGACTATTACGGTATGCCCGGGAAGAGAAGCAGCTGGTACATTCTATGTTTTTCTTTCGCTCCCAGTCCAGCATGGAAGACATCGTTATATGGTGACAATAAGGTTAGTGCTTTTGCTGTAGAATTATTTTCAATAAGTATAGTTAAATTTTTCGAAGTTCTGTCCATGTGACGTGACGGCTGTGACGTGGAGGATGTAAAAGAACCTAGTTACAGTTTACCTTGTTCGATACAGTTGTGTTGTTAAATAATTTTTGAATATACAGGATGAAATATATGTTGTGGACTGCAATATGTGTTTCTTACTGTTTAACTTTAGTTTAATCATTGGATGTGATAACCGATAAAAATATATGCAAACGTTATTTGATAATCCGTTGATTGAAAAAATGTTTCAAATGCCTAAGTCCATTTCAGGCCGTCAGTAAGCTTTATGTTTCAGCATTGAATGGACGAATGGAATGCACGTAAACAGTATCAGAACTAAAATATTTCCCGATAAAAATAATCTCAATTAATAAGAAACTAAACGTAAAGAGTCACCGTACAATAGCTGCGCAACGTTGGGGTTACTGATTCAATGAAAAAAAAAATTTTACTTCTACTTTATTTTAAAGATAAATACATAAAGGTTTTTATAAACAGTAAATTAAACATTAAAAGTATACATTTAAAAAAAGACGTGTGGTTAAGCTATTGCATAGCATTTTTTATCAACTTATATGCAATTATAATTATTTATTTATTTTATTAATGCAGTAATGTTTGATCTAATATGAAGTTCCACAAGTTCCTAGTAGATGGCGCTGATTGTTTATTAAAGCCCGCATGTAAAGTTATGAAATCAAAGTATCCCCGCTGTGCCGGTCGGAGTGGGGGGTGTTAGGTTTTTTTCGTTACGAAATTTCTGGATCCGGACCCCACGCTCAAGACCCGCGACACGCTCAAGAATGCAATAGCTTAATAAAATAAATAATAGCAAAAGCATATTACAAACATAATTATGTTAATGGTATACATCTTGCAATGTATTATTTTGATTGCAACTATAACTTTTTGTGAGTTTTGTTTTATTTTAGTTCGGGATCTCTACGACCAAACTTCAAAAGTTTAAAAAAAAATAGTTTCATGGTCACTCCAAGTGCTAAGTTAAACTGTCATGTTACTAAGTATATTCGCGCAACTATAAGGTGGGTGTTATTGCTTTTTAAAATTATTATCAATAGGTAAGTTTAATTGTTTGCTTCTAGAGTCAATGCAATGTATTTAAAAAATATATTTAAAAAATATGAAAACTAAATGTGTGTTTGTTTACGATGTTTCACCCAGTATTTACGTACGGAATCGAACTTCTGCCTATGTGACGGCTGTGGCATGGACGTAATTACACCTAGTCACAGTTTACCTTGCAATCAATACAGTACATTGTTAGCTACTTTTGTTAAATAAAGAAACTTCGTTTGTTTTGTGAACGATTCATAATAAAGTTCTGTTGTCTTACAAAAATAGAACTCAGAGAATAGAGAATTCTATTTGATCTGTATAGATAACTCAATAGTTTAGTTCAATAGATGAAATACTATGATGAAATTTGAAACACTTTAAACTATTTGCATTAAATTCAATATTAATCTTCAAATTCTCATGCTTCGATTATTAAGATCTCAGAAATTTACCCGTCAACATCGTAATAAGTCGGACAGCGCTTAAATTTTCAATTTGTGGACGAGGCTAGTTCAGCCGGGGTTGTGGTGCGAGAGAATTTTGGCCAGATGCGAGGGATACTGTTTTCATCAATGTTACTAAGTGACAGACCTGTTTGCACAGTAAGTAGGTTGTCTCAGTTTGAACGAATTGTGTGGATTTTCGAAAGCAATTATTAAAGTTCTATCTGGGGTATGCATATTATATTGATAAAAATATGTTACAAATTTTCATATTTGATTTACTTGTTTTAGTTAATAGGATTCAAAATTTCAATTGAGATGGTTTGTCAACGCGCTGTATTGGCTTTTCAATAACCACCTTAGTTATATAGTCACATATATTTTATGGAACAGAAAAAGACAATAGAACTGGTAGGTATGCAAATATGTGATTCGGAGATTTATACAACAAAACTTGAAACTCTTGACCGAACACTTAAATATCTAATAAAATGGTTAAAATTACAGTTAACATAATGGATTGAATATAAAACAAAAGAAATATATAAGGGGTATATGCTGCAAACAACTCCAGTTCCATATTGTGTTAATATACCTACATAAATGCTTTGTACATACAATCATGACTACGGCTTTTAACAAACATGGCCGCTTCTAAAATGTTCATACGTACCCACAACATGGTATAAAGTGATGAAATTGAAACAGCTGTTTGCACTATTCGCCGCGCCTCTTTCCAAAGATTGCTCAAATGCACTTAATAGTTCAATAGATGGTCTGCCTTGTTCTATATCAAAAAATCTATAATGAACAAGTTTGTTCTAAGTAACTTAAACTGATACAGCGATGTTTTTTTTTTTAATTTTAAGATAAAACGGGAAACTTATGAGGCTGCTAATGAAAAATATATATAAAAACTCCATTTATTTACTTTGGTAAAATGTTAACAATACCTTCGTTCAATTTAATAAGAGCTCATTTAAATGAAATAGAAAATAAACTGACACATATGCAGCTTCAAAATGGCTTTAATAAGCTTGTGTTATGTAGAGTAAGACTCAAGCCAGCTCAGATAAGGTTTCTCTTTCTTAACTAGCCTGCCGGGACTCAACCATGCCGCAGGCGAATGCTTCACGAAAGTGCTCTCACATGCTCACCTTTTAACGCGCATACATATATGAATATAGTGGCAGCTATCGTTTTATTTCTTTCATATATTCCCACAAATATTTTTTTATAATATTAGCGGGAAGAACATTATATGCTTTAAAAGAAATCTTCTCCGTAGTCACGCAAGAAAAGATGGCTGAAATACCTACATGTGCAATATAATTCTTATGATTGCGCGACTATAACATACATAATTATATTACCTATCTTAATTCCCAAAAGAGCAAAAAAAGCTAAAAACATACCTACTTATTAATGTTTTTAAGTTTTTTGCATTTAAAATGCTCAATTATTCCTTAATAAATGAAAAATGTGATGAATAAAAATTACCCGACCAGGATTCGAACCTAGGACCTCTCGTTTGCCGGACGAGTGCTCTTCCAACTGAGCAAAGAAATTGATCTCGGGTGGTCTTAGCTGCAAAGCTTATACCATAAGATGGAGCTACGGTAGCAATATAACGTAAAAACAAAAATGTGATAAGTAATTTCGAGGCGTAGCGCCAGGCCCCGGTAGCTCAGTTGGAAGAGCACTCGTCCGGCAAACGAGAGGTCCCAGGTTCGAATCCTGATCGGGTAATTTTTATTTATCACATTTTTCATTTATTTAAACATACCTACTTCATTATTTCTCAAAAGTATTGGTTATTCATTTAGTTTGAACAAAATCATAGCCTTCAAAGCAGTTGAGCCATAAGCGAATTAAAGTTAGGTTCGAAGCCACTACCGCCGCAAAAACTCAATAACACCGCTCCACTCAAACTATTATACTACCCGCACTTCCGGCACATTCCATTAGAGAGCTGTAATTTAATAAACCCTATATATTTTTATAATTTTTTTGAAAAAACGCCCAGTTTCAAAAATTGAGAGGAAAAACGGGAGAAATTTTCGAAGCCTCCGCAAAATGTTCTGCTTGAAATAGAGTTTTAGTTTTAGATATCTGTGTTTCAGAGGATAATTCGTTCATTTGTAACTTTTATTAAATGTTCTGATCGCTCTTTAAATGAACCTCTTTCTCGATTATCCTATAGCATAGTTTCCTCTTCAGTAAAAGTTTTATAACCTGCTATATGTTTCTGTCTGCTTTTAGTTTTGACTTAATTATCAATAAGGTGAGATTCAGGCCAAACCCATGCGTAATCATTTTTGACCAAGACAATTAAAAAGCAAACTTACCCCTTTCCCAGAGCGTTCATTACTATTGTGATCCGTCGGGCACTTAGTTTGGTCAATGCAAAGGAAGATGGAGATGCAAATCTGGTTGACGATACCATACAACCATAAGCTGAGATCAGTTGTGTTTAGTCATTTCTAAAAACTACCGTGGAAAAGCACACTTACCCCTTTCCCAGAGCATTCATTATTGTTGTGATCCGTCGGGCATTTCGTGTGGTCCATGTAAGGGAAGATAGAGATGCAAGTTTGGTTGACGCAGACCAGATTGTCCCCGCAGGGAGTACCGTCGCGGACCATGCCGAACGGACCGACGATTGTCGACCAGTCGATAGGAGGACCCACGCCGGAGTTGGTCGGCTTTGATGTGGTTGTCCTGGAAAAATGTATCACGTGAGTAATGGTGGTTTGAAATAAAAATACTTACAGTGAATAAAACAGAAAACTTATTTAAGTTATTGGTTGATGAAAAATATTTTTTCTTTTATTTAAAAGAGTTCTTTAAAAAAGAAGTACTAAGCACCAAAACGAACAAAGATTTGTAAGCCACTTTTATAATAACAGGAAAGTTTTATCCAAACTTGTGATCTTGCAAGATTTTTAGGTGTAAATAATGCTGCACATAGAATTTACCCTGCTTCTTTTCCCGAGTATACTGTAAAATTTAAGGGACAGATTTTTAGTGGCGGTTTTGTGTCTAGGTCACCGGTAAATGCTGAATAAAGGCGGCAAGGGACCGAGTCACGTTGATAACCTTAGGGGAACGCTTTAGCATCCCGGCTGATGGTACACTTACTTGCACTCATATTCGGTCCCTCTGATGGTGATGACGGTTCGGGCGTAGTACTCGTCCATGCCGGCGATGATCGGGTATCGGTTACCTTGCTGGCACTGCAGTGACCCGCAGCGGACGTTCCTAGGATTAGAGTTCATTTTGTTAATAATAAACGGTTTTAAGTTCTTATGAAATGAACGACGACTTACTACTAATTATTATTTAAATTGAGTAAATGCATCGTAAAATATATTATGAGAAAATTCCCTAACATTTAAAAAAGAAGTGGTGCAGAAACTTTCGCTGTTAAAAAGTTACAGATTAAATTATTATATACATCAAAGTGACCTATGTATCACTCTAAGATATTATGCTATTTCAAATATGACCGAGCAATGGTCAAACCTTTTTAACTTAACGAAGGTTACGTAGAGTTCTTTATGGTTAAACTGATCGTGAGATATTAATACTACCTAAATGTGTTTCAAATAATCAAGAGACATATTTATATGAATTCAACCTACAAAACCAGCTATCCAAATCATCAAAGACAAAACCAACTTCAACTTACTCCATTTCACACTTCAAGAAGTTCCCACTCGAGTCCTTTCCGCAATGGCCCGTCACGGAGCCCTTCGAATTGAGCTGATCAAAGCATTCTTTATCCCCGGTCAAGGTCCCAGGGCCCCAGATCCTTTCACACTGCAAGGTCATCGTAGGGCAATGACCCGAGAAGCAATACCCTTTTCCGCCGTCACAAAGTTCTCCATTCTTCCGGTAGGTGTCAGGTGGACAAGCTCCTGAGAGGCCGGTGCAGGTCTCTTCAAGGTCACACTCGTTGCTGGACTCGCGGCAGACTACGCCGCGAGGTTTGAGCTAGAATAGAGAACAGCAATTACTTGAGTGCTTTAAGAAAGATACTGCGTTAATTCCCTGACCTTAACGGATACTAGTGATGCACGATTTTTGGTGCGTTAGTGCATCACCCTCCCTACAAGAAGCAACGGTAAACTTCAAAACATAATTAAACAGTTTTTTTACTGTCATAACTATCTTGCGTATGGATAAAACTGAACTCTGCGTGTAATGTTAATTTCAGATCTAAATTTGCAGCTGAGAAAGGATCGTGAAATAATATGAATAATTTAAATAAGTTATGCTAACTCATAAACCAACTGTATAACCGAAAGTTTTAAACTAGGTCATGTTATTGTGACACACAGTGGAACTAGGGAGTTGTTATATACTATTATATACCCAGCCAAGAAATAAAAAGCCCGACTTGGATACGAACCGAGAACATAGTGCCACATTGCCACCTCAGACCGTTGCACCGCCTTATTGGCGAAATATAAATTCACATGAATTTTCGTTTGGTAACTTTTGAATTCGGATTTCAAACAATAACGAATCAGCCTGTGCTAAAAATTCTAAAATGTACTAAAACGGGATTTCTACCACGATTTTTGATTTTTCCAAACTTGAAATCAGAAATCGTGGTGAGAATCCCGAAAATTCATTCAATAATAATCGCGATAGGTAGCTCAAAACATTTAAAATTTGGTAAATTTTGTCAGGATTGGGTTGAAATTGGTATTTTTAAACTATTTATTAATATTTTGTCCTGTACATATAAGGTATAACGTAACTGTACTCGTGATTGTGACGTAGTTAGCCTGGTTTATGGAAACACACGTTCAAGAGTGGGTATTGAACGAGTGTCGGTAGATAATTAATTTTACTTTGTGACACGTTAAAAGGGTTCCATTTTCGTCAGTACCGTAGGGCCTTGTCAATAAAAACCCTTATTACATGCGATATTAATGTGTGTGATGATTTCTGATATTTATATAGAATTCGTCGTGGCTCCGTGGTTACTGTGCATATCAAACGATATCGCAGGTTAAGCGCGTTCGGTGCGGCCGGCATTAGGATGGGTGACCTACGACCATTCATTTCTCACGACGACTTTCGTGCTTCGGAGAGCACGTTAAGCAGTCGGTCCTGGGTGCTGTATACTTGTATACAGTAGTCGTTAGGGTTTGTCAGAAGCCTCTTCGGTACCCTGAAATATCTGACATCCACCAACCAGCACCGGGCCAGCTTGGTGGATTACGGCCTAAACCTCCTCGTCACCCAGAGGAAAGGCTCATAGCCCTGCAGTGGGTTCATTACACGGAGTTTTGATGATGATATCGGATATTATTTATTTCTGGATATCTTATTGTGGATATCTTATGAGTTTTAACCTCACTCGCGGAGGCAAGTGATTAAGATAGAAGTCAGTGCAATTTGTTATTACTTTCAACAACTTTCCTTAATTCAGCGGTGTTTTTTGAGTCATGATAGCAAGCAGTCGATCCACCTGATTTCAAATGCACACGAACACATGAACAAATCTAGTTATCTTAAATAAAACAGTAGTTATACTAGGTTTTATTAACGATACGTAGACCACGTATCGTTAATAAAACTTTAGCCGGAAAAGCTTATTCTGCTTGGTAATTTCACTGAATAATGTTTATTTCTTTCGGAAGATAACTTCACAGACACGTGTTTATTATTGTGGTTAAAATAAAGATTGCAGCTTTGCACAGGTACTTCTGAACAGAGGTTATTAGGTGTTTCAATGGAAATAAAAACACTATTAGATAAAAATATGTTTTAACTAACTATATGAGGGTCACGTTGGTTTCAGAAGATCGAAACGCTTAGTAATAAACTTGAGTTTGGTTAAACTAAATTAATATAATTTAATTTTGTCCTTTACAGACTTTATGATACGATATACCCAACTGATATGTGCCCTAAACTAATATCATTTGAAAGGCGCAAAAATCATTTGTATCACTTAATTAATTTGGTTTGGTTTAATTATTTCACCTCTCAAGAGATAAGACTCTTTATGCAGAACTGACTTCCAATCTTTATAAGTATATGAACCGTATACCATATCACCATAAAGACTATTAAAGATAAAGTACAATGATGTCGTTAGTCGAAGAGCCAAATCAAGAAGAATAAAATGTACCGTATACCGCATGGCCATAACTACTATTAAGGGGATTTAAGGTTCAATCAATGTAGAGTTGACTACCTATCATGTCAGAGAGGCAAATTAAAAGAAGGAGAGAATGAACAGTAAACCATGTGACAATAAAGACTACTATTAAATACAATGATTTCACTAGTCGCAGAGCCAAATTAAAAAGAAGGATAAACCCTAAAAATCTATAGTAATATATAAAGCTGAAGAGTTTGTTTTTTGTTTGTTTGTTTGTTTGAACGCGCTAATCTCAGAAACTACAAGTGGGATTTGAAATATTCTTTTTGCATTTAATAGCCCAACTCTTGAGGAAGGTTATAAGCTATATTTTATCCCGAAATTCCCACGGGATCAAAAGTTACGCGGGTAAAACCACGCGCGGTGGCTTGTATGAACATTAAGACTAAAATATCTTACCTGGCATCTATCGCAGCATTCGCCCGCAGCGCACTGCGCTTCCGTGGTGAGGCGGCAGGTGTAGGGGTCGCAGCACGGGTTCAGTTTCTCGCACTCCGTGATGGTTCCGCAGTCGCATTCTTCGCCTTCGTCCAAACGACCGTTACCGCATTGACGGTGGATCACCAACTGTGGGATAGATGTAAGTTATGTTAGCTCAATAATATTGCTTTATCTTACGATCTTATGACAAAAATCTTAAGAATAAACCCGCATTTGACCTCAATCTCACGTGATGGTAAGTGAAGATGAGGTCTAAAATGAAACACACGAGCCTAGGAAAGAACTGGCTCTATATAAAACTTTTCCGGAACACATCACCGTAGGGTTGCCAACTTTTTTTTTCTAAAAATGAAGTATATTTGAGTCTGAAAAGAATATCAAACAGTACCTATTTTGGGAAAATAAACAGTTTTCAATTTATTTAATACTAGCTGTTGCGCGCGGTAGCCTATACGGGTTCGAAAGAATCCCTCTAAGTAATGGTAAAAGAAATTTTGAAATCGGTCCAGTAGTTTTTGTGCCTATTCAATACAAAGATACAAAAATACAAAGGTTTCCTCTTTATAATATTAGTATAGATTTTAAATACATAATTTTAGAGCTTCTTGCACAAATTATCAATTAAAACTAGTATATATAAAGTGTTTAGCTTTTTATGCTGAAAATAGTATTTGGTATTTATACGTCATGCTCCCTAAGGCGGCATGGCTAGTGGTAGCGTCGGGTATCGGGTCACCCTCTTCCCTAAAATATGGTTGAGGAGGTTGATGGCTGGTGCTTGCGATATACTCGTGAACGGGTACAACTAGCGGTGCCAGGTCGTTTTGCTAATGACTATTATACTATTATACCATTAGAAAACGATATTTTAATAATTTTATATTTTAACATATTATTATTCAAATACTCTGATCCCAGTTTGTCATGTTCGTATTGTTCATCCATAGCTCATTGCACCTACTATGTAAGCAATTTGGTTGTGGCATGACATTGGTTCTCACAATTACCCGTCTTGTTGTTTTAGCATGTCACGATCAATTTGTACTGTACCTATTTGTATTAATTTGATAATTCTGACTGAAAAAGAGTGCCAAGAGTTTTATTCCGCCGGCTTTTTTTGTCTCTTGGTCTACTGTATCTTATTTATTTATTTAACAACTATCAACAACTAGTTAAAGCCCAAGTATGTGATGACTGACTTCATAAAGTGTTTTGTGAAATTCTTAAGATTAATAAAACTTTTTGAATTTTAAATTTTTTGGTATACTTTTCTTTTGTTCAACATTAAACAGTATAATGATGTGAAAAACAGTATAATACTGTCAAAAATAGTATAATTGGCAACCCTATATCACCGCCGTAATATTTGGCGGTAGATTTTATATGAATGGTGGTCGCTAGCCAGTCGGACCCAAACGGGATTTCACGTCAAAACGGCTCAACGAATGTGGATGAAATTTAGCATAGTTACTGTGTACAGTCTGGAATAGCACAAAGGCTATGTAGACTGCCATTTATCCCCATATTCCCTCGGGATAAGAAATTGCGCCGGTAAAACCACGTGTAACAGATAGTATTAAATAAGACCATGGCTGACCGGGATTCGATCGAACGACGGGTCTTTAACCAACTAATCTACCAGGCCCTGACTGATGCTATAGAAATCCTACTTCCTACAAATACTATAATTGTGAAAGTAAGGACGAATAAAGGTAGTCTACAAAGTAAATATAGCTAAGTCATTTATAACTCTTCTTGCGCGAATTAATCGACGTACAGCGACATCTATCGAATAAAAGCAAACTAAAATTTTGTATATTATAAATGCAAAAGTTTGGATGGATGGATGTATGCATGTCTGGATGTTTGTTCCTCTATCACAGCAAAACGGCTTGATGGATTTGGATGAATTTTGGCATAGTGATAGTTTACAGTCTAGAATAGTAAATAGGCTACTTTTTATCTCGATATTTCTGCGGGATTTGAATTGGCGCGGGTAAAACCGCGCGAAACAGCTAGTAGTAATTCCCTATAAGTGGGAGACCCGTGGTTTAAAACACGTGGCATTTTTATTTAGAATTTTTCTATCTATGTTTTAGCTCAAGATATACAGGGTCATTTTTTTGAAGATGAAAACATTTTAAGAGAAGATTAAGAATAATGTGTGGATTCAATTTATGAAAAAAAATAATCAAATAGGTAACTATTTTTTTTAAATTTAAATTTTGCAATTCTTTTAAGTGACCAAAGATTAGTTTAATCTGTTATTTAGGTACGATTCATAGCAAGATATAAAAACGGGGCTTAAAGTATTTCTTAATAGAAATAGTTGGAAAGGCTTTTATCTCCTGCTATTTAGTCGTAAATAACAGATTAAACTGAAATGTTAACTTATGAGAATTATAGAATATCAATTTAATAAAAAAATTTTTTTTTATGAATTGAATCCACACGTCATTCTTTACCTTCTCCTAAAATATTTTGATCTTCATAAAAAAGACCCTATATATGGAGATTTTTTTACTAGTTATTTATTTTCTTCACGAATATTGTTTTCTTTGAAGCCTATCGATACATTAAGATTATGTCAATACTGTTAGAAGTATAACATTGATAGGCGGATAGGCGTTCAATCTGAGATTGATGGATTAACTTGTATAATTGGATTTCTAAATTGTTACCTATGAATGTTCTGCTACCGTTCACTAATCCAATAACGTTCAATTTAATTCCTTAGAGAAGAAACTATTTATTCACTCTAATATCGATTACGTTTTTTTTAAGTACGCCTGTAATACTGAGCGAAATACCATAAACTATAAAAAATATTTTTACAAATGATGAAAGTTAGTAGTTCAATCCTACACAGCAAGCAGAGTTAGCAAGCACCGCGTATTTAAAAATCCTAGTTAAAACCCGTGTTTCAACGAATCGCCTCGTTTATACAAGTTAACTTAAACAACATTTAAATGAGAATCGTCTAGCGGAGCTACTTTTTCTTAACGTCCTCTTTGCCTGACCTAATTTCCTTTTAAAGGGCTTTACACATTTCTCGAAAGTTAACAAATTCATTTAGAGTAATGAAATTCGATGCGCGTACTGCGATTCTTGAAAGATCTAGCTTCGTCCTTGACACGTGTCGGGAAGGGACGAGCCCGAACAAGAATAAAGCACTTGGCGAACAATCATCTCACGATAAATATGTAAACGTGCCAAATCGAAGCGAGAACAGTGCATTATCATTTGGCGGTATGTAAATTTATTCCAATAAACCTTACGGGTTCTCTGTTCTCCTATTATTATATATTCGAAAGCGAAGAGATAATTTTGAACGCGGCCAGCTCTTATTAACATAACTTTTATTAAAGGAGTGGTCGGAAGGAGGTTGGTCGACGACAAACAATGCGGAGGCTGTGATTAATTTTCGACGTGGGAATCTGTTTTGCATCAGAATGAATTGTGGCGTATTTATGGAGTGCCAATGACGGGAGCTGGCAAACTTTATCTGTGAATCGTCAGGTTTATAGTCGCAGTTTTGGAGGGAAATTAAATGGGTATGGGTGAGAAAGAGAGAAGGGATTTTAAAAGCTCTGTTTTGTTTAGACTTTTTGTATTTTCTTATTGTTGTTTTGGAATTGCAGAGTAGTTTTAGCGAGACGGTAAAGCTAAATACATTTATATTCACTGTGTCGCTGACCTAGTTGCAGTGTCTTTTTTTTGTTCGGAAATTTAGTTTTCACTCAACAAGACACGTTCAAGTTAAATAAGAAACTAACGAGTTGATAAACATGTTATTAAGGTTTTACGTCATAAGGAAATTTGATAAGAAGAGATCCATGACTGATACATGGCTGACATATACCATCGTTATGTTACGATTTGTTGCAAAAATCTCTGAAGAACTACCAAACTGCTTCCTATAGCCATACTCTATTTAATCATTGTCAATTACTAGCAGGTGAAATTAAGTTTGAATTTGGAATGAACCTCCAATGAAAGTTTTTAACCAGAGTTTATGGCACGTATCGGTGTCTGAGTCACTGTGTTCAAGAGTGACTGATGGATGTAGTGGCAGGAATCAGGTGGACGGTAACAAAATAATATACGGGTTAAAAATCTTTTGTTTTACATAATAAATTGTGTGTGAAACCATGAAACCATATTTCGAAGTTCATACTTGGGTTTTCTATTAACAACTATTCTTGTTCCATAAATTTGGCGTGTCTCGCGTATTTCGTATTAAAAAAAAGCATTTGATATTTTTGGTAAATTTATACACATTTTGAAAATGTGATTTCAACGGCACGTGTGACAATCGTGCGGTTGTTCACGCCAGCACGTTCATGACATAAATTTGGGGCAAGTGGTGAGATTTGATGCAAATTGTGGACACGCACAAAATAAAGAATGAAATTTAAAGGGCTTTTGTTTATATTTATTTATTTTTATTCGTGTTTAGCTTTCAACTTGGATTTTTAAGTCTTGGTGTATTTTAATGATGTTTATTATTTTGCGAATAACATTGCTCCAAATTCAACTTTTTTAGCCATATTCATTCGGTTTGGAAAAGCCCTACCATGCCTGGATATGGGTGTCGTAATAATCAACGAATGCAGAGCATAAAAAACCGACTTCACTTCAAAAGTTTGCCTGAAGAAGAAGGTCGTCAAGGGAAACGACCTCCGAAGACATACATATTAATTCATGAAGTACTCAATCGATTTCGATCAAATTTATACGGGATCAAAATGGAAGTATCCTCTATCATATCAAACATGTAATATGAGACGAATTGAGTACCTCCTTCTTTTAAAGTTACTAATCCGAGTGTCCCCCGGTGGTAGGACCCCTTTCAGAGTGTGCCTGGCTAGCGCACAACGTCAATAGAAAATCTACCGCCAAATATGATTCGTGGAATGTTTTAAAAAGAACTAGTCCTTCTTAAATGCGTTCTTTCACCTTCGATCTAATCTTCACTTACCATCAGCAAGGCTATTCGCGTCACTAAAACTACAGCGCTGTGCTCTATGACGAACTCGTCGACGAGATGACAAAGATTTCGTCGTTGAGCTCACTTAGCTCATTTAGCAGAATACCAAAACCTAAATAAAAAGTTCAAATCAGGTACATCCACAACTTCCACATGTGTATATCTTCAGAAAAACTGTGGTATCCATTTTCTATAAAACTAAAGACTACGCAATGATGCATTTCTATTTTTTGATAAAAAAAAAATAATAACTTTTACTATGGTATTTGACAGTTGTTATGAGTCAAGCGTAATAGCGCCTCTAGTGGAAAAAGTAGGCCGTTTTCTACCCCAGTATGTCACTCGTCACTAATGCATCGATGAACTCAACGCTGTTGTATAGGGGAATAGCCCAGGTGAGATGTAGAGAAACGCGGTTTTAGCCACCGAAAAAAAAACTTCTTAAACGCGCTCCCTATATCAAACACCTCTCATATCATCTTTATCTAAAAAACCCAAAGCATATACATATTTCCGTTTCTTTGTATCTGGGGTTAGAAGAATGTGAGCACAAAGATACATTGAAGAGAATAAGTATAGAAACAAATAGTAATCACTCAATTTCAGATAGACATCGTATTAAAAAAGCACAAGATTTATTAAAAATCGCTTCTCTGTACATAGACATTCCATTCCTCCTTACTTCAAGTGACAGATTTGTATCAAATGACAAGACACATGACATGACTGACAGTTTTGACAATAAAGAGAGTATCAAAAATGGTGAAATGTAAAGACGACCTAGCATGGTGGTTACCATTTACATAAAACTTTAACATTTTTGCGCGCCATTAATTAAGCTTATTGTAATTCTTCGATATTTTTATCAATACCAGCATAATTTTGGCTACGTTGTGGTCTAGTGTTTATTAAATATTCCAATTTGGAAACATTGCCTTTCACCCTCAAATACATAACAAAAGACTCACCTCATTAGGCTTATTCAGAAGACACAGCCCCTGTCCTACCCGCAGCTCATTGATGTAGTCATTCTTGGAGCAGTCGGAGAACTTGTACGGCTGCACGTTCTGCTGTCCGACGATGGACTGCGCCATGATGCAGCCGTGCCAGTCGCGGCAGAAGCACTGCTCGCGCCCGTCGTCGTGGCCCATGCCTACAGGAGAAATATCAAGTAAAATGTAAATATTAATAACGAAATATCTAAAGTTATACCTCATGTATGTATTCTACAACTTACAACTACAAGGTAGCTTCAACAACATCGAAATAAGTTTTCATGTTGTATTTCATAAAAGATTTTATCGCCGTCTAGTCTTTTTATAAACTGTGTATTATGGAAACTACATAATGATTATAACTCTATAATCCTTGGTAAGCGATTCGTATAGGATGACATTACAGATTGCACTCACCCTTTATATAAGTAGATCGCAACTAAACTTTACATAGCTGTGACGATGATATACTAAATACGACCTAGTTCCTTATAAAACAAGTGACCTTATTGTTACCAGAAGAAAAGATTAAGGACACATAAGGCTTCAGTCCCTATTAGAATAAATACATTTAAGACACTATTTTTTTAAAGCAACGTTTTGGTTTCTTTGCAGACACCGTGTTTACATCGTGTTAAAGTATAAAATTTAATAAAAAAATGTGTTTATTTTAAATACATAGTAATCTCTAGTGTTGGTCTCTCTGATGTCAAGCTTAAGGGCTTCAAAATTAGATTTTATTAGCAACCGTTGAGTTTCAGGTACCTTAATTAGACATAAGAGAAGGCTAAAATCAAACAGTATAATGTCAAATAGAGCTCAGCAAATATTTTAAACTTAAGACAATACTTCACATATGTATAGGCTTCATATTTTTTTCACACTCACCAATATTATGTCCAATCATGTGCGCCATAGTGCCCGCCAGCAGATGCGGCTCGTACGTATTGGTGTCGACGGAGATGCCGACAGATTTCGGCGTGCACATCGTGTCGGGGACGGATATACCGGACTCGCCGCCCGGGAACGAAAGTCCACTGCGGAAAGAGAATCTTATTACTTAGTACACAGATAAAAAAAAAGATAATATCAAATCTCTTACAACTTCACATTCGTTCACTTTTCACATCACAGCTCTTTGTAATGAGCCCACTGCAGGGCATGAGTCTCTGCCCTGGGTGACAGGAGGTATAGGTTAGGTTATAATGGATAATGGCCTATAACTTCAGAAGCTGGTTAGCGGTTATTACTTAGATAAGTTTAAATTTGTTTGTGTTATCGTTACTATTAACTAATATCAAGCGTAGTACCCGGTTCCACTTGGGTGCAGTTCGTTAAGTTTTTTTTCTTGTATTGCGGTTAAAGTTTATTCAGATCTATATTTTCACTGGCTTTATATACAGAGTGACTGATAGCACACTTTCGAAATTCGAGGACGTGATAGTTTAAGATCAAACTTGAAGAGAAAAAATCAAATAAATATTAATTATTTACTAAATGAACTTAAACGAAAGTTAAAGAACGCGTGGTTACACTGGTACGGACGTACGCACGGCGCTATCAACGCAGAACAGTTATATAGGTATAGACAGCTTCACGAAAGGTCGTTGACCGTAGAAAACTCTTTATTTATATATAGGAAATTCTGGTGAAAAATTAAGTACCTAATTTTATGACATAATTATGATCAGAATTGAAAACAGAATGCTCTCCTTCAATATCTAAAATTTGCCACCAGTCACTCTGTAGATAAACCATTATATTTTGGATCATACATAAGCAATGTAGCGTGTTTAGGTAATAGCCCTGATTTAATAGTCTGATAGTGTTTAATAGTCTTAGAATAGTGAAAACCACATCAAAATCGCTTTGGTTCGAAAGATTACTTTGGACAGACGGACTTTTTCAAGGTATACGTATTATGCAGTGGAAAATTATGAATTGATTTGTATGGATAAATAAAAAAAAAATACAGAACTGATTTTACAATATTTTTATATTAGATAGCTAGTATGGCTTCATAACTCAGGAGCAACATGGGCTATTTATTTATTTAATTATTCATGTACACACAGTTATAAAGGTACAGGGCTAGTTAAAAACAACTATAAAAACGAATACAAAAGTACAGCTTATTTCTAAGAAATATTTCTTCCAGCAAATTATTGTGATATTCTTACAGGACCAGGACTTTCACGAGTGAAACCGGGCGAAGTGCTGGTAAGATTATAGTCACTTCGTTTAACTAAGCTTAGCTTTCATAGTTAAGCTACAGAGCGAAGCTAAACTTATCTCTATACCGCTTCGCTTTCAGTGTGACCAGAGCTTAAGAATAGTCTTACCACCCCTGGATGAGCTAGTCGTTAAAGTAGACTTATCTAAATGATCCCGTTAGATGGTAAGCTGATCTGCCAAGTTAGCAACTACCTTTAATAATTGAAATGAATTTGAAGATACATAATTATCTCATGTTTTTGTGGTAAATTCGTACTTGTTATTTAATTTTTTTGTGCCGTGCTTACAATGAATTGGTTAGTTTCGCTGTAGTGGCAGAGATACAACTATTGACTTAGATTTATACAGCTTTAATTATAAAACCTTTCATAAAAATATTGCTATGTGTATAGAATGTATGCAGTGACTTTCGATCTTTTCTACTCATTTTTGTAAAGATATTAATACCTTCTTTTATTTAAAATCTAAAAGTTATTTGAGATGTTTGTGCTTAGAAATTTTATGCATGTTATGGGTACTATTAAGGTTCGCATTCTAGATTTAAAAAAGTTGTCATTAGAATAAGTTATCTTTAAACTGATTGCAAACTGTTTGTGCACTTAATAAATAAATAAATAAAACAAATAAATAAATATTCGTAACTATTTTAAATTTACTTTATAATATTTCTTTTCATAAATGCATGCATGCTTGCAACAATATTAATGTGTGACTTTGGATTGCCTATTGTTAAAGAGCCAAAAAAAGGTGCAGTCCGACCAATGCAAGAAAACGTGTCATGCACACAAATGGTTGCACTGTGCGAAGCTCCAACGCACAAACACGGGCGTTTGAGGTAGATATTGTTACTGTAGCACCGAGGCAATGGTATTTAAATATGGGTTACAGCTCAATTAATAGCATCATGCTCTATTAAAGATTTTTATGTAAGCTTCGAAATTCCCTTGCATGTTTACTAAAATAGGTTTAAAATGTGAACACTGAAAAGCTTGCACTACAAAACCTGTGAACTTATTAACTAAATTGACGATTTGTTTGTTTGAACTGACATATCTCAGCAAACATGTGTATTTTGAAAAAAATATTATTGCTTTAGACTTGAGAAAAGTTTTAAACGCACGTATTCCCAGACAGATCAATGAGAATATCAACCTTATGAAGTATACAATTAAGAAGCATTTCTGTCCAATCTCACACAGTCATTAGTTAAAGCATCAGTCCTACCTAATCCAAATATGAATAAAAGATCAATCAAAGAAAGTATCAACACAATATCAGAAGCCTAACTGCCTGAATTCATTAAACAAAATTAAATTTGAAGCGGAAAATAAAATTTCCAGTAATTAATTCACCTGGCTCCCAAACGAAATATAAGTGTTTGTCACCAAAACACAATAGCTTTTACTGCCTTAATCTCAGCAAACATAATCCAATGGAACACATCAACAACTATATCCTTTTAAATATCATTAAGCCACCCTCATAATGTTAATTACTCGTTAAAAACCTATTAGTTGAGTTTGCGCGTAAAATGAAAATGTCCCTATAATATGAGGCAGTTATTTCTATCATAAAGAAAGATAAAAGCAGGCCGAACGCGAAGGTCCTTTTGCGAAGGTAAGCATATTACGACCACGTTATATTTTAATGGGTTCTGCCCTACCCCGATATGAGGAAGTAAATCTCTTATAAATTTTGATTCTCGATCTACAGGATATTCACGTGATCCGGGGAACTGGGTTTTTCAGCATTTGAATCGCAAATTATATTTTATGTTATTATTATGTAACGTATTAGGAATGTTACTTATATCATTCGGTTTTGGAAGTAATCTTTTCAGCTTTATTTGTATAGAGTCGTTGAATTAACTTTTCCGATGTCTGTAGACAAAAAATCTCCGGAAAAGGGAATAAGTGGATAAGCGTGTCATAAAAGATAACTAATCAGAGTGACCCTGCATTGTAGAAAGTCTTTCAGGATGCAATCTTTTAAATTTTCTGTCACCGATCAAAAAAACGTTACAACCAGATGAGATTCAAAAAATTAAGCTCTTCAACAAAAATCCTCTTCATATATATCGCCACTTATTACAAAAGATACAAATTAAACAGAAATTTCAAATAAAAAACAATAAACTTAAATTATCCTACCTACAATTTATCAAAGCTTATTACACCTCATACATCTCTTTAGCACATCGTCAGCCATGTTTAAATTCAAACTTGTCTCAATAAACCGCCCAACTATTGTAATCAACACATCTTCACCAATAAGTCTTCATACATACACTGAACAATAATTTAACATCGTCTAAGCTTTGAGTATTAGAACTGCGAGGGAGCAACTAATTTTGCAAGGTGTACTGGAGTAGTAAATTGTGTTTTACATAGTCTTGTTTCGCAGTTTGTGGATCCTACGCGTTGATGATTGCTTTGCAACTATAAACATGGGAGTGTTTCTGTCTTGAGCAGTTACGTTTTAGTGATGTACTAACATGAGATCTGATGTCTCCAGGAATTAATGAGTTCTGGAATAGATTCTCATAATTTGCTGCGAGGTGTGAATTGTTGTGAGCTGTGTAGTTTCTGTTTTGCGTAAGTTTAATGAGAGGCTTCGTAGCAAAGGGGATGAATAGCAAATGATACAAAAAGTGTGTATTTACCTCTATATTATAAAAGGACACACATATAACTGCCAGTAGAGTTTATTTTGAAGCACCTGGTTCTATTAAGACAATTGTTGCCAACATTATCGATGTAGAAGTATTTGTATTTCGAGTAAAGAAATTGAACTGTTCCTAAAAAGTACAAAGGAGATTATGAATATTAGCCTCCTCCTAAGCCTGCATGGAATGCCTGCATGGAATACCTACATGGACTCAAAACTGAGAATTATCAAAAAAATCTAAGTGAACTCGACAAAAATAAAATATCCTTTAACATGCTTCTTTTTTGTTGCTATTACTATTGCAAAACAAAACAAGGTACTCAAATAAACTTATAAGAACCTCCACTATAACTTTGCAATGCAATTACATAAGTTAATTAGTTTGTTACCAGACTTCGCTTCACAAAATCAAACTGGAATTCAAGAAACTGCTACATGAAAAGCACAGATAACCACCGGAGCTTGCAAATTATAACAACGACACTCCGAGGTAACAAACTTCTAGCGAAATTTTGCTGACCTTACAAGAAAAGAGGGATTTAACATTTTGAATAATATACCGAATTGCAAAGATAAGTGGATTCATTTTTGATTACTTGGAATGGACAGAAGTATAAAATTGATATTCATTTATCATTATTTTAATTTGCCAGCAAAACTTCACTGTAGTCGTAAAGGCAAGTTTTGCTGTTATTCCAAATAGAAACTAACTCGTATACTTGAATGACTAAGTTAAACTTTGTGCTATTTTCTATTTTAATGGAGGGAGGAATAGTCTTGATAGCTTCTTTAAGTTTAATGATTGGCTACCTCAGATATAGGTAATTCTAATGTGATCCCAATCTTATTTGAATATGCGTGTTTAGAAATATGGCTCTTCATTAGACCAAAATAATCATAACTATGCCCATAAAATCAATCAATCCCATAAAAAATATATTTAAAGCCTCGGTTTAGAGGAGTAACTCAATTTCTCTGAGCGTAGGTATGCCACGCACCTTGCGTAGTAAAATATCGCTTTTATAATGATAATATGCACTTCTTACAAAATGTAGAGTTAGGAGCAAACATTTTTTTTGTTTTTAATTTTTGTGTGTTTTTATATCAAGATTTGCAAAAGTTCGAAGAATAAATAATGTTGGGATTGATGTAGAGTGGCTGCCTACAAGATGTGATGCATTTATTTAAATTAACCCTAGCTATAATGTTTAAAGCTAGCTAGGAAACTGAGTATCATACCAGCGTGTTTCACTGGTTAAGTCGCTAAGTACGGTTCATTGGTTTAGTGCTCTTCATCAACTACAAGACCAACTTTCTTAACAACTATTTTACTTGTATATATGTAGTGCTTAAATAGATAACCTACTCAACAAATGTTATAGTTTTTTAGAGGCTCTGGTATATTTAATCAATATTTAACTTAAAAACCTAAAAGTTTGCAATATGAATTTTAACTGCTCTCGATTTATTAGATCAGAATAAAAACTCAGAATTTAAACATTAATTCATTAAAACCTCGACTCAGTTTCCGACAATAAGACAGATGGGCCCAAAAGTAATGACAGTTCAGATGCGATTATGTCACCGTCTACCAATTTATAATTTCGATTCCAATCGGATATAACCACATCGATCCATCACAAATCTGAAATATGACAGGAAATCCGTACTCCGCCGAAACCTGCAATCGGAATCTCATATCTAACTTCGAATTTGTTAAAATTAGCGCGATAAGCGATGCTCGTGTTTTACGACACGCGATAAATTTCACTGATATCGACTTCACGTTCAAAAATGAACCTTGCACGCTCGTGACACGGTGGACAGCTGTATGAAATATGAGATTTGCATCAATCCAAAGCCTCTTTCCGTAGTAAGCAGATTTGTTTATCGCTTGAATTAATACACGACTCGTTTCGCTTTCAGGATTAATTTGTGAGCTGTTTAGCGGGAACTTGCTCCGGTGTCTATGGCACAGTTTGGCCCTGTCAAAGCTAAAAGGGATCAGTAAGCGGATCTGAACCGCGCCGACGCTGCAACTTGTTCTCGAGTATTTCTCCAGCAAAATGTTTTGCAAATGTAAACTCTTAACGAAATGCAAACTGGAGATGGTTACTTCTTAATTAAAACCTTTCTGCGGCAGGATCTTGGTAATGCGGTTATAAAATGTTGCTATCTCGTCCAGGGGAAAGGATAAAGTAAAGAGGATACGCTTGCATTAGCGGTTTTTGATTCACAAAGAATGCTCTTGGAATAATTTACATTTTCTTGAACTTAACGCAGAATTTCTGCTTAGTAGTATCATGTTTATGAGCTGACGTTTATAATTAGAGATTTTTGAATTTGCATAGCGGTTATTAAAATATTTGAGCCATAAATCGAAATATTTTTGAATTGAAAATCAAATTAAAATACACGAAACACTAATCTGCACACAAATCGCCATAGCCCATGAAATCCATTTTTGAATTTAGTGTCATCCGATACGATAACAAATAGATTCGAAAACCAGAATATCATTATTTTAGGCTACTATTTGCAATCACACATGCAGTTGTAAACACGGATTTATCTTGCAAATAAATATTTGCGTTTCATAAATTGGAATAACTAGAAACTTCATGCACGTTTGCATAACGAGGCATATCTAGCGAGCGCGTTCATTGGAACTTTATGGAACTTGGTCCAAGGGTGACGTCGTTAAGTGTTATGATATCGGGTGGGAGATGAGATGCTGTAAAATTTTCATTTCGCCCTGATATTGGTTCATTGACGTGTTATAAATCGCTTTTAATAAAGTACATTTTCTTCTTTGAGCGCGCTTCGAACTGTGATGGCCGTTCTTTTTATGTCTTATTCATAGAGTAAACGATGAGCTGTTTTATTAAGACACTTAAACGTAATAATAAAATAACATAGATAGGGATTTTTCTAGAGTAAGTTATTTCGTTTTTAAAAACAAGATGTAGGTAGGTACACATGAAGTATGTTTTTTTGAGCTCTCAATATTTTCAAACTGTTGCATTTTGATGATGAAACACTAGGAAGACAGGTGCAGAAAAAATAAATATTCCGTTCCCAAAGATAATTCTAATTATTGAGAGCTAGTTTGTTTTTATTCCTTGTAATACCATTGCCTATCCTCTCATTCACTCCTAGCAGACACGCGAAAAGGTACGCTTCAAATACACTTTACCATTTATCTTGTAAACGTGTTATTCTTTGTTAACCTATTTTAGTACTTACGTCAACAACTGTGTGGTATCTTTTTCGGTGCTGAACAGTTTCCTGGCAGTATAATCGCTGAACTTGTGGATGGCTCTTGTGATGTCCTGCTTGCGGTCTATGTCCGCCTGGTCCGCGCCTTGCCAGGACTCGATGTACACTAGCGACACTCGTGTGTTCAGCGTGCGGAAATACTGGGAAACAAGGAGGATAGGTGTTAGCTGGATGAGGAAAACAAAAGAACTTTTAAATATGTATACGAGGGCAAATCAAAAAGTTCTTAGAATAAATACAAAAAAAAAATGTTTAAACAAAAATGTTTTATTTTTCTACGTAATCTCCTTCTAATCTAATACACTTAGAATACTGCATCACCAACTTTCTTATTCCTTCCGCAAAAAAATCATTTTCTCGACTATTAAAAAACTCCTCTATGGCAGTCATAACCGCATCATCATCGTCAAATTTAATTCCACGAATATGCTCCTTTAATTTTGGAAATAAGTGAAAATCACTCGGGGCTAAGTTAGGAGAATATGGTGGGTGATCAAGGACTTCGAAGCCAGCACTGTGGATTGCGGTGAGCGCAACTTCCGAACGATGAGGTGGAGCGTTATCCTGGAGAAACCACACGCCCAATGACAATTTCCCACGACGTTTTTCTTTAATCGCTTCACGTTATTTCGAGATTAAGTTTGCATAATAGGATCCAGTTATCGTTTGCCCTTTTGGCAAGTAATCAATAAAAAGGATTCCTTCACTATCCCAGAATACCGAGGCCATGACTTTGCCAGAGGAAGGAGAAACTCGAAATTTCTTCATGGGTGGTGAGAATGGTCGTTTCCAAGACATGCTTTGTCTTTTCGTTTCCGGGTCGAAATGGTGGACCCATGTTTCGTCCATGGTTACAAGTTACAACACGATGGCAAAATTGATCTGAATCACGTTGGAACATTTCGAGATTATGCTTGGAAATTTCCAAACGTCGATATTTGTTTTCTTCGGTTAACATTCGTGGCACCCATCTTGCTGACACTTTTTTGAACCCCAGTAAATCGGTTAAAATTGACTAAATGCTACCAAACGATATCTTAAGGATCTTAGCTAAATATTTTATTGTAATTCTTCTGTCGTCTAAAACCAATTTTTACACTTTTTTGGCATTTTCTTCGGTGATGGAGGTTGAAGGTCGTCCAGAACGCGGGTTATCCTTACAGCTCGATTTACCTCTTTTAAATTCAGCAACCCAATAAGCCACAGTGGAATAGGGTAAAGCATCATTCCCTAATGTCTGTTGAATGTCCGAAAATATCTCTTTCGTTGACATTTTTTTCAGGAACAGATCCTTTATTACCGCGCGTAACTCGTTCTCCTCCATAGGTTTGTTTTTTTTTTTTTATCAGAACACTCAACAATAAAATGAATATTTTGCGAACGATCTGTCGAAAACTATTGAAAGTCTGGATAAATAATATGTAATCTTTAAAAAAAATATCGAACAGCCTCCAAAAAGGTTAAATACATATAAGTTTCTAAGAACTTTTTGATTCACCGTAGTATTAATATGATTAAATAACTAAAAAAAGTGCTAAATAAAATCATCAGACCAGCGGGGCTCGCATGCGACCATTGAAAACGATAAATCGGGACTTTGTATCGATATTTTCTTAGAATATTGCCCTCAGAGTATGTATTTTTTTTTAGAATATGGCAGTTTTGGTTCTTTGGGCTTAATCATGGTATCGAATCAAGTAATTCTATCTATTTTGGTGCGTATTATAGCTAACATGATAGGATAAAGTCATTCGGCATTATTTATCTTGTCGCTTCGAGAATTTATCGATGGTCGCATGCTAGCCCGACAGGACTCGAACCTGGAATTCCGAACTCCTGCTTGCTGGACGGGTGCTCTACCAATATCAATGTGATGCTATTTTACTTAAATATTCTGAAAACGTAAGACCAAAGTCATACGTTTGAATAAATCAAATTTATGAACTAAATGGGATTTCGTACATCCGAGTGTATTTTTCGAATGTTCTAATATGCGAAGTAAATGACAGACATTAAATACACGTTTGATTTTATCGAAAGAGACTTTAAAGTTGAATACAAAAATAAGTTATTTTTTTAAATTAAAAATATAATTAAACTAACTTAGTTAACAGTTAAGGGTTTTAAAATAAAAAGCCCTGTCGCCAATTCCAGATTAGCTTTTTAGTAATTGATCTTGAGGCTATGACCTTCAATTTGCAGAGTGAATCACTTCATTTTCATGATAATAACATCGAACAATGTAAGTATTAAAAACAAACTTTGTTATGCGAAGAAACCTTTTGATGAAATATAAAAGCAACTTAACAATTTGACAATACATCATAGGAACTATCACAAAGGGTAAACTTAGCAACTATGATTGATTTTATCTTTAGAACAAACTTATGTGGAATACCTTGAAAGTTTATTATAGTATCTAAAAATTCCATTTCTAAGGATCTTATGAAGTTTGTAAACTTCTAGAGAATATAACAGATACATTTCATTGATTTTATTTAAGATAACGTGGGTAGAATTTACCAGAATGGCAATTTAAAGTCAAATGAAACTCAATAGGTAATAATTTTTTATTTTATCCCTTTATCAAACTCTAATACAAAGAAATAATTCACTTTCACGACAAACAACCTAAATATTCCCTGTCTAATTACACAAACTCTCATCTAAGTAACTTTAATAACATTTCTGAAAATCAGAAAATTAATTCACGTTTCCCCGTAGATAGAATTGTTGAAGCACAATTTGAACTGAATTAGATATATGAAACGTATCAGTTTCACGAAGTATGTTATACAGATTTGACTTTGTCTGATTAGCCGTCTTTAGTCGTATATGCTGACGTAGGTATGCCTTAGTCCGGTGTGAGTGACGTTTTGGATGACTGACATTTCCAAAACGAAATGGAGGCAAATCTTTAGGGATCATGTTTTGCATAGATTAAATTGTTAGATGGAATATATTGGGCTGAAAATTTGGGTAATTTGAGAAAGATGTTTCGGAACCTTTGTGTGGGATTTGAGAATTTGGGATCTGATATCTTTGTATATCGATTGGATAACTAGTGTTGTTTTGTTACAGCTGGCGGAATAATTTAGTTCTGTAATAACATAAAGTTAATTTAGTTGAAAATATTGGAAGCCTTCCATTACGTAAAAATGAGGGTTACTCCAAATAACGTAACAAAGCTTGTCTTGTAAGGATAAAATAAGAGAAGCCTTTATCAAAAAATCCAGCGGAAACCGCACGTGTAGGCAATTCTAATGATAATAGGTAGAAGGTAGGTACCTCGCTTTACGAGGGCTTAGTAATCCCTGGTTTTTACTGCCTCCATATGAGGCAGCGATAAACTGCTGGTCTGCTAAGCCGGCTATTATGGGATGTGGAGAAATTTCCAGAGAAGAAGAAAAATTGCGGTTGATGGATGCAATTTAGAAATGAACAATCCGAAGGTGGTTCGTTGCATTGAAAGCTTTTTTGAAATAGGAAGTCATAGGAAAATGCATATGGTTATTATTGTAATACCTACAGAAGAATCACTTGTTTTAATTTTATGAGAACAATGGGAATGGCCTATGTTGTTTTATGCATATTCTCTATCTACAGTCACTTTCAAATATGTACGCCGGCGCTGTACGGATTATAGCTTAAGAGAAATCGGACCTTCTATTTTCGATATTTTGGAAATTTCGCTTATTTGCGAAATTTTGCGACCTTTTTGCGAATTTGCGAAAACCTAAGTTTAATTCTAATAGAACGTATGGGTTACACTGAAGCTGATTGCAAATATTATATTTAAACCAAGAAAAGAATTAGGCATGTCTAACTATAGACACGAAAATAGTATAGAAATTGAATTTAGCGTGGTAATTAAATAATAAATAAATTATAGCTCGTGTTATGAGATACCATGTAACGAACTAGGGGGGACCCACCCAGACACACCATAAACTCTCAGACACGGGACACTTTTTTTTTCTTGTTCCGTGCGGGAATCGAACCCGCAACCACAGGCGTCTGAGGCAGACAGGTTTACCCCATCGTCAAAGTGATCATCAAAATTTGATGCATTTATAACAGTGCATCGTTTATTATCTTAATCCCCAATAGTTGTTAAACCATAACTAAAAAAAAAGCCAGTTGTGATAGTGCACCATTGTAATAACCTTCACGAGTGGAACATTGACAGGGGCAGTGAGGGCGGACCGGTGTTGTTACATGAAAATGTGCTTAGCCATATTACTGAACTTTCAAATACAGCTACGGGCAATAAAAGAAAAAAAATTACGATACCATTTTCAGTTTTTTCGATTTATTTCATTGTAATAACAATTTTTCTTCTTGAAGCTGTGTCTCTCTTGACTACGATAACAAATATTTGAACTTAAAGTAGTAACAAGAATTAAGTTAAAACTTTTACTTGACAATAGTAGATACCTAAACTGTGCTACTATGCTTATACTTAATTGAGTGTGCCTAATGTATTGGTTTAGTGCTCTAAAATCATATTCGCAATATTGTCGTTCAAATGAAACCCGTTTGAGGCACATCGGTTGGATGACTTTAAAGCCTATAAGAGGCAGAGGTAGAAACATGCATTGTTTTCAAATAAGTATATTTCGATTGTGTCTGTTTCGATAGTGGTCTAACCATTATGAATTTCAGAATGGAAAATGACAGGGAAAATGGGTTTAAAACTTAGTAACTTTTGATAGCATTTTTGAATGTTGAGCTATGTTTCAATCAACCTTTATGTTTCAATCTAAAGTTAGTTTTTACTTCGATTTTAAGTCGAGTATCTATATAACATTTTATCAATGCTTTACCTATTCTTATTGATTATTATGTAGAAAGGTTTGCTAAGCACGTATATTTAGGATAACCTATTTTTTATATATTACGTATGCCTGCCACAATAAATTTGAAACTGTGTTAAAAAAACCAATGAAACTGATGGTGCATATGACCTAAAGGAAAGCTTTATCATCAATCTTTGATGTACCATACAAATAAAGTTCGAAATGTATTATATATACTGAGATAAATATCATTAAAATAATGAAAAAACTAGCAGTATATCAGGGTTGAATAATAAGCGGTTTCGTATAGAGCTTTCTTACCAAATCAGCAATATTAGCGACTTGTATCGCATCATGAACGACTTCCGTCCTGGTGCTGCCATTCCTCCTGTCAAACATGGCCTTGTCAATGACCAGCGCCGTCTCGATGTACTTGGTGGTTTCCCGCACGTCCCGCCTCCGTCGGTTCAGGGCGCGGAGCCCCGTGTCCTGCCACCAGCGCCAAGAACGCTCTTCTTTGGATCGTTTGTCCCTGAGGTGGAGATAGAGAGAAATTATTTATAATGTTTTTTAATGATATTGAAGAACTATAAAAACTTATAACAAAATATCACTTTGCCCTACAAAACCACGGTGTTCAATTGACTTTGTATGTTGAGACAAATCAAATCAACGTTAAAAAAATGTATGGTATGACTAAGACTATAAGATTTGATTTGTTAATATAATAAATTCATATATTATTTCTTTTTACTTAGATATGAATAAATAAATATTTCTGACACTCACACAACATTATCTAGCCCAAATTAAGTTTCTTAAAGAACTTGTGTTATGGATACTAGTTAACTGATATACTTAAGAAATATATAAACATACATATTGAATCATCATCATCATCATCATCACAACTCCATTAAAAAAACTCCTGGTTCTCATATTTCAGTCATAAAATATTGTACAACCCAAAAAATCTCTATTTATTGTGTAGCTTAATTTTTACTCTGTATGTCCGACAAAATTGATTGTGTGGGTTATGAATAAATTATTATTATTATATAATAAATACATTTTATTATTATTATTATTATTATATCGAATGGTCGAAATTCTCAGCCAATGACGGCTGGTTTTAACCGCACTTACAAAGATTTAAATCCAATCTTTGCGCACTTACGGGTAAAAAACCAAGTAAGTGAAGCTTTGTGTACATTAAACGAAAGTGGCTTTGATGATTTGGATATGAATTTATTTTATTTAATTTTCTTCCGTTTGCAAGAATTTCCTAACAATTCTACATGTGTTTAGTATTGCAGCTTTTTGTAGGGTGATATAGAGAGTTTCTTTCAGATTTAGTAGACTATATAGAAGGTGATTTGGGATAACATCTGTAGATGATAGGACTATGCGTACTATGTAAACTTGTCTCCAGATACGGGTAATTTCATCTTTAACGTCTGCGTATTTACAAATTTTTTCAGTGATTGACTTTTGGATGTTGTGTGTATTAGGTACTGCGATATCTATTATGTAAGTAGTCTTATTTACTTTATCCTGTAAGATTATGTCTGGTCTATTGTAGTGAATTGTTCTATCAGTGAGTACAGCACGGTCATAGTAAGCCTTAAGGAAGCAATAGCATATTAATAGTAGGGGATTTTTATTTTCATTAATGTAGGTACACATATTCCTAAGTTCACACATCTTCACACACATGCACTTACGCAACCTCACGCACTTTATCGTTAATACACGTCACACTATAACAACTACACATACACCTTGATACATAAGCACCGCCGTTATCATTGTATTTCTCATATTTTTTATTTTTATTTTTGTTTTATATTATAACTCATTTCCTTTCACTGACCACTTGTCCGGAGCCTGGAGAGGCTGGTAATCTGTCATACAGGTCTCCTAGTACAGACACCAGTCTCTCGCATAGATATACCTTAGAATTGCACTTAGATTTAATTTGGAACTGTATAGCTCTTAGTTAAGATATCATTATAAGTTGCTATTTGTTATAATATTTTTGATTAATTTTAAGTTTAAATACTTTCTATGTGAGAGAAAATAATAAAACATTTTTTCATTTTTTTTTTTTTCATAGTACAGCTTGTGAGTAGTATTTTCTAGGATAGTTTGTGGTATGTAGTTGTAGTAAGGCGTGTTTGTCTCTTGTGTAAGTGAATATTTGATTGCAAGTTTTTGGTGGATTACGTTTGCTACTTGATTATGTCGATGAGTGTAATCTGTTTGTGTTAGGGCGGTGCATGCACCAGTTATATGTTGTATTGTTTCTGACTGGGAATGGCACTTCCGACATTTATCGTTGGTTACCGTGGGATCTTTGATGATGTGTTTTCTGTAGTTTTTTGTATTGATAATCTGGTCCTGTATCGCTATCAAGAATCCTTCTGTTTCAGGGAATAAATAACCTATTTTAAGACATTTATTTGAAGCTTCTTTATTAATATGTGACATATCTAGGTCATGGGGATGTCGGCCGTGGAGTGTCTTCTTTTTCCAGTCATCAATCTTTTTTATCTGTGGGTCTTATTATTATTATTAACTCCGTGTAATGGGCCCACTGCAGGGCATGAGTCTCTCCTCTGGGTGACGAGGATGTCTAGGCCATAATCCACCGAGCTGGCCCAGTGCTGGGTGGTGGATGTCAGAATTTTCAGGGTGCCGATATGGCTTCTGACAAACCCTAACGACTACTGTATACAAGTATTTAGTACCCGGGACCGACAGCTTAACGTGCCCTCCGAAGCATGGAAGTCGCCGTGAGAAACGAATGGTCGGCGGTCACCCATCCAAGTACCGACCACGCCGAACGTTACTTAACCTGTGATATCGTAAGATACACACAGTAACCACGGCGCCACGACGACTTCCGAATAAATAAACTTAAATAAACATATAAACGTCCATGACTTGACGACTAATATCTGTGTTCATCACACAAATATCCGTCGCCGCCGGGATTCGAACCCAGGACCTCTGGCATAGAAGGCAATGTACGTTACCCCTACACCAGCCGGTCGTCACCTATGACCAGATGACATAGTTCTAATGAAAAGGTTGGCAATAAATTTATCTTTATCTATTTAAGAAGCTATGTTATTTAAACTGAATCCCAAATAATGCTTAAATAAAACAAAAAAACTTTTTATCCTTAGGTACAAACAAGACTTTGGGATTTCCACGAGGCATTAAATATTTTCTATCACTAAGTATAAGTTTCAAGTTAAACTCCAACTCAATCAATCCGATGCTCGAACTTACAAGTAATCAAAAAAACAATTGGCGTATTCACTCGCGCTCAATTTTCCTTGAACGAACTAAGAAAGCAATTTAAAAAATATCAAACGATTCCTCAAGAATGTCAAAAGCATGATTAAAATCTAAGATTGAAGAATATCAAAGTCAAATGGGATGACGGCATTTTGTCAGTCTCAAAGATACTGAGAAAAGAAGCGGTTGCAATATAGTCAATTTGATATCTTCGATATGATTGGAAGGTTGCTGAAGATTGATCAATGAGCTTAAAATGTTCATTGGTTCCTGTGTAAAATGGTTTAATTATTTTTGGCTCTAATAGGTTAAGTAAGGGATGGAGTGGTAAATGCGTACGGTGACTTATAGGTTAGTAAACCGTTATGAAACCTTTATTTTATTATTACCTTTATTTTATTTTGTGTCTTATAAATATAAAGCTTTTGTGTTTACTTTCGAACATGGAGTGAGCAGCACAGATTAGAAAGTATTATGTACAAGTACAGATAGGACACATCAATATAATAGGGAGTTTGGAATGCAAGCTTTTTTGCCACTTGGCGGCGCTTATGTGCTTGATTTTTTTTGGGTGGACTATGCACTATAGTGGTTTTTATTATTATTGTTGATAAATATTGATTTTCATATGTGAAAGAAAGGGTGCTTATTTTACAGAACAATGGCAACGAACTAACGAACCACTAACTAAAATAATCAAAAACTAACACTTGTTAGCATGTTTGATAAAAGTTATTCGACGAAATATATGAATCATGAAGTCTATCAAGCATTACAACAATTTAGTTACATAAATGATAAACTTAAGTTCACTTGACGCTACTTCTGAGTTTGCAGGAAATTATATAAACACAGCAGATATGTGCATTTCACAACAGATATGCTTAGGACTTTCACAAGCCGGCAGCGTTTTGTGAACAAATGGGGAATGGTTGTCTTTCACTCAGTCAATTCACTCATATTAAGTTGTTATTACCAATAATAAGTGGCGCCACCAAACGTAAATATGATACTATGGCCAAACTCTTGAAATTCAATGAAATGCTTTAATTGTCAATGCCGTGGTGTGCAGTACAAGTGGACCTAAGTAAGAGTCTGTAGGTAGGGTCTGAGTGTATAAGTGATCTCTATTGATGCTGTTTGGTCTACATGATACAAACTAACTTAGACTTGCTTTCGTGCTCCATAGTTGGTAATTCAATTAAGGTTATTATTTATTTAATAACTATGTTTTTTTTTCTTTCGTATATTTTAACATGTTTCAATCTAAATTGACACCTGAGATTGAATATTAGTGGGGTTCCCGAACAATAACAAACATAAATAACCCCTTATCAATCTACATCTATATTTATTGCAACCCAAGTCAATACATCCACTCAGGGTTTCCAAAATACATGTTTTTCAGCTCATATATCATTCAGGCGCACAATTTGTTGATATTATCTACCAAAAGCTTTTTCGAACGCAGCCGGGGATCCCGAGGGATCAGGGATTTCTATTCACTGCGGCAATAGATTTGCAAACTGCTGCTTACCCAATAAAGGCCCAGGAGTGAGTTGTGACGTCGCAACTTTAAAGTATCTTGCTGTTTGATGCCTGTTTTAAGTGCGGATTTTAAAAAGGCTGTAGAGACTTGTACGCGTTTTTTCAAGTGTTGAGCTTATACATGCAATAAATTTATTTATTTTTTTATTTATTTATTTATTTATTAGGAGAACCAACAGCTCTTAAATAAGTTTATAGACAAATAGACAAGTTGTTTCAGAGATCAGTACGTTCATAAAAAACGAAAGTTCTCAGTTTTGTATTTGTTTTATTATGTTTTGTGACATTTATGATATTCGTTTTTTTACATTATTTATAGAATAGTAAAAGAAAATGAGAATGACGGTTACCTGATGCTACATAATCACCATACCACCAGCTCGAGGGAAAAATATCGCCAACATCTGAATGTTATATGGTTAGTACTAGTGCCAGTAATTACTGCATGTCTTGCCTTTCATCAAGGAGACAACCAGGGTGACTGGTGACAAATTGTAGATACTGAAGGTAGGTACTTAATTTTTCACTAGAATTACCTATAAATAAATACTACTATGTTACTATTTACTTAATATTGTCTTAAGTTTTCGCGATTCATACTATTACATAAAACACTTTTTACCTAGATTTATCGCGTTTAATTTATATTTTACATTTTAACTCGACGTTTCGGTGTCTTTGCAGACCCCGTGGTCACGAGCGACTAACTACTATTTACTCTGTGACTACTATGTACTTTACATATAACTGTCAATCGCAGCACGTGACCTGGCACGCAGCACGCAGCACGCTGCCAACGCTAGCGTAGCCATGCATTGCGTAATATTTTTTAAAAATTTCGGTTAAGTTTACTCAGTAAATAATTAATACTTATTTTTTATTATATTTTTTCTCTTTATGTATGATCTCAAACTATCACGTCCTTGAATTTCAAGGTGACCCACCAATCACCCTGTATACAAGGTGTTCCTGTCGATTGCCCATAACTCTAGGGTATTAAAAGGATTATGTAATTGAATCAAATAACATGTAAATAATTTTTTAATTTTTCATACAAAATAATTCAATTAAGTCAAAACATCTTATGTAAAACACCTTTATTGCGATATATGAAAACGTGGCATTCTCTATCCCTTTTTTTACAGGTGCAGTTCGCAACGCTTTGTGTTGCACATTGTATGCAACGTACCTCAACGTTTAAAATGTTTTTGTTGTTTATTGTATGGCTTCAGTGACACGCTTCTATTGAATTAAATTTAAAGTGATTTTGCAAGGGTGATAATTTATGAACTCATTATATTAATATTGATATCTTGGAAATTATGCACTTTTGAACCACATATTCTTTGGCAAAAAGTATTGTTTTTTAGTAAGGAACAAAACCTTAAAGTTATGGGAAATTAACAGGAACACCTTGTATAGTGTTTGTGGTTAGTATTTGTATTTAAGATTTATCTGTTTATCCTGCCATTCTTTACATCGTGTGCTATACTTCGAATTCTTATTTCTCAAATAATAATCGCGTATACGCGTTTAATTCAAATCTAATAATAAATAATCAATTTAAGCGTTTAGCTACTTATAATATGATACGGTTCGGTCGATATTATGTCAGTAAATATTTATTTATGAGTAACGAAGCGTGTTTATGTGGTGGCACCTAATTGCTCAGCGGTTAACCTGCGTGATACACACAAGTTACACACAACTCGTATTGGTTTATTGATTCGTCGGTTAATTTAATAGTAGATCTAATTTTGTGCAATATTCTTATTTAAATAATATAAATATAATACAACCAGGTTTATTTGTGAAAGCGCCTTCTTAGACTTTCTTATTTAAATTAAATTTAAATTACAGAGAAGACGTCTAGAAGGAAACTTGAAAGGCGCTTCTTTCTTTATTATCGTAGATTATATACTTCTGATTCCTTTTGTTTCTATAAAGTTTGAAGCTTAAATCAAAGTATTCGTTATTTAAAATGAGCACTAAAAAGGTTCAAAAGTACTAAATAAGATGTATTTAGAAAATAATTTCAATGACATAATAATAAAATAATTTCCTTATAAGCCAACTCAGACCAATTATATGTAGCCTAAAACGAAAGCATATTTAAAATACGACTTATTTAAGTGCCACTTTATTTTTACTATTTTCTTTAGACCTAGCTCTAGTCATGAGCATATATCATCCATTTGGCATGATGCAAGAAGTCGGTCCAAATTCAAAAAGAAAACAATCTGTCCTTGTTTTCCCCTTCATATAAAACCCTATTATACTTATGAATTGATACAGAATTGATACAAATGAATATATTTCACTGCACTTTCAAAGTGCATCTTCAACTGAAAAACTTGCGCTCGTCTTAAAACTCATACGTGCAGAAGTAATTTCTTTAAAAACTAACTTGAAAACATTACCTGTGCTATACTTTTAAAAACATCTCAAAAATAAAATTCATTACTAAAGTTCGCGCATTTCAAAAGGGGAGAGTGGGGTAAAAATTACAAACGAGTTGGCTACACTGGTCCTCTGCATTATTCAAGTTGCCGTCTCCCTCATAGAAACCTGAGGTGATTAATAAATCTACTGAATAACTTCTGCAGTTTTTTCTATGCAGCCAAGGCTGTGTGTCTCAGAGTGCCTTTGTTCTTAAAAAAAAAACAAGTTTTGGCTGTAAGTCCAGTTGTATAAGTAAAGGGGCTCCGCGCCTTTTTTTTCCTGGAGTAGGAAGAATAATGTTACCACTGGGTTTATGTTAAGTTCTTTAGATTAAAGTTTTGTTGAACGAGCTTCGTCGATAAAGAATAAGTTTGATGTTTTGTTTTTTATGTTTTAAATTAGAAATCTGTAGATATTGCCTGTTAAACAATACTTCATTTAATTCTCAAGCGATGTTCTTTGTTTAAATATTGTACAGGGTCAGTATAGTTATTGACTAGGTTACTTTGTGAAGCAAGGTTCAATTCCCAGTTAGAAAATGGAATATTTGTAAACCAGCTCGGGTTCGAGTGTATAATAAGATAATCCCTGTTGAGCTGTATCATCCCCAAAATACAAGCTCATACAAAGTTACTTTGAGGCGCTTCATAATTGGCGTTTTAGGTATTAATTAATTAATACCCTAGTTTAAGTGTTCTGGATAACAAAAGCTATATAAGCTTACTGTAGGAAGTTTGCCAAAGTATTATAGTAATTATTCAATCTCGGCGCAAAAGAAGAAATGTAGAACACGCATCATGTTATAAATTGTAGCTCCTAAGCGGATGAACCGATTTGATTTCAGTCCATTTAATCAAAAGTCATATATAACGAAATAGTTCTTAATTTAATAAGATTAAAATCACTCTTATCGTCTCTAAGATATTCAGATTTCTTTGGAATAAGTCACAGGATGTCAACCAATATTTACATTACCTCAATTTCAGTTATATGTTTAGTTGACTTTTCTTTACCACTCATTAATAATATAAGAAGCGCATGCTTATCAGTTACCTACTTGTTAATAATCTGAGCAAAAATTGAAGCTAAGAACTCCAAACATAGAATAATTAGGCACTGACTTAATTTCCAAGACCACTTTGGCGATGGAGTAAACCTCTCTGCCTCAGACGCCAGTGGTTGCGGGATTGATTTCCGCACGGAACAACAAAAAAAAAATGTTCCGTGTCTGGGTGTTTATATATTTATATTCTAGGTTCCCCCCTAGTTCGCTACATGGTATCCCATAGCACAAGCTATGCTTACTTTGGGGCCATGTGGTTGATGTGGTGTGGCGATGTTATTTTTTTTTTAGGGTTAATAATTTAAAATAATTGATTATAATCAATGAAGTTAATTTTTTTTTCTCCTAGAGCGAATCCAATGATTTCGTCTTAAATACTGCGATAGCAATAAAAATACTGCTGACGACTTATTCTTCACACTGTACATATATCTTAGCCCCCGTTCACACATGGTACGTTTTACTGGATACGTTTTTTGTATCGTAAATACGTATACTGAATACTGTGCCATATGTGAAGTCGCTCAGAGTTGCATGCGCCATCGATGAAAAAAAAACGTATCCGATAAAACGTATCCAGTAAAACGTACCATGTGTGAACGGGGGGTTATTTTAAATTTTATACATACATACATACATAACTTCACGCCTGTATCCCTTATGGGGTAGGCAGAACACCAGATGTTATAAGACCATCTGATGTCACGTTTGACAAATGAGGTATTAAAAAAAATGAGGTTTTTTTTTTTTTATTTTTTATGGAGAGAGGCTATTGCAGTGACAGGGGGTCAGCCTATCGCCCACAAAAATGCCAATGAAACCTCTGTCCCATAACTGACTTTTACAGTATGCCCGGGAAGAGAAGCAGCTGGTACATTCTATGTTTTTCTTTCGCTCCCAGTCCAGCATGGAAGCAATTTAAATTTTATTTTAATGTTAATTAAATTAGTGTACTCACATGGTCCCAAGGTCTTCACCAAGTGGAGCCTCCACATAGGAGACATGTTTCGTCCGCCGGCTTTTTGGTCTGAACTCGAGCTTGTTCGCACATCCCTTGTTGGCCTTCGTCCTCGCTTCGAAAATCACATGAGGGTGTTTCTGCTGGAACAAAACGATTGCTGTATGAAAATAGATGTTAAGAAGGGGATATTAGTGTTGGTATTAATTTAGGTTCAAGCCACGACTTTAGCCTCTAAGAATAACAGCATAAGAGTCTGAATCTAGTTAATTATCTAGTAATATTAATGATGGGACCAATTTTTTTATTTATTTTTCATTAAATCATTGTGCGTCCAAACCCTTAAATTAGTTTGAAGATTTAAATCTATAGTGTCTTATCTATTCAATTTGAAGGATTAAATTAAAGCTTCTGTTTAATGTGCTCATAAAAACATCCTCCAGAACTTAAGAGAGGACCATTTATTTATCCTCATAAGAGACAAAAGAGGGGTTTCCTATAAGGTATCTAAAGTATTCCCCTACTTAATTTACCACTGGAAAAATACCACTGTGAACCTAGAATTTGCGAGAGTAATTTCCGGCGCCAGTAATAACACTACCTATCCTAAACTTTTATTTCTAAAAATAAGCAGAACGATGATGAACATGCTTTACAAAATCTGCTTTACAAAGCAGATATAAGGTAAAGTTTACCGTGATATGAAAATGGTGAGACTCCGGTCTAGACAACTCAGGAGAAAATTAATAAATAAAAAAATCCCCAGTCAATCATACCAACTACGTGGCCCCAAAGTAAGTATAGCCTGTGTTATGGGATACTATGTAGCGAACCTAGAATATAAATACATAAATAGATAACGGAACATTTTTTTTTCTTGTTCCGTGCGGGAATCGAACCCACAACCACTGGCGTCTGAGGCAGACAGGTTTACCTCATCGCCAAAGTGGTAGTCAATGAGATGACTATTTTCCAAACGCACTATCTTTCATACCACGAATATACCAGTATTATATTGATAATTGTCCTGGTAACGTGTCTCGCTCCGTTATGAAAACAAACAAT
Source organism: Stenoptilia bipunctidactyla (assembly GCA_944452665.1). Lineage (NCBI taxonomy): Eukaryota > Metazoa > Arthropoda > Insecta > Lepidoptera > Pterophoridae > Stenoptilia > Stenoptilia bipunctidactyla. Next base: position 1,847,450 of record OX101732.1, read on the forward strand.
GTTGGATTACTTTTGTGTTCTTAATAATACACGAGGTCCAAATTAAATTAACTGTAAATGTTTACCAATCTCATTTTCAATTGGAATTTTATTAAAGATGGAATAAACATGATGTTATTGGAGTTTCAGGTGGAATTTTATTAAAGTTGAAGAATTTTTTGGTGAAATTTGGCATCATTCGTAATATAAATTAAATGCTTTAAGTATGAACTTATCGTGTTTTTTTTAAGGAAATGAAAAGGTTTTTGATACTTATTTATAATTCTTTTGGTTTCTTACATGTGAAACTTAAGATATTTCAATATATTAGGTTAAAGAATATAAACCATTCAGTAACAAAAGATTATATTAAATTTAATGCAGTTCCACACGCATAGCTAGTATTATTAATATTAGGTACAAATATAAAGTGTACAATAAAGCTATTCGTAAATTAACTTCTATTAAATTCAAGTTCATTGTCTTTCGAGAGATAAGTCAAAGTCAAAAGTAATTCAAGCGACACAACATTGAAATACTCACTTTCATCACAAACTCTTAACCTTTGTCAAGAAAACAGAAAGTAACTTTTTATTGTAATGCCGCGCTTAATTAAATTAATTACACAAATTCCTTCAAAAGGTTTATTAGGCCAATAAAAAGCAAAACAAAACTAATTCGCCATAAAAATCTAATACCTAGTGAAAGTTGTACCTGACAGTTCGTCCAAGAAGGCACGTCCTGGAGCTTAATGATCTAATAAAATACGGGAGCTCCGTTGTACGTGTTTGGCATCCCAGGAAGAAAGTATCGAGGCGTGAAAAAAGGACTGGCCAGTGCGCGGGAAATAGTTAATGACGCTTGTGTTTTTTTACTGCAACTGGTTGGCTTAATGCATTCTTTTTCAATACCTGCTCACATTTTTGACTACTTTATTAACTAGTCCACTTTGAGGAAAGCCGTTACCAATGTAAGATTGATCGTTTATCTATGTATTTTCTTTAAATTAGAATAATTAGATAAAGTCTTTGTGTTTTGTTTGTGACAAAGTTTTTTTTTGCAGTAGTTCAGTGGTAATATTTTGATTTTTGGCAACGTTTTTTATACAATACGCATTAAAAACATTTATTTCTTATATACTCATTCATCACTATTAACGTAAAATAATTCAAACATTTATATTCTTTAAAGCAGACCATAATGTAGTCAAACAATAAGCACATTTATATTATCTGCTCGATTATCTCCAAAAATTGCTTCATTTATATTTTCAGCATAATTTACAAATAAATTGTTCAAGAAACACAAATGAATAAAATGCTTTATTTCATGCTCAGCGCTTTTTAAAACAAGCGGAAAACCACGTTGGTGGCGCTAGTGAGCAAGATGGCGGAGACGAAATGAAAAATGTTGTCAATTTGGTGGGAAAACACGGCTAAATTGGATATTTCTCACGGGCCTCGAGCTCCTGTTTGTGTGTTTTTTAGTCGAGTACACTTTAGATGTTTTATTTGTGCAGCTGAAGTTCTGGATCATTGGCTCAACACTCGATTAGGTTCACGAAACAACAATACGCTCAGGTTGTTCTAGACGGAGGATTTTATTAAAACTTTTGTTTACATAGTTGGTGGGTTTGTTACTGTGGCAGTTCATGCGTAGGACCTATGTAATTTGTTTCAGTATATAGGCACTCATGTTGTTATAGTACTATTTTTGCTCCTACCTACCTATTACCATTTTGTTATTGATTGTTTCTATCCATTTGATTTAACTAAGACCGCCTTCATTTAACTTTTCACTGAGACTTTCTTGCTTAGGTATAAGGACACCTTCAAACGTGTGATCTCTAGTGTATATTGGCAGTTTATCAGAAGCCAAAATTCTCTCACAATTTATCTAATGGAGATGAATGGCCTTATAATGACTTCGGTCAAAAGGAATGATAACATAAGAGAAAAAAGACGTGTGGCACTCGGAGACTGCCGCGGTAAAGCTATTGAATAGCATTTTTTATCAACTTATGCAATTATAATTATTTATTTATTTTATTAATGCAGTAATGTTTGATCTAATATGAAGTTCCACAAGTTCCTAGTAGATGGCGCTGATTGTTTATTAAAGCCCGCATGTAAAGTTATAAAATTAAAGTATCACCGCTGTGCCGGTCGGAGTGACGGGTGTTAGGTTTTTTTCGTTACGGAATTTCTGGATGCAATAGCTTAAAAAAGTATAAAAAGTACAATATGGTTTAATTGCACATTATAGGCAATGTATATTCTTTAATATCACAGTTATTTAATGAACCGGATTAAGCTTTTCAAAAAACTTCATTTAATTTTCGTTACAAACCAAAATATTATTTTTCCAAGGTATATCCCAAAACATTAATTGGGATTCATCTCGCAGTTTTGCTGAATACCGTTTGATTGGTTCCACTATTACTTCTCATGCAACTCCTGCCAACTTTACTCGACTTTCATAATGATTCAACTTGCTAGATATTTATTTCTCTCTTTTGGAAGAACTACTCGGACTGTTTTATATTGATTGCTATATTTAGTAGATTTGGAAAAGATTTATGTATTATCGTCAGCGAACTTGAGATTGTAGAATCGGTCTGGTTTTATTGATACTTTTATTAGTTTTTGATTTTGAAAGAGAACGAAGAACCTATCTGTCTTTGTATGAGCAGTTATTGCAATTATTCTGTCTAATATCTAGTTTATGAATCACCAAAAGTAATAAATTTAGTGCTTATATTTGCAAAAATATATCTAATCTCTAATAACTGACATGTGAGTGAAACGCTGTAATTAGGTTGCTAAATTTAAACGAAGCTGTAACTTAACGTGTTAATCTGCTTTTTCTATGGCAATGACTTACAATTTAACTTGTAAAGGCCAGTATACTCTCCCTTATACAGGGTTGATTTGTAGTCACCGGCCAAATTTTTTTTACACAATATGTATCATTTATAGAAACGATTTTTGCAAAAAAGTATTTATTTGTTTTACAACGCTAATATATCCGTTTTTAATATATCCGCTAACATATTAAGCAAAGCATGGTAAATCTAAATTACCATTAAAATAAAGTCGACTACGCGGTACTACGAAACATCTCGAAGTACTACGTCGTAGTATTATCAATGAAATGCCACGTCGTAGTAGCTATGTTCACCAACAGCGACTATTTTCAAAAAACTTTGTGGTTCTATATTTCTACTTTTTATTGTACTGAGCTACACTAAAATAAATATGCAGGTACGTTTATATTGTATCAAAGAAACTAAAATTTAAATTTGCCTGGTGACCCAAAAACAATCCTGTATATCATTTTTTTTTTTTTTTTTTATAAGTGACTAAACCCGCGTTTGACCTCAATCTCACCTGATGGTAAGTGACGATGAGGTCGAAGATGAAAGCACACGGGCTTAGGAAGGAACTGGCTCTTTATACAATATTGCCGGAACACATTACCGCCGGAGCGGTAACATTTGGCGGCAGACTTTATATAAAGGGTGGTCGCTAGCCAGGCGGACCCAGAAGGGATCCTACCACCAAGCGAAAAATTGTAATCGTCATTGTATCCTAATCAATAAATAAAATGTATTAATACGTTCAAATAGCATTATTAATAATGATACTACACCCCACTACCCAATACTGGGCAATGGCAATGAATACAATTTCTTAAATGATGGAAGATAAAGGCAATTGCCTAAAGGTTCATTTTTCCAAGTTCGTTGGAATTATTGGAAAAGAATCCCCTACCCTAATACTACAGGACGGAGCCGGTAGGATCACCAGCATAAGTACTTCCGGGATTAGGAACAAATCAAATTGGTTTCAAGAACACGCGAGGTTGAGCTTCCATCCATCCACTAATTTATTGCGTTAGTTAACACAGTTTTTCTAAATTAATGTCGTATTGGAAATATTTAAACAATCTTTCTTGTAAATTAACTTTTGTGATTGTTATTTGTTTTTTTTATTAATTTTGCGCTCTTAATATCTCGGCAATGTTGCTAGAATATGATCTTGGTAATCTTCAGTATACTTCAGTATCTTTCAACTCAAAATTAATGAAAAAATGGTAAATTTTCGGTAGAGTCGGTAAAGTAAGGTGGTATAAAAATCCATGATGGTATAAAAATACTGCTTACAGAAATAATATTCAATATGAATAAATATTTCTGACACAAGTTTCTTAAAGTACTTGTGTTATGAATACTAGATAACTGATATACTTACTCATACATACTCGTACATATTGAATAAATGCATATTTTTTTATCACAATATAAACTTAATTAAACATATAAACACATCCATGACTTGACGAATAATATCTGTGTTTATCACATGCCGCTGCTGGGATTCGAACCCAGGACCTCTGGTATAGAAGGCAATGTATGTCACCACTGCACCAGCCGGTCCTCGTTATTGCTTCTTTTACTACATATATACATACATAACTTCACGCCTGCATCCCTTATGGGGTAGGCAGAACACCAGAGGCTGTAAAACCATCTGATGACACATTTGACAAATTTGGAGATATTATAATGATGGTGAGAGACTATTCCAGTGATAGGGAGTCAGCCTATCGCCCGCAAAAACGCTAATAAAACCTCTGTCCCTTAACAGGCTTTTACAGTATACCCGGGAAAAGAACTGGCTGACACATTCTATGTTTTTCTTTCGCTCCCAGTCCATGGAAGGTTTTACTATGTGAACGATATCGTGACGGCTTCCTACAGTAGCGGTAAAAACTTGCTTTCTAAGCCAAAACTGTGTGGTATTGTCAGTTTGTGCTAAAATTAAATACTAGAAAATCCTGATTAAAACTTCTTTTATTCCACACAGCATTTCTATGAATTGTAACGAGCTCTGTAGAGTAACACGAGCGTGTGACTTTAAAACTTAAGTGCTTAGCTATTGATCTACCGCTCACGGCAGTTCATTAAATAATTAACGAAGATACAAGTTTACAACTCAGATAGGACTTCACGTTAGCTTGCATTGCAAGTTAATGGAGAAAGTAATTAAAACAGTATCATGTACATGCTTCCTCTGGTTTTAAATGGTTTCTTTGATCCATCGATGTTGGAGTTGTAAAGTGTAGTAGTTATAAATACCTTCTAGGTAATATTTTAACTTTATTTAGTAAGTTTTTATTTAATTTGTTACCAATTTTAGCCACATTTTTAACCACTGAGTGAAGTTGTCAAAACGTTCTCATCGCCTGAGCTAACCATAACATTGCGGTCCCTAAAGGTTTAAAAGAGAGGTTCTTGTGGGATCTAGCCAAAGCAGCATATAATTCTCTATGGTTAAAGCTAACAAGGATTAGTCGAGTTGTTTGGAAGGTACGCAGAAGTAGGCTTGACGACCCCACAATAAGAATAAAACGCCATAAATAAATTATCGTTGCGAAAAAATGGGGTCAGTAATCAACGAATGCAGAGCATTATAAAACCGACTTCACGTCAAAACTTTGGCTGAGTGGAGAATGTCACCGACATAAACATTCTCGGAAATCATGCATATTTTTTCAAAAATTTGAAATTTTCAATGAAGTGCCGAATTCTATGAAATTTAAATGGGACCAACTATCAGATGAAACAACAATTTTCAAATTCATCAATTCATAATTGGCCGAAATATCGTGTAACAAAGACACAAAAAAACATACAGACGAATTGAGAACCTCCTCCATTTTTAGAAGTTGGTTGAAAAGTAAAGTAAAATAAACCCTGAATCATCAGATGGCTAGTCTCGATGCCAGTCTATTCTGTTCTTTCATCCCTGACAACAAAGCTTAAATTTGATGCTGGTACCTACGCGGACCAGCACGTTTCGCAAAGCTCATTAATATCCTACCACACTATTCTAAATATTTTCGCTGAGCTTATGTATTGGAATAATTAGTTCTGCTTTGCTTTTCTTAAATAAATGCAGCCTTTTTTAACTTTGGCAAATTCCTCCAAAATCCTTTCGATATTTTTAACAAACCTTTTGGCACTATTTATGGGATAAAGTATAACGAATTTTTCGAAAACATTTACAACTAAAAGTAATATCTTCTACACGAATACACTCCATAACTTTTATTTACCAAAATTAACGTAATCTGCGCATCTTTTTGCGTAACATGGAAAAATATTTTGTACACTCGCTTTTCCCAAAAAAAACTGCAATAACATGCAAATGAAAAATAAAAATCCTTAACGCTAACGTTGAAATTTCAGATTTCTCTTGCTTTTGTTCAGGCTTGCATTCAAACATCGACTCTAGTACGTTGTGGTAAGGTTTAGAAGAGTAGGAACGTGTTGTATTTCAGGTGGTTCATATTATGCCAGGGTAATATTAAAGCAAATAATATTTCTTCATGATTTCGCTCGCAGCTCGCTTGTTTGTCGACAACTTCCCGAGTGGCATTTATATACCATTTAACCTCATATGTTTTTTGAACTGTCGAAGCTATAGATAACCAAAAACTCTATGTTATTTTATATGGTTTTAGTACAACTCGGCCCCCTGTTTGCTACAATAAAAGCCAAAGTAAACACAACGTAGTTTCGTGGGTACATTAAAAAATAAATGAGAGGAAATGTTGTTCTTATTTAAAATTAATATTTTGATGAACAGAACCAATACTTACGAGAATATAGTTGGCAAGGAGGAGTAAAAATGACTACAGCACTAAATTTTTACTTGCAATAAATATTTTTTAAATCATTAGCTACACTACTGAATAGTATTCCTAGGTACTTTGTATTTTTTTAGATTGAATATTGTAAATAACTTTGGCAGATATAAGTAGGTATTGGAGTGTTCTCTTCGACATCCAAATCCTGTATTTCATAACAGGCAAAGAATTTGTAGTTACTCGGCTGTTAAGTGGATAAGCACTACTGCATTAAAAGAAAAGCCAGTGTCATTTTTACCACAGATGCTTAAACCTATTAGACCTCAATGTCATTTACAAGAAAATAACAGTAAGGAACATAAAATGGGTTTAGCAAGATATTCAGGGGTAGAAAGAAGCTGGAACACCAAAAAAGAAATAGACGCAGATTACCTTGATTAAATATGACACTGTCTTAAACAACTTTAAATTATTAACAAACTTTAACGAAAAATATTGTGTTTAATTTAACTTAACGTATCGGCATCTTTTCAGAAATGGCGATCACGATGATATCGAGTGAAAGTTGTTTAATTTCAGAAATGAATTATTAGAATTCAAACTTGTCATGCCAATATTAATAACCGAAAAAAGGTTTCTTTCAGAAGCGATGATTTAGGAAAACCTGAACATTAAGTTAACGAAGCAGTTCACAGAAAATTCAGCTGACTCCTCAAGCTTCACTATTTGATTTCAATTTAAGCACTATTTTAGTCTCCACTGACCATTATAATGTGACGTCATATCGTTACCGGCAAGCTTCTGTAAAGATTTTACTTGAACCTTTTTAAAAGATAAATAATAATAAAAACCGACAGTAACACTTTGGCCGACTAATAATGTCATACACGTAAAAATTCTCCGCAATCATACATATTTCTTTAAAAATTTGAAATTTTCAATGAAGTTCCCAACCGATTTCGATGAACTTGAACTATGAAGTATCCTCTATCATATGATATAAGAATTTTTAAAATCGATTCATAATTGTCTGAAATATCGTGTAACAAAGACAAAAAAAAAAGAAACATACAGATGAATTGAGAACCTTTTGGAAGTCGATTGAAAAAATAAAAACTTGTTCAAGATATATTCTAAACACACAAACTTACTACGAAATAGCCGTACTGTATACTCAAGGATTCTTAGGTAAATAAACACAAAATGTTTCTCCGAAGCCTTTTCCTTGTACAAAACAGATAGTAGGTTCTTATTGTGAAGTAAAAATTTAAAGATAAATGTTATCTACAAGGAAGCTAGATTTATGTGTCTGGTTAAAGAACGTACAAAAAGGCTTAGCACAATATTGCAGCGAGAGAATCTTACCCACTTGAGGCGGCTCCCGTTTAGTTAAATATTTATCTTTTAAAAACGTTTGCTCCACCGCTCTATCTTTTTGAGGATTTCTTCATCGTTCAGTAGGTAACAACCATATATATTGCAATCATCATCATCACAACTCTTTGTAGTGAGCCCACTGTAGGGCATGAGTCTCTCCCCTGGGTGAAGAGGAGGTATAGGAGGTATATAATCCATCAAGCTGGCCCAGTGCTGGGTGGTGGATGCCAGAATTTTCAGGGCGCCAGTATACTGTATTACAAGTATACAGCGCCCGGGACCGACTGCTTAACGTGCCCTCCGAAGCACGGAAGTCGTCGTGAGATATGAATGATCGGCGGTCACCCATCCAAGTACCGACCGCGCAGAACGTTGCTTAACCTGTGATATCGTATGATACACACAGTAACCGCAGCGCCACGACTGCTTCGTATATATTGCAAACAAATATGAACTCTAACGAAATCTAACACTGTCTTTAAGATGTTCTTCAAATGGAAACTCACATTTTTGTGTTAATAATGCTTAACTTGACGTCGACTATTCCATTCGACGGTCGACCGATTGGTTCGGTAACACACTCAGAGGGAAGTAACTAAGGACCACTTTGAGTTTACACCTATTCTAAAATTAAAGGCTTTTAAATAAGCAGCATAATTATATTATAGTTTCTAAGTATTAGAAAACTCTGGACACTTATCAATTCATTATATTGTCGCAGAAACCATGACATCGACATACAATCAGTGTCGTTTCTTTTCTTAAAATTTACTTTTATTATTATTCTGAAATAGCCGTATTTTATTCCAAAAAGAACCTAAGCAGAGGTATAAGTCAAGACGCCAGTTGGGACAGTCCTGCTCGTATCTGCGGAAGGTAATTTAGTAGGAACTAGATTTAAGAGGTGCATTTGCTTTGCCCCACCTGCGGCTTATTTACGGCGAGACATTGCAATCGAAAGGAAGCTTTGGCGATAGATAATGGAATGTTTCTTTATGTTATCTAACTCATCATAGAACCTTTAGAACTACCTGGAGTGAATTGTTAGAACAAAAGACTGTCTCTTCGAGATGCTGCGCGTTAACTATTATATCCTGGCAATTTAACGTGTGTGTGGGTATAAATATGAAGCGTTCTTATTTTAAAAATTGAAAACAAATGTTTTAAATTGCCACGACATCATGACGCCTTTTATTTAATAAATAATAATAATAAAATAATAATAATAAAATCCCCAGACAATTACACCAACTACATGGCCCCAAAGTAAGCATAGCTTGTGTTATGGGATACCATATAGCGAACTAGGGGGGAACCTAGAATATAAATAAATAAATAGATAAACACCCAGATACGGAACATTTTTTTTCCTTGTTCCGTGCGGGGATCGAACCCGCAACCACTGGCGTCTGAGGCAGATAGGTTTACCCCATCGCCAAAGTGCTGGTAAAATGTATTTTCTTTCTTTCTTAAAGCGTCTCTGTGTATCAAGCTTTAAGTGATTGACGTTGTCAATAAGCCAATAAGTCACAGCTCCGATCACATCAAGCAAGCTTTATTGGAAGATGGCTGATACGAAAAGACTTTGCCTTTGCTTTATACATTGTCCGCCCGATAGTAAGAACAGTGGAAAAATACTTTTTATATTCTAAATTACAATTGATTTCGTCCCATGTATCGTACATAAAACGGACAATTTGTTACACCTTGTTTTTCCCCAATTAATTTACATTTACTGAGTAAACTTCTCCGAAAGTTAAAGAATTCATAACGCAACGCATGGTTACATTAGCGTACAATAAATACTTAGCGGGTGGTGGTGTGCGTGTGGCGGGAACACTGCTGTGTGCGTGTTGACTGAGGCAGTGCGTCGGGAAAAGTATAGTAAGGTCTCTTTATTTATTCATAGGGATTTCTGGTGAAAAATTAATACCTAATTTTATTACATAAGTATGATCAGAATCGAGAACAGAGTGCTCTCCTTCAGTATTGCAAATTTGTCACCAGTCACCCTGTATAATAAGACCGAAATAATTGAATATCTGCAATATCCGAGATAGTAATAGTAATATAACCAACAAGACTGTAATATGTAATACTGTAATACTTCACAATGTTAATTTGAATAACAGAATAACTCAAAAGCCTTGTGTTTGTTTTGGTACATTTCTAATTGAGCGATGATTTATAGAGTGATGGACTCTAAATAACAAAAGTGATCCGATTGAATAAATGACTCCGACAGCATCGATTAAATACTCGATAGAAAATCGAAAAATATCAATTTCTTATATTAAATAAGTGTTAAAATAAATAATTACCTATTTATGCATTTTTGTGATATAGACTTTATGAAATTATTGTTTTTTTTTTTAATAAAATGCTGATGTAAAATTGTATGATGAAAGGCTTGAAATCGATGTAATGAGATGCGATCGAAAATAGTAATACAACCCTCATCTCGTTAAAACAATGTCACTGTCATCATAGTTTTGTGATGACAGTGACATTGTTTTAACAAGATGTCGGCAGGTTTGAACTGTGTCGATAAAATACTTTTGAAATGTCTCTTTGGTACAGCGACCACCATGCGACCACTTTGACGACCATGTTTGACGACCACTTTGGCGTTAGGGTAAACCTATCTGCCTCAGACGCCAGTGGTTGCGGGTTCGATCCCCGCACGGAATAAGAAAAAAAATGTTCCGTGTCTGGGTGTTTATCTATTTATGTATTTATATTCTAGGATCGAACTAACATGGTATCCCATAACACAAGCTATGCTTACTTTGGGGCCATGTAGTTGGTGTGATTGTCTGGGGATTTTATTTATTTATTTATTATTACAATTGTCCGTTACATAAACAAATATGTAACTATTTCAGTAAAATATGCTAATAGTTACTATTAATAATCTAGATTTCTAGGAGCCAGGGCGGATTTGAACATTAACATTTATAAATAGCGTGGACGATTACACACATAATTGTGACACTACTCACTGGCTCTGTACTGAAATGTGCTATTTTATTGATGAATGGTAGTGACAAATTATCCCAGCTTGAATCAGGAAATTAGAAGTTTACAACAAACTAAAAAACCTTAATATGCAATTAGTACTAACTATTGACGTTATTCCCGTCTCAGCTTGTTTTAAAACTATTTGGTCGTTTCCTGTTCCTATTTTCAACCGACTTCCAAAAAAGGAGGAGGTTCTCAATTCATCTGTTTTTTTTTTGTGTCTTTGTTACACGATATTTCGAACAATTATGAATCGATTTTAAAATTATATCATATGATAGAGGATACTTTATAGTTGGTCCCATGTAAATTTTATCGAAATCGGTTGAGTCATCATCATCATCATCACAACTCTTTGTAATGAGCCCACTGCAGGGCACGAGTCTCTCCCCTGGGTGAAGAGGAGGTATAGGCCATAATCCACCAAGCTGGCCCAGTGCTGGGTGGTGGCTGCCAGAATTTTTAGGGCGCCTAGATGGCTTCTGACAAACCCTAACGACTACTGTACATACAAGTATGCAGCACCCGGGACCGACTGCTTAACGTGCCCTCCGAAGCACGGAAGTCGTCGTGCGATATGAATGGTCGGCGGTCACCCATCCAAGTACCGACCGCGCCGAACGTTGCTTAACCTGTGATATCGTATGATACACACAGTAACCACGGCGCCACGACGACTTCGGTTGAGTACTTCATTGAAAATGTAAAATTTTTAAAAAACAATATGTATGGTTTCGGAGTACTTTTACGTGGATGACATTATTAGTCGGCCAAAGTGTTGACGTGAAGTCGGCTTTCTTAATGCTCTGCATTCGTTGATTATATAAAAAGATGGCTTGTTTTTGTCATAGGAAAATCATTCATTTGCGATAGTAATAACTCCTTTGTTCAAATATTAAAAATGATTTCCGTGAAATTGTGACACAATGATAGATATGGGATAAGTAACAAAGACTGATTGATGAAAGCATATTTAACAAATTTCCACAAAACACAATTTCGTTTCATTTCCCAAAGATTACATTATTTAAAGGTATTAGAAACTATTTCTTTCGTTTACAAATCTGTCCGATAGGGTGTTCGGCCTTTTAGACCCCTGTTTGTCACTGTCACGATGACGTATAAGCCTCATTTACTGCGTCTATAGATCCCACGTATCCCATTTTTGAGGGGTCAGGTAGGATTAGGTCGGTCATGAGTTCAACCTACTTTTTGTAAATTCATTGTTACGTTTTAGAGGTTAAAATATTAAGAAGAGTATTGAAGCGTATAGTTGAGCAGAATGAAACTTTATGTAATGTTTGAAGTATCCTTCGCAATATCTCTGCAAAGTCTGTCTCTATTTAAGTATGCAAATATTTTTATGATCTGGAAAGATGTTTGGTAGCATTCAAAACTATCATAGTTACTTACACTGAAACCTTCTTCATGAGGCATTTTACAATTTTTTCAAACCGTATTAAAATCTAGTTTTTATACTTTCATAATATTATCACATACGAGCTTTTTCCCACAACTTCGTACGCGCATAAACAGAAAAATCTTATTTTTTCCAACCCCAAATCTCGCGGAATTTCTTCCATAATACATCCAGATATACATTGAAGAACCTTTATACCAAGTTTCACATCACGGTGCACTCAATAAATAAGATATTTCATACAAATTCGGGAATTCTTTCCATAATGCAACCAGACACTCATTGAAAAACCTTTATACCAAGTTCCACGTCAATGCACTCAAGAAACAATCAAGAAACAAGATTTTTCATACAAACTAAAAAGTATTTCCTATATTTTCCGTTCCCGTGGGCATTTTGGGAATTCCTTCTTTAGTGCTCCTCTGCACTCTCTAAGGAAAGTATGTTCAAAATTTCAGCTCTCTACATCCAGTGGTTATGGCTGTACGTTGTCTGTCAGTCACTCAGTAACGGAACAGTTTTAAATATTAAGATTGATAATCAAAGTCGGACCCGACCTCGTCTTCTCGTGATCATGATCATTGCAATTCGGTCGAAAAATCAAGGTAACTAAATGAAAAAAATTATATAATGTAACTTATATTATGAATACGTAATAAAACTTGTTCAGCAGTGATATCAGTTTATCACGCTCAAACAGACAGATGGACATGCCTTACATTATTTTATTTAGGGATCATCTCAACATTTTTTTGTATTTTTTTAAAAACTTATTATACATAAGAAAGTAAGTTTCGAAGTGAAATTAAATGAATAGCAATGCACAAAAAGCATTATTTATTTTTGTGCTATATCTTTTGTTTTATCAGTATTATATTTTGGCATCCTCTGTGTTAACATCAAAAGTAGCTTAACAGGTAGAGTCATTTCATGTAAATTTTCCCGAAAATGTATTTTGTTGATTGTAACTTATGTTCAGAAAGTTGATTCGAAAATAAATACGTAACGAATAACAACAGTTGCTTATTTATTTTTGAAAAGCAAATTTTTTGAATCTCTCCCTGTAATACTCATTCTACTTGAAGCTTTAAACCTTTTTATAGTAATTTCAGTTTACGTTTTTTTTTTGGATTTGATCTTCATTTCAGCTGTTGTCAAGTGATCATGCGATATTTAGCAGGTGAATTTAAATGAGGTAGGTCCTGGAGGGTTCTTCAAGTTGGGGTCAATTAGAATAGTCTTCTCTTAGGATACGCTTATACACAGCTGATGGCTATCAAGTGACGACCACTTTGACTATGGGATAAACCTGTCTGTGCCTCAGACGCCAGTGGTTGCGGGTTCGATTCCCGCACGGAACAAGAAAAAAAATATTCCGTGCCTGGGTGTTTATCTATTTATGTATTTATATCCTAGTTCGCTACATGGTATCCTATAACACAAACTATGCTTACTTTGGGTTCATGCAGTTAGTGTTATTGTCTGGGGATTTTTTTTTATTTATCAAGTTATAATATTAATACACTGTTGTTAGTTTCAAATATATAATTAATATTAATACACTGTAGTTCAATACGTATTGAAAAGGTATTTTCGATTTATACTTTATAAGTTTTCCTTGATCCAGTTACGATTATACAAGTTCTTCGTGAAACTTAATTTGTTCTAGACAAATTTCTTTTAATATAAAACAAACATTAATTAAAGTTCTAGCGGGTGATAGGCCGACCCCCTGTAACTTCAATAGTCTCTCTCCATCATAATAATACGTCCAAATTTATCAAACGTGACATCAGATGGTTTTATAACCTCTGGTGTTCTGCCCACCCCATTAATGATACAGGCGTGAAGTTATGTATGTTGTATGTAAATATTAATTAATTAATTATTATCTTCACAGATCTACATGTAAATAGATCAGTCAAAATTAAACCCTCGCCACAGATACGATCTACAAATTTAACTACGAAAATTACGAAATCGAATGAATTCGCGTAAAATAGCTTTACGTAATGAAATGCAAATTTACAAGGAATTAAAAAGTTAATTAAAGCTATGATCGAGAGGAGCCTGCTGCCTGTAGGTATCGAAGTTAATTATATTATTGATGGAATAATACTTCTGAAAGGGGATTTAAGAGTAATGGCTTTGGTATCACGGGACTAGTTAGAATAGTCAATAATGGATCTGATCTGAAGCGTAAGTGTAAACTACTATGAAAAGATGTTAGCTACTGAGCTTTTCTAGCTTCTTCCATGTTACTAATATTATAAATGTGAAAGTTTGGGTGTATAGATGTTTGTTACTCATTCACGGCAAAACGGCTCAACGGATTTAGATGAAATTTGGCATGGTGATAGTTTACAGTCTGGAATAGCACATACGGCTTTTACATAAGTTTTTATCTCGATATTCCCACGGGATTCAAAATGGCGCGGGTAAAACCGCGCGAATCAGCTAGTGTGTAAATTTTGAGTTTGGTTTCTTAAGATTTATTTGTAGATCATAAAAGTTTGTTGTTTTCCAGAAATATGTCTACTGTGAAAAAAGAATAATTAAAGCTGAATTCTACATTCAACCTTTAGTTAAAACTATTAGCAGGTCCCAAGCGTTTGCTACTACGCTAAAACAAATAATACATACACCTATTTTTATTCAAACCCTTTTGCCTTTTAAATGTTACTAATTTAGGGCACATCCGTTGTAGAATTTCAAAGACTTTATCAATTAGTAAAGTAGACATTACAATTTATAGACATTAATAAGAAAAAGTTCTATAAATTACTGCCAAAAACGGGGTAAAATTAACAATTACCGTACTTGAAAAATGACCAGAAGTGTTATAAACAATGTTAAGAGAAGGCCAATGCTTATAAATTATCGTGAAAATATTACTTTTTTTAATGGTGATAAGACGGTACAAGGTCGTAAATTAGTCGAGGTTGAGAGATTATAAATTATGAAAGCGTGGATAATGGCGGTGAAGATGGGGGCTGCGGTGATAAGCCGGGAAACAATCTTGGATATAATTCTAAGTTAAAACGTTCAGCTGCTTAACATTTCACCTGTTTTTTGTAATTTCTGTAAATGGCTTTATTTGAGAAATGCTGAATGTAACAAAACTTAATGTGGAGTTGGATTCTAAATTTGAGAACTTTTATGTGCAAAATACTTAGAAATTGAAAATATAAATTAAAAGAATACGAGTTCTCCATGACTACGACTAAATTTACAATATAATTAAATTTGATGAAATTAAAAATACAAATACAAAATACTTCTGAGAATTAAGGACCTTATCAAAAGCAATAAGGAAAATGTAAAAAGCTCAAAAACGAAAATAAAATTATATTAGAATCACAAATGAAACTCTCAAATACTTAACAAACTTAATTAACACATTGAAAATTAACGTAACAAATTAAAATTCAACACGGAACAGTTCCTGCAAATTGCTCACAGGCTTAATTTAGAGGCCATAAATTAAGGTGTATTTAGGAAGCTATAGATCATCTTCGGAAATATTCCGAGTGTCTGAGGTTGCCCATGGTTACCCGAACTTGGTCGTGTATAGTGGTGATAAATCGTTCTGAGAGCCGTGAGTTGGACACTTTACCCTAATTTACCGAGGGTCTGGTGTATGATGGAGCTGAAACTCTTCTAGATTGAACTGAGTTGATGTATGTGAGCAAACACGTGCGTTGGAGATGCAATGTGGTTGAATTAGTATTGAAAACCGTTAATGTTCTGTCAGAGCAAAAGATTGGATGGCGAGATGTTTGTATGAATGTATGGTAGTGGAAGTTACAATGCTATACAGGGTTATTTTTTAGTCAACAGCCAAAGGCTGTCCGCCATATTTTATATATCTGCCGGCTACCAAGTGTACAGTTAGCTACACCACTGAAAATAAAGTTATGGTAATAAAATAATGTTATAACCAGCCTATAACATGCTTTTGTACAAAAATAAGTCATGTTGCATGAAAAAGAACACCTGCCTACCACCAAGTAATACCTACCTTATAGAAAAACAATAATTTTATATACATAAAACGAATTATAAATTTTACTTTATGTTTTCGGGCCCTCCCATTCTGGACAAAAAAGCATGTTATTCTATAGAATGCAAATGGTAGGAATGGTAGCTGTCATTGGCAGAGTCTCTTTAAATGTTATTTTTTTTGATACGATATTTACGTACCTGCATATTTATTTTTGTATCGCTCAGTACAAAAAATTAAGATATAGCACCACAAACTTTTTTATAAATAGTCTGTGTTGATGAAAGTAGCTACTACGACGCGGAATTTCACTGATAATACTACGACGTAGTACTACAAGATTTTTTGTAGTAACGCGTAGTCGTCTTTATTTTAATTCTTTTATTCGTAATTTAAAGTGACCATACTTTGTTTACTATGTTAGCGAATATATTCATTTCCTTGATAAAAAAAACTTACCCTTTTAGCCCAAAAAATGTTTCTATAAATGATACTTATTGTATACAAAAAATTTGACCGGTGACCAAAACACAACTCTGTTTATGGAGCTAAATGCAATGCATGACGGATTGTTATCCGATACAAAATCTTAAGGTAGGATGATGTTAAGTGACTGAGGCGATCAGAGAGGCCAGGAGCGCGGACGCATTTTAAAGTTTTTGGGGTGTTGTTTTCCAGTAATCGGTTACGACTAAATCTTTTTGACTTTTGGCCAATGTGATCTATCGGTTGGGTTTGCGAATCGGCAATCTTACATTATTGTGCTGTATTTTTTGTAGCCCTATATTAATATTTAAATTAAATTTGTATAACATGAACTGGTTATCACAATTTTATGAGAATTGATTTATATTATTGTTGGTAACATTTGTCCACTGGTTCATTAATCTGCAAAGCTTTGTGTTATAGTAACTAAACAGTTGGTAAACATACACATACATTTTTCCTAATTAATACATAACATTACACAAACTGACACATATTTTCAATAAATCAAACGTATTTTACATTAAAATAGAAATACATTAAAGAGTATAGAAATAAGTAAAACTAGAAATTCTGTTTCAAATCGCAGTTCGAAATTCAAAAGAGATACGGAATTAATTAAAGAAGCACTAAGAGTAGTACGGATACAATTTCTTCAATAGATAAAAGTCAAACGTAATCTTGGCAATTGAACTCACTGAGCATTACATATTTTGTGAGCATTACATATTACTTATATCTAATCGTGTCTTCCTTGTTTTCTAATTCTAAGTTTAAATAAAAAAAAAAACATGAAAATTGACAGGTTCTTCACTTACAGCCTAATTCCAAATTTGAAAAAAAAACATTCACGAACTACAAAAAACATTAACAATCCGAGCCATAGTCCACAGACTAAATACATCAGCGGACAAAGTCCCGGCAAAACTTTTTACCGCTACCCGTATTCAATTGTCCTAATAAACCCGCCGGACTTATTCTGGTCCAAGCACGCTTAGTGCAAATTAGTTTAGTTGCTGAGGTCAGACCGTTGCTGTAATGAACACTATGTCAAACTTTAAACTATGCTAGTTGGCTTGCAGTATGCCAAGTATGCGCTCTTAACAAGTTGGATGGCAGACGCATATATTACATAGTAAATTAGATTTGGCGGATTTCGAGAGCAAGTCTTGTGCTTCGAGTAAAGTGATACGTTTGGTGAATTCAATTTGGGATTGAGAGGATTAGAGGTAATTTTAATTTGACACGTTCTTTGAATATTTAAATTATTTTTAAAGTATACGTAGTAGTTTTATTTCCCTTATAATTTTTATCAAGTTTCAGTCTCCTTGTTTCAATTCACAAAAAAAGTCATACAGAAGTAAGTACTTTCAAGGATCTATATTTCTTAATACTTTTGTAATAATACTTATAAAATTAAACATCCAGACACAAAACTAATATTTCCAAATCTTACTACTTAACATTCCCTATTAATGGCATCTGTATTGCATTTTAAAATTTGACATAATTTATTAAAGCAACTTTTAAAAATCCTTTCAGAGCGTCGGCAAATATAATTTGAAAACAAAACATACCAGAAAAAAAAGATAAGTATTACAAAAACCATTCAACACAAAATTTAAAAGTCACCCAAATAAAACAAAAGCAAATACAACGTCGCCAATTCCAAAATCAAACAAGCTATCAGAATTATTAAGTCAACATACTGTCAAATAGACATAGACTATGCTGCACATTATTTCAGGCCAGTAGAAGCAAACATACGGACACTGTTTTCGTACACCAGGTATGTCATGTTTGTGCAAAGAATCACTTCATTTGATTTCACGAGTTTACGAGTGTAGTCGCCGACACTCAGTTGTTTCTTTAGGCACGCTGCACAAGTGAGGAAGTTGCTTTGTGCCTTCAGTTACATTGGAATTTTGTAAACGCTTTTGTATGTAATTAGTGCGCATCAAAGCAAGTTTGTTTTTGAGTGGAGTTTTGATTGTCAGGAGTATAGGCCGTGCAAATAGGCGTATCAGTTTCAATCTAAGACCACTTTGGTGATGGGGAAACACTATCTTTCTCAAACGCCAGTAGTAGCGGGCTCGATTCCCGCACAGAACAAGAAAAAAAAATGTTCCTGGTCTGGGCGTTTATCCATACAGGATGACTGGTGACAAATTTTAGATACTGAAGGAGAGTACTGGATTCTGATCATAATTATGTAATGAAAGTAGGTTTTCACTAGAATTCCTTATAAATAAATACTACCATGTTACTATTTAGTTACTATTAGCGTAACTATGCTTTGCGTAATCAATTTTTTTACTTTCTGTTAACTGTACTCAGTTAATATTTAATATATGTAATGTATTTATATTCTAGGTTCTCCCCTAGTTCGCTACATGGTCTCCCTGCTCTGCTTAGTTTGGGGCATATAGTTGGTGTGATTGTCTGGGGATTTTATTATTATTATTTTATTGTAATGAAAAAATATGTCACTTAGTATTAAATATTCTTACCTGAATAAACAGTACTTTTGAATTGTTTGTACGAATAGTTATTAAATCGCCGGATCAATAAAGCTAAGGTAATACCAGGTTTATTTCTGTCATATACTTAGACAAACAATAACAAAACATAAAAAACGGTTACATAAAATTGAAATTCCGAATTAGTTGAGTTTCAAAAAAGGAACAAATCAACTTTTCTTAGCCAACAAAAACAATTTTATAAGAAACAGAACTTTCGCAACACGACGCGACGCGATGTTGAACATTATTTGCATTCTAATTTCAAACTACATGTCGAGCCAAATTGTACATTACCAACAGAACCGCTCTGAGCGAAATGGCGCCAAATTATATGCATATGAGTTATCAATTGATTTTGAGCACGACGGGCTGTTTCTAACTTCCACTGCGAATTTTCGGACTTTCGAATTGAATATCAATTTAGTAAGATTTTATTTATGTGGATAATTTCGATTCAATAGTGGATAATTGTTGGGTGCCATATTGATAATAGTCTTCAATATTTATGATGTTATCATATGCAGTGAAACAAATAATAGGTTGTTTTTTTGAATAAAGAAGTTGTCTAACTATGTATAGGTGCGCAAATAAATTTTACGCCGCAAACAAATCTATTGACTACGAATTTATAAAGATGTCAATGCAAGAAATTCCTAATTAGAAGTTGTTTAGGACGAGACGGCTCGTACTATTTGCACTGTGGGTCTTCAAAAGTCTTGCAATAAAAGTTAAATTAATTTATTCAGTTCCTAAGTACGCGTGACATAACCTCAAAAAGATAGGTGCTTTAAAGAACTTCAGGCAAAGACTAGAAATTTGTTTGTTTCTTGTTTCATTTATTTATTCACACTTTATTCCAAATAAAAAATACATAAGTATCAAAAGAAAATAAAGAAACACAAATTTTGGACAATGTCGGTGGCCTTATCGCTTCAAACTATTTCTTCCTGGCAACCCGTTAAAAACTAGTACAATGGCATTAATATCAATAAAGATATATTTTTTTAAGGAAACAGACAAACAAAATAAGTATAGTTCTCCTAGCGTGTTCCATTTTCAAATTCGTAGTCACTTGTTGCTTAAAATATGACATTTAAATTTTAAAGGTATGAATTTTAAGCCACCTAGTTCATAATGTACCCTGAACAAGTATGAAGCCATTTAACACGTGTACCGGTCTAACTTCATTTTGAATAATAACGGGCTCTTTACTACCGAAATATGACAGTATTATACATTTCATAGCCATCAATAGGTTCTACATTATTTTGTTATAAAACATCAGTATTTAGAAATCCACTCGAATAATTCTAATCTAAATGAGCTTTAGAAAAAAGTCTTACCTTGCGCTAAAGTTCAATGCGCGTACTTCATCTCTAGCTTTTGCTCGATTAATACATCTCTGTTTTATTTTTCATGGTTCAGAAAAATATACCTACTTAATTTTCTTAAAAAGTAAGAAAAAAGGATTTTACTTTTTAACTCCTTCCCAGTAGGGTTCCTTTTGCAAATCAAATAGTAGAGCTTGAAAACTACCCACAAACTCATCAAAGTCCTTTACCCTGAATCCCGCATGCAATCTCCAACTAAGACGAATTAAGACGGATTCACACACCGCGTATTTAGTTAATAAATCACTGTAGCTATTGCCCACGTACACAGTACACATGTGTGTATAGCCTTACATATGTGTGGGAAGACCCCCGGTAGTGTTATGGTCGTTCGTTATTGTACGCCAAGGGACGTGTCAGCCAGCGAACCGTGGCTAGCTGACGTTCGAAATTTGAAATTGTGTTTATTTTTGAAGTTATTAGATTAATATTTGATTAGAAATATCTATACATGGAGCAAAGAAAATCCAGAAAATCAAATAATTCGATGATAATGGAATTAATTATATGAAAGATTTCGATGAATGCAATGCATACGATTTTATGTTTATTTTAAAATGGACATACATACATACATATATTCACGGGGTACCTAATGGGGAAGGCAGAACACCAGGGGCTATAAAACCATCTCATGTCACGTTTGACAAATTTGGAGATATTATAAAGATGGAGAGAGATTATTGCAGTGACATGGGGTTAGCCTATCGCCCACAAAAACGCCTTTAAAACCTCTGTCCCTTAACTGACTTTTAAAGTATGCACGGGAAGAGAAGCAGCTGGCACATTCTACGTTTTTCTTTCGCTTCCAGTCCAGCATGGAAGCACATTTTAAACTGGGACCAGTTTTAAAAGTTTTTTACTGATCATCTGTGACTCGATTGCAGAACCCGTCATACGGCTCTAACAAACGTACGACGTAAGCTCCAAAGCGGGCATCGAATTTGAAATAACAAAATTGTTACAAGTCTCTCATAAAGTTTCTATAGACAATTTTTATTTGAGAGTATCAAGATTATTTTAGTCTGTGATCTTAGTAAACCATTGAAAAAACAGCCTTTTATACCACCGATACAAATCTATGACCCAATGGCTGTATAAACGTAAGTGGACATTAACTTAGGAGAGTATTGTATCTTGTGTGATGACAAAGTAGACACACATATGAATTAAAGTTTACTTTGGAAACGTAATATTGACCATTGTTAATTCACTTTGAGTTCACATTTCACTAGTGATGATGGCGCTTGCAACAGTACAGAAATATAAAGAAATCAAATGATGTTTCTTCTCTTATTCAGGGTGACTGGTGACAAACTTGCAATACTGAAGGAGAGCACTCTGTACTCGATTCTGATCATAATTATGTAATAAAAGTAGGTACTTAATTTTTCACCAGAAATCCCTATGAATAAATAAAGAGACCTTACTACACTTTTCCCGACGCGCTGCCTCAGTCAACACGCACACAGCAGTGTTCCCGCCACACTCACACCACCACCCGCTAAGTATTTATTGTATTACGCTAATGTAACCATGCGTTGCGAATTTTTAACTTTCGGAGAAGTTTACTGAGTAAATAATTGATATTTATATTTTCCCTTATCCTCTTATGTGTTGAAAAATCGGCTCCCGGTATATTGATATTTATGCCTGTCTGTGGACACACCGGGAGCCGGTATAGCTATGTGTGTCCTCGTTCTTTTTCGAAAGGAAGTCTTTTTATATAGTCTATCCTTTCTAACACATTACAAATGCTCACAAGAAGAATGTATGTATCTTAAACTATCACGTCCTGGAATTTTGAAAGTGACCCACCAGACACTCTGTGTAGAATTTTTTTGGTACATATATACTTATACAGCAATGCCCAAACTCTTAAAGTTTTTATAGCATAATACTCTGAGCGTATAAGCAACATTTACATTGTCTGTCCCGACAATAGGATTACGCCTAATATTGTTTGTGAAGTTTGCTCCAACAGGCTTAACTTGACTAGGACTAAGCTCTTTACAAATTGAGTATTTGGGACAAATAAAATAATTACTTCTTATTTTGAAGGACTAAAGTGACTTTCGAGTGGAAAAACTGGTAATGTTATTACGTTACAGAAAATATTTTTACAGATAATTTTTCGACTTCTTAAAATGAATGTTGTTTTATATTTGACAAAAAAGTTCGAAAAACTTTTCATTTGAATTTCTAGAAAATTTCATATAAAACTCAGAAAAAAAAGAATGACTAAATTTGAAATGAAGGTTATTTGTGGCCTCTTCTTGTATTAAGTGAGTGAGTCAAGTCAAATAGATATTATATTCTCTTTCAGTATAGCTAATAAAATATACTAGCAATTCCACGTGCTCTGTCTCTTATAGTTTCTCATCTCCAAAGATTTGTAGCGTCGTTGGTAGATGTCACTGGTCACAGATGTTGGGAGATAATGTACATTGAAATGAAATCTTATTAATTGTATAGAACAGAAAAAAATAAACCTCAAGAGTATGTTGGTGTATTCTAAGGAATAAACAATTTTTTTACCTTTATCTTAAGCAGAAGCGTTCCTCTTGATTCTGCGAGAATCACATTATAAAACATAGTCTAGGTAAATCTTGGGTAATGAAAACCAAACGAACTACATACATACATATCTTCAGGATCCCTAATGGGGTAGGCAGAACACCAGAGGCTATAAAACCATCTGATGTCACGTTTGACAAATTTGGAGGTATTATTATGTTGGAGAGAGACTATTGCAGTGACAGGGGGTCAGCCTATCGCCCGCAAAAATTCTAATAAAACCTCCGTCCCTTCACTGACTTTTGCAGTATGCCCGGGAAGAAAAGCAGCTGGCACATTCTATGTTTTTCCTTCGCTCCCAGTCCAACCTAACGAACTATTCTCTAAATAAAGCATTGATAAGCTTGTGTTATCCAGATCACATGGCGACACTACGGGGTATATTATTAGCATGCACGCAAACCCAAATCAGTTTAAAAATGTGCGATTCCCAAACTGCCCCAACTGGGACTCAAACCAAGGTTTTACACCGCAGGTGAACACTCTACTAATTTTCTACAGAAACCGTTTCTTATAGACGCAGACAGTTAAAACAAAAAATTCCCAGAAATCAGCGTGGAACTAAAAGATTATTATTAAATCTCAGTCCTATAACTGACATTTAATTACCTACCTTACGTAAATCTATATTTCTGTTTTGTATCAAATTTTTTAGATAAAATATTTAGATTTATTACAACTATCTACTACAAATACAACTGGCAACTCCTGCACGAAAATAAAACAAAATGCTTCGATTTTCAAAATCGTTCGACGACTCTCGAAGAGTTGTAAAATAAGTGATGTGCGAAGATATCTACAAATCGTACAGCCAGTTTACAGTGTCGAGAACATACGCCTTCTTCATCAGGATGGTAGCTGCGATAAATGCAATTCATAAGACAATCGAGATTTAAAAAAGTTTTTTTGTTTTTATTTTTTTGAAAGTGTTGATCGGTTATTGGTCCTTACGTAACTGAATGGCATACTAATGAACTCCACTTTTATACTGTGGGAAAACCGTGACACATGCATATTTATGTTTTATTCATTCTGATTAAAGAAGTTTTATTTCATTAAGAAACAATTTTCCATCATTTGGAAGTTTTTATCTATGTCTGCCTACTTTCCTTAGCCTGGAAATTAAGCGCTAAAGTATCATGGTCAAAATGAATAGACGGACTTGGAAAACTAATTACATTACCTACGGAGTAGTTAATCAGATTTTTAGGGCAGTTTTACCAAATTTTCAGTAACTACCTATTTGTTTTTCCTACTAAACTTGTTTTGACGAATCGCACTACTAACTAAGTAATGAAATACTCGTAGTTCATTGGACAATGTCTTGGCACTTGTCCTACAAAGATTGTTCAGAGGGCAGACGCACTCAAATTAGTTGTGAGTTGATTTTATACAATAAATATTGATCAAACATTGTTTGACCGTTGACCAATAATAATCAAAAGAATAAAAGCAATTTTAAGTTCTGTTACAAAAATAGCTTTCATTATTACTTATGCTTCTCCTTACTGGCGTTATTGTGACTGACTGAGGTGATAGTTGTCACGTTGACATATACAAATGTTATCAATCAACATCTCGATTTCTCAGTCTACGAGTGGACAGAAATAATACAAAATTAACTGTGTAAAATGCATATTGAATCGTAAAAACATCCAAAAATATTAGAATTTGTTTTGCCCTAAATCCAAACCAGTGGAAGCCCATGACTTGTACCAGACTCGGTCCGGGCTGGCGAGCTGAAATATTGCAGCTGTCACATGCCACGTTGTCAGGCGTCTTCGACCAGGATTCTATTGCGGTTGTGAATCGATTTGTCCCAGTCTTCGAGTTTATAATCCAGGGTGAGGCCAGAATATATGTTGTCACGACTACTGTGCCGAAAGTTGTGGGACGAAGTTGTTTTCGATAGTTGTGGACTAACGTATGAATAGTGGAAAGTTTTTGATGCTTTTTTGAAATGTAAGCTGTGGGATTATTGATTTTGATACTTTGATCATAGTTTTTGATAACTGAGCGATTTAAAGTCCTTTTGAGTTTTCAGTGGAAAAGGATTTGAGAAGTATCTGATTTAGTTATCCCTATTGCCTCTGGCAAAATAAGATGTTAATAGAAGAGTGTCATGTCTTGATGATGGCATCCTGAAATTGTATCACAAACCAGTTTATAAGCTCTATTGACGACTTCATAATCACATACTATCAGGTAAGTAGACATTAAATGACTGACAGATCTAGTTGTCTGTAAGAAATCGCTTGCTAGTGATAAGACCACCAATTGTGTTACTGTTGAAATTTTTAATTTCTTTGTTGTTTACCTATATCTTTTGTAATTTTGCAATAAACTGTTAATAAATACCTAAATAAAAAATCTATTGCACGTAAATGAGAGTATTTTTTTGAAATTTATTGAAAAAGCATAAAGCCGGACATTATTCTATGTTTTTCTTTCAAATCCAAGCCATTCACTTCCATGCTGGACTGGGAGTGAAGAAAAACATAGAATGTGCCAGCTGCTTCTCTTCCCGGGCATACTGTAAAAGTCGGTTAAGGGACAGAGGTTATGTTGGCATTTTTGTGGATGATAGGCTGACCCCCTGTCACTGCAATAGCCTCTCGCAATCATTATAATACCTCATTAGTCAAACGTGACATCAGTTGGTCTTATAACCTCTGATGTCCTGCCTACCCCATAAGGGATACAGGCGTGAAGTTATGTATGTATGTATGTATATGCATAAAGCCGGACATAATCTGTAAGAAGCTCATATTTATAAAATCATAAATAAATAAAAAAAAACCATTGCCAAAAACGATAACAATGGAAAGGTTTACAAATTTATTTCAATTTAAACCCACAAATTTATCTTCAACGCTTATTTATCCTAAGCTGTACATTATAGAGACAACACAAAAGGTTCACTAGTTATTTGAAAAATGTGGGACTCTCTGAAAACGGGGCAGGCTGTATTTATTGGGGCATACTTCAAGTAAATGGGACATTCGGCAACCTTATGTGAGCTGTATTGTGCAGAGACAAAACACTGCCTACAAACTCAAATATACGCACACCATGCGTGGACTCAAAATAAATTGTAAACTTGTAAAAAAACAGTAATAAAACACACATATTAATAAACTATATACCGTTACATTATTAAAAATGGAATGTAGGTATATTGAGGTTACATATAAGGTTATCGACACAATAATATTCATATAAGTTCTTTAATTAAATGGCTGAATTTAATCACAAGAATTTAATTAGTGAAGTTTTTAATAAAACTGTGGATAAAATAAAATAATATAAAATATAACAGTTTATGTAATATAAAATAGTTTAATTAAATTCCAAAAATGAACAAAGGGTTTTCTCCCAGAAACATTTTATCGAACGATCGTGTAGGTACGTAATAATAGAGTACATTATCGGGAATTTATTAAGAAAGAAAAATGATGCGTCAGAGATTATAGTTTTATACGAAAATACAGTATCAAATCTGATAATAAAAGACAATTTATTAATATTCTAATATTACACGCTTTTTCAGATGGATAAATTTTATATGTATGGTGTTTGTATTATTTGTAGGTCTTGCATCTGAAACTCGACCTATTTCTAGAACCTTTGTTCCACTCGTATCGTGCTAAACCGGTTTTTCTAGACTATGTTTTTTATTCAAAGCTTACACGAATTGCCCGGAGCACGTGTCAAAAACATTGTTTCCCTTTATAGCAGGGTGGGTCAACATTACTGGGAAAAACGGTTGGCATTTTCCCGCCAAACGTCTGAATTTTCTCAGGTGAATTTCAAATATAGAATTTAAAAGCGAGCGGAGAGTACCTATGAAATGTTTTTGGATTATTTATAAGGTGTTGTATTTGATATTGACGCCTGGAAATATTATTTTACATAGAAAACATAGAGGGCTATTTTAGTATGAAAATATTTGTCAGTGATTTTTTCTATGGAAAACTTAAATTTTATATCTAGTTTAAAACATAGGAATATTTATTTACCTTCTTTAGTATTTCGAAAAAATTCAGCAGGTTTTTATTATTTTGACATAAACATGTGTAGAGTTCGCTTAGAACAGCCGCAGGATAGAAAAAAGTGCCCTTGGACCTTCCTCATAGCAACCACCTTTTATTTAAAACAGCCTTCAAATATCACAACTTAAGTAAGTAAGTGTATCATTAAGCAACGTTAAATTCAGAGTTTTCTTCATTAACAAGTTTAATCAAAAACCTTCTCGCTAATTATCACAGTTAGAACTGAGTTCGATAGCAGGCAGACTCACACTAGTTCAATTGACAAGTACTCTTTTACCTTTAATTTATGTACTACCCTCATTAGCTAAGAATAAAATAATATTCTTTATTCAAATAAATGTACAATTATGTGACATTTAACAAAAGAGCGTCAACTCCATCTTGTGGCAGGAAATTATTTAGTACTTACAAAAGTGCTACGATTTTTATAATTTTTGATGGTATCCTTAATTTTTCATCAAAACTGTAGCTAAACCTTCCAAGTATTACTGACTTGGCGATTAAATCTCTTGTTTTTCCGGGTCTCTATTTTCTCGCGGTTATGGGAAAATACGACCTATTAACTTTTATTTATTTACTACTTTCTGCTATAATGGTATAACGATAAACATAAATTACGAAGTTTTTTCATATTTTTTGGTAATTTTTTATAATGGCGGAGAGTTAAGGGTTTTTGTTGGTAATCGATGAAAATCTGCTTTAATATAATACAGGGTAACTGGTGGGTCACTTTTGAAATTCAAGGACGTGATAATTTGAGATCATATATGAAGAGAAAAATGTATTAAAAAATAAATAATATTAGTTATTTACTGAGTAAACTTAACCGAAAGTTAAAGAATTGATTACGTAATGTATGGTTACGCTAGCGTTGGCAGCGAACCGCGTGCCAGGTCACGCGCCGATTGACTCAGTTGTATGTAAAGTAAATACATAGTAACATTTATAGGGAATATTTATTGATAGGGAATTCTAGTGAAAAATAAAGTACCTACTTTTATTACATAATTATGATCGGAATCGAGTACAGAGTGCTCAGTATTTAGCCACCAGTCACCCTGTATAACGACAATGGATTCAAATTTAATGCAATCACTTCGTAGCCTTTTCCAGTAAAGAGAATATTGATTTTTACATTTTCAAAACTAATATAAACACATTAAATTAGTTTTTTTGTAAAAAAATAAAATATTTGTTAGCCTTTTTGGCTTAGAAAGTCCCTGATGTAAAGTAAAGGTGCAGACAAGCTTGACCGCGCTGAATTTACTTAAATATTTATAATTCGAAATATATAGGTACTGAACTCTACACTTTTGCTACTTGTATATTGTGACATGTATTTATTTAAGGAATTTATCTGAAGAATTTTAATGTTTATTAATTAAATTAACGTCAAAATTTGCATTTTCGGCATTACAACGTACTAAATGTAGACCAAGAAGGTGAATTAAAATGAAATGGAAAAACCCTTCATACATTTCTAACATCAACACTGCATTGCCTAGTCACAACATAGTTATTAAGTAAATATATTTAATGTATCAACATAAGAAATAGACCTCAAATAAGTATAAGTACAACAATCCATAACTTGGTGCTTATATCTCAGTTCGTCACACATATCCGCATCAACCTGAATGTAAACAAGGAAATAAAGAAAAAAAATAGTTTATAAAAATGAATTATGAACAGGAATATAAGAACAGGACTATCGAAGTATCTCTTCCTCTTTAGATTTTATTTCAAGAATCGGTTTAATCAATGAATGTATCGTGTAGTCCGCTAGTGGGGAAAGGTGGAGGTTTAACAAGTTAAAAAGAGCACACTCTGCATAATTGAAAGCATTTTAATAATCCTGTTTTTTCAAGTGGAGCACGAATATAATAGCCATTAGTGCGAGGAGACAGGGGAGAGTGTGGTGACCAGTATTATGTTAATTAGCAGTTTTGCTTTACACTGTGGCAATTTAGATAGTGATAGTATTTAAGCGTGAGTATAATTTTTTTTTTGTAAAGTTGACTTAACACGGAATCTTATCTTATGGTTAGTGAAAATTACTTGGCAAGGATGCCAGAACAGTGGCGCCATACTTTATATGAAGGTTGCTCGCTGGTCAAGTCGACGTATAAGACCCACAAATAAGCACACGGATTATTTATTTTCCCGTTACCAAAAGCTTTTCCAGGAGTGGTAGGACTTTTAAAAGCCGACCTTACGACTAATAATAGCCTATAAAATAAAATAAATATTTCTGACACTCACACAACATTATCTAGCCCAAATTAAGTTTCTTAAAGAACTTGTGTTATGGATACTAGATAACTGTTATACTTAAGAAATATATAAACATACATATTGAATAAATACATATTTTTATTAGAATAAACTTAGATAAACATATAAACATCCATGACTTGACGGTTAATATCTGTGTTCATCACATTCAAACCCAGGACCTCTGGCATCGAAGGCAATATATGTTACAACTACACCAGCCTGTAAAATAAATATTTAAATATTGTTGGCTTTTTTGTGGGCGAAAAGCTGACTCCCTGTTACTGCAATAGACTCTCTCCACTATTATAATGCCTCCGAATTTGTCAAACGTGACATCAGGTGGTTTTATTACCTCTGGTGTTCTGCCTACCCCATACGGGATACAGGCGTGAAGTTATGTATGTCTGTATGTATTTTTTATTTTATTAATAATAGCCTAAATTGAACCTGCACTATACCTATCTACCTCTGACCCAAATTAATATCGGAAGAATTTCGCTTACCATCTGAACTTTCACATATAAAGAAACCAAATATCAAACTCAATAAAATTTCATAAGCCTATCAAATAATACAAATTGGAGCCCTCGCCTTAATAAACTGAAATTCCAGAACCTATTCTCCAAAATTGACTAAATCGGTCCGCACGGGTCTAAATATTCCCAAATGGCGTTAACATTTACGCAAATGGGTAGCCACACTATCTGGTCCGTAACGGTCCAATATCTTAACGCTGGATTTCAGGCCATTGTATTTAAGTATTGCACATAAAAATGTTTCTTATCTGTTCAATGTTGCAGCGGTTACTGTTTTATCTGTTTTTGTTTTCTTTTTTTTCATCTCACATGTTTGAGAAAAGAATAGACAAGAAAAGCTGATCTTATAAGAGAGTTGTGTGCGGCTCAAGTCAAAACGCATAATGCCCCTTAACTCTCACTTCCATTCATTTGCACTTTAAGTGGCTTATTTTTTGAACTTTTTATCGAAAATCTTATTTTTATTGCGTGTTCATAGCTTTATTTTTCCCAGGTATATGAAACGATTTAAAATTTTCTCAGGAGTGATGTTTTATTAAATTTAGGGCTGGAATATGGGAGATAAAATTGCAAATATCTCGAAACCTTCTTCTTCTACGTGTATTATTGTTATTATATGAAGTTAACGATGATCCAGTGGTGGATTTGGTTCTATCGGAGTGTTTATTGATTGCTTAAGGATATTGATACAATACAAAAGACTTTCACAATAAGTTCCTTCTTTCAACGATTGTCGCCTGTTTTGTTCATTAAATAACATACAACCATAGGTGATGCCAATTTTTTGTCAACAAATAAATTGGTTTATTTCCCAGCTAATTGGACAAAAAAACTAACAATTCAACAAACAAATTCAATTAGGCTATATCAAACGTAATGGATTCATAAACGGTTCAGTAAAATTGCAAAGAAATATTATATATTTTTGTGTTCGTCTATGTGCCAGTTCAGTCAATTTATTTCATATCAATTATAGCAAGTACAAACTCGACACCACTTTAATTAAATAAGGTTTAGTAAGAAAGCTGACCCCTCGAAAGTAATCAAATATTTTTACCACGCTTTTCCTTAAATCTGATCGCGATGAACGTGTTCGACCCCTCACAAATAAAACTGAGGTCAATAAAAATAAACACTATTAGGTAGGTTCGAGTTTTATTAGGAGCATAGGAATATATGGATACAAACGAGTTACGCGTAACGCGGGTATAATTCGATATTGATGCATGAACGTGCTTCGATCAAGTTTGGTGAATTTATGAAATTGATTCGAGTCACGCGGATCTCTTTAATCACCGCGAAACGAAAAAAGGTAACTCATTTCTCTTTAGGTTAGTGAATTTAGAGTGAAATTATAAGTTTATACATATATAACTTCACGGCTGTATGCCTTGTGGGGATTTTGGACAAATTGACAAATTTGGAGGTATTATAATGTGAAGAGAGATTTTTGCAGTGACAGGGGGTCAGCATATCACCCAAACTAAAAGCTCTAATAAGACCTCTTATTAGAGTTCTTTATTTTGTGTAAGTTCTGTTAGTAAGACAATGTTCTATTGAGCTGCGCAGCACTGTAAGTAGTAGTAACTCCATGTTCATTCGTTTTAAAATCCAATAAATTCAATCAGTAGATGTGTTTGATAGAAATGTTTTAAACACTTCAATACTTTTTCTTCGCTCTCTAGACTTTACCTGGGTTGCCTGGCAGAAATCGCGCTTCGGTTTGTAATTGTTATTTCTTTTAAACTATGTAACCATGTTGGTGTACAATAAAGAGTTTTATTATTATTATTGTTATTTACCTTGTCCGGTAACATATAATAAATGTGCTTGTTTTACTCTTTCAAATTATTACCTAACCAACTCGTGTAACTTAAACTTACGTTACCTAAATTGCTTTGTTAAAATATTTGTAAGAGATACAATAGTACGGGATGAGAAGCGAATATCTTAATTGATTTAATTAATATGGTACCGATATTTCGATGCTGTTACAAACACCATGTTCAGTCCGCGATCATGGTGCTTGTAACAGCATCGAAATATCGGACGCGCGAAATGAAAATCGGAAACCGTGGTAAGAATCCCGTGAATTCATTAAATTAGAACTATATTCCTGTTCACCCATAACACAAAATAATTGGTTACTTTACGACGACCGGCTGGTGTAGCGGTAACATAGATTGCCTTCTATGCCAGAGGTCCTGGGTTCGAATCCCGGCGGCGGCGGATATTTGTGTGATGAACACAGTTAATAGTTGTCAAGTCATGGACGTTTATATGTTTATTTAAGTTTATTCTAATAAAAAATATGTATTTATTCAATATGTATGTTTATATATTTCTTAAGTATATCAGTTATCTAGTATCCATAACACAAGTTCTTTAAGAAACTTAATTTGGGCTAGATAATGTTGTGTGAGTGTCAGAAATATTGATTTATTTATTAACTAGCTGTGACCCGCGACTTCGTCCGCGTGGATACCGTTTATTAGAGTTGGATAAATACTATAATTATATCCTTCTTGAAGTTAAAACTTACCTTATTCTAAATTTCGTCAAAATCGACTAAGTAGTTTAGCTGTGAAAGCGTTACTGATAGATAAACAGACAGAATTACTTCAAAAACTGTTACAACAAAGCAGTGATCCGCAGTTTTACCTAGGTTTAAAAAAAAAGTATAGGTAGGTAGGTATATTACATAGGTGATGCCCGCGACTTCGCCTGTATTGAATTAGTATTTCGAGTAGGTTATTTTCTTCTCCAAGGTCCTAACTATCTTTAATAACAAAAATAAAAATTAAGAATCTTCACCCATATAATATATATAACTCCTAACCACAAACATAGGTAGGTAACTATTTATTAGGTACATTACAAAGGCACATAGCGTTATAAACAAATCGGGTGCCAAAGTGCCTTAAATTTTAATATTGTCTTTATTTTCGCGATGACTATTATGTATGACTATGAAATAAAACACTTTTTAACCGGATTTATCGCGTATATTTACATTTTAAATTTTAACAGTCGCTCGTGACCACGGGGTCTGCAAAGACACCGAAACGCGCGATGGGTTATTAGCGTATTTCCTGTATAAGTTTGGTGTTTCTATACCGATTTCTATGATTCTTTTTTTATTGAATAGGTAATAATGTTATTTTTTTAATTAGGGATGAGTGAGAGTATTAGAAACGTAAGAGTAAACAAATATAATCAGAAAGCTCCGAACTGCTAAGCTATCGGGATTTACACGTGTTATTGTGAGTCAACCATAAAATATAGACATATACCGTTGTGGGATATTTTTTATATAATTTTATAAAGAATACTTCTGTCATATATGATTTCTATGTAGCTTTAACCACTGAGGCTGCACACGCGACGGAAGCTTAAAAAATGAAGTAACATTTCTCTTCACTGCTCTGCTCCTATTGATTGTAGCGTGATAATAAGTATACTATAACCTGCCCAGGAGTATGAAAAATAATTTTACCAAGTTTCGTTAAAATCCGTCGAGTAGTTTTTGTTTCTATAAGGAACATACAGACAGACAGACAGACAGACAAAAAATTTACTGATTGCAATTTTGGCATCAGTATCGATCACTAATCACCCCCTGATAGTTATTTTGAAAATATATTTCATGTACAGAATTGACCTCTCTACAGATTTATTATAAGTATAGAAGATATTTACTTTAAGGCTAGTTAGCGTTGCTTGAGTATATCTAAGTTCGTTAATATAAATTTACTAACCAAAACAAAAAAAGAAAACTATAATTTAGAATGCCAGTATTCGACTTAAAAAGAACAACCAACATAATCGAATAGTGAAACGCTGCCTACGTGGCTACGTTTAAAGATTAAATTCCAAAAGTTGTTGTGGGTTCGGCCTACTGACTTCTGATTAGCCCGAGTTAACAGGTGCGTCGGGAATCGCGTTCGGGAACCCAGGAAGTAGGGTAAACTGCCCTAAAGTTGGCACCAACCGAACGTGAGGGCCTAACGAGCTGTTTAAGTTTTTTAAATCCCAGTCCTAGCGCGCCTGATTGTTTTGAATTTGAATTCGGAATGCGAATCTGGGCATTGTTGTTCGGAAATTTCCGCTGGTATTTTAAGGTTTAACTTCCTCTGATAACAAGTTAAAGTTTTGGGATGCAAAGGTAACACGGATTTTTGTTTAGAGAAAATTTAGGGTAACATTTATTTAATTGATATTTATGTTGGGTCTTCTACAACAATCTTGTTTTTGCTTTGGTATTGCATTGAAATTAATAATACCTTAATAAATCTATTGGCATATTTTTTTGGTTTTCGTTACAAAATTATCGAGTGCGGTTTCTTGCCCTCATTGTAAAATCAAATACACGAGTTAGTGATATAATTATATCAGAGGCAATATAGTTCTAACCTCAAATAAGCAAAGATTTAGTTATGATCATGTTTATAGATAGTATTTTACATCAACTGGTAATGAATTGAATAGAGTATGAAATAAGTGTCAAGAATAAATTAGATGAAATTTATATTAAATAATGCGATGGCAAATGATGATTTCTTGAAAAGTAAAAACGTACCTTGTGATTTTCTTTTCAAAATGCTTTTACGTTTCTTATTTTTTATAAAAATAATACAAGAAGAAAAAAGAAACACATGTTTATCATTAAGATAAAATGTTTCTATCTCCATATCTTTTAATTCCAGCTTATTAAAGTAATGCTCTTTGTCTTCTCTCCAGACACGACACGACAGAAATTTTAATTGTAAGGTCTGCGAAACATTTTTAAATTTATATAAAACTGGTTTACATAAATTAAAACCAGCAAGCTTTTGTAATAAGGCGTAAATGTAGCACTCATTTTTGCATATTAATACTGTTTTTACGATATTATAGTTTACAATAAATCGAATTAAGTTACATTCAAGGGCTAGTTAGTTAAGAATTGATAACAATGATTTGTGACCACACAGTGGCATAAGTTTAAACCTAGAACTATTAAGTTTATAAAAAAAGTAAGTATTTCCGTATTTTCCGCTGCTTATTGTTTTTAAATTTGACTGTGTTCAGCATGACACTCTCATCAGGAAACTCCACCACTACGGCATCAAAGGCACTGACCTCAAACTTTTGAATTCTTACCTGAGTGATAGAATCCAGAAGGTTGAGGTCAACCGGAAAAGGTCAGCTGGGTCGGTTGTGAGAATGGGAGTGCCTCAAGGTTCAATTCTGGGCCCATTTTTATTTTTAGTCTATATAAATGATCTACCCTATATGGTAGGCAATTATCACGATATTGTATTGTTTGCTGATGACACATCATTAATTTTTAAAATGATAAGGCAGAAAACCAACTACGACGATGTAAACAATGCTCTCTCTAATGTAGTACAGTGGTTTAATGTAAATAATCTAGCTTTCAATGATAAAAAAACTAAATGTATAAAATTCTCCGCACCAAATGTAAAACAAGTTGAGTCTGATCTGCGGCTTAATGGGAACAGGTTGAATCTAGTAGATAACACTGTTTTTCTTGGAATTACCTTAGATTCCAAATTGCAATGGGGCGCCCATATCTCACAGCTAGCGAGTAGACTTAGTTCTGCAGCGTTCGCGGTAAAGAAAATTCGCTCATTGACTGATGTTAATACGGCGAAGTTAGTTTATTTTAGTTATTTTCATAGTATAATGTCCTACGGCATCCTACTTTGGGGCAATGCCGCAGACATTGACACGATATTTACACTGCAGAAAAGGGCTATTCGTGGAATGTATAAACTTGGAAGTAGAGAATCTCTAAGAGAAAAGTTTAAAGAGATTGGTATCTTGACCTTTGCATCACAATATATATATGAAAACATTATGTATATTTATAAGAATAGTAGTAAATTTAAAACCATGAAAGATAAGCATGATAAAAATTATTCTGTAATGACAAGGAACGACCATAAATTAGCGTTTCCCAAATTAAGGCTGGCTAAAAGCACCAAATCATTTATGGGAATGTCAATACGTATTTATAATAAAATACCACAGTCAATTCAATCTCTAACGTTTAATAAATTTAAAAGAACTATCAAAGAAACATTATGCAAAAAAGGCTACTATAAACTCAAAGATTATTTAGATGACAAAAGAGCGTGGGATTGATGTCTCCACAGGTTATTTCCAAATATTAAACATTAATCACTATGTAAGCAGCTTGGCTGCGACATGATATTGGCAAGCACGAATAGCTGTCTTCTGTTTGTTTGTTCATGTCATAGCAGAGCTGTATTTCTGCCAAATTGTACCTATAATAAGCACTTTTTACAAAAGAGTGCCGAGAGTTTTTTTTCCGCCGGCTTTTTTCCTCTCGGTCTACCTAGGGTTCTACTTTCATTTCGTTTTTCAAAGCCGAAGAAGAAGTAGTAGTAGACATCACCAAGACATTGGTGGATAATGGGCGATCATTATCTTTATAAGCTGAGAGACGCACACTTCTCGACGGAGGCCTTCCCCTGGATTCTTCATGTCGTCCGGACCCGCGCCGCCCTCATCCAGCATTTGACGTTCGTAAAGTGTATAAAATTACCTACTACGAATAAAAAAGTTTTCATTTTCATTTTCATTTTCATTTTCATTAAAGTTATCATACAGTCATGCAATTGAGAACCTATATTATGTAATGAAACTCTGCAACATATCTTATATAATCAAATTAAATAAATGTTTATTCAGTGGAATAAATACAAAGTTCTCCTCTGCGGCTATCTATGCTTAGAGTACGAAAATGTAATCCAAAGCAAACACTGCCGAGAGTTGGATCAAAATCTAATTTCCATGACGTATTTAATGCCCTCGACCCCGGATTGGACTAATGTTATGGTAAATATTGGGTTTGTTTACCCTACTCACTGTAGCATAAATACCTATTAATAATGTTCATTTTAAAAGTAATTTATTACTTGACAGGTGTTTATGAGACTGTGTGTAAGAAAGTAAGTATAAGTATATGAATACGCTTTCTAGGAGGAATTTCCTGTGGTTATTCCAAATTCGCATTGTAAAAAGAAAAAGTTTGAATTTAAAAATCTTTTTTTTTTCTCTAAACTTTACGCCGTTTCTTTATTTAAAAATATACCAAAGAGCCTACCCCAGTAATCCATCATTAAACTCAAATTTCCTTACAAAAACTATATATTCTAAAATATAGGCACAATCCTGCTTTTTCCCCTACATTTTACGATCACCAAAAAAAAAAAAAATCCACATCCTTAGACGTCATAAACCCTTTTATGTGCCCAATAGTGGACCGCAGCTAAACTAGAATTTGATTTACGACTATGCACCATAAAATTGCCCGAAACCGTTCCTAATAATCACGAAAATCAGTGGAATTTTCCCAGAAAATTGCTGAATTGTGTTTTGCATCAAAATTAGATTTTGGATCCTGAATTGATTAGTTATTTCATATCGTTATGCTAGTTGTGGCTTATGGTGGAAAGGCAATGATGATTTTCAATAGTTAAGTCTACTATTTTTTCAACCGACTTCCAAAAAAAGGAGGAGGTTCTCAATTCATCTGTATGTTTTTTTGTGTCTTTGTTACACGATAATTCAGACAATTATGAATCGATTTTAAAAATTCTTAATTCATATAATAGAAGATACTTCATAGTTGGTCCCATATAAATTTCATCGAAAATTTCAAATTTTTGAAACAATATGTATGAGTATAGAGAATGTTTACGTGGATGACATTATTAGTCGGCCAAACTGTTGACGTGAAGTCGGTTTTTTTATTGCTCTGCATTCGTTGATTATTTATGTTTGTTTTTTACGCAGTATGCTATTGTCATTTCATTATTAAACAGTTTTAGATGCATCATGCCTATTTATTTTTCATTATTAATTTAAAACAGTTTCGTAACGAACGGTTAGGTAATTTGTATATTCAAATTCTGAACGTTGTGCCTATAAACATACAAATTGTATTCTATCAGAGACAGTGGAAATGCGTATGTCTAGAAGAAATGGTCATGCAAAATACAAAAGCTCGAGTAGAATATATTAATTTAAAATAAAAAAACGAAGCTATTTGCCATGATCGGTATGCAATCTTCTTGAAATTTAAATACTGAAAAGGAAAAAACAACTGTCATTTTCGCAAGAAAATGTTTTGAGTATTTTACATTGAGTCTTTCTCAAATTGACTTCATAAGTTAAGTTGTTTTATTGCTCGTATTACAGAACGAGACTTAATACTCGTTTCACGTAAGCGTTGTTCACCAGCTGATTCTTGACTTGAGCTTTAGTCTTATTACAAAACAATTATCAAAACCAGATTACCTGAAACTAGTTTCAAATATCTGACTCAGTTGATACTGGGTTTTCTTTGAAAAAAAAATTGTTT
Source organism: Stenoptilia bipunctidactyla (assembly GCA_944452665.1). NCBI lineage: Eukaryota > Metazoa > Arthropoda > Insecta > Lepidoptera > Pterophoridae > Stenoptilia > Stenoptilia bipunctidactyla. Next base: position 1,886,140 of record OX101732.1, read on the forward strand.
ACCATTAGGTACATTTAATAACAAAAACTAATGGTCTGTTACGTTATACGCAACGTTTAGATTACAATGTCTTATAAAATGCGTTAAATTGTATATGATATACTTATGACAAAATTGTCAATGTTTTGAATCATTTATCTGTTTTTCGATAGAAGCACTACGGTTAAATTATAACTGTCGCTTCTTTTTACTATGAAAATATATTTATATTTTATATTTCTCACTCAAAAATAAAACGAAACGTAAAACAATCTACAGCCCCATCAATATTAGGCAATCCTGGCCAGGTACCAATTTACCCTAAATTATTAAATTGAGTCCAGACATTTTGCATACTCTGAGGAAATTTTATAAAGCGTTGACATAATCGGGCCAATAACTTAGATACTTTTGCAATTATTATTGACACAACAGGTTGTGATCCACACACAATCTGAAATAATAAAATTATATACTTACATGTTTTTTTATTAAAATCATACAACAATTGTTATCTTATCAAAAATTTACCACCATGTAATAATGCCCTACACTTACTTGAAATGATGCTGTGGCATAAAATCTTAAGCACACGAGAATTTGAAGTTCAGGCGCAATGGGGCACCCTCGCTGATCAGATTTAGATAATTCATTTTAAATCATGGGTAAAATCACATCTTTTACTGTAGATTGTGTAAACCTATATCTTTTTTTAAAGTTTAGCTCGTCCATGGCGAAGGGATCCTGTACATCTCGTAATAATTGTCGTGGAATACGCACTTCGTGTATAAAAATATTATCGTAATGGTCAATATCACTGAAAGGATCCATTGTAGTTAATACAGATCACTATTAAACAAGGCACGAATCGCGTACCTATCTAGTTTTTCTCTAAGCCACAGTTCACAACAACACAAACTTAATTTGAAGTACGCTCAAGTATGGTTGAAAGCACACTCAAGTGAATACAGTTGTGAAACTAGTTTCAATCATTGGCATATGCATAAGTAAAGTTCTATAATAAGCGTGAAACAGTTCAAATCATTTAGTACTCAAGTGATATCTGATCATTGAATCTAGTATTAGGTAACGTTTTGTAATACAGAAAGTCGTTGATACTAGTTTCAAAACTAGTATCAATACATGAGTACTATTCTGTAATACGACCATTATGATTTAATTATGCTGTTGATGTCTTTAATAAGAGATACCAGATTTTAATTAGTCGTTTAATTTTTTTCTACCTTAGCATTTAATGTTTTTTGCATAACATTGAACTTTCCACACAAGTAGATTTTCATCGAAATGGTCCGCCTTGGTAGAAAAGATTGAATAACTTTACTTACAAAAAAGTTATCTAAACAAACTACATATCGGTAGAAAGAAGATGAGTTAAAAAAACAAATTTAAGCCCTTTTTTGTTTGATTATTTCTAGCAATGTACAATGTGCATCTTTTAATTTTAAAAGGACCTACTAATCACCTTAATTGTAATAAAGAAAAAAATATTGACCTTCAATGAAAAAAAACATTAGACGTGTTTAAAAAGTTCATAAGCGAAACAATCCAAAAATATGAAAAAAAAAAAAAAAAACTTAAGTCCTGGGAAAAATCTTTTGTGCTAGTTAGTTAACAGACCTACCCCCTATTTTCATATGTTCAACGTTGCGCCGAACATCCTGTATAGATTCTCAGATGATGATATAATATTACCAGCATTCTATTTGGCTGTGGTCAGAACGTATAGCTTTGAACCCAAACTGTACAAAACCCAGAAGTTACCCAATAAACTATCTTTACAAACTACAAACAAGCCACATCGATTTGATGTACAAAATGTATAAATCAGCGTATCTCGGAGCCGACTGACGTATTCCATACTCCGCGGAATAATCCAATCCTTCATTATGTAAAGTGCAGGCTTACGGGACGCAGCCTACTGGTGATGCCGTATTAATTTATTTAATGACCGTACTTGAAACGTTTCTTTTTAAATATATAGGGTCTTTTTTATGAAGATCAAAATATTTTAGGAAAAGGTTAAGAATAAAGTGTGGATTCAATTTACGAAAAAAAATTTTTTTTGTTAGGTAAATTGATATTTTATAATTCGCATAAGTTAACAACATTTTAGTTTAATCTGTTATTTACGACTAAATAATAGTAAACATAGTTCTAGTAATACTTAATAAAATAGTTTTTCCAACTATTTCTATTAGGAAATACATTAAGCCCCGATTTTTCAATAGTCACAAAAATGTGGTCACTTAAAAGAATTGTGAAATTTCAATTTAAAAAAATATATTTTTTTTGTCATAAATTGACTCCACACATCATTCTTAACCTTCTCCTAAAATATTTTGATCTTCATATAAAATACCCTGTATATTTTAAACTAATCTACATAGAAACTTTCTAATGTAAATCTTTCCATCAGGTGATATTTAGATCAAACGGGCTTAGTCTATAATAAAAAAAAATAAAAAATCTAAGTTTCGATAGCTTTTGCTTTCGTCCGCCAAATTTTTTGATTGTAAATAAAGCTCTGACCTTTAGCATTCTGGATGGTAATGAGATCGAAAATAGAACTTACGCGTTCAGCATAAATTTAGCTTTTCATATGATAATACCAGAAAATATTTGACCTCTAGTTTATTGGAAGTCGCTCGCCAGGTAGATTCTAAAGGTTATACAATCAAGCAAATATCAAATGGATTTGTGTTGCAAGAGTAGCCAATTTCTATTCTATAAAAAGTTTCTGAAAACGAAGAAAATGGTATTATTTGGTAGTTTAAATTTGAGAAGATTTTAGACCGTACCATTTATGAGCCTACTGCAGGCCTCTGCGTTAAGTATCAAGAAGTGACTATTAAGTTGACCTGGAGCTGATTGAGGAATATCAGAATTTAATGGTGTCAAAATTTCTTCAAAATTTCAATTTCTTTAGTGGTCATTAAGCGTCCGGAATAAACGAATTAACATAAGCACCCTCTCTTTAATCCAACCAGTCCAAATGTTTCTTAAACTGCTATCAAGATTTGCACTGAAACCGCCACGACGACACTTTCTATATATAAATAAGCCTAAGAACATATATTTAAAGCAAGGAATGATCAGTCCCATCTCACGAACAAGAACTTTCGAGAGCAATTAAAAGTTTAGAATTAATTCCTTAGCCCGCATACACACCATTTATTATACACCAGCTTGGGATATGCATATTTTACTTGGTGGTGTACGCTGTAAGTTTAAAGTTCACTGTTTAAAATTCTATTAAGGTAGTTTTATTTTTGTTTTACAAAGGTTTTCGCTGTTTCAAATATCGAACAACAGCTAGAAATCCTTTTGGGAATAGACGATTTGTAGAGCTGCATCTTAGAATTTGTGGCAATCGCATTTGAACTTCTCAGATACATTTAACTAACACTCAGCTCGTAGTGAACATTTAGGTGATGTGTTTCGTGACGCAATGGCAATTGGTCAGAATAATCAATATATATTCTGACCAATTGCCATAAATATATAAAACTGTTCCGTTACTGACTGAGTTACTGAGTGACTGACAGACAACGTACAGCCGTAACTACTGGGCGAAGAGAGCTGAAATTTGGAACATACATTTTTAGGGGATGTAGGGGTCCATTAAGAAAGGAATTCACGAAATTCCCACGGGAACGGGAAATATAGGACTTTTTGGTTTGTATGAAAAATTTTATTCCTTGAGTGCATGGATACGATACTTGGCATAAAGGTTCTTCAAAAAGTGACTGGTTGTGCTATGAAATAAATTCCCGAAATTCCCACGGCAACGGGAAATATATGATGTTTTAGTTTGTATGAAAAAATCTTATTCGTTGAGTTCACGGATGTGATACTTGGTGTAAAGGTTCCTCAATAAGTGTCTGTTTGTATTATGGAAGGAATTCCCGAAATTCCCACGGGAACGGAAAATATAGGAGTTTATGCGTGTACGAAGTCGCGGGCAAACGCTCGTCTCACTACAAAAAGAGGTTTTCTAGTAATAGAAGTGATGGGAACCCCGTGGTTTAAACAGGCTGTTGTCAGTAATTGTTTTATAGACACTTTGGTTTTTATATAAATCTATGTGACGGTTGTCTTTCAAGTCATCTGATGAAAAGCGATTATGAATACAAAGGTGTTAGATGTCCATCTATGGGATACCTGTTTACTAGATGCTTGAAAATACCGGTCAGGAAAATCAGGCGCAGGTACTTCGTTCGCTTGACGACCCGTAATAAAAAGGAGATATGGAGTTTTTGGAATATCCTAGCGATCTGTGATTTCATATGCTACTTCGGGGAATCATAGCTGTAAATAACACTAGTCTTAAACACCTTTATAACACCTATGATTATGAATAAATGATTGATTGATCTAGCCATAACAAAGTACAGTCAGCTACAAAAGTTGATTAACACATTGAAATTTTCAAAGACGCTTTTAATAATATTTTGCCTAAATAACTACTAATATTGACTACCTTTTATGTTTTTATTATATATTAAGTCGTTATTTAGGCAAAATATCGTGAAAAACAGCTTTGAAAATTTCAATTAGTTAATCAACTTTTGTAGCTGACTGTATAAAGTACAATACTTTTTGGGTTTATTAAGAGGCATGTAATATATTACGGTTAACTAAGGTTTAATTACGGTCCGAAACAAAACATTCAAATATAAATTTGGACGATAAATGTAAATTTAAAAGAATGTGCTGGTGATTATAAGGTCCCCCATTATTTTAAGGCTGTGCGTCACCCGAGCTAAGAACCTTTGAAAGTTAGGATAATCGTATTCAGTACATTTAACTTATTCCTAAATATCTTTTATTCAAAAAAGCCAGGAGCTTGAAGTCCTAAAATTACCGCTTTTTTCCACGACTTTGACTCAGAAAATGAAGCCAATAATATTGAAAAGAACTTTTAAAGCTAAAAAAAGTTAGATCATTCTGCTTTCATAATGAAAGTTGGAGCTTTTCAAAGATTTAAAACTTTTGAAGTCAATGCACCTTCTCAATTTTTTTCTGAAAAGATATTTAAATCTGCGTCTAGTTGTTTGATTAAAATTATGGTGTTCGAAGTAACTTGGTTGGGAAAAGGCGTTTTTCAAAGCATTTTGATCCTTATTACTAATAATTTGCTTCTGTAAAGTTCTACTTAGTAGTAGTTCTACTAAATTAAGCATTATTCAATACTATTTCTTTCGACGTTAGAGTGCTCTGTGCAATACTGTTGTAATGAGAGACAGGTTGATGTTTTTGTGAAAACTTAATATAATATATTAGATTAGATATTTAATCCATGGCCTCACCACCTATTATTACCACCCTAAGGCATATTTCTTGTTTAATATACCCACAAACATTGGATTTTCAGGCCCGCAATCCTGCTTGAATCATGGTTCAAGCTTTAATGAAATGTATGTTTTCTTTATCGAACTCAACTATAGTTGAATTGTTTTCGAATGATTTTCGTGACAGTTCTCATTTTCATTCCGCGCAAACTAATTACAACTAATAAGTTATAAATTGGCGCGTTAAGAAAATAAAAACTATGTCAATATAATTGCTTATTTAAAAATTATAAATTGAAATATTAATAAAGTGTAATTGTTATTATTAACTGTAAATAAATTAGGTAAATGTCTTGAAAATATTCATCTTAAATGGACAGATTCAAAGAAACGGAACGTTCAGTTGATAGTGATTGACACTACTGAATAGACATTGAATCGATGAATATGAGTGGCCATCTTGTAATCGGAAGTTTGTATACATTTTTTTCACCAACTGATTCGATACGTCAAAGCCATCGAATAGAAGATCTAACAATTTCATTACGGCAACGTCACAAAGATTGTCAATTTTGAACTGTCAAAAAAACCACTTGAAAAGAATTCAACTATAATCGATGCTCAACTGTCTTGAGTATTGATTAAGAATTCCGACCTAAGTGCAAAAGAATCACAAAAAGCGATTTTTTGTGAAAAACAAAACCTCTCGATTGGATACTTAATCCTTCCACAAATTCAATTACTTTTTAATGGCAATAGCATCTACAGAAAAACAGTCTACTGGGGCACTTATCAAAGCTCACAAATCACGTTTCGAGACAATAGGTCTGAACAAAGCCTTATCTTGCAAAGACGCTACTCATTTACTAAAGAAAGGATACTATAGACATACCCAACCAGACACACTGGAGCCGTGAAACTTCATTATTTCAAGTCGCAGTAGATGGAACAGCAATAGAATCAAAAGCTCTATATGTACTGGTAACACAGTATCGGAGAATCTAGATAATTGATAGATAAGGATCTCAATAGAGGACTGGCACGGCTTATAAGTGTGGTAAGTTGTGATTTTAACTGATGTTTACCTAAATAGCTAAAGCTTTAAATTAAACTACTGAGCAGACCATTTAAGCAGTTGCCACTTCTGTTTAAAGATAATTGGCTGGGTTGTTGTTCCTATGTTACTAGTAGCTTTTCTCGAGATAGCATTTCCCCAAAACGTCAAGTAAATACATTTTAATTAAATGCGAACACATTCGGTTCAGCCATTTTTGTTGTATCTTAAAGAATCGTTAAAATTTGAACCAATACTATAAGACCTCGATATCCTTGAGTTTAACTAAATGAAATCGAATTAGCGAAGTATTTAAACTGAAATTGAAAGTCAATTCAATTTAAACGTCGCCTTTAAAATAACGTTTAACAATTACCAGATTGCTTCCACATCGCCACTTAATTAGAGACATGACTTGCCGCTTCCAGTGAAGAAATGGAAGTGCCACGAACAAATGATTTGCAAGCATTATCGATTTAATGGAAAAAGGAAAATCGGTTCAATTGATACCAGGGACAGCCTTTTGCACTAAACACTTTCGTATTTGAGAAGAGAAAAATACCTATTGAGTAGTTCATAAAGATTTTTTTGTACAGACTACGAAGTTTACTATAAATCTAAATTAATGCACTGGTTTAATCTAAATGAGCCAAAGACTTTCAGTGTTTGCAAATATGAATTCTATTGAAACATAATATAGATTTCATTTTGAGTTCCACTCCGACTTGACTACGAAAATAAACTAGACTACGCCGTAGTAGGTGAAGAATATTTTTTTTTTATAAGTGACTAAACCCGCGTTTGACCTCAATCTCACCTGATGGTAAGTGACGATGAGGTCGAAGATGAAAGCACATGGGTTTAGGAAGGAACTGGCTCTTTATACAATATTGCCGGAACACATTACCGCCGGAGCGGTAACATTTGGCGGCAGACTTTATATAAAGGGTGGTCGCTAGCCAGGCGAACCCAGAAGGGATCCTACCACCAAGCAAAATATACCGAATATTTCGAGTTCGGTGATATCAACGTGCACATTAGGCTTACCATAGAATATATCGTTTTTTTTTAAATTATAGTTTACGTTTTAATTAAGATAAAGTATCGTCCAAAACGTACGCAAGACATTGCTGTAGGTACTTTAGTGGAAGTTAAAGAAGTTATTTAAAAAACCAGAACAAATACAAATACAGGGTTAATTTTAATTAGCACATCAACTCTTGCAGGCTGCCTTTCCACATCAATCCCAACAACATTTGTTCTACAACTTTTTAAAACGAATAGTTTTTAAAATAGTTGTTTCATAAAAAAAATACTTATAGCCTCTGTTTAGAGGCGGAACTCTATTTACTCTGAGCGTAGGAATGCCTAATACATAATAATAATAAGAACTTCTTACAAAATGTAGAGGAGCAAAGTTTAAGGAGTAAGGAGCAAAATTTTTTTTGTATTTAATTTTTCTGCTATTTATCAAGATTTGTAAAAAGTCGTAGAACAAATGATGTTGGGATTGATGTGGAGGCGATGCATTCATTAAAATTAAGCCTGTATAAACATGGTGTAGGTATTAACGAAAATAGTTCGAATTATGACTTTTGAGATAAAAATGGTGACTATCAAATTTAAATGCCAAGCTCGACGACTACGTACCTCCCATTATCTTTAAAAGTCGTCAATGTTATATAATTTAAAACAGGCACAATTCTGCCAAATAATCATGATTCGTGGTTAATTATTCATCAACAAAAATAAAACAGTTTTTAATTTATCTTTACTACCTAGAATAAACATAATCTATTTAGACAATCCTGTTTCCTAAGAACCATGCCAAAAAATCCCTTTCTTAAATTGAAACATCATTTTGTCACACTTTGTCTAAAACTACTGTTACACATGCTCTAAAATAGCATGCTTAAAAGCTTGTAAAAGGCATGCCAGTTTTAAGTATGCTTATATACTTAAGTATGAACGTCTAATCCATAATAGCATGCTCAATAAACAAACCTGTTTAGACGCGCTTAAAGCACGCACCTTTCCACTGGTTGGCCAGCCTGTCGATTCACAAGCGTGCTCGATATAAGCATGCTAATTTTGAGCAAAATTGAAGCATGCGAGTATGAGTATGTGTAAAAGTAGTTTAAAATTCATAAAGACTGTTTATACTACACGCTTTCCATAACAAGTCTCGATTCATGTGATTTCTTTAATTCAAATCCTTTTAATAAATTATGATTAATTGTCAAAACTTAAAATAATATAAGTTGTAAAGAAATTGGCTTATATTGTTATAGATTAATGAACGGTCTATGCTGAGCTAGAAAATACAGAGGCTCATGAATGCAGGATCTTATCCCAGTGTGAATTGACTATTGGCTGCGTTTGTCTGGGTTAAACAATAGACTAGCTTCAACATAACATATTGGTTGCTTGTATCTATTCGGACAATGACCAATGTGACCGAGGGTGACGACCAATAATTCATCTATGGTTGAGGCCTAGTCAATAGAGTTTAAACGCAGGCCATGTGCTAGTTAAATTTATATTCTATTGACAGGATCATAACATTGAATTTCTTTAAAACTATAAACTGCGCGGTGTCGGCATGGTAGATTGCCAAGTGCTAGCCAAGTTTAAACCCTATTGCCTAGAACACAATATTCAAAGTCAGTATTTAACTGTACGGCAGCGTTCACTTCGTGTAGGAATAATTTGTCTCATATAAACGCTCTTAAGAAACATGAAAAAAAGTTTGATTAAAGGCTTCCAGACTACGTCTGCAATCTGAATGCGGACGTTAAACATGAGAAATGGAAATGAAAATGTAGAATTATTATTTGCCAAGCTTTGTACAAGGTGACTGGTGACAAATTTGCAATACGGAAAGAGAGCACTCTGTACTCGATTCTGATGATAATTATGTAATAAAAGTAGGTACTTAATTTTTCACCAGAAATCCCTATGAATGAATAAAGAGACCTTACTACACTTTTCCCGACACGCTGCCTCAGTCAACACGCACACAGCAGTGTACACGCACACCACCACCCGCTAAGTATTTATTGTACTACGCTAATGTAACCATGCGTTGCGTAATGAATTCTTTAACTTTCAGAGAAGTTTACTCACCTTTATAAAGTGACCCACCAGTCAGCCTGTATAAAGCCTTCGATTAAATGCGCTACCATTTCAATGCGTAAGTACTTTATTTGCAGCAAATTGTTATTCAAAATAATGTTATTAATTTATTCGGAAACGGACAGTCATAGCCCGTTCACACATGGTCCGTTTTACTGGATACTTTTTTGTACCGTTAATACGTATATGGAATACTGTGCCATATGTGAACTCGTTTAAACAACTCCATGCGCCATCGATGAAAAAAAATCGGTAAAACGTATCCAGTAAAACGGACCATGTGTGAATGGGCTGTCATGTATAAATTAATAATGATTGGTACACAACTTAGTTAGTACACCGACATAGCCAGAAGGATTACAAAGCTGAAGTGGCAATGGGCAGGGCAAACAGCTCGCAACACAGATGGCCGTTGGGGCAGAAATGTTCTCGAGTGGCGGCCACGTACTGGGAGACGCGGCGTAGATAGGCCACCCGCAAGATGGACCGACGATCTGGTCAAAGTCGCCGGTAGACGCTGGATGAGTGCGGCACGGACTGAGCGACGTGGAAAACTTTGGGGAGGCCTATGTCCAGCAGTGGACGTCTCCTGGCTGAATGATGAAGTTAGTACGCAAGTAAGTGTGTTAATTCAACAGTTTTTAAAGTTATTATTTGTATTTTATTATTAGTATTAAAGTGTTTATTTAGTAATATTGTCTTAAGCTTTCGTGATTCATACTATATGTACATTTTAAATTTTAACGCGACTCGTTCATGACCACGGGGTCTGCAAAGACACTGAAATGTCGAGTTAAAATTTATTAGTATTTAGTAAAATTGTTTAAATCAGGTCTACTGTTCCAGCATTTTATACGTATTAAGAAACTATTCATACTTTAAACATAAGATTTCGTAAAATATTATGAGGTACAGTATAATTATTACAGTAATATTAGTATCCATTTTCTTGACTAAGCTACCATCATGTGTACTAGCTTTAATAAATTAACTTTTTTCTTCATAAAACACTTTAGGCATGCGTTTAATTTATTATCAACTTGTTTCATAAAGTAAAATCTCGATTCTCAGACCAGTATTATTCAATATTTTTTATTCTCATTCTAAAAATATTATTATCAAACATTCCAATAAATAAAGCAATTTTGAGACGAATTCGATGTTTACTGATTTTGTTTGTATTTGGACTGTTAAGATTCTATTTAGATTCCATCAACGTTATAATTGTTTATTTGGGATCTCTGAAAGTAAACAATATGATTTAGGTAGTACAAACCGACGCAGGGGCGTATTTATTTCATACTCCTTATATTTACTGACTGAAACTTTAGCAACTCATGAAGTATCCAATTAATAACATGTGATTTACGTATTTTCGCCAAAAGCGTATAACAAAAGCGATGTCACGTATGCGTGACGTTTGTCGTTGTACGGTAATCTGCCACGCACACTAGCGCCATAAAGGCTTACGGGCTATCCACCCCAATTTATGCGGTCACGCGTGCAAAATCCACCGAAATTGCTTGAAACTTTATTTCTAAGTACATAAAACTTAAATTCGTGAACCCTGCTGGTGGCACATATACTTTTCTATTCTCTTTGTGCACCAAATTAGATTCTTATCACGTGGTATGCTCATGTAAAACGAAACTTCATTTGTTGGTACTGCTAATTCACAAAGATAAATGTGAGGCGAATTATATTTTTGTGTACGTGGAAAGCTTACTTAAAAAAACAGCTAGTTATTCGAGAAAATATTAACTAGATATATAACAAAGTTTAAATGTTTATGTTACGAACAAAATGTTCTTTACAAGGAAACTGTTTTCATAATCGACGTATTCATTAGAGCATATGTTTAGAAATCACAAGAGCCTTTGTGCTATTGCTAGCAACTAACAAGGAAAACATTAGCAAGCGCGCAATAGTTGTTTTATTTAGGTTGGCAGCAGTCATTCCAAACATTGCTTAAGCTAAGGTTTCAAAGTGAAACGCCCCCAACGAAATAGCTTCCATTACCTTGTTTCTTGTTCTACCCTCCAAATCTCCTCGCTAATGACATGTACACATAAGTATAAAATGTGCGGAAGTAATTCCTTGCTTTGTCTGTTTTATTTTCACTGGTACAGGTGCTTGTCGAGTGTAATTTTGTTTGCCAGGAACGGGAAATCAAATTTAGAATAATTTTACTTTTTAGTCATTGAAAAGATTGTTTTAAATGAAAGCTTCTTTTCTTTCTTATCTCGAAGTATATTATGAGTGAAAAACATTATAATTTTTTTTGTGAATAAAGTTCTTTATATCAAACAATTTAACTGTATAAACTACCAGACCTAATTGAAAAATATTTATAAATTAGGTGTAGTGCGACCGGTGGGAGTTTGCTTTCCTGACAGCTGTCAAAATCATAGCTTTTTTAACGTTCGAATCGGAAATAAACTTTATTCAGTGGACATAAGGAGATGTCAGGAACGCATTCTCGCAACGGCCGCACTCTAGTTAGATTGTCCTCAAGTACTTATTATTGTGTCAAGAAATTCCCAAGTTCGTAAAACTGCTAGTTTAACACCACATTTATACTTATAAAATGGCATTTTTTTCTTAACAGTACCCTCCAAAGAACACATAAGAAAGAAAGACCCGCTTTAAAAATGTTCCGTTTAATCAGCTCTTCGCACTTGTCATTGAGGCGACGCAAATACCCGTCGACGGCTTATCCGGACAATTTGTTGTTCTGTCAACGTCAACGTGACAGTAGTCGACGTCAATTAGGCCCCGCGGATTATATGTTGCGTGACGAATAGCGTGAGACGGGGTTATCGCTTTGACTGACGTGACGAAACACTTCGGGTTAAACTGGGATATTTTAAGCCGGTATTGCGGTTTTGTTTTGGGAATATTCCGCTTAAGTATGTTTGTTTACTTGAATTAAGGAGTCAAAAAAAAAATTCAAAAAGTTTTATTCATCTTAGGAATTTCACAAAACACTTGATGAAGTCAGTCATCACATACTTCGGTTTTAACTAGTTGTTGATAGTTGTTAAATAAGATATTACAGTAGACCAAGAGACACAAAAAGTCGGCGGAAAAAAACTCTTGGCACTCTTTTTCAGTCAGAATTATCATATTAATACAAATAGGTACAGTACAAATTGACCGTGACATGAAAAAAAAAAAACAAACACAAGACAGCTAATTGTGAGAGCCAATGTCATGCCACAACCAAATTACTTACAAAGTAGGTGCAATGAGCTATGGATGCACAATACGAACATGACAAACTGGGACTAGAGTATTTGAACAAGAATGGAATAAAATAGTCATAGTATTATTAGCAAAACGACCTGGCACCGTCGTGTTGATCTTTCAGCGTTCTCGATTTGGATAGGTCTTTTTGCCCCGGAGTTTCGAAGTCTTCTCAAAGTATGTAGGTGGGTTGTAAGCCGAATAGTTTACAAGCGTTAAGCTAATATGTGGTTAAAGTTAAGCGGGAGAATAATTCAAGGTGGATGTGCGGATGTTACAGCTATATTTTGTATGTACATGCTTTTGATATACTCAAGTATACATTGAACAATATGTACACAATGCCCAAATGTAACACCACAGTTAACACAAACAAACACCTACAATTGGTATTATATATATCTAAGAACCTATAATGTTAAGAAAATTCCAATAACATCAAAAACTATTTTGATCTCAAACACGTGTTAATACATATATCGAATTTGAATAAATTCGGAATTAAGATGATAATCGTGAATAATTCAAACTTAAGCCGAGTGACAATCACACCAACTACATGGCCTCAAACAAGCGAAGCTTGTGTTATGAGATACCATGTATTGAACTAGGGGAGGAACCTAGAATATAAATACATATACAGGGTCCGCATATAATAGTCTATTATATTTTAATAGCAGATTAGGTATGATGAGTGGGTCTAAATTTCCAAAAAAAAAATTTTTTTTTCAATATTTTTCATAAATCAAAATTTCAAAATTGTTCTCTATGAGTAAAATTTAAGATTAATATAGATTTTATGACTATACACACTTAGTGGACACGTTTTTATTACTTGTTGTGTAGTCATAAACTAAAGATCAAGCTTAAATTTTTATCACTTAGAAGAATTTTGAAACTTTAATTTATGAAAAATATTTAAAAAATATATTTTATTTTTCGTAATTATGACCCACTCATCAGTCTTAATCTGCTATTAAAATATTATTGACTATTATATGACGACCCTATATAGATATACACCCAGACCCGGAACATTTTTTTTTCTTGTTCCGGGCGGGAATCGAAGCCCCAACCACTGGCGTCTGAGGTAGATAGGTTTATCCCATCGCCAAAGTGGTTGTCAGAAATGGTAAACATTGATAATCAACGAATGCAGAGCATTAAAAAAACCGACTTCAAGTCAAAACTTTGGCCGACTTAGAATGTCATCCACGTAAACATTCTCCGAAATCATACATATTTTTTCAAAAAATTGAAATTTTCAACGAAGTACTCATTCGATTTCAAAGAAACTTATTTGGGACCAATCATGAAGTATTCTCTACCATATGAAACAAGAATTTTCAAAATCGATTCATAATTTGCCGAAATATCGTGTAACAAAGACACAAAAAGTACGTACAGATGAATTGAGAACCTCCTCCTTTTTTGGAAGTCGGTTGAAAATCTGAGGTTTTAGAGTAAGTACCTACGAGTTTCGATTGTAAATATATATAGTTATAATTAAAGTTTGATCAAGTTCCAAAATGAACGCAAATTGATTTAATTGTTGTTTTTTAATCAATTCTAGCAACACTCAATAATGTTCATTTGTATCTGTTGATTACGTGAGCAACTATTTACTGAATGGTTTTAATGAGTTTGTGATGATCTGTGACTGGTGACCGCAGTGATTGATGTTAAACAGCTGTTAATTGTAGCCTTAAAAATAACTTCAGTATATTTTTTTCTCTAAATACATAAAATAAAATACATTTGTCTCCGATTCAAGCTACAAAAAAGCCTAAATTTAGTTAAAAACTGTGACTTTACAGCTACCCGTTCATCACACAAATATCCAACCTAAACAAATTTCAAACGTAAGACCTCAGGCATAAAGGGCCAAGTAAGTATTTACCTTTACAACAGCTGGACTACAAATAGGACTAACTCTGCTGAATGTTTGACTTTGACAAAAAATCAATTCATAAATACATATACGTACATACATAACGTCACGCCTGTATCCCTTATGGGTTAGGCAGAACACCAGAGGTTACAAGACCATATGATTTCACGTTTGACAAATTTGGAGGTATTATAAAGATGGAGAGAGACTATTGTAGTGACAGGAGGTCAGCCTATCGCCCACAAAAACGCCTTTAAAACCTCTGTCCCTTAACTGACTTTTACAGTATGCCCGGGAAGAGAAGCAGCTGGCACATTCTACGTTTTTCTTTCGCTCCCAGTTCAGCATGCTTCCATAAAATCAATTCAAAGTCACAAATATGAATCTGCGACTTAAAATACTTTTACTTAGACTCCGACTTAGAATTTCTTAGAAGGAATCACTAGGCTAATAATGAAAGTCTGAAATTGCCCTTCACCGGTCCAAGTTGCGGGGCAAAGCTCGTGCCTTATAAAGTTTTAAACATTGATCAATAGTTTAAAGATGACTGTCCATTTAGTTTACTGGCAAGTCACGGCTGACTGCGTTGTGCGATGACGCAGCGAACGTGTTAAGATACACTGTAAGAACAAGCTCTATCTCTTTTACGGATAGCGTTTTATTCTTTTAATGAAACGAGACGGAAATATTTTTGACGGAATAAAGAAGAAGGTAAGTGAAGTTTTCTAATTGAAAATTTAAACTGTTTTTTATTAAAAATATTTGTCGACTATAATTAGTAGTAGCCGAAGCAGTAACAATACTAACAATCTACTGATTTAGAAAAATAAGCTAGATAAGGCATGATATAATAAAAAAAAACATGAATTGAAAAAGGAAAGAGAAATTCATTAAATGCTGTTGTTGCGATCAAACATCTGGGATTGACGAAGCAAGTCGTTTCTAAAGTTAATTATTCGTTAAATAGTTGGGATTCTAGATTCAAGCATAAATGTTCTGCTACATACTGGAATAAATTATATCTGTAAGTGCTATATACTGGACTACATTGGATGTTAGAGTTTGTCAGAAAATCTGTTCCTAACCACCAAGATTGGCGAATTACGGGTGAATTCTTGTCACTCAAAAGATTTCCCGGTATGGTCTAGATCACCGGTATGGTCTAGATATCGTCCTTTTTATGAGAGCATGTTTTGAGAGCGTGAGCTTTTTAAGTGCCAAACTAGTGCTGTAATGAACTGCTGTTTAACAGT
Source organism: Stenoptilia bipunctidactyla (assembly GCA_944452665.1). Taxonomy (NCBI): domain Eukaryota; kingdom Metazoa; phylum Arthropoda; class Insecta; order Lepidoptera; family Pterophoridae; genus Stenoptilia; species Stenoptilia bipunctidactyla. The sequence goes on from OX101732.1 coordinate 1,902,010, forward strand.
GTTAAAAAGAGAATGAACAAAATTTTCTTGTGAATATTTTGTCAGTACAAACCAAAGATGATTCTTACGAGCAAGCTTGCAGGTACCTAATACTTCTCAAATTCCTATAATACAACTCGCAAAACCTTCACTAGGTTTTGCTCGAGTAGTCTGAATAGACCTAAGACTCGAAGTTTCTTAAGGCCTGCTATACAGGGGGCTCATATAAGGAGCTAATTTAGAACTTTATTCTTGAACATAGGAGAAAACTTTTCCGTTCTTCATTGCTACGTAGTCTATGTTTTTTTTTGCTTGTTTCGAAGTTTTGAGAACTACTCATGTTAGTTGAGCTGTGCTGGAGTAGGGATATTTATAGGGTAGGTTTTTATACAACTCTTTTTTTTTCTTTTAAGTGAGATGAATGGCTTACATACTTATGTTTAGTTCTAGTTGTAGCATCTGGTTTCACTGGGGTAGAGTTTGAATTTATGTTTTTTTTGTGGGTACTTCGTTGATAAATGTTGTGTAATATCTTGATATATGTTACAAGCAATGCTTTTAGATTGGTTCAAATCAGAAAATCCGTTAAATTTAGAATTTTCCGTTTTATTTATTACAAGTAAACTTTCAAGGCCTTAATGTATATTTTAAGAGTATTTCAGGTTAATATATGCCCATGTATTTTAATATTATTAAGAACTAGAATTGAAGCGCTAAATCTTAAACTATATCCAACTAATCTTGTCTTTATGTATGAGAGGGCAACTATTATGGCATCTTGAATAAGAAATATTGCAGTCTACCTAGACGACCTACTTAAAAGATAAACTCTTCCATAATCAAAACAAAACATTCCAAACTATTTCCAAAGAAACAGTAACCAATAGGTCAGGCCGAAAAGATTAATCCGTAAGCCAAGTCTTAAAAACACATCTATCTTTAAAAAAAGAACATGAAAAGCAAAGTTTCAAAATGGAAACAAATCCATTCAATCCATTGGTTGCATATCGACAGCGTGTGAATTTATCCGCGTTAGTATCTGCATTCGCAGCCGCGGCATAAATTTGCTACTACCCCCAAAGACTCGTTTGCAATTGCTGAACGTTAACGTCACAACTCCAGGAGATTTATTCTTGTATCGACAGTCGCGTTGCGTCTGACGTTCCGAATTTGACAGTGTTATCGTTTTTTTTATGCAATGGGTTTTTGATTTGATGTTGGATTTGGGTTTCTTATCACAAAGTTATGGAACATCTTTTGAACCGATTTCCAAAACGGAAGGAGGTTCTCAATTCGTCTGTATGGTTTTTTTTCTTTGTCACACGATATTTCAGACAATTATGAAGCGATTTTGAAAATTCTTCATATGATAAGGGATACTTCATTGTTGGTCCCCTTCTTCATATAAATTTCATTGAAATCGGTTGAGTACTTCATAGAAAATTACAAATTTTTGAAACAATATGTATGATTTCGGAGAATCTTTACGCGGATGACATTCTAAGTCAGCCAAAGTTTTGACGTGAAGTCGGTTTTTAATGCTCTGCATTCGTTGATTATCTTGTTTAATATATTGTTTCAGTATCATTATTTCAAATACTAAATAAATAAATAAAATCAGGTATTTAAACTGACGATTCTGTTATGGATGCCACGATAAAAGAAGTTACACATCCATTAATATATATATATTTATACACTAAAAAAAGACATAATCTTTTTGCATTAATTTTTTTTAAGAGAAATTCAAACTTTAAACCATAAACAATATCTAACAAGGGTCATTTTCAATTTCAATAAAGTTATCCCAACGCACGTACTCAATATCAAAACACTAGCAATCAAAATGGCCACGCGTCCTCGCACCTGGTTTACTTTCGATGACAATTAATTTTATCACCCTCCGCAAAGATACCTGGGTTGAAATATACGGTCCAAGTTGCTATTGTATATACCCTCTTATATATCAGCAGGTATTGTTAAGAGGAACTTGATAAGGGTTCATTGTTCCTGAACGGAGTGTGTACGGAAATTCATAAATTTGGCAGGAAACTCATAATCGGATATGTCAGTTTGAATGGTTAGGGAACAGTTATGTCTAAACTTAGTGATGATATTTAAGATAAGTGATTGAAATATATGTTTTTTGATGTAAGTTTGTATGTATTGAGCACATACATACAAAAAGACGTGTGACACTCGGAGACTGCCGCGGTAAAGCTATTGCATAGCATTTTTTATCAACTTATGCATTTATAATTATTTATTTATTTTATTAGTGCAGTAATGTTTGATCTAATGTGAAGTTCCACAAGTTCCTAGTAGATGGCGCTGATTGTTTATTAATGTAAAGTTGCCCGCATGTAAAGTTGGACTGGGAGCGAAAGAAAAACGTCGAATGTGCCATCTGCTTCTCTTCCCAGGCATACTGTAAAAGTCAGTTAAGAGACAGAGGTTTTAAAGGCGTTTTTGTGGAAGATAGGCTGGCACATGTCACTACAATAGTCTCTTTCCATCTTTATAATACCTCCAAATTCGTCAAACGTGACATCAGATGGTCTTGTAACCTCTGGTGTTCTGCCTACCCCATAAAGGATACAGGCGTGACGTTGTGCCGGTCGGAGTGGGGGGTGTTAGGTTTTTTCGTTACGGAATTTCTGGATTCGGTCCCCACGCTCAAGGCCCGCGATAGAAGCTATGCAATAGCTTAAAAATCTAAAGGTATATGCTGGATGAGGTCAGCGTAGTACTGGGGAACGAAGACGGTTTTGTCCAGCAGTGGGATTCCGTGGAAGACGATGATGATGAACATTAAAATAAGAATTAGAAAGCTACATTGTCCAAAAGTAGCATAGGCTATATTTTATAGAGACTTTCCCACGAGACCGGAAGGTATGTAGGCGAAACTTGTATAGTATCCTTAAATTTTAGTTTATATCTTGTTTATTCTGTATAAGTACTACTACAAAATAAGGAATAGCGGTGTCTCTAGGCACCGACAAGTAATAGTCATACTGAACAGGAGACTATCACTGGCTCACGCATGTTTACAGTTGCCTACTGAAGAAATTATTTGAATTGAAATATTTATAATTATACAATTTAGTTTTTTATCTATTGAGAGGGTTTGATATGTAGCTGCTGACTTTAAATGAAAGGATTTTGGTAGCGCAGTGGTTATTGAAGGCACACCTATACACGTACTTCTCTACTAAAAGCTTTCAGAGTTAATATGTTTGTCAAAGCAAGTTGCTTACAATGATCACTGTGTCGATATATCGACGGTAAAAAGCAAACCTGCTGTAACTCACACATATCATACATTTTTTTAATTGCACATTTTGCATTTTGTGGGTTACAGCAAGTTCACTTTTTACAGTCGATATCATATATATACATACATACATAACGTCACGCCTGTATCCCTTATGGGGTAGACAGAACACCAGAGGTTACACAATCATCTGATGTCACGTTTGACAAATTTGGAGGTATGATAAAGATGGAGAGAGACTATTGAAGTGACAGGGGGTCAGCCTATCGCCCACAAAAACGCCTTTAAAACCTCAGTCCCTTAACTGACTTTTACAGTATGCCCGGGAAGAGAAGCAGCTGGCACATTCTATGTTTTTCTTTCGCTTCCAGTCCAGCATGGAAGCAATGAAGCAATCGATATCATATGTTTTTTTAAATTTCATATTTAGAATCAGAAAAAAAACCTGCGTCGAATGGTCTTACTCCCGTTGCTCTACGGTATTTTAAGAGTTTTTCTAGTTTAAGAGATACGATTTTTTTACGAAAATCCAAAAAGGTTTTAGGCTCTCCTACTTGTTTTTGGCTCTCCTTGTAAGGTTCACCTTTTACCGTCGATATGTATATCCTACTTTCATTTGTATTTTAATACCTACTCGTGCCATTGAATTGTTGGTATTGTCATTATTACGCAGTGATAGTTACGCACTCATTAAGCTCGGCATGTACGGACACGATGGCAACACTTGTTAAATTATGCACGCTCATGTCATCTAAGTTCTAAACATCACAAGTATCATTATTCATGTCAACATGCTCAGCTATTAGTATGAGAAAATAGTGGATAAAAGACTTTATGAACTGAATAATGTTTCTGAGACTCGATGTCTCTCGTAACCAGAGTATTTTTAGACTCTGAAATGTAGACTTATTGATAATTGACAACGACAACCTATTATTGAATACATACATACATAACTTCACGTCTGTATCCCTAATAGGGTAGGCAGAACACCAGAGGCTATAAAACCATCTGATGTCATGTTTGACAAATTTGGAGGTATTATTATGATGGAGAGAGACTATTGCAGTGACAGGGAGTTAGCCTATCCACTTCCGTTTATCTACTCATGTGGCCTATCGTCCGCTAAAATGTCAATAAAACCTCCGTACATTAACTGATAGTTTGCCCGGGAATAGAAGCAACTGGCACATTCTATGTTTTTCTTTCGCTCCCAGTCTAGTATGGAAGAAGAGTTATTGAATTGAATATTATTTTTTAATACAGTTGACGTTAAGCGTTCGGGATGTGGGCTATTACACACTTGTGCTTTTTCTTTACCTTTTCCGCACTCGTGCGCTCCCTTTCCCAAATGTCAAAATAATGTCCATTAAAAAGAAAAAATCAACCACGAAGTTTTTACTAAAAAAAAATTCATAGAAGTTTTTACGATTCATGCAAATATTTCTGAAAAGAAGCTACTAATTTGTTTCAATATGAGATAAAATGATTTGATGCAATGAGTTAGGTTAGGTTTCATTTAATTTTATCTCATTAAATTCATTTTCATTTCATGTCAATGCAAAAAATCTACTAAAGACTTGGCTGTATGGGCATAGTTCCCTTTGCCTACCCAGAATGGGTAAACAAAACAAAAAATCTCTGTTTATAATCTTTCACGACTGGCGCCATTTTGTATATTTTATAAAATTGCTTAATTTTTTCGCAACTGTATTAAAATTAGTTGTTCAGTACACGTGCGGAACCGTCATTGCAACTTGTTCCGACTGTAATTTCCGATTTGTCGGAACTCTTTGCAATGACAGGCTTTCCGCACTCGTTATGAAATATACTAATTCAATTCAATAATACATAACTAACATTCAATGACTATTATTAAATTGTTAATTATGTTTATATTGCAGACTTGCATTATTAATGTAAAAATAAAAATGTCACTATAAGACTGAACCTACTAATCAAAAATATATGTAGCTCATTTGATTTTAACCCCTAACTCGTAAGTTCATAAAATAAAGTAACCATTCAGTTGATCAGTCAATCAACACAAAGTAAACCTCATTATTTGAACCGAATTAATTATTAATTATCTCGCTAAGAAGGGAATTAATATCTAATTAATAAAGACTTAGTTCTGATTGATTTATAGTGTATAATTAATCATTAGATTATAGAACTTAAGTCTAGCTCACTAGGTTTATAATAGTATTAAGTAAATGTCCAACAATCAAATGGCTTTCTAGAATTAGAATGAGGTTGAAATCAGTAAGTAGCTTAGGCTAAATAATTTGATAAATAGAAGAGTAACATTATTACCTTCAGATGCAAATAGCCGTTATTTTGATGCTCTTAAAAGCAATAATTTGTGTTTTCCAGTTATGTTATAATATTCCATGTCAGAATGTTTACATACTTTATCCCAGTTGACTCAGAAACCTGTATATCGCATTAAAGAAACGAATCAAAGCTCTATTTGAATACATATTGAAATACTCCATTTTGAAAGAAAACTCTCGATGACTATCAATATATATTCTATGATAATATATTCTATGATAACCTTCGGCAATTATGTATTCAGGCATCCATTTTAGAATAAAAATTCATTGCATCAATTATCACCCCTCCAGTTTGGCGTCATTCGAAGCTAACCTAAAAAAATATAGAAAGACATTTTTTACTAATAAAAAAGGCAGTGTACTGACCGACAAGTCACCTCCGTAGAACGGATGAATCACGAAGGTTTCATTGCCGATGTGTATCACTCCGGAGACGCCATTGCAGGTGTGGAAAGCAGCTGATGCACCAGGGTAGTCCTTCACTGTACCGTGGTAGTAACAGTGTTCGATCTCCTGTTGAGCAAAATAAAAAAGATTTCAAAAGACATTCTAAAAACAAAATAAGAAGAGTTTTCTAAAGACATTCCTAAAAGTTCAACATAACGCTTTGATGGTGGAATTTATGGTACGGGTCGCCAACTTGTGCAACGAGCTATCTGCATCTGTTTTCCCTGACCACTAATAGCTAGGATTTTTAAGGCGTCAAGTGAATAGGTGTGTTTTGGATAGACATGTAAAACTATGGTATAAAAGATCACTATATCCTATTTGGCATTAGTAAAAGACAAACCTTCCATGCTGGACTGGAAGTGAAAGTAAAACATAGAATGTGCCAGCTGCTTCTTTTCCCGGGCATACTGTAAAAGTCAGTTAAGGGACCCTCTGTCACTGCAATAGTCACTCTCAATCATTATAATACCTCCAAAGTCAAACGTGACATCATATGGTTTTATAGCCTCTGGTGTTCTGCCTACCCCGTGAGGGATACTGGCGTGAAGTTATTTATGTATGTATGTAAACGTCTCATTCCTTGTATAAAAGTACAATTATGTAACTTCAAAGTCAGTTCGCTTTCATCGTTCGCGCGCAGTGGTCGTGTTTATCGTGCTCTCAGTGCTCTCCGATTCGATCGGTAAGGGACTTGTCGACTCGGCAGGACCTTTATCGTTATCGTTCCGTTTTACCGCTTATCGACTCCGAGGCTCTCCGGTCGGTATTGCCGCGTATTAGTGCCGTTTTGCGACAGTGGCGCCACTTGCGTGCTAACGACGCATTCGCGAACTTCGCTATCATACAACTGGGAAGTTTGAGTGATTTTCGTGCTGAAAAGGACGAACTTTAAACAAACTTCCGAGTTCCGCGTTTGAACGAGTTGATACCTTAAGGTGACAACGAAGCTCGTTAGCGTGGCCCCGGAACGCTATTAGCTCTCCAGGGCTAACAAATCCGGCAGACCCGAACCCATTGCACTGGGCCTTTCCCAGGGGGACGGTTAGGTGCCTGCTCGAATTAGGAGCACGCACCCCCTCTTTTCAGCTTCCCGCCGCCGTTCATCGTCATCGGTTTGTTCGTTAGGTTAGGTTCGTTCGCCGTTCATCGGCACGGTCTCTCCTTTCAAGGGTTGCTCCGCCATGGAGCCCCCTCCACCAATTCCACCAATCAGGACAGATTCGACTCTCGAATCTAGGTTCAATGCAGCTTTAGAGGAGCGCATAACCGCTCGTGTTCAGTCGGCTACGGCTGCTCTCACCGCCCAATTCCACGTGCATGAAGCAAGCCTTCAAGCCACAATTCAGCAGCTTCATAGCTCGCTGGTGGCCTCCCAGGCCCAAGTGGTGGCCGCCCAGGCCCAAGTCGCTTAGGCTCAAGCCGCTCAGACCCATCAGGTCCCCCCGGGTTTCGATGCCCAGTCCCAACGCTCTACGGTGTCTCCTGGCCCCTCAGAGTACATGGACGGCATCTCCGAATCGGAATCTTCCGTTTCCGAGTCTGCCGAGTCCTCCGCCCAATCCGCTGCGTCTAAACGCAAGGCCTCGCCCGTCAGTGCGTCCCACTCGGATGACACTGTTACGGATGATACTCAATTCACCCCAGTCCGAGGTAAAAAGTCCTCTAATAGGAAAAAGAAGAATACCGCTTCTTCCGCTCCTCCCACGCCCTCTCCAGCGGCGGCTCCCGAGGCGGTAGCGGCCCCTAAGACGGCTGAAGCCCCTAAGGCGGCAGTAGCCCCTAAGGCGGCAGAAGCCCCTAAGGCGGCAATGCGCCCCAAGGTTGCCCCGCGTTCCAAGCCCGAGGGTCCTCCCCCGAGCACTAAGCCCCCTCCCCCTGTCTTCCTTCGGGATAAACATCTCTGGGGACAGGTCTCGACCCTCTGTTCGGGGGGTCTGACTGCCCCCAAGATCAATTACAAGAAGGCAACCAACACCGGTGCCTTCATTAAGATCGAGCCATGTACTTTTTTTTTTTTTATAAGTGACTAAACCCGCGTTTGACCTCAATCTCACCTGATGGTAAGTGACGATGAGGTCGAAGATGAAAGCACGCGGGTTTAGGAAGGAACTGGCTCTTTATACAATATTGCCGGAACACATTACCGCCGGAGCGGTAACATTTGGCGGCAGACTTTGTATAAAGGGTGGTCGCTAGCCAGGCGGACCCAGAAGGGATCCTACCACCAAGCAAAAAAGCCTCTACTCAGATCGATTTCAGGAATCTGACTTCCCTACTCACTCAAAGGCAATTCGCCTATCATACTTACGCTCTCCCGGAAGAGCGTAAAGCCCGCGTTATCCTTAGGGGCGTGCCGTTCGAGCTATCGAACGATCTTATCGCCGAGGATCTTAAATCTCAAGGCTTCCCCGTTGAGTCCGTGCACAAGTTGCACAGCAAACGGGGCAAACAGTTTCCCCTTGCGCTTGTTATTCTCACGAATAACACAGCTGGGAACTCCCTAATTCGCAATGGGGCCCGCACTGTATGCGGCCTCTCGCACATTCGTGTTGAAAAACCTCACAACAGAGGTCACCCCGGTCAATGTCACCGCTGCCAACTCTATGGTCATGCGGCACATAACTGCTTCGCCAAACCTAGGTGCGTTAAGTGCCTAGAGGATCATTCCACCAAGGAGTGCTCCCGCACCCTTGAGTCCCCGACAGATCCGTCTTGCGTCCTGTGCGGCCAGTCCGGCCACACGGCGAACTATTGCGGATCCCCTTAATTGGAGACACCGCCCCCAGCCCCCTAAGGGCTCCCCTCAAGCTAAGGCCCCTCAGGCCGTGGAATGCGCATCGAAACCCGTTTCGAACGTCACTCCTACCGCTTGGGCTGGGCGCCAACCGCAACCGCAACCCGCGGTACAGAACGCGAAGGTCAGTTTTGATCGCTTGGCGTTCTGGGTCACCGTCGCTCCTATCGACGAGATTCTTGAGCTCGGCGTTGCACTCAACGCCGGCCAGGACTCTCTCGCCGATGCTCTTCCCATCCTATCCAAGCACGCCTCCCTCGTGAGGAAGCTTCAAAAAGCCAACCGGTTCTAGGTTGTTCTTAACAATTAATTCACACAACATGTGTTTATATAAGCTTCTATGCTGGACTGGGAGCGAAAGCAAAACATAGAATGTGCCAGCTGCTTCTCTTCCCGGGCATACTGTAAAAGTCAGTTAAGGGACCGAGGTGTTATGGGAGACTTTTTTTGTGGGCGATAGGCTGACCCCCTGTCACTGCAATAGTCTCTCTCCACTATTATAATGCCTCCAAATTTGTCAAACGTGACATCAGATGGTTTTATTACCTCTGGTGCTCTGCCTACCCCGTACGGAATACAGGCGTGACGTTATGTATGTATGTATGTGTTTATAACTGTTACGACGTCGTTTTCAATTTTTTATTGTTACAGATTCGGTCCTGCGATAAGCTTTCGTGACGTGTTGTCTCTTGGGACGCCCGGTACGCAGCCTCTGACTCCAATTGGCTGTCGTTCAGATGATGAGATTAACCCAACTCGGGACAACTCAGCAAAGGGGGTGTTTAGCGGGTAACGCTGGGTTCGGTGAGTCCCGCACTGTTAGGGATTGACTGGCGGGGTATTCCCCCAAAGGTCCCCTCTTCGTGCATCAAGCATTCACCTCCTCTCCTTCTGTGGCTCCCTTAGGGGCGTCAAGTCGGTAGTAAAGCTTTCTGTGACGGAAAAAAAAAAAAAAAAAAAAACTTCAAAAAAAAGAGGGTAGTCCCAAAGTGATAACAAGCAATTTTAGTGTGTGCACAGTATTTATTTGATTAAAAATATAAACAATAGTAATCCATATAATCTAATGTACTAATTAAGTGTAAAACTTACCAGCAATCACTTTAACACAAATTTTTCAACCCTGATAGCACATATTTACATAGAAACTAAGCTATTTATTCACACATCAACACAATGGAACATAGCAGTCTGGAAGCTTTGGGTAAGATGTTTGAGTCCCGTATGCAAGAATATGAGAGTAGATTGAAGAAAACAAGTGCTGATTCTACAATGCATCCAGATTTAGTTTCATTGTCCCGAGATTTTTCTGAGTTTAAAACCATGATATGGCAGCTTTTTAATGCAATGAAGCAAGAAATCGATCATCTTTCACTTGGATTTGATAGGCAAGAGACAATCATGCGTCGTAAAGTGTTGCTCATCCATGGTCTGCCTGAAAAAGACAATGAAAATGTTCAAGATATTACTCACAAAGTGCTAACCGACCAAATGAAGTTGACCGATATACAAAAGAATCACTTACAGGTATGCCATCGTTTGGGTGGACCTTCTCAGAATAAAACCAGACCAATATTAGTTAGATTCTTTCATCTAGAGCATCGACATCAGGTCTGGGACAATAAAACTTCACTAAAAGGTTCTGGAGTTACCATATCTGAGTTTCTGACTAAACCCAGACAACTGATATTTGCCACTTGCCGGAAACATTTTGGAGTTAGAAACTGCTGGTCATCTGATGGAAAAATCATTGTCAAGCTCCCAGATAAATCACGACGTAAGATTGAGACTAAGAAGGAACTCGACGAGCTCATCTCACAATATCCTGCTAGCTGTGATATCACTACGTCAGATCCAGCCTTGGAAAATAAAACTGCCATTTCTCCAAGGAAAACGCGACGTCGCCGTTAGGATTCCTTAGCAAGTCTGATTTATCTTTCTATAATATGTATCCTTGACTTCGTAATTTAGACGGCTTATAGTTTAATCTGCTTTTTTTTTATAATATATTACATTAGCCGGTATTTCTGAAACTGGTTTCGTATTTTCAACAACTGTTTGTATAAAAATTTACAGGTAAAATCTGACGTCTGACATTGACATATGTTGCCGGCTTTTGTTTTGTTTTGTTTGTTGCTGTCAATACTGATTGTCAATATTATCTTTTTTTTTTTTTTAATTATTTCATTTTAATAGTATAAATATGTAGTTATTAGTGATTCTTCTCGTTGTTAATCTTTCCGAGTATCCTATATTGTGTTTTTTTTTTTTACCAGCATACAATTGTTTGGTGAGTTTTACGTAATTTTAGTTTATTTTGATATTATTTAGATTGGTAATTTATTCTATCTAGTATTTTTTATAGTATTTAAAGATATACCTACATATTTTATTTATACTTTTAATATTATTATTAACATATATTATTTTTATATTTTGTGGTGAATTTATATAGATGACGGATAGCTTTGATGATTTTGATAACAATTTCTTTTCTTGCTCATCCTCTTCTTGTAGTTTCACTAGTGCTGACAGTTCTTCTTCGTTCCCTCTGACTCTGCATGATCATCTCACTTCTTTTACCAATGCACATCCATCCAATTTGAACATTGTCCACATAAACTCCCAAAGTGTTCCGTCTCACTATTCCGACCTACTTGCAACCTTTGGCACTTCTAATATTGATGCTATATTAATCTCTGAATCTTTCCTTAAGCCTTCCCTTCCATCTACTCATTATGCATTACCAGGTTACGTTTTGATTCGCAATGACAGGACTGGTAAGGGTGGTGGAGGAGTAGCCATCTATCTCCGAGCTGACTTACCTTACAAAGTTGTAAGTACTTCGCCCTGCCAATATTCGGAGTCAGCAGAATACCTGGCTGTAGAAATAATTTCACGTCACACTAAGGTATTGCTTGCAGTATTCTATAGCCCTAATCTAACTATTGACTACTTTGACCTGTTAGATGGCCTTCTCCACAATCTTTGCCTGTCTTACAATCACGTAATCCTAATGGGTGACTTCAACACCTGCATGTTGAAAAACAATTCCCGCTCCCATAAACTTAAATCCATACTCTCGTCCTTTGACCTACACATCCTACCTCTTTCTCCAACCCATCATTTTCCAAATTGTGTCCCTTCCTTATTAGATCTTATGATTGTTTCATCCCCTAGCAAGGTTGCAACACATGGGCAACTTGCAGCATCTTTCTCCTACCATGACCTTGTCTTCCTATCCTACCATATCCGTGCTCCCAGACGTAGACCTCGCACCCTACTCCTACGTAACTACAGAACCATAGATTTAGTGGCTTTGCAGCATGATGCTGAGACCATTGATTGGTCGGCTGTAACTCTGAAACCATCAATTGATGAAAAGGTCAACTGCTTTAGCAAAACACTTGTTGAGCTATACAACCACCATGCTCCTCTCAAGCGTGTTAAGCTAAAACATAACCCAGCACCTTGGCTTACTACCTCAATCAAAGAAGTTATGGCACGGAGAGACAGAGCTATCCGACGATATAAGCGTTGCCCTTCGGACCTAAACCTTGCATCTTATAAAAGTTTACGCAATCAATGCAGTCGACTGTGTCGTGATGCAAAAAGAAAATATTTCTATGAGTCTCTAGTAAATCGTGGTAGTGCAGAAGTCTGGAGGTTCCTTAAATCCGTTGGCATTGGCAAATCCCACAATTCCTCCCTTAAAGACTTTGATTTAAGTGCCCTAAATTGCCATTTTTCCCAACCTCCTTTACTTTTACAACCGCAAATCAAAGCCAGCACCTTGAATCATTTGGCGAAACTTCCGATAACGCATCCATCTTTTTCTTTTGCCGCTGTATCGCCAGATGATGTCAAAAAGTCCATCCTTTCCATCTCCTCTGCAGCAGTTGGTGACGATGACCTTTGTTCAAGAATGATAACTCCCATTTTACCTATCCTATTACCCACTCTTACCCATATATTTAACTGTTCTCTAGCATCCTCTACCTTCCCTGCATCCTGGAAACGTGCATATATCATACCTCTGCCAAAAATTTCCAATCCCACTTCCATTACCCATGTCCGGCCTATATCCATCCTTCCCTTCCTCTCCAAAGCTATTGAGCAAATTGTGCATAAGCAACTTTCCGCGTTCCTGTCTTCTAATAACATCATTTCCCAATTCCAGTCCGGTTTCCGCCCAGGCCACAGCACTGTATCTGCACTATTACAAGTCACTGATGACATTCGCTGTGCTATGGAAAAGAAATCCCTTACCCTACTCATCTTGTTAGATTTCAGCAGTGCCTTTAATGCTGTTGATTTTGACATCCTTATTGGCATTCTTAAATCCATCAACGTCTCACCTTCTGCTATATCCTGGTTCAACTCCTACCTCCGGGGCCGCTCGCAGCGGGTCCGCCTTGATGAGTCTCACTCTGACTGGTGCGACCTCGTTGCTGGTGTGCCTCAGGGCGGTGTCCTATCCCCTCTCCTATTCTCCATTATCATAAATTCCGTAACCAAAGTAATTTCTTCCAAATACCATCTTTATGCAGACGATTTGCAATTATACCGCCACTGCACTGTTCCTGACATAGAATCTGCCATTGCTTCTATGAACTTAGATCTGGGTCGAATCAGTGACTGGGCTAAATCCTTCGGTTTCCTAGTAAATCCTAAAAAGTCACAAGCCATGATTATAGGTAGTCGCTATATTCGTGGTGGACTCGACTTATCCTCTCTACCTCCTGTTTCCATGGATAATGTTCCGATTGCCTTTACTGATACAGCTAAGAACTTGGGTGTAATTATAGATTCTTTCCTTACTTGGAACGCGAACGTCAGTGAAGTCAGTCGGAAAGTCCACTTTACATTCCATTCATTAAAATCCCTACAAAACTTTTTACCACTACAGACCAAAATTTCCCTTACTCAGACACTGATTCAACCCATTCTGGATTATGGAGACGCATGCTACTTGGATGCCACGGAGGAACTTCTAGATAAATTGGAGCGCTTACAAAATTTATCCATACGCTACATCTTCGGACTCAAAAAGTACGATCATGTATCCGATTATCGTAAGCAACTCCGATGGCTTCCGATTCGGCAACGCCGTGATGCTAGAATTCTATGTCTCCTATATAATATCCTCTATAACCCATCAGCCCCTATCTACCTTCGTGAGAGATTTTCCTTTGCTCATTCTCCGAATACGTTATGCAGAGCACATAAACGTACGCTTCTAAAAATGCCAATACATAAAACTAATTATTATTCCTACTCTTTTTCTGTCCATGCAGTCAGATTGTGGAATGCACTACCTTACGGTATTCGTGAGTCAAAATCCCTAGCTGTTTTCAAGAAAAAGGTTCGAGAACACTTTTTTTCTCAACAATAATTTAATATAAGATTACCACTGTTCAATTTTCATATGGTTATATATTAACGCATATATTTATATATTTGATTGTTTTCATTTTTATTTTATATATGTATTTATATTTATGTATAAATATTATATATATATATATGTATATAAATTTATATATATTATGTTGTTTATATGTATTTTTATTTTTATATCTGTTATTTTTAGTGTACATACTTAAATTGTATTTTTTATCGAATTCTCCATTCATCAGGTCTGCTGGTAGAAATTTCTTTAGAAATAAGCTGTACCTTTGTACCTATTTTTCTATACTAAGTTTATATACCTATATTATCATTACAAGTATGTACATAAATTGTGAAATAAATAAATAAATAAATAAGAGCAGTGCAGAGGTACCTATAAGCTTTTATATGAAATAAAATCTGCCTTTTCACAGAACTTGTTTAAACTTAATTTTTTCCTTATTAGACAAGATTAAGAGACATTACGTTGTCTGAACTAAATAAAATCCATTTGTAATTTATTTCATGTCTGCGATGTGTTATGTTATTGTCTAGCCACAAAAATAAAATTTTCCATTCATCCCCTAAGGTTCATTATCTTTCATCTCACTTAAATTATTCAAAACTAATAAAACACTTATTAGTTTGTATTTAACCTGTATATTTTCTGTGTCGTTTTATATCAATTCGTGAAATTCGGGTTTCATTTTGATCCCATTTGTAGATAATGGATGTATAGTTTGGATCTCGTGGGAAATTTAGAAGAACCCTTATTGAAGAAGGGCTGTCTTTCTGAAACCTACCTGCATGCCAAATTTCAAAACGTTATGTCGAGGGACATAAAATAATTCAGGTAAGTTTACACACCGGTTACTTATTGAAACAATTATTTTACTTACGGACATGATGTCTCAATTTGAAAGTTTATTTAATAGATTTTAACTTGAATTTGTATATATCATACTGATATGATATTATTGAAAGCTGAAGGGTGCAGAGCTTGTACGCGTTATCTATAAAACTGCAATTAAAAATTGAGTAATAATATTTCTGAATCTGTTAGTCCAAATCTAGACGATAGGCTATAATACTGGATGTAACTAATTAATTAAAAACTCTTACAGGGTCTAAAGTAACTAAGTGGAGGTGAAACCGTACGCGGTACTAAACTATTGAACTTCTATCGCATTTTGTAGCCTAAATTCGAGTTACGAACTTGATCGGTTAAAAAGAAAGTCAACATTGACGACCACTTTGGCGTTGGGGTAAACCTATCTGCCTCAGATGCCAGTGGTTGCGGGATAGATCCCCGCACGGAACCAGAAAAAAAAATGTTTATCTATTTATGTATTTATATTCTAGGTTCCCCCCTAGTTCGCTATATGGTATCCCATAACACAAGCTATGCTTACTTTGGGGCCATGTAGTTGGTGTGATTGTCTGGTCATTTTATTTTATTTATTTTATTTTATTAAGAATCTATATGTTCCCAATACCTAAATTGTTGATGCAGATATGTTTTATATATGATCATTTTTAGTATAAACTAAACAAACATAGGTTCATAGAATTTGAAGATTATCCACGATATCAAATAGTTTGTGCCATTGAGTTACATATGTGCATGAAAATTCTATATAAAGCACAATATATGTGCCTACTTTAGGACTTTATAACTATTACCAATGTCATATTTTATTGATTTATAGATAAGTAGAAGGTAGATTAACGTAAAAGTTAAATGTAAAGTGATTTTCAATTTTGAACTCTACAGTGATTAATAGAAACTGGATATTATAAGTCTTAAATCAAACACACACGAGTAGGTTTTATTACCATCTCCTAGCGATCTGATATTCAATTTATTCGAGATGTTTTTACTACGAAGTAGGAAATTAAAAACCATAAATTAGCCTTTCAGACAAAATCTATTCGGAGGAATCCCCATAGGAAATATGCCCATTTTATTGGTACTATAACTTGATCCTGGATGTGTTGTTTCCGGCCTGGAGTTGGGACTTCTAGTAATTTCGAGTAGCTTGCGTGGGCGCCTAAATAGTTTATTTGTAGGCATTGAACAAGCTGTATTGAAGAAAACGTCGTTTTTGTAAATTAAATCGTTCTTGTTTTAATTCAGGCTTATTGTAGTGATATACATTTAAAATTCGAACATGTAAATAATAAAATGCCCAGACAATCACAACAACTACATGGCCCCAAACTAAGCAGAGCTTGTGATATGGGACACCATGTAGCTAGAACTAGGGGGAACCTAGAATACTTAATAAATAAACGCCCAGACCTGGAACATTTTTTTTCTTGTTCCGTGCGGGAATCGAACCTGCGACCACTGGCGTCTGAGGCAGACAGAGTGGTTGACAAAGTGGTCAAGATATTTAAGCTAGAGTGATAATATGTCTGCGCTTTTTCAGGCTGAGTGAAATGGAAGATTATAATGAATTACCATTAAATACAGTGAAAGACCATAATTAAAAGTGATATAATTCAATCGAAGACCTTTATTACTAACGTAGCGGTCACGTGTCATGAAACTTTTTGACAGTTAAAAGTGTTCTCTCTTTTTTGACAATTGACATCTTGGAGTTTGTTTAATTTGTTTAACATAGACATTTTTATTCAAAATCTAACTAAAATATCTCAACAAAAAACCGAACTTTGAAACATTTATTTTAATCCGGAAAAGAATTACAGTTATACAGTATGATGATTGATATGAATAACTATAGTCAAAATTTTCACAAGTAAGTTAACTTTTTAACGTTGGCGACTAACTGGTGATATTAGTTTTTTTTTAAGGATACTGACAGAAGAAATCCAATTTATCAAAACATTATAAATTTTTAATTTCTCACTATCATTTACTTTTGAAAAGAAAACCCACATGAGAAACAGAAAATTAAACTCCCGATAAATATGAAAGAAAAAAGATTTCCTTATCGCTGCTTCAGTTTTATTTATTATTTCATCCCGGCGATTAATAGCCAGGTCATTAGCGACAATACCCTCGCTCGTTTTGAAACCGCCTAAGTCAGCCAACGTTGAAAAATGCCGGAATTCAATAAAATACAGCGGCTGGCAATGGGGCACTCTTGTGAGTACGTCTAATTTGTCATTTCGAGAAGTATCTATCTGGAGTCTGCTGGTTTAAAAAGCAATTTCGAATTGCGTTTTATTTTTAAATATTTTGTGAATCTTGAAAGCTTGAAATCAGTTCTAAAACACTTATCGAAATAACGATAAGGTTACCTAAATTTTCCTGTTTTACAATGCTTTTTTTTCTGGAAATGGCAATTGAATCAAATTAAAGTATGATGGATTTTATTCTTGTTACGGTAACAATATTAATAATAAATAATAAATATTTCTGACACTCTCACAACATTATCTAGCCCAAATTAAGTTTCTTAAAGAACTTGTGTTATGGATACTAAATAACTGATATACTTAAGAAATATATACACAAACATATTGAATAAATACATATTTTTTATTAGAATAAACTTAAATAAACATATACACCATGACTTGACGACTAATATCTGTGTTCATCACACAAATATCCGCCGCCGCCGGGATTCGAACCCAGGACCTCTGGCAGAGAAGGCAATGTATGTTACCGCTACACCAGCCGGTCGTCGACGGTGGTAGTGAAATATGTTTAAATAACTTTGAGAAAATTACTTTAGATCCGGTAAAAAAATACGCTTTTAAAATGCTACCTAAGGATTTTTTTAACCATTCTTTAATAATGAACTTAATACTTAGCGAAAAAACTAACGTAAGCGTCAAAATAAAAGAATATTGCTATTACTTTGTTTATAACAGCTCACACTTCAAAAACCCCAAAATAAAATTTCTCTTACAGATTAAAAATAGCACCAAATATTTTTTACGTACAACGCATTTTCCCTGGCATCACCCTAAAATCCTCAGTCGCAATTAGAGCGTTTCTTTTTGCGAACAACAACGAATGGTACGAGCAAATTGGAACGCAGCAAGAAATTCAAAAAGGTTCCATTAATTCCTTCGCGGAGACCGCTGGAAAAAGAACATGTGAATGAATTACTTTTTTAAATCTGAAGATAATATTCTATTTTTAAAAACTTTTTATATGTAATGTCATGCTATCATTTTGGGTGACGATTTCTTTATTGAAGAAAGCCTCGTTAATATTAATCGTAATTTTATTAAAATAGGAGTTATAGCAACGAGCTTTAGATATCAGCATGTGAACATTTAACGTTTACACCCTATATATGTTCTAGGTTCAAATACAGATAGAGAATATTTTTAAGGAAAAATTCAACTATTCATTCTCAAAACCATTTTTTTAAGACATATCGATGTTTGTATTTTTAAAAACATTAAAAAATGAAACTTGATATAAGTAATATTCACATGTGGTACAAATAGGGTTAAAATTAGAATATATTACATCTATTGACTCCAAATGCAAATAGCTCCAACCCAAATATCGCGTTTCCAATTTCCGCTCCAAAACAAATATTATATTATGTACTGATATTTGTCGTGGGTCTTTATTTTATTTATTTTAAAATATCTTATGCGACGTCTGATTCGCGTATTACAAAAACTACATATTAGTTTAGGACTGACTGGCCCTATATGAAATATGTTTACAATAAGGCATGAAACATATTTCTTACCCTCCACCCTCTAGAAGGGTATAAGGATGTTTTTTGAGTGTACTTAGGAGTACAAATTTCTGTGTAAAGATTTGTGACTGTATTACTTATATTTATATAATAAGGTAGTGCAATTTTGTATTATAAATGTTAGGCCTCTGTTATACCCCTCCAAATGCTGAGTTCCTTAAATATTGTAATAAACACCATTTTTTGGAATAGTATAAAGAAGCAGTTAAAGAAAAGATTTATAGGATTTGGTAAAAATCGCGTTACAATATTACATTCTATGTATTTTTATTTATTAATTGGTAATTCAAAGAAAATAATCAACGAATGCAGACATTAAAAAAACCAACTTCACGTCAAAACTTTAGCTGAGTTAATATATAGTTGATATAGTTTTATATCCACGTAAACATTCTCTGAAATCATACATATTTTTTCAAATATTTGAAATTTTCAACGAAGTACTTAACCGATTTCAATGAAATTTATATAGCACTAACTATGAAGTATCTTCTATTATATGAAACTTTGAAAGAATTTGCAAAATAGATTCATAACTGTCCGAAATATCGTGTAACAAAGACACAAAAAAAAAACAAAAAAAAAACATACAGACGAATTGAGAACCTCTTTTATGGAAGTCGGTTGAAAAAAATCAATGAGATCTGGTCAAAGTCGCTGGAGGAGGGAAGCGCGGACGACGACGTGGAGAACCTTGGCTTATGTCCGGCAGTGGCTGCTGATGATTTCAATGATGAGCAAGAAAAAAAATCAAAGATTCTCATTACAAATATTTTTTAATTTCACCTAATCATTTCAGATAAAGAAATGTCTAAAAATAAAGACAAAATTTTGTTCGAATCAAGATTGTTTTTCTACAATAAAATTTATTCCTTTACTTAAGAAGTAAATTTTAATTAACTCCTCTTCAACAACAATACAAATAAAAACCTTATAACAAAGGTAATAAGAAAGTAAGCATAAGAATTGAAGAATTAAATGGGCAAGAAAAAATGGATAGAAAAGATTCAAAGAAATTACGGCTCAAGGCTTGTTTTAATCCCAATTAATATAGCACGAGTATTATTTTTCTGCGTTTTGCTTCAAATAATAATTCTTAATTTAAGAAAAACGAAAACATTTTATTGAGCTGTAAAGTTTAAAAAAAAGGTTTTGTTTAAAAAAAAAAACAAAAATCTTTTATTCTTAATAGGTTTACAAAACAAACACTTTATGAATGTCAAACGGTAGATGAGGGCTGCGTGACGTGGAAAATCTAATTGGGGGAGGCCTCTGTCCAGCAGTGTGCGCCTCTCGGCTC
Organism: Stenoptilia bipunctidactyla; assembly: GCA_944452665.1. Taxonomy (NCBI): domain Eukaryota; kingdom Metazoa; phylum Arthropoda; class Insecta; order Lepidoptera; family Pterophoridae; genus Stenoptilia; species Stenoptilia bipunctidactyla. Next base: position 1,922,234 of record OX101732.1, read on the forward strand.
TCGAAGACGATGAACGCCCATTATCCTTCAATATAGCAACCAACTTCTTCGGCTTTAAGAAACGAAATGAAATTAGGACTCTAGGTAGACCGAGAGAAAAAAACTCTCGGCACTCTTTTATCAAAAGTGCTCACTATAGGTACAATTTGGCAGAAATACAACTCTGCTATGACATGAATAAACAAACAGAAGACAGCTATTCGTGCTTGCCATTGTCATGTCACAGCCAGGCTGCTTACATGGTGATTTATATTTAATATTTGGAAATAACCTGTGTAGACATCAATCCCACGTATGTAATTACTTATCGATTCTAAGTAAGGCTATATTTAACCAACCGAAAAACAAGACGCCCACTTTGCTCGTCGATATTCTTAGATATTATATACAAGATTAAGATAATTCGTATGTAGTCTATGATGATATGAAAATTTGCTGTGGAATAGTCCTTTTTAATCTAACTGTACCGCGCTTTAAGGTCAATTATCGAGGTATGCAGACATTTTGTAAATAAGTTGAAAATAAAAAAATATGGGCCGTTATTAAAAAAAGAAAATTCGCTTCTTTTAATTAGATAATCAATCAAAATGCGAGGAGGAGTGATCTTTTCTGCCATTACATGCTACATTTCTATACTTAACTACTTATGTTTCTTTTCTTCTCATTCAGATGATATCTAAATTCATCCTATAAAGTAATATATTGACTGCACAGTAACAATTCCAAAAGGTAACTATTTGTTTCAATTCTTAGTTCAAAGGTGAAAACTTCAGGGTTGCCAAAAATATATATTTTTCAACCTCGCAACGCTCGTACACGGATACTGTTGAGAACAATACATAAATATAACTATAGATCGCTAAGAATGAAACAGCGAAACGTTATTACGCGTTGTCGTCTTTTGTTATATGAGAACTCCACTGGCACACGTCATGGGCTCATTTTTCAAACTCACGAAACCACGCAATGGCGCAGCCCTATTTTTTAATATAGGGTCCGCCTCACGAAGAAAGCTATTCTGTAAATACAAAAAATGGGAAATTTAATTTTAAATACAAAATCTTTAGAGCATTGAATTTGATCATCATTATGGTAAGCAATATAAAAATTTAACAAAATCTTGTTTAACACCAAAGCGAAAAAAAATTGAGGTACAATATTATTTCCGGGAGCTCTTTTTGATAAATTGTTCAAACGGGGACAGTTTATAGACAATGCTATTAAAACAAAAACATGTTTGCTGATCTTAAACAATATGCTTTATTATCTTTCTATTATATACAGGTTTTGAAACTCATATATTAAATATTTGGACCGAGAAAAAATCTTTCTTTTGCATGTTTATCACGAACAGACCTGTCTTGATAAAACAAATGTTTGTCACGAAAATGGCGTCGTGTTTTTCTCTACTTTCTCTACTTCTCGTGCTAGCTGTGCCCTGAAGTGCTTCTTGGTTATATTTATCATATTTGTTATCTCACTAATAAGCTGCTAAAGATGGAAAATACCATACAAGTTAAATCTGGCTTTATCCGTACTGCGTGTAAAACATTTCAACTTGGAGTTTTTGCTGTCTTATCCATTATTATCATTGTCGCGAGTGACTCAGGTGACAGTTAAGACAGTCATCAATCATTTCCACTTCACCTGTAGACTGAGAAACAGATGAGGATTAACAATGTCTTTATTTAATATTATGAATGGTGAAGATAATACCAGACTTTACAATTTCCTTAACTGGTCGTTTAATAAGGAAAATAAAATTCAAATAGGTGCCTACTTAGTTCAGTTTTTTGTTACTTTTTAGTATGTTTTATTTAATACAACACTATCCCATTAAAACACATTGAAAGGCTTCGATAGAAATATTTACACTGAAGTTCACGTCCACGATTGACTTTTGACTTGCTTAAGGTCTCAGCCATGAATTATTTCACTATTACTCTTCGTGAGAAAACAAATCCCGGTTCCAAATTTAAATATAGAATGATATATCTATGCCTAAGACTCTAATCTTACTTTGTAGGAAACTATATCTATAATACCTAGAGTGTGAATGTAGCAACTGCTTTAAGATAACAAGGTCATTGAACCCGAAACTCTACAGGATACATAATGTGACCTTATTACGCGTGAGTGATAACTACAGGCACTTTTGAGAAAAATAACGAATGGAAATGTCAGAAAAACACCAGGAATAGGTTTTGTTATACCTACAGTCAAACCAATTATCTTCAAAAGGAATGAAAGATCCCTGAAACATATAAACAACTATAAAAATTCAACAACCTTTTTATCTTACCACGAGTATCCTATCACACACGCCAAAAATTGCATAAAATAATGTGAAATTTAAGTTTGATCAAAGTAATTCATTATTGGACCAAAAACTTGTCAGCAAATATAATTAAGTTAGCAATATTGTCTGCGGACGGGGACTATCAATCATGGCGACGTTGTTCGTGCCGTATAGTGTGATGAAATATTAATTTAAAAAGTTTTAGTACTTTGTTTCATGAAAAATATAGAAAGTTCATGAAAGGAAAACATGTGGGAATCATAGATTCGAAACAAAAGAGGATTGGCGTCAAGCAAAATATAGCTTGATTTGCGTATAAAAATTACTCAGACTTACAACTCTACTTCATTATACATTGTTGATAGTTTCTTAATGGAGAAATGAAAGGGAATCAAGCATGGAGGCATGATAAATGCTTTATAGAACTTTTATAATACGGGGCTAACAATTTGTGCAACATTAATTTTTCCCTGACCAGTATTGTCCTAGTACTTTTAAGCGTCGAGTGAATAGGTTTCTCGTGGATGGACGTGTACCACCTTAGTCTTCATGTTCACTTAACATCAGGTGTCATGGAAGACAAACGTCTCATCCATATTTTATATAAAAAAAAACGCCATTCTGTTTCAACATTAGTATGGTTTTGAGTTTGAAGAAAAAAATTACACTAGCTTACTTTCTACTGTAACATAATTATTTAAGCACGTGATTACGAAAACTAGCTGAAAAATTACCCTATGTGTTTTCTGACTTCAACATATGTCTACCAATAGATGTTGTCATTTTGGTAGAGCATTAGCATTTTTGATTTTAAATCACTTGCTTTTTAAATCTTTATCATTTCTAAGCTTAAAATAAGAGACGCTAAAGGCGAGTTTAGTACAAATCTTGAAAACAAACATTCAGACAGACCATTCATAACAGAAATGTTTTCTTATTAACAAATGTTAGCTACGATGAGCTTCGTACGATCATTAATAACTTCTTTCCTTAAGTTTTATCGCAGGTTGAGAAAAAATGTTGTACGACCTTTAATTTGGATATTCCTATGACATTAAGTTCTTCTAGTTGTTTTTTTAACATATTAAGACATAAGTAAGTAAGGGATTAACAACGTAATGCAATTGGATTGATTACACGTTTAGAGTGCATAAAGCATGAAATAATTAAAAGTAAGTTTAACGATGCAATGATTTTGTTTATTAACTAGCTTACATTTGTTTTTTTTTTATTTTATATTCCTTTACTATTTTTATGATCATAATTCATCAAAATTATTTAGTTTTAGTAAACTTTGTGAACCCTTTAACGCATAACATCTCGTATCAGATAATAGTCTTGAGTTTCCTCCTAAACACGTTTTCTGAGAAAACGCACAAATATCTAAAAAAAAACATAATGTGAGAAAAACCGGTTTTAAATCATCTTTTGTTTTGGTTTTAATTGATGATTCGCAATTTTAGTGATAACTAGCTGTTTCAGACGGTTTTACTCGCATAATTTCTTATTCCGCGAGAATATCACTATAAAAAGTCATTCTATATGCAATTGCAGATATCTTCTATGTCTGTACCAAATCTTATCTAGATTCGTCAACCCGTTTTTGCGTAAAAGACGAACAAAGGTTCATCCATACTCACAAAATTTCGCATTTCTATTAAGTTGGTAGTATTGTTGCTCGGTCTGCGCAACTAAATAGATAATCTCTATCGATAGACGATGCATCTGAAACTGACGCTAAATTTCAGAAATACAGGGTGTTCACTTCTTGTTTATTTTAGATTGTTTGCTGATGTAGGGCTGTCAGCACTCGATAACTTTCCGGTGAGATCAAAGAGATTCGAACGACAGATAAACTGATTGGTTTTGTTCGACGTAATGATTGGAATTCTGTTCGTTGAGCATGTTACCGAGGTTGTTTTAAAAGACTCGAATGTTTAATTTTATAAGTTTTAAAAATATATGTAATTTAAATTTAATTTAAATGAAAAGAAACAGATACAGAAAATAAAAAGTAATGGCCTCCCCAGTTTTCGTATCCAAAAGCTAACTTCTGCTCAGTGATCCGTATCGAAGTACAATTTTAACTAAGATAACCTCAATTCGATCATTTCTCAATAATTTCCTTCCAAGCGAGTATCTGCGTCTGCCCTTACTAAATTAAACAAGGTTGCGAGAAAATTCAATCCAATCTAAACTTCCTTCAATCCAATTTGAATTTCCTCACCTGCCCCCGCCCCGCATCCCTCTATTCCCATCCGAGCAATTTATTCCCGACGCCCTCCGAAAGTGTATGTCAGGCTGTGTGATGCCGAACATGTTTGACGAATTTAAACCGCCTGCAAAAATTCGGGAAAGCTACAAAGTCCGGTCGACGTGACTGAGTTACTTGCAAGTGACCATTTTGTGAGAACTTCGCCTGAAGTTTGATTTCGTGTTGTCAGACATGACTTGACTGATGAATGAGAGATAAACTTTTTTGAATATGTTGAAAGATAAATTTTACGGTACAGATTTTTTATGCTAAATATAAACAGGTTTTGTCAACATAATGTATCGTCAATTTATGTCTGCTGTGAGTTTCTATAAGAAATCTTAATTTAAAAAAAATCACGACCACGATGTCTGCAAAGGCGATTCAACTTTAGGTTAAAATTTGAAATATAACTAAACGCAAATAGCATAGCTATAATCTTTAATATACGTAATCCGTTTTAAATAGTTGTAATAAAACTGCCTGTCTTTAATACTGCAATTTTCCTTGAAGGTACAGCCAGCTAAAATAATCGACATCTCTAGATCCTAGATTTGTCTTAAGGTCTCTAGAGTAAGACGGGTTTATGTCCGATAACAATGCCAAAGCAAGGACTAGTAAGTCAATGTTGTCGTGTTAGCTCACTGCACACAACGTGACGAGCCGAGTCCCGTGTTCGGCTGCAGCTTGCATTATGTGTAACATCCTGTATATTAATCTCGTTCTGAGTTGGTGTTTGTTCTTCATATTCATTTGTCGTTTGGTAAATATTAGAATACAGTTAGTAGTTAGTTAAAGATTTATTTTATAGTGGAGATTTTACTGTTGTAACGGGTAAGTAAGACACGCGTACATACAAAAGTTGACATTTAAATAGCGTTCATCACCTTCATTTCTTTCTCAGCCTGCGCAAGAAGGACAAAGCAATAAGTTACGCTGACAATATCTTGAGTTTGAGATTTCTAACTCAATAGAAATAGTATGAATTTCTCAATAAAGTAATTTTATAGCATCATCCAGTTTTATGGGACCTTTTAACAGACTTTTATAGGCCCTATGAATATTAGTGTTATCTGTTACATTAAAAATGACTAGCAAAATAATGATTTTTGACTCATTTCGTAAGTTAGCTCGTTTTAAAGGCTGAAATATAGCACATAAAATGTACAAGCCATCACGGTTAAACGACCTATTCTGCCACTTCTTTTAACTTTCTTTAACAACTATATGAAATACAGTTTTCAAAACTTTATTCTAATGTTTTCAATGGAGCATATCCCATTTAAGAAAACTTTAATGTAAAGTTGGTCGAATCAACAAATATACCTCTCATAAAAGCTCTTACATCGGATGGAAATTTGCTCTAAAAGCCAATAACAACGGCTTACATTCCAATTAAATTTAAAAAACGAGTCCCCATTTCTATAGAAAGCGAAGGTTCGCTATGATTCAGGTACTTCTGTTATAATGACCAACCATTACAATTTTCCTTTAAATAAAATATTCAATTATAGTCTCTCTAAATGTACATTCTACTATTTAAATGTATATACGAAATTGCGTCTATAATAAACTACTTATTAAAACAACAACGCATTGTTTTGGTTTACAGTGTAGTTATTCTACTATTATTGAAAAAGTAAAGTTTATAAGAATTTGTGAATGTTTGGATATACTTTCATCCTAAAAAGGCTGGTTAGATTAGGCTACAATTGTGTATACCAATAAGGCAACTTCTACACTAATAGATATCTTCAATCTGATTTCTTGTAAGAGACAGAGTAATTGCCAGTAAAACCAGGATGATTATCTATTTACCTAGGTATTTCAAAACTCATTATATTTATACTTTTTACTATTAAGCCAAAAAATAAGAAATCCGAACTCTTTTTTTAAGAAAAAAGTTTGAACAGAGAACACTACCGAGCGTCATCCATCAATCGGTACGCACACAGGTTTTTCAGAAAAATACTTGGAGTAATACAAAGAATCCATTTTACCAGTAAATATTTGATCGAGTCAGGTGGCGGGCTGTACTGCCGGGAGTTTGTGTGTGGTTCTGTCAAGGTAAAGGGAATATTGATGACTTCGATCACAAGGTGGGAAGGACCGAGGGCCTGATGGTGTAGCCTGAATAATTCAGGGTAGTGTAAATTGTTAAATTCGCCTTTTAATTGCAGTACCGGCCCTGAGAGCTGGTGCACTCAAATTGTAAAGAGCTGTAGCAAAAAATAGGGACCGACAAAATTATTTTAATGTGCTTTGAAACTCAGTATCATATTTTAAAAGTGGTCTTATTTATATATTTACTACCCACCGCGCGCGGTTTTACCCGCGTAACTTTTGATCCCGTGGGAATTTTGGGATAAAATATAGCCTATAACCTGCCTATAATCTGAGCCTATAATCTGAGATTAGCGCGTTCAAACAAACAAACAAAAACACAAACTCTTCAGCTTTATATATTAGTATAGATTTACTTATTCTTCATTGTACACATGGATTAAGAAATAATTTTAATAATGATTTTAAAGGTACAGAGCAAAATAAGCAGCCTTATCTATCATCTAAATAATATCTTTCCAGGTAGCCCTGATTAAACACGATGAAACACGAAGATTTAAATATTACATTAAAATAGGTCATAACTAATTGACGAAACAAAATACCCTGTTTTCCAATCGAAAACTTGCAATCAAGTCCAAAATTGTATAAAGCTATAACTTTCAAAAATCAGTACCAAATACGCGTAACGAGTAATTCAAAAGAATCTTTTATTCACAAAACATTACCAGCTATCTACGTATGTTGTTTCCAATCTTTATTACATTCTCCAAAGGAAACTAACAGGAAAAACCATTGAATAAATAATCTTTTACGCCATGCTCCCCATAAACCACCTAAAACCAATACATTGGTATTAACTTCCAAATGAACGGATCCCATAATGGGGCACAGTTCGATTCCTGCCGTTTTATGTAGGTTCCTATCGTTTGCTTATCTGAATGGTTTGCATATGTACGAGTAGCTTGATAAACGCTGTTAAATGGATGTTTTGGCTTTGTTTGATAAGAGGGAAATTGAAAATAGAACTTTGTTTTAAACTGTTCTTTTCAAAAAAGAACTGACAAATTTGATTTAGTAAAGATATTGTTAACTTTGCAAAGTTATTAAAAATAAAAGTAAGTAATTTTGAGTGCCTTATAACATTTTATAACAATTAAGCATAAAAAAATTACGGTGAATGAGCCGAACTGAAGGAAATTTTGTAACACATTATACAGGGTTGATTTGTAGTCACCGGCCAAATTTTTTTACACCATAAGGTAAAAAAAATTTGGCCAGAGTATCATTTATAGAAACGATTTCTGCAAAAAAAAGCATTTATTTTTTTTACAAGGAAATAAATTTATCCGCTATCATTTTAACCAAGGCATGGTCACTCTAAATTACCATTAAAAGAAAGATGACTACGCGCTACTACACACATTGTATAGTACTACGTCGTAGTAGCTTGTCATCAACAGCGACTATTTTTTTTAAAGTTTGTGGTTCCATATTTCTACTTTTTTGTACTGAGCGACGTTAAAATAAATATGCAGGTAGGTTTATATTGTATCAAAGAAACTAACATTTTGTGGCCGGTGACGAAAAATCAACCCTGTATAAAATAAGTACGGGAAAGGAAGTTGTTGTGGTGCCGTGGTTACTATGTCCATTACCATTATTTCTCGACCATTTATTTCTCACGGGGACTTCCGTGCTTTGGAGGGCACGTTAATAAGTCGGTCCCGGGTGCTGTATACAGTATACTGTATACAGTAGTCGTTAGGGTTTGTCAGAAGCCACTTTGGCGCCATGAAAATTCTGACATCCACCACCCAGCACTGGGGCCAGCTTGGTGGATTATGCCCTATACTTCCTCGTCACCTAGGGGAGAGACTCATGCCCTGCAGAGGGCTCATAACAGAGGGTTGTGTTGATATGATGAAGTATTGAAGAGTATTTATCTGTCATCTAAGCATATAACTTGTAATCTTTACAAACGTTTGAAAATCCAAAATAAAACAAAATCCAAAATACAAATAAACTTAACAAAATAAGTAGTAAAATCAAGAAAACAAAAATTAATCCGGCAAATCTCTTGAATTCGCAAGTACTGTATATACAATACGGAATGTAATTAAATTCTAAGACTGGCATCGTATTTAAACTCAAAACGAATTTAATCATTGTACATAATGGGGACAAAAAGTGAAGTATATTTCCCTGGAAAGCAGAATTAGGAGCCCAGCTTTGAATGGCGGTGTGTATAATCATGCTGAGCTTAAAGCTCTGCTCGGCTTGTCCGACGAATGAAACGATGGGAATCAAATCGCAAACCTTTTGCGAAACCTTCGCGAACCTTGTGTTGCTCGGGCTTTAGTTTCTTGGTTTAAAAAAAAAGATAACAGTTTACTTTTTAATTTTAGAATGAGGTTTTATATAAGTTTGATATGGCTTTCGTTGTGTTTAAGCGTGTCGTAAAAGTTAACGGTGTAATATGCAGAAATAATGCTTTGCTCTGGTATCTTGCACTAATAGTATAAGGCTTTTAGGTTATAAGCTGAATGATAGTTTTATAATTTAATTGCACATTGTTTCAGTTATTAATTTTCTTGGTTTAATCATTAAAAAGTGGGCCAAGATGCCTCGATGAATATTTTACGAGTATATCATTATGAAAGATATTTTTATTAAAGGACTAGCTGACCCGCCAAACGTTGTTTTACCATATAAATAATAAAAATATATATATATGTTGGCCGATTCTCATAGATACCGGATAAGCACAAAAAAATTCATCAAAATCGGTCAAGCCGTTTCGGAGGAGTATGGCAACGAAAACTGTGACACGAGAATTTTATATATTAGATGATTAATCCAAATGCCTTTCATAGCTAGTACGTAGTAAAATATGGTCTTTATCTTCCCGAGACATCAATAAATAGTTTTAAAGATAGAAAATATTTCATTGACGGTCATTGTCGCCTTTAAAAATATATGATTTTCTGTAGGCAGTTCGCTCGAATGCCATTAGTTCGCGGACGAATTGCCCTGTCAAAAAAATTAAAGTAGTCAACTCGCCCGAATATTATAAACGCATTGTGTTTCATTTAATAGATTTATGGTTAAATACACTCAAGCAGGGAAGTCTTAAGGGTAAGTATATTTTAAAAGTATACCTTCTCTTAGTGACATAAAATGAGAAATCAACAATATTTTTATTCGGACAAGTATAATTCAGGCAAATCGTCCACTAACTTGTTTTTTACTATTAGTGTTCTATTTATTCTAGGCAAACATATATTTTATTAAAACATTGATATCTAAAGATCAAAATTGTCATCAAACTAAATTCCACATATACAATAATGAATATAAATAAAGACTTTACTCAGCCTACAAACAATTTAAAGCTGAAATAATTAAAATTTTAATAAAGTTACCTTCGCAATACAAGAGTATCTTTGTAAATTGAAATTGTGAAATACGTCGAAAACAGTAAATTCAGAGGAATAGTTGAAGTTTTGACATTCAAAATAATACATTAAATTGATTAATTGGATTCAGCAATTTCGAAATTATATGGAAAATTTATTGTTCGGCACGCTGTTTGAAATGTTATTAAGATGTTTTCGAAGTGAAGCCAATTTAAAGTAACTCAAGGTAGAATCTTAAAATTTCAAGATTTTCAATATTGTTCACTTCATTTTATGGATAAAATATCAACGGTTAATTAAAATTTGTCCTAGTTATTTCGATTCAAAATTTGTTCTTTAGTAAACCTGTGTTTGACTTTAATCTAATTTTTAATATACAGCTCGATTATTTTATTAAGATGTTTTCGTACTGAAAACAATTTGAAGAAACTCAAGGTAGACATCTTGAAATTTCAAGATTTTCAATATTGTACACTTCATTTTATCATTCAGCTTTCATCTTCGACCTCATCGTCACTTACCATCACGTGAGATTGAGGTCAAACGCGGGCTTAGTCACTTATAAAAAAAAAAAAAAAACATCATTGAAGAAGTATCCGAAATCGATTTATGCGGAGGAAATCGAACTTTTTTTGTAGAGATTTTTTCTCTATTCTCGAATATTCCAACTTAATCAGTGGCCACAGAATGTTAATGCTTGAATTATGATAGTCATGATCTTTTTTACTTAGTCCAATGTTGAGCTATTTGCTTATTATTTCTTATGTCGAGGTTAGGAAAGTAGCAACTAAACTATTGCTGGTTAGTAGGGTTAAACAATTATATGACGTCTTATAGTAACGGTTTAACGTGCCTCCAAAATCAGAATGAATATATTTATTAACTACAACGTTTCATTGCTTACACCTTCTTACACATTAATTTTTACATATACAAAAGAACAGGCAAAACGTGTATTACTGAAGTTTATTATTTTCAGATTGTGTGACTCCCAAAGTGCTTTTTTGAATCGTAACACAGCGGAATTATTTCCAGGTTGATAGTTTAATTTTCCTACTAATACTATCAAATAGAGCAACTATGAAAAGCAAAGTACCTATTCTACATAATGTACCTCCTCGTAATATTACCCGCCTAGAAATCTAATTGCTCAAGGCATTTTGAAATCAAAATTGGACTCAAACCCTTTGAAAATAAGAACGGAAATAAAGTCAAGTCCGTAAGTTTGTAATGTAAAAAGTAATTGAAATTTACTACAACGAGCTCGAGTTGCGATTGTTTAAGTGTGAGAGTTAAGTTTAAGCACAAGTTGGCACTTAGCTGAGTGTAGTTTAGAGTGTCTTGAATCGTAGCTTTCTTTGTAATACAGTAACTTAGATACTAAGCGTTAGTGGTATTGGTGATATTCTGTTTCATTACGTATTGAAGTTTTACGTTTGAAGACTACTCATTCTACAGGCTTATCTACAATGTAAAAGTGTGTAAGGTGAATAAAACTCTATTTCATCTTACTCTTTCGAGCTATAATGGCTTGTCAAGTTTGACTGTTATTTAGCACATTGATACAGTATACTTATCCTGGAATACCCTATATGTTTATTTACTTTTGTAACAAAGTATATATTCGTCACATTTAGAATGTGTCCTATGTGATTTAGGACGTAGGAGCTTAAATATGGTCTAATAACTAAATAAAGTTTTTATTTTACTGCATAAAAGCAACGAAGAATTTCCTGTACTAATCTGTACTAATCTACTCAACTTTTTTCCATGGTGAACTTACTTTAAAAAAATATACCATTACCTTTTTAATAATAAATTATAGTGGGTGTAGCTAAAGGAAAGAGCCGGTAAAAATATACATAATACCTTCTTTTATTTTAAGTCTTTAAGCTCCAGACTAAGAGCTTGAAAATAATGAATAATTAACAACTTTTCACACAGCTTCATAAACTAATTAGGGCTTATGCATCAAGAATATTTCAAAGGGTAGAATTAAGGAGCTAACCGTTTTATTTATTTTTAAATTAGCTGTTTCGTGCAGTTTTAGAAGCGCAATTTTCCAATCCCCAATTCAATCATTGCTATTAAAAGTAGCTTATGTACAATTCCATGTACACTATCACGATGCCAAATTTCATCCAAATCTGCTGAACCGTTCAGCCGTGACTGAGGAAAAAGCTTCCATCAATACATCCATCCATCCAAGCTTTCGCATGTATAATATCAGTAAGACGTAAGATGGGCAATCCTACTCGCATTTTACGTTCTTTTGCTCATTGTGGCAAATAGGGCGAAAAAGTCTAAGGATATTAAATATGGAGGATAATAAATATATGTCAGAGCTAACGAGAAGTTGGCGATATTAAGATGTTAGTATGACTTCATGGTAACGGAAGTATGTTGGTAGCACTGTTAAAGAGGACGCTAAATGCAATGAACGACTGACGTTCGATTGCAGCGCCATAGGTTATATCTTGAAGTAGGATGATGGAAAGTGACTCAGATACGGTTAGGACGGCTAGGTGCGCTGACGTATCTCGGACTGACGGTCGATAGTAGCTCGGTATTAATTGATTTGGCATTGTAACTGACGGAACGGACTCGCGAATAAAGATTTTGTTGTGACTAAGCCAGGGTTATACCCAAGCCCACAGACTCGGTACTAAGTAACTGTCCAGTGATTAATTCTATCGTGTTTTGTGAGTAACGCTTCTTTTCCTTTTGTTTGTTTTCCGACATATAGATATTTCACAGATAGACAGCATCTCAAAAACTGATGACTTTCTAATTCTACAAGCATTTATATCAATGCATACTATGATATAATAGGATCAAGGATTTATTTTACATACGCGAGCAATAATTAAAGGATCATCCGTGAAAGGCTTTTTTCTAATACAAAATATTCTAAATTCGTCTTTTTGTACTAACCAACTCACATACAATGTGTAACAAAATGGAGACATAGAACTTGAGGTTTAGCTTCTCTACCATACGTAGAATATGCAGTAAAAGAATTAGCATGATCAGTGCTGGTATAGACTTTCATACAAATTCATTCAATTATTTTACAACAAAATATTTTGACAACCCTAGTCAACATAATAAGCTAAAACAAGACTTGTGCCGCAGTCAGTGGCTGAATTTTTTAGTATCTGTCTTAGTTACCCATCACTTTATTTTTACGCCATCTGTTATCGAATAGATTTTATCAAAAGCTAACAGCTGTTTTTAGGGTTGACACTTAGATATTTTGATCTAAACTTTGAACTTGTTTTTTGGCCGAACCATAAGGATAACAAATTCATGTTACCGTTACTTATAAAATACCAAACATACACTTCTCTTAAGTATTATCTCTTCATTATGTTACACGTTGTTTAACATAGTGTCATTGAAGCAAATGGCGTAAATACCGCCTAATAAGAGACATTTGCGATGTACCCTACAATATTCGATATGTTTTAATAGATATGTAAACGATTAACCGTGTGAGAAACTATATGCACGAGTAAGATATATTATTTTAAATGAAACTATTTCAAAACAACTATTTTCACTGAATTTCGCCAGGAACGCAGTAACCTTTTTCATCAATTAACAGGAACTAATTAAGTATTCATCATATCTTATTATTATTACTGTGGAAAATAAGATTATCATATAATTCGGGTTGGTGAATATCCGAAAGTAGAAATGGGGCAGTCGTCATTTGTCGGATGATAGCCCACGGCACTAAAATAACAAAAAATATCAAGTTTCCTTCCGTAGGAAGTCCGGAAGTAAGGAATACTTTTAGTGCTCTCAATAAATATGGTTTCATAAAAGAAATATACGCCTGTATCCCTAATGGGGTAGGCAGAACAATAGAGGTTATAGGACCATCTGAGGTCACGTTTGACAAATTTGAAGGTATTATAAAGATAAAGAAAGACTGTTGTAGTGTCAGGAGGTCAGTCTATCGCCCACAAAAACGCCTTTAAAACCTCCGTCCCTTTACTGACTTTTACAGTATGCCTGGGAAGTGAAGCATCTGGCACATTCTACGTTTTTCATAATATAAATACATAATAATACTTTATTGCTTACAAAAATGAGACCTACATGAAAGTTAATTGACAAAACTTCTTTTGAACAATTTGGGCGGCGTTTCCAGTATTATACAACAAAAGTTGAAACATATAAAAATTATACCTACAAGAAGAGTAAATTTCCTAAAATAAAAATAAAGAATTAACGAGCTGATTCGTTAAGACCAACCTCAAACCGAGCAAACAAGACCCTTTCTAACTAGCTACCCAGCCTCTAAAGATTAGTTTCCAATAATTCAAATTTGATCACATAACATCCTATCTGCCACATAACGGTTTTAACAAACTAAAACTTTGTGTGTTTGTTTGTTTGTTCAGCGAGCGAAGATCTAAATCTTGTTTGATTTGGATATTTGCTGAGTGAAGAGAGCATGCGTGTTATAGGAACTGTGATTGAATTTAATTAGGAGAGATTTGTGACAGCTTCTTGGAAATTTAATAGAACCAATTTGACATGACTCACTCGTTGGGCTCGTTTCATCATAGTATTCTCTATTTATTAGGTCTCTCTTGATATCAAATTAAGGTCAACTCAACAGTTGCAAACAAAAACTTTGGAAGACCACTCTGGCGATGGGGTAAACCTATCTGCCTCAGGCGCTAGTGGTTGCGAGTTAGATTCCCGCACGGAACAAGAAAAAGAAAAACGTTCCAGGTCTGGGCGTTTATCTATATTATGTATTTTCTATTCTAGGTTCCCCCCTAGTTCGCTACAGGTATCTCGTAAAACAAGCTTTGTTTTCTTTGAGGCCATGTAATTGGTGCGATTATCTGGGGATTTTATTTACATACATACATACATAACTTCACGCCTGTATCCCTTATGAGGTAGGCAGAACACCAGAGGTTACAAGACCATCTTATGTCACGTTTGACAAATTTCGAGGTATCATAATGATGGAGAGAGACTATTGCAGTGACAGGGAGTCAGCCTATCGCCCGTAAAAAAACGCCAATAAAACCTCTGTCCCTTAACTGAGTTTTACAGTATGCCCGGGAAGAGAAGCAGCTGGCACATTCTATGTTTTTCTTTCGCTCCCAGTCCAGCATGGATGCAAATGAACTGATGACTCCTTAAAACGTGAAATTAAACGAAAAGCATTTATTCGAGGATAAAAAGGAAATACAAAATTGCACAGTATTAAATATTAAATTTCCGGAAATGTCACAGCTCAGCATTACGTGAAAAAGCTAGACTGCGACGCTGATTGTCACCTGTCACTGCCAGTGAGAAAAGTATGCCATGGATTTATTTTACGAAAATACAAAGTTGTTGTACCGATTGCAAAATAGAAGAAGTCGTAAAGAATTTTTTTTTGTTCGTATAGCAGTATTTTAAATTTTTTTCGTGCCAGTAACAGAACTATAGAAGTAAAGAGTTAAACGTCATGAATAATATTTTTGAATAACAAAAATAGCAGCTCAGTCAGGTCATCTTACTAATATTATAAATGTGAAAGTCCTTGGATAAAATTTGGCATATTAATATTATAAACTAAATAAATATTTAAAAAATAATAATAAATAATAAAATCCCCAGACAATCACACCAACTACATGGCCCCAAAGTAAGCATAGCTTGTGATATGGGATACCATGCAGCGAACTAGGGAGCAACCTTGAATAAAAATATATAAATAGATAAACACCAAGGATAAATAGAGGAATCGACTCGCAACCACTGGCGTCTGAGGCAGACAGGTTTACCTCATCGCCAAAGTGGTCGTCAGTATTTATAAAATAAAATAAATATTTCTGACTAAATATATAAATATTATACTTTGTATACCGATATTCCCACAGGATACGAAATTGCGCGGATAAGGCCACGCGAAATAGCTAGTCTTAATACATGATTGTTAGTAGTCACAATAGATTCAGCTCAGTACAAAAAAAAAAAAATATGTTACCACAAACTGTTTTACAAATTGTCGCTGAACACAGCTACTGTCACGCGGCATTTCATTGATTCTACGACGAAGTACTACAAGAAGTTTTATGGTAGCACGAAGTCGAATTTTAATAGTATTCATTCATAAATTTAGATTTGCCATGCTTTGTTTAATATATTAGCGAACATATACATTTCAGTCACCGGCCAATTTTTTTTACACAATAAGTATCATTTATAGAAACGATTTTTGCAAAAAAAAGTATTTATTTTTTTAACAAAGAAATAAATATATCCGCTATCATATTAAGCAAACCATGGTCATTCTAAATTACCATTAAAATAAAGGGAACTTTTAATACATACATAACGTCACGCCTGTATCCCTTATGGGGTAGGCAGAACACCAGAGGTTACAAGACCATCTGATGTCACGTTTGACAAATTTGGAGGTATTATAAAGATGGAGAGCGACTATTGTAGTGACAGGGGGTCAGCCTATTGCCTACAAAACGCCTGTAAAACCTCTATTTTTAAAGTTTGTGGTTCCATATTTCTACTTTTTTGTACTAAGTGACGATAAAATAAATATGCAGGTACGTTTATATCGTATCAAAGAAACTAACAATTAAATTTGGCTGGTGACTACAAATCAACCCTGGATTTTATTTCAAGTGGACGTGTATTTATTGAGTAACTTGAGAGGATGAAATATTAAAATCCTTGCTGTGGTTTCTAATATAAGTATATGATTTGGAATTAACCGAACCTGAGCTATTATTTGTCCTCTATGTTGTTTTAATATATTTCATGAGTTGTCAAAAATCTGACAGTCAGCTATGCTTAAGTGACCAACGCTTAAATAGGCCTTTAGAATACGAGCCTGAGCTCTAATCGGCATTGCATTCCCTAATTTGAAATGTCTATAAAGTTAAATTAAGTTATTCAAACTGAAAAGTTGCCAATTGAACTTAAATTCTTTTAGTATGACAAAAAGGCTCAAAATAAGGTAATGTTATATGAATTTCATTTAATAACTGATGTCATATACCAGCAAAACTGTTTGAGTTTTTAGTGTTATGATACGTTTGAGGATTTTGTCCCTAAATTGTGCAAAAGAACAATCTGTCGGTCTACGAATATTTTTTTTACTTGTTTATCAATTTGAAGGGATAAATTTATGCTTATACTTATTAACTTAATAATATATTATGAATTAATTAGTGATACTCATGATTTGATAAAATGTAACACTTATTTTGTGATTGTTTCTAATATGTCAATACATCCTTATGGAATCTACAATAATCTACATATTACAATGGTGATTATCCCCGACAAACAATCCTCATTAGCTAAGTACCAACTTAATTTCAACTTTTTTAATTTTTAGCTCCGGACTATTAAAAGTTTGGATATAAATCCGAGAGATGGCGCTGGCGCCCAGAAGCCATGCATCTTACCCTACCGGCGGCGGACGAGTCGTAAATAAAAACTTATTTTATTTTTAAGTTTATACAGCAACATCTATAGAGTTTCAGATATCAAAAAATATAAGAGATTTATAGCAGTGTAAATTTCAATTTTCTGTGAATGTCACAAAAGTTAAAATGAAGCCTAATGTTATTTTAGATTTCGACATGAAAGTCGATGAAATTTTAACTAAAATTGTTAAGCCGTTTCAGCGTGGAAAAGATAAACATACACAATGAATCAAAAACCTCTACGTTTATCATATATTTCATTAGACATGTAGCTTATTTATTTGTTTAAACTAAGACATATTATGAAATAAATAACATAAGTATTGTATTCATAAAATAGCATTATATTTTATCTACTTAAAAAAAAATAAAGAAAGAGTCGACATAACGTGGAAAAGGGAAATTTTTACCATAGTCTCCAATTATCGTCATTCAAATAGTAATTATACCGTTTTAAAAACTCAAAATAAATAACTATCACGGTCCTGTTTCTAAAGTTAATCCATGTTAGTGCATAACAGTTTCAAAAGTAACAAATGAAAATGTTTTCATGCATTTTTTCTGCCTCATCTTCCTTCTTGTCGTTCTTGTTATATTTTTATCTCAAACTTATGTTCGTCTTAATTTTATCCACCTCATTAGTCTGAGTCTGAATCAACTTTTATGAACTCAGTCATATCCTTTGTAGCAACATTCTACTTAGTCTGGCTCCTTAGAAAACTTAAACAATTGTAAATACAGTTACTAAGTGGCTTTTTCACGAGCAAACTCCTATTTTACGCAGTTGAGAATAGCAACGCTGTTGTTCTGCATTTCTGTTGTGTCGTATCTTATTAGGGAAACAAATGTGCATGTAAAAGTTCTTTATATTTTTATGTTTTAATTAGTGTTATAGGAGACATTTCTCTTGTTACTCTGTTATTCGAAATTTGAATAATAATAATAATAATAAAATCCCCAGACAATCACACCAACTATATGGCCCCAAAGTAAGCATAGCTTGTGTTATGGGATACCATATAGCGAACTAGGGGGGAACCTAGAATATAAATACATAAATAGATAAACACCCAGACACGGAACATTTTTTTTTTCTTGTTCCGTGCGGGGATCGAACCCGCAACCACTGGCGTCTGAGGCAGATAGGTTTACCCCATCGCCAAAGTGGTCGTCTGAATGAATGTAACTCGCGTTGGTTAGATAACTAATTCGAATGAACTCTATTTTTTGCGTTCGCCTGGCCAGCGACAACCCTGCAGAATATGAAGTCTTCCAAAAATACCACTGCTCCGGAAATATATTATCCTCGGCCAGTTTTTCCCTAAATCCGTTGTCTGCCTTCTTCGACCTGATCTTCACTCACCAGTGAGATTTAAGGTCAAACGCGACACATGTCACCTTCAAAAAATAACCCATAAAGAAAAGGTTAGAATTTGTGAGTGCGGATAGATACAGAGATTATCGGTGTATATGTAGGTATGTCACTGTTTGTTATACCATTACGCTGTGAAGACGGATATTTAGCTGCAATTTTTCGCTCATGTAGAGCGGATCCACCAAAAGATATGCATATTTACTTTATAGCGTGATATTCCCAAGATTTTAACGACCACAATAATTTAAATAATAATGGTCAATAGTATATTATTATTACCAATGATAATACTATACTAAAGACTATATAATACCAAATTTTATAGTTCTATATAGTAAACAGCGCCATCTGGAGCCTTTAATGTTTAAACTATATGATATGAAATACTTTGAAGATTTTAAACCATATAACTAGCTTTTTAATAACATTTTAATATAACTATAAATCTAATTTATGTCGAAAAAAAAAATGTAACCATCTTGGTTGAAAACGTCATTTGTTTATTAAATTTTTACACCAACCTATATTAGCCGTTTTTAAATTAAACACAACAAAGAAAAAAACACAAAAGAAGCACAACCGTCCGTAATAATTAAATCAAGCTCACGGAAGAAAAAAATCTTCAAAAGCAATCAAAATTAAAATTTAATAAGTCGCCTCAAAGTGAACTAACGTAACTTTTTATGAAACACCCCTTAAAGGAGGTTCAAAGACGCGTAAGACCTCATTACGGGAAATAACTTTATTAACAATGGCGTTTTGATGTTTGACGTTACGTTCAGAATTGAAATCTGTCAGTTGCGAGAGATTTTCCCGAGAAATGCTAGTAACAATGAGTTTTTAATTAGCAGAACATCAAACGGATAAGTTGCTAAGCTATTTGATATTTTGTCAACTCACGGCGCGGATTTCGCGATGCAACAAGTTAATTGGATTCGAACCTGGATACCAAGCTACGGTTATCGATAACTGTTGAATTTAATCTCAGACGGGATATGTGTGTATTTCGAGCTTTAAGAAGTTTTACAATCATTTTGGAGCTTTGAATCGTATTCGAAGGCTTCGTTATGTTAAAGTTCTAATCGTAGATTATTAACACATGTTCGAATAAATTTTCTTTTAACGATTATTCGCATTTTAAAACTAACTTAAAAAAGATAAACGCTGTGTTTTTTTTATTATTTTTGTGTTACGTTTTAAAGTAACGTATTGTAAATATTTTGTGTGTTATAGGATATGTTAGGGAGAGCTTAATTATGACGATAAAGATACACAGGGCTTTATCTTGAAGTCATCGCTCTAGGGCAAACTTTAGTTTTGATATTTTTATTTTTATGTTCCATTAATATGGATTATTTGTAACCTTTTTTATGTAAATAATGAGTTAAATGAAATATTTCACTTACCGTCCGGACATCGCTGGCAGCGCCGTTAGCAAGGTATTGTGTTTGTTTAAGGTTTGGCGCAAGCAGTTGCCTGAAAATAATAAAAAAAGTTACATTACACATAAATATATAATCAACGGATGCAGACTGCAAAAAATCTTAGTCAAAGCTTTGGTATAAGGTCATCAACGTGCATTTCACCGTATTGATACATATTGGTTTCAAAAGTTTTAAATTTTTCAAAAAGTACAGAATCGATTTCGATGAAATTTATAAATGGTCACGCTACAGTCGCCGAATTACTGGTTTTATAAAACTCGCCTACGCACAACGCACGGTCCGCTCCCGAGAAACGCTACATAGCGACGAAATTCTCAAGAGCCAGGCTACCGATTGACATACCCCCCGCGCGCCTCGAAACAGTTGCGTTCACGAAATAACCAAAATAAATGTGAATTTCTTTTGAGACACCTTGTATTTTGGGTAATTTGTAAGTTACGAGTTGATAACAATCATTCAGGTGAGATACAAAAAAACCCAAAACAAAATTCTAGAAATCACTAGCTCTGAGCCAGACCTACACGACTTTTCGTCAACCAGGAAAGTGAAAATGGGTTGTGATGATGAAATAATGGGATGGAAAATTAAATCACCTAACTCTTTTGATTTCAGCTTATTTAAATTTCCTTCGTTGATCCTCAAAAACATCTATAATTTAATAGCACGTCATCTCAAAACTAATTATTAAAGAAAATTATTCTGACTCGCTCACGCTTATACTCTTGTCATCGCAGAATCAGTGATTGAATTTTGAATCTTATACTTATGCGTGTAGGTTTGTTTTAGCTTTGAAGATCGTTTTCTTATACCTGTATAAGAATCTATGTTAATTTCCTTGGAGGCTACCTCTTAATATGATAATCAAGCTATTACCAGTTCAAATACGGGGCTTCTGATAGAAGGGTCCATAGCGGGAAGTGCGTGTCGTACACACGGTCTTGAAGAAATTCAGAAATGAAATGCAGCATTTTTGGCACACTTTATGTTTCAGGACGTTTTTTTGCGGTAATTTCCTTGTTACTACGTATAAATTATTCACAGGTCTAATGAGTACCTAAATCAAAGTAAAAAATGAGCCACATTCTCCACAAAGGCAGTTTTAGTAATGGACAAAAACTTAATCACAGAATCCTGATAGTATTTATGACAAGCAGTCCAGCAGTGAGTATCAAGAGATGTCTTGATTACCATTAATGAGTTGTATCTTTGAATTCTTCTCTCACAGGATATGTGCGGAACTAGAATGAATAAATATTCAATGCTAAGGGCGTTTAATCAAAAGTTTTGCAGGGTTCAGCATAGCATGTTAAGTGCCCGTTCTTTCCCAAATCCTCACTGTCTTTTACCATCTGGTATAATTTTTATTATTTACATGGATTTTAAGGGAACTAAACTTTAATTTGTCAAGCCAACGCCATTTGCTTCACTGTAGCTTAAAAACTGCAACGTTTTACAAAGCAACTTTTTATGAACTTAAATATTTTAATACTTATCTAACTAAACAAAACTTTAATTTCCTTCATCTTTGATAAGCTTGTCTAAATTCACGAATACCTTTTAGAATTTCAGTTAAAACTAACTCTTTTACGTTGCAGTTTAGATTATGTAAAACAATATGAAACGTGAATAGAATAAACATTCACGAACTAAGAACAACATCATTGATATTATAGTACTGCCCCAACAGGAAACTTATACTCAAAGGATTCCCGGCACAATTTAACGCATGACTGTTACATTACAGGCAGAGTTATATGTTACGTGCAAATCCTGTTGCCATAGCAACGGTTTACTTTGATATTTAGCCATGGAGGAAATATATAGAGGAGCTGCTCTATCCAGTTTTCTATAGAGACTCAAGTGAAGCCTACGGGCGGGATGCGGGAGGGGTAAGCGGTTGGTTATGGCCAATCATAGCCAAACAGGCGATAGCATTAGTCACTTAGTAGCGAGTAGTAAAAACTGGTTGAAACATTAGGTTAAAATATTCAAATGATCATCAAAAACAGTTCAGGTACTAGGTCTAGTTTTCTTAATGAAATTTCAAAAGTTCCAAATCTGTCAGAAAAAACTACGAAATAAAAGTATTTCTACCTGACGCTAGATAGCGCAGCAATTTTTGGGCGGCATAAAAATCACCCAGGCAACAAATAACAATCTGTAATTTTGGACATAAATAATTTGTAAACAAAAAATTTGTAAAATATAATTATGAATGAAAATATCTTCGTGGCTAGTTAATTTTATTTGGATTTTTATTTATAATATTCTGGATTATTTAATGTAATTCCTTTATAAAAGTAGAGAAAACTTAATTTTACATCGAGAAACAATGTGGGATTTTTTTTTAAATATCCACGCGTATACATACTTCACAAGTAAGCGTCGAACTGACGCCAGTTCCTCTAGTGCGGAAAAGCTTGAACTATTGAGGCGTGACGTCACAACAACCCAAGTTGTAGCTGTGCATCTTTGCTTACAGCAGGTCTACTATATATCTGCTTTGTGTATTTAGCCATCTGTGAATAAATGCATCATTGGTCATTGTCGTGTCGTGATTATTCTTTTTGATATTATACGAGAAAGGTTGGGTTAGAAGTCACAGCAAAAAAGGTATATGTAATATTAATGTTATGTTACTTTGATGAATATTTAGGTCCCAATGAAATTGATCAGAAATTACGGAACTTGAGAGTAGTAATAGTAAAAAAAAATGCCATTGAATTAGCTGCGTGTTTGATGAGACGTGTCTAGAAATCGAGACGAAAAATATTTTATATTTTTTAAATATTTTAAGCTTGAATTATTTTTAAAAGTTCGTATTATAATAAGTTACTTACTGAAACTCAAAATAAATTTATTTGAAAATTGTTCCAATTATTTTTTAAATAGCAATGTTGATTGCGTTTGAAATGTGGTTATTGAATTGCTGACATTATGCAGACTACTACCAAGGATTAAAAGTAATAGTAGAATTTGATAATTAAGAATGTTATAATTTGTTTTATGTAAGTAGAAAAAGAGTTTCTATGTTATATGCCAGTTGAGAATTATGTCAAAAAGTATTTAACTTATTTGGTCCAAAAAGTAACGGAATGGAAATTAAAATGATTATTATGTAAATGTACTGTTGTTGCTTTTAGTTTTTATCTATTTTGTATTTAAGTACCTATCATTAACGAATTATATTATTTGATTTAATTCAAACGAGTTTTATTTTATTTATATTCGAAATCTTTTTGCTGTCGCGGAATGGAATCAATTTTGTTTCCAGGGATCATAAATAAGTCATTATTTAAGTAAATAATACTGATTAAGAAGCTTCCTTATAATTTTCAATTAATTTAATATAAGTGTATCAATCATAAATTTGATTCAAAAAATGATATACAATAAAAAAACGCATAATTTTAGAACTGTACACTTTTTGTGAAAATGATCCGTTCACATCAATTTAACTACACGACAGTATAAAAAATCTTTCTTGCAGTTTTATTGTTAGGGAAATTAAAATGACTTTCGAAGACTCCAAATCGGTAAGCAAATCACAATAATAGGTCCAAAATGACTTAATTCTAATATCCATGTCAATAATAGGCACATACAGCATTCTCAAAATTTTGCGCACACCCTACCTAACGATAACAGATATTTAAAAGCTAAAAATTAAAATAACATAAATCAGATCAGATTTTTAACAAATTACTACAAAATATCGAGCCAGATCGATCATAAAGGGTGTCCCGCCTACCCTATCATTTAAGCAATCATTTTCTTTCATACAAAAATACAAAAATTAATTTCAATTTTTTTCTTTTTTATACTTTTTCTGTTATCCTTATGGGTACTAAAATACCTCCGTGAAGGTATTATATAGGGTAGGTGGGACACCTTGTATTTTGTGGTAGTCTCTATCATCAATTGGAGGTTTTAAATGTAAGTAAAAACTTTGTAGATTAACAGTAATACCCGACTAAAGTATTTTAAATCCTGCTTAGATTACCTTCGTTATTTAATAAAAAAACCCTGACAACATTGCAAAAACTTCATGTATCTGTTGTTTATATAATAATGTCATCATGGCCAACAATAGATCTATCTTTTTTTGTGTTGCTACCCCAATATCGTTTCAAATTAGATCCAGCCAATTTAGACATTCTGTTTATTAAACAAACAAGCGTACGGTTGGAAACACACGCGTTTGAAGTGTTAATGAATTTTTTACCGGACTTAAGTTTTATTAACATTTTGATGCCAAATAGATATCTATTTATATACAAGTGTGTTTAATAAATCCGAAGACCTTTATTATTTATTTTAACAGGTTTTTTCTTTCGCTCTCTTCCATGCTGGACTGGAAGCGAAAGAAAAACATAGAATGTGCCAGCTGCTTCTCTTCCCAGGCATACTGTAAAAGTCAATTAAGGGACGGAGGTTTTTTTGACATTTTTGTGGGCGATAGGCTGACCCCCTATCACTGCAAGTCTCTCTACATCATTATAATGCCCCCAAATTTGTCAAACGTGACATCAGATAGTTTTATAGCGTCCGTTGTTCTGCCTACCCCATTAGGGATACAGGCGTGACGTTATGTATGTATGTAGGTTTATCTCTGACCTTTACTGTCAGATTTTAAATATTCTATTTGTAACCTTTTTTCTTGATCAGCTCTGTTTTATCAAGAAACTATGGTGATCCCAAACTTTTAGGAAGAAAAGCTACAGACTGGCTCAGTTATCGTTGTAAATTACAAGGGATATACAGAGCTAGTTATTAATCACCAGGCAAATTATTTTACTCAATAGCTCGTCAAGCTGTATGTAAATCTCTTATATCATCAAAATACATGAAATGCCCTAAAAAAAAATGTAAATTACCATATAAGTTTTTATTGTAATGTTTTATTAATACAGTAATCACGCATCTCATTATGAGGTCAGAAAAAGCTTATGAACACACGTGTGTCCGTAAAGCGCGGTACGAATTAAGAATAAAGACGACTACGCGCCTACTACGTCGTAGTATTATCAAGCACAATCAGTGAAATGTCGCGTCGTAGTATCGTAGAGAAAGGGGGTAAGGGATACAGAATGAAAGTACGTTTAAATTATATCAAAGAACATAACTCATAATCTCTTGAGGGCTTTCTTTACGCAAAAATTGTATGGCGCCCTTCGCGTCCTGTTTAATAACGCGTTCAGGATGTTGTTGGGGCTCCCCCGCTGGTGCAGCGCGTCGACGATGTTCGCCTGCGCACACGTCGACTATTTGTGGAGTACGATGCGCAGGCGCACGGCGTCGCTAGTGCGGCGCGTGCGGGGGAGCGCCAACACCATGCTAGCTGCGCTAGCTGACAGGTTCGACTCTCCCTACATCTCTCACTGTTGTCAACTAAATGTACAGCGGCAGCGGTAAATTAATTATGTATTATTTATTGATATAGATATTATGTACAATCTTATTGACATTAAATATTAATTGACATTCTTGTTGATAATATTTTTATTGTTTTGTATTTTTCTTTTTTTGTAAAGTGACCAATTGTACTTATTTGGTTTTATTTTGATATGGATGAATAATGTCTGGAAATAAATGCCTTTATTTATTATTATTATATTATTTAAATTAGATCGGTGAGATAAAAACTAGCCCTGTCTAATATAACATCCAGACCCGGACCAGTAGGCATATTACGGTTCCTTCATAACATGACATGATAAACAAGATTTCTATGATACAATGATAAAATAAATTCCCTGTACATTTGCATGCAACAGGCATTACCTATTGCAATGATAATTTCAATAATATCATCTATGACAAAAACATCAACTGAAAAAGGTGAGATCGCACACAATACTATGATATGTTTGTTTCGTGATTTCATTCGTGTTTTTCCGTTTCGTGTGCTTTAATAAATAAATACTATAGTATTATATATTAAAATTATTGTATTTAGTCTACATGGCAAGAGTTTATCTAAGACATTTCTCCGAGGAGTAATACTGAATAATGATCGCATGATATGTTTTATGTCAAAACTATTTCATGATATCATCGCATGGTTTTGAGATCCATAATAGGCCTGGTTTGGACCACTTTGTTTCCCAAACTGGCCCGGTTGTGACTCAAACTCGGTATGCCAAATATGCTACTATTCGATCTTAAAATAAATAATGTACGGTAATTAATCTACTTATCAAAGTAACATACGCCGTACATATTAAGTTCTAAGCAAACGTGTAGTTGAATGTAAAGTTTAACCAACTTAGTAAAATAATTACACAAGTCGTTCGACTTAACCCCTTCATGGTAAGCAGCGTCTGCGGCTAACAAGTTAATTTATGTTTAATCTGCGATACGGTTACGATACTGAATAACTTTACAACTTAGCTTTTTTAAGGCTTATATGGCAGTTAATTTGACGAACACTTTGGCGATGGGGTAAACCTATCTGCCTCAGACGCCAGTGGTTGCGGGTTGGTGCGGGAGCACGGAACAAGAAAAAAATTGTTCTGGGTCTTGGCGTTTATCTATATATGTATTTTTTATTTTAGGTTCCCCCTTAGTTCGCTACATGCTATCTCATAAGCTTTGCTAACTTTAAGGCCATGTAGTGGTTGTAATTGTCTGGGGATTTTGTTATTATTACGTATCCTTACAGCTACACGCCTTTCGGCGGAAAAGACCCGACTATTCGACCAGTCGGTCGGGGATCAGAGCATTTCTCGAGAAAAACCGCTTTTTGCATGCGTGCTGGAACTATTATTATTAGGTATTTAAATTCGTTCAATATTCGATTTTGAAATTCGGTGAAAAACAATTGTGGATTGTTTTTTTTACCAGTTTTATTTTATTTTATTAGTAACTAAACTTAAGAGGAAACATATCCGAGTTTGCTTTGTGATAAATTCTTCGATACATTTGCTTTACGACTACATTTCATGTAATGTCTACCGCCGAATATCAGCACATCAGTTATGATTTGTTCTGATATATTTTATTGGAAACCTGAATAGGTGGGGAATACACTAAATTGTCCAATAAAAAAAAAATGAACAATACACTTTTTGTATCCTTTGTTATTTAAAAGTAATACACAGAAATATATTAAATTGCCAACAAAACGAATAGTTGCATTGATTCGCCTTGAAAATATACAAAGCGCAACTTCATTATTTTCTGCAAAAGCATTCATATGAAACGAAATTCTCCTACATTTTACAATTAAAAAACTTTACAAATAATTGTATGATATACATGTATTAAAATCAAAATGAAAACGCTTCACAACAAAATCATTTCAAACTATTTCCATTTCCAAAACTGTCGCATTCAATTCAATGTAAAATTAAATCTGTTTCGTTTTAAACTGCAATATCACAAGTTTGGTAACACCAGCGTTTTGTTGAGGGCATAACAAATAGAGGTGCACACAGTTCACAAACTAACTACTAGATTATTCTAGAACGTTTGTTGAGTCGCGCTTTCGCAAAACTTAACCTACATTGCTACAAAACATTGGCTCTGCGAATCGCTGTAGCGTAATCCCTAGAATGAATTCTATGTTCGGCAACATTAATATTAAACATTATTAAACATTCTCATGACCATGTTTAACACTTTATTTATTTAAAAATAAAACAACAGTTTTGTGATGTAGTTTTAGGCTGCTGAACATTAATTGTTAAAATTCAATTAGAATTTACTATGTTTGTTTGGAGCGGTGTAAAATACCTTCTTAGTAACTTTTGGTTTTATAGTTTTGTTTTAAGCAATTCTGTGCCGAAATTGATATACCTTATAAATCATAATAAGTGCTAGTGATATATTTTCATCTTCCGAAATACACGATACCATAGATAAAACATTATTTTTTATCTGAAATCTGTTACGTCATGAAAGAAAATAAGTACCTATTCCTTACAAAAAAGGATAGAGTATCCTTTAAAAAGAAACAATAAACTACTGTACCTAAGACAGCGTAATGAAATCAAATTTATCAAATCAAAACATTATGTTTTCAAAAACTACCAACATAGATTAGTTTAAAAATTCACAACCCCCGGAAAAGGTTATGACTAAATCCCTGCATTCCTCATAGTTTCAGGATGATTAAAACCGCAACTTTTGTACAGCCTCCATTTTGTATTGTCTGGTTTGAATCCCATAATGAATGGGAAAAACATTCTACCCACTGTTCTGATAGTTGCGACAACTAGCCCAACTTTATGAGTATTATTGGGGTTTTCAATTAAACAATTCTCAGATCGATTTTCATTTGTAGAATAATCAACGAATGCAGAGCATTAAAAAAACCAACTTCACTAACATTTTTAAATCCTATTCAAAGCTTTGGCTGAAGTATTAGGTCATCAAAGTACAATTTACCGTATTGATACGTATTTTTTTAGAAATCATCTTTAGGTCTAACTAGCCACCGCGCGCGGTTTTACCCGCGTAACTTTTGATCCCCTGGGAATTTCGGGATAAAATATAACCCATAACCTTCCTCAAGAGTTGGGCTGTCAAATGCAAAAAGAATTTTTCAAATCCCACTTGCAGTTTCTGAGATTAGCGCGTTCAAACAAAAAAACAAACTCTTCAGCTTTATATATTAGTATAGATTTATACGGGACCATCTCTGAAGTATCCTCTATCATATGAAACAAGAATATTAAAAATCAATTCGTAAGTGTGCAAAAATTCGTGTAACAAAGACACATGAAAAAAAAAATAAAAAAAAATAAGCGTACTCACGAATTGACAACCCCCTCCTCTTTGAATTCGGTTGAAAAAGATTTTTACTGCAAAATTGATTAACAGATGAAAGTTAAAGTGATTCATGTGGGAATGATCGTCTCCTCACAGCCCTTTTGGATAAACTTAGGATGACTTGTAGCTAATTTGAAGGATCCACGCTTAGTGAAGGGACTCCATCAAAGGCCTCACTATGGAAAGTGAATCATCAAGTTGATATAGCGATTGTATAAATAAATAATAATAAATAAATATTTCTGACACTCACACAACATTATCTAGCCCAAATTAAGTTTCTTAAAGAACTTGTGTTATGGATACTAGATAACTGATATACTTAAGAAATATATAAACATGCATGTATACTCTAGTGATGCTAGTTAGTATTTTTTCTCGACCAGCATTTTTGATATATGGCCTTATAGATAAAAAAACACAACTGCCGACGACTTTGGCGATGGGGTAAACCTGTCTGCTTCAGACGCCAGTGGTTGCGGGTTCGGTTCCCGCACGGAACAAGAAAAAAAAATGTTGCGTGTCTGGGTTTTTATCTATTTATGTATTTATATTCTAGGTTCCCCCCTAGCCTCACTACATGGTATCCCATAATACAAGGTATGCTTACTTTGGGGCCATGTATTTGGTGTGATTGTCTGGGGATTTTATTTTATTTAATTATGGATAAAAAAAACAACTGCCGATCATAACATTAACTTTAGTTCGTCTCCTACGATTCTAACGGATTGTTTGGGGAGGATTCATAGATAAAATACTTAAAAAAAATTATATATTGTTGAGGTTTAAATTTGACGGAGAATTATGTTTCAAAATAGTGCGGTATACTATTGGGTGTATTATTTTGTTGAGTTTTGATGAACCCTTTTTGAAAACACCATTTAAAATAATCTGTATACCAAAACATGACACTATCACCGACTCTGTATGATTATGACTACGAAACAGCTAATAAATTTCAAATAAAATATATAAATTAAACATCTGTTTTCAAATTACCGCAAATACCAAAACAGAATCCCTGCTAAATATTGATGACATTATTATAGTTAATTGCAGGAACAAACAATAAAACCACAGGCTCGACCAATTTGCTCAAGAATTTGGAACAGGATATCCTTAATGGATGCTGACCCTCAGTGCTTGTGGTCAAAGAGACCAAATATTCCGGGCGGAGGTAGTCAACTGTTTCTGTCAACCACTGACTAGGTACTTTATTGATTAATGTAATGACCTATCTGACGTGCGGTCAGCTAACACGGAACAAAGAACGGTGGTCAGCGGCTATTATTGCTATTGCTATTGGTTATTTGCTATTGGTCAAAAAGATGTCAATAACAGATACGTTTTTAGATTCAACAGTAGGTAAATTAGTTTAAAGCGCTATTAATTCTGTATTTTGTTTATGCGTGGTGTGTGGAATCTTGAAAAAAGGGTCAACAGTCAGACAATTTTTTTTTTTTCGAGATTTTTCTCCTCTCATTACTGGGGATCCTATACTTCTTGTCGCGGGCTTTTTTCCAAATTTTTATAATGTAATTCTGTCAGCCGTTTATGGATAATGCGTAACTCATCTTAAAATAAGACTAGGCTTAAGTAGTTACTACTTAGCTACATAACTCTGTTCTACTTTAATATGCTTCTTAAAAAATCAATGTATAGTTGTAATTCAACGTTTATTCCTCAATCAAGGCAGAACAGCGAACGGATTTGATGATATTTAGCCAAGTGATAGTGTACAGTCTGGAATAGTATACAGGGTCCATTTATAATAGTCGTTTATATTTTAATAGCAGATTAAGAGTGATGAGTAGGTACGAAATTCAATAAAAAAAAATTTTTTTTTCATAAATTAAAATTTCGAAATTCTCTTTATTGAGTAAAATTTAAGTTTAATCTACATTTTATGACTACATACAATTTGATGGAAATGTTGATATTACTTGCTGTGTAGTTATAAACAAAAAAATAAACTTAAATTTTGATCACTTCAAAAAAATCTAAAATTTTAATTAAAGAAAATAATTGAAAAAAATTAGAAGGACCCTGTATAGGTTACTTGGTATCCCGATGTTCTCACAGTATATGAAATTGCGCGGGTAAAATTGCGCGAAACATATAGTTTTTCATAAAACGCGGTTCTTTCCTGAAGCACATGGGTTTAATATTTGACGTCATTATTGTCATGTATCATCATGAACTTGTTGTCAAACGCAGGATTAAGGTCATCAAAGTCTCATTATTCTAAATACGACCTTAGAAGGCCTCCTTGGCGCAGTTGTGTAAGACCATGGTTCGATCTCACCACGTAAGAATTTCTTAGTCTGGTTGTATACCTATCTATCTACGTGTTTATATTCTAGGTAAAACTTTCGTTCGTTACATGTCATCCCATATCACAAGCTTTGTTTAGTTTGGTGAATGATGTTAGTGAGATTATCTGCGTTATTTTTTAAAGAAATATCTATACAAAGTGCCTATAAATAATAACGCGTAGGCGATCTATTTGTCATAGCTTGCCTAGTTACTCGTGTGAAGGCGGGCGCACAGAGTTCAGCTCGCGTGGCCTGCGGTCACTGGCTCCCGTTTGTGTCACTTGGGGTTGTTGTGTCGGTTTTTGCGCACAAATTAATGCTATTTACCGGCCCTGGGCCAAACATGTCCACAGTTTTGTTCGACTGTCATTGCGAGCTCTCGGTAGTCACGCTCTTTGATTGATCAATATACAATTTCAATCATTAGGAATTTATTGTTAAAAGTTTGGCAGGTTTTTTTTCCATGATAATTACAAATATTAAGAAGAGCTTTTAAACCAATATTGTCACTTAAATTTGGCTCAAGTGTAGTACTCACCTAAGCTCACAGTGCCTGTCCTTTATTAGGGAGAAGTGCAGTTAGTAAAATAAAAATCTTAACAGAATATCTTTGTAATACTAAATCTGAAATATACATTTTTAAAAATTGTCTTAAGTTTCGCGATTCATTATTTTTAGTTTAAAATTTGCCTTTGAGAGATATGAATGAGAAAAGTGACCAAATTAACTTGAAATTTAATTGATAATGCCTACTCTTTATTCAACTGGTCGCAGTAAGCAAGGTTTAATCTGGTTCCATGCATTGGAGTAAATCTGCGGTAAATCCGGGGTGATGTATACTGGCATACGTTGGTTTTTCGCATTATTCAAAAGACATTTCGACGCCTTAAACATTCTGGTGTCTACCAATCAACAAGTAGATGATATGAGACATATTTTAGAGTAAAGTATAAAACCTGCAGCAGGCTTTTCAAAAAAGGGTCGTGATGATGGCGAATATAATGATTGCAATCGCCTTCATTTCATTGGCTGAGGCTGGTGGTCGATCAAATACTAAATGTATAACAGTCTTCTGTTATTAAAAGGTACTTGTGTATAGCGGCATCTAGCGACGCTCCATAGAACGATGACGACATCACACAATTCCTACATCGCGCTAGCACAGTTTCTTTAGCAATCTGTACATATACAACTTCCCGACAACAACCGTCGGGCCGTGGGCCGCGGTCTGCCATCCCTTCTCTTGGTTCCATTCTTCTAATTCATTCTATTCTTTGTTCACTTAACTTTTTATTTTTTGTAGGCTATTTTATATTTTTACCTATTAAATTATTGCATTACATATGATTTATGAGAGTCGCACCTCATAAAATTTAAATAAATGACGATTCACTTGAATATTGTCGATCACACTATAATAGTGATTTATCACAGACACTTAAATAAAATGAATTATGAAACTCCTATGTTGGATGTGTCCAACAACTAGTTTTTCTGTGACAAAGTTACATCATCATCGATGTTAAGTAATTCAATGAAGTATTATGAGATGTAATATTTACTTTATATTAATTCTTATAGGAAGACCAGTAGCGAAAGTGACAATTATAAGCATCACCATAAGTGTAAGTGGGCCAATTATTACCCTGTAAAATGTTCAATAAACTGTAGTGAATGAAGAAATACGACCTACAACTTGATAACTAAAACTACATGGCCCTTTCAGGCTATTAAGAATTTTAGTGGTATATAATCGCAAATATGATCAGGAAGAGTAGCAAAATCTAAGATAAAAGGGCACAGCTGCTACATTCGAATCTCGCAATTCATAAGTTCTTAAGAAACGATTTCTCTCTAAAGTAATCTCGAGTGGCTTATTTCTTAAAACGTATAAGAATAATTTATAAACTGAGCTACTTGAGCTCCGAAGTCCATCCATAACGGAAACCGACGCGAAACTCCATCTGTCCAATAAATGTAAATTCGGGCATTAATTTAATTTCCCACGTTTTCGACGATAAAATCGGACGTTTCAATCGCGTGACAGCGGTAACTATCTCTTTTTATCGTTCGAATTTTGCATAATTGCCCCATACATTTGATCGTTTGGATCTCACAGTTAATGCAGTATTATATTTTTATTCAATTACGGACATTTATTTTTTGACCAGATTCTGTACAGGTTTAACCTATTGGTTGATTCTATACAGGAATGAATATCGGTTACACTTTATGATTATTTGTTTAATAATTTTCTTTGGTTACTCTACATATTTATTTATCATTTATGTTGACTTGATTGATGATATTTTAGTAGAGGAATCTGAGAAAATGCCTTCTCTTTCCTATATAGAGATTTTTTGAACGTAACTTTCAAGTTCTATTTTAAAGTTGACCTGTAGTCATTTAAACGACATTTCCAAATTTAGTTTTTAATAAGATCGCCCGGACATCAATATTCCCACTCTAAGGACCGAAATTCCAATTAAGATATCCGTATTATAACTAAAAATAGTATCAATATTCATTCATCCATAGATGATAAGTATGTTGTAAATTCGAACTTGTTATACACAAATGATTTGATTTGATATTCTAAGCACCTATTCACATACAAAATTTACATGTACTTGTCAAAACAGTTAAAATAAAAACGAATTTTAATGTAGTTCGTATTGGGTAATTCCAAATAGATGATTACTTCACAGACAGAAAATTGCACCATTAGAGCTGTCTCTTCCCTGTTTCATGCATTTGTATAATTCAAATATTTTAAATATTAATATGAAAATCAGAACATAGCTTCGTATCAAGTTAATTTTGGCTCGTGAATGTACTCGTACAATATTGATGCGATTCATTTCATTGAGTCGTTAAGTATGTAACCATTGTTACAGTCAGTTCGTGGTTAAAGCATATAATGGTTATGATCATGAAGAACTTTGACCCATCAAATGAATTAACTATTTAGTTGACCGTATCATTTGAACGAAATTAAAAAAAAAAACAGATTTTTTCGTATAGTTAATAACGTGGCTTTTATAGTTACGCCCGACAAGTTACGGGCACTTATAGAATCCTTCTTGAAGTTTATATGGAGCCCGACGTATTTACTGTGCATATCACAGTCGCGGCAGCACTAGGCGAGGAACCTGGACACCTCCAACAATGACGTCTGAGTAAAAGCCGTATAACAAACTTTAGTATTGACTCACAAAACATTTTGCCTATTAAATTACTAATTACAACTTTAAAGGTAATGTTTCCAAATTCAAAAAACAAATCGAATATTCGATAAACACTAGACCATAACTTAGCTGAAATTATGCTGGCATCGATAAATATAACGAAAAATTATAATAAGCGTAATTAATGGTGCACAAAAATATTACAGTTTAATGTAAATGGCAACCGCCATGCTAGTTTGTCGCTCCCCCGAGCGTCATCGTATCAAAAAAAAAGGTCGTCTTTACAGTTCGCCATTTTTGATACTCTTTTTATAGTCAAAACTGTCATTGTCATGTCATCTGTCTTGTCATTTGATACAAATATGTCACTTGAAGTAAGGAGAAATAGAATGTCTATGTACATACCGAGAAGTGATTTTTAATAAATCTGGTGTTTTTTTTTAATAATATCGGAAATTGAGTGATTACCATTTGTTTGTATACTTATTTTCTTCAATATATCCTTGTGCTCGCATTCTAGCCCCAGATACAAAGAAACGGAAACATATCCTTTGTCATTTCTGTTCAAATCTATAGTTGAATTGTTTTCGAATGATTTTCGTGACAGTTCTCATTTTCCATTACGCGCAAACTATTTACAACTAAAAATATATGTATAAAGTGGCGCGTTAAGAAAATAAAAACTATGTC
The DNA here is from genome assembly GCA_944452665.1 of Stenoptilia bipunctidactyla. Lineage (NCBI taxonomy): Eukaryota > Metazoa > Arthropoda > Insecta > Lepidoptera > Pterophoridae > Stenoptilia > Stenoptilia bipunctidactyla. The sequence goes on from OX101732.1 coordinate 1,957,527, forward strand.
AATAAAATTGTTAATTTTAAAATTATAAATTGAACTATTAATAAAGTGTATTGTCATTATTAAGTGTAAATAAATTAAGTAAATTTCATGAAAATAATCATCTTAAATGGACAGATTCAAAGAAACGGAACGTTCAGTTGATAGTGATTGACACTAATGAATTGACATTGAATCGATGAATATAAGGGGCCACATTGTAATCGGAAGTTTGTATACATTTTTTCACCAACTGATTCGATACGTCAAAACCATCGAATGGAAGATCGAACAATTTCATTAGGGCAACGTTACAAAGATTGTCAATTTTGAATTGTCACAAAAACCACTTGAAAAGAATTCAACTATAGTTTAAAATATCTATAAGTTTAATTTCAGCTTGAGTCTTATCGCTTTTTTGCCGTATAATTTTGCCTAGGCTTACTCACTCCAGTTCAAATAAAATCGAACGTTATTTCTCAAATGAATCTAATAATTTGTTTGCCAAATATCGGTGAATATAGCAGGTCAAGTACGGCACTGGCTAATTTGTAATTTGGATGTTGAGAGGGATAGGGACACTTATTTTTCAGGGTGACTTTCGTGATTTGGAGGAATCATTCAGCAATTCTACAGCTATAATAGAGGGCGGTATGGTTTACTAAAATATATTTTGGTGTATTGAAATCGTAAAATTTTGATACCCAGTTTCATACACCATGCCATACCTACACTCTGCTATATGCTTTTTAGAAAGGTTGGTCATTATGTGATGTGATTAGAGGTGATATTTTCAACCAACTTCCTAAATAAGAGGAGGTTCTCAATTCGTTTGTATGTTTTTTTTGTGTCTTTGTTACACGATATTTCCGACAATTATGAATAAATAAATTTTGAAAATTCTTTTTGTGATAGAAGACGCTTCGTAGTTGGTCCAATACAAATTTCATTGAAATCGGTTGAGTACTTCATTCAAATTTTTTAAAAAATATGTATGATTTCTAAAAATATTTACGTTGATGACATTATAACTCAGCCAAAGTTTTGACATGAAGTCGGTTTTTAATACTATGCATTCGTTGATTATTTATCTTTTATTTTAATTATGATCTAATTTATGGAAAACCCAACTAATTTGACACGATCACTGTGTAGATCTAAAATAAACTTCATAAGCTGTCATACATAGTCTACTCTGCGCTTCCCAGCTTACGCATACAACCCAAAATAGTTCATTATCCAAGTTGGGTCGGCTGGGTATCTACTGCATTACTTGAAAGTAAGTACTGTATAGTTGTACACTAAATCTCGACTAGAACAATAGATTTTTTAACAGGATCGTGTTGCGTATAATTAAATTTCACATTTTAACTTCAACTAGGTAATCAAACGCCAAAACAGTTAAAATGTAAAAGTGTTTATCAGTTTTACATCAATCGTATTTGGTCACCTTCACCGTCTACCAACATTTTAGAATTAATATAGTTCTTGACAAGTTTTAATTATTTATTAGTAGGTAAGTAGCCAAACGCTGTAAGTCATCAATTGCAGCCCGAGATATTTAGGCGCACGAGCGCAGCGAGGGCGCCTGTAGTTCAAGGGTGCAATTGATGCTTACACCCGATTCTGCTTTACATCTCGATTGTGAGGTAAGTAGAAATAAACTGGCATTACAAGAATAAAACATTTTATTTGTTGAAATTTAAAGTGATATGAGAACAATTTTCAAATTTTAAAATTAAATCTCAAAACAAACGATATTCAAAGTTAAAGTTTTCTATTCCCGCCTTTTATCATTAAAAAGAATCAAGTAAAGAACTTTTTAATGTTTTTTTCAAGATCGAAATTAAGCTTCGCCGTTTGATATTTGAAATTGATGACTATTACACTCACACGAAGACAAGGCTGAATAGCAAAGCGACCACTTTGGTCATTGGGTTGAATGCATGATGTCTATTGCCAGTATGATGGTTAGATGTACGCGAACTTTTTGAAAGAAAGAAGTGTTTTTTAATTACTTACCGCCCTAGGGCTTTTCGAGCTAGATTATTACCCTAGAGCGCTAATTAGTCACCTACAAGCCCCATTTGGAAGTAATAAGAACCTACTTACCGAACATGAGAGTTGTAAATTATAATAACAGGTTTTAAAATTTAATGATGAACTAAAGATCTAATTAGCCCAGTCAGAGGCTATTTTATAAAATATGTGCTGTTCCGCAAGTCATTAGGGCTGTCATCAATCAATTTTCATTCGTTTTAAAATAAATTTGTAATTTATTGCGCTTCATGACAGAGAGTTTTATCGGTAATTTATTGCGTTTTGTTTATTAAGGCATGGTATTTGTGGTTGCCAAAATTATAAGCATTGATTTTTTTTCTCTTTTGAAGGTTTTTTGTAACTCAAAAAAGAACAAATCCTTTTCTTGTCTGTCTAGTAGAAAAAAATAATAATCAAACTTTTAAGTCAAAAGAGCCTTTGCATATTTTGATGATTGCAAGGTTATTAAAACCTTTAGGCTACAACCAATTCGTGAATCTTGATTTTTTTCAGACGGTGAGAACTTATAGTAAACTAGCTGACCCGGCAAACGTTATTTTGCCATATAAATATAATAAAAAAAAAATGCTGGCCGATTCTCATAGATACCGGATAAGCACAAAAAATTTCATCAAAATTGGTCAAGCCGTTTCGGAGGAGTATGGCAACGAAAACTGTGACACGAGAATTTTATATATTAAATAAAAAGGGATAAAATTGTAGGTAGCTGTGATTTACAAAGCAAAAAAACTGTCACAAACTCAAGCTCAATAAAAAAGAGAAGAAGAAGCAGAAGAAGAAGAAAGATGGTTGATATAATTTTTATAAGTTGTCACAGTTTTACATACTGCAAGTTAGCATAGAGCCTTCCGGGCGCGGGGTCAAAACGTACTTGCCCCGTTTAATTGTTTTATAATTGAGAATAATAACTAAACGAAACACTAAACACAGCGCAAAACATACTAAAACAAACTTATTGAAATGTAACATATAACAATCTCGATATGAATATTTGGCATCGTGCCTGTATGATAATTGATTCATGCTTTTTATTTTATGTAAATACGGTTGACAAAAACAAAGAAAAGCAAGATGCAAATTTTCAAAAAGCTTCACAATATCGACAAAAAAGATTAAACGATATAAAAAATACATCAAAAGAATTTTACCCAAAAAGTAAAAAAAATACTCAAATTTTGTGTCCCATGAAAGGCTTGCAAATTTCATCATCAACATAAACAAACAAAAAAACGGGAGCAGTTATTTTAAAAGCATTCCCTTGCTCGGGAGAGCCATCGATTTGGCGCGAAACCATCTAACCACCATCTTGTTTATGTCAATGACGTCATCAGCCCCGGGGGGACTCGGGCACGATTGAAAAACAATAGACCTAAATAAAGCCCAAGCCACACTGAAGCGTTCATGTAAATGACGTATGAGAAATGACGACTTTATCCGCTGAGTAAAACAAGACACTCTACATGGGGACACGGCATTACAACGGCTGAATGGGGACAATGCCATTTCCCCGATATCACATTTTATTTTTCGATTATAAATCATAAGCAGTAAGGTTGAATTTTCATTATATCATTGAGCTTGTTATGATTACATGTATCACATTGAGGCGAGATTGGTCGAACGTGAAATGAATAAAGGGTCGTTTTTTTATTCAAATTTGGAAATTAATTTTGTATGGATGTAGCGCTTTTTTATCGTGTTTCAGATCCCTATTTAAATCCCAATATCCGGGAGCAAGTTTGTTTTTTGCTTAGTATTTTGTCTATTGACGAGGATCCATCGTTTCATAAGACTTGATGTTTTTATGAAGATAGTTTTAGGTACAAATTAGGTCAATAATAAATACCGGCTTAATACCTTAAGTATTTTTTTAATTGCAAAGTAAAAAGGTATTAACAGTGTTAAGATTATGTAAATAAGAGTTTTAGATACTGCAATAACAATACCGTTTTAAATATTTTTTAAATTCGATTTCGCTGGAATGCTTTTATTCGTGGTTTATATATTTATTAATACAAGCACTATGTGTTATGGAGACTACACAGCAGATCAAGAATTATCCTACTTTACGCTCAGGAAGAGTTCGTTTCCAAAACTGGGATTCGAACCCTGGATTAATGGACCACAGAGACCATCAAAATATATAAAAGCACTTAACATTCACAAATATTAAAATGTCTCAATTTTTTTAGGAGTATAATTTATGATTTAAGACGTGCCAAAAAACTTCATAATTTATTTTCTGTCTGTTCAAAGTTTACTTGCAAGTTATAAATTCAGTCCTTTAATTCTATTTACTTGTGTTGAACCTTAATTTCAAGAGGGCTAAGGAAGAAAATCCAATGGATTCAACTTGTATGTCCATTTGATTTTTCCTTTTCAATTTATTAAATTTACGTGTACAAAAATACTTAACAGATTTGTATTCGTCGAAATTAGTTATGAATTTCAATGAATTATTCCATAAGCAAATAAAATTTAAAAGAAAATACTTATTTTTCATCTATTAAAAGTTATTTTCAACAGATAAAAAATCCAGAGAACCGCTTTGTGGCAGCCACTTACTTCTATACCTACCGATTCATTTAAGTGTTTATTTATTTTCTCTCTACAACCCACCATTTGTACGGTTACCGAGAAAATTTATCACGTGTTATTTATAACCTACGCTTAGAAAAAATGCTTTTACTGTGCAGGTAAGTAACTTCCTTCCGTATACAAAGAACTAGATTTTCTCCTATGTTGCCAGTGATAAAAAAATCCCGGTTTTTTATTTATTGTTTCCTGTAGTCCTCGAGGCGGAGGGTGTTAACTTCGAATGTGCAATATTTTGAGTTTTAACCTTAAAGGATAATAGCTGTTAGCTGTTTTGACCCGCGATTTAGGGAAAATAAATGGTTTGATGTTTGAGGAGTTTCAGAATTTCACATAACATTACAAGTGAAACACAATTAGAGTTTACACATAAATTGTATGGTGATGTATTGAATGAGAATTAGATGAGGTTGTTTTTAAACTTGAATATACTAATCCAAAACATCCGTAAAGTGAAAGTGAATGAATGAATTATCTTTGATACTCGTTTACGGTAATTTTTTGCACAGAGTTGGGCACTAAGTGAAATAAGCCGTATTATATTTTTGGAATGTGTAATTATGCTGCAATTTTGAACATATTTTGTTTTTTTGATGTGGTTACTTACAATATTTATTTTAAAAACCATAATATGTTTTACATTTTACTGAAGGGATAAAAAGATATTTCAATATTTTAGTGGAAGAAACAGCTACTTCAAAGATATCCTATTTATGTATATATAGATGTATGTGAAAATGACTGGATGTTTTGTTTTTCACATTGAAAAAGATAGAAACTAAAATATGTAGAGATGTTGCGAAACAAAACAATCAAAAAAATTATTTCATTTTGATGATTCTTTTACGGTATACTAGTAAACGCGAGCGAATCTTTCATAATAATAAGCTATGCCTTTATTTACTAATTCTACATCAGATAAAACGGTCGTATATACAGGGTTATTGGCAATTAGACCAGAATTTTTGTTATTTGACGGAGCAGACGTCAGTTCAAATCATTTAAGCCCAAATCAAATTATCCCAAAGTGTACCGTTTTTAAAATATTTCGAGTTATTCCTATTTTTCTGAAAATCCAGTTTTACTCCTTCAAACATCGATTGCAACAAAACTAATGATCTGATTTCAATGTTCTTTTCAGGTTTAGATAGTTGTTTAGTAAAAATATAATAAACCATAATAAAATTGTTTCAATGTGATTCCAAACAGAATCTACAGGAAGTTTTACAAAATACAAATGAGTTTGATGAGTTAGAAAAAACGTTGACTTAATTACATTCCGACACATTTTATAAACAATACTATTTTAGACATGAGATTAAATTGAAGCAAAATACTCGTATCGGTAACAAACAACTGAAAGTAAATTTAACCGAAAACACAAAAACATGTTTTGTTGCGATTACATACAATAAAATAAAATTGTTACTTATATCAAAAACATACGTTTAAACAAATATTCAAAAGGGCTTTTTAACATATAAATCACACGTAAAGAGTCTTCAAGCACTGATTCCCTTAAAACAAAGTCATCGGCGTACCTGCACAATGATACACGTACTTCTGAAGCAAATTAATTGGATGTTTCATATGGATGTGCGCGTTTCGCCGATCAATCCATCGCTGATTCAATTATCCGCTCTCAAGCTATCGGAGACCGCGATTTTATCTCCAAGTAAAGTTGTCTTTAAGTTTGTTATCGTTAATTGATTGTGAAGCAGCTCGTGTCTCTATTATCTGTGTTTATTTATTTCAATTAAGTTTTTGATTGGTTACGTATGTGACGTTGTTGATGTTATTTAAATTTATTGAGTTTATTATTGTTCTGGTATTGTTTTAAAAACATATTAATTTACAATGAAGTAGATGATTTTTTTTTCCATTTAAGGGTTAAAAATATGCGACTTGAGCACAGACTTAAATGAGCGGAATTCATAAAAATGATATAATAGTTTAGAACTATAAGAAACTTATTGATTAGATTGATTCTTTTTATTTGTTTTTCATAAATATTTTTGCGATAAATATTCAATCTCAGAAAGATCTAAGGCAATTTTAATTAAGATTTTCGATTACGAGATTCTTATTAAAATTATCTTACAATATTGCAAAAACCTCATTAGCTAAATGGAAATTGACTTCTAATGTTCCAATAATTAAGATCAAAAACTACAGCTATATTAATTTAACAAAACTGGAGTCTCTTAACTTAATTGAGTTTTATAAATGTTAAAAGATATTGTACATTTCCTTATTTGTTTTAAAATATTATTAAGTTATCACAATGTTAACCTCTTAAACAAAGAGATTCCACAGAAAAATGCTACTAATCAGCCTTGACTGAAGTCACATTTTCTTTTAAGTTAAAAATGAAACCCGTTCCGCTACCAACTCAAACCACAGAAGCACTCACACGAGCCGCTCTTCGCACGCTCCGCTTGGCGACAACTTCATTAAAGGCGGGCTAACAAACACACAGACACCGAGCGTAGCGGCAAAACATACGCCGCACCGGCTTTGTACCCCAATCAATTTTTTTTCTCTCAAAATAATCATTTCTGTACTTGCAACTCTTCGCTCGGCCTGCGTTATATTTTGGATACTACAATGTGTTGGAAATTAAACCTTTGTTTTCTGTTTCTAGAATGATGAATTTTTTAATGGCGTTTTTAAAATTGAGTCTGTGTTAGCATTTTGCTGAAGTGTTCAAGCATATTTTTAATGTAACGCTGGTTGTGTTGGTAAGGGAAATTATGTTTTATTGCTTGCAGCTTTATATTGTTTGCTTTATAGAAGATAACTAGTGCAGGTAAGAAAAATGTTTACCATGGTTTAGATGCTCTTTGAAATAAAAAAAGACAAGTTGACGGTATATTTTCTTTGCTGAAGTAGAAAAATTGCTTGAAGATAGTAATAGATTTTAATACAAACTTTATTTTTAGCTATTTCAGCGTAGTTTAAATGCAAATTTATCTTATAAGGACAGTCATTTGGTTAACTTTTATACAATATTGGTTTAAGTATTTATGATATATTATTTAAAAATTGGCCCCAAACTAAGCAAGGCTTGTGATGCCATGTAATGAACTATAAAAGAGGTTAAATTTATCGTGTACCTATTGAGCTGACTTGTAAGGTCTTTACTGACCCTGGGGTCACGAAAAACTGACGTGTGTTGACGACAGGGTGTTTTTTATAAGCCATGATCGTTAGAGTTGTCGAAATTTATTTCTTTAAGTTTGGTTTTGAATCAAATATTTATAAACCAGGAGAGAGGCCCATGTTTCTGAATTGGCCTTATAAAAAGAGTTGTGATTTATTAAATTTTACAAAATTTTTAGTAAATTTGGTAAAACGTATAACCCTATTAAATATGAAAGTATTCACCATATATAATAGTATAAAAACTGTTCAAACTTACGTATTAAGCTCAAGGTCGAGTCGAAATTTATGATTGAAGGCTTTGATAAGAAGCGAAGTGCGGTGAAAGTGTTTCCCAGTCTGAAAAAAAGAGACAAAAATAGATATAGATACAATCAATCAATCAACTCATTGATTAGAAGTTTTGATATCATGTCATATGTATGAGTTTATACGAGGTGACGGGTGGGTCACTTTTAAATTTCGAGGACGTGATAGTTTGAGACATTATAGCATGATAGCTTGTGCCAGGTCACGTGCCGCGATTGACTCAGGCGTAAGTCAAGTAAATAGTAACAAAACTTTATTTATTTATAGGGAATTCTGTTAAACAATTAAGTACCTACTTTTATTACAAAGTTAAGACCAGAATCGAGTACAGAGTGCTCTCCTTCAGTATTTAAAATTTGTCACCAGTCACCCCGTATATCTGTATATTTAATATTAGTATTAATTAGTGTATGTAATATTTGTATTAATTATCCATGTAATAAATTTATTTCTTCTTTTTTAAAGCTTCTGATACATGTACAAAACTTAATAATTAAATAAAATAAGTTCGGAATTTGAATTCCAATTCGATTTGTCGATCGGTTCGTAGGATGTTTGTCTTCTACGCCACCTGATGGAAAGTGCGCATGAAGAATATGCTGGTACACCTCTTAGTACATTTGTTTTAGACTGTTCAGTAAAGGCTTAGTTAAATAAATGAACTTTTCAAAACTGCTTAAGATTATGCTTTACGCAACTTCGAATAACTTCTAGATAATTTAAGTGCCAACATAGCGATTTTACAAATAAAATGGTCCGCATCTACATCTATTTCATTTAAACTGTACTGAGTAATCTTTGTCTCCACAACAAAGACACTTCATTTCAACTTTTATCAAGTCACATAGCTGCTTAGTTTGTGTTACAACTATAAATGGTAAACTTAGCATTATATTATTAACGTCAACTTAATTGACAGGATTAGTGGAGACATAATCACTTTAAAACCTAGGTTGACGATAAGACGTCCAGGTGAAAATATTATGAGCTTAAAGTTATCAATAGGCCCTAAAATCGTGAAATTTTAACCGACAAATGGATTTTTTTATCATCCTGTAGTAACGCTGAAATCTCTTCGGAAAATTGTGAGTATATAAATATAGAGCTGTATTTTAGCCTTTTATAGAACCGCAAAGTGGTATAAAAGGGCAACAGCTTAAACAATCCATAACAAAACAATAAAATAAAAACATACAAAAGGTTACCCTGATCACCTAAATTTTAAACTCCGACCGAATTACCATAGACAAATTCATTCAAAAAAACAAACAAGACAATGTCCAGCTAAATTTTGAACTGTATGTCTTGTAATATTCGGTTGAAACTCCAGTGTTTCGATCCAAAATAATAATTGCTCAGGTAACAGCGAAAATACTGGCACACTGGTTAGAGACAAGTTATGAGCTCCCTTGTAGGTATTTTTGGTAATAATAAATGTATTGTGTTTGCTATTTGATATTGGGTCTCTTGTCATGATATCAAAGGCTATAAATAGAATAAAATTATACCAATGTGACTAAGAAAATAAATACTGTATGCGTATCATGTTGGTTTTAATATAAATAATATTTTATAATATAAAAGGCGATGAAAGATGGTGAGAAAATTCGAGAACAGTTTTTTCACAAAACCGACATAGCCATCCTGCCCACAATAACTCTATACTATGTTTTTAAGAGATGTTTTTCAGTGTACGCATTTAAAACATAATGTTAGAGAAATTAGTTGGGCGTTTAAATAAAGTCGTGTTAACAAAGTTATATGTAAAATATTATAAATCTACTAAGTGAAGTTACTCTTACTTAAGATAACCAACGGACTAGTCTAATTAAATAAATAAATAAAATCCCCAGACAATCACACCAACTACATGGCCTCAAAGTAAGCATAGCTTGTGTTATAAGATACCATGTAGCAAACTAGGGGGAACCTAGAATATAAATACATATATAGATAAGCACTCAGACCCGAAACATTTTTTTTTTCTAGTTCCGGGCGGGAATCGAAGTCGCATCCACTGGCGTCTGAGGCTAATAGGTTTACCCCATCGCCAAAGTTGTCGTCAATTTCGTAAAAAGTAATTTGATTAAAGTCAACGAATCATTACGGTTGTTTTTTCTTTTTTTTACCTATTACATTTTAATAAAAGATTTCGAAACGCTTTTCTTGAAGTGGGGCGATAAAAACGCTAGCGGCTATACGACATTCAAAATTAAACATTTATTACAAGCGCGGTTCTACCCGCGTCAATTTTGATCCCCTAAGCATTGTCGGATTAAATATTGTTCCCCAAAAGTGGAGCTATCAAATTAATTATTTTTTTACATCCGGCCGATAATTTTGGAGATTAGCCAAGCAACTTTCCAGATTACATTTGTATAGATGAGGATAAACCTTTTCCCAATTAGAAGTCTATGTGTTATTAAAGCTATGTAGAAGCTATATAGAAGGCTATGAATTGAGTTTTATTTTCCTAAAGCAATACACGATCTATTTATATTAATAACTTTAAAACGTTTTGATGTTTTAATTTTCAAAGATATACCTGTGTAAATCTATTTTTAATCTCAAACTACTAGACCGAATTATTGGCTATATAAAAACGCCCTTTGAAAAAAACATCAATATTAACTAAAACAAAACACATTTCCCAATCTGCAGAACGGTGGAAAATTTCAAAAATACTTCATAATGAAGTAATTCTATACTCGTCGGCCTATTTTTTTCTTTGTTGTAAAACAATAGCCGTCTTTGATGGCATCAAAGGAATTTACAACAATGGAGACCGAGAGATGGTAAGAAAACCGATGTAAAGATAAAAAGGCTTAGCGTTTCCTCCCTGTATAAGCATAGGGTTTTTATCATAAAATAGAATAACATCCAATTATATTATCTGCTTCTTGAGTTGATAATAATTTTTATTAAAGCCACTTGAGTAGAGAAATGAAATATTAGACCCTCCTTAATTTATGCTAAACTTTGCTCTCCCTGGCAGTTTAATTTCGTTTTTGTTTTTAAATAATTGGAATATTGAGTTCCTTTTTGTGTCAGGTTTTTTTTTATATTACTACAATTATTATAGGAAAGCCTCAAATGCAGGAGCTTGTTATATGCTTTTTTGAGTTTTCATATGTCTTTTATTTTGTTTCCTTGAATTATACCCTCTATACATATAGCCTTGTTCTCTTGACGAATAATTACAGCATAGAATTCTCTTTTAACGTAAAAAATAACAAGTTTTTGAGGTTAACGTAAAAATGCGAAAGCATGAATCTACAATTTTAAATCTTAATTCTTAACGTAAGAGTCGCAAATAGAAAACCAATAAAAATATATCTACAACCGTGCTAGAGTTAGATACAAAATGGCTATACTATAAATTTGTGTAAATCTATTCTACAGGATATATATTCGTGGCTGAAAAGATCCGGATAACGGTAATTAAATCTTATTACCGGGATACCCGGGACATAACTTTCCACGCCCTCTAACGGGTCAATAAACTCAAATAACTAGGAAAAGGGGTGTGGCCAGTTCATTAAATAGATTATTGCGAGGCTATCAGCGAAATTCAATAATATGTCGCCTTTAGCTATAGGTACCATTTTCACGGTTTGGCTTTAACATTAAAAAGTTGAATAAAAAACGGAAGGGCTAAAAGTGCAGCGTTGTATTTCAATTCTGTTTCGATCTGATTTTTGTTCCGTAGCCTGATAATGATACAAAACATATGTGGTTTCAATTAAAGCCTCTCGCTTGAATCAACGTTGTTTAATTTATAAAGAAAATAAGTGTTAATGTAACAAATATTTAATTTATTACATTTATAACTTTAAAGTATTATCTGGCAAATATCTTCTCCAACCAGGATTCAAACATAATCTATACCACCAAAAGACCATCAGTATTTTAATATTTTTCAAATAATTGCTGGACAATAATCGTTATTAATTCAACCGTAATAACTAATAAGTAATTGTGGCGTAGTAGTACCTGTGTAAATCATTTGGTATCAGGTAAGCAATATTCGGCCCGGTCGGTACAAAGATGGGTGACCGTTGATCACTAAACTCTCAAGATGATTTTCGTGCCTCGTCTTATAATTCGAAATTGAAAAAAATAACAAAATTTATTACTCAATTGGATAAGTAAGGCCTACAAATATATCTGATTATCGGTTTTTATTGTTTTGTTTCCGATACAAACACGAAAATGCAAACTTCAGAATACTATAGATAGAGTCATCTTAAAAAGCACGTAAATATAGCCTTAGTTTCAGTAGCTTAAGGCTGCCTGTCCATTGATGCGGTGCGAGGCAGCGGAGCGGAGCGAGCGAGTATGGCGGAGCGGAGTTGAGGACAGTGTCTGTCCATTGACGCGGAGCGTGGCAGCGGAGCGGAGCGAGCGAGTATTGCGGAGCGAAGTTGCGGACTGTGCGGAGCGAGGCCGAGTTCACGGGACGATTCATTTGAGCGAAGGGCAATGGGCGGTCAAGTCAGTTATACGCGATATATTACGGAAAAACGACATGTTGTCGACACAAAAGTTGAAATGTTACTTCCTCGCATTGCTTGAGGAAGAAGAGCTGGACTCGGACCCCCGAGGCCAGTCCGTTGTCCGTTTCCCCGCCCCGCCTCACTCCACCGCCCCGCTCTGCCGCCCCGCTCTGCCACCCCGCACCGCTACCACGCACAGTTTCCAAAAATGTATGAATTTTAAAGCCGGCTCGCAAATCCCTGTCCACTGGAGCGGAGCAGAGATTTTATGCAATCCTATTGGTTAATATTTCTCCGTTTCTCCGCTCCGCAGCCTCGCTCCGCTTCAATGGACAGGCAGGCTAAGAGCGGTTACGCACTACAACCGATTCAAATCCGAAAAAAGACGGCCCGTGCATGGCGTAGCAGTAGAACTTTTTGTATGGCATTTTTGTATAGAACAGCTTACGCAATACATCTGGCATTCGTCATCCCTCATTTCGTAGAAAACTTCTACATTTTTATTTTCTCTGATTGGGATCAGATAAAAATCGGATGGATTGCGTAACCGCTCTAAGCCTTTTAAATTAACCTTGCGTTTAATGTCAAGTCCGATTTTAAATTGAACGCAGTCTCGCAAAAAGGTATCGCACGTGTAAGAGAGGTTCCTTTGAATCTAATTAAACGATCAATAAGTTTATTTATAACTTCAACGACACTGTTTGAGTTTTCATCAATGAAATTTCGCTCTTCAGGTCTTCAATAAGTAAAAGCTTTTTCCTCTTTCTTATTTTGCTACTTTTGGGAAGTCCATAAAACATTTTAGAAAGTTTTTAGACTTTAGACACGCTAAGCAGGATAGATATTTGACAAATTTTGTACAGCAGCCACAATAACTCGCGTACTGCATGCATACTGCATTTTCGTGCGAAAGAAGGAAATTCCTTTGACCGTTTTTTTTGCATCTTTTCACAATCGCGTAAGTATAAAAGAAGCAAGAAATTATTTATTTAATCATTATTTTACTAAACAGCACTCAATTTTATACAAATAGGCTAATAAGTTATAATAATAATAAATGATCCTCATAATTATTGGGTAAGAAAAGAAAAAATATTTTAAGTATATTTAAGCAAATAGAAATATAATTTGATTTGAGGTCAAACCCTTTTCTTTGTATAACATAGAAATGATTGGCTCCGTACTCCAGAAATAATGGGCATTGGACTGATGACGACGGGTATCTTAATCAATTATATGAAATTTGCTATCTAGATATACCCTTAATGAGTTCCACCATAACCACTATTTCCTAAGCTTATTCCATCCACACGACTACGTAAAAAAGGTTAAACCTGAATGTAATTTAGTGTCCACTGAAGACAAAACCTTTACCAGAAAAATAGTGTTCAATGCTATTGGTATTCGTTAAAAAGAACTGAAAAACCCATGTTGTCTCACTCAAACGAACAGAACCTGTTCCTTTCTTAAAACTAGAGCGAACTAAAACATAAAACACCAACTACCCTAAATCGTCTGTTTGCTGACCGTCAGAAGCAAGTGATACAAATCGGGTACAAATACGTATATCGCCCATTATTTACGAACACGCCTTCAACCGCCTCTTTTACGGCATCCTCTGTAAACTGGACCTAACTTCACATACAAAAACACTTCAAGTGAACTAAAGCTGGTACAATCACCCTAAAAGAAATAAAAGTCGACTTTAATAGTAAAGTGTTAAGACTGCATTTTCTGTTGGAACTAAGTGGATCAACAAAAAAGCGCTGACTAAAAGGAAAAATTAAACGATTGAGTCGCCAAATGGATATTTATTTGAAGGAGATTTTCGATTTGTATCAGAGTTGCTTCTTTGCAAGTAAGCGATGGATTCAAATTAAGCTGTGAACGCTACCGAGGTGGCGGCGGTTTTTCAGCGAACTGACCTAAGGGTTTATTGGCGCCTAATACGGTCATACAAGTTTATTTTTTTTTGTTTTTGAATTACATTGAATACTAAGTAATGAAAAGTTTCAGGACAAGGTAAAGATGCGTTCAATCAATCATCAATATATATAAAACTGTTCCGTTACTGACTGAGTGACTGAGGTACTGAGTGACTGACAGACAACGTACAGCCGTAACTACTGGCGTCTCTACTGGGCGTAGAGAGCTGAAATTTGAAACATACATTCTTTAGGGGATGTAGGTGTGCACTAAGGAAGTAATTCCCGAAATTCCCACGGGAACGGGAAATATAGGACTTTTTAGTTTGTATGAAAAGTCTTATTCCTTGCGTGCACCGACGTGAAACTTGGTGTAAAAGTTTTTCAATGTGTGTCTGCTTGTGTTATGAAAGGAATTCCTGAAATTCTCACGGGAACGGGAAATTTATGATGTTTTAGTTTGTATGAAAAAATCCCATCCCTTGAGTGCACGGATGTGATACTTGATATAAAAGTTCCTCAATAAGTGTCTGTTTGTATTATGGAAGGAATTCCCGAAATTCCCACGGGAAGGGGTTGGACTTTTTAGTTTGTATGAAAAATCTTATTCTTTGAGAGTACGGATGTAATACTTGGCATGAAGGTTCTTCAAAGAGTGACTGGTTGTGCTACGAAAAAAAATCCCGAAATTCCCACGGGCACGGGATATAATATGATTTTTAGTTTCTATGAAAAAAACTTATTCCTTGAGTGCATGGGTGTGATACTTGGTATAAAGGTTCTTTCAGTGGGTGTCTGGTTGTATAGTTTCTGAAATTTCCACGAGAAAGTTAGTTAAGCGCATATGAAGTTGCAGGATAAAGCTAGTTGTTTATAAAATCAGTTTATTTAATGTACATGCCAGAAATAAAAATAGGTAAACATTGCTTAATGATAGTGCTTATATCTGCTGAAATTTGTTCCAAGGGTCCTGCGTGTGATTTATGCTCCTGCTGCTCTTTCTATTATCCCAAATTTATACGGTAGCTATTCTTTATTATATACAATTATATTCCAATTCTAGTTTATTTATTAGACATTTAGATATTAAGATAATAAAACGTCAAAAAAGATTAATATTTTGCATAAATTGAGTAGCTATAGAACTGAAAAAAGTTCTATTATATTTATGTATTTACTTGATTATATTTAATCAAGTAAATACATAAAAATAAAAAACCAATTATGTAAAAATTTGCGTAAAGCTTTTTCAAGAAGAAGAATTATTTTATTTTTTTTATTTACAATGGCTTTAGTCGGGATGGATTGGGCTGATTGAATACAAAAAAATAATAATTACAGATTCATTTATTTTAAAATTGGTTTTTGCAATACTTTTTGGTTTTATAATTTATCGAATTTCATGGTGTCCGAATCACGAACCATTATCATGATTTTATGATTTTAAAAATATGTGCCCAGTAATTACGATAATTTAAGGATTTTAACTCTAGTTTGGGTAATTAACAGAGAAATTATTAGACTTCGTTATTTAACAGAGAAAATATAAAGGTTTTCTTACTTTTTTATAAAGGAAGGATTGGACGTTTGTCATCCATAACACCTGAAGTGAACATGAAGATGCGACATATGAAAAAATTCATTGACATATGCAAGACGAGCGGATCTCAAATTTTGATATATTGTATGTAAATTCATATCTTTAATAAACCTTGCTTGCACAAAAACATGATTGAATTATATATTGTTATTTATAATTAATTATTGTTGTTTATTTTTTCGAAAACACATCCAAAACATAGTTTTTCTTAAATTACCACGTAGTTATGAAATCCATATGCCTAGAAATAACTTAAATACAATCTTCACATTATTGTTCTAACTTTAGTTTAGATAAAATTTACATTTATTCTTTATCGATTTTCTAAACGATTTCTATGCAATACGCGACCTTATATCGGCGTGTTAAGGTGCTAACATTTCAAGAAAAAAATATTTCGATATGCCACCTTAAGTTGGTATACGTCCATCCGCGAGAAACATATTCACTCGACTCTTGGAAGTACCAAGACTGTACTGGTCAGGGAAAATAGACATTTTAACTATCTAAACTCAAAATAGAACTCCCTGCACTGCACCGGTTTTACGTGAAAATAGGAAAATAAACCGACTTCCGCATTTATAATATTAGTTAGGAAGTGCAGATACTAAATCCTGGAAACTTAAGAAAATATCGTTAAAAGTTATTTTCACAATTGCGATTCTGTGAAGGTTGCAGGAAGTTACTAATGTGGATGGGCCGCCATTTTGTTTGTTCACCTTTAATTTCCGTTGTCCTATTTTGGTTTAACATGACCGAAGTTTTGGAAGCCCATCTGATATATGTTTGACCCCAAATAAAACTTTATATTTGCTTTAATATTTTTTTAAATATATTCAATACATGAGTTTCTTTTTTTTAAAATATATTTTACTCTTGTATATAGGGTGTCTCAGTAAGAGTGCACTTTTTCATTTTAAAATAAAAACAAGTATTTTATGATTGAGTAGTGATATTCTTATTGTATTGTAAAGAAGACATCTTCCAATTAAGTATGGAATAAAATATCCGGCAAATGACCCCCATGGCTCCGATGACAAACCATTACCCTTTTCAGGAAATTTTCCATGACTTCCATGTAGTAACATGAAAACAAAAGGTTGATATTTTCCTGCTTCAGTAGACATACACTTACGCAAGTGAAACCGAACTCTGCTAATAGTAAGTTATAAGAGTTATATTCAATTTCAGGAAAAAAAATCTATCATTCTAAGCCAAAACATTGAATAAACTTGATAAACTTCTTCATTGAAAATTTGGGCTAGATAATGTGTTATAAATATTTATTTATACCACAAACTGCTCAAAAACCTGATGAGAGACTCATAGCACTGTAAAATAAATTAATTTGATATAATTGATTGAATCAGGCGTTACTTTGCGGAAATCCATGACAACTACTTTAACAAAGTTAAAGTAACCCACGCCACTAGCTATCACCGACACGTGTTTCGCTTCAACCAGAAGCATCTTCAGGGTACAACGAGTTGGAGTTCATTGGTGGTCGTTGTACCCTGAAAATGCTTCTGGTTGAAGCGAAACACGTGTCGGTGATAGCTAGTGGCGTGGGTTACAGTATTCCAAGTGCGTGTTCGTTGCTTTTCTAGCCTTTTGTTTGAGGGAGGGAGGGCGGTGAACCAACGCAAGGAATTCCTGCATCACTAGTGCAAGTACAAGTCGCGGAATAAGCAAGGTAACTTTGTTAAAGTAGTTAAATTAATTTGTATTTTTACCCAACTCTCCAATCGTTATGTCTGCTGGAAGAGATTTCTGTTGAAATAAGCTGTACCTTTGTACTTTTCTATTCTTTTACTTTATGTAAAGTATTTTTTTACAAGGAAATTAATTTATCCGCTAACATATCAACCAAGGCATGGTCACTCTAAATTACTATTAAAATAAAGATGACAACGCGTTACTACACACATTTTATAGTACTACGTCGTAGTATTATCAAGGAAATGCCGCGTCGTAGCAGCTATGCTCATCAATAGCGACAATTTTTTCTAAGTTTGTAGTTCCATATTTCTACTTTTTTTTACTGAGCGACGCTAAAATAAATATGCAGGTACGTTTATATCGTATCAAAGAAACTAACATTTAAATTTGACTGGTGACGAAAAATCAACCCTGTATATATATATTTTATCTGTAGGTAGGAACATCAAACTGTACTTAATTTTTGCAAACGATAAATAAAAACAACATGCAACTCATAATATTAGTATTATTATGAAGTTTTACGGACAACCTACTTCACTTTACTAATTACAATTGCCAGCCATTTATACAGGGTGTTTAATTAGGCGAAAAGGCCGCCTATTCATCAATGCTGGGTACGCTACACTGCATACTTATGAATACAAAGCAGGAATTCGTTGATAGGGGTTCCCTTGTTAGGCAAGTGTAATGTTGTTGACCTTATTTTAGAGGATTTTTATCCAAGGAGATACGGTCTGGAATAGCTTTGCCTGGAGGCGTCTAATATTTGTGCTTAGTAATAAGTTTTGTAGGCGTAAGAGAGTATTTAGAATAATTTGTAGTCGTAAGCAATGAGTGTTCTTAAAGAACTTGTTTATTTTATAACAAATGCAGAGAATTAAAAAGTCACCCAATCTAAATTTTCAAGTTAAGGAACGAGAAATTAAGCTGTTGATTTTTATTCCTCATAATCCTTTTAAAAATACATCTTATGGAAATCGAAACACAGACGCAGACAGAACTTCCATCCCTATATAGTGGATTTATCAAGAAGTCGAACAAAACGCTTCGATAGTTCCTTTTTGGTACGGATTGCAAAGGTGTGGAACAATCTGCCAGCGTCTGTTTTTCCTGACCACTACAGTCCTGGAACTTTTAAGTGTCGAGTGAATAGGTTTCTCGTGGATGGAAGTGTAACACCATAGTCTTCATGCACACTTTCCATCAGGTGGCATGGAATACACACGTCCTATCCTTACAATATAAAAAAAAGAAATTTAACATACCTATTACCAAAAATTATGACAAAAATTATTAAAATTATGTTAAAGTCAAAGCTTTAATAGGTACTAGTCCAACCCTGTTATCACAACTGTCTAAAAATATTGATATCGTCTTAATTACACTTATTTAATTTAAATTTTACTTAATACAATTCTTAATTTTATTTCTGACTTCTCGATTTAAATTATGTTTTTATTGATTTTATAGTTTTGATTGCATTAATTTTAAATTTGAAAGTGACTACTAGAGGCACTATAATTTGTATTAATTGTTATTTTAAGTTTTAATTTCATTCATAATTTTATAAAATACTTTAATTAAGAATTAAATTGTTCGGGCAGCTAACTGTTTTACTAACATAGATAATAAGTAATTGTTACTAACAATAATGGATCTCTGTTATCTAAATAAACCATTTTATTATTATTATTATTAAGTACTGTTTTCTGTTTTTTATGCATTCACAGTGCACAATATCCAATAAAACATTGAATCAGACAAAACATGTTATTCCTATCACAATGCATTTAACCACAGCAAGGAAACCATCGTAAATTCAAGGAAGGACTTATATTTATTGAATTATGGTTTTCTTCAAACATACAGCAATATTCGGCATTGCTTCCAAATTGCATTTTCAGATCCTCGTAAATCATAAGTAGGAAACAATAACTGCCATGGAGCTGTGATTCTGTATGTGATGGATTATTTGCTAAGTAGAGCAGCTTTTTGTGCTCCGTGCCGTTTGCTTTGAATTCGTTGACCGCCATGTTGGCTAGGCTTAAGCGTAGAAATGATAGATTTTTGTGCCGATTGAAATGATAAGTAAAGATGTTTGTGGCGTACTCAGACGTGACCCACAGAGATTGAATATATTAATATCTATTAAACGTGCTTGATAAAATTAAGATAAAAGTATGATTAAATATTTGTGACGTGAATGGGTACACGTATAATTTACTATATAAACTATTTTTATTAATAAATTGTCACTCAAGATGTAATCGTGTCTTGCTTTAAAACCCTTTTCCTGGTCGTAATAATGTTAATATTGTCTTAAGTTTTCGCGATTCATACTATTAAATAAAAAAACCTTTTTAACCGGATTTATCGCGTATTTTTACATTTTAATTTTAACTCGACGTTTCGGTGTCTTTGCAGACCCCGTGGTCATAAACGCGATAAATCCCGTTAAAAAGTGGTTTATTTAATAGTAAAGATGTTTGTGGTACTGAATCATTAGCCGATTAAAATTCGTTTTAGTGCTAAGATCGAAAGACTCATATCACTGATGCTAGCTCCATGATCTGTATGATATTACAATTTCTAAAGTCATTACAAATTTACACAATTGATACAATACAAAATTGACAGAGATATTAACCAGAATAGATTATATAATAACTTAATAATCTAGTAACAGCGAATAATAACTTTGGTAAGATTATCTAGTATTATTCTTTCTGATAAGAGTTCCCAAAATACTTTAAATATAGCTAAATATTGTATATAATGTCTTTTTAGTTCAAATAGTTTGTACATAACTGAAATCTTTACAAAATAGCTTATAAGTTGTGATGAGCTTATATGTTGCAGAGCTTCAAGTTTTTTCTTATTACGTACACACGGTAGCGGAGATCTTCTCAAAGTCCGTGATCATTCGAATCGTAGATACCGATCATTCGACTCGATACCACGGCGCATTGTTTTACGAAAATCGATTCTTTCAAGCCACCGTTTAATCGGACGCTTTCAGAATTGAAAAGTGGAATTCTCAAATGTTTCCTGCATTAGTAGAAATGTGTTTTGAATTGCTGTAGAATTGAAAAACAACGCTTTTTAAATTTTAAATGGAGCAATGAATTTGTGGAAAATGAATTGTTGTATTATTGTAGTAATTGGCCAAACAATATCATTAAATTCATTCGGTTAATTAGCAGCGTATATCAAGTTAAGCTTCAATTGAATTCGATATGCTTGTCTGCATAATATATTTGGTCATGTATATGTAAGTAGGTAAGGAAAATATTAAATTTAAATTTATTTATTTTAAATTTGAATTTTTATGACCAAAAGAGAAATCATTCAGCATTTAACACAGATCAAACATTTCATAGACTGGGTAACTAGTGTCACTTTTGGAATTCAAGGACGTGATAGTTTGAGTTCATTCATGAAGAGAAAAAATAAAATAAAAAATAAATATTCATTATTTATTGAGTAAACTTAACCGAAAGTTAAAGAATTGATTACGAATCGCATGGTTACACTAGCGTTGGCAGCGATCCGCATGCCAGGTCACATGCCGTGGACTTAGGCGTAATTAAATTAAATAGTAACAAAACTTTATTTATTTATAGGCAATTCTAGTGAAAAATTAAGTACCTACTTTTATTTCATAATTATGTAAAGAATGGAGTACTGAGAAGGAGAGCCTTCAGTATCTAAAATTTGTCACCAGTCACCCTGTATTCTCTGTTAAGTTTCGTATAAGTTAAGTATCTATTAAAAAATAACGTTAATTCAGCAAAGTAAATAAAGTACATGTAATTTAATACAAACAAGTGGAACAATGCATTCACTATTAATGACTCTGGCAGGGCACGTGCAATTAAGCAAAAATGGTAAAGTTTTAAGCAATAAGAAATTTTAAAATTAACTACTTAAAGTGCAATTTGATCAAATAAATGGTGCAAATAAATCATTATAACTTTATTATACATAATTATATAATATGCTATATTTTTTTTTATTTCGGCTCCATTTTTCAATCGTCGGATAAAAGTTATCTGTTGAATAAAGTTTTAAACTCGGCGGAATACGGCCATTGAAACATCGGGTCTGAATAGTATAGTTATATTTTACTAGTGTGCCTAATTATAAAACGGAAAAAAATTATATACAAATTATAGAATTCGAAACTATTTAGCTACAAATTAAAATAAAAAAGATTTAAACCCAACTAATCGTTAACCACTATAAATTAAATAAATCAAGTCCAAAAAATAAATTGAAAACCTACTTAAACATCATTTAAATATTAAAACAGTCATAGTTAAACGGTTTTAAATAACCGTGACCAGAAAACCACAATTTAATGAACATTCAATTTTAAAATCATTATACAAAGCGGTTATATGGCTGGTTCAGGATATGATAATAAAATCTGCTTCTACCCTCATTTATGCGCGCCAACGCATTTTTATTGAAAATGCTTTTAAAATGGCCTTGAGTGATATTTGTAGCGCAATATTTCTGAATTCAGGGATTTGAATACATTACCTACACAGCTTAAGGTGCGAAGTGCCAACAATTTTCTTTTAGAATAATTTCCGGTCTTATAGTAACATTCGAGTTACCACGGTCGTGAATATGTGATTTTCTCAGAGATGAAAATCATTCGATAACTTTGTATAAAATGTTTATGTTAGGTATTATTATGTTTTTATATACGATGTTAACCTTTTCTAAGATGTTGAGCTAGCAAAGGAAAAAATACTCTTTGAATATTCATCTTTATTATTTTTGTGTAACCATGTAGACGAAAAAAAACGTGAAATCTAAGAATTCACATAAGACAAAGAATGCACTTTTTATTCAAAAATTAAAAGAAAATGAGGAATCTAAGGATTTAGATAACCTAATATAGGAAATTTAAAGTGCATGCACACTTTGGTGACCTGTTCCAAAATAGATCAAAAGGAGCGTTTCGTTTGTCATTAAGGCTGCAAACTGGACGGCAGCTGCGCCGGTGGCGATTTCCGCGACACGATAGAAAGCATGAAACCGCGACAAATCGCTCGAGCGCCCGCTGGTACAGAGAACGGCCCAGATTCAATGCGTCGCTGGCCGTACCGCTGTCGCTGCCGTACAATTTGCAGCCAATGGCTCAACAAGTTTGAAATACGCATTTAAACAACCTCTTAAGTGTATTATGCTCCATAAAAATGAACTAAACGGTTTAGATGAATAGAGAACCGCTTATATGAGTATTTGTAAATTTAGATTTAAAGGCATAAACGGTGATGTTACCATATTACAAGTGTACTTTGTAACAGTTAATTCATTTTTTAGTATATTTTTATAGTGCGTTTTTTTAATATATGTAGAATTGAAAAGTGCATTCATCAAAAATGTCACGAGTGTCTGTCCATGCTGAACGCTACTTACTCTGCTATATCAAAATATGTAAAACACTGCATCTCCACTAAGGTGCAAAGACTCCTTAGTATTTTATATATTAGCATATAATTAAATATCATATTAAAATACAAAAAAATTAATACACAAACCGAAACTTCCTTGCAGTACAACAGTTTTGCAATCGCAAACCGTATCGGAACCTAGAATTCCGAAAACCGGTGAGTTTTCTAAATTACCAGAAACTAAATTCCTGGTTTCCTATCACACTGCAGGTAAAAATAAAGTTTCCTTGCGTTCTCCCAAAAGGATAGTTCGTTGTAGCGTTTGTGAGTTCAGTTTGGAAGCAGTCTTTCAAGTAACTTGCTTGTATTCTTTTAGAATTTCTCTAGTTCAAGTCGAGTAAGTTTTAAAAGTAGAATTTATAGGAAACCAACGTTTGAAAGTTAACGAATGACTGGTTATGAAGACAAATTGGGTTTTTGAAATGTTTTGCATTGAAACGGAATGTAAATGTAATTATAAATGAATATTTTAAACGTTGTATATCACATCATCTAGTCTACATTAAGTTACATACACAAAAATTTATCCCAAAATAAAATAAAAAATTAAAACTTAAAAAAAACATATATACATACATACTCGTAACTTCATGCCTGTATCCCTTATGGGTTTGGCAGAAAACCAGAGGTTATAAAAAAATTGTAGTCATTATAATGGTGGGGAGAGACTATTGCAGAGGCAAGGGGCCTATCACCAACAGAAAATATCTCCAATAAAACGAATATATCGTAATTTATAATATACAAAAAAATATCAAAAATCATTTCAAAATCCAAGTAATTTCTGTCATTACATTGGATGAAGATATTATTAGGCCGCCATCTTCGTTTTCTAAATTCAAATCCTACAGCCGAGTTTCCCGCTTACGGTTCAGCGGGCATCTTGGAGCCCCATTTCCCTATATTTTTCCAATATAAGGACGATGCTATCCGAGCGTATACATTGAATCGCGGATGCTCGAATGAGTCCTCATATATACACGTGTGTCTAGTGTGTCCCTACCTTTAACACGGCTCACTGATTACGTGAATTTTAAGACAGGTGGGAAAGCAAAGTTTTATGGTAAAAGTATTAGGTTTTTTATTGGTAGTTAAACTTTGACGTTATATTTATTTGATGGTAAGTAACGATGTGTTTGAAAACCCATTTTAAAAAAGGAACTGCCATAGAACATACAAATACCTGTAAATGACATCAATGCAATACCTATGGTTTTGAATAAATAAATGAATTTGAATTTGAATTTGAAATCTTATCGCAGCTCCAAAGAGTTCGTAGCCTAAGCGGAGTTACTCGGATAAGCTATCTTAAAACTTCAAAAACGGTGAATATCACTGTATACAACGTGTAACAAAATGGAGAGATAAAACTAAAGGGGTAGTTTCTATACCATACGTAGAATATACAGTAAAAGAATTAGCATGATTAGTGCTGGTATAGACTTTCATACAAATTTCAACAACAAAATATTTTGACAACCCTAGTCAACCTAATAAGCTAAAACAAGACTTGTGCCGCAGCCAGTGTCCTTATGAACTTTCCCGCACCGGCTGAACTTTGTAGTATCTGTCTTAGTTACCCATCACTTTATTTTTACGCCATCTGTTATCGAATAGATTTCATCAAAAGCTAACAGCTGTTTTTAGGGTTGACACTTAGATATTTTGATCTAAGCTTTAAACTTGTTGTTCAGCCGAACCGTAAGGATAACAATTTTATGTTACTGTTACTTATAAACTACATCATCAAACATACAATCCCCTTAAGTATTATCTCTTCATTATGTTACACGTTGTATAAGTCAGATGTTATGGAAATAAAATAAGGTAATATTCGTTCAATGTATATTATAACCAGAGATGAGAAGGTGTTCCTGGTTACTTAGAGAGGTTAAATTATGAAACTAAAACGGAGTTGGGAGTTGTAGAGGAGTTGTTAGTCTAAGGCCCGCATTATTAAAGCACACTTAGAGTTGATCATTACTTAAACATAGATTCTCTATCAATTCATGATCTTCATCACAACTAATGATAATAATGAGCCCACTGCAGGGCTATGAGTCTCTTCTCTGGGTGACGTGGAGGTTTAGGCCGCAATCCTCCAAGCTGGCCCAATGCTGGTTGGTGAATATCAGAATTTTCAGGGTGCCGAAATGGTTTCTGTCTCAAAAATCCTAACGACTACTGTATACAAGTGTACAGTACCCGGGACCGACTGCTTAACGTGCCCTCCGAAGCACGGAAGTCGTAGTAAAATAAATTATCGGCGGTCACCCATCTTAACACCGGCCGCACCGAACGCGCTTAACCTGTGATATCGTTTGATATGCACTGTAACCACGGTGCCACAACGACTCTATAGTCTATCAAATATCTATAGAGAAATGCAAAAAATCTGTAAGTAGTTAAAGAGACTTAGCGTATTATAATTTTACTTGCCATCGCGCGCGGTTTTACCCGCGTAACTTTTGATCCCGTGGGAATTTTGGGTTAAAATATAGCCTATAACCTTCCTCAAGAGTTGGGCTATCACATGCAAAAATAATTTTTCAAATCCCACTTCTAGTTTCTGAGATTAGCGCGTTCAAACAAACAAACAAACTCTTCAGCTTTATATATTAGTATAGAATAATTTTATGAAAAATAGTAAACTCGGCAGCGGGCGTAATGGAAAGTTTACGTTTTCACGCGATTAAGTTCCAAATTCCACGTCAATACCCTTTATCGGTATTATAATAGGAAATTTGTATTTAAAAGTCAACGTCTGTTTACATTATGTAAAGCAGCTGTGTTCACATGGAGCTTCACATGTTTAAACTGTTGATTTAGGAAAGTGTAAACGCGTTGATCATAACCAGCGCCATTGGTTATTGTTTACACAGTTGTATTGGTTACAATAAACTGTTACCTACATCATTTATAGAAATATACATATTGTTTTTAAAATAATATTCAAATTATTAAAGAAAAACATGTACAGTCAAATAAGGTTTTAGTCCAGAGGTCCAATCATACAACAGTTCTATTTTTAAAGCACGGCAATTTAGTATAATTTAGGATTAGCCTAGTTCCTAACAGAGAGTTTCAACAAATACGAGGAATACGTTAAAATTTATTCGAATAAAAAAAACAACAATGGCTGGCAAAGTGAATTTTCTAATCGAATTTAAAGCTAATTAAATTCTAAACGAATTCGCTTTTGAAATTATGAATGTATTTTGTTTGTGAATTGATATCCTTATTATATAGACTCAAACAATCAAGATTTATAGTATACATATTGGGTGTAAGGAATTTTAACTCAAAACGAGGTCCAAGCAAAGATCGCACTCATACGGAACTACCTGAGATAGAAATGACCTACAAAAGTGTTTTTTGCTTGCACGCTTTCCCAAACGTCCGTCTTAGCCATAACATAATATTAAAACATACCTCCTAACCTATGGAAATCCTTCGGAATAATACATACAAA
Organism: Stenoptilia bipunctidactyla; assembly: GCA_944452665.1. NCBI lineage: Eukaryota > Metazoa > Arthropoda > Insecta > Lepidoptera > Pterophoridae > Stenoptilia > Stenoptilia bipunctidactyla. The sequence continues at coordinate 1,984,313 of OX101732.1, forward strand.
TCCCTGAATAGTTGGTTAAACAGGATATTTTCTTGGAAAATCTCTGCGAACTTTTGTACGGTCATCAAAATAGAAGTAAGAAAGCTTAGCGGACTAAACAGAATGGAATATGTCTCCGCTGCGAGTACCTGATTAGGGTCGTTCTCAGCTCACATGTGGCTTATATGATAAGTGCTGAGACTGAACATTGAGATTTAAGACAGAAGATGTAAGGTTTAAATTACAAGATACTTTTACGAAGTAAATTTTAAGGTCTGTGGATTTAGGCGATGGGGTAAACCTGTCTGCATCAGACGGAACAAGAAAAAAAATGTTCCGTGTCTGGGTGTTTATCTATTAATGTATTTATTCTGGGTTCCCCACTAGTTTTCTACATGATATCCCATAACACAAGCTATGCTTACTTGCTTACTATGTAGTTGGTGTGATTGTCTGTGGATTTAATTTTTTTTTTATCACCTTCTTGTATATTGCAATTGTTTTATGGTTGTAATACGGAATTGGATGATCTATTTCCTTTTATTCTTTTAAAATGTGATTGTAGAGAAAAAAGGATTTTATGATTTAAATATACGTTTATTTATTTAGGTGTTAGAGGGTAGATACAATTTGCAGCCAACTTCTGAGAGTATTTTTCATGAAACATTTTTTTTAAACATAATTTGTTTTAATTTCTATCAGTTCGTAATTTATTGTTACTTCTGTTGTATTTTGTATTGATTATATTGAGTATGTATACTAAATGCAACGGATACTAAAACTACCTTGACGCCAATGGATTTAACGATGTTCTGTTCTTTATTTGGACTACAAGAATCCTTCAATAAAAATATTTGATGTTTAAACGCGGCGTAACCTTAACAAAAACAAAAGCAACTCTACGTCGCGTAAAAATTCAACGTCGTGTAAAAATTCAACGTATTGAAACACTAATAAAATCGTTTTATTTATTTTATTGTTGCCGAGATGGTTATATACCAAGAAATTGTCCCGAAGCACAGCGAGTCCAAATAACAGATAACTTAGATTCGCTACGTCGAATGCATGTTTACTTTGAAAGCTAGCTTCCGAATCTGCATGCAATACTTATTCCTATTTCCTGTGCTTACTCCATTGGGAATTGGTTGAAACATTAAAAAGATAAACATAAAATTTTATAGTAATGTTAATGGATGTGTATCTATAACAAAGTTTATATTAATAGTTTCAACAAAGTCATAGACACCGCAATTTGTCTTAAATGATTTAATTTATTAAAATCTAAGAAGTTTATATTACAATTTATGCATTTTCAATCTTAGAATTAAAAAAAAATCTTTGCCAATTCCCAGCAAATTTCCCAGCTCAGTATTACAGTAACCACCCAATCATACGGCGACCATAGCTGTCACCATTATGGCGTTTTAGAGAGCAACTAAACTATACTATGATTTTTATATTATTTTTAACTATACTATGATTTTAAATCCCCAGACAATCACACCAACTACATGGCCCCAAAGTAAGCATAGCTTGTATTTTGGGATACCATATAGCGAACTATTCCCCCCTAGTTATAAATACATAAATAGATAAACACCCAGACACGGATTTTGGATTTTTTTTTCTTGTTCCGTGCGGGAATCTAACCCGCAGCCACTGGCGGCTGAGGCAGACAGGTTTACCCCATTGCCAAAGTGGTCGTAGTCATATTTCATGTAGATTATATACCTACAATTATAATATCAAAATAGCATTTTATTTAATAAAGATCTATTGGTTGTCAAGATGAAAATAAATTAAATAAGTCAAAGATTGCTGAAAAGTCACTCACTAAAAAGCGCTTATACATCAGATGTAGCAAAAAACAAAAACGCACACGTATGTAGAATTTCAAAAGGTGCAAAGTCACTATTTAAACTGTTAATATTTACGTTAATTTTAAAACCTTTAAACAAATGTCACATTTTGAGTGTGAAACAAAAACCTCACTCTTTAATACGAAAATTTAATATTTCACACAAATTTTATTACACGTCGGTAAACAAATAATAAATATTACGGACGTATCGATTTGAGGTAAATGAAATTATGGTCAGTCTCTATTACTAGCAATACAAGGTTTACATTGGCGTGTTTTTGTTTGGATAAACTTTAGTGATCCCAAGCAGAGTTGTCAGGTTGATTTAGTAAGGCTGGGCGGGATGAAAAATGGGGCGAATAGGGCACAAATCATCAGAACGCCTATGGCCTGGTGACGGACGAGGTGCAATTTCCCAGTGACCGATACGAATTTATCGTGAGCACGACTTTTGTGGGCCTTGGAGGTAGATTACCCTCTCTGACGTACAATGTATGGATAGATTTACTTACCTTTCGGCGGTGAGTTAGAATATATTTACTGAGAAGTTTCATCTGTCGTTTTTTATGAGGGAACTAAAATTTAAAGCCTCGTATTAGAGCGTTAACTTACAGTAAGAAAAGTCTTGGGATTGAGTCCTATCCGAGCCAGTTTAGGACACATACTCGTACTAGTCTGAGTAGATACCAGGATTCTGTCATATTGTTAGTGTAGCATTTCTTAATTATTACGAGTAAATTGGTTACTCGATTTGAATTTTACAAGTAGTTGTGTCAAATTAAAACGAAAACTTGTTATACAATAAAAGTAGTTTCATGCTGGACTGGGAGTGAAAGAAAAACATAGAATGTGCCAGCTGCTTTTCTTCCCGGGCATACCGTAAAAGTCAGTTAAGGGACAGAGATTTTATTGAGAGTTTTGCGGGCGATAATCTGACCCCCTATCTCTCCATCATTATAATACCTCTAAATTTGTCAAAGGAGACCTCAGATGGTATCATAACCTCTGGTGTTCTGCCTACCCCGTAAGGGATACAGGCGTGAAGTTATGCAATGTAATGCAATGCAATGCATGCATGCAATGCAATAGTTTCATTGCTTTTAAAATTGCTTTATTCAAGACACGGTCTAAAAAAAAACCGAAACGTTCAATAAACTCCTATTCGATAAAGATTTAACATAATTCCAATATTTTCAAAGATAAACCGCAATTCCTTACGATAAAACCTCTTCATTTTAAAAGCTCTTTAATCAATATAAAAACTGAGATCCGCTAATAATAAAATGCCGGATACCCCAATATTTTATCACAATATCGTTTTCCTTATGGGAATCGGCAAAAACCTTCTAGCATAAAACCATCATCATCTACATAAAATACATTTGTATCATCATGGGTTATAACAATAAAGTAACCATGAACAATATTAATCGCAATCGAGATTAGTGGAAGCCTATCCATTTATTCTACCCACTACCCCCCCTCCATCATCTAAAAGTAGAGATAGCCAAATAATCCCTAAGACGAATCAAAATGGAATTCAAAATTGTATAGCGATCGCCAAATACATTTAAGTAACGTCTGCAAAAAAGTGAGATGTTACAGCCATTGAATACAAATTAGGGATGATGCTATTCTCGTCAAAATAAAAACGTATTTCCACAAAAAAGGCCAATCCCGTATTTAAATGAAAAAGTGCTTTGAACGCTTTGAGACAAGGTTATCGTTTGATAATTTTTTTACTGTATAAATTAGCCTACGTGGGTTTAAAAAAAGACCCTTTTGAAAAACGAGTTTTAATACCAATTTTCAATTTGCTTTTAAAACAATGCCTATAGATAATTAAAGGTAGCAGGCAGCCTTTCAATAAAATTCAATATAAATTTCTGTTTATTTATCTGAATTAAAAACGCGTCCTTAATTGCAATTTCAGAAATAAAAACAATATTAAAACTCCAGATAATGAAATAAAATTTCGTTCCAAAAAGGTTCCATAAAACTTAACAGGTTATCAAATTTTTCCACGCGTACTCAAGAAATCGTGAAATTAATATGAATATTATTATGTATTTTTTGAATATTGTTCTGCGAACGCTACCCAATCTATCATAGTAGGCTGATATTCAGGCCGGGTCAATCGGAACTCATCACTCAGCGGCTATCGTGACGTCACATCCTGCATACCATAGCCTTTGTCAGCATTTTAATTCTATCGGTAGAACCTGAAATATTAGAATATCCTAGAAAAAATATGTCTTTTATGGAATATTTTTAAAACATAAAGAAACAGAAATATTGATAATAAGTAATAATAATTCAAAAATATTTAACGCCTATCTCTGAAACTATAAAAAAAAAACCATAAAAATCCCCAGACAATCATACCAACTTCACGGCCTCAAAGTAAGCAAAGCTTGTGTTATGAGATACCATGTAGCGACCTAGGGGAGCCTAGTATAGAAAATACATATTTAAAAATTTTCTTGTTCCGTGCGGGAATTGACGCCGCAACCACTGGCGTCAGATGCCGATAGGTTTACCCCATTGCCAAAGTGGTCTTAGTGGTACTATAACTCGCATTTGAAAGCAATTGGTTTTGATAATCTCCTCTAAAGCTATTATATTTATCTAGAAATATAGACGAGGTAACAAGTTCCATGAGTGAAATAGCGCGGAGTTGCTAGTATCATAATAAAATGTTATATGGTACACTTATTTACATAAACCATGTAATGAAATCAAAATTATTAAGAGCACTCTAGTTCAGGGTGAAAACAGCCTTAATAGTATTAAAAACTTGAAAGTTTGTGAGCATGGATGGATGCATGTTTTGTACTCTTTCACGTTAAAACCGCTTGAATTAAGTTTATAATTTTTAAATGCACACTATGGCATTGCCTATCAAAACACAAAAACTTTTTTATCCTAGTTATGCCTCCATATAATAGGGAAATAGCTAGGAAAAAATATCAGAATCCACCATAATATTTATTTGCTGAAGATTTTCTATGAGGGGTGGTCGCTAGACAGGAGGATATTGATGGGATTTTGCTACTAAGCATCCTTGCAGACGGATTAATTGCTTCTTACGACATGCAGGGTGGTAATTTTATGCCGAACCCAAATGAAAAAATAATTTCGTTGGCTATAGAAAACGTTTCATAAATTTTCCAGAATTGCTATACAAGGATATTTTTCGATTTTTATACAGAGTTGTTTTTTGGTCACCAGCAAAATTTAAAATTTAGTTTCTTTGATACAATACAAACGTACCTGCATATTTATTTTAGCGTCGCTCAGTACAAAAAAGCAAAAATATGGAACCACAAACGTTTTTGAAAATAGTCGCTGTTGATGAACATAGCTACTACGACGCGGCATTTCATTGTTAATAGTACGACGTAGTACTACGAGATGTTTTGTAGTAGCGCGTAGTCGACTTTATTTTAATGTTAATTTAGAGTGACCATGCTTAGCTTAACATGCTAGCAGATATATTAATTTCCTTGTAAAAAAAATAAACACTTTTTTTGCAAAAATCGTTTCTATAACTCATACTTATTGTGTAAAAAAAAATTGGCCGATGACCACAAATCAACCCTGTATAGCTTCTCAACGAGAGTATAATTAAATTTAGAAATGTCAGGGGAGTCGTAATTACTGTTGATCAATCGGATTTTGACTCACTATTTAACGTCGGACGTGATTTATTATCAGGGACAGCTTAGTTGTGACTGCACTTATTGGATAATCAAAATTTCAATTCAATTCAATTCAAATACATTTTTGCCATTTGCATAGAATAGAAAAATATTTACATTCAATTTACAAAACAACATTAATCGTGCAGTTAGGGCGGCCTTATCATTTCTAAGCGAACTCTACCAGGCAATCCTATCTTAAACGAAATCTTATGCATTAAAATAAATAAGTACATGAGTACATACATAAGTACAAATAGGAATAGTAATATAATATAAAATCAAATCACTATAGAATTTAATAAAGCAAATATTATAGATAGATTATAAATAGATATACTTGGATTTCAAAGTTTCATATCATATTTAAATAAATAATTTTAATATCCATAACTCACATCCAACTACGGGTCCCCAAAGAAAGCTTTGATATAAGTTTGTGTTATGGAGTAACACAACGGAATCAGGGGGTATTTTAGAGTATGTACACCCAGACCTAATCCAATATAGAATAGTTCATATCCTAATCTGGACCAGACTGAAACCCTCTCATGTAGCCTCAAACTAATTATAATAATCAACGAATAAATAAATATAAATAAATATTTCTGACACTCACACAACATTATTTAGCCCAAATTAAGTTTCTTAAAGAACTTGTGTTATGGATTCTAGATAACTGATATACTTAAGAAATATATAAACAAACAATTGAATAAATACATATTTTTTATTAGAATAAACCTTTAATAAACATATAAACATCCATGACTTTACGACTAATATCTGTGTTCATCACACAAATATCCGCCGCCGCCGGGATTCGAACCCAGGACCTCTGGTATAGAAGGCAGTGTATGTTTTAAATCCTAGTCAAATTCAACATATACATATTTCTTTCGAAAGTTTAATTTTTTTCAAAATGTACTGAATCATTTTCGATAAAATTTATACGAGACCACTCCTGCAGGGCTAGCATGCAACCATCGATAAATAGTCGAATCGACAAGATAAATATTATTTTGTTATTTTATCCTATTATGTAAGCTAATATGCGCACCATAATAGATAGAATTACTCAATTTGATACCATTATTAAGACCACAGAACCAAATATGTCATAATCATTTATTTATTTCACAATTTATGTACACATAAGTTTAGATACAATAAAGAAACACATTGAACAAAAATAAGTACAAAGATACTGCTTATCTCTTATGAAATTTCTTCCAGCAGACCCAAGACTGGAGAGTTTGGATAAGATGCAATAATAGTGTGTACTAATCGATAATATCGTATAAACAACTTAAATACTTATGAATATACATACAAATACATAAAAATAATATAACACCTACTTATATTATTTTTATAATATCTTAATAAATTACATAATAAATACATACACTAAATACCATATTCTACGAAAATATCGATAAAAGGCCCGATTTATCGTTGTCTACGGTAGCATGCTAGCTCCGCTGAAGTATACTCTATCATTGGAAAATCAATATTTCAAATCGATTTATATTTGTCCGTAAAATCGTGTAACAAATACACGAAAAAAAATTAAAAAAACATTTACATGAATTGACAACTTTTTGGAAGTCGGTTGATAAATACCAACTATGTAACCACAAAACACAAACTATGTAACCCAAAACTATAGTTGTGTTATAGAGACAACTCAGATAAAGATATTCTAAGATACACTCGGACAAGAGCGAAAAAAAAAAACATAGAATGTGCCAGCTGCTTCTCTTCCCGGGCATAATGTAAAAGTCTGTTAAGGGACAGAGGTTTTAAAGGCGTTTTTGTGAGCGATAGGTTGACCCCCTGTCACTACAATAGTCTGTCTCTATATTTATAATACCTCCAAATTTGTCAATGACATCAGATGGTCTTATAACCTCTGGTGTTCTGCCTACCCCGTAAGGGATACAGGCGTGACGTTATGTATGTATGTTAGAGTCAGTGTACAGAAGTTGGTATCCTGAACTAAACCGGACTCGAACCAAAATCCTCTCTCGCGGTAATAGAACATCAAAATGTGTAACAAACTCCCTGATGATATGAGAAAGATTGCAGATTATAAACAAGTTAAAAAACAAGTAAAACCACGAATATTTTACAGATAAATAAAAAAATATAATAGTGATAAAATTGTATTTTATCTTATAATATCAATAATATTGTATATACCTAAATTACTTATGAATAATTTACTTGATAATAATAATTTTGTAATTCCTCAAATATAATATTAAGAATATTATTTACATAATAATGAAATTTGAAATTAAAATGTAAATGCAATTGCCCCTCTATCCCCTTTCAAGTTGTTGTGCCCAACAGGGTCCATGATGTATCTCATATTGTTACCCGAATTTACCATTATGGAATGCAACAAAGAATTGAATTGACATTTGAACTATACGCCACATAGGTAGAAGATATCGTTTTCAAAGCAAAATATTAAGAAACAAACAAATATTTTAATTACCAAGTTTATGAAACATACATCTCATCTCAATTAAAGTAAATAGTTCGCAATTGAGCAGCTTCTGTCTGTCTCATAAGCTCCCTTGACAAGAAGCTTGTATATCTCAAAATTATACGCTCATTTATGTAACATGCACATGGAATAGACATTTTATTACTAGTTTCATTCATTTCACTCGCTGAAATATTCGTTTGAATGAACATTTTGCGGAATTTCGTTCATTCTGTTTACAAGGATTAAGTTTCGTAGAGTTTCTTTTATTGTGGGATCGTGTAGATTGGTATTGATGGAATTCCTATGTTATTTATCTAGTATTTTGATATATTTAGGCTTTGAATAAATTTGAATGTTAATCTTGGGTGGTAAATTAAGTTGGAAGACTAAAATATTGTTGAAGAGATATGAAAATAAATATAACAGCTTAAAAATCTCTGATGTTATTTTACTGATCGTTCGACATTGAAGAATTTTTAATATAGTTCTCTAGAAAAAAAAAAACGTTTAGCACTTTGTTCTACACTAAAATGCTGCATAATAAGCAAGTACTTCAAAGTTCCATTTTTCATTGCCATTAAACTTTCTGAATGCGTTAAGATGCAGACAGAACTAGCAGGTTTACAATAAATGACTTGCTATTTATAAAATTATGTGTACTACATCATTTGAAAATAACGAGTGTTATTTTCAAAACAACTCTTTACCGTTTGCTATGAACACTCTGACTATTAACCATTTCACGCATCCATGTATATTTTTTTAATATAAAGTATTTCAATAACAGTATAATATCGTGTTGTATTTTTTCTCAATTCATTATGCCTATTCAAGATTGGTATCTTTTATTATTATTATTATGTCAATACGACAAAAGTTATTTGGATTAGTTGCTTATAAAAATAACTCATCCGATATCCATGTAGTGAAGGTGTCAAAAATCTGCTGAATTTATCAAGCAAAAAACTTTTTTATCTTATTATTATCAAGTTTTTTTTTTATATAAAACCGTTTTTCACCACATAATATCGAGTAAATGTTATAAAGTCCTTCCTTTATCGTAATCACCAACCTAGCAGCAATTATTTTGCTGAACTAATTAATAAGCAGCACGTTAGCTCTTCGTAGAATCTCAGCTTCATCGCCAAATTGAGCAGGACGAAACCGCACCTCTTTCATTCACAAACGCAACGAGCTTATTCCGATACAGCTTCCATACAGCTCCTACAATGAAACACCTATGATTGGATCCTATCCCATCGCTTTTTCCAGAGCACGGGTAAATGACGTAAGCGAGAAATAATTACGACAGAGAACGTCTACCCTCGATTGAGGGGGTATAATTAAGGAGGGAGATGATTTTCTGTGGGGTACGCTTTTGTTCAGGAATATGCATGGACTTTTGACTAACAAAACTAATAAAACGCACAGATAGTAGTTTGAAACAGACTGACTTTTATTTCAATGATGAGTGAGTAGTTTACATGGCTTAGACTAGGTGGCGCTAGTCATTACATTTTTAACATTTAGATACAATATAAACAATACCACCACTTAACTAAATAGTCTAAATATATTACTTGTGTAATGCCACCACACCAATCTTATTCATAAAATAATAATGTTTAATTTTAGAAAGACTTTTAGTCAATAAATCAGCTGGCATTTCAGAACTCTTTAAATATTTTAATTCAATAAATTTATTATACACTACTTCCCTTATAAAATGAAATTTTACATCAATATGTTTGCTACGTCTATGATATACAGAATTTTCAGTAAGTTTTAGAGCACTTTGGCTGTCACTATACATCAGAATAGGCATATTATTCTGTCTGTTAGTTAATTCACATAATAGATTCTTTAAGAAAATTGCCTCTTTGCTAGCTTCGCAAATAGCCATGTATTCGGCCTCTGTGCTTAACAAAGCTACCGTCTGTTGCTTTCTACTTTCATGAGATACTAAACAACCTGAGTATATAAAACAATAGCCCGTATAAGATCTTCTATCTGAATTGTCAGACGCCCAATCAGCATCAGCAAAACCAATTAAATCTAAATTATTTTTTACATATTTTAAACCAAATGACTTTGTACAACTTAAATATTTCAAAACTCTTTTAGCATGTTTCCAATGTGTTTCTGTATTACAGTTATTAAACTGGCTTAAATAACTAATGCAATATGAGATGTCAGGTCTAGTCAAAACTGAGAGATACATTAAACTCCCTATCAGCTGTTGATAAGGAAACTTAGAATTTAAATTTTTAATTTTTTCCAGTTTCAAATTAATTTCCATAGGAGTTTCTACATTTTTACAGTTTTCCAAACCAAATTTATACAATAATTTATCAATAAACCTTTTTTGATCAATAGAAATACAATCTTTTTGTATCTTAATATCCATACGTAAACACCGTCTTAACTGACCTAGATCTTTTAACTTAAATCTTTTGCTTAATTGACATTTTAAATGTTCTACTTCTTTATTACAGTTATAAAATATAAAGAAATCGTCAACAAACAAAGCTACTAATGTTTTAACATTTTCAGATGATTTTACAAACAAACAATGTTCATACAATGACTTTTTATAGCCCAACTTTTGTAAACAATCATCAACTTGCTTATACCAGGCCCTAGCTGACTGCTTTAAACCATATATGGCCCTTTTTAATTTTAAAACTTTAGTCTGAACCATATCACATTTAAAATTCTGAGGTAACTACATATAAACAGTCTCATCTAAGTGGCCATTTAAAAAGGCTGTTGTTACATCTAAATGGCATATGTTAAGGTCTAATTTAACACTCAAAGCAAATAACAATTTTATAGTGGAATATTTAAGCACTGGTGAAAAAGTTTCTTTATAGTCTATGCCTTGACGTTGTGTAAAACCTTTTGCCACTAATCTTGCTCTATATTGTACTGTGTTATCAACATTCAATTTCTTTTTATACACCCACTTGCATTGCACTACCTTAGCATCACTTGGTTTGTTCACTAACTCCCAAGCTTCATTTTCTTCAAATGATTTTAGCTCCTCCTCCATGGCATTGCACCACTGCTCACGTTCAGGTCCACTCATTACCTCCTCATATGTGAAATTGTTCTCATCCAAGCCCTCGTCAATTTTACATATATTACCATATCCATATCTGTCTGGTTTTCTTTTCTCTCTCTTCCCAATGTCAGCAAACTCTAATTCTAGGCTTTCAGTTTCATCACACAGAGACTTGCTATCGCAGAATTCTTCTGAGCTAGACTGGCTAGTAGTCATATCCGGTATATATGTATCATCATGTTCAAAGATTAAGCTATCTTCTTTTGGACTCGAAGTGGTATCTTGTTCTTCTTTTTCATCTTCAATAATTGGCTCAATGTCTTTAGTATCTTCCACCACTGCTTGTATTATATCCGAGTTCACTTTCTCCATAATGAAAACATCTCTGCTGGTAGTAATACTCTTTGATCTTGGATTATATAGTCTATAGCCCTTAGTATTTTCAGCATAACCAATCATGATAAATTCTTCAGATTTTTTATCCCATTTAGTCCTCTTCGCTTTAGGAACATGGACCATTGCACGACTTCCAAATATCCGAACGTGGCTGAGATCTGGTTTTTTATTACTCCATAGTTCATATGGTGTTTTTTGAAGACCCGAAGCTAGCGTTCTATTCCTTAAATAGATAGCAGTATTGACTGCTTCCGCCCAAAATCTTTTATCAAGATTTGCTTCAAACAAAAGACATCTAGCTCTCTCCACAACTGTTCTATTTAGTCGTTCACAAAGACCATTTTGCTCTGGCGTATACGGGTTTGTTGTTTGATGCACTATTCCATTTTTCTTTAAATAGTCATCAAATTCCACAGAGCAAAACTCTCCACCATTATCTGTTCTTAAAACTTTCAATTTATTTCCTGTTTGTGTTTCAACAAGAACTTTAAACTCCTTGAAATACTTTAAAGCTTGATTTTTGGCCTTGAGGAAGTAGACAAAAGCCATTCTACTGAAGTCGTCAACAAAAAGCAAAAAATATCTTGCTTGGCCCAAAGAGACCTGTTCCATCGGCCCACAAAGGTCCGCATGAACAATTTCAAGCACATTTTCACACCTTTTGCCTATGTGTGAAAAAGGTAATCTTGCCTGCTTACCTTCACAGCATGTGATGCAGTTAGATTTATCGATTTCTGCTTTATCAATGTACGATATTCCCTCTACAGCGCCATTCCTCATAGCATTCAGATCCTTGCTATTAATGTGTCCTAGTCTACGGTGCCATATCTCACTTGTCAGTGTTGTAGCTGAGCACGCCACCAAACTTCCTGACTTTATATTCAACTTGTATACTCCATTCACCAAATTTGCTTTTCCAATCAGTACATTCTGTCTATTGCGTATATAGCAAACTTCTTTTTCAAAACTTACTTTGTTTCCATTTCGAATAAGTTGACTTACCGATAACAAATTGGTTGATAGGTTAGGAACACACAGCACATTCTTAACCGTAATATCGAATTCTGAATTATCAACTATGGTTCTAATCATTGTATTTCCTGAGCATGTACTGTTTCCTTGTTTGCAACTACTATCTCCTTTACTTTGTGGCCGAGTGTGACATTTTCTAAACAACTTTTATCTGTGATTATATGCGAGCTTGCCCCGGAATCTATATACCAATCAGATTTTTGAAAAGTACTGTTCATAAATATCGCACTAAAAGCATTTGTTTCACTTTTATTTTGATTATTTGGGCACTTATTCATATAATGACCAAGTTGTTTACATTTGTAACAGCGTATCGCTTTGATAGGTTTCGAAGACGCCATTTTCGTTTTTTGTGTATCTGCTAAGCTGGCTTTCTTTTTACGGTGCTGCCAACCTTTCGACAAAAAGGCATTGTTCGTTCCGTTGCTATCTACTTCCGAACTCATGTCTAATAATTTCGACTTAATAATGTCCGTACTGATAACCATGCCAGAATGTTCTATGGCCATTATCATAGGAGCGAATCTTTCTGTTAGCCCCGCCAATAGCAACGAACCAATCCACTCGTCAGTGATCTGGAAACCGGTACCTTTTAATTTTTGTGCAGTATCCACCATTTGTGTAACGTATGTCCCCATTGTTGTCTTCGACTATTATTATAACTGGTATTTCGTATTTTATCCTTGTCTACTCCCTTGCATTTTGATTGATTAATATTACTCTGTACTACAAAATGTAATTTTGAACGAATTGTAACACAGGCATACGACTGTCACTGCCAATGTCACGTTGAACGGTATTTTGGAGGGATCATTATTATTTTGGAAAATGGCAGTATCAGTCGTATTCCTGTTGGTGAAAGCGTTAGAGTTTAAAGAATGATTGCTGTTGAGTTTCTTGCCACTTCTTCTCAACAGATCGACTTTCCGAAGTGGTGGTAGATTCAGTTCAGTTTTATATTAAAAGGTACTACAATTATACCTGGTTAACCATGTGAGTATTAGTTTCATTTCTTTTACTATAACAACCCGATCTTTATATCATAAAACTGCTTGAAACGTAAATTTGTAAGCTAGGCCCATTCCAACGTGTTATCATCTCAGAAGTGGGATCGTACAAAACTATAATAAATTTCTTTGCCAGTTGTTTGTTACTATTTTGCCCTGTGCGCATCTACATACTTTGAATATCTAATGTAACAAAGGAAAGGGATAAAGTGTGCTACTGAAATGTTTGGTTAGTTAAAATGCATTCCATTAATCGTAGCACAAATCTTATTTTTTTTTTCTCTTCATACTTTAAGCAGACGTTAACTTTTTAGTATTTCATCCGTACATATCTCTTTAATCCTTGAATATTAATACGATTACTGAAGTCTTTTATGCTTAATATGATGAGCTGGGTGTACTCCGCGCTTTATTTTGCGATTAGGATTATCTTCAAACTCGTGTAACCATAATGACATCTTCTAGTTTTTGAATAATCTGTAGATATCTTTTAAATCATTCAACATTCATATGAATATTGAAGTGTTTGATGATTAATATTCTAAATTGCATAAATTCTTCGCTTTATTTTAAAAATACTATTATTTCATGTCGTTTTTTTTATGTTACCATGTTGCTTATACGTTAATAATATTTTAGACGCCATCTTGTTGAAATTTTACCTTGAGTATTGTTTCTATCTTTTACCAACCCTTTTCTTACTTAGTAACTAATTGATCAGTAATTGTCATAAATTATTTCTATTGAGTTTCATCCTAGTTTTACTGACTTAGTAGTAAATGTTAGGAATAAGCGTAGAAGTCTGTAAAACATATTTTATTTATTCATATAAGCTCCTCTACCCCTTACGCTCTAGTCTATGCTTATGTTGTTATGGGGTTGCGAGATTACGTATTGGGGTTACATGAACTACGCGTAAGAATTTACGTTTCAGAATGAACCATTGTCGGGAACGCGTGGTCTACACTCCGACTTGTCCAACTAAGTCACCTGCTGGAGGTCGTCGGTCACGCAGTTCTACCAAGCGCCAACCGAGCCATCATCGTGTGCTGCGGACTCGCAGCCGCTTCGGTCAAGACTACAGGGAGCCTGCAAGCCGCTGCTTGCAAGATCAAACAGAACGTCGTCGTGATTCAAGCCACCAGCGTTCGCGCGGCCGTCATTCCCGCAACCCCGCGCACCCTCATCGGAGACCACATAGCAGATCTCGCAAGGATGGCAGTCATTCATCACACGAGCACCTTATAGGCCTGCGATCTACATACATACAGTCCCTTTGCTACGCAAGCTGGAGCTAAAGATAGTAGCCAAGAGGGTCAATCCTTTACTGACCTTGTAAACATATCAAAGTCTATGTCCGGTAACAGTATAGATAAATTCGGCTCAATGAATAATACCCTTCCTGAGTTTGATCCACGTAAACGTGAACAGATAATGTCCATGTGTGGTTACATAAAGTGAATGTTAACTGACATGTTGGCTAGGAGAGCTCAATTTAATGATTTATTAGAGGATTTTTATTACGATAAGTTAGTCCTAGTAAATCGTTGTGATACCAGGAAGACGTGCGGTTGAATGTATCCTTCATGGCATAGATGACCGTTCTGTAAGGTTAGGTGCTGGAGCAGCTCAATTTGAGGACCATGATAAATTATTGTCATAGTTTATATTAATGTTACTCTGCGGTGAGTGCGATGCTTTAAATTGTATCATTTGTGTTGTCCATATTTATCTCTAAATTATTATTCTTAAGCCGCAGTATTACTGAACGTAAAGCCTGATTTGCTTCATTTCCAAGTGTAGTCTTGTTATCTGCTTCAACTACGATCTTAACATCATTTACAAATGGTATAATTTCATGAGGTGTGGCATTTGGAAGATCATTTATAAAAATAAGAAATGGCAATGGCCCGAGCACACTTCTTTGAAGAATTTCATATGACTTTGGCATTGTAAATTATGATAAAAAAAAAAAAAAAAATGATTATGTTTACTACACATCACTTTTTCAAATTTTACTGGAAGCACTGATATTAATGTTATTGGCCTATAATTATCTATATTTTTTGTGCTACCAATTTTATGCAATGGTTTTCAGAATACTTACAAAATTTAAGTATGTCCGGAAAAGATCCTTTAAGAGGTAGATTTATTATAAATACTAAAGGACTTGCAAGTATGTGTGCACATTCTTTCAAACTTCTTGTACTACTGCCATCATAGCCAACTGAGCTTGTATTATTTGAGGATTTTATAACTTTGTAGGTGTCGTGTGGATTTACAGGAGTTAGGTATATGCTTTGTTCAACTTTTGGCAAGTTATTGGTATTCAGTTCCAGAGTTTTTTTTTATCATTCGTATTAGTGCCCATATTTATAAATTGTTTGTTGAACATGTTCGCAATTTGTAGGTATTGGATCTTTGATTTCTAAATTATCATCTTTCAGACTTTTAATAAATTTGGAAGGACAATTTTCGTCAATACCTTTATTTATTATATTCCATGTAGCGCTACAGCGACTTTAAGGTCTACTCATATATGCTAGGTTTGTTTTTGCCTAAGATGTCCATATACACTTCTGCAGAATCTTTACATATTCATTATGGTACAGTAATTTATTATAGGTATTTCTAGAAGAATCACATCTATATTTCAATACATAAATTCTTTTTCTTTATACAACTATGTCTAATGCCTTTTGTTAACCATTTATTTTCAAGGGATAATTGACAATTTCTATAGTTATATTTGGAAAGCACAGCTCACAAAACAAAGTTAAATAATCATGAAATTGGTCAAAAGCTTAATTAGTGTCATTTCTATTATAGATATCATTAAAGCTTAGTGCAGTCATACATCCTATAAACTTTCTAATATTGTCTTGTGAGTAATCTCTACGGGTTTTAAAGAAAAAAAAAAAGAGGATATGACTATCTGTTCAGTTTTACAAAGCTGAAAAATAATTGACCTAGGTGTAAAATATTTACTCTACTCCCGTGATATTACTTGAGATTAAATCTATACATAGGTATTAGTAAATGTTTTTACAGGTTATAGTTGGATAAAATTGATATAATTCTTTTGTTATTCTATTGTCTTTAGTAGGTCCAATGTTCCAATCTCTACACAATATCATTTTTGTTTTGTTTCTCGAATTTAATAAGGTTATGCAATAAGTTTTCAAGTTTTTGAGAAATATGTTAACATTAGATTTAGGAGTACGATATAAACACAGTTTAATTAGGCTTAGGCTAGGTACCTTAGTAACGCAATATTCAAAATGTAAATCTACAGGTTTAACAAAGGTCATGTTTCCAAATTGGAATATTAGATTAACACTTAACTATAGTCTTGCTAAAATTACGCTGTTCTCGATAAAAATATCCAAAAATTACAATTAACTTTAATGTAAATGGCAACCACCATGCTATGGACGTCCATACATTTCGCCATTTTAGATGGTTTCATCTCTGCCAAAACTGTCATTGGCGTGTCATGTGTCTTATCATTTGGTACAAATATGTCACTTGGAGTTGGAGAAATGGAATGGCTATGTAGGGAGAAGCTATATTTAATAAACTTTGTGTTTTTTTTATACGATGTATATCTGAAATTAAGTGATTTATCTTTGTTGTACGTATATTCTCTTCATAGTACCCTTGTGCTCTCATTCTAGCACCAGATACAAAGAAATAGAAACGTGTTTTTTATTATAGTCTATAGAACATTCTTCAAATGATTTTTGGGGCGAGTATAAGAGGCTGACGTAGATCTACTAATAGTTCATGATGGGGATTTCATTATATCTTAGTCATTCACTGAACAACCTCTTACTTTATTTTACGAAAGACTTGTAATCATTTAGAAATTACACAACCTCAACAAACAGATTTTAGTGAAAATAGTAAAATTAATATTGACATTAGTGACAATAGTCATCTCATGTACATCCCCGATAATTGTTTATACAGATTCACAAAGGCGAAGTCTATAAAGAATGTGCTACGCGAATGTTTTAAGGGCTATGTAGGATTATTAAGGTTCTAGCCTTCGATTGTTTTCTCATTGAGGATACACCCCTAACACGCAAGGGTAACAGAACTTACACTACTGTTGTCTCTGTATACATAATAAAACGGTGGATAAATTTTAAAAGGCCAAATATCTATTCTTCTGATAATGAAGACGAGTAATTCCCTTTGAATTTAAATTGGTACCTTTTCCCAAGTATGTTACTCACTATTCTAGTCTGTCGTTGGTAAGTTTGATTCTGGTGCCCTCGGGACTAACTCTGGCGTTGCTGAGCACAATACCATATTTTATTTTAGCGCCATCTAGACTATGTCTTGTAACTATTACATGATAACGATTATGATGCCCTGCCGACTGATGTCCGCCGCTGGTATCCGACTTATTATAATGATGCCCTGTGGATTATTTCCGCCGCTGGTATCCGACTTATTATAATGATGCCCTGTGGATTATTTCCGCCGCTGGTATCCGACCTATTATTATGATGCCCTGTGGATTATTTCCGCCACTGGTATCCAACTTATTATTATGATGCCCTGTGGATTATTTCTGCCGCTGGTATACAACTTATTATTATGATGCCGTGTGGATTATTTCCGCCGCTGGTATCCAACTTATTATTATGATGCCCTGTGGATTATTTCCGCCGCTGGTATCCCTGTGGATTATGTCCGCCGCTGGTATCCGACTTATTACTATAATGCCCTATGGGTTATGTCCGCCGCTGGTATCTCACTTATTATTATAATGCCCTGTGGACTATGTCCGCCGCTGGTATCCATCTACTGTATACTTGGATAGCCACTAGAGTATGTACTTTACGTTTATCACAATTATTGAACACAAAATTTTATATAAAATAAGTATGTATATGAAATAAACATACACATCGTTATCCTGTGTTTTTAAATGAGCTTTTATCAAATAAACAACAAATAAATCTTTGGAGTTCATAAGATAATAAGTATATGTAAACAGTTTTAACAGGCCTGTCTAGGTTTGACACTAGTTTGCCCGGTTATCTTAATGTAAGTTAACTTTTAGTAAACAATCATAAATTAAAACGTATGTACAATCATAAATCTGTCGATTCTGATCTACCAATTGTATAAGTGATAAAACTGGATATCTAAATAAAAAAATATATAAGTACATTATGTGACTTAACTTACATGCCAATCAGATTGTGATAATACTTTACATACCTAAGAGGATACCTCTATTTACCTACTGATGTAATTAATTTGTTAAGTGTGATTTACAGTGGAACATTACTGTATGATAAAAATATTGTAAAATTGTGTTGAATTGAATAAAATTAATGTATTTAAGACATGCTAGCTTTAGGTTTAAAGAACTATATTTCTCATAAGAACATAGTTACAGTTCATTTAATATGAGAAACAATTAATTATTTAACTCATAACTAAATAAAATGAAAGATTTATATTTGTTTGTCTCTGATATCTTGTAAGTACTTGTAGGTATTTAAATAATCATTTTTATATAAAAATTAAGACAGAAAGTACATTGTATAAGTATAACATAATAATAGGAAAAGATACATAGGTATGCTAATTGTTATTGAAATTTTGGAAATGGTTTCTTTAATCTAAAGAGTAACGTTCATAGCTGACCTGTCAGATTTTTGACAAGTCATGAAATGTATTAAAACAACATACCTAGAGTGCAAATAATAACTCATGTTGGTTAATTTCAAATCATTAACTTATATTAAAAACCGCAGCAAGGATTTTAATATTTTACCCTCTCAAGTTACTTAATAAACTACTAGTATCATCCACTTGAAATGAAAATCCCAATATCGTTTCTAAGAAATTAAATCAAGTCTGCAACAATAGTTTAGATATAATCAGGCAGCATTTCAATGACAATATCATCTTTATACGACTCAAAAGAGTTATTTTCTTTTAAGTTATTTGGTAATTTATTATAAAGTTGTGCTCACTAGAATAAAACTGTAGTCTTTCCGTAATCTGCGCGAATTTTAGGTAAATTAATCTTGTTTCTGCTTCTTAGAGAGTATTTATTTAGCATTTTATTAAAAGTTTTACTAGATTGCATTGAATTAGTCAAAACATTTCGTATGAAGATGCAAGTTTTGTAATTATATAGTTTTTTTTTAAGAGTTTTGTATTCTGATGTATTTGAATTGATGGTGTAAAATAATCAACGAATGCAGAGCATTAAAAGAAGGGCCGACTTCACGTCAACACTTTGGCCGACTAATACATATTGTTTCAAACCGATTTCGTTAAAATTTATATGGGACCGACTATGAAGTATTCTGATATCCTCTATCATATGAATTAAGAAATTTTAAAATCGATTAATAATTGTCTGAAATATCGTGTAACAAAGACACAAAAAGAGAAATACAGACGAGTTGTGGACCTCCTACTTTTTTGGAAGTCGGTTGATAAGCATAGTGGAACAATACTTTATATTTTGTAACTCAAAACTTTACTCTATAACATGCATTAAATGTATTTAGTTACTAGAATTTACTTAGGTATACTAAGCAATTTATATGAAGTGTTTAAATTCATACTATTTGTATTTACTTGCTAAGTATGAGGACATACTGTTAAAAAACGGATGGCCGACTGTTGTCTTCGACTATTATTATAACTGGTATTTCGTATTTTATCCTTGTCTACTCCCTTGCATTTTGATTGATTAATATTACTCTGTACTACAAAATGTAATTTTGAACGAATTGTAACACAGGCATACGACTGTCACTGCCAATGTCACGTTGAACGGTATTTTGGAGGGATCATTATTATTTTGGAAAATGGCAGTATCAGTCGTATTCCTGTTGGTGAAAGCGTTAGAGTTTAAAGAATGATTGCTGTTGAGTTTCTTGCCACTTCTTCTCAACAGATCGACTTTCCGAAGTGGTGGTAGATTCAGTTCAGTTTTATATTAAAAGGTACTACAATTATACCTGGTTAACCATGTGAGTATTAGTTTCATTTCTTTTACTATAACAACCCGATCTTTATATCATAAAACTGCTTGAAACGTAAATTTGTAAGCTAGGCCCATTCCAACGTGTTATCACCATTGATTCGCAATCTTCCAATCGAATAGAAATTAGCTGACGAAGTAAGCTGATGCGACGCGTAAAACCAGAGTCGTCATAAAGACCCTTTAAGCGTTTCCACACACCTTGAACTGTTTGCTCGTTTTTGATGTGAACATAAATAGATGAATCAATTGTCATGATGAGTTTTGCCTTTGCCTTTTTTTCATCAACGGTAACTGCATCAGTCGATTCCTGTTTATGGATATCCACACCTTCTAACATTAGAAAATTTTCCGCTGCAAACGCCCACTCGTCGTAGTTTTCTCGCCCTTTTAGTTTAGGTACATTCACTATGTAACTTCCCGCCATTTTGCAGAAAATTCACTACGCCACAAGGTAACAGACAGGTTAAAAGTCCACAAAGGAGCGATTTCCACCGTGATTTTATATTTCAATATCAAACGGTACACCGATAGTCCACGAAAAGTAAAAAACAGAATAAAACTTTAATTTATCGCGAGTTATAGGCTGGGCCCATAACCTAATAAAACGCACAGATAGTAGTTTGAAACAGACTGACTTTTATTTCAATGATGAGTGAGTAGTTTACATGGCTTAGACTAGGTGGCGCTAGTCATTACATTTTTAACATTTAGATACAATATAAACAATAAAAACATGGTTGTGCTTGTAGGTTGAACTTTTACTTTTTGGGAAGAATAATGTCCGTTTAGTATCTGTGAGCAGAAACAAGGTGTTTTTCGATCCGTTGCATTTCTTTCCTATTGTGTTCAAGTTCTCAGATTTACCAATAACTATGATGGCTGTGATTTTCAGGTCTTTTACTTAGACATGTGACAGATTTTTACCGATTTATATGACGATTTGTCTTATTGTGGCTATTTCTTAAAACACTGTAGATTATCTTTATTGTTTATATGAAAACTAATTTTCTTCCATTTTTCAACCTAATACAAAAACATAAAAACAGTTGTGGAATAGTAGTTTTTGTCAGGATGTCAAAGAAATTGCAGAAAAAATTTCAGCTTTTCTCTTATACTACAGTATTTAAGGTACATAATCCCACGCTTTAAATATAAGACATTAATTATGAAGTCCTAATCTCTAATTACGTGTAACATCAAGACATTTTCAAGCGACTTAATAAAATGTGAACTTTTCTCGGTTGATACTAAGGTTTAAATTTCACTCATTGCTGATAAAACCACAAAATGAGTCGCAGAGACGACAAGATTATATACATAAGTTATACATGTAGAGTTCTATAAATTTGTGGTGTAATTTGTAACATTAACGAAATTCAAATAATCCTTGTGTTTTATGTTGGCACGTGAGGCAATTAAACCGTGTCTTTGTTAAGAAGTAATTAAAGTAGGTTTACACACGTGTTATTTTATTGTTAAGTTATTTTGTAAGAGTTAAGTCTCAGCTTGAGATTTGTTGATGGTTGTTTAACCGTCATTAATGGGTACATTGGTTGAGTTTTAAGATGTAATATTTGTTATTAAAAGGACTTGAAAATTAAGAACCGTTGTTGCTGTCATGTTTTAACCGCAAGCAATTAAACAAGCAGAGTGTTGTTTAATTGGGGTTAATTCATATCAAAACCATGTACTGAGGATAAATTTTTATTTGAATGATTTTGGCGTTTTAACTTAACTTCCTTGTACACGTCTACTTAACTAATTAATAATGTTATATCTTGAATTGGAGTAAATAGCCTAAATATTGCATCAGTATCACTATTTTTTTATTGAGCATTTCTAAACACCAATCTCTTCTAGTGCTGGTTGGTCGATATCAGACAGTACATACCTTAATTGTGAATTAATTGTTGATTTTAGAAATAAACGAGCTTTAGTTGTTCGTTCATATTAATGTGTTGATACAGTCGAGCTCGCAAATTGACATTTTGTAAATTATATTTTTGTTGCCTAACTGTACTGTAACTGCATTTGCGTAATTCTCTTGTTTATTAGTAAATAAGTTTGATTTATATGAAACTGGTTTATTTATTCAAAAAAAGAAATTTTGTTGTGTATATTTGAATTAAGGAAATACAGAAAAGTAAATTAAGGAAAACGTTGTAGTATATTCGTTGTACAGTCTAGATACATTTCCAAATTCAAAACTATAAAAAAATTGAGCTCATAGTCTAGTAAGAAATAGTCTAGTAAGTTCAGTGAAAATCTTTATTAAAAACTTATAAGTCTAAGCGTTATTAAGCACCCTTAAGTAAAAGTGCTATTTAAAAATACCTCTTCAAAAAGACCAAACATCACCCTCAGCCAATACATCATATTAAGCCGCAACTCAAAATAAGCCCTCGTTTTCCGTACTAAATATGCAATTTGGGGGTTCCAATTTTTCCATACATTAGTTCACGTAGGGGTCTCTTTAATCTCAGAGGCCTTCTCTTTAATTAAGGCGCAGCTTGTTGTCGGCGCCGGCACGTAGCCAATTTGTTCAGCAGCTAGACGAAATACACTACTTTAGTTAAGGCTGCCTTTATCATATCGTGTGGTGTACGCTGTGTCACGCTGCTTTTATAACAATGTTCATAATTAGTGTGTGAGAGTATAATTTGACATTATGATAATTATTCTGTGCATATTTAAGGTATGGTAACTGACGACTTTGTGTAGTCTTTTGAAATTTTTGTTTATTTTTACTTTTAATAACAGATTCGAAAGTAAATCTGAATTGTTACCTATTGATTTGAATATCTATAAGCATTGACGTCTACTTTTTCTGTCGACACAAAGGTTGGCTGAAATGTGTTACTGCTCGCGATATGGTCGTTTTAGGGATCCAAGTTTTAAGTAAGTAATTATTGGTAGAGTTTATATTTGAGAAGTAACTCATCGTTTTATTGGTATTGTTCAAAAATTTCATTACCTATTTAAACTATTTTTAGCTTAGATTTTTATAGCTTAACAGCAGAGAAAGTTTGAAAAAGTTCGCTCACAATAGAAAAAAAACAATAAATTTCTCTAGAAGTTCCCATTTGTGTTAAAATTTGTATTTTTATAGCAACGTAAAGTTAGGGACTTACCCTCGTTCGCGCTCTGGTGCCTTGTTGGTAGTCTGAATTGTAGCGACCCTGAAACAATAAAATAAATAATTTAATCATCATCATCATTACCACAACTCTTTGTAACTCACCCACTGCAGGGAATGAGTCTCTCCCCTGGGTGACGAAGAGGTATAGGCCATAATCCACCAAGCTGGCCCAGTGCTGGGTGGTGGATGTCAGAATCTTCAGGGCGCCGTAATGGCTTCTAACAAACCCTTACGACTACTGTATACAAGTATACAGCGCCCGGGACCGACTGCTTAACGTGCCCTCCGAAGCACGGAAGTCGCCGTGAGAAATGAATGGTCGGCGGTCACCCATCCAAGTACCGGCCGCGCCGAACGTTGCTTTACCTGTGATATCGTATGATACACACAGTAACCACGGCGCCACGACGACTTCAATAATTTAATATATTTGGCAAACTAGATCAACCATGTTTATCTTAAAATCAATAGTTGTGTTTATGTTAAAGTTCTCGAAGAATTAAAAACTACACTTAAATTAAAAATAAGCAGTACCCTAACTACAGCTCTACAACTCCTTTTTTCTAGTGCCATCTTAAGTAAAATACAAGTAGCATGGTTTTCTTCATTTCTTTCATGTTAAGTAAAGTTTCAGGTCATCCCCATTTTCAAATTTAAAAAAGGGTTTTTACGAGTTTTTGACGTGTTTTAATTGTAGCTCCAGAGGCAAGGATTGCCCCAGAGGAGCCTATCAATATCTAGCTATTAATTCTATAACAATCGATTCAAAAATGATAATACCCCATAGACGTGAATGTAGCTATAATTGGCAATAGTAAATAGACACACGTAGAATGCAGCGAGAGAATGATTTATAATAAAACCATATGATCACCATACTTTTTTTGAGTTTCTGTTGAAGAACGTCAAATGCAGCGAATGAATTTGTACTTCTAGGATTCCTAAGTGCAAAACCTCAAAATCACGCATTAAACGGTATTTTGAACCTTATATTTGTATGAAGGAAAAATACTTTGGATAAAACGTTTCAGTTTGAATTTTGTGTTTTTGAATAAAACCAAAAAAACTTAATGTTTTGGATTTTCTATTATGACGACCACTTTGGCGATGGGGTGAACCTGTCTGCCTCAGACACCAGTGGTGGCGGGTTCGATTCCCGCTCGGAACAAAAAAAAAATGTTCCGTGTCTGGGTGTTTATCTATTTATGTATTTACATTTATTTATTTATTTAATAATTTATGTACACACAAGGAAACTTAAATAGACAAACAATTAAATTGACAACAAGGTACAAAGGCAAAGCTTATTTCTAAAAGAAATTTCTACCAGCAAGCCTGAGGCTGGGAAATGAGAAAGAAAAAAAAAAAAATTAAGTGCGTACAACATACTAATATAGAAAAGATATATTACATACAATACATACATAAACATACAATACATACTTTTAATTAAATATACATATATAAAATATTAATACATAAAATAAAATAAAATATTATATTCTAGGTTCCCCCCCTAGTTCGCTACATGGTATCACATAGCACAAGCTATGCTTACTTTGGGGCCATGTATTTGGTGTGATTGTCTGGGGATTTTATTTATTTATTAGTTAAAAGTTTTGGAAAATGTGTCACTCATATAAAATAATTTTCTTTTAATACAAATGTATAGGTAAGTAGATATGATATATTCGTATAATATACCTTGCTCAAAGCACTGCGTAACTTGGAATGAAACCGCCTATGTTCCTACAACTACCTTACAATGTGCAGACGGACTAACTCCGGTTAAATTAAACCACAACTAGCGATAAACTAGTAGAGACGCGAATCCGAGGGTTGTTGGCCACTGGGGCACGGACGAGCTCGGTCAAATAATGGGAAAGGTTTCTTCGTGACGCTTATTTTGTTTTCATGTGGAGTAAGGTTGGACTTTTTTGTTATTGAAATAGGTTTAAATCAGCGTGTTATATTAGTTCTACTTCGCTTTAATTTTTCTTAGTCAAGACAAAGGAAAAAACGTCGAAACGTTGTGATGAATAAGTTTTGAATTGTCTCGTATATAAGAGACAATAATATAATAATCTTTGATTTTATTTAGTTTCTAGAATTGAGTATTTTTCTATTGGTTTTTCAAAAACCAATAAATATAGGAGATGACTTATGTAACTATATAGCAGAATATCATATAGCTGCAAGGCAAGTATAAAAAATAATACCATTCTAAAGCAATACAGCTTTAGAATACATAATAATTTATATCCTTTTACGCTTTTATATCATTTTTGACACCAAAATATTTTCTTACACTCTTCACAGATAAATCGCCACCTATCCCTAACGGCTCAAGTTAGTCTGCGTGGTACCGCGCAAAAGCGCTAATTCGTCCACACGTGGTTATTTCAGTTGAGGATTACAACTTATTAACGTGTCTCAGTGTTGAAAGCGGGACAAAACTTTAACTTCGCGATTTGCGGTGTTACCTTCAGCGCGTAACACCACGGCGATATGCTCGTCAAGTGATACAATATTATAAACTTTTAATAGCTGGTATGAACTTAAATTACTTAGTTTATAGTTTTTGTTACTTATTTTATGTTTTCATATTCAAATTATGTTTTATTGAATAAATCGATAATTATGAAGTTTATTAGATCAATTTGAAAACATCTGGTATTAATTATAAAATGTAGGCAAAACCCTTTGCCGCCCTTGAAATGATATTCAACGATGTTCATATTTAAAACAGTACTGCCAAAATCGGTACAAAGGCAATGGAAAAAACCATCATGCCTAGTTAACCAAAAATCTTAACTTATCCTTTCAACGTTCAAAGATACAAAGAAGCTTGCTATACTAAATAAAACGAGATAGACTGAATAAAAGCTCTTTAATATAAGCAAAAAAGACCAATTCTTTCAGACGTCCCACAATCGCGCACCTCATCTTTCTAAAAGTACCTATATTTTATTGAAATAAAACATGACAGGAGCCCTCAAAAGAGACAAGATCAAAAAAAGTAAAGTACACACAAAGAGATTTCGCACCACGATCCCGCAACACCGAGCGCGTGTTCACAAAATACTTACATTTATATTTTATTCATTTTCCCATTATTGTAGTAAAGATTTGCAAACAGATACACTTTTTTTGTGTGAAATATAAACGAGTCCAAATTTGAGAGAGGCGTCCCGGAGTAACAATTTGTTTCTGCTTTGTGTTCGAGATTTCAATCTGGAAGTCTATTATAGGTATATTTGGGCACTTATTAATTATAGCGAATGTTGGTGAATTACGATAAATTCGGCGAGTTTATATTTTAATGATGTTATTTCAGTAGCGTGGGCCTCCTATTAATAATTGATACGCTACTGATAATTGACGTATCGTAAATATAATGAAAGGTCGAAGCCTAAAATGTTTTGTGTCTGAACCAGGTTTAGGGAAAACGGAGATTTGATATCTTTTAATTACAAATTGGTGAGTTTTTTAATAATTTATTTCTGAAGCTCATCCTCGCCAAAAAAATCTTTTAGCAGATGGCATTTACTTATGTAAAATGGCTTTTATAGTTAAAGGCGCAAATGATTACGTGATTTACTTACTATTAAGGGCCAATGCTGCGTCACGCGAGTGTACGCGCGTACCGTACGTCCGTATCGTACGGCACTCCTGAGTCGCTTACTGCTCCGTAAAAAAAATTTAGCCATGCGTTGCGTAATGAATTGTTTGACTTTCGGTTAAGTTTACTCAGTAAATAATTAATATTTATTTCTTATTGTTTTTTCTCTTCGTGTATGATCTCAAACTAACACGACCTGGAATTTCGAAAATGACCCACCAGTCACCCTGTATACTATAAGTGTTTTTGTAATAATTAAGGTATTAGTAAACATGATATCGATACTAATAAAGTTGAAGAATTTGTTTCAAAGCGCAAAAGTTCTGTAACTACCAGTATGATTAGAAATTATATTTTTTCCTTTGATAGTAAATACTCTTGGGATTATTTTATAAAAAGAAGCACCGTGCAAAGATGGAAATATAGAAATAGCTACAATCAAAAGGGCCAAAACCTTTCCGATATTTAAGCAATTTAATTGTCTTCCCATTTGATACGATTAAAATATAACGTAAAGTGCTTATGAAGCCTCATTCGCATAGCTGTATCCCGCAGTTTAATCTGTATAGATCTCTATCTCAATAAAAATGCGAGATTTTATCTCAGTTTCCCAACACGTCTCAAAGAGTATCCTTTTCCACGAACTTATATTAAAAACGTGAAACCATTACAACTACTAAATCAAAATAAAACTTGCAAACTTCTTGTGAAAAATGCCTTCGATGCAATGCATATTTTTCTATATTAGGTTAGAAAATGTCGTACCTGCGCCGAGCTCCTCGGATCAAGTGCATTCAATTTTGAAAGTGTATTACCTAGAGTTATGATTCTCAATATTTCATCACAAGCACTGAATAAAATATATACGGAACCACTATCTGCTACTTTATTACTTTCTTGGTTATCGTTTGTCATCAAATAGGTAGTTACTTTCTATCAAAAGAGCTCTTACTGTTTTAACACTTAAAAGAAAGTTCAAGTGAATTTCAAGGAATTGAAAGTTCTTCTTAAACATCGGTCGCTGTCATATATGAATTAAATTACTTTTTCAGATGAAAATATTCCTTTTTGGAAACAGAAGTTATTCATCTCAGCTGAGATCGATTATATTTCGTATTTTTCTTTATAAAATACGAGACTTTACTTGCAAAGTTACATAATGTTATTGGTCTGGATGTTTCATGATGTATTTTTAAGGAAAAAACAACCATTTAAAATTTCACCATGTAAACGATGTTGTGATCCACGACTTCAAGATGTATTTAATTTCAACAATATCACTGATTTCAAAAAAAGAAGTCTGCTTTTCGATTTCATCGTGCTTGATGGTTTGGCCTATTATATAGAATGCCTAGCCTAAACAAGTTAGACATAAGTAGGGTAAACTCAAAATCTGGATATTTTTAAAGGCTAGTAGTGTGGCTAGCAAGTAAGACTACAAGCACACCTATTTAAAAATAATATATATAAACTAGCTGACCCGGCAAACGTTGTTGCCATATAAATAAAAAAAAAATAGATGTTGGCCGATTCTCATAGATACCGGATAAGCACAAAAAATTTCATCAAAATCGGTCAAGCCGTTTCGGAGGAGTATGGCAACGAAAACTGTGACACGAGAATTTTATATATTAGATAATGATACTATTTCATAAAAGATACGAAACTAATAATTTTTACCTTTTACAAAAAGGGGTGAGGCGTGCTACAAAAGAATTCAAACAAAATTGTAGTTTTTTACTTTTTGAACTTGCAACATCCCTTTAACATTTTTGGAGCCTTGAAGCCGTAAAAGTGCCTCGTTGTACATTTTTTATCTGTTCTCTGATATTTACTGTTACGTTACCTGCATGGATTAGCGCATGCAAACATACTCTATAATCTCTCTCTACAAGCTTTCTAGTAAAGATAATACTGTGGAAACTAAAATCCATTCTCACCTTCATAACTTTAGAAACATACAAAATCACATCCAATGAATAGTGCCGATATATTTCACCGCTATTGAATTCTCAAAATCTTCATAATAATGCGATCATATAATAAGGGCTCTAATCGCACTAATGAATCTACCGTATGACTCAGGGTTTCTTCCCAAAATGATGAATGGTTTCACATTTCGATTTCATATAATGTTATTAATGATCGCTAATAACTCATTTATTATAGTGAAAGTAATGGAATAATACATTTTGGAAATTCCGCTGGTTTATGTGAGCAAAAACTTGGAATAGTTTTAGGTCACGTACTATATGAGGAGGTGCTCTTAAAACTTTCCTGCTCTATGTATGCACGTTTTAATGCGTGTATGATCACTTGATGATAAAGAACAAAGGCGGATCCTTAGTTACGTGAAATAACGAGAGTTTAGAAATATTATAATCACTTATATTTTTCTAAGAATTTTTAAAACATTGGTTTAAAGTGTGTAGCGTTTTTAAAATAAATAAAATTTTCGTGTAACGTAGGTCTACGAGTATTTTTTGCACTGAGTTACTCAGGAATGAATTCCGAATAGTCTAATATGTTTTTGTTTGTTAAATGCCACAAAATAACATCAACTAAAAACATGTATGGCCCGCTACCAAATGGAACTATCTCTTTAAAAATGTCTCTGGTTCGATTATATGTTGCGGTAGGTTTCATAAAAATATTTTATATGGTTACTAAATCCGCCTCAATTTCGGAAAATGATAAGATGACTCATAAGAATATTAAATTAATGTTCAGATTTTATTGTGTATTTTATACATTTTAACTAAACATTGTAGAGTCTACTTTGGTAACATCTGTAATTATTTCACTCACTTTTAAGTGCCCCATAGTCGGTCAAAAAGTTTTATTCTAAATGATATCAAATTTAGGACATTTTTATAACTAGAATACATCATCAACGAAGTTTTGATAGTTTGTGCCCAGATTTACAAAGGGTGCTCGCTAGCAGGATGGATCCTTAAGAGGTCTTACCACCAAGAAGAAAATTTAGGCAGCCTATATCCTTGTTTATTTAAAAAAAAAGTGAAGAATAAGTAGAACAAGAAACAAATAAATATATACCACACGGAGCCCCAAAAACACCAATGATGGCCATCCCTTTTTATTCCCGATGCGGTCTTGTTAAGCTCAAATATATTCGAAGGGTATGATAATTTTCCTATACAACTTTTGCATTATGTATGTAATAGCATCGTACGATACTCGCACAAAAACTCAACAAATTCGTATGATAACGCAGCAAATTGTATACTAACTCGTGTTTTTTACTGAAAGTGATAAAATTTTAGAGTATGTCAGTAGTCGTCTTTATTATTTATTAGGTTTTGTTCCTGGAAATAATAATAACGCGAATAATGATCGGCATTATTCGTGTTGTGTTTGGATGGAATAATCATAAGCACATTAATATATATACGTTACATGTATCGGCACTCAATTCACCATTTTGGGCTTGTAATATAAAAAGTAATAGCATATTTTAGTACAAGCATATTATATGAAAAATGTTTTCTCGTCCCTTTTACCATGTCAATCATATTAAAATTTGTTTGGTTATTACAGCTTTTTGTTCAAAGAACAATTTGTGCCTTGAACTGCGTGGAGAAGCCGTTGTTTTCATGCCAGGTTACATTTAGTTACTTCCATGCTAGACTAAGAAAAAAAATAGACTGAGCCAGCTGCATCTCTTCCCAAACATACTGTAAAAGTCAGTTAAGGAACAGAGGTTTTATTGAAGGTCTTTTTTGTGGACGATATTCTGACCCCCTGTCACTGCAATAGTCTCTCTTCATCATTATAATGCATCCATGTTTGTCATTCATGACATCAGATGGTTCTATAGCCTCTGATGTTCTGCCTACCCTATAAGGGATACAGGCGCTAAATTATGTATGTACATATGTTTAATTTATGGGTGCTAATCAAACAGACTTCTTTTAAATAGCGTTATTCCGCTCTAAAAATCTTAAGTTACCTTCTAAATTACTATGTCAGCCACAAACCATAGTCCTCATGCGCACTTTCCATCAGGTGGCATGGAAGACAAACGTCCTATCCTTACAATATAAAACAAAAAAAACCGTGCCACAAACCACGTCGGGGTTATTTAAAAAAGCTCTAGGGTTAATGGCGTTTCGCCGGCCGCTGCCGCGGCACCGATCACTCCGCTCGCTCGGCTCGCGCACGTATATTACATGCAACCTAATTGCTCTACCTAAATGCAACTAGGTCTTCCAGAACAGGAAACCTTCTTGTCGCATATTATTCATCACAATGTTAATTAATATATTACTTAGTATAAATTATTATGGTATAATCAATATATATAAAACTGTTCCGTTACTGACTGAGTGACTGAGTGACTGAGTGACTGAGGTACTGAGTGACTGAGTGACTGACAGACAACGTACAGCCGTAACTACTGGGCGTAGAGAGCTGAAATTTGGAACATACATTCTTTAGGGGATGTAAGGGTGCACTAAGGAAGGAATTCCCGAAATTCCTACGGGAACGGGAAATATAGGACTTTTTAGTTTGTATGAAAAATCTTATTCCTTGAGTGCACCGATGAGAAACTTGGCGTAAAGGTTTTTCAATGTGTGTCTGATTGTATTATGAAAGGAATTCCTGAAATTCCCACGGGAACGGGAAATATATGATGTTTTAGTTTGTATGAAAAAATCCCATCCCTTGATTGCACGGATGTGATACTTGATATAAAGGTTCCTCAATAAGTGTCTGTTTGTATTATGAAAGGAATTCCCGAAATTCCCACGGGAAGTGATTGGACTTTTTAGTCTGTATGAAAAATCTTATTCCTTGAGTGTACGGATGTGATACTTGGCATGAAGGTTCTTCAAAGAGTGACTGGTTGTGCTAAGAAAAAAATTCCCAAAATTCCCACGGGCACGGGAAATATATGATTTTTAGTTTTTATGAAAAAAACTTATTCCTTGAGTGCTTGGGTGTGATACTTGGTATAAAGGTTCTTGCAGTTGGTGTCTGGTTGTATTGTTTCTGAAATTTCCAAGAGAAGGGAGTTAAGCGCATACGAAGTTGCGGGATAAAGCTAGTTATAGTATAAATTGCTTCAAGATACATTTTTCGCAAAAGTTATTGTCTCGTGGCTAACTTATGAAAATCGAAGCTTGATCATGTGGCCAAAAAGAATATTCTGTGGCTGGACTTATTATGAACTCCGATTTGAAACAGGCACCTTGGCTACGAGTAATCCAGGTCCTTTATGTAGCAGACTTTGGTAACCAATAGTGTAAGGTTAACAACTAAGACACCGTTGTCATTTAGGTTGTGTTTCATTTAACTTTTAAAGCACCTTAGACCACCAACTATCGAATTCCTCACTACCCTGTTTACTATTGTCTTTTCTAAATTATAGTCGGTACAGAAGGTTAAGCATTACAAACCTCTCAAAAATTGTAATTGAATCTGAACTCTATGCCCGCAAAATTAAGTGAAAAATTGGTTGGGGAAATTTCACTTGACCTACTGCCTGTACAGTCACGTGCATTAATATGTACACACTTCGCGACTTATTCGATTGTGATAAGGTTCAAGTTCCAATGAAAATGTATACATATTATTAAAAATTACTGTACGTCAAAATGTGACAACGTAAATTTTGTTTATTTTATTTTTTACTAGCCACCGCGCGCGGTTTTACCCGTGTTACTTTTGATCCCGTGGGAATTTCGGGATAAAATATAGCCTATAACCTTCCTCAAGAGTTGGGCTATCAAATGCAAAATATTTTTTTCAAATCTCACTTGTAGTTTCTAAGATAAGCGCGTTCAAACAAACAAACAAAAAAACAAACTCTTCAGCTTTATATATTAGTATATAGATATAGATTCTAGGGAGTATTCACAGCACTTGCCTTCTTTTATGCGGTGTTAAGTAAAAAAAAATAAACACCTATGTTATGTTTTTTTACATACAGAAATAGCTAAATCGCGCTTTTAAAATTTCCACCTAACAAATTTCAAAGCAGGACTACACAGCTTAAGTTGAGTTAAGTTTTCATCAGATAGACAGAGTTATCAACTTTATTCGAGTGAAGCTTTTAGTATAAATCTTTATTATTTCAACGGCGGCAAACTTCGTAATTCAAGTTATGAAGGTAGGTTCTTGTTTCAATTGTTTAATCATAAAATGGACGTTGGATTGTTCGTTTTTGGTATTTGTAGGTTACCTGTCTATCTTGGTATTTAATGAGTTTTTTTATTTGGGTGTATGGTTAAAATTAGATTTTTAGAAAATGAGGTATTTCTGTTGAACTATTTAGAAAATAATTTGCCATTTAGATTTTTAACCATTGAGATTTTTAGAAAATGGGTTTTTCTGTTGAACTATTTAGAAAACAATTTGCCATTTTTAAATGGAAATGACGGTGTATAAAATGAAAAAAAAAATAGATATTAATTGCTTTAAAAATTATATTTAGTTTCCACAAATTAAAGTTTTGTAGTAAAAAGCATACTAAAAATACAATTTAAAGGAAGGTAGGTTAGTAGGTTCAACAAAATAAATCACGGTGAAAATTAAACAGAAAAATTACGAGCATTTTTTAAATGAAAGTTAAAATAAAATAGAAAACTGATTAATTCATACTTCTAAAACAGAGCGTTATTGATTTATGCGTGGGAGAATTCAAACTATGTATTTATTCATAAACTCTCCACCATTATAATGCCTCCAAATTTGTTCGTCAAACGTGACAATACATGGTTTATAACCTCTGGTGTTCTGTTTACCCCATAAGGGA
Organism: Stenoptilia bipunctidactyla; assembly: GCA_944452665.1. Taxonomy (NCBI): domain Eukaryota; kingdom Metazoa; phylum Arthropoda; class Insecta; order Lepidoptera; family Pterophoridae; genus Stenoptilia; species Stenoptilia bipunctidactyla. The sequence goes on from OX101732.1 coordinate 2,018,422, forward strand.
TACATGCTTGAAGTTATTTATGTTTTATTTCTAGTCCGTGGTTTTAAAACATTTCTATCATTCATACCCTTAAAAAAGGTTGGCTACCAAATTGCAGAGGTTGCTCTGATTAGTAGCCCTTTACGACATGTTTATCCTAGGGTGGTACGGCTACTCTAAGTGGACTTCTTCTCTTCATCATCATCAACAGCCTGCAGACGTCCACTGCTGGACATAACCCTCCCCAAAGGTTCTCCACATCCCTCGCTCCCGCGCCGCATTCATTTAGCGTTTACCGGCGACTTTGACCAGTGGGCCTAGTGCGAGTTTACTCGAAAGACTTTAATATCACGTTAATCGAGCAAACCACTTGAAACGACGTTCTTACAAATTCGGCTTTCCAATTTAGATGGCACTGCTTCGATCCCATTCAAAACGAAGTTAACGTTAACGCGATGGTAAAATTAAAAACTCGCACTAGGCACTCAGATCGTCGGTTCATCTTGCGGGGGGCTTGCCTACGCTGCGTCTCTTATACTATGAAAATACAACGTCAATGCTCTATTCGACATGCAATCACCAAATTATTTAAGCCTTTTTTATGTCAAAATCAGAGACTTTAAAATAACTTTTGTTGGCAAATATTGAGTTTTATTTCCTTTAATTTGAGAAAGAAATTAAAACCAAATTTAAGCTTAAATTAGAGATTTTAATAGCTCATTGCGCCCAATATTTTTTTTTATACAGTATAATATAATGATTATTATAATATATAGATTATTTTATCCACTCTTTAGATACTCAACGTTCAAATATTCTGAATTTTATTTCATTTATAAGTAGGTGGCTAAATATCTTTTTTCCTGAGGGTCTCGGGACGGGATATTTAGGTACACCGACAAATATGTCGTGAAAAAGTTTTGTAACTAAATAATAATATAATATTTAAGTTCCTTGAAAAAAGTATTTCTTATACTTCTCGTAATTTTTTTTAAATAGTTTCGAAGCCCTTATAGTTTGTGTGGTTTCATTTAATACCTCTCGCTTGTAACGTTCAAATTCAAGAATCTTTTTAATACAACGCGTTCTGATTTTATTTTATTTTCTAATAAAATCCCCAGTTACAGTACGTACATAATTAGTTTACGTTAAACGCACACAGCGAGTGGCTGATCTTTCTGAAGTCCAATCAAACAACTTACGGACGAAGTTAAATTGGATTTCCAAACGAATATTTTGTGTGTTGAACCGAACAACCCAATATTGGTTATTTATAGGCCGCGGGCTCGATAAATCATACTTAGCCTGAAAAATTTGGAATACGTGCAGGACTCGATTCCATTTTTAAATTTGTTATTTAATTGTTTGCTATTTGTTTTTTATTTATAGGCGGGTGAAAAGCTATACGCATTTGTTTCTTTTTTCAAAAAGTTTACTGTCAAAACTTTTTATTTTATATTTTTAATGCCAGGATTATGATTTTTTTTAAATAGATCTTCCAATTAAATACTAGCAGTTTTTCTTTCAGAATATTTTTTCTTAAATTTATTTTTATATTATTGCCTCTCCAAAATCTTCGTATGAATTCGCAAAAATATATATGTTTATTAAAAATATGTATAGTATTATAAATAATGTATACTTCATTCTTTTATCATGATAAACCTTGATGGGCACAAACAATTTTAAGAATAGATGCCTTCAAATGATTTTATTCTTTTGCCATCCTATTTTGTATTCGTTTTATTAATACTATTTCAAATAATTGAATTATTAATCACTTTGTGCAAAACTCATAAGTTTATATCTAGTAAATTATTAAAAATCGTTCTCATTTCAATTCTACTATTGTACTACAAAGTATTAAAACATACCAAGTAGAAGGTTTAATAAAGAATATCTACCTAGAATAACACTTACTCTTAAATAAATAAAAAAATGTGTTAAATAAAAATCACCCGACCAGGACTCGAACCTGGGACCTCTCGTTTGCCGGACGAGTGCTCTCCCACTGAAATACCGGGGCCTTCCGGTACACCTCGAAATTACTAAACACATTTTTGGTTTTACGTTATATTGCTTACATAGCTCCATCTAAAGTTTTTTTGCATTTAAAATGCTTAATTACTCTTAAATAAATGAAAACGTATTCTTTGGCAAAAATATTATTTTTTAGTGAGGAACAAAACTTCAAAGTTATTGGATATCAAAAAGAACACCTTGTATACATTTAGCGGACCTTAAGAGCTATCTCAGAGTTGAGAGTGTCTACAACTCGTTTATGAAAGTGGGTTTTTTATTTCTTAGTGACTAAATTGACAATCTCATTTAACTAGGTGTATATATAATTGTTTTAAACTATGGCGGTTATTTTCACTATGATTAAGACGATTTTAAATTGTCTAGTACGTGGAACTCAGTGGTTAGGACTTTTACTAAACCAAAAAACAGCGATAGTGGTGTGTCCGGTCAGAAACCCAGTGATACTGTAGAGCGTGTTTTGCAAAAGTGACATTAATGTGAGTTCCAGTAGTAACATATCAAAACGAACAAGAAACATCGATTTATCTGCCTCTAACTTTCATCGCCACCTACCTACATCTGCCAGTCCGCGATCATGGTGCTTGTAACAGCATCGAAATATCGGACGTGCGAAAATAAAATCAAAAATCGTGGTAAGAATCCCGTAAGTTCATTAAATCAGGTGTAGATGTGTTCAAAGATGACAGCACACGGGTTTAGCAAGCCTTCATAAAGAAGGGCCAGTTACACATTGCCGGAACACATCAGAGATGGAGCGATGGTATTTGGCGACTGACATGTGAATAGTGGTTGCTAGTCAGGCCGTCCTGCCACTAGGCGGGGTCACTTGGACTAGTCCACTTTACAACACACTTACCCAGTGGTGGTATGACCATTATAAGCAAAAACTGTAGCCTGTATCACAGTTATTGTATAACTAGTACAGGCTACAGGGATTTTAGGTTTAAGGATCTTTGTAATACTGCAATAAATAAATCATTATCAAATCATATCAAATCATAAGCCGAACCCACTTGGATCAAAAATGTTGGTCATTATAAAGAAGTTGTCGAGTTTATTTTATTCTACTTTATAGTACATACATACATACATACAACTTCCATGCTGGACTGGGAGTGAAAGAAAAACATAGAATGTGCCAGCTGCTTCTCTTCCCGGGCATACTGTAAAAGTCGGTTAAGGGACAGAGGTTTTATTGGCATTTTCGTGGGCGATAGGCTGACCCCCTGTCACTGCAATAGCCTCTCGCAATCATTATAATACCTCATTAGTCAAACGTAACATCAGTTGGTCTTATAACCTCTGATGTTCTGCCTACTCCATAAGGGATACAGGCGTGAAGTTATGTATGTATGTACATACATAACCTCACGCCTGTCTCCCTTTGGGGTAGGCAGAGACAAGGAAACGCCAATTGCTTCGATTCAGACATGCCTCTTTCGCTTCCTCCACGTTCATTAATCTTTTCATACATGACCGCCGGTTACGGGTACTTTTAACTAGGCCCTTTTTAAGAATGTCGCCAATTTGATCGGCATACGTTCGCCTAGGCCGGCCCCTTCCGACAGCACCATCCATTCTTGCTCTGTACACCTCTTTCGTAAATCTACTTTCATTCATCCTTTCCAAACTTTATAGCTATAAATAATATCAGTGAATTTTAATATTAATTCTCAATCCGCGACCTAAGATTACTTAATACACTTCAATATATGAGCGTTGTCATGGCAACTGAAATCCAGATCTCTATTTTTCATGAAAATGTCTTGAATACAAAATTAATAAAAAGATCCACTATAGGTACATCACTCTGTGCAGCTAATATATTTTTTCAATATTAAATCTAGTGCTGGTAATATAATATAAAGCTATTGAAATACGATATTAATGTCCTTTGAGGAAATTTATCTTTTTATTGAGGAAAATGTATTTTTATTGCCCTGAGGAGCACTGACTTATAAGAAGTTTGTTAAAAAATAATTAGCTTTCGTATTGGTTTATTCCCATCTTATTACCAATGCAATAAAAATAAGAGTACTTACCCTGGTACCAAATACCCCTTCAAAAATATTACAAGCAAAATTGAACCGCCTCCGTAGCCGAAGAAATAATCAAAATAAAGCGAATTCAAATAAAAAACAGAAATTAATGGTACGTTTATTATAAGCCTCATTTAAGGTACGTCAAACTCGATCCTAATGACATTACATCAAATCAACCAAAAAATATCTTTCATAATCCAAGCAAAAACATTTTCGATCGGAAGGACTTAAGGAATTTAATAGCGAGAAGTATTCGCTAAGGACGTAAGAAAGTCAAACATTGATTTACGTTTTTTGGGACAGCGTCAAATCAAGCGAAATAATGAACTCGAGGAAACCTTAAAGTCTTTGTAAGCTTGATTTTCTTCGTTTCAGCGTTTTTATTTGTAAGTAGATTTAAGTATACATTCTAAGTTTGCTTTGATAGTCATTATAAGGCTTTTCTGCGAAGTTAGGAATGTTGACTCCGTTCTTGTTTGTTTAAAGGAGGTAATGAATGACGCCCACTTAAAGTCTTCATGAACTTATCTTTTTTTTCTGATAAATAAAAAAAAATAATGTAAAGAGGTTTAATAAGTTGAAAAAGGTTTTGAGCAAAGAGGTCTAATTGGATTTGTTTTGTTTTTATATTAGCCAGTTGTTTTCTCATTTGCTCTGTTTCTGTACATATTATTCACATTAGCTTTACTTTTATGCTTATTGTATAAAAAGAATTTCATTTTACATAATTTTTCATTCTTTTTTTCCAGGTGGGATGTACCTGTTTCTAACTTTAAAAGGCCTTATCATTGCTTTATTGCTTCCTATATTCCGAAAAAGTTAATAAATGGGGTGGTACTCTGTTTAATTTTTTATACTAGCTGCACGGTTTTCCTCTCTCGATGACCGATTTTGTAAGTAAAAATGTTATTTACAATCTGTCCATTGAAAACTATCTTTGCATAGTTTATAATCATATATTTAGCGTTAGAGTTTTTGACAAGGATAATCCTTGTTAGGTGGACACTTAAGTGATCCTAGCATCAGACGCAGGTCACGAGTAAAAACTGTCTCTGCATTGTCCATATCTTCGTGTCTTAACATAATTTCAGGTAGAAGCTTCGTTTGGGAAGGCTTCGTTCGTACTCTAAAGGAAAGGACGGCAGGGCTTGATGGCTGTTGTGGAAAAGTACTGCTGTACGTCATCGTCGTTGAAATGTATCGTGAATAGCCGTTGTTTAATATAACAAAATAAATACTACACATACATACATACATAACTTCACGCCTGTATCCCGTATGGGGTAGGCAGAACACCAGAGGTAAAGAAACCATCTGATGTCACGTTTGACAAATTTGGGGGCATTATAATAATGGAGAGAGACTATTGCAGTGACAGGGGGTCGGCCTATCGCCCACAAAAAAGCCTCCCATTACACCTTTACAGTATGCCCGGGAAGAGCAGCAGCTGGCACATTCTATGTTTTTCTTTCGCTCCCAGTCCAGCATAGAAATAAATAAAAATTTCACAAATTCTGTAAGACCGCAATTTAAGCTTGATAACGTGATGTTATTAAATTATCTAGCTTAAATTAAGCTTCTTACAGTATTTGTGCTATGGATTCTAGATAAAAGATAAATAAATTTAAGAAATATAGAAACATACGTCCTATTGAATCTAAAAATATTAGAAATATATCAATAACTTCACGACTAGTATATGTGTTCATCGCACAAATAATCACACCCACCGGGATACGAACCCAGAACCTGCTGGCAAATAAAGTAACCAGACCATTCGATTGATCGTCGATTGAGGGTGTTGATCGATGGTGTAATGGATAAGTCAACATCGATCGAGCTGATAGAATATAGGCGGGGTTTACCACAGACATAATATCTACATAGACAACGCAAATGCATGCAGGTCGCGCGTCCGAACCCCGAAAAAGCGTCCAGGTTGATCGCCCCTAGATTAAGTCCCCGCCTATATATGTCTGTTAGAAAATCGATTTCACAATATGGATATCGTTCTTAGTAATCGATTTCATCGGCAGCATTGGTGTCTTCGAATCGATTTGTATTCCCCAGCAATAAATACCAGCTGTGATGTCAAAATAGGTGTTAAAAGACGACACTCTTGCTATCAATACAAATCGTGACAATTGCGTTGTCTATGTAGATGTATGTATGTGGGGTAACTCTATCAACAACTTAACTTAAATAAATAAATAAATATTTCTGCCACTCACGCAACATTCTCTAGCCCAAATTAAGTTTCTTAAAGAACTTGTGTTATCGATACTAGATACCCGATGTACTTAAGAAATATATAAACATACATATTGAGTAAATACATATTTTTTATTAGAATAAACGTAAATAAACATATAAATCCATGACTTGACGACTAATATCTGTGTTCATCACACCGATATCCGCCGCCGCCGGTATCCGAACCCAGGACCTCTGGCATAGAAGGCAATGTATGTTACCACTACACCAGCCAGTCGTCAAAACATTGACCTACTGTCGATGGATTGGTTAGTGGAACGATACCCTTCGATCATTTGAAGCTACTAGACGTATCGCTCAACTTCGATTGATTAGCTGGATCGACGATTAATTCATTGGTCTGGTAACAGTTACAACCTAAATCTTACCTTAGGCGTGTTGACCTCACGAGTAGATATGCCCATCTTCTCGTGGTGTCTGAGCTGCACGGGGTAGATGATCTGGTAGTAGTGCGCGCCTATGTTCCTCACCAGCTCTTGGTTCTGTCTGTACTCTCGGAGCAGTCTTTCTACTTCACCTGGAACAAGAGAATTAAAAAATATAAAACATAAAATCCCCAAACAATCACACCAACTACATGGCCCCAAAGTAAGCATAGCTTTTGTTATGGGATACTATGTAGCGAACTAGGGGGGAACCTAGAATATAAATAGATAAACACTGAGACACGAAACATTTTTTCTTCTTGTTTCGTGCGGGAATGGAACCCGCAACCACTGGCGTCTGAGGCAGACAGATTTACCCCATGGTCAAAGTGGTCGTCGAGAATGGAGATGTTAGTGTGATATGAAAATGGAATATTGATAGCTTAAATAAAAATACATCTAATGATACGAAAGTTAGTTTGTTACAGGAAGGTACCATCAACAGCACAGAAAAATATTTTGATCCTTTACTATATTATTTTTTAATAGGCTCAATCTGCGTGTGAAATTCTATCATAAGATAGAATAAATAATAAGGCGATACATCTTAAAAACAAAGATTTCGTTGATTTCGTTTTAGAATTTTGTTGAGATATAGGTTTTTCTGTTTCATACAGTCAATTTTTTTAATTCTGTATCTAAGCTCTATATAGGTAAAGAGCTGGGTAAGAAATATGATCTTATTAAATATTGCAAATGCACAATGTTTCCGAGTCATTGTCTTCTAAAGAGTAAAATATATAAATTTTAATACAAATTTCTGTGCAACCTTTTTTTATTTATTTATTTTCAAGGGAAATATACATTTTTCTACACTTATGTATATATAAAAAAAAGTCATAGTAAAATTACATTTACAATTAAGTTTCCAGCTTTGAAAATATTGAGGATTTTAAGCATTATAAATTAGTCTATCAATGCAGTAGCTACATACCATGTAGCTACAGATATATTACTCGTTGCTGGCTTATATTCCTAGATACTTCGTTTCTAGTAAAAAAAAAAGTCATGAATCGACTCCGTATATCCGTAAAACAACACAAACAATACCAGAATGAGCTATTAAAAAGAAAAATATATAGTAGAAATGCATTCTCAGCACAAACATCCGACGTAAGCTCCGTTTGAAGTATCGTTTAAACGGTAAGCCCGGTTTTAGTACGGACTTAAAGAGTATAGTTACGTCAAATAATATGTATACTTTTTCATTGGATTTTTAATCTTATTACAACGGAGTATGTTGCGAAGTGTATACATATTAATAGAGGTGACTGTACAATGGGGCGCGGGATGAAACTCATTAGATCTACCAGCCTCTGAAGGATGGCTTAGTTTCAAATTATGATGGCTGTCTATGTATTGTGTTATACTTGTTAACCAACTTCAAAAAAATAAGGAGGTACTCAATTCGTCTGTATGTTTTTTTTTATGTTTGTTATCTCCATAATTTTTGATGATTCTTGGTTCATATGATAGAGGACACTTCCCATTTGGTCCAATATAAATACATGTTTTTTTTTAAATATGTATGAATTCGGAGATCGTTTACCTTGACGACCTTCTTTTTTGACGTGAAATCGGGTTTTTAATGCTCTGCAATCGTTGATTATTTATTTTGGGACCTGTGCAAGTTGAGGTATTCCACTTTAATGTATAAGCATGTGTATGCTTTATTTATAAATTTTAAAATACGTTTATATCATGATAATTTAGTATTGTTATCATGTTTGTGATGTTGTCACTAGTTAGATAAATAACAATCAATGTAATTGCGAAAAAAAATTCCATGTCACTCTTTTAGTTTACAGATAAAAGCGTAAGAACGAACAAACTAAACAGCTGCACTGTACGGGATTATTGGTGATTAGACCAGAATGTTTTAAAGTAACACAAGAGAAGTTATTTCCAATTATTTGCACTCAAATCATGTCATCCGAATGTATACCATTTTTTTATTAGTATGAGCTTGTCCGAAAGTTTACAATTTTTTAAATATTTGGGTTTTACCGTTGTAGAATTGCATCTTCAGCAATAACATCTACAGTAAACTGTTAAATAAAACACTTTTCAACCGGATTTATCTCGTATATTTACATTTTAAATATAGACGTGGTCGCTTGTGACCACGGGGTCTGCAAAGACACCGGAACGTCGAGTTAAAATTTAAAATGTAAATATACGCGATAAATCCGGTTAAAAAGTGTTTTATTTAATAGTATGAATTTCGAAAACTTAAGACAATATTACAGTAAACTGCGTTTGAAGTATCTTGTGGACGGACTTAAAGAGTACAATGGGGTGCGGGATGAAACTCTACGTCATAAAGGATGGCTCAGGTTCAAATTAAGATGGCTGTGTATTTATTGTGTTCTACTCGTACTTATTTATTTTGGAAGCTGTTCAAGTTGAGGCATAAGCATGTGTCTGCTTTTATTTTCTTTTTATTTATAATATTAGAACGTGGTTTATCTTTATGCTTGGTGGTAGGATCCCTTCTGGGTCCGCCTGGCTAGCGACCACCCTTTATATAAAGTCTGCCGCCAAATGTTACCGCTCCGGCGGTAATGTGTTCCGGCAATATTGTATAAAGAGCCAGTTCCTTCCTAAATCCGTGTGCTTTCATCTTCGACCTCATCGTCACTTACCATCTGGTGAGATTGAGGTCATACGCGGGTTTAGTCACTTATAAAAAAAAATCTATACTGCGAAATAGGTTTTGGTTATGCCAATTTTATATTGTTATCATGTTTGTGAATAAAAAATATTGTATATGCGAATAAATTTGCTAAGTTTCGACAGCTGGCAGTGTTAGAGATAAACACGTAAAAATTCAAAAAATTCAAAATTCAAAAAGTTTTTTTCAATTAGGAATTTCACAAAACACTTGATGAAGTCATTCATAACATACTTTTGCTTTAACTAGTTGTTGATAGTTGTTAAATAAGATATTACAGTAGACCAAGAGACAAAAAAAGCCGGCGACAAAAACTCTTGGCACTCTTTGGCACACTTGTTGGAACGAACAAACTCTACTTATAAATATAATGAAGCTATCATATTTATAAGTAGAAATAGATAGACATTGACTGAAATATAGATAGGCAAGAAGCATATCATTAAATGAATTCTACAAGTTGAAAACAACCAACGACTACTCGTCGTTGGTTGTTTTCCATCTGATGTCACGTTTACCATCTGATGTCACGTTTGAAAAATTTGGAGGTATTATAAATATGGAGAAAGACTATTGTAGTGACAAGGGGTCAGCCTATCGCCCACAAAAACGCCTTTAAAACCTCTGTCCCTTAACTGACTTTTACAGTATGCCCGGGAAGAGAAGCAGCTGGCACATTCTATGTTTTTCTTTCACTCCCAGTCCAGCATGGAAGAATTAATTCCTTATTCCGAATATTTTAAAATAACCCTGCATACATTTTTTTAAAGTAATATTTCAGTAACAAAATCTATATTTCTTTGCTCAAACGCTACTTAGAAGGAGTTTTATCTCTAACAAGCAGTAAATAGAATACAAAAACGAATTTAAAAATCAGGACTTTGTACCATTCAAATCAGCGATTATTTTATGAACCTTGAAAATATTTAGTTAAATAAGGTTCTTTCAAGAAAAAGGGGCAAAGAAATCTTTAGGGACCTTTTCTTACGTTGTCCTTTTCTCGTGAAGCCTTATTTATTTCCTACCCTCAGGAAATGTAAGGTAATTAATTATATAGATGATTGACAGAAAGCATGGAGCGATTCAAAAGGCTTCGAAGGTTTATTAAGGCTCGACGTTGTGATATCAATGCTTAAATTGAATTAAGTAAATTTCTATGTAAGTATTTAAGGCTGTGTGTAATTTTATGTTATAAAGGTTAATCGAGCATATGAGTTACTCATGTTAGGTAATCACGAACTTTTAAGGATGCCTGTAAGTTAAGGGAAGCTATATTTTCACTTAAAGTGCTAGAGGTCATAAGTTTGTTTCAGAGCTTAAGAGTAAACGGGGCAGGAAGCGTCGCGGAAATTGTATACCAACTCGGCGCGTGGTTATTTGGTGGAACATAGCAAGAAAGACCTTAAACAGTTCTTTAGTATGAAGGTTTTATGGTGTGAGACGTTTTCAGAAGACAAAATGATACTCACAAAACAGGACTGTAATGGTCAGGTAAAACCAAAGCAGTATTTTTATATCTTATATTGCTGGCAAGTTAATAATATTAATCACTATTTTTTATAAGTAATGGTAACTTAATTCAAATTCAAATTTAATGCTCGTACGAGAGCACAAATTAATAATTGAGCATAGCTTAGAAATATCTATGATATTTCATAGAATAAAACCTATTTTAGTAAATAAGTGTCAACTTCTTTAAGAAGTAGTTTCAAATCCACCAAACAACGATTTTAAACTCTCATTATTTTCAACCCAACGAACCCCAGCTGTCTCTAACAAAACTCAATAAAATATTCCAATTTGCTAAATTTAAATTCATATTATTCGAATTTTGATTTTAAAACTTAGAACGAACCTTCGGAACGGTCATTCGAATTGTTTAACGAGACAACTTGGCACCGAATCGCAATTTAATCGAGTCGTGCCACTCGATTCCGATGGACTCTGAATTCGTAATGTGCGGTTGGAGTTTTTTATTTCTACCCACACTTTCCAAACTTACGTTTGGAGTGAGTTTTAATGTGTCTCGTTATCGGCGCCGATTAATATGTAAATCGATTTTGTGATTTCATTACGATTGAGAACGATCCGGGCCTGGTCTGCATGGTTGGAATTAAAAAATAATGAGAGTTCAACCCGAGCACATTAAAACGAAGGTGTTAAATGTTTTAGTATATGGCCCTTTTAATATCTCAACGATCCCTTTTTAAAATTCATGAATTTTTGAAAAAAATTGTAACGTTGTTGAGTGTGTGGATGTGTGCCAATTTAAGATTGATGGGTCCATTTAGACTCTACTATAGATTTTTCAGTTAATGATAATTTAATTTAAAAAATGTTAAAATAAAAAAGTGTATTTAAAAAAGTGCATTTTTAAATATGAGCACGGAACATCCATTGCACGATATTCATTAAATTTCGTCTCTACAATCACTGTGTGCCATGGACAATTAAAACTACAATACATGTCACATGGACCTATTGTTCTTAGGTAGATGTAATTAGTCAATACCTAGGATATATCAGTAGATATATCAGTAGGATATATCAATAGATCAGTGTTTAATCTATGCTACAAAATAAAGAATATTTTGAAAACATACTGTATCTACTTTTAGAATCCTCAGATACTCCAGCAAAATGTCTTTCGGTGTCTTTGTTCCTTGGTTGATTGTTTAACTGTGCTGTGAGAGTTCCAGTCAGGTCACGAATGTAACAGCTTAGAAAACGAACTTTTCCAAACTTTCTAATGTCTGAGTATACAGGGTCATTTTTTTGAAGATCAAAATATTTTAGGAGTAGGTTAAGAATAATGTGTGGATTCAATTTAAGACAAAAAAAAATTGTATATATTTTTATTGAAATTGAAATTTCACAATTCATTTAAGTGATAAAATTTTTCTGACTATGGAAAAATCGATGCTTAACGTATTTCTTAATAGAAATAGTTGGGAAAACACTTTTATTTCTTGCTACTTAGTCGTAAAAAACAGATTAAACCCAAATGTTGTTAACTTATGAGAATTAAAAAATATCAATTTACCTAACAAAATTTTTTTTTTTTCATAAATTGAATCCACCCATCATTCTTAACCTTCTCCTGAAATATTTTGATCTTCATAAAAAACACCTTTTATAGGTTTACTAGGTGTATCGAACAGATCGGAATCGGTAAACCGACGATACAAACCCAATTGTTTTAATAATAGTTAAACATGAATTCCTACAGCTTAATTCTATGAGTAATTACGAACTACTTACCAACCTGGAGTGGTGCACATTGCGGGCAACGTGGTAGGTGTGTCTGTCTGTATGTATAGGGATAAGGGGTCCCCTTGGGAGGAAATTAAAGTCAACCTAAACTAAATAATTACAAGGCTCATTAAAATTGAAAAGGGAAAGAGAAATATTTGTAAAGGTATCACCTGAACTCCACGTGTCACAACCGGATATCACTTATACAATATAATGCACTCGGCGTTACTTAATTACGCCACGAAATAGTTTCTTCGATTATTATAACCAATGCGCGCAACCAACTCTTCGCGTATAAACTAAACCGCGGGCGCGATTATAACTTTAAACTTTGCAAGGGACTAACACTTGCGTGTTCCACTCAAACTCTCAAAGCAACCTATCTTCCACTCACGAACGATGACGGCTCGGCCGCTCTCAATATTTTTAGGTTACGGTAGGATTATCACAAAATAATTTTTAATATATTTTTCTACCCGCAGATTTCAACTTAGGCTTGCGATCTATTCCGAACAATCCCCCGCCCCAGGCAGGCGTTACCTGACTGAGCCTAAACAACCAGAGAATCAGGAATAGATAGCCTAAACTTATGACACAGGGAGTCGCGACAAACTTGCGACAGCTCTTTTGAGAATAGAGCTTCCCACTAAAACCTCTGCGACACGCGGAGTTCCATCAGCACCTAGGAATAGCCTCAAAATTCGACCACGTCTCCAAGACAGTGGGGGCATATTCATCTCCTTAACTAGGACGAGGTCACCAACCTTAGGTGGGTCAACTTTATCCGACCAACGAACACGCTGCTGCAACAAGTGAAGATATTCCACATTGAACCTTTTCCAAAAGCTCTGCGAGAGCTGTTGCAGCAGTTCAAAACGTGAAAGGCGATTAACTGGAATATCCTCAAATGGATATTCTGGAAGAGCTGCCAAAGGACCTCCAATCAAAAAATGACCTGGAGTTAAAACTTCCAAATCATTTGGATCCGAAGAGATAGGGCAAAGCGGCCGTGAGTTAAGAACAGCTTCGATTTTACAAAAAACCGTTGCTAATTCTTCAAAGGTAAGAACTGTTTCTCCAATAACCCTTCGAAGATGGGTCTTAGCCACCTTAACAACTGCTTCAAAAATACCGCCCCAAGAAGGGTAAGCAGGAGGACTAAATTGCCACTTAATACCCCGACGCGACAAAGAAGTTTCAATTAAAACTTGATTCTCATCTAAAAACTTATAAATTTCTGAGAAGTGACGATCACATCCCTTAAAGTTTGTCCCGCAGTCGGACCGAATTAAACTTGGTAAACCACGACGACTGACGAATCGAGACAAACAAGCAACAAAGGCTTCAGTACTAAGAGCTGAAACTACTTCCAAATGTACTGCCTTAGTCACAAGACAAACAAAAACGCACAGGTAGGCCTTAACTACCTTGGCATTCCGCAACGATGAGACCTTAATGGAAAATGGACCTGCAAAATCTGTGCCAACACCAGAGAAGGGCCTAGCAGGCACGATTCTATCTGGGGGCAAATCTCCCATTTGAGGTTGTACAATAGTCGCTCTAAGTTTATAACACTGAATACCACGAAAAATTACATTCCTAATGGCTCTCCTGGCCGATAAAATCCAATATTCTCGATGAAGAATCGCTAGAAGACTATTCAATCCGGCATGACAATTTTTCTTATGTCTGTCAGTTATTAGCAACGTAACTAAAGGACTCTCCTTAGGTAAAAGTAGGGGATGTCGAGTTTCATATGGCAAATTAGAATAACGCAGCCTTCCTCCTACTCGCAACAAACCGTCGTTAGCAATAAAGGGGTTCAAACGTGCAATAGCACCCTTTAATTTACGTCCTTCTGTCAGACCCTTCAAAACTGACTCAAAATGAGCGACCTGAACCTGCCGTACCCAAAACAGTAGCGATTCCTCTCTTTCCTTGGGAGACAACACAAGAGAAGACAATCTATTAAACTTATTCCTTAAATTATGAACAAATCTCTTGATCCAACCTGTTACACCTATCAGTTTATCAAGAGAGCTAAATCGATTTAGCAACCAATCCGGTTCTAAAGCAGGATCCCTTTCAACAGCTAGAACCTTCAAACCAGGAAGAGGGTCAACAGTTTCAACTAATTTCTGAGGCCAACAATCCTCTGACTGGAACAGCCACTCTGGGCCCCACCACAAATTATGATTTAACAAAACGGGAGCCTCGCAGCCACGTGACGCACAGTCTGCAGGATTTATTTCTCCCGGCACATGTCTCCATTCTAACGCTGCTTTTGACTGCTGGATTTGAGAAACTCGATTTGCGACAAATACTTCCAAGGCATAGACAGAAGTCTGTAACCAAGACAAAACAATCTGGCTGTCTGTCCACGCAAATACATTCTTAATGTCGACCTTCTGACCCAAGGTTTCTACCAAGTGATTTAGGAGGCGAGTCAAGAGAGCAGCTCCTGACAACTCTAATTTTGGTATGGTCAAACGCGTCCTAACCGGTGCAACCTTGCTCTTTGCCATAACAAGCTGGACTGACACAATACCTGCGCTGTCAACAGTACGAATATAAACTGCCGCTGCATAACCGCATTCAGAGGCGTCACAAAATCCATGAAGATCAACCTTACATTTACCCTCTGGTAAAAAAGATCTTCTGATTTTAACGAATTGGATGTCAGAAAGTGATGTTACAAACCTAACCCAAGCACACAACAAGTCACCAATTAAAGGTGCGTCCCATGACAATCCTTCCAACCAAAGCTTTTGCAGAAAGCACTTTGCCCAAAATACGACTGGAGTCAACCACCCATTGGGATCGAATATCCTTGCCACAGTCGAAAGTACTAAACGCTTTGTCCATGTCTGCATTATGTCTAAATCTTGAACCTTAAATGTGAAGACATCAGGTATTGGTTGATACTGAACGCCCAGCACTGCGACGGCGTCAGGATTGTCCACGTTCTCGAAAATATAAGGATCCTGCTGATGCTCCTCAGGCAGACCAGCAAGAACAGCTTCTGAGTTAGACAGCCACTTTCTTAATTCGTAGCCACCTGCCTGCATAATTCCTATCAGCTCATCACGTAGCACCAGCGCATCTTCCTCAGTGGCAGCACCTGAACAAATATCATCGACAAATATGTCAGTGCTCAAAACAGCAGCGGCTCTAGGAAATCGCACTCGTTCACGATCTGCCAACTCTAATAGAGCACGCATTGCAATAAAAGGACTGGACCTAAGTCCATAAGTATTAGTATTTAACTCAAAAACCGTAATTTGACTGTTTTCGTTCTCACGCCAGAGGATCAGCTGATATTGGCGATCAGCTGGATGAATTATCGTAGAACGAAACATCATCTTAATATCTGTAACAAAGACGACTTTATGCCGGCGGAAGTTTGTCAGGATCTCACCTATGTCACGATGAAGTTTTGGACCCGAATGTAAGCACTGATTGAGAGAAACTCCGTTAGACGTGGGCGCGGAGCCATCAAAAACTACTCTAATTTTTCCAGCCTTAAACACCGCATGGTGTGGAATGAAATAGTGCTCCTGCCTACGCCAATCAAAATTGGAAACGGACATGTGTCCCAATTCCAAATACTCTCGCATAAACTGAATGTACTTTTCACGATATACCGAATCTCGTCTCATGCGTCTCTCCACGGAAGCTAACCTCTTCTCAGCTAACATTCTGGAATGACCAAGAGGGGGCCTAGATGGCAGGAAAGGTAGCCTCGTGACAAACTGACCCGAACAGAGCCGACCTGTATTGTTCTGGAAGAAAGACTCACATTCCAGATGCTCTGGGTTGTCACGAGAAGCTGTAGGGGGCTCTTCCACTTCCCAAAAGCGCTGAACAGCTTCAGCGAGGGAGATTCCTACTTGCAAGTCACCATCCTTGCCGTGAAGAGACTTAGCTGAAAATACAGGGCCCATAACGACACTACCAAGGTCGGTTGAAACTGCTACTAACCCTCCAGGTTGCAGAAGTGTGCTGCTTCCCAATTGCAGCACTCCTAAAACATCTGCACCGAGCAGAAGATTAACAGGACCTGGAACATGAAAGTTTGGATCAGCCAATCTAAACCCAGATGCTAACCGAACAACATCCGCTGGCAATGTAATAAGAGGATGTCTGCCCATAACATTTTCCAAAACAATCGCAGAAATTGTAATACAAGTTCTTGAGCCATGAAGCAGAGAAAAGGAGAGTGAGACTTGACCCACTAAACCAGACACCTTGACTCCACCTACTCCTCGAATGGCTCCCGCTGCAGAAGTTACCTTTAGCCGCAGTCTTTCTACCAGCCACCTGGATGCTATACTCCCCTGTGCACCCGAATCCAAAATCGCACGCGTGGTTACCTGCTCGCCCGATGGGGAACCGACGCAGACCTGTGCAGTGGGCAACAACACAGTTAACGCAGAAGGGGGAGTTGCAGGTGGGGGGTGTGGATGTGCGAGTCAATTACGTTTAGGGTTATAACTAGGTGTTTGTGCAGTAGAACAACCTCGCTGGGCAACCTGATTCCATTGCTGAATTGATGGGTGCCCACCGGTGGGCGAATACATCCGATTTGCATTGTTATACTGATGACCTAGCCGAGGCCAATCTGTGAAGTGAAGTGGCATACCACAAACATGATGGTGTTCCCTAGCAGCATCGAGGCCCACACGGGGTGTTGCACGGCTACCCCCGCCCGTGAAGGGTCGCGGTTGACCATTGGAGTTACGAACAGATACTCTCTTCTTACTACTACGAGAACCAGAACTACCAATTTGAGGTCCAACCTGCATGGCACCAGCCCACTGACTGTCAGCTTCATCCTGATTCTGCTGCGTAACGGCCTGCTGGTTTGGATCAGCTGGCACAGGCGCACCGTTACGGTTACCACAAAGCAGAAGATGATGATTACCACCGCACTGCCTGCAAGGTCGAGCAGAATTGCATTGAGATGCAAGATGGTCGCCGAGGCAACTATAGCACCACCTACGCTGGCGAGCTATGTTGCGACGCGCCTGCCACCGTAGTTCCTTAAACTTAAAACATGAATTTACCCCGTGGCCTAAATCCCTACAGTATGAGCACCGCCCGCGCGGCTGCTGCACTGCGGCGACGTGGTACACGCGCGGCTCGCGGCGGCGCTCCGCGCGCGGCGGCGCGGCTCCCTGCCTTGCTCTAGAACCGACGACGTCGCATGCTCCAGGCGGCGGAATATTATCTGCACGACGACACTCATCCTCTAAAAATGACACTAAATTTTCAAATGACGGAAGATGAGAGGCAGAGTCTCCACCGTACTCCTGCTCGAACCTATTGCGCAGTTCGTGAGGCAGTTTAGCTAAAACAATATGCAATAATATAAAAGACCAACTATCGACGGGTAAATTTAATCCCTTTAATCCATTAACTGCAACCAAAACCGGGTTAAGAAGCCTAGTCCGCAGTGCCTGAGGTGCGGGGTTTCGAGGGAGACCTAAAATTACCGACACATGATTATCCGCTAATCTTCTTATATTCTGGTACCGACGCATTAGTAAGTCCCTTGCAATCTCATAATTGCTATCAACAAGATCCAGATGCTGCACCAGTCCCTTCGCTTCACCTGTAAGTGATGCCATCAAATAAGCCAGCTTCTGAGCCGGAGCTAAATCTCTCCGCGAGTGAACCAAACTATCATATAAATTATTATATGCAACCCACTGACCTAAGTCACCACTAAAATGAGGTAAATCTAACTTAGGCAGTCTGCCGATTAATTCAGGTGAAGTAACTAAGTCCGACTTTAACTGATTCTGCCCTAAAGAACTCATCTTCAGAATACCTACAGCCTGTCGGATCTGGTCAGCTAAATCCTCGGCCTGGTCAATGTCCAAACTAATCCTTTCCATAACCTCCGGTTCAAGACTCAATTCAAGTAAGGCCTGATACGCATCATATAAATCCAATAATTTATTTTCCAAAGAATCATAACGCGATAATAAAGCTTGATCCCGATCTTTCCGAGAAATATTTAAAACGGCCGAACCAAGCCAACGCAATACAGCGGCTATACGAGCTGTATATTTACTAGCCATATTCAAATTCTTTAAATAAATTTATTTGAACGCACTGAATAAACCCTAAATAAAAACTTGGCACTTAAATAAAGGCCAAAACCGTATTAATGTACACGTATGTAAATTAAGTCACACGAAAATAAACCAATTCGTTCGCTTAACAAAAATATTAATTTCCAAAATTATATTTTAAACCAAAAAAATGCTAATCTGAAAACAGCCTTAACGCTATTACAAAGTAACCTAAATATCGGATCAGCCGAATAAAACCTTACCGTAGGTTTCTTTATATTTAATACGCATTAATTAAACTAATCTTAAAACGTATTTAGTACGTACTTAAGAACAAAGAAATAGGTACGTAAATATCTATTATGAAAAAACACAATTTCAATTTCGAATATGAAAGACACAAACTAATTTACGTATAGAAATTTATCAAAACTATTTTCATACAATTAAGACAAACTAACAATGTGCACCAGTAGAATTATCTAGAATGAAGCTATAGGACTGTAACTATTATTAACCTCTAACCGATATTCTATCGAGGAAAAAACCACGCTCTGCTACCAAATTTTGTATCGAACAGATCGGAATCGGTAAACCGACGATACAAACCCAATTGTTTTAATAATAGTTAAACATGAATTCCTACAGCTTAATTCTATGAGTAATTACGAACTACTTACCAACCTGGAGTGGTGCACATTGCGGGCAACGTGGTAGGTGTGTCTGTCTGTATGTATAGGGATAAGGGGTCCCCTTGGGAGGAAATTAAAGTCAACCTAAACTAAATAATTACAAGGCTCATTAAAATTGAAAAGGGAAAGAGAAATATTTGTAAAGGTATCACCTGAACTCCACGTGTCACAACCGGATATCACTTATACAATATAATGCACTCGGCGTTACTTAATTACGCCACGAAATAGTTTCTTCGATTATTATAACCAATGCGCGCAACCAACTCTTCGCGTATAAACTAAACCGCGGGCGCGATTATAACTTTAAACTTTGCAAGGGACTAACACTTGCGTGTTCCACTCAAACTCTCAAAGCAACCTATCTTCCACTCACGAACGATGACGGCTCGGCCGCTCTCAATATTTTTAGGTTACGGTAGGATTATCACAAAATAATTTTTAATATATTTTTCTACCCGCAGATTTCAACTTAGGCTTGCGATCTATTCCGAACACTAGGTTTACTAGCTTGGCGTTGTGATAAGGTTTTATAAACAAGCTTATATAAAAGTTATGTTTCGGGACTCATAAGTGGTGATATTTATAATTAATACCTAAACTTTTAAAATGAAAGTCGCCTTATTGCAAAGCTTCATCTGATTCTGAGTGCATCTTAACACAGCATAAGAGTACACTCACACTCTTGGCGAATAAGTGCTACATTAAGAATTTTCGGCAAACTTTGCCAGTGAAAGCCCTATTACAAGAATGAGTGAAGTTTTCTTGCGATTTGCGAATATGATATTTTTTTTAATTACGTGCATATACATGATGATTTATCTTAATTTATATATGCTGTCTTGGTAGATACTTCTCTTTAAAGAGAGATAGAAAAGAGACATGATGTACAGACATACTTATTTTTGTTCACTGTCTCTTTTAATTTTATCTTTATCTACTTCACAAACAATGTATGTACGATGTTTCAATGAAATAATTGCAAAAGTTTTTCAAGCTGGTCTTATAGTGGATGAAAGCAGAAAAATATAATTTAGCTGGAGAGTACTCAATACTACACAATGAAAGCTGAAATTCACTTATAAAAGACTAACTCAATAGGGCAAAAATTTTCAATTCTTATTTACTTGGCAGTACAATAAAACCTCAAAACCCATTGTTAACCAAACCAAAACCAAAACTAAAAACAAAACCATCCAAAACGCAGGTTACACACGCATCAAATCAAATAGCTTTCAACAAGATGTAACAAGTCATCAAAGAGGGAACAATTGACGAGCGGAGTGGGCCAATCGGAGCGTGGTTACATTCTGGCTGGGGGCCACAGTTGGTGGAGGGGGCGTATTGTGCTGGTACAACTAGAGCGTGAGCCGCGACCGAGAGTCGTGCGGTACAGTGTCTGAAGAATATAGATGACGAATAGTTACGTAATGTTTAGGCTTGGTTTTGTGAGGTTTAGATGGTTTTATAATCTTATTCGTATTTTAATGATAAACTTTGCTGTTAGAGTTCATATCTAAACAGAACACTGCACTTCCTTACAACTCCGAAATTACTAATAAAAGAAGAAAAGACATAACTTTCCGGACTGATATCGATATCAAACATTCTTTATGTACCAGATTTTTCTTGTTTCGTGGCCCTCTTCTTTACAATAGCAAAACTAAATATGTACTCTCTGTGTTTGAATGAAACGATAAAAATTTGTTCATGAAGCGTTACAAAACATATCTTACGAGGATACAGAAAAAATGTAAAATAGTTTATATTACATATTTCAATTGAGTTGCCGGTCTCTAATTAGAAAATTATTTTTACTTACCGTTAGTTTTAGAACCACTGATTAAGGATTTTTTTCTCACTCATGTTTTTATGTAGAAGATAATAGTATACATAAGTAATTATTTTAAGTTTTTATTTTTATTTTGTACACACTTAGACTCCTTCTCGCCTTAAAAACAGGGTTAACCTAGTTCAGGCACTTATACATAATTGTGTTCTTTTATATGATATTAAGATTGCAAAAAATGTGCAGATTATGAAAATTAATAAATTTGAATTTAAAAAAAAAGTCTAAGTGGGAAACAAGGTCTCATGTTACGTCTGTCAGGCTGAATGCAGTAAACTCAAAAATCATACATCATTTACCACTTGGGCCGATTTATGATAAAGAGTAAACAGTTCAATGAGTGTATGTAGTAATTAAAAATAAAAACAAACGGTCCATGTAGACCTATTTAATGAAATTATGTCTGATTAATTATATTTTTTTAATTATATCGAAATATTATATTTGGAGAGCTAAAAATACCAACAATTAATAAAACGTATAAAACTCAAAAAACAAATAGGTTCCTCCACATCCACAATTCCAATTCTAAAATTATCCAATTCTACCAAAACAAAACACCAACATAGCCATCTATAATCCTTAAATTTAACAAGCGTGCCCATGAGATTATAACTCCACCCCGAACGAAACTTTCCAATTTACTCACATTACCCGGCCCTTTGGCCAATTCCAATATTTATATTGGGCGTTTTCCGACGTATCTATTAAGGCTACTATATGCAATGATGCCTTTGACGTTTGATTTTGAAAGACAAACGGTAAATTAAACTACCCCTGCGGGTTAATCGCATTTCCAGTCTATCTTGGTTTTCAAAATCAACACACATTAGTTTTAGTTTTATAATTAAACGAGATATAATAAAGTTACTTCCATGCTGGACTGGGAGTGAAAGAAAAACATAGAATGTGCCAGCTGCTTCTCTTCCCGGGCATACTGTAAAAGTCGGTTAAGCGACAGAGGTTTTATTGGCATTTTTGTGGGCGATAGGCTGACCCCCTGTCACTGCAATAGCCTCTCGCAATCATTATAATACCTCATTAGTCAAACGTGACATCAGTTGGTCTTATAACCTCTGATGTTCTGCCTACCCCATAAGGGATACAGGCGTGAAGTTATGTATGTATGTATAATAGAGTTCAAAATAAACTTTTGCAGTCTGTAAATATAATATTATAGTAATAGTAGTATTGAGGGTGACTGGTGACAAATTTTAGATATTGATAAAGAGCACTCTGTACTCAATTCTGGTCATGATGAGGTAATCCGGCCGATTTCGACCACGGCGACTGTCTTCAACTCCGGTTTTGCCGTTGGTGTGCTCGCATGTGGCTTATAAAGCCAATTTTGTTTGTAAAAGCTCTTGCACATTGCGGGCATGAGAGCACACCGGTCACATAGTTATAGCTGACAGCCGCAGGTGATCGAGTCTGGCATCCAGCTCAAGGAGCCGCCGGTTTTCAGAGGCTTGGACGTTAGATTTAACAAGCGCTCTCCACTCCGGCCGTCTGGAAGCCTGCTGCTCCCACAGCGAAGGATTGATGTCAAACTGCTTTATGTGTCGCTTCAGCACATCTTTGTACCTGAGGAGTTGTTCGCCATGCATTCGCTTGCCTTCCTCAAGTTCTGAGTAAAAGATGCGCTTAGCTATTCTTTCCTCCGACATATGCGTCACGTGTCCGCACCACCGAAGCTGACGCCGCATAAGGTACGATCATAATTATGTAATAAAAGTAGATACTTAATTTTTCAAAAGAATGCCCTATAAATTAATAAAGAGACAAAACAACACTTTTCCCGACGCGACGCCTCAGTCAACATTCACACAGTGGTGTTCGCACCACACGCATACCACCACCATCAAGTATCTATTGTATTACGCTTATGTAACCATGCGTTGAATAATGAATACTTTAATTTTCGGTTAAGTTTATTCAGTAAATTATTAATATTATTTTTTCTTCCTTTATGATCGCAAACTATCACGTCCTCGAATTTCACCCTGTATAAAGTAGTATAGTATAATAGCAGTAGTATAGTATTGCTTAACTGTAAGATTTGACTTTTTATACATTGTCTAAAAGTAGTGCAAAATATGCTCTAGTCTTTGGTTCAGTTCGTGAAAAAAATCATTCATATTTTGGTATACTATATGGTCCCAAAAATCATGATATTGATTATCATATCCTAAGAACAGATTTTGTTGGTAGCTCTAGGATATTGGTAGATAAATCTTGGTTGCAGTCGTTGTTATACGAGGCACTTTAATTAACTTGCCCTGTTCTAAACCATAACAAAGTTAACTTGCTTGATGTTGGAAATAATGGTCCGTTTTACCTTTGCATGCTATACAAATCTAATAAAACCCAATAGTACTAGTGAAAGGCCATGCAGTGCGAAACAGAAGAAGTTAATGACCAAATATTGTCTCCATATATTTTTTCAAACAATTGTAAGATTGCATATTAGAAATCGCTATACAGCGATAAGGCCATCTGTTGCGCCTTTCAAAACTGACTTTGTTAATTGTATTTTTCCTTTCTTTTGTCATTGTGTGGAATGAAGAATAAATAAATAAAATAAAATAAGATTGTAATGATTTTGTAACGTAGAAAAATATATATAAAGAGGATAAAACTCATAAAAAATAAATCCTATAATCCTGACAAAGATTACAGTTACGCAAACAATATCCCAAAATCCACTTCTTTAAGTTATTTAAACGATTTACTTCATTTCAACAGTTAAACAACTTGATCCGAACTTAATCACTTATATCAACAGTGTCTAATACCTTAATCAAAACTCACTGCTTGGTGGTTGTTAGAAGAGTGACGCTATGCCGCCGGCAAACGGGGGATAGTTTTCTTAGCAAACAGTGAGAGTTAGATGGGACTATATTGGTGATTGTGGAAGTATGAGGTATGGTATAAGTACGTGTCATGTACTAGAGAAAAAGAAAACAATTTTAATTTGAAATTATGAAGGTATTTTTTATAAAAACGTAAGTAACTAGGATTTAACGTTTTCAAAACTTTAAAAAGTTGACGTTTATTTTCAACAAGAGAGTTCTTTCGTGGTTTCACCTCATTTACTGCGGTTGGTAAATTATTTTCCAATTACTGCATGAAGTAGAGATTTTACCCGTAAATGAAAGCCACGATAGGAATTATTAGGTGTTCACGCTTGGACATGTCAGAAGGCTGCGGCAGGGTAGGTACGTCGAAACCAGTCCTCGACCAGTTCTCGACGGGACCGGCGGTAGGGGGCGCGACGGCGGCGGAAGACACTTACCACGACTCCACCGCGACGACTACATCGTCTTTTATACATAAGTTAAAAAATGTATAAATAAACATACATACATAAAATCACTCCTGTATCCCTTATGGGGTAGGCAGAACACCAGAGGTTACAAGACCGTCTAATGTCACGTTTGAAAAATTTGGAGCCATTATAAAGATGGAGAGAGACTATTTTAGTGACAGGGGGTCAGCCTATCGCCCACAAAAACGCCTTTAAAACCTCTGTCCCTTAACTGACTTCTACAGTATGGTCGGAAAGAGAAGCAGCTGGCACATTCTATGTTTTTCTTTCGCTACCAGTCCAGCATGGAAGCATTATAAATATACTGCAAATGAAAACCTTCTACTACGAGGTTTCTGCTTATTCTACATCTCATCCATAGGCGTAGGACCCTCTCAAACATGAGGTATATTATGAAAATCAAGTAAACAAAGATGTGAATCACATAATCTCTAAAGCTATTTAATACCTTTTTTTCTAAATATAGACAGATGAAACAGGCGTGAGGTTATGTGTGTGTGTTATGTAGATATGGCAAAAAATATCGCAACTTATAAGAAAAGTCTGAAAAAGTACAAACGGATCTAAGCTGCACATTTGGCATAAGCCGCCTATTCGATGTGCCATGGATGTCATCCTATATATAGGCCGACTATTTTATTCTATATATAAACAGATATTGCCTTCTATGACAGAGGTCTTGGTTTCGAATCCCGGCGGCGGCGGACATTTGTGTGATGAACACAGACATTAGCCGTCAAGTCATGGATGTTTATATGTTTATTTAAGTTTATTCTAATAAAAACTATGTATTTATTCAATACGTATGTTTATATATCTCTTAAGTATATCAGTTATCTAGTGTCCATAACACAAGTTCTTTAAGAAACTTAATTTGGGCTAGATAATGTTGTGTGAGTGTCAGAAATATTCATTTATATTTATTTTATTTAAATTCTATCAAAATAACCCGATAATATTTTTACCTCTCAACTGAAAATCACTGACTGAACTATGTTAAAACATTTTATTCAGTATTTACAAAGTTTACGTCTAACAAACCATATCACTGAATATTAAATCAGAAACAAGTCAACTGTCAAAAAAGCTCTAAATTATTTCCGGAAATAAAACAGTGAACCGAAACAGAAAATATTCCACTTATTCCTCCATATTTTGAACTAAATTCCAATGCACAATGGACGAAATACTTCCCGTGGATTGAAACAAAGGTTTTTGTTACAGTTTAATAACTTTTGTAATATTGTGCAACATGTAACAAAAAGTTGTAGGCTTCAATCGGAGAATGCAACAACGGGCTTAAGAGCACCAACGAGGTATACGAGTTACATGCATATCTTTTAAGAGTCCTTTAAATTTTTTTTCCTGGATTTAGTCCTGGATTTGGATTTCGAATAAATAGCCCTTTTTAAAGTATCACCAGAACACGGGAACATAAGCTGGTCACGGAAACACGTGGTGTTATATGAAAGGTGGTACTCTTCTATGTTGGACTGGGAGCGACAGAAAAACATAGAATGTACCAGCTGCTTCTCTTACAGGGCGTACTGTAAAAGTCCGCTAATGGACAGAAGTTTCATTGGCGTTTTTGTGGGTGATTTTGTGTGGTGACCTCCTGTCAGTACAATAGTGTGTCTCCAACTTTATAATTCCTCCAAACGTGTCAAACGTGACATCAGATGGATTCTGTCTACCTCAAAAGCCTCTGGTGATCTGCCTACCCCATACCTATGGGATACAGACGTAAATTTATGTATGTATGTTGATAGCCAGCAAAGCACTGGGCCAGCTTGATGGATTA
Source organism: Stenoptilia bipunctidactyla (assembly GCA_944452665.1). Classification (NCBI taxonomy): domain Eukaryota; kingdom Metazoa; phylum Arthropoda; class Insecta; order Lepidoptera; family Pterophoridae; genus Stenoptilia; species Stenoptilia bipunctidactyla. The sequence goes on from OX101732.1 coordinate 2,044,864, forward strand.
CGACCTAAACCTCCTCGTCACCCAGAGGAGAGACTCATAGCCCTGCAGTGGGCTCATTACACGGAGTTGTGATGATGATGATGATATGATATAAAATAGTTTAGACGGTACCATATAAATTTCATCGAAATCGATTGAGAACTTCTTGAAATTTTAAAATTTTTAAAAGAATATTGAGAAAAAAAAGCCTGATTTAACTGATATTAAGTAATTACCACCACCCACGGACACCAAGTACAGGGAAAATACCGATACGTTCCCGGCTCTGGGACATTCTGGGAAGTATTAGTATCAGTTATTAACTATACTGTTTATTCTTCCCTTCTTACTGGTTTAAGAAATTGAAATAAAAACGTCGAGACAAGCATGCTTCACAAAGCGTAATCAGTCTTCAATGCAAAATTTACAATTAATTGAATTGTTTTTTTTTTCCAATTGAAGAAAATCTGTTGCGAAGACTTTTGTATACGGTTTTATTTATCTTTTGTTACCTGTTGTTTAAATTTTCGTTCTTACACACTTGAGGTAATCTGAATATAAATGGTTACGTAAACAATCTGTTACTAAACTAATTATTTTATATACTAAATAAAATGTAAAAATCAGGTACAAACAAACATTCATATTAGATTTGTGAAGTATTAGTAATTTAGAGATTAATAACAAGTTTTTTTTTATTGCAATATGTATAATATTTCAATCAAATCTCAATCTTTACTTAAAAACTCTACAATATCTGACTGTTCTAAGAAAATCATATTGCTACTTAATATAGATAAATCTTCCGTTCAAATAGAAGATTGAATATTGGAAAGCAAAAGGTAAAACACACTCAACTTTTCGACACATCGAGTTTCACTTTCACTCGTCGTTTAACTCGACTATTTTCATTACAATAGATCCACTTCGCAATCGAATATCGCAGTTACATGGATGCAGAATCCCTGTGTGATCCTTTAAGTGGCTAACTCATCGAATTCCTCTAATATTGGTGTGAAGTATTCGATTAAAGTCTTGAGCTATTTCGCTGTTCACCAGATTCGATGGATGCCTGAATGATTAGTGACATATACGCCTTTGTCATCGAGTGATGTGCGCTTTGAAATGCGGAATCGTTCGAAACTAATTGAAGTACTTTTTTGGATGAAATTGAGGATTTTAGAAGATGAATATTTGTTACTTTGTGACTTTGAAACCGCTATCACGTGGGCTTTTTTATCACGATATTCGAATAAAATCGGAATGATATGAACGATTTTTCAAAAATTTTATGGGCTTTGAAGAATTTACACCAGATAAAGCCAGATTTACCAGGGCTTAAACTGATAATAAGTGGACATATGGCCTGTAAATTTTTATTATTTATAGACGAAAAAGCTTAATATCCATTATAATATTTGATCACAACCAAAGTCATTTTTATTGAAATACACCTAAAACAATCCACATTATTTGAATTAAATTAATAATCACTATAGAGCGCTAATCTTTTATGTAGCAAGAAACTCAATTGTTCGTTTATTTAAACTTTACTGTTATCCAACTTTACAGAACTTAGATCTATGGAGCAAAGAGATGCTATAATGACTGTTAAAATAAGAAAAATAGTAATACATACACAAACACTTTTATGCAGGAGAAACAATTTTATTTAATAAAGATAATTAAAATAATCAAGCTAATATAGTGTGTCTGACAAATTACTGCATAACTCAATGCTTTCGTAACATTTGAAACAACCTCTTTCTTATCTGTATTTTTAAACAGAGTGATAACGAGCTCCCTAAATCTCGCTTCCATCTGAAAACGGCCTTAGTTCCTCCAGTATAAATCACAGATGACACACCGCGTGCATTATGCATGCGACTGCAGACAACGAGCGACAGAAGGGCGGGCTCTAAGCTGGTCGTAGTTATACCAGTCTTTATGTGGATCCATTTTAAAATTCCGCTCGAAATAGTACACTGGGCTGTAAGTTTGTCGACGGCTCAAAAATCCATGTGTTGCCAATTTTTTATGATAAATTTGGCTTTTAGCAGATAAGTCGTTAAGACTTTAAAAAAGCTCAATGCACGGAGTTGTGATGATGATGAAATAAGTCGATCCGAAATAACTGATTGAATACCTTGTTGGTAGATTTACGTCAAAACGGAAGCGTTTTTTTATATTGTAATATATTATAAGGATAGGACGTTTGTCTTCCATGCCACCTGATGAAAAGTGCGCATGGAGACTATGGTGGTACACAACCATCCACGAGAAACCTATTCACTCGACACTTAAAAGTTCCAGGATTGAAGTGGTCAGGAAAAACAGACGCAGGCAAATTATTCCACACCTTGGCAATCCGTACCAAAACGGAACCATCGAAGCTTCTGAAGTTCTTTCTGCGTCTGGTAGTCCGGTGGTAAAAAGGAGTGGGTTCAATTTAGTCAAAAAGAGCACTCGCACACTCACTAAAATATAGCAGATAAAATACTGTCAAAGAAGCAACCTTACGACGATGCTCCAGCGACTGCAATTTGTTATTTATGAGTTTACGGGCTCGTCGTTCAACAAAGTCTAGCGCTTCGAGCTGGTATTTGGCAGAACCATACCAAAGGTAACTACAGTACTCCATGCACGACCTCACTTGGGCTGTGTATAAGTTGAGCAGCCGTTCAGGGCTGAAGTACCGCGAAGATACTGGCAAATAAATCTGCTTTTTCCGTAGCGATGTGGGCCAGAAAACCGTCAGGTTTCCGCAGAGGGGGGAACGACGGGCGTCAAAGTTTCGTTTTGACTGACTTGGCGATGGACCAGAAAGCTTTACTTCCCGAGGGGTATGAGGCTATTCTGTCTCCAATACAGCCTTATATGGGCAAAACGAGCTCTTTTGATCACCTTTTTGCAGGACTTGGCGGCAGCATTGTACTTCTTCTTGTGAAACCACGGCTTTGCTTTTGTGAGCGGTTGCCCAGGCTTTGTACGCTTCTCGCTTACGCTTTTCAGTGGCACAGCATTCAGCACTAAACCATGAGCCAGCTTTGGTTTCAAGGGATAGATCAGCGTAGGGAATGAAGAACTCCATTGCTTGACCCATCACACTTGAGACTGCATCAGTGCAGCACGCTGGATCGGTTAGTGTAAAACATGCTTGCCGCCACGGATAAGATGCGAAGAAATGTCGCATTTCATCCCAATCTGCCGACTTGTAACGCCATAGTCGCCTAGAACCACTTGGTCGGGTGTCAGGTGGCGAGACACCGAATATCTGTCCGGATCGGTTGTCAGCAGAAGGTCCAGGCAGTAAGCAGTGTGTCCAGCAACGTCTGGGATGCGCGTAGGCTCGTCAACAAGTTGAGAGAGGCCATGAGTAAACGAAAACTTAAAAGCCTCTCTACCAGCAAACAAGTAATACTTATTCATAACTAATACATTAAAGAATTGAATAGAGTATTTTCGGAAAAATGTAGTCCACAAAACTCTGTTTTTCAAAATACCCTTTGACTTAATTCCGGACAAACCCAAGTGTCAGCTATGAAACAAAACAATATTGAATAAACAAATATAGGTATTATCTATAAATTCAAGCAAAACAAAGCAAAATGCATCTATTAATGCTTTCGGATCCCTTTTGGGCTCATTTTAATTTCCTTTATTACACCCGAACTCTATTGTTTACAAATTTTGACTTGTTAACAATGGACGCAAAGAAAATGCTTTTAAAATACCTATCGTTGTACTCAAAAATAAAATAATTGAATTATATAAAAGTTCAAAGTTTAAAATTAAAATGTAAGTTTTAATAACATTAACGCAAATACTTAATGAAAAGCACTGAAAAGCGAAAGTTCGAGAACGAGTTATTTTCAACCGACTTCCAAAAAGGAGGAGGGTCTAAATTCGTCTGTATGTTTTTTTTGTCTTTGTTACACGATATTTCGGACAATTATGAATCGATTTTGAAAATTCTTGTTTCTTTCATATGATAGAGGGCACTTCATAGTTAGTCCCTTATAAATTTCATCGAAATCGGTTGCGTACTTCATTGAAAATTTCAATTTTTTTTAAATATGTATTTCGGATAATGTTAAGTGGATGATATTCTAACTCAGCCAAAGTTTTGACGTGAAGTCGGTTTTTTAATGCTCTGCATTCGTTGATTATTACTGATTGGCTTCTGCAGAATTAAGTTAGGTACATGTAATATCAAGATTGGTTATCTTGTTGTTGTAGAAAATGTCAAGGTCTGAGTCAAAATAATATTAGTAGCGTAGGTGAAATATAATTCAATTAAAATTGTTCTACTAGTACAATACAAGAAACACGACAGCAATCACCTTTTCAGAATAGATAACTTACAACAAAGTACTTTTATCGTAAATCTATTCTGTTTTTTTTTTGTGATTCTTTTTAATAGAAGATGTCTATAAATTTATCGAATCTTATGCGTAAAACCCTTGTTACATACTGAATATATTCCTAATAAAATTAGTTTTTTAAATATCTTTAGAGCTTGAGGTATGTCTAGAATTGAATAACCGTTTTTTAATAATCTAGACTGTTTATTTTTGTGTTTGGAACTTTTAAAATACTTTTTAACGCCCTTTTAAAACTTTTCAAAAAAAAAGGAGGAAGCTCTCAATTTATCTGTATGTTTTTTTTTGTGTCTTTGTTACACGATATTTCGGACAAATTATGAATCGATTTTAAAAACTCTTTCGAAATTCTTTCTAAATTTTCATTGAGACTTCATTGAGAATTTAAAATAAATAAAACAATATGTATGATCTCGGAGAATGTTTACGTGGATGACATTATAATTCGGCCAAAGTTTTGACGTGAAGTCGGTTTCTTAAATGCTCTGCATTGATTGATTATGAAAAAAATATTTTGAGTTTCACAGCTCAACTTCTGAATAAGGTATATTCGAGGTATTACGTAATTATAATAATTATTATTTATTGTATACCAACAGCATAAACTCACGCATTTCTCCCTTTGGGGTGGCAGAGACAAGGGAACACCAGACATACCTCTTCGAGATATTTTTTATATTTTTTAACAAATAACCCTCTAGTAGTTCTTTTTTTATAACGGCAAATTTATTAGCTGAGTATATTACAAATATCAAAAGTCGATCCGTACTTTTCCCAAGTGTGTTATACATACATCGATGTTGCCATAGTTGATTCACCCGACTTTAATAACTCATTATCCAAGCTCTTGGCTATAATTTGCATGCTCTACTGAATCTGAACTGTAATTTTGTCTTTGACAGTAACACAACTAAATACACCTACCTGGGTTATTTCTACTTGACGAAACAAACATAAAAGCATTGCAATTGAAAAGAGACTTTATTACGATAGCTATAAATTTGAAAGTCTCTGTTGTTTTATTTTTGTATATGTAACATGGAAAATTAATTGTGTATTGATATGAAAAGCATAGCTCGATCAAAGAATAATAACGCAGATGAACCTAATTTATACTTTAGACTTTCTAAACTAAAGTTTAAAGGTATTTATAAATAAAAAAACTATACTAAAACATTCAATTACCACTTTGGCGATGGGGTAACACTAAATGCCTCAGACGTCATTGGTCGCGGGTTCAATCCCCGCACGGATAAAGAAAAAAATTCTGTGTCTGAGCGTTTATCTTTATAAGTATGTATTTATATTCTAGGTTTCCCCCTATTTCACTACATGGTATCCCATATCACTAGCTCTGCTTAGTTTTAAGCCATGTAGCTGGTGTGATTGTCTGGGGATTTTTTTTATTTATATCGGGTTTTCATGCGTATATTGTCAACTAGAGATTTTTCCTTGATTTATAAATTAATAAATAAATATAAATATTATAAATATTTCTTACACACACAACATTATCTAGCCCAAATTAAGTTTCTTAAAGAATTTGTGTTACGGATACTAGATAACTAATATACTTAAGAAATATATGAACATATACATATTAAATAAATACAATTTTTTTATTAGAATAAACTTAAATAAACGTATAAACTTCCATGACTTGACGACTAATATCTGTGTTCATCAAACAAATATCCGCCGCCACCGGGATTCGAACCCAGGACCTCTGGCATAGAAGGCAATGTATATTACCGCTACACCAGCCGGTCGTTTTCTTTGTACTGTGAGCTTTAATTCCTGATTAAATATCATGTGTCTACGTGAACGACGAGAGTAAAAATGTGGAGTAAAAGTCAGGAAGCTTAAACAGCTATTTCCTTAGATTGCATTGACTTGGAATTTTGATCTGCTTCGAGGGAACGAAAGATTAAGGTGCGTTAACTCAACGCATTCCTGAGAAAAAAGGGTTTTGAAGTACGGAACTTTCAAAATAAAATCATAAGTTCAATAAGTTCACGAATCATGTAGCTGATTCTCATATTATATGAAAAAATGAATACAACAAAATCTACTAGTGTTGTGCTAGTTTTTTTCCTGCATCTACAAGTATTTGGACGCATAAACGAAAAGAATCTGTTCGTTAAAATGATCTTCACTTCGAAAATTTTGAAGTAAGAGTCGGATTTTTTTTGGATAATTAAATCATTTAAAAAAAAACAATTTTCATAATACTGAAATAAATGTAGTTAAAGCGATCTGAACCTACCAGTACCATATATCTTGAATCAGGCATCACTTAATACAGTAATTAGAAAGGACTTCAAGCGGCGCGCAATAATTTGCCATCGAACAATTTGGAGCGTTTAATTAACTTAATAAATATGTATGAAGTATGTTGTAACAAGACTCATGAGAATTAAGTCTAATGAGTTAATGGATAAACTAGTTTTTACGTTAAAATAATATGACATACATACCTACATGATTTATCCCTTATGAGGTAGGCAGAACACCGGAGGTTATAAAACCATCTGATGTCACGTTTGATAAATTTGGAGGCATAATAATGTTGGAGAGAGACTATTGCAGTGAGGGGGGGTCAGCCTATCAGCCACAAAAAATCTAAAACAAAACCTCTGTCCCTTTTTTTTCGTCTCAGTGTGCGTTACGTGACGGACTTGCGCTTTAGTCTCGGCTAATGAGCTCCTCGCGTTCCTTCAGCAGAAGCTGGACGTGATGGACGAGGTCAGTGTGGTGCACATTTACATATCCAGCTTCAGCGGAGATGAAATATCTGCAGCCAAGAAACTTTTATTTACATCGCTAAATAAACTGGAGCAAATGGTGTCTCGGCGCCGTGATGCAACTGAAAAGAAACTGCAGGATATTATTACACTGTTGAAAGAGACCGATCCGGACGACGTGCCCACGTTTGTGGCCAGGGACCTCAATAAGCTCCCACCTGTCACTTTCGACCACGTTGACGTTACAAGCCTTTTAAATAATATTGTGTCCTTAAAAGCGAACATGGCGAATGTGATGCTGAAGCTAGAAGTATCCGAAAATACCGTCATTGAATTGCGTAAGGAAGTGGATGATTTGCGCGGTTCATTAGCGGTATGTAGATCATATCAAATCGATGACTTGAACATAAGCATTCGACGAAATGCGGCTATTAATTCGGCGCTATCAGCTGCTTCGGCAAAAACGTCACAGCTGTATTCGGATCGACAAAATGCTGCGTCGACCCGCTCCGATGTGCCTGCGCGTGCACCGCCGCCCGCGCGTGTCTCGACGCCCGCACGTGCCGCGCAAGCCGCAGGTGCGTCACCCACCGCGCCAATTGAGTCTTTTTTTTTTTTTTTTTTTATAAATGACTAAACCCGCGTTTGACCTCAATCTCACCTGATGGTAAGTGACGATGAGGTCGAAGATGAAAGCACACGGGTTTAGGAAGGAACTGGCTCTTTATACAATATTGTCGGAACACGTTACCGCCGGAGCGGTAACATTTGGCGGCAGACTTTATATAAAGGGTGGTCGCTAGCCAGGCGGACCCAGAAGGGATCCTACCACCAAGCAAGTCGCGCGTAACTATGCAAGCTTCGCCCGCGAATGCGCCTACGCTTCCTAAGAAGAATTTTGCAACATTCACGGCATCACTTTGCAATTCCGAGAAGCTTCTACAAGCTGGAAAAACTGAAAGTGATGGCTACACGTTAGTCCAGAAATAGTAGAGGAAGCTTGTATGTCCAAACCAAACCAAACCAGTGCACCGCTCCTACCGGAGTAAACCATCTACTGCTTCCTGAAGTGCCGACTACGCTTCTATATCTGTCCCTCCTTTATTACACCACGAAGGCGGAGGATGTGGCGAAGTACATCGAGATCAAGACCCGAAAGATGTTGAGGGTAGGGCGTCTAGAGTCTCGACATGACGTCAATTTTAAATCTTTCGTAGTTAGGGTTCCAACAAGTGAACTTATGACCTACTCGAAAGAAGACTTTTGGCCGAAAGGTGTTGTTTTCCGGCGATTCCGTGGCCGCTTAGCAGACACCGTGCGTCACACGACGCCTACAATACGTATGAAATAGTGCTAATTGTGTACCTATTACTAACAATAGCTCCCTGAAGGACGGCGCATGAGAGGTGAGGACTGGGCTGGTGGTCGCCTCAGTCCCTGTGCGCTGGCGGACTGCATGCTGCCGCGCCCAGCGCCAGCACCAGACGCGCCCCGGCGGCCCCCGGGTAGCGGCCTTATACGTATATCATTGTTCTTGTCCATCATCATTTAGGTTTCTAGAGCCACGTTAGCCACGCCAGTAATTTCGCAATCGTGTGTCCGCTTCCCACGTGATTAGTTAGTCAATCAGGACGTGTGGTTGTTTGGGAGGCTTTAATTATTATTATTATGAACTGACTTTTACAATATGCCCGAGAAGAGAAGCAGCTGGCACATTCTTTGTTTTTTTTTTCACTCCCGGTCCAGCATGGGAAAAGATAAAATGATGTAAAAGAGTACTTATTTCATATTACTTCTGCAAAAGCATAAACCATATGTATAAACCATATGTATAAACCATATGTATACACCATATGTATAAACCATATGTATAAACCATATGTATAAACCATATGAAGTCGTCGTGGCGCCGTGGTTACTGTGTGAATCATACGATATCACAGGTTAAGCAACGTTCGGCGCGGTCGGTACTTGGATGGGTGACCGCCGACCATTCATATCTCACGACGACTTCCGTGCTTCGGAGGGCACGTTAAGCAGTCGGTCCCGGGTGCTGTATACTTGTATACAGTAGTCGTTAGAGTTTGTCAGAAGCCATCTAGGCGCCCTAAAAATTCTGGCTTCCACCACCCAGCACTGGGCCAGCTTGGTGGATTATGGCCTATACCTCCTCTTCACCCAGGGGAGAGACTCATGCCCTGCAGTGGGCTCATTACAAAGAGTTGTGATGATGATGATGATAAACCATATCATATTTGAACCTGAGCTCTTAAACCTTTAATTAAATGAAGAGATGGAAATTATTAAAAAAAAATATTTAAAGTACAGTCCACATAACATCTTTAAGCCGTAAATAAAGTTAGCTCGTAAAATCTCAACACAGTAAGCGCAGAACAATAAATAATTCCGTATGTGGTGTTTAAAAAATTCAACCCGAGTTTAGAACTAGTCCTGCGAGTGAAAAGAAACTCTCCTCCAAGTTACGAAGACTTGTTTTAACTTGTCCCATTTAAAGTTCAAATTGAGGTGCCAAGGCTTTGACACGAACAAACTTAACTTTTATGTTTTATTAGGAAAATCTCAGCTTAACTTCTGAGGGTGAGTTAACTAGAAAATAGAAAACAGCTTGACTGGCGGCTAGCGTTAACATGGTGGCCGGAGCAGCCTGCGTGACTTGGTTTGTTTTAAATAAACTCGTTTTATTTATTTTTCATATTTATTTTTCATATAGAAGTCGTAGTGGCGCCGTGGTTACTGTGTGTATCATACGATATCACAGGTTAAGCAACGTTCGGCGCGGTCGGTACTTGGATGGGTGACCGCCGACCATTCATATCTCACGACGACTTCCGTGCTTCGAAGGGCACGTTAAGCAGTCGGTCCGGGTGCTGTATACTTGTATACAGTAGTCGTTAGGGTTTTTCAGAAGCCATCTAGGCGCCCTAAAAATTCTGGCATCCACCACCCAGCACTGGGCCAGCTTGGTGGATTATGGCCTATACCTCCTCTTCACCCAGGGGAGAGACTCATGCCCTGCAGTGGGATCATTACAAAGAGTTGTGATGATGATGATGATTTTTTATATTTTGTACGGGACGTCAAAGTGTCAAAAAAACTGCCTATATCTGCTTCTGACCACTGCAGTCCTGGTGCTTTTAAGCGTCGAGTGAACAGGTTTCTTGTGGATGTACATATTGGTATTGCCACTTTAGTCTCCTAGTTCACTGTCCACTAGATATCACGGAAAAGACAGCGTCCATCCTTAATAAATACTAATTATGTTTTATTTTAGTTTTCCTTGCTATGGTTATTCTTATTAATAATATAGGTAATAAATAATGTATTAAAATGATATTAAAACGAAAAACGCAGTGAAATTTCTCAGAATTATTAAAAGCTCTAAAGTTTCATTGCCGTTTCATAATCATGTTCTTTATCTGCTTCATATCTAAACTTGGCTTTTAATATAGTCCAAAAAACTCTCACTAAGCTTGTTCAAACTGTATTAAAAGTAGAAGTAAATTAATCGAGAGCCAAAAGGGAAGAATTCAGGATAATAAAAATATTGAGTTTAGTATAAAGAGGGAAGATAATTCCAGTAAATAAACCCAAAAAGTTTGGCTTAGTAACGTTCCCGGGTAAAAGTGTGCAAGTTCGAAATTGTGTTTAATAAACTTGTAAAAGGGTATGCGATGAACTTACAATATAAGAAGCTCCGCGATTTTTTGATATATTTTATTTTTGGGAACGAAGTATTATAGCATTTGCATTTTAGTTCCGCCCTGTAAGCGTAAGCATAAAATATTAATTTTTGTCTAAATAATTTAGATTTTAAGATCTCATTTTTAGCTCTTTGAAAGAGATATTTATCAGATTTGAGTCTGGATTTTTTAATCGAAATTCCTGATCGTCGTCATGGGTTCAGAGAATATTTTTATTATATTTAATCATCCTACTAAAATGAGAGAATTCCAAAAAAATTAAAGTCCTTCATTAACAATTATGCTCACGTATGGTTTTGTTGTCTCGAAGTTCCTGTGACTTTTTATTATGAAATCGTGTTGAGATCAATTTACCTGTATTTTTGTTTCTCCAAAATAACATAATTTAAAAATTAATAACAATTGAGAAACATCAAAGATCAAAGACACTAATTAAAAATGGCGATTGTTAATACAATAACATGGACTTGAGTTCCTTTGATAATGTAATTAAGTCAGGTCACGAACATGACCAAGTCTGCTGTTCCACCCAAATATTGATTGGATATTGTTGTAAGGGTCCATAGTCATAACCATCAATGGAAGTTGATAATTTTTATATTTTAATCGATACGTTTGTTATTGATTCAATTTCCAAGTTGCCCTATTTTTAATCCTTTCATCATAAAAATAATAATTTTTTGATTGAGATTTTCAATCAATGCATTTTTTTAAAGGCTGATTAAGAAAATTAATAGTCTCTACTGAATTCCCATAGGATAGGTAGGAATCTTAAAAAAAAGATAGTGTAACGTAGTGGTTTTTTTTGTGGGTTATAAAAATTTAAACTCGCGACCTTAGAATTTTGAGATTGGCAACATTCTTTTTTCTTCGAGACGGAACGCACCGCTACTGCCAAGATGTGAAAAATTTTTAGTATGGCCGGCTTTGCTGTCTGGATTTTTGTGTTGTCCACTAATATAATTAAATAAGGCGTAATACTATTCGCGTATTCGCCGCCCTTTAAAGAAATTTTTGCCCATATTGGAAACCATATGGTAAGTCACATTGTCAAATCTTCACGTCTGATTGTTAATCCTATTAGTTTGAACGAATATTCAGCTAGATATCTTTTTAAGGCTCCATCACAAATGTTGGTAATTGTCGCCTTCTTAAATTATTCCAAATTGAAGCCTATATTGGATATTATTTATTGTGACATTAAGAGATAGAATATTCTTTAAGTAGTCTTAAATACTAACATTAGTTTAATAAATCTTGTTTAATTTAGCTTCATGTTTATTTTAAAGTTAATGAATTGTTTTTTTTAATGTATAACAGAGACGGTGAGGTGATTTAGTATAGATGAACTCCCTCTCCTGAGCTAGTTAAACTTCTTTCTCACCGCTCTCTGTGTAAAGATACTCAGGACTCGCCTTGAGATATATTCAATAAATCTGTGATATTTATCAGTATTAACATCTTTTATTTTATATCTCAAGACCTGCTAAGTAGGACCTACCCCGCTACATCTTAGATAAGTAGGATCTAGGGTGAGTCTAGGGTGTTTACGCTCAGAGTATCTTTATTTTGTGACCTATGTTTTGGTAGGAGTGTCTTACAACTTAAGCAATCTTCACTCCGGGCACAAACTGAACACTCCCTCCAGAACACAACGTTGCAATAGCTCATGGACACCAAACGTTGAGTTAGGATTTATAGTATAAACGATTATCAAGCATTAAAGCGGGTGCTGTATACTTGTATATAGTAGTCGTTAAGGTTTGTCAGAAGCCATCTAGGCGCCCTAAAAATTCTGGCATCCACCACCCAGCACTGGGCCAGCTTGGTGGATTATGGCCTATACCTCCTCTTCACCCAGGGGAGAGACTCATGCCCTGCAGTAGGCTCATTACAAAGAGTTGTGATGATGATGATGATGATGATGAAGCATTAAAATCTGGCTACAAAAGTATTTTTTCTTATCTTGCACGAAAAATAGTGACACGATCGATGCAATTTAGACCGTTTGATTTTCTTTTTGATTGTCTACTCAAAAAAATTATAGTTAAAATAACGGTGTAAATATTTAATTTCTACAACGCGATGTAAACAAAAGTACCACTTATACTTGATCGAGCGCTGCGCTTCAGCTACAGGTGAGTTCGATTGGTCGGTTCATTGCTATCACCCATATCTCGATAGAGGTGTCAATTGACTTCTCTATATTTGATACAAAAAAAAAATACATACATTGCTGCACAAAAGTTCCAAGTTAGCAATTTTTAATGTCATTATTTAACATTTGGAGATAGGTTATGAAACTTTCGCGATGTACTATCAAACCAACTGAATCAAAATGCATTTTAAGTTTTTGCATTTAAAATGCTGAATTATTCTTAAATAAATGAAAAACTGTGATAAATAAAAATCACCCGACCAGGACTCGAACTTTCACTGAGCTACCGGGGCCTTTTTAAGTTAAATGCAAAAACTTAAAAAGCATTATTTAAACATTGCAATGCTTCACTTTAACTGGGATTAACAATTTCTGTAAAGAAATTGGTCTCGGGTGGTCTTAGCTGCAAAGCTTACACCATTAGATGGAGCTACGTTAGCAATATAACGTATACCTAAACAAAAATATGGTAAGTAATTTTGAGGCGTACCGCCAGACCCGCGTAGCTCAGTGGAAGAGCACCCGTCCTGCAAACGAGGGGTCCCAGGTTCGAGTCCTGGTCGGGTGATTTTTATTTATCACATCTTTTCATTTATTTAACAACTGAATCTTGGCAAATCGTCTGAATGCTAGTAGGTCAAAATTCACTTGAAGATAGGTTTCCTTGGTGACGAACTTGTTATCATTACATTCGAGACTAACATTTAGGGCGGGTTGTATCACAACTACTTTACGTGTCTGTCAACGTTAAAAATGGCGTTAACCACTGTCAAGCTAGAAAACGGGTTGTTTCACCTATAACGGACGTCAAAAATTAACGATTACGTTGACCGTCTATCCACCCACTGCTTAACGTAACTTTCTAGTGAAAACTGAGTTGACTGGCAGGACAACTTTGGTTGAAAGCTTTTAACATTATGGATTCTGTTTTATTTTCATATATTTTAAATGATAGTGATGATGATTCAATTGTGGAAAGGAAGAGAAAAGACATTGACGAACAGTTTTTTTTGTGATGAAACAACGCTTTGTATTTGACGTACGTTAAACATCTGATGTAATCGTCAAAAAGTTACGTACGTATGATACGATGACCAACCGTTTGATACAACCCGCCCTTAATGAGTACAGAATTCTTACAATATCTAAAAAGTGATAAGTGCATTATACGCGATGGTTCAGTTGGTTCGATGGTATGTATTTATAAAAGTTTTTTATAATAAATTATCATTCCACAAACTATACTTAATTTTCACAAATTATCTATAAACCTGAAAACAGCTGTACAAAATTTAAATCCTATCCGTAGACTGACTGTAAGCTGAACTAGGGAAGTGTTTTAGTCGCTTTCATGCAACCAGAACAAAGTCAATGGTCAAGAGGTATGCACTTTGCTCCCGTCTCTTTGTGTGCGATTACATGTATATACAAGTGCAGCAATGTATAAAAGTACACTCGGGAGGTAAAAACTTAAGATTTTCTTTTTAACTTATTAAACCAATATGGAATTAATATAAATACAGTTTTATGGTGCGTTAGTTAAGAGTTCGGCTGCGGCGTTTGAGGTCCTGGGGTAAAGTCCAAGCAGGGCCATTTTGGAAACAATTCTAAACTCTTTTAATTCTGGGAGTATCTATACTAAGATACCTCCTATCTTATATAAAAAGCTTTCTTTGGAGCTACACAGTTGGTGAGCTATTTTGGGTAATCATCATCATCATCACAACTCTTTGAAGTGAGCCCACTGCAGGGCATGAGTCTCTCCCCTGGGTGAAGAGGAGGTGTAGGCCATAATCCACCAAGCTGGCCCAGTGCTGGGTGGTGGATGCCAGAATTTTCAGGGTGCCAAGATGGCTTCTGACAAACCCTAACGACTACTGTATACAATTATAAAGCACCCGGGACCGACTGCTTAACGTGCCCTCCGATGCACGGAAGTCATCGTGAGAAATGAATGGTTGGCGGTCACCCATGCAAGTACCGACCGCGCCGAACGTTGCTTAACCTGCGATATCGTATGATACACACAGTAACCACGGCGCCACGACGACTTCTTTGGGTAATATATTTATTTAATTTAAGTCTGTAAGTTTGTTTGATTGCAGTTTGTACGAACATCTTAAGCGTCGTAATGATACTCATTTTATTTGGTAGGAATCTCAGCAGTCGTCTGTAAAATATTCATATTTTATTGGAGCTATTGACAGAATTTCAGTAAATATTGAAGCTTTAGTCTTTATGCTTATACAGGGTTGATTTGTAGTCACCGGGCAAATTTTTTTACACAATAATTATCATTTATAAATAACTGTTTTTGCAAAAAAAAAAAGATTTTTTTTTTTTCAGGGAAAATAATTTATCCGCTGACATATAAGCCAAGTCATGGTCACTCTAAATTACTATTTAAATAAAGATGACTACGCGCTACTACACACAGTTTATAGTACTGCGTCGTAGTATTATCAAGGAAATGCCGCTTCGTAGCAGGTATGTTCATCAACAGCGACTATTTTTTTAAAAGTTTGTGGTTCCATATTTCTACTTTTTTGTACTGAGCGACGCTAAAATAAATATGGAGGTACGTTTATATCGTATCAAAGAAACTAACATTTTAATTTGGCTGGTGAGGAAAAATCAAGCCTGTATTTAAAATATTGTTTGTGGATATTGAATACATAAATAAATAAAATATTTACTTCCTGAATGTACAATCGGCATATACCCACAGGTGCGGCAGCAAGCCGTTGATGTTTTCTGGCTTAGCGGTAGACTACCAATACAAGTATAGTACCAGCACGGCGGTACTTGATAAATCAATGCTTGCTGTCGGATTATAAATTACGTAATACGGGAATTTATTTTGTATTACCGGGAATTTCAAAATGTGTTTAATGAGAACCTGGGTTGTTTCATTTATATAGGAATGGAAATGTAAAGCAATTTTTTTTGGTTGAATTATTTACTGGGAACTGTAAAGGAGTATTATCAATGATTATAATGCTTTATTATCAGTGTTGTAGGTACTTTGAGGCAATATGAATTAATTTTTTGTTCTAGCAGATTTACAAAAAATTTGATCCCTTAAGAAATATTAAGTACAAAAATATAATTGCAAATTTCACTTGTAGTTTTTCAAGAAAACAATTGAGTTTTACTATAAAGTACTTTTAGATATTTATTCAAAACATAAGTAGGTACAGAACTCGTCTACAAAAAACTTTGATAAAATTGTTCAAAAAATTAATGCAACCTTCAGGCCTTTCAGGTTTTACCGAACTTGTTAGATCATCGGGAGGGCGTCAAGACAGAATTAAGGTTATTACGCCTCCGGCAGATGTCCTACCGCCCGCGCTGATGAGAAAACGAGTAACCATCGGCGATTTTTTCCCTCAAGAAACGTACAATAGATAAATATTCTGTGTAAACAAAAGAGACGAGTTTATTAACGTTTGTTCGCCGAGTGTTCGCACTGCCAGCGAGTACTAGTTTTACTAGCTCGTCGCTGATAGCGATACTCTATCGTTTCTAGTTCACTCGCTACTCGTTCATCGTTTCTGGTCGGCTTTAGGCCTTCACAATCAAACGTAAGAAAATAAATAGACATCAGTTATCGTAAACTTGTGACTATTAGGAAAATTATGCGGTTCACAAATATTTTATAAATGATCTGTATTTTTCTTATTTTAATAAGATTTACAATATTATGTCTTCGAGAGGGTAAATTTGAATGAGGAACTTTTTTTTATATTTCAATGTGATAAATAGAACAAAGAAAATTACTTCTTAAAAGATATTTCTTCTGAACACAATGAAATAAAATATAAAATAATAGGTGCTAGTTACGGTAAAAAATAAAAAAGCAACAAAAAATCAAACTAAACAGCTACTCCTACAATAAAATTGATAATAATTGAATATTTATTCACTTAATAAAAACATTTATTAACTCCTTTACAAACTTTTAATATTAGCTAACGTTAAACTAAAAAATAAATCCATACCATGTAAACTGCATTTCTATATTAAATTTATTATTCTAGCCACAGATTATAAAATCATTATGTACAAAATAAGTTTTTTAGGAAATACAAAAACCAAAAACCGACTAAAGTCCATTAAAACTATGTAGGTAGTGTACAGTGACGTGCATTAATATGTACACACTACGCAACTTATTCAGTTGTGATAGAGTCCAAATTCCAATGCAAATGTATACATATTATTAGACTTGACTGTACATATTTACATGGTAAAAGATTTCTGCTTTTTACCGTTTCTAAAGGACAGGTAAACACAGTTGTCATTATTCTTATTTTTATCTTAAATGGAAAATCTTTACAGCATTTACCGCTGTAGCGCAAAATATAATTTACGATATAATTTCACAAATCTTAAACGGGTAATAAAAATGTTTTTATTGCGGAAAGAGAAGGATCGCTACTTAGCCGACAATTGTAAAAATAAGTATTTTAGGCTTTAAGACTTTTTTACAAGTATATCGCATGTTTAATTCCTAGAAAACGAGTGATTTATCAAAAATCTCAGCCTTAAAATACATTATAACCGACTTAAAAAAAGGAGGAGGTTCTCAATTCGTGTGTCTTTGTTACACGTTATTTCGGACACTTATGTATCGATTTTGAAAACTCTTGTTTCATATGATAGATGATACTTCAGAATTGGTCCCATATAAATTTCATTGAAATCGGTTGAGTACTTCACGGATAATTTTTTTTTTTTAAATATGTATGATTACGGAGAATGTTAACATTGACGACATTATATTTCTACCAACGTTTTGACGTGAAGTCGGTTTTTTTAATGCTCTGCATTCGTTGATTATTTCTCTTATTTAAAACATGCTAAGCCATAGTTATTTTCTTTGTTCAGTAAACAATCACAGTCTTTTTTTACTTATCAAGATATAAAAATATAAACGGTATAGACTGTCTGGGGATTTGATAAAAAAAAATGGTATATCTTTTAACAAATTCAAAAAGATATCACGACTGCCTCACACACGTCGATAGAAAAATTACCGTTTATAAAATTACCAAGTAATACGTTTCAGGTGAACTAAATCGTATTTTACACGTCCGTAGCTAACAAATCAAGGGTCCTTATTCGTCAGTCAGCTTGTTCAAGGTCTTTTAAGGGCTTGGTAGGGGCTCCCCTAAGCGGGCGTTGCTGCTCCAATGGCTTACATGTCGGAGGAGAGGTGTAAGCGAGCGTGAAACACGCGTGCCTGAATTCCTTTAAGTCGCTTTTGAGTTAAGGAACGTTTTATTGTTGAAATAGCTGTTTTCTTTGAGGCTGGAATCATTTTAGCGGATTTTTGGTTTGGATTTTGGTAGGTAGAAATCAGCATGAATGTTTAAATTAGAAAATATTAAGGACCTGAGTTTGCACGATTTGGCATTTTTCTCCTCTTATACATAAGTAAACTATGTTCTGTATGTTATGTCTTTAAGTAATTTAGTTTTTTTGATTTTGGTTGATTGCAAAATTTCAAGTTTTTCATTCTAAAACAAACATGATATTGAGAGCTAGGATTGTCTGCTGCAAGACTCGTCGAAGTTAAATTACACAAAAAATAGAGATAAGTAGTGCGAGAAAAATAACAAAATGCAAAAAAAAAATATTGCAATGTTAATGGATTGTACAGAGACGTCGCATTTAAAAATGGAGGTATACCGATTTCAATGGTGTGTAATTTGACTTCAGTTGAATAAACTTTTAACGAAATTATATCTGACGTATTTTCCATCATTAGAGAAGTTTTTTTTTCCTTTTCAAGACATTGAGCAAATATGAAGCGATATTACAATGTTAAAATGAGAACATTATATTTTATGGAAAAGATATGAATAAATAAATCGTATTTATGTCGGTAAAAATACATTGTGAAAGATTTATATTTTAATTGATTATACTTTGTATAAAACCTAGCATTTTTAAAAAGTCTACTGAGAAGAAAATTGCAAACAAGTCTGCTTCCCAACTAAAACAAACAACAAAAGCTTAACAGAATAAAAACTGCATCACTCGCACAATGTCATTAAAAAACTGGATCAAAACCATAAAATAACACATATCCTTAACTAAATATCGATTTAAAATCGATTAGAAGACAAGTCACGTCGGACGGCACCGCGTGCGGCGTGCATGACTATTGAAATTTACATGTCAAATGCATTCAGATGCAAAGTAGGGACAAGGAGCGCCGTCGATGGTGTATTGTATAGCGATGTGGGAGTAAGTAGCGCTAAAGATGCTCCCAGACTGTTTGCGTCAGCCAGTAAGAAATGTTTGCTTTGAGGGAAAGCGAAATGTCCTACAATTTCTTGATTAAAAATGCGTTTTAGTATATTTTTTGTAAAAAAAAAAACACTCCATTTAATACAAAATTAGTTTATTATACTACATACATACATACATAACTTCACGCCTGTATCCCTGATGGGGTAGGCAGAACACCAGAGGCTATAAAAACCATCTGATGTCACGTTTGACGAATTTGGAGGTATTATTATGATGGAGAGAGACTAAAGCAGTGACAGGGGGTCAGCTTGTCGCCCGCAAAAACGCCAACAAAACCTCCGTCCCTTAACTGACTTTTACAGTTTGTCCGGGAAGAGAAGCAGCTGGCACATTCTATATTTTTCTTTCGCTCCCAGTCCACTGTTTAATTAATAATATATGTATTCATTCAAATTATTTAATAACTGAGCTAAATTTGCAGAAATTTCGTTAACACAAAAAGAAGGATATGACTCTAAATTGCTACGAAAACCATATTCAAAATGCAAAAAATGTTGTTTATTTTGATCAAAAGTATGAAAAATTTCACTAATAGGTGAAAATTCTGAAGATCGTGACATATTGACGAGTTGACATTACTTAGAAATTGTCTTTATAAGTATAGAATATTGCTGAAATACACGAACGCCGAAGCCTCCATGTTTGGCCACAGACTCTTTAATCAAACAATGATGACAAAAATCATAATGATCATTTTTTTTAAATCGAAAAACAACTCTGGTGTGGCCGCACCCTTAGGCAAATGTATGTTAAAAGCAGTTTACATTACCTACGTACAATTCAGAAATGCCTTTTTACTTTGTACAACAGTGTAAGATATCAAGAATGTCATGAAGAATGAGGTGAAGACAGTGTCATATCATTTGACATGTTCATCTGCACTTTCAACTGTTTTATGTTGTAATATATCCTACATTTTCCAATAGTACGTATAGTAGTAATGGAGAAGAAAACGAAAAGCTCTAAATAGATGTCGTTTCATACGCTAGACACATAACAAACTATCAAATGAACAAGTTGTAATCGAAATTGCTTATTCTGTGTTATATTTTGGGGTACACCAACAAAATAATGTAAGCACATGTATCAAAATATGAAAAATATGGACCGTAATATGTACATTACTACAAAAGTTTAAATCAAGTAACATCCACAAGTGCCGCATGTGTATATCCTTAGAAAAACTGTGGTATCCATTTTCTAAAAAACTTATGACTACACAATGATGCATTTCTAATTTTTTGATCAAAATCACTATAAAATTAACTTATTCTATGGTATTTGACAGTTGTTATGGGTCAAGCGTAATCAGCGCCTCTAGTGGAATAAGAAGGCAGTTATCTACCCCATTTACAGTGAAAGGCTGATAGAGCAGCATTGTTTATAATGCAATAGATATTCTTACGTGACTAGTAAAGTACAGCTGACAGCCACTGTTGCTTTTAATCCGGTAAGAGGCCGGTGGTGACAAAGTCCTTGAGGGTTTCTAGAATTAATGCCAGGTGGGTTTCAGTCCATTTGTCTAGCCAACTTAATTAACTCACGGGTCGTTAAGTTAGCTTTAGCGATCTAAATACACATGACAGATACCTGATCGGATCTTGCTGGATCTTTTAGTTGTTGCCTAGAACCTGAACAAATAATACAATAATTTTTCACCTCAACTTCACCTGGTCGTCGGTGGAGTTGAGATCGAAGTTAAATAAACAACCGGATGAACGCATGAATGCTTCTATGCTGGAATGGGAGCGAAAGAAAAACATAGAATGTGCCAGCTGTTTCTCTTCCCGGGCATATTGCAAAAGTCACGACACGCTCATCAGGTGCGGCAGAACTCTAAATTCTGAGTCAATATCACGTGGCTAACATACTTTAGCGTGAATAACACTTTTCAGGCAATTACGGGTTTTGCCCGTAAATAAAAGTTTTTACAAGGTTGAGTTGCACCGGTGACAAGTCATCAAACACGTGAAAATGGAGAAGACCAGAAAGCTAAATATATAAGCTTTTATATATCAAAATAGAAAAAACCTGAAATAGCTAGCTAATAAAGTCACTCAACTTTGCACCAACACCCACACTCACTATAGTACGTGTTTTATTAAATTTGGAAAAAAATCCCTTATGCTTGTAATATTATGAGATTTTGTAGTCCTTGATATTTTTAGATTAGTTTCGCGTCTTCTATATAGGAACTGTTCTTTATCTATTTTTTTTTATGTATTACTAATAATAAAGACATTTTCTACCTATATAACTATGTATATAATCATATAAAAATCATATCTATTGTTTTAAAAATGGCTTCCTTTTTGGTACACTAAAGGAAAAAAAGAAATATAATTGTGTATACCTATTCTGTCATTAGTAGTAATGAAATAAGCAAAAAGTATCACTTTGTCATGCATATTTACGAAAAATTATCGAAATGATAAAAAATTTACATCGTTAGTGCAATTTCTACAATGATCTCAATTTCGCCGCTAGTTTCAAATTCGCAACATTCAACTTACTTACTTATTCGTCTTTTTTATTTATTAAAATTATGAAAGCCGCATGTTGTATGCGTGAAAACTCCGACTACAATGAAAGATTCTTGTTCAACTATGAAAGTCCTTACAAATATTATATTTCAGCAACCCGCATACATAAAGCACAACTTACAAATACAAACCGAGGACATTTATGAAAGTTACCGAAGGTAAATTGAAAACCTTACTTCTGGAGTTAAACTGACAAAGTTGCCTAACTTTTTAACGCCTAATCGTAAAATTGTAATTTGAGAAAGGGTCTGTGGTACCCACGAGGGCCATTTCAGTTTCGAAAAACGTTGCAGAGGAAGGAGGGCTAAAGTTAAAATTAAGTGTGTTACTTATATAAATGCTTTTCAGTTTTAACAAGATTTTTATAATATCGATTTGTTTTATTTTCGATTTCCATACTTCCACGCTGGACTGGGAGCGAAGGAAAAACAGCTGCATCTTTTCCCAGGCATACTGTAAAATTCAGTTAAGGGATAGAGGTTATATTGGAGGTTTTTTTGTGGACGATAGACTGACCCCTGTCATTGAAAAAGTCTGTCTCCATCATTATAATACCTCCAAATTCACACGTGACATCAGATGGTTTTATAACCTCTGGTGTTCTGCCTACCCCATAATGGATACAGGCGTGAAGTTATGTATGTATGTTTTTTGATTGAGATTTATCAGCAGTTAAAATAAACTGTAGTCATCTAGTATACTGCATATTTTTATTGGTGAGTAAACCAGCATTTGACTCCAGTTTCACCTGCAAGGCTAGCATGTAACCATCGACAACGATAAATCTAACCTTTATATCAATATTTTCTAGAATATGGTACTTAGGGTCTGTAGTTTTTTAGAACATGGCAATTTTGGTTCTGTGGACCTTATCATGATATCGAATCGGGAAATTCTATGTATGCATGCTATCTAACATGATAGGATGAAACAATTCTCAAATATTTAACTCGTTGCATGCTAGCCCTGCTGACTGCAAAGCTACTGTTACACATGCCATAAAGTATTATGCTAAAAATACGAGCATGCCTAAAAGCAGTTTACATTTGCAAGCAATAGGTATGCTAGATTTAAGTATACCCAATATAGTATCTGTAGTCATTTATACTTTTAGGTATATGCCTACATATTTAGTTTCATAACGCTCAGTAGAATAAAATAAAGATATGGCTCCACAAACTGTTTTACAAATAGTCGCTGTTGATAAACACAGCTGCTACGACGCGGCATTTCATTGTTAATACTACGACGTAGTACTACAAGATATTTTGAAGAAGCGCGTAGTTGTCTTTATTTTGATGGTATTCATTATTTAGAGTAACTATGTTTTGTTTAACATGTTAGCGAATATATTAATTTACATACCTTTTTTGTTGCAAAAATCACATTTATAAATTATACTTCCAGTATATAAAAAAAATTGTACATTTGAGTATGAACGACTGATCAAGGTTAGCATGCTCAAATAGCAGACCTACTTAGACGCTCTTTAAACACGCCCCATTCCACACAAACCGTTGGTAGCATGCTCAAAAGTCGCAAGCCTGTCGATTCGAAATAAGCACGCTAATTTTGAACAACATTCTGACACACATGCTACTACGTAATAATGACAAACAGAATTTGAACTTAACTTTTCAAATTATAATATGCATCAAAAATATTTCTATAGGTAAACACTATTGTTATTTTAAACACCCACCGTATATCACATATAAAAATCGATGCACAATCTAGGCCCTGACTAAAAAATAGGACAAAGCAAACAATATTCCGAGTTCGCAGCTAAAGTTAAGCATTCAATTAAAATGTTAAATGCAGCAAAAAACAAAAGCTGAAATAAAACAGAAAATATTTTGTTTCAAAACAAAGTTTATAACTGAATGTATATTAAAACATACGTTATATTACATGTGCGCTAAAACAATTCGATTGAACTTTGCTAAAAACGGATTTCGCAGCCACAAACGAGTCCAAACTGGTTCTACCCGGTTCAAACCAGTTTCAACTAGTTTCGAATCGATGCTTTGCTTTGATGTGGCGAAATGTTTGTCGGCAAACGAATGAAATGTGGTTGCAACAAACGATTCATGGTGTAAAAGAATGCTTTTGTATTAGGATTACAAATAAGGTTATGGTCGTAACTCATTATCAGTAGGTATGCAAAACCGAAGTAATAACTTCAAATATTGTTATTAAACTCTTTTCATAAATTTTATAAAAATTAAAGCAATCTTTACTTATTTACTACATAACTTCACGCATGTATCCCTTATGGGGTAGGCATAAAACCAGAGGTTATAAGACCATCCTGTTGTCACGTTTGACTTTGGACGTATTATAAAGATGGATACAGACTTTTGCAGTGATAGGGGTCAGCCTATCACCTACAAAATCGCCAATAAAACCATTCTTCCTAAGGAAGATGAAGATAATAAGCATGTATAATCGTCTTACCTTCTGTGCTTTAAACTACGATATTTGATCATCAGGGCTCATCGATGCAACAGCGACGAGTGACATAATTGGTATTCATATAACACAGAACTCGGCCCGTCAAATTTGTCTCGACCCGACAATCCTGTCAAATTTCCCCGATTTTTAACTTTATGTCCAGGGCAAACAGTTCAGATTCAATAACAATTGTTTGAAAGATTTGGAAAAGTTGACCTAGGGCATTCTGAACCTAAATGATATTGTGGCCTTGATAAAAATATAGGTACGGTTCTAGAAAGAGACTTGTCAATAGTTCAAGTTTTTTATTTCTTAAGTAATATAATATAACAGAGAACTCGACCCCAGCGCTCGCCGCTGACGACGGCGTGAGTAAGAACTGACATTTGTCGAACTGTTTGACACTTTGTCGAGCACAGCGATGTTATTTTAGCTTCGTGAATAGCCCTGTTGGCTTGAGTTCTACATTAATCTTAATAATGCCCTCCTGAGGGCATCCAAAGTGCATCCAAAATGCATGCAAAGTGGGGTGGTTACGATCACGTTTCATAAAAAAAAAAGTTTTATTTATCTTAGGAATGTCACAAAACACTGAGAGGTTTTCTGACAGCTCATTAAAAAAACAAAACTGTACAAAATTGGTACAAAAGGCTTCGATAGATGGCGCTTTACAAAAGGCGAAGGCGAAAAATTAATTCCACACTGAGTTTTTAAAAGTAAAATAAATTAATTGACGTCTGTATCAGAAATTGAACGTATAAATAACCATAGATGGTAGATACCACTTACCTACATTATAGTATACAGATTTAACGCCTTCGGCTTTTTAAAAATGCCATCTATAGAGGTTTTTTGAACTAATTTTTATGAGCTGTCAGAAAACTCCCCCTTGATGAAGTCAGTCATCACATACTTCGGCTTTAACTAGTTATTGAATAAGATATTACAGTGGACTAAGAGACAAAAAGAGCCGGTGGAAAAAATCTCTTGGCACACTTTTTCAGTCAGAATTATCAAATAAAAATTTACCGTGAAAAAACAACAAACACAAGACAGCTATTTGTAAGAGCCAACGTCATGCCACAACCTAATTACTTACATAGTAGGTGCAATGAGCTATGGATGCACAACACGAACATGACAAACTGGGACCAGAGTATTTGAACAAGAATGGAATAAAATAGTCATAGTATCATTAGCAATAATACTATGTTCATATGGTGGACTCATTTGTTTAAAAAAGGTAAGCTTTATACAGTAATTTAAATTTAAGCATTTTAGAACACAAAACTATACTCATCTAGCAGAAAAATAAAAACATGATTTCCCACTACAGATTCCAATAAAAAAAAAAAACAAAATATTTCGCAGAAAATTCCTGGCATTTCACATATATCATACACCCCTTTGTATTGCGTCACAAGTGAAAAGGGGCAATAATTTCGTGAAAGTACATCAAATACGAAATGGATGTAAAAATACACGTTTCCAGGACATCCTTAGAGCTGCCATATATCACAGAGAGTCAGAGCAGCGGAAGTACAGTCGCCGTCACGAGAATGCGAGGTATGAGAATGACGATAAAAAGTGTGCTTGTTTTGTTAATAAATAAACGGTTTAGTTGACTGCTTGAATTATTAGCGTGAAGCTTTAACTATACGTTTAATGTTTGGTTATTTCTAAGAGGTTTTTATTTTGTTGTTAGGTTACTGAACTGTCCGTAATTTAAATTAATAACGACTGCAATTTATATAACGACAACATTAAAAATCTTAGATTTATTTTATTATATATCTTTTTTTTAAACTTGAAGTATAGTTTATAAACTATATTAAAAAAAAAACTAATATGAAATAGGGTTCAGTATCAATTTATTATAATCCTAGTTCCTAACTTATTGTAATGTGTATGTGTGTTTTGTAAGATCTTTTTTTTTAAATGTTTGTACTTAAATGGACAAATAAATGCTTTTAAATACTACGATTCATACAGCCACTGTAAATAATTTCCGACTTTTTTTGAAAAACAGGCCTCTTACCTCAAATTAACATTTAAACTTTGATAACAAAACTCACAGCCCATATCAAAAATAAAAATTACTTACCAACTGGGCTTTCTTCATTCCAGAACGAGTCATCCAGTGTGTAATCAGCTTCTGTAAACAAAATATTAAGTATTAAGTTACGTTACTGTTAAAAAACGTATCTGCATAAGTGGCACAGAAGGCAGCACATCAAGCGTTTCAAATCTGTAAAATTTTCCCAATCAATTTTTAACTTTACGTCGAGGGAATAGAGTTCAGATTCAATTACAATTGTTTGACAGATTCGGAAAGGTTGACCTAGGGCATTCTGTATCTAAACGATAATGTGGCCTTGATAAAAATATAATTACAGTTCTAGAAAGAGACTTGTCAAAAGTTCAAGTTGAAATAGTTTTTATTTCTTAAGTAAATTGTTTGCAAATTTAAACGAATCTACCACCAAAGCCTCCGTGGTGCAGTGGTTTAAAATGCTACAACGCAAATTGTTAGGTTACGGGTTCGATTCCTGCAAAGAACAAACCAAATGTTTCATGTCTGCGAATTTATCTACATAATATGTATTTTATATTCTAGGTTGCCCTTTAGTTCACTGGACGGTATCCCATAATACAAGCTATGCTTATTTTGCGGCCACTTAGTTGGTGTTATTGTCTGGGTTTGTTTTTATTTAACACACAAAGAGTAGATCAGTCAGGATGACTTAGCTAGAACATCAATAAAAACCCTCTATTCCAATTAATTTACAAGCATCGTCCATGAGTTCATAAATTTCTAAAAGCCTGTTTTACATGATCCCTGTTTTTTCATATAAAAATCACTACTTAAAATTCAAAATATTCAAATTTCAAACAGCTTTATTCATCATAAGGCCACCAAATGGCCGTTTAATGACGTCACAATTCTGTACTTCGGCTTTAACAAGGTGTTGATAGTTGTTGAATAAGATATTACAGTATAGCAAGAGACAAAAAGCGAAAAAAACTTTTGGCACTCTCATTCTTATCTCCTTCAATAATTTTAACGATAGATTCTTTTTAAAGGAGTCTGATAGATAGAAGAGATAGTTAATCTGGTACCCGATCAAATTATCCTACCACTAAACGGGGTAGCCCAGATTAGTGCAGAAACTTGTACAGGGAAATTCGGGCTTTTGTAAACTGATACTACAACCAAAACTTTAAAATTGATGGAAACAAAACTTTTTAATAACCGAGCCAATAAAATTGACTTATACTCTCTTATTAAAAAAAAAAAGCTTAAAAAATACTCTCATGATGAAATGACAGGGTAACATTTACGTCGTCGACTAGCTTAGGCTATATTGAGGTGTCAATTTTGACGACCGGCTGGTGCAGTGGTGACGTACATTACCTTCTATGCCAGAGGTCCTGGGTTCGAATCCCGGCGGCGGTGGATATTTATGTGATGAACACAGATATTAGTCGTCAAGTCATGGATGTTTATATGTTTTTTTAAATTTATTGTAATAAAAATATGTATTTATTCAATATGTATCTTTAAATATTTCTTATGTAGATATGTCAGTTATCTAGTATCCATAACACAAGTTCTTTAAGAAACTTAATTAGGGCTAGATAATGTTGTGTGAGTGTCTAAAATATTTGTAATATTTATATTTATTTTATGTTTTTGTGTATAAAAGAACAATTATACCTACTGTTTAGGAGAATTTATTTTCATTTTTTTATCATCTTCGATTTTATGTACACCATTCAATAAACCATTTGTTTAACTATTAACGAAAACAGAAGTAAAAACATTCAATTCTCTTTCAATTATAAATCAGAAATTAAACAAAAGGATGTGCTTTTTGTAAAAGGAGACGCTTCCTTAATAACTTAGCATAAATAAACTCTTAAACAGCCATTACCGCTAATACATTCATAACAAACCAATTTTTCATCATCACAGAATTAAAAAAAAAACCCTTTCGCGTCCGCAAAAATTTCGCAGTATGAATCATGGTACAAAAGTAATTACTGGTGAATATAAATTTCAGTACGGTTTTGTTCTGGCTTTTTTCATTCCGCACCGGTACAGTCATTGTTATTGTAATTACCTCGTTAGTCACTGTGCGGTGAAACAAAAGATTTTTGCACGATAATTTTGCGTATGACTGTACCAGTTGTATAGGTAGTCAGTAAATCAGGTTTGCATAGTGGCGTGATGAAAACTGAAACATTTCAATTATGGGTGGTAATTGCTCTATTTAACACTTTCTTGCTTTTTGGTACTTCAGTTTTTTTTTCTATCCAAGCTTAAAACCTAAATTATCAATATGAATAATATATTTGATAATGTCACGTTTGTATACTTATATAATTTATATACCACGGCAACTTTTGGCTTTGGACGTGAAGCACTCGGGCCCAGGACTTCAAATCATAAAAATTTTGGTTATACAGAAGTTTAGAGTTTGACTGTAGTTTGTCTTTTCGGCACCCGCAAAATTCTGACATCCAACTAATAACACTTGGCCAGCTTGCTTTCCTTATCACCAAGTGAAGAAATTGGATAATTGACCTGCAGCACAGCACGGGTTGATCGAAAAGGTTTGTTACAATATGAATGTCTGATTTCTTATGTAATCGCTTAAATTAATCACAAATAAGCTAAACTGCAGTTATTAATAAATATGCTAGAAGCTAGATCAAAGATCCATGTTCAAAAACTCGAACTGATGTCTTTATAGACAACAAAACAGGTCAGTTAAATAAGCCAGTAGAACGATCACAGAACTTCATCGATTCGTATGTTTACGAGCGTTTGCCTAGTGTTGAGTCAGTCGGTTCAAAGTCAAAGTCAAAAAATTCTTTACTTCGTAGATATTTGTGAGTGCACTACACTTGAAATACGTTAAATTATTTACAAATTGAACTGAATGTATCGTCACTTCGGAAAGACGATCTGTTGAGAAGAAGTGGCGAGAAACTCAACAGCAATCATCTTAGAATTCACAATAACAATTTACAGTGACGGAATCCCATCTTATTGTAGTCCTTTTCACACAACACTTGTTTTACCGTATCCTTAAATGTATCAAGAAGTAATTCTTGAATATTTTTGGAATTTTATTATAAAAGCGTACACATTGACCCATTAACGGGTTAGTGACGTTGTGGAGTTTACTATTTTGCAAGTTTCAAGTTGTAAGCAAAACGGGTCTAGCTAAAATTTATATCTGCCACGCGACAAGTTTTAATTAATGTGTGTTTTTTTTTTATTTCGCACGTCTATGAACATGTTGTATAGTTAAATAATTAGCACTTACAACTTGCAAGAGATTTCACACTATGCGAATATTCTTAAATATTCACGCGATAAAACTAAGTTACAAACCTGTTTTATATTAATTTTATAAACTGTTAAAAAGCAAGACATTAGTACCCTAGAAGATAATTCTTAAATGTTTACGGTAAGCAAAAAAACATATCCATTCAATTTTATAATGCTGCAATGTTGTCGGCGTCTATTTTATGATTATCTTATATAACAGCATACAAGTAACACCCTTGCCCTTAAAACAATATAATGCCGAAAATACTACCATTAGCCTTTATGGCACAATATGGGGAAGCATCCTTAAATTCTCCGAGTTTAGCAATATTATGGAGTCTAGCAAAGCTGGCGAATATCTTTCTAAATTTGAGGCAATTTAGCTGGATAAAAGTTCCATAGAAGTTATATCCTTATATTGTTTTGTTGCTGGTTTTTGTATTCGATTATACGTCTGGATATTTTCGAATTGTTTATCTAGAAATTTATGCTGGATTATGGATTAAAGATAAGCTTATAACTGGCAACATTGTCAGCCTTTTTCAATGTTATATTATTTGTGTGTTATAACTTACATACATACATAACGTCACGTATGTATCCCTGTATCCCTTATGGGGTAGGCAGAACATCAGAGGTTACAAGACCATCTGATGTCACGTTTGACAAATTTGCAGGTATTATAAAGATGGAGAGAGACTACTGTAGTGACAGGGGGTCAGCCTATCGCCCACAAAAACGCCTTTAAAACCTCTGTCCCTTAACTGACTTTAACAGTATGCCCGGGAAGAGAAGCAGCTGGCACATTCTATGTTTTTCTTTTGCTCCCAGTCCAGCATGGAAGGTATAACTTTATATAACGTAATCATCACAGGCCTTTGACAAAATGCGCTGCTGACCCCTGGGCCAAAAATTTTAATCTCAGTTAGTATTAAAAATTATTATCATTTTGATTTCGTTAAATTTAAATTTACTAAGCTTCGTACCATGAAAGGGCAGTGTGATATTCACAAACTATCGACCTGTTGCAAGCACTTCCATAGCTTTCAAAGTTCCGGAACGTGCATATCAAGGATCAAACAAGCTTTGATATGATGACCTGGTGACCTGTGAAATAGGTTTCTCAAATATATTGCAAGTGCCAATGTCTTATATTTAGGAAAGACTTCTTTTTGTTTAGTTTATTTCGAGCTAGTTTCACTTTCATTATCTAAACTAATAAATATATTGAAATTAAAATGCTGCAATCACTATCTTAAATATTGACCTTAAAATATTTGTCAATAATTTTAGGAATAGGTCTTTGCAGAGTCGCGTCGGAGGATCCTAAAATATCTCATTTCTTTTGTTTTTTTTTTTTGTACAGACTATCTAACTATATCAAAGACCAACTATGTGAACCCACGTTATTTTGACAGTCCAAATTTATAGTGGACCGTACTCAACATAACACTCTCTTATGTCAAATTTAAATTAAGAAAGGATTTAATTTTTAAAGGTTACAAAATTAGTTTTTGTGTGAAGATTCCTGATTGAAATTAAACTATTTTTGAACCGGATTAATCGCGTATGATTTATATTTTTCATTTTAAATCGACGTTTCGGTGTCTTTGCAGACACCGACCGACTGTGATGTTAAGTCTTAGGACAATTCCTAATTTGTCATAAGAAATACCAATTTGAGTCTGTATTTTCAAATTGATCTTAGTAGATAGATATATATCAATATAATATCTAAAGCCTTAGATTCAAAGCAATACAATGAGCGTTGCTATGACGGCATATTTTTCTTGCCTAGTATGTATTAAGTAATCTAAGCTTGGAACAAATTTAATAAACTGTACACCAAGTCTTACTTTTATTTGAAGACGAAAATTTGAAATACGAATAACATAAATCCTCATTTCGTAAACTCTTACAAAATAAGTTAAAGTTCTACGTATCAGCCGTAATGAAATAGTACTTAGATTTTATCCTACCGAACCATTAAGGATGTGTGGAGGACATTAAATTTACACTAACGACATCACGAATGGACCCAACCCAGCACCGGATGCGTGAAACGTCTTCACCAACACTTCAGATAATTATTTCAGAAACACACACGTGTACAGTCACGTTTGATAATATCTAAACATTTTCATTTAAATTTAAACCTTATTACAACCGAATAGGTTATGAAGACGTGACTGTACAGTCAGCGTCAAAATTATTGGTTATTTTAATTATAAATTATTAGTTGACCCTCGTAACTTTTAATCCTTCAAGAAGTTCTTGAAAATATGTTCCTCGTAATAAAAACTTGAATAAACCAAAATATTGTATGTAAATAAAAATTATAGTTCAAAAGAGCGCGTTCGAACAAAAAAAGCTTATAATTATAAGTTTAGATGTATAAGAGTGTGATGCCTGATGGATAAGATGGAATGCAATGCCTTGTTGAAAATTAACTAAAATAAATCTTGTTTCGTTTTTTATAAAAATGAAGCAGTATGTTAACGAAAAAAGTATTTTACGTATATTAAAAACAAAATATAACACAGGAGCTTACACTGAATTGTATCTTTTTAATGATTCGACATCAAAGGAAAGGAAATAATATTTTTAAACAAAATACAATATTGAAAAAATCCCCACATATAATATGAAATCAAGTTTTTGATGAAAAACGTTTTTTACAGAAGAGTTACTGAAAATTGCAAATTAAATTAAATTCCTACGAAAAACTATTAGTTCTTTTATCAACATTTAAATTTATTTCTTATTGCGCCATCGTTATTTAGCGGTCCAAACCAAAGGGTTAGGTTCATACCTGAAACACTCTTAAGACCTTAGATGTACTTTTCTTTTATAAACTTATAATAAGGAGTCTACTAAAAACTTTAACATTACCGACTTCATATTTATCAACACAGAGACTTAAACTGTACAAAAAAGAGTAGAGGTTGCATTACGCTATTTCTATAAAGCTTTTATAATTTCCCCTCTCAAAGGAAGGCAAATTAGAAATCGTATCAGTATAGACCACTGCGGCAACTCAATTAAGTGGGACATTCAATTCCCCAGGTCAAAGATTGGGTCAGGCCGGAAGCTCCGCCATTACTAAAGGACACCGGAAGGGAATGAATGCCGACCTAAGTTGGCGCCCAACGTGGGACCTACCTTAAATATCACGCCAATTCGTGATATTTAAAGATTTGTCATGAATTTAAGTTTTGTTGCTAATTAAGTTTGATGGTTTATTTGTGATGTTTGAATTAAGATCGTGCAGATTGAAGATTCTCTTAATAAAATATTACCTTTTATATTTAATAACATTAAGCTTATCCCAACAACGCAGTTTTCATATTTTGCTTTCTTTCCAATTAATAAAAAGATTACTGTTGTATCAGACAGAACTAATTAAGATAGTAAAAAGTGATACTGATATATCTTCTGAAAATTATGATATAAAAACTCGGTAAAAATTAATAAATAATGTTTTAAATTAAGATTGTAAGTTACCTTTATGTTAATGTTTGTTTGTATACCAAATGTCCTGATTTCATTAACCTATTTTTACAGAATTGTAACTTTCTTTTATCTGGAGTGTTTTTAATTAAAATTAATTGCGTTCGCGTTTAGAAGTTAATTGAAGCAAGAAAATGAGAGCTCAAACGTTTAAAATGAAGAGGAGAAGAGAAAATTAGTTGTAACTTAGATTTTCACATAATTAAAAATGTCGATTAATAACTTATTTGAGTTTGAAAGAAGCAATTAGATACCTAAATAAAAACTTTGGAAATCCGTCGGCGGAGAATACTTCTCGAACAGATGTTTTAATATTTTTATGAGGCTCGCTCAAATAGCTCATAATTTGTTTTAAATAAAGTCTCGATTGGTTTATTTTCAATGATAAAACTACTGCAAATGGAACCAAAAAATTAAGGTGATTTTTCGATCAGTACTGAGAATATTTTAATAAAAACGTTTGAAGTCATATTGGTTTAAGATTTTTTTGTTTATTTTATGCGCACAAGCTTTTGACAGTCGTTTTCAAAATTGAATAAGATTATGAATGGCAATAGTCGTGTTCTTACACTCTGGCAAATAATTCAATGCAGTAAACTGACAGATCGAAATGTCATATAGAAAAATAATGATACCAGTTAAAAATTTCTTAGTGTAAGTACTGAATGAGAATGATTGAAAACGAACGAGTATTTGTCATTCGTTTTGCATACTATTTTAAATAAATATATAAATAGTTTGATTTGAGGTGTGCACTATATCTTCAAAGTAACTTTCATGAAAATAATTTATCAACAAGCATACCTACCTTGTGCTTTGGAACGGTTACAGTAGAAGTAAAATCGACTTTATAACTTCGTGCTTTTTAAATTTGTTTTGTCGTTAATTAACGTTATTACCCTTTGCTAACCATAACAAAAGAAAAAGCTTTTGAGCCAAAATATCTTTTTCCATAAAATATAAAAATTAAAAAATAATTACATTCATTCTCTGAAACCACATTACTATTTTTTTTTTCCCAAAAGTGGGCACTCTGTAACTGTCATTTTACTGCATTGAATTATTTGCCAGAGTATCGTTTAAGTGTTGCGTATTTCACTTTATCTTTCACAAGCTTTTTTTTGACAAAACACAGGAAACACAAAAAAATATTCTTTTAGAAGCCTGACAACTGGATAACAAACTCTTATTTTTATTTGACTCAACGGTTCCAAGAGGACTAAATAACTAAACTTACGCTAGAACTATTTCATTTGTATGTCTTTTTTTCAAAATGATTTCCCTAAAAATCCTATAGCTAGGTATCATTACCAAAAAACCTACATAGTTACAATTGAAGTAACAATCAAAATTACTCGAATAACAAATGTAACTTCAAATAGAAACACAAAAGATAATTAAGGCTGTTTTCGGAATAGTTAAACTTAACTATACAATTTCCTGAATAGACAAACATGTAGTAATTATTCCAAATCGTAGGCGATAATTACAAGCGGGATTTTGTAGTTAACTGACTCGCATAAGCGACATTAAAATTATATTAGATTGCCTAATTGTAATCTTTATTGGAGCATTTTGTGACGAAATGAGTGTGTTGTTTAAATTATGTACAGCTTAATTAAAACTGTTTCGTTATATACGGTTTCATAAGCTAATTACGTCATAGTATGTGATTCTAGTTATATTTTTTTATAGTTTTCCAAAAATCTTTTACATTTTTTGTAATAAATATTTTACATGTAACATTTACCATAAGTTTTCTATTATATATTGTCTTTCATTACATATTATGATGTCAATAGAAACAAATTGTATTTTTTTAAATAAAAAAATTCCTTGTGAAGCCATTTGCAGAAATGCAGACCATAAATGTGATGCCGATTATTTACAATTATTCCAATCCCTTGAAATTGCAAAATCTCAAGGGTCTCGATTAAACTCTCTTTTTACTCTTTTACTCGATTTAGATGTATAAAATGAAGCTGATAAAACTCTATTTCACAGAATTATTTCGGTTTAAATTTGAAAATAAAGTTCTATAATATGCGAGATATTATGGCTGAAATTCTTAAAAATCAGTTAGATAAAATGTAAGATATGCAAGGAACTTTTATAATTTACCACCATGTTGTATCATAATTTGAAGCAATACGTGTGATTTGATTTGATTTGTGAAACAAATAGAGAGAACGTTGGCTCCAGATTTCTTCTTGTAAAGTATGAGTACAAGGACGCAACTTGAAAACCGCCTTAGAGCGAAATTTACAAACCGCAACAAAGTTAACGTTTTCGACAGGTTATAACACTAGTTCAGTGAAATTGCGCTTAATTATTAAACAAACTACATGGGATTAGCAATTCATAATGAAACGCCGCAAATTTTGCATATGCAGAGCACGGTCACGTGTCAGGGAGAGTTGACACCAAATTACGGTACAGTTTACTATGATATTGTAATTACATGCATGCATGTGCGATGCGGAATTTGTTATGTTCAAATGTATCGCGAGCGTTGCACGCGGGAACGATTGCTAGTTGAATCTGTTTTGTAATTAGAACTGTGTAGTTCTAATTTTAAAAAATGCTTTAAGAGCTTGTTTTGGTCATTAACGTTTGTGTTCTCGATATTGCAGGTTAAGCAACGCTTACCCGGCTTGGTACAAGGATGAGTGACCACCGACCATTCAATTCTCACGACGTGACGACTTCCTTGTTTCGGAGGGCACGTTAAATAGTCGGTCCCGCCCGGGTGCTGCATACTTGTATTCAGTAGTCGTTAAGGTTTGTCAGAAGACATTTT
Source organism: Stenoptilia bipunctidactyla (assembly GCA_944452665.1). Taxonomy (NCBI): domain Eukaryota; kingdom Metazoa; phylum Arthropoda; class Insecta; order Lepidoptera; family Pterophoridae; genus Stenoptilia; species Stenoptilia bipunctidactyla. Next base: position 2,080,818 of record OX101732.1, read on the forward strand.
GGCGCCCTGAAAATTCAGACATCCAGCACTGGGCCGGCTTTGTGGGTTATGGCCTAAACCTCCTCGTCACCCAGGAGCAAGACTCCATAGCCCATCAGTGGGCGCGTTACAATGAATTCTGATTACATGCATGCATGTGGGATGCGTAATATATGACGTTCAAATGTTTCGCGGGCGTTGCACACTCGAATGATCATTAGTCAAATCTTTGTCCGTAATCAGAAACGTATAGTTCCAATTTTGAAAAATACCTTGAGACTTTGTTTTGGTTTATTAAAGTTTGTGTTTTTAGTTTTGTATTGGAATATGCAACGTTGATGTAAAAGCATTATAAAGGGGTTAAAGTACAGTAAGATCACAAAGAAAGGTGACATGCTCTCTTGACAACTCGTAAAATATATTGGCATATAATATAGTAACTAAAATAGCATTTTTTTATTAAATCTTGTAATCAACTTCTTTTAAGATCACAAATATACAAAAAAAATATTTTGATTAATTTTGTATATTTATAAATGGACATTTTGTTTACCTTGAACGCATTTATTAAATGTATAGCGCATGGCAAGTTTCGTTCATAATAAAGCTCAAACATCATAACATTTTTAATTTTCATATACATTAATAGGATTATTGATTTTTAACACACTATTGTTTAAGCTATCGAAATATAAGAAAATATCCATTATTTTTCATGAAATATTATTTTATAAATAATTGAAATGTTACTGAAAATTATTTTATTCAGTTCATCAATTCAATTCAGAATAAACTTATTGCAACTGTCATATTGACAATGTAAAAGTCAGTACACCAATGTCAGTTCAGATTTGAAAAATACATCGGCAGTCCCTCGTTTTACATTATTTTAATAAATAATGATATAAATGGACGAAGAGCCATTGTGAAATATGGAATATGCTGCAGTTGTCTTACAATATAGGTGGGCAAAGAGTCTGTGTCAAAGAACTGGATAAATATGCTACATAAAAAAATTCCGTTGCGCTCATACAGTGACACTGGTGTGGTTTCTTGGTTGTGCCAGCCTAAAAGTATAGCCACAGCAGCCTTTTTAGATGACGTTGAAGTAAGGGCTGGTTAATAAATAACAAAAAAGAATTCTGGTATTTTATTTTTCTTTAGAGTTTCAGCAATTATTGGTTAAAATGAAAAATTAGGCAACCAGCAGAGTATCAAACTGGGAGGTAAGTGAACGCACGAAAGACCACCCTGGCAATGTTGGACTCACTTAGCTTGACTGATCGTGTCTTTCTAGAGGTACTAGATCGTACGATAAGGTACGACAGCCATTTTGTTATAAAGGATGTGGAGCGGGCGGCACCCTGACGAGTTTCCCGCTTTATTGATACTAGGTGTAGGTAAGCTTTTCTATGTATTACTTTTTCCATTGATTGATATCCATTAATTTGAACATAATCACTGAGAGTACATTATATTTAGAGGTTTCATTAGCTACAATATAAATTTGACTTGGAGTTATTTAATACAAATTTTGCGTCAGCGAGGCGATTAATCAGTAATGCTTTCTTCAGTCACAAATTTTTCAATTTTTCGTTTTTTTTTTCCTCGTAGCTTTTGTGTAAATTATGTTATTAAAGCTTTGTTAGTTCAAATACGACGAAATTAAGGTTTCTTTCCTATTAATGTATATGCTATTATAGTTAATAAGTTTTAAATTTAAGAAAAAGTCGCGTATTTGTAATCGTTTAGGTATCGTATTTGTATTTATAATTCGCTTCATATCGGTGAGGACCTATAATTGGCCCACTATTACTACTGTATTTTTATTATTGCTATAATGGCTGTTGGTCTTCCTAAAATAAATAAATAAACAATTGCTTCAGGTTACTTCCTTTTGTATGGAAAAATTAACTTTTTTCCTATATTGTTAAATTGCGTCATATTTTAAGGTTAGTTTTATGAATACAACTTATTTGTTTTAACGCTGTTTTCATACATTAGCTCAGTAAAAAACAGGTTGACAGGTGATTGAGCGTGGTTCATAACGGCTAGCAGTCATTTATTCACGCAATTGGTTTATTGGCGATACTCGGTTCTACGGCGATTCTTAGGACTTAGAAGGTGATTGAGCAACGAGCACTATTTGTTTATGGCAAACAATTGTCAGTCAATATAAGCACTACTATAAAAAAAAACCTAAATTAAGTCGGAATTTAATTAAACCTTAAATTAAGTTTTATGTGAATAGAAAATTTCTAAGATCCCTGCAAATTTAAATTGACAGTATGACAAACATATAACCTCGGTCATCAAAGTCGAAAAAAATGATTATTGACTTGTTTTTCTTATAAGTTTTTAGCCACCAAAATAAGGAGTAATGTAAAAAATGGCCTCAGTAATTAATAAATGAAATAACAGAATACATTCCCAATAATAAATAAATCAAGTATATAATAAATAAACAAAAATGATAATAAGATTTATCGGAATCCACATATAGGCCGCCATTTTGTCGACCGACGTCAATGATTCCTTGACAAGGATTGACAGCACATTTCGAGCTATAATGCCGAAAATAGATTTAATTTTATCAATGAATTCAGTTACGTACAAAGTATGAATAAAAATATGTTTTATTGAAGAATAATATCACGATTTTCTTTATATGAGATTCTTCTATTAATATTCTCATTGATATTCACTTAGGCTTTGGGCTTTGGCTTTCATGAGCAGTAGCTGTTTTTTTTTTATATAAAAAAGATTTCTATACTAGCTGATTTGCGTGGTTTAACCTGTGCAAAACCATTCACATCATAACACATCTAAGGTATTCTGTTGATAATTTTTGTTTGTTTATTTGTTTGTTTTAAATGCGCTTATTTCAGAAACTATTAGTTGGAATTGAAAATATAATTTTATTGGATGGCCCAGCTCTTGAGAAAGTTATATTTTCATTACTAAAAGTTATGCGCTTAAAACCGCGCAAAGCTGCTGTTATACAAGGTGACGGGTGAGTCACTTTCGTTATAGTTTGAGATCATACGCGAAGAGGAAATGTAAAATAAGTATTAATTATTTACTGAATAAACCTAACCGTAAGTTTAAGAATTCATTACGCAACGCATGGTTATACTGATAACTACTTACCACAGACGTACGTACGACGCTATCAACACAAAATAGGTCTTTAGTTTAATAACTCTTTATTTATTTATAGGGAATTCTGGTGAAAAATTAAGTACCTACTTTTATTACATAAGTATGATTAGCATCAAGTATAGAGTGCTCTCCTTCCATATCTAAAATTTGTCACCAGTCACCATGTAAAATTTATGCTTTACTACATAATTTACTTTACTGATAGGTATTCAAGGTTTTTCATAACTCTTGGGTATTAACCATTTAATAGAATCAAATAACATGTGAATAATTTTTCAATTATTTTTTGTTTTTATTTTTTTTACAAAAGTCTTTTAAGACAAAAGTCAAACCATCTTATGTAAAATACCTTTATGCGAAGTATGACAACGTGGCATCTTTTATCCGTTTTTTTATCGCCATGCACAGGTACAGTTCGCAACGTTTTGCGTCGTATTTTGTATACAACGTTCCTCAACGTTTAAAATGTTTTTGTTGACTATTGTATGGCTTCAGTGACACGCGTTTACTAAATGAATGTTAAAGAGATTTTACAAGGGTGATCATTTATGAACTCATTATATTAAGATTGATGATATCTTGGAAAGTATGCACTTGAATCACTTCTTTTGCAAAAATTATAATATTTTAGTGAGGAACAAAACATCACAGCTATGGGATATCAAAAAGAACACCTTGTATAAATAGAAAGGTTTATAGAGAAAAATCTTAGCATATGACATAAACTGTCAATTTAGTTTCGAAATGACGCTACCTGTCTTTAAACGTAGGTAAATCATGTACAAATGTCATCATCATCATCATCGCAACTCTTTGTAATAGGCCCACTGCAGGGTATGAGTCTCTCCCCTGGGTGATGAGGGGAGGTTTTTAGGCTATAATCCACCAAGCTGACCCAGTGCTGGGTGGTGGATGTCAGAATTTTCAGGGTGCCGATACGGCTTCTGACAAACCCTAATGACTACTGTATACAAGTATACAGCACCTGGGACCGATTGCTTAACGTGCCCTCCGAAGCAAGGAAGTCGCCGTGAGAAATGAATGGTCGGCGGTCACCCATCCAAGTACCGACCGCGCCGAACGTTGCTTTACCTGTGATATTGTATGATACACACAGTAACCACGGCGCCACGACGACTTACAAATGTAAAAATGTATGTATAATTAAATATTTCCTATAAGGTGCGATTAGCCAACTGTATTAATAAGTGTAGATATCTGTTTTGAAGTAAGTATAGCTATACATAATATAAACAATATTAAGTATAGCTAAATATTGTTTACTGCTTAACTGAACAGCAATAGTTTACTGTATTTCAATGTTTGGCGATAATCGTGGTGGTTTGCAATATCTTAGACGTCAGAGGTCGCAGGTTGGAACCCCAACCAATGCAAATGTTTGTGTGAATGTTGTATTGACCTGGATGTATAATGTATGATATTATGATAGTAATTAAGCAAAATGCAATGGAAATTAATAAAAAAAATACCGTTTCAGTGTGTACTATCGAACCAATTGTATCATGACCTTACCATAAGCTCATTTTGCCCAACTTTCTAAATGCTAGTAGGTCGAAATTCGCTTGAAGCTAGGTTTGGACTTTGACTTGACGTTGAGGAACTTGTTATCATTTCACCCGACACTGAAATTTACTAAGTACAGAATTCGTACAGTATCTAAAATGTCTTAAGTGCATTATACGCGATAGACCTTGCACGTTTGACAGTTTCAAACGAATCATGAGCAAAATGGGTCATGCTTTGGTTGGTTCGATAGTACCTTATTTAGTTTAGGAGTAGGTGGTGCGATGGACAAAAAAAACCGATCTATTACAAACTATGAAATACCTAGTCTTTGATAATTTATAACTGAGCTAAACAACATTTTTTATAACATGCCTCTCTACAATGTATCAACTAGAGTTGTACTACACTGTAGCGTAACACAGATACAACTAAATCGAAATTCAAAGTTATAACGATTTTGAATATGGAATGCACTCGACGTGTGACAGGTTTAGAAATCGAATTCTGATTTGCCTCGGGTGCGTTTGGTATCGTTAGGAAACCAGGTTTAAATTGCATAAATGGAACACCGGAGGTTTCTGCTAAAACGTTCATATTAAAAAAAAAACAACATTTCACTGTCACGCACGAATAAAATCTTAGGACCGTGTTTGTACGGCGTCGTGTGTAAAATAAGGATTTGTATTATTTAATTCTCCATAAATAATAGACTCCAGTTTTTCATGTATTTAAGCAGACTTTTTTCGCACAGAGCAATGGTATTTGACAGTAAAGTTCATATGACCCTTTGCCAGCCAATATTGAAAGAATAATACTACCAAGGTGAGATCGAATACTCGAATTAGTAGTTTATTACAACATGCCTATAAACTTAACTTTGCCTAGACTATATTCTTTGTGTTTGCGGAAATATATATCTAAATTGTATGTTTATACGTACTATATTGGAATATTATTTCAAAGTTAACATTATTTCATAATAACATAAGGTCATAATTTCTTCACTATTTCTATTTCCTGTTGCTCTCTTGTAAATTCATTGAAAAATACCCTCCATATCGAAGGGCACGTTTTTTGTGCCTCGACAATAATAGGTTACCTTTGATTTATCATCTTTTTGTACGCGTAGGTCAGAGTGAGCCGTACACTTTTATTCAATTGTGGCATGTTCCATGCAACGTAGTGGTTAAAATGAAATTTTAAGAATTCGTAAAAGAAAACGTACGTACTGGAATAATAAAGAAAAAACAACAAAAAAAAAGTTGTTTACAAATGGAATGTTTTTAAATGCATAAAAGAAAAAATGCGGACTGGCAAACTATAATTAAAAAATATAAAAAAAACATATAGCAAAAACCTGAATACAAGCTAACGGTACTTTTGTATTAAGAGCCAATCAAAAAACCAGAATTACACACGTGAGTCACGTGAACATTTGGGGTTTTGTGCGACTCTATACATTCGTCTACAATTTAAACTACAAAAAGAAAAAAAGGATGTCACAGAAACTAAAAAAATACGTGCTAAAACGGAATTTCACCATGTGGTGAAATAACAAGGCCGGCGAAAGTGAGCTCAGATTATTACAAATGCAAATATAAAATTAACTAATTTTTTTCTAACACTTTTAAACCGGAATTATCGCGTTAATTAAATTTCTGGTGTGTAACGTCATCGAAACATCGAGCTAAATAGTATGAAACAATTATACTTGATTAATTCCGTTGAAAGTGTTTATTATAAAGCGATAAGGCCGCCCACATTGTCATCGCAAATTTTGTTTTAATGTTTATTTTTTAAGTTCTGTGGCAATAAAGAATATTTATTATTATTATTATATTATATTAAGAAAAGTGAAAAACTGAGTCAATACTATTATTTAAATTTACTTTAGAAACGGAATATTTACCATATTTTTCATTTATTTTGAGTTCTCGATATTTCTGCCCTGTTGCACCAGTACCAGTACCGTCGTGATCATGGCGCTTGCAACAGTGCCGAAAAATCGAGAACTCAAAATAAATGAAAAACATGGTGAATATCCCGTTTCTAAAGTTAATTTAAATGTTAATGACCATGTCAATTTAAAAACTTATATTAACCCACATTATACTGAATTGAATTTGAGGTCTTCGATTTTGCTGAATTTTGGATATGTGCCTTAAAATTATGCCTAGTACACAGTAAAACCAAACAAAAAAATCCTAGCCCCCCCCAATCCCTGGAATGGGATGGGTGTTGTTACACCCTGTAGTATAATCGGCTACTATCAGTAGTTCACAATTGGTGTTTTGGGAGATTTTATAAAACACATTTGTTTGTCAAATCAACTTTAATTATTCAAAAATAAACAACTTATATTGTTAATGATTACGTACATTTTACATATATTTCACATTTACTACAGAAAAAATCAACTAAGCCGGTGTATGGTAAGTGGAAAAACATTTTTTAGGATGAAGAAACACTGTGCATTTTTTGCAATAATAGTTGGTTTTAGTTTTACAAGCCATGCAGCGGTTTTGCTTTTCTTGATAATCTACTAAATGGTCTTTTCCGTCATATCTAGAGGTTTCTCGAAAATTTCTTCGAGCCGCAAAACGGCCACGACATTCAATGTTCTTGTATGACTCTAAAATACCTCTTGCAACTACTCGTCGAAACGTAAGATGGTCATATTCCCCTCCGGCATTCTTATATAATTGCCACGCATTTTGTGAAGCCATATCCAAACAGTGACACAGTAACGAAAAATACCACTTTTTACCTCTTATCGAAGTTCTATAAAGACCTATGTTCTGATCAGCTCTGTCTACCCCGCCCATGTTTTCATTGTATTTCTTTATTACATTGGGCTGAGTTATTTGTATATACTTTTTTTGTTGCTGTGAAAATCGTCTAGCACTGTGGGTTGGATCTACATTTTCACAGTTGGTAGCCACAGTCACCACGCTGTTATCATTCCACTTATAAACCAATATGTCAGCTGGAAGGCTTGATTTCGCTTCGTACGTACCTCTGTTGGTCTTTTTCATCTCTTTTGCAGGTGGCAAAGGGCATTGGGAGGTACGATTTTCACGAATGGTACCAGTTGACTTTAGACCTCTATGAGTTAGTTCGTGGAAAAGAGGAATTGAAGAAAAGAAATTATCGAAATAAATATGAAAGCAAACCTGTGGAAATCGAGTTTGCAAAGCGTCAGCGCATCGTAAAACGACACTTCCTCCCAGTCCAAATCGTTTATAAGAATCAGGTATTGGGCTACCTTTTCCTTGATAAGGTTCAAACCATGTAATATATCCTAGTCTAGTAGCTCCAACCCAAAATTTGTACCCCCAGCGTATGGGTTTTTCTCTGATAAATTGCTTACAGCTGTGTCGGCCGTAATAGGGCACCATAGCTTCATCTATACTGTAGTGTTCCTCCAAAGGTGCAAATTCTAAAAAGTTTTTGTTCAACAAGTCAAACAAAGGTCTCAATTTAGCGAATTTATCGTTGCTCGATTGTATCACTGCATTGTTACAGCAGTGAATATTTGACATTATAAAACTAAATCTGTCCCTGGACATGGCATTACGTATAAGGTTGAAATCAGCATCAGAAGCCTGCTCCCAATACATAGCACGACGCGGGACAACTACATACCCACTAAATAGAAGTATCCCAATAAAGCACCTCATCTGATCTGACGTTACATTCCCCGGTTTATTTTTATTACTAGCGTACATGTTTGTATGAGTAACTAACTGTGTAATACATTCCTCGTCAAACATGAACTCAAAGTAATAAAGCGGGGTCTGCAAGTTCTTCGGCCCTTCGACATTTTGCCATACAGGCAACTCCAAGCGGTTACGAAAATTTCTCCATTTGTATATTTGATGGTTAGGAACACTAGGAGTGAATACAGGTTCGTAATAACGAATATCGTCTTGCGAAGATGTACTTGGTAAGGGTTCTGGTTCCTCAACTGGAAGTCTCTCAGATGTGCGTCTTCTCTTAGACAGTTCCGATAAGGGTAAATCATCATCACTGTCTAAGTCATATTCTCCATCAGAGTAAAGGAACTCTGCTGCATTTCTCAACTGAGAGCCTAAAACGAAAGTTTTCAAAAGTAAGTATAAAAATGTAAACTGCAAAAATGTTATATCTAAAAGTTACCTATTTATATAGTACCTGGAAGATTTTGTAAAGTGACAAATTGCTCGTCTCCAGAGTCCTCATCCGTCACATCTGCATTAGCATTATCTGGTGGTAATATGGCAATTCTTGTAGGAAACCTTTCATTTTCATCTAAACTTTCCAATTCCTCAATAATTTCGTTCAGGGTCAATGATTGATTGAGACGGCTGCTGGAACATATTATAGACGTGGATTATACTACAGTGTGTTACAGCACCCATCATGTTTACAGACTAATAACGTGATAACAATATGCGTTACAAGACTAAAATGTTGATAATAAACTAGGTAAATGCATTATTGATAAAAAAAAACAACAATACTTAGGTTATTTTATCGAAATCTTAGTAAAAACTTACCGTTTTGAAGACATTTTGAAAAAAAAAATCTTCTTACAGTTCAACACACCAAAATCAATACAAAAATGACGTATTACATCAATAACTGCACTTTAACTAATATTAGCATTCACTAAAAACTGAATGACACCAAAAACGTCAAGATGTAAGAGTGAAAAAATATGGAAACTTGAGGGTAGATAAGTAACTATTTTTTGTGTGCTGTGGCACACCGTAGTATAATCTGGGTTAATACTATTATTCTTTAATGAACCTTCAATTGTGGCAACAAAGTTACAATGTCTAACTAAAACAGGCATATCATATCAGTCAGAACAGATCTGTAGCTGAACAAAGAAATAACTACCAGTAAAATTGAAACTAATAACCTTTTTGAATATGGAATGCACGTGACTTTTGACGGGTTCAGTTCAGAAATCAAATTTCGATTAGGCCTCGGGTGCGTTCGGGACCGTTAGAAAACCAGGTTAAAATAATATTAATTAAATACCAGAACGTGTTCGCCCCGTTTCTGACACAAAAGCCTGGCTCCGCTGAATTATTGCATCAACTACCTAGTTTTTACTGTAAACTACTGTAATTAGCAACTGAGCGAAGTTTAAAATTGCTGCGTCAGTAAATTTGTTTTTGATGGCTGAAATGTAGAGGTGAAATGTAAAATTAATTTCATCATTTTCACATTTAAATAGCCAATGGTTATTTCATGGCTATTTTTGAATATGGTTATCTAGGTCAGATTTACTTGCGAAAATTCGCAGCTGCAAAAAAAAATATTTTGAAGGGAATGAGTGGTACAAGACAATTCTTCTTATCTTATCAAATAACCTTAAAATTTTAAATCATTAACTGGCTGTCAGCAACGTTTTAAGTGTATATTTTTTTATACTTAAGAGCTGTGGATAAATAATAAATACAATAAAATCTTTTACGACTATAATATGAGTGATGCAATTCGTGCCAGAGGTCCTAGATTCGAGTCCCAGCTGAACGAATGAACCTTTCAACCCTGGCTCCGGTCTGGGTTCATGCTATCTCCAGAATTCACTTCTCAGGCTTCTGTTATATGTGAGCCAGAACAACAATAAAAGAAGCTGTTTGTTTAACATGTATTTTATGAACAGAAAAACTTAAATGAAAATATAACAAAAGTATCGATATGTGTTTCTGTCGATAAATTGGCAACCTTTGAAATACCTGAATAAACTGTATTTTATTATTCCCGTTGATCGAAACAAGAGTGGCCATCGAATGACTGTCCTATCACATTTCGCTCACGTGCCGTAAACGGTCGCAAATCACTCGGATTTACATTTCGCCCGAAACGCGTCACAGCCGGACGGCGCAGTCCGCACCAATTACAATATCATCTTTACATTTCATTACAGTTAACAATGTGATTTATTGTTTGAATTTCGAATTAGCAGAGATTTAAATTAAATTAGCTAGAGCGGAATAAATCCTGCATAGCTTTTGTTAGTGGCCAGTTCAGTTTTGGATTTGTTTTTTTTTATTTGAAATATCACTCGGAATCGAGTAACTCAACTCTTTGATGGACTAAGCATTCTTAGTTTAAATACTAACAAAGAATTCAAAAAAAGAAATTAACGTAAAAAGGCAAAGTGTATTTTGCTTAAGTTTATCGTGTTTTCTACATAATTTTCTGCAAAGAGGCAACTAATAACTGATATAAATAAACAACTATAGTTTCAGCCCATGAATAACCACAACATCTTCAACACCACACTACATAAGAGCAAATAACCTTATTTGTGTCAACATTCACAATTCATTGGCTCCTTTGCCCCAGACGATAGGTGTTACCGGTCGCTCAATTTACTCACAAAAGGGAAAACCAACAAAAGATTTTGGCCCAAAACGCCCTAAAGAGAGAAAAGGTGATAGTATAGATGTGTAGGTGAAGAAGTGTGGGGAAGGGCACGATTCAATATCTTCCGTGTATGCGGAAATAATTAAAAGGAACAACGTTTATTGATTTTTGTTATGAAAATGAAACTGTATTTGATAATAATAATAATAAGTAGGTATGCTGAATACTTTATCTATACTAATATATAAAGCTGAAGAGTTTGTTTTTTTGTTTGTTTGTTTGAACGCGCTAATCTCAGAAACTACAAGTGGGATTTGAAAAATTCTTTTTGCATTTGATAGCCCAACTCTTGAGGAAGGTTATAGGCTATATTTTATCCCGAAATTCCCACGGAATCAAAAGTTACGCGGGTAAAACCGCGCGCGGTGTCTAGTAATATAATAAAATGAAGTTTCAATAGTGTCATGTCGAATTTTCACATTTTCACTGAAGGATTGGCTAAAAATAGACTCCTTGAAGAAAAGTGGCTACACAAATTGATCCCTGCCTTGAAATCACTCAAAAGTCTGCCCAATAGCTACCAATATAAAGACTTCTTTCAAACATCATCATTTTAACGTTCTTATTGACACTACTTAAAACTTAAAGTGAAAAACACAACTCGTCTATAATATTAGACATAGAATAACTATTAAACGCTCTCAAAGTTCAAAGACCGCAAATAATATAACATTTTGTTTGATCTATTCTGAAATTGCCTTTCATATGTTCTATAATAGAACACTTTTTTCACTATGGTAACATATTTACTGCTGTGTCCCTTTTATGAGTGATTCTATACCGGGTAAAATCTGTAATTACGTCAGACGTCTAGTCCGGGCAACTCCGGATATAGAACGACAAAAGACGTATCAGATAACAGAAACCTGATGGGACTTCGAAGGTTTTTTCTTAGAACTTATTCAACAATATTGCTTCTTTCGGCAGTTCGTCATTCTTGTTATCCCAACAAAGGAAATAAGGGAATTTGTTGTCGAAAATGCTCTTAAATTACAAGGTCTTCGTCCTGCGCTTCGTTGACTATATTTTTTGGGTTTTACGTTTTTAATAACTGATTTTTTTGTTTGATCGTTGTTAATGTGGTATAAAAATCGATTCAAAGAGATATTTGGTCAACATTATGTAACAGGATTTTGAAGAGAAGTTGAAATGAATTAATTTAAGTATAAACCTCAAAATAAAATAAGATTAAATGATGAAAAAGTAGCGATGGACTTGAAATAAGTATTGTAATAAAATAAGTTATGAGTTACATCTGGTTACGGTAACTATTTTTGCGATAGTTTGTCATGAATAACTAATTTTCACGATGTATAAATATAATGTAAGTATATTTTGATTTATCCGATATCTAGTTTCAATAACAAATTTTTATTTAAATTATTAAATCTACAAAACATATAATTACAATATTTCTTTATTTTAGAACTCAAATGGCAAGGGGTAGTAAACGAAATTTAACCCGTCGTTGATGCCAATTTATGTTTATTAGGAACCTACAACATCAATGTAACATTAATACACTCAATGCTTGAAATCCCAAAATGGCGTTAATCAAATGACCTTATTAACTCAATATCTATCGCCAGTCAAGCGTAATTAGTACATTATACCCATGTATAATACAGGTCAGTGGATAAACATAGTAAAAGAGATGATAATGAAAGTCCAATTAGATACAATATTTACATCAAATTGCAAATAATATTATTTACTAGCTGTTGTCAAATCCCGCGGAAATTTCGGAATAAAAAGTAGTCTATGTGCTATTCCAGACTATACACTATCACTATGCCAAATTTTATTCAAATCCTTCAAGCCGTTCTCCCGTGATTGAGCAACAAACATCCATACATTCAGACATCCAAACTTTCACATTTATACTATTAGTAAGAGTAAGATATCAAAAGTTTTCGTATATTTACGTATTTGTATGATTCATAATGGTCCAAAAAAGACCCAAAAAATACACATAAATTGAGAACCTCCTGCTTTTGGAAGTCGGTTGAAAACTAAAGACAATGTTCACTTTAACTCCCGAACAACTAAATTTCCCATCACTTAATTGAAATTTACAACTTGTACACAACTGTAACAACTTAATTTGAGACTTTCTTTTGTTTTATGAGCACTTTTTTAAGCCCGCTTTTAATTAGTTTGTTTTATAACGGTGATTACTTCTGGAAACGTCTTCTAGAGTCTAGCTTCTGTTCTTGGGTTTACTGCTAACTTAGGGTTCAACGAGCTTAGTTCTTACTGCTGTTAAAGTTGAAGTGGCTATAAGTAAAACGTTAACATTTATTTAGTTTATACAAGGTTAGCTAAAGAATAAAAAATCTATGTAAAATGTATACTAGAAAAAAACTAGGGATGCCGAATAAGTTGAGTTATATTATCTGATCTTACATTTTCATAGTAATAAAAACGATTTAGCATCCTTAAATATACAAAGTATACGTAAGCACCAAAATAAAAAAAATACAATCAGATTGGAATTTATCTCATGACATTTTATATCAGACATAAAAAAAGTACTCGAAAAACTACTTTATGTTATATTCTTATACCAAAGTCAAAAGAATCTTTATTTCGTAAGTATTTAAATACATTTGAAATAAGTCAAACAATTTAGTGAATCTACCACCACTTCGGAAAGTCGATCTGTTAAGAAGTGGTAAGAAACTCAATAGCAATCATCTTTTAAAAATACACAATTACAATTAACAATCCCATCTTCTTGCATCTGGGGATATCTTATAGTTAAACTTTTTATATAACACTTATCCTTAAATCTATCGAAGGGTTACCAATACCAATACCGACTAAGTTAAATTACCAAACATTTTGTAACTGAATCTAAATAAATATAACGAAAGGAAGTTACCCAATACCACACCGAAACTTTACACTTAACTTATTCCGTATCTATAAAACAAAAGGGAATAATCGCATACCCTAGAGACCCTCAAAGGATTTCAAAACAAAAGAATCCCTTAAAACCGGTCATTAAAACTGTCCCACAAGGAAACCGTCCGGTCATTTCACGGCAGTTTTTAATTCGTACAAGAACCGGATTACCGTAACCCAGCTCCGCCCGTACAAACTTTATCCGGTTTTTAATTTTCCACCGCCACAATTTCAAAATTTTTGGGCAATTTTAATGTCTCTTCAGCTTAAACGCTTTCGTCGTTACACTCAAGTTTATGGCCATTAAGATAATTAGGCGTGCTCTTCAAAATTATTATAAAAATATCACATTTTGACAAGGGGAAAAGTTGAGTTAACGTAAGGGAAACTTTTGAAACAATTCACCGAAACACAATTTAAACTTTATATGAAATAACAGCAAAGGCTCAACTATAAAAAAGGTTTTATGCAAGAAAAAAGTAAAAGTTACGGGCAATAATTTTTTTCCTGTTCGAAATTCGACAGCAAAAAGTTTTATCTCTCAAGTACAGTCAGTTTGACGCGGTGGCGGCGTGGCCCTGCGTTTGACACGCGATAGTCGACGGGTGGCTACACCAAATAGCCTGCCTAAACCTCCGCTTGAACGCAGTTTTTGCATCTGAAATCCCGGTGAACGCACCCGCAATTGGACTAACAGAATGGCCTCTAAAATGTTCTATTTTTAAATGTTTTCTTTTTTGTTTTACATTTTTCTGCGAGTATTTGTTTTCAATTTCTATTTTGTCAATATTGTGATTGTTTTTTATACAGGTCTAAAACTTTTTTCATATCAAAAAGTTTTGAATATTCTGTATGTCAAATTGAACTTAATCAAATAATATTCTTGTTTATTTAGAAGCATGATCGAGGGATAAATGGCATGCGAGAAGAAATTGCTCAGGTAGGTATATGCAACTAGTTGCTGTATACGTTAAACAGATGAAGTTATCTAAAGTTTATCACATCCTGTTAGGATAAGAATGTCTTTATCACACCAAGACTACATGAAGTACCTATGTGTTCACTCCATATGAAATAGCTACTGTATAAAACCTCAAAACTTATATACATTTTGGTTGTTGTTTTAGTTGGTATCGTTGAGATATACATAAGAAAATATAGAAACGTTTCAGCTTTTATTTGAAAAAACTCAATTAAGAAAGTAATTTTAGAATGACATTTATTTTAGTTAAGTGATGACTAACTTTAATTAAAACGATTATTATATATTAAGAGGTAAATGAAAACAGCTTGTAAGTTAAAAAAAATAGTAGCTAAGGTTTCACTCACGTTTTAATTGTTTTAAACCTATTGTCAAGTTTAGGTATGTATTATATATTGTGTTATAATACTTTATACAAATAAACCAAGACTCTACTGCTTCAAACTTATAAAGTAATGAGTTTCTATGTAGGTAATTACAATGACATCTACTAAAAAACTGGCACATAAACAATTCCTTTTTTAAACACACATGTCCAAAAAAAAAAAAAACAAAAAAAATACGTTTTAAAACTAAAGAACTGTGACCAAAACACGGCACATTATGACGCTGGTTTGCTGCGAACACTCATGAATTTTTCATTTGAATCTCAGCGTGGCGTTACGCGGGAATATAATACTTATGTAATAAAAAGTCATTTGCCAACATTAATTCTATATTCAAAGTTTACGGTACGTATTTACGACGTTACAGTTTTGTTACTTTAGTTCTGTTAGGTAAATCTATGTATAAAAATCTGAATAAATAATTTACGAAAATCGTTCATCGTTGCAAAATGAATACATACATACATAACTTCACGCCTGTATCCCTAATGGGGTAGGCAGAACACCAGAGGCTATAAAAACCATCTAATGTCACGTTTGACAAAGGAGGAATTATAATGATGGAAAGAGACTATAGCAGTGACAGGGGGTCAGCCTGTCGCCCGCAAAATCGCCAATAAATCATCCGTCCCTTAACTGACTTTTACAGTTTGCCCGGGAAGAGAACAAGCTGGCACATTCTATGTTTTTCTTTCGCTCCCAGCCCAGCATGGAAGTGGAATGGAAGTTTCAAAATGAAATAGAGAAATAATTTATAAAGCCTGAATGTACTGAAGGTACTGCAGCCGCAAAGGTAGATTTAGATTCCACAGACTACAGTACCATTGATGACACAGTTGCGACAGTGACTTTTGTTAATATTGTTTCATAAGCAACCCTGATAGGCGACGTCTAATTAAAATTATAATAAAATTATTATTTATGATTTACCCTTATATGCAAGCAACTCATCCTTAGCAAAATCGACATAAGGAATAGTTCCTAAAACAAGTTTTAAGCTATTGTATAGCTTCTATCGTGGGCCTTGAGTGTGGGGACCGAATCCAGAAATTCCGTAACGAAAAAAACCTAACACCCCCCACTCCGACCGGCACAGCGGTGATACTTTGATTTCATAACTTTACATGCGGGCTTTAATAAACAATCAGCGCCATCTACTAGGAACTTCTGGAACTTCATATTAGATCAAACATTACTGCATTAATAAAATAAATAAATAATTATAATTGCATAAGTTGATAAAAAATGGTATGCAATAGCTTTACCGCGGCAGTCTCCGAGTGCCACACGTCTTTTTTTTATTCTTGTCAAAAAATGGTTGTCTTCGAATAAACGCTACTGACGCTGATTATGTATTAATTCTTGTAATTGAAGTAACGTTGAATTAATTAAACGATGATTGAAAGTTCCTAAGTTAGCTTCTATAAAAACTTTGCATTATACTTTGAAAGATGCAGAATGGACTAAATCTTAGCTTTTCCCAATAGAAAAAAAAAAAAAACATCATGTGGGTTGCCAAGATTTTGACCTATTTAAAACAAAACAGAAGAAATAAAAGAAGAACCCATCTTTCCGCCAATAATTTATTTCCTTTGTAACATGATTTCGAAATCGTTATCATTCTGAATATTAAGAACAAAGCTGATTCCATTATTACAAAATATAGAAATTCAATAAACACACGAGTAGGCAAATCAATATTTCCTGCCGTCGTTATTAAATAATAATTTACGTATTCGTTATTCTTTTATTCTTTAAGGGTTTAATGTTACTTAGAAATTAATAATAAAATCCCCAGACAAATCACACCAACTACATAGCCCCAAAGAAAGCTTAGCTTGTGTTATGGGCTACCATGTAGCGAACTAGGGGGGAACCTAGAATATAAATACATAAATAGATAAACACCCAGACACGAAACTTTTTTTTTTCTTGTTCCGTGCGGGAATCGAACCCGCAACCACTGGCGTCTGAGGCAGAGAGGTTTACCCCATCGCCAAAGTGATCGTCAAGTTTGAAATCAAATTGAAAAGAAAATTTTATTTACTTTTTTAATATTTTTTATTTACTTTTTTTATACTTTGAGCAGACTTACTTTTAACAATACGAAATACTTAGTACGAAGTACTTTTAACAAATAATCAACCAAACTTAGAAAGGCGCCAAATTTAAATAAAATTATGAGTTCGATTGTGAAACACAAACATCTCAATATGGAATCCCTACGCAGCATATAACTAATTTAAAGTATCAATTAGTGCCACTAATTATTCTGTAATTTTAGCTAACTGGACCTATTACTGCGTTTACATTATAATCAGAGAATAAAGCTGTAATAGTGTTTCGGTTATATTGAGAACAATGGAGGCGTAGAGACTCAGTCATGCGTGCATGGGACACAATAGATATACTTGTAATGGGACAAATATTTTGTACCTATTGTAGGTTTAGGCACTAAATAATTAGTAATCCTTTGACAGTTGGAGTGGATTATAGTTTTCAAAACATACAAGGGATAATGAGGATAATTGGCGACACAACACAATGTTTCAAGGTATTAAGATTTAGTCTTTGTGTGTAAGTTAAGGTGTGTGTGGGTGATAACATTTAAGATTATTGATATTTTGTTATGGTGTTGAATACTATGTAACAGCCCGTTCACACATGGTCTCCGTTTTACTGGTCCATTTTACCGGATACGTTTTTGTAACTTAAATACGTATACTGAATACTGTGCCATATGTGAAGTCGCTCATACAACTCCATGCGACATCGATGTGAACGGACTGTTAGGTATACTTATGTGCTATTTCCGAGTCAAAATCATTGGAGCAGTATAATATTATATTTTTATGTAAATAACTTTAATATTTCAAACTCGCGACCTAACCAGAAACAAAGCTCAAAAAAAAATTGTCCTACGAAGAACAATACTGAAACTAGGAATAATCTGAAACTGAATTACGGGCACAAACAAACATTTAAACAAACACTCTGAGGATTGAATTATACAGTTACACAGATTTTACTATTAATTAATATTGTCAAACGGTACATCAGATGATCTTTTAACCTCTGGTGTTCTGCTTACTCCAATGAATACAGGCGTGACGTTATGTATGTGAAGATTTTACTTGAGTACATATTGTTTGACATTTCTCTATAGAAGTATCAAAAAATGACTGTTATAATCAACGTCTAAGTTTACGGATTTTGTTGAGCCACCATTGAATATTTAAAACTTATCGTTATTGTATTACATCTAAACGTCCTAAGTAAAATAATTTTATACGCAAAATGTCACATAAATTATTATGACATCAAGTTATACAATTAAAATAAGTTTCCTTAAATTATCAAATAACACGCAATTCTTTAACGAAAAATCTTGCTATCTTAACACTATTTTATATAACTCATACCTGCTATCCTGGTTATCTAAACGGACAAAAACAGTCCATCCTGTAAAGGCGACCATCTATATGCGTTGATCATTTCTCTTTCGATTTAATAACTGGGCATTTTTCCAAGGAAGGACAAGAAATATTTTATAGGCACACGCTGAGACGCCTATATTTTATTTCTGCTATTCCAATAACAATATTGAGAAAAATGCTGACCTGCGCTTGCTGATCGACTGTTTGTTAGTTGGGTAATAAAGAAGGCTTTTTATAAGTTGAAGGACTTTTGAGACACAAAATGGAGGAAGCAAGCATTTTAAGATAATGAGATAGGGTCATATAACAATATAGAGTCGTTTTGTTTTACAATGTCAGTTAGTATATTCAAACCTATTTATTGAGCATCATTTTAATGATTCAATCGTTTCACTCGAAAGATCTGATAAAACATGCGAACCTATCTTTTTTGAGGAGGAACGTTTTACTTTAAAGAAACATTCCTTTATTTTGGAAAAGAAATAACACCACAATCGGAGATTTATTGAAAATTCGCTTGCTTCACTCGGGAATCGAGCCGAATAAAATCTAAAAATGAAGTTTTCATGGTTTTCCTTTCATAAAATTAACCAAGTATGTTAAAGAGATTTTTTCTTGTGATTGACCCTAACGATCGATGCAGTAAAATTACGGTTAATATTACGTATTTTTTACAGATTTTAGTTCAGTTTGATTCCCGGTTTAAGCGAGCGAATTTATGAAAATCATTGAATGCGGTTTGATTTCTGTTTTTTTCAAAAATAAAGGAATGTTTCTTGGGAGTAAAAATTGCTATCTCTATTATTTAAAGTATTTTTCCTACAGGTGGCATTAACAAATTCCATCCTGTATATGAAATATATCGTTGGGTTCCAATAAGTATTGATTAAAATGTTTCATCAAGTTTAGCTCTGTGAAAATAGCTAATTTATCGTACTACGTGTAACCCTAATATAATCTGAAAGTCTGCCAGTTCATAACTTGCACGTGTTCCTTAAGACCGGCGGATTTTGAATATTTCGTTACATACTATGATTTTTCTTTCTTAATACTCTTTAAAGTGAAAACTTAAGCTTACTACAAAAAATGAAGCAATAAAAAAACGCTTTTAATTCTCAAAAATCGATTCTTCAATTCTAATCTGCATTAAATTAAATATGCATCCCACGATACGAAATTGAAGGTTCTGAAAGTAATAATTTTACCTGATATCGCAATGCTAAAAATATGCGAGATCTTCTGCTTCTTATAATATCTTGACAATGATATTCGCGACGTATTGGATATGCTCGAGTATTTAAAAAAAACATTTAGTATAGTATGCAGATCATTAATCATATATTAAGACTCTTTGTATAAGCTCAACCAGTTAATGACGACCACCGTCTTTAAAAACACAAAAGTGTCGAATTAATTTATAACACCCATCATCATCATCACAACTCTTTGTAATGAGCCCACTGCAGGGCATGAGTCTCTCCCCTGGGCGAAGAGGAGGTATAGGCCATAATCCACCAAGCTGGCCCAGTGCTGGGTGGTGAATATAACACACGAACACAATAAATTCAAATTCAAATTTTATCTAATATATAAAATTCTCGTGTCACAGTTTTCGTTGCCATACTCCTCCAAAACGGCTTGACCGATTTTGATGAAATTTTTTGTGCTTATCCGGTATCTATGAGAATCGGCCAATATCTATTTTTTTTTATTTATATGGCAAAACAGCGTTTGCCGGTTCAGCTAGTTTCATTATATTTGTACATCGAAATAACCTGAATTGACTCTCGCAAAACTTTGACTTAGTGAAATTCGAAATAAATATTACTCTTACGTGGTATTCGTTTTCCTTTTACTTATCTCACAAATCATTAAATATGAGAGATTTTATGACTACAAATTGTGATCATGTGCTTTTTTTCCATCAGAACCATAAACCGCATTTAAAAGTTCAGTAAAATTTTAGCTAGCCTTTAGCTACTTAAATTTCCGTACTATAATGGTACAAGTTTATTTACAATAGTAAATTATAAAGTAAACAAATTCAATCCATTATTTAGTCTTCTGAATCGAAGAAATATACTTAACACAAAATGAAATCAAGACAATCGTGAAAGGATTAAATAAACCAAATTAATTACCATTATCTACAAGGTGTTACTGTTGATTTCTTATAACTCTAGGGTATTAATGGGACCATGTAATAGAATCAAATAACATGTGAATAATTTTTCTATTTAATTTTTTTCTTATGTTTTTATTTTTCATACAAAACAATTCAATTAAGTCAAAATATCTTATGTAAAACACCTTTAATGCGAAGTATGACAACATGGCATTTTCTATCCCTTTTTTTTACAGGTAAAGTTCGCAACGCTTTTCGTTGTACATTGTATGCAGCGTTCCTCAACGTTTAAAATGTTTTTGTTGTTTATTGTACGGCTTCAGTGACACGCTTCTATTGAATTAATGTTAAAGGCGTTTTTGTGGGCGATAGGCTGACCCCCTGTCACTGCAATAGTCTCTCTCCATCTTTATCATACCTCCAAATTTGTCAAACGTGACATCAGATGGTCTTATAACCTCTGGTGTTCTGCCTACCCCATCACGGATACAGGCGTGACGTTGTGTATGTATGTATGTATTTTACAAGGGTGACAATTTATGAACTTATGGGAAATCAACAGGAACACCTTGTATATTTATCTCGTTTTCAACGTTGTTTTTTCATGAAGAATGAGAACTCAAGAAAACAACGCTATAACGTTAATGAATTATAAATATTTCACGGTTAATGAAATCTTATTTAGTTATTAAAGATGAAATTCTTTGAAACAAAACACTACTTGTTGATACCACTGTCTGCAACAAGAATTTGCATCAAAATGACTTCTCTGGAATAAAATCCCGTCACAGTTGAAAACTGCTTTGTTTTATATGCATGTGAACATTTCCTCAGGATCTGTTGCATTTAACTTGTATTCGTTGAAGTGGTTATTTTAATATACAGGGTCCGCATATAATAGTGAATTATATTTTAATAGCAGATTGGGTAAGAATTGGTCTGAATTTCGAAAAGAAAATGTTTTTAAATTTTTTTCAGAAATTATAATTACAAATTTGTTCTCTGTGAGTAAAATTTAAGATCAATCTAGATTTTATGACTATACACAATTAGACGGACATGTTTTTATTACTTGTTGTGTAGTCATAAACTACAGATCAACCTTAAATTCACATCACTTGGAAGAATTTTGAAGCTTTAATTTATGAAAAATATTTAAGAAAAAATATTTTATTTTTCGTAATTATGACCCACTCATCAGTCTTAATCTGCTATTAAAATATTATTGACTTTTATATGGCGACCCTATATAATAAATGTATAATGTTTAACGAAAACTACTAGCCTGATAACGAAAAATCTGTGGACATTTGATGCGGTTTTGGGAAAGGTCGAAATTAGAAGTTACAGGGGCAAAACCACGGGCAGCTGCTAGGTTTGATATATTTGTAAGTGATTATTAATTTTCCACACTTCTTCTGAATATACACTGTTAAAGTATCTAATCTCACTTTCCTCTTAATGTACTTAAAAATGGCACAAATTTTTCCTTTGCTAATGAAACTATGACTATTTTATTCCATTCTTGTTCAAATACTCTGGTCCCAGTTTGTCATGTTCGTATTGTGCATCCATAGCTCATTGCACCTGCTATGTAAGCAATTTGGTTGTGGCATGACATTGGCTCTCACAATGGGGAGTTTTCTGACAGCTCATTAAAAAAACAAAACTGTACAAAATTGGTACAAAAGGCTTCGATAGATGGCGCTTTACAAAAGGCGAAGGCGAAGAATTTATTCCACACTGCGTTTTTAAAAGTAAAATAAATTAATTGATGTCTGTATGAGAAATTGAACATATAAATAACCATAGATGGTAGATACCACTTACCTACATTATAGTTTAAAGACTTAACGCCTTCGGCTTTTTAAAAGTGCCATATATAGAGGTTTTTTGAACTAATTTTTATGAGCTGTCAGAAAACTCCCCATTAGCTGCCTTTTTTTTTTTTTCATGTCACGGTCAATTTGTACTGTACCTATTTGTATTAATTTGGAAATTCTGACTGAAAAAGAGTGCCAAGAGTTTTTTTTCGCCGGCTTTTGAGACAAACTCTTGGTCTACTGTAATATCTTATTTAACAACTATCAACAACTAGTTAAAGCCGAAGTATGTGATGACTGACTTCATCAAGTATTTTGTGAAATTCCTAAGATGAATAATAGCATAGATAAAACTTTCTACATACACTTTAAGTATATCAAAGAACTTTAAGCTTTAAAAGCATCAAAGATTTTCTGTCTCGAGCTTGAAAAGGACAACACAGATTTTCTGCCCATATGAATATAGATTTCCTTATATTTTTTTATTGGAGCATGGATGATTAGCAGCTTAGACTAAACATCCATAATTATTGACCTATTAATCCAGCAATTGCTGTCCCAAATAGCTTGTTCTTTTTTCCCTTTCTGTCCTTCACAGCCTGATGGAAAGCTTAGTTGGCGGCCTGCCATGTTCGTACTGAAGTGCGCTTTTGTCAACCTATATGCCAATACGCTAGCAAAGCACAACAGCTACTGAACAAGCGGGGCTTAGAACATCATATTATGGACTTGTTTTATTGAAAGCTTGGCTTAGAGTTGGATTAAATTGAAATGGTGAGTTCAGGTGGACGTTTTTGGTATTATGTTTTTTTTTAGTGGTTGGACTGGGATTGGACTGCTGATTTTTTGGGTTCAGGGATATAAAGTGTTAAGTATTGAGATGTATTTTGTATACGATATAATAATTAAGTGTAATGCAATCATTGCAATGTCGTCTGTAGCAATGAGATCTTGGTTTTTATTTCTAGGTTTTGTTATTCAGTGCTTTCCTAGTTCCATTCTATTCTATTACAAGTAATGAGTCCAAGTTAAATAATACAAAGTTCTACATTAAAAATTGTATGTACTGTAATGTTACAGTTTGAGAAATATTTTTGTACCTATTATGCCTTATACCTTATGTTTTATACACAAATAAGCATACACGAATTAATAAAGTTCAGTAAACATCAAATAAACCTTTTCATTCCTGATTTATTCTCCTGGTAATATTGTTAAGTTTTCACGACTCATACTATTAAATAAAACAGAGCGTCTTTGCAGAGCGACTCGTGACCACGGGGTCGGCAAAGACCCCGAAACGTCGAGTCAAAATTTAAAATGTAAACGCGATAAATCCGGTTAAAAAGTGTTTTATTTATTCTCCTGGTCCTTAAAGTTTTATTTGTCTTTCATTAATGCAAATAAAATATTGAAATGTTTTATATTTGCTGCAAAACTTAATAAAGGATAGTGTTAAAGTTAAATAACTTTCTTTTCAACACAAAGACCGGAGTTAAACATTTTTAATAAGCATATAAATAGATCTTGTCTAGAGAGCAGCCGAGTGTGAACGTAGCATTAGAGCCCTCATTAGTTTGGACAAAGAGAGTGTGGACGCGGCATTATTTAGCGTGCAGCCGTTGTTAATTTTGTTGCAGCTTGCTGTTGAAAAGAATAAACTCGTATAAGACTTGTGACATTTTTTTGCAAGATAATACGGTTGTCTCGTAAGTTGGCAAGTAATTATAGTATAATATTAAGTCATAATTACGGTAATTTTTAAGTTTTCATGATTATATTTCTTTAAATATGTTCTATATTCGGGGTTAGGCGATTTACTGTATTGACTGTGGGCGTCTTATTGAGAAATTTATTTTATATTTGAATATCATTATAATTTTTATGTATTAAATTAAACACTTTTTAACCGGATTTATCGCGTATATTTACATTTTAAATTTTTGACTCGACGTTTCGGTGTCTTTGCAGACCCCGTGGTCACGAGCGACTGAATGCAAAAAATCAGTTTAAAATGTAAATATAAGCGATAAATCTGGTAAAAAAGTGTTTTATTTAATAGTATGAATCGCGAGAACTTAAGACAATATTATAATTTTTATGTATTTACTGAATCTATTGAATATAACTTAATAAAAAAAACGACAATTCCAGCTTAAACAATGTGTCGCCAATTCATAATGATTCCTTTTATCTATAATAATCATTATGTCTGTTTGGATTTCATTAAGCATCAGATGTAGACATCCAACTATCGTTTGCTAGCTCCCTTATTACAGAGAAAAGAGAAAAGTAGTGTTTATAAATGAGCTATCCTGCACAAGCACAGATTATTTATCCATCATGAAGTACACAAACTCTCAGGCACTTAGTACGCTTATTATTATTAATTTTTTTTATAAGTGACTAAACCCGCGTTTGACCTCAATCTCACCTGATAGAAAGTGACGATGAGGTCGAAGATAAGCACACGGGTTTAGAAAGGAACTGGCTCTTTATACAATATTGCCGGAACACATTACCGCCGGAGCGGTAACATTTGGCGGCAGACTTTATATAAAGGGTGGTCGCTAGCCAGGCGGACCCAGAAGGGATCCTACCACCAAGCATTAAATTATTAAAAGGAATGAACCAATGCTATTCAAAATCTAACCCTTATCACCTGTACAATAAGTATGGTGTAAAACTGAACAATTTTCCATAACTTTATGTCCTTATACGTAAAACTTACGTAGGTAAAATATGCATAAAAACATTTAACTCTTTCGCACAACTGCGCAGTTTTTTTGGTTGAAATGCACTAAGCTCTACCTCATTCAATTTTAAGTTTGTTCCACGTTTAATGTCGCAAAAAGATGGAACAAAAATTTTATACGGTTTCGCTTTTTATTCCACTGTTGACTTTGGAATCATATTCTGTTTATCATTTAATCGCTTTGGTTTACACATTAAAATTTAATAGCAGTACTTATGGTTTATTTGCCGATTTGAAGTATGTACTTAACAATTAAATTTTGTAAAGAAACGTGGTTAAGTGCATGGATTGAACTCAGGGCTCTGCTTTGGAAGACTACCAACTTGGCAGTAATCTTTTCACTTCTTGTGACTATTATGTAAACATATAAGGACGGTGGTTTTTACCCTTTTGAAGACACACATTCAAACATGATACATTTTATGTTTCCTTTGCTTATTTCGATTTTTGTCCACAGTGTCACCTGGAGAAGGCTGTTAAAAAGCTAAAAAGAGCTCTTACTCTACAACAATACAAGTTAAGAACTGTTAAAGAAAACGAACATTATCATCGGTATAAGAGAGACGGTTTTTTTGCCTACATTCTGGTACTTAAATTCTACCCAGCATGGTTTGTGCACCAAATCAATGTTAAGACTTTGATTAAGATCTTTGAGCAGGCTTAACCAAAAATTTTATATCACAACAGTTTTATTATTAAAAAATAAAATATGATAGTGATTTTTTATGTCCAATCTAATAAGTTGATTTTCTATCAGCAATACTGAAGTTCTTAAAGTTTGACAGTCCATTTGATGACGATTGACAATTTCAAATCGACCGTAGCATTTTACAGTGACAAGGTTTCAATCATCAGATTTTGGTGTTCAGTGTCAAAGTAGGTTGTTTATAAACATATAGGAAGTATTTACCACGTATTTACGAACAAATAAAAACTAGTTGTCGTATTAATTGATTATTTTCGTCAAACCATTATTTAAAAACATTTTTTTTAATAATCTTATTTAAAGTAATAACCTAACTTATGTCCTTTGATTATATAGATAATCAAAGGTTATGTCATTGTCACATTTGGCTTGAAATTGTCATCTAAAAATGGTGAAATCTAATTAAATGAATATTTTTCCCACATTTTTTTAATTTTCGTATCTTTTTATCAGGGGTGAAACAAATTCGTAACAAATAAGATTTAGAACTAAATTTTTACTCTTTTTATATGTATAGTACTAGTAGGTCAGTTAGTGCTCTGAGACCAAAAAACTAGTCTCTTTTGGCTTACTTAATCATATCTTGTGGTGTCTATAATGTTGAGAAAAGCATCTATTATTTTACCTCCGAGAGAGCTCAAGATGACACAAAAAATTAAAAAAAGTCGTTTTTTAAAGTCCCAGCTAGAATTTAAACTCTGGTATTACAGGAAAATCCTAAATGTTGCGTCAGAAGCTGACTACGCAGATCTTGGGTTTTAGTTTAAAGTCAGTAACCGGGTGTTTTTGTTTTAAAAAGCAAACAAACTTAAGAAAAGCACAACGTTTAGTAATCACCAAGAGAATTTCGTTCGTATACATTTCGAATATGTATGCAGTGCTGACCGAGCGGCATAGGAGACAAATAAGGATATAATATACTTGTGTTACTTGACTGAGACATAAAAGAAACAAAAATAAGGTCCATTTTGGTGTATTCTAATATAAAAGCACAGTATAGCTGCTTAAACAGAGACTCACATTAAATTTTCATAAATAAACTGTAGAGACATCAACCCCACGCTCTCGTACGTCTATTGAAAAGCCAATAAGATAATATTTTTTATTATTCCTTTATTTTAACGTGTAAATTTTTCCAAAATAACTGTTCGTGCTACTTAAACCTGAAAACCCAATTCATACCTCAAAAAAGAAGTGTAATACCAGAACTATATTTATGATTTCAAAAATAAATTATTCCTCTAAAAAGGAAACAGTTCCATTACTCTTACAAATTTTCTTCGCTTTCATAATATATGATAAGTACGTCACATAAAAACAATTCCGGTTTCGCCTCCATTTCAAGTGCGCTGCAACAATAATATCTCTTACACCCTAAAAATCACGGGAGTCCAACAAAAGAAGTGTTTAAATACTATCTCCGTGAGTCCTAGTTCTCGATCTAGCCGCACAAAGCGCGTGGCAAGGTGCCAAGAGTCGTCTTTGTACTTCGCAATCAGCTGACTGGTAGGTACGAATGGAGACGGGGTATTAAACTAGTGCATTTTTACGTGGTTATTGTTTGCTGAGTCTGTTCAGGTGTTATTTAGGAATGGTGGTTCGTTGTACCTTATAGTTAATTATCTTTTGTGAGTGATAGATGTCTGTTTGAGGGTCGAAATATTTGAATGTAATTTTTATATGGTAAGAATAGGAGGTTTGCCTCACATGCCACTTGATAGAAAGTGTGCATAAAGACTATGGTGGTAGATAGATAGATAGATAAACTCGTTTATTGAGGTACTTTTTTTTTTTTTTTTTTATAAGTTACTAAACCCGCGTTTGACCTCAATCTCACCTGATGGTAAGTGACGATGAGGTCGAAGATGAAAGCACACGGGTTTAGGAAGGAACTGGCTCTTTATACAATATTGCCGGAACACATTACCACCGGAGCGGTAACATTTGGCGGCAGACTTTATATAAAGGGTGGTCGCTAGCCAGGCGGACCCAGAAGGGATCCTACCACCAAGCGAAAACACTACATGCATACACATTAATAAAGAAAGATACAATTTGAATCAAAACAAAAAGTAATAATAATGTAATGTGCTGTACATGTTCATTGCCAATGGAGCATCAAAGAGAAGGCAGTTTCTGCTTTTCTAGAAGTAATTCTTTAAATTTATTTTTAAAAGATTCTTTATACTTTATCCACCTTATTGGAGGCGGATTATTGTTCCAGCACTTGGTCGCGCTGTAGCGAAAACTGCCTGTAAAATACACAGTTCGGTGATGCTGGACACTAAAAGGAGGTCTTATTGATCTTAGCATTGCGTTGTGCTTAGTGTGAAATTTAGCTTAGAGAACAAATATTCGGGGCTTCTAAAATTTGTACACTTCTATCATCGAGAAACTTATTCATTCGACACTTAAAAGTAACAAGACTGTTATGGTCAGGAAAGACAGGCGCAGGCAGTTTGAATTTTATGCAAGTTGTCAATTATTGGTTCTACAATAGCGTAATATGTTTACGAGTAGTAGGTATGTAAACTTTAATAGTGTTCGATAAAATATAGGGTCACCACGTTCGATAAAATATTCAGAATCTCGAAAAAAAAAATTTTTTTTTGAACAGTTTTCATAAATAAAAATTCCAAAATTCTTCTTATTGATCAAAATTTAAGTTACATCTGTAGCTTACGACTATACCTATAGCAAGTAATTAAAACATTTCCATTTTATTGTTTGTAGTCATAAAATTAAGATTAAACTTAAATTTTACTCACTGAGAAGAATTTTGAAATTTTAATTTATGAAAAATATTAAAAAAATTTTTTTTTTTTCAAAATTCACTTCCACTCATCATTTTTAATCTGCTATTAAAATATAATTGACTTTTATAGGCGGACCCTGTGTAAGTTATAAAATTTTAATATTTCATTGAAAGCGACGGTTTACTAAAATATTAATTAAGATGTGTAAGTGACAACATAAAGTCAAAGTTATCCTTCAAAAAGACATAAGTTTTATTATATGCAATTTTGATTGCTCCATAAATCCAACTTGCGTTATAAAACACAAAGTTCAAATATTGTTTAATTACACTATAAAGCTAGCACGCTGGCTGAAAATTTACTCCATTGTGTCATATAAACGCTGATTAACTGCTATATTTTGTGTGTAGAAGATTATAATAACTAATAACTAAGCGGAGTTGCTTTGGATTTATGCACGTTTTAAATGATACAATGGCATTAGGTAAGTCTCTCCGTTCAAATACTTAAATAAAAAAAAGGAATCTCGCAGAAACCAATCGATAATAAACGTAACCTGGCATGATTATATAAACTTAAATAATTATTCACGAATATATTTTTATTATATTGTAATTTTGCAAAACACAAGGATGGAATTTAATGGCATCCTAAACTACTTTACACGTTAAGTAAAAAGAAGATGTTTTAACCAGCAGCGCTGACATTTCAACTCCCTGTCGTATATCGAATGGTAATAACTCAAGACAACATTCCTTTTAATAATTGACGACCGGCTGGTGTAGCGGTAACATATATTGTCTTCTATGCCAGAGTTCCTGGGTTCGTATCCCGACGGCGGCGGATATTTGTGTGATGAACACAGATATTAGTCGTCAAGTCATGGATGTTTATATGTTTATTTACTGAAGTGTATTCTAATGAACTTCTACCTTCGGATCCTAAATAGTAAACATCAGCGTAAACTGCTCCCGTAGTTAATATCCATAAACTCAACATTTTTGGTTCTTCGAAGATTCATTTCATATTTGTTTTGTAGTTAAAAGATTACTTAAGTGTTTGTGACTATAGAAACACCGGTTATTTCAAGAACAGTGCACCATTTTCAAGCAAAAACTTTATACTTAGTGAATTAATAATTTCAAAAAGAGGGTCGTGTTTTCTGCAATAATAAACAGTGAGTAAAGTCATTTTGATAATTGATACTTGAAGTTGAAGGTTGACTTTGACGGAACTGACAGGTGAACTATATCAATCAGTGATTACGTTCCGTTACAAACGAGTGCATACGTAAATATAAGTGAACCTTTGTCGGTCGACCTGCAATACAGACAAAAATGCCAAAAACTCAACGTTCACCGCCAGCACCTTCACCGGCTAAGCCATTTAATTTGAATGAAAGCGGTGATATGCACGTAACGCTCCGTAATAAAAAAAGCTATGAGGCGCCTAAGGAGGAAGTTTCTAACGCTTCTTCATTAGAAATAGTAATTCAAAATATGTTTGAAAATTTTGAAAAAAGACAAAATGCCCGTCTTCAAGCAATAGAAAATAGAATTTCGACACAAAATGAATCTATTAAAAATAATTACATTGAAATAGAAAAATCCATGCAATTTGTTTCTTCAACCATGACGTCCATACAAGAGTCCATTCAAAAATTAGAACAAGACCGTAAAGAACTTGTCTCTAATATTGCAAATATAGAACATAAGTGTGAACTCCTTCAGAGAAATTTTACAAAAACCTGCATTGAAATACGAAATGTGCCTAAAACAAATAGGGAGACAAAGAATGATCTTTTCGGCTATTTACATAAACTATCCGATAATCTAAATATTAACATTGAATACGCAGATATGCGAGACATTTATCGCTTACCAGCAAAAAAAGATGCATCTGTGTCTACCTTGGTTGTCGAGTTCACCAGTACCTACACTAAATACGTTGTACTGGGAGCTTGCAAGGATTATTTTAAGAAGACCTCAAAACCAACAAATGCTTCTCTACTTGGATTTGAAAACACTGATACGCAAATCTATATTTCCGAGCATCTTACTCCGAAGGGTCGTCGTTTACTATTCTTGGCTAAAAATGCGAAAACAGAGAAAGGCTACAGCTACTGTTGGACTGCAGGAGGGAACGTGTATATTAGAAAATCTGAAAGCGGACCTGCGATCATGCTTAAAGATGAAGAGCATTTAAACAACCTTAAAAAAGACATGTGACTAATATTTTTACTTTTACTTACTCTTTATTTCCATTTTTATTTTGGTTTTGTTATAAGCTTGGTTTATGTAGATTTTTTTATTAAGTTTGTTATTCTTTTAACAAAATGGCACACACTTATACATCTTAAAACTTTAATGAACAAAAGCACATATTTAATTTTTGAGCTTTCTGTAACATCCACCAACATGTGTTATTTCAAATATTTGATCTGTACGCAAATTCTGGTTCGTCGTACTCTAATCTCATTTAAAGTTGACATGGTCACTCATCGTTACCCACTCTCAAAACTGTTTAAAAATGGCTAACATTCCCTTTATTGACGAAATTGATACGTTTGAGATCTCCACAGCTTCTGTATGTTCGGTAGAAGAGGT
Organism: Stenoptilia bipunctidactyla; assembly: GCA_944452665.1. Classification (NCBI taxonomy): domain Eukaryota; kingdom Metazoa; phylum Arthropoda; class Insecta; order Lepidoptera; family Pterophoridae; genus Stenoptilia; species Stenoptilia bipunctidactyla. Next base: position 2,112,395 of record OX101732.1, read on the forward strand.
ATCAACTTACGTGAGACAGCCAGAGCTTCACAATAAAATTTTATGTCAAAATATACGTAGCCTAGCCGGAAATTTTGATGGTCTGATGGTGTTGCTATCTCGAATTCCATTTGATCCTGATTTTATCATCCTGACTGAGTGCTGGTTATCATGCTGTCCCATAATTCCTGTCTTGGATGGTTATCAAGCTCACCATACAAGTGGAAATTTTAATCAAAATGATGGAGTCACTGTATATATAAAAAAAGATATCTCGTACACTATTTATGAGCCTAAATTTCCTGAAGCTAATTGTCTAGTAATTCAAATATCTAATGACACCGCCATAATCGCCATGTATCGACCGCACTGTTTCAAAAAAAACTATTCACTATTTTCCGAATCTCTAAACAAGTTGCTCCAAACCTTGTCGTCGTTTAAAACCATTATTTTTACAGGAGACATCAATATTGATATATCTGCTACTAACTCGGACTCAAACTCTAATGACTATCTCAATTTGCTTGCTACGCATGGCATGCTACCTGCACATATACTCCCAACTAGAGCAGAAACCTGCCTAGATCACTTCATGTTGAAAACAAAATCTTCCAACATGTGCTTAGTATTAGACTCCGCAATTACTGACCACGACGCTATATTACTATGCATCCAAATTAAACAACCAAAGAAGGTACAACAGGTTATTTCTAAAATAGATTCAACCGCACTATGTAACACAATAGACTCTTTAGATTTTGGAGAAGTCGTATCTTGCAATGATCCAAATGTTGCTGCTAACTCTCTTGTTAACATATTGTCAAAAGCTATACAAATTAATACAAAAATTGTTCAAGTTCCCCGCCGAGCGAGAAGCATTAAGCCTTGGATAACAACAGGCCTCATTCGGTGTATTCGTAATCGAGACTTTATGCATAAAAAACTTAAAAATAATCCCCAAGATGATACTCTTAAAAAGACCTACCATCGGTATAGAAACTACTGTAATGACATTTTAAAGAAAGTTAAACGTGAATATCAACGTAACCTTATAATTAATGCTGGTTCTAACAGTAAAAAACTTTGGAATGTAATTAAAAAGACAACATCAATTAAAGCGGATAAGGAATCAGGCCATAATTTATTAGATATTTGCAACACCCCGTCTCTGTCTGTGCAATCAGTAAATAAGTACTTTGCGGGTGTTGGTAAATCACTAGCTGAACAAATAAAAATAAATAATACTAGAAATAGAAGATCTGCATTCAACAAAAATCTAAACCCCTCCCTCCATTCCTTTGTCATGTATGATACAAATGAAACTGAAGTAGAAAATCTTATATTGAATTTAAAAAACGATTGTGCCGTAGGTTGGGATGGAATATCATCTCGATTTTTAAAGGATCATAGACGAGTCTTACTTCATCCTATCACACACATTTGTAGGATTAGCTTAGAAACCGGTGTATTTCCGGAAGCTTTTAAACGAGCTGTTATAAGACCCATATTTAAATCAGGTAATAAAGACCTCGTCACAAATTATCGACCTATTTCTATTCTTTCTTCTATTTCAAAAGTTTTAGAACGAATAATGAATAGAAGACTCGTTGAGTTTTTGGAAAAGAATTCCATTTTGTCACCACACCAATACGGATTTCGAAAGAATCGATCAGTTTCTGATGCAGTGCATAACTTAACAGATTTTGTTGTGGAAGGTTTGGACGTTGGTAAAAAATGTATTGCAATCTTCCTTGATCTTGCGAGGGCGTTTGATACGGTCTCCATTACGCTACTTCTTGAAAAGCTGGAGAGTTTAGGTATAAGAGATACCCAACTGAACCTTTTTCAGAGTTATCTAACCAATCGTACTCAAAAGGTAAAAATTGGTAACTTTGAGAGTGATGACCTCCAGATTGAATATGGCGTTCCCCAAGGAAGCATATTGGGACCAACGCTTTTCCTGGTCTTTATCAATGATTTGTGTCAACTTCAGCTGCCACAAGGAAAATTAATTTCGTACGCTGATGATACCGTCCTCACCTTTCAAGCAAATTCGTGGCAAGATGTTTTTCATCATGCTCAGCATGGTTTAAATTTGGTCCTTAAATGGTTGTCTAGTAACTTGCTTTCCTTAAATGCAGATAAGACAAAATATGTTACCTTCAGTATGAGAAATGCTTCCTTGCCCCTAGAGCAATATGAAATCGTAGCCCACAGCTGTAGAACACCTCAACTTCAGCCCTGCCCCTGTCCAAAATTGCATAGGGTTCCTCATATAAAATATTTAGGTGTATACCTGGACCAAAACCTTAATTTTGATACTCATGTGAAGATGCTAACATCGAGAGTTAGAAAGCTAATATTCTTTTTTAAGAGTTTTCGTCATATTGCTCCCCGTGAAATTGTAAGAATGGTGTATTTAGCTATTTGTCAATCAATACTTAACTTCTGTATAACAGTGTGGGGCGGTACTCATAAAACAGTATTGAAACCGCTAGAAGTTGCACAACGAGCAGTTTTGAAGGTAATGACCTTCCGATCATATTTTTTTCCCACTAGGGAATTATTTGAGTCCTGTAAAGTCTTGTCAATTCGTCAACTATATATATATGGCACCATACTGAAAGCTCACTCAAAAACAAAATATGATTGCACCTTTGCTTTAGAAAATAGAAGAAATGATATCATATTTAAAACCAAAAAATGTAACACCTCATTCGCTCACAGATTTTTCGGGTTCTTGGGTTCTTATTTATACAATAAATGTAATAAAATAAATAATTTATATCCTCTCAATATGTATTTATGCAAAAAGGTCATTTCAACGTGGTTACTGGGGCTAGATTACGATAAGACTGAAAACCTGTTATTTGTTGCAACCTAAATAAATGTCACGAAAAATTCTATAGAACCACATACACTACTTGCAGTGTTGTCGCCATTACACTATTATTTAAAATTATTTTTATGTTAAACCAACCTAATATTGTATAATTTTCCGAAGGTGGAGGCCTGGAGTCCTAAGACACAGGGTATCCTAGGTTAGGCTCCAGCCTCTGCAAAACTGTATTTGTGTGTATATTATTTGTGTGTATATTACTGTGCTATCTGAACTTAAGTTTTTGTAGAGGAAATAAAGATTTTTATTATTTTTATTATTATTTATTATTAATAAAATAAATAAATTTATTCAATATGTATGTTTATATAATTCTTAAGTATATCAGTTACTTATCTAGTATCCATAACACAATTTCTTTAAGAAACTTAATTCGGGCTAGATAATGTTGTGTGAGTGTCAGAAATATTTATTTATTTATTTAAAATAGTAATTAAAACCTTAGTGGACAATGTGTATTTGCTAAAAGATAAAACATGGCATTATTTTTAATGAAAGATGCTTTGAACCTAACTCTATCATGTTTAATATATTACGCTCTAAATCTCTTTGTTTCACCGTCTTCAGAGATAATGTTTAAGTGATATCTGTTTTGTATAATTGAAGGTAACTTAATTTAGCTCAAACAGTTTTTCTTTGATCAAGCATAACGACATATTTCAGTTTTGACTATCAACATTTCAGCTACAAACTGTTTTTACGTAAAAAAACATTTCCCTTTATTACCAAGTTTTGATTTAAATTCAATAACGCTGAGATCGTATCATGATTCAGTGCGGGGCGTAACCTCCGTCAGTTTAGTTCCCGATATAAATAACTCCCGTTCCCGGGAAATAAATAAAAAATCTACCATACATGACAGAATTACGATCCCCCTGGCGCTCCCACTGATATATGAGAGACCTTGTTTAGACTAACGGAGTCTATGTTTGCTTGTTTGTTGATAAACAATTATAGATGTTGGGACGAAAAAGGAATTTGATGTGAATTTTATCGAATAGTCCACGCAGTCAAATGTTTTAGGTCACATTTTTTTTGAAGGCCTGCTTTTAATTGCTGTATAACTAAAAAACATTTAATTAACCAGCTTGATTTAATACAAAACATAGGTTTACATGGAAATGTTTTCTTCAATCGAGTTTTGGCAATTTTAAAAGTCTTACCGCATCGGGGATTATCTCAATGAAAAAATCTGTTAAGAGTGAAAATGTAGTTAAAAACATAATAAATTAGTTTTATCTCGCACCTTACTTCAATCTTACTAAATCTCATATAGCCAAAACACATGACCATCAGAGTGATGGTATTTGGCATTCAATTTATATGAAAGGATACATTGAATTTGGCACAGTAGTTCTACTACCGAGTGTTTGTCACTACATTATGAAAATGAAATGAAATGAAAAATTTTTATTCATCATAATGGCCGCTTAATGACGTCACAATTTTGTACTTCGGATTTAACAAGGTGTTATAGTTATTGAATAAGATATTACAGTAGAGCAAGAGACAAAAAAAGCCGGCGGAAAAAAACTCTTGGCACTCTTTTTCAGTCAGGATTATATGAATTAATACAAATAGGTACATACAGTACAAATTGATCATGACATGAAAAAAAACAAACACAAGACAGCTAATTGTGAGAGCCAATGTCATGCCACAACCAAATTGCTTACATAGTAGGTGCATTGAGCTATGGATACACAACACAAACATGACAAACTGGGACCAGAGTATTTAAAAAAGAATGGAATAAAATAGTCATTGTATCATCAGCATTAGCTGTTGCCTTTCATGACAGACTAAAGTTAAGATAGTATAACCACGAGAATCAGACTCTACACTGATATTCTGACTGTGCAATCAATGCAAAAACATTAAAATCATAATAAAGAGATACTCTTTTTTTAATGAAAAAGGCCGTGATAACGAAAAACGAAAAATTTATTTAAATTTCAACACTAAATGGCAAAAACAAAACGTAACTTAAATTTTAAATAAATATGTGTTATATGCAAGTTATAAACTTTTCTTGAATTTCATCACGTTTCACTACTTATACCTACTCGTAACTACAGCATCTGAAAATACACCAAACCATCGAGTAAAACACATTACATAATCAAACGCCTATATCTAATATTTGAAAATGTTTTTGATTTTTATAAGCATTTTTAATGGATCGTTACAACCTAAGACAATAAATATCAGTGCGTATAAACATTATGTGCTTGTAAACTTAAACATCTTTGTATCCTCTCATCGTATATTATATATATATTTATTTATTTATTGATTATCATTATGTATAAATGTCACATGTATGTCATGTGTATACTGTGTATATATTAATATGTGTAGGTATGTATTATTAGTAAGTATCTGCATGTTATTATTCGTATGTAGTCTATTTTATAGCCTGTATCCCAAAGCCCTCATTTCCACTACCTTATCCTGTTAAGACTCGGTTGCCTGGTAGAAATCGGTCTACAGCGACAAGGCCACCTTTCTGCTAATGTTGAATTAAAATGTATCTTTTTTAATTTGTACTTAATGTTGGTGTACAAAAAAGGATTTATTTTTATTATTATCCTATATCGACGTAAACACACCTTTACCAACACAAACACGTCCCACAAAACCTATTAACTTGAAAAACACTTAATTTGCTAACCTCAACACTTAATATTGGTAATGCAGACTAATTTCGAGCGAATGGCGTCTAAATGCATTAAGTCTGGAATCCCATTATTTTGGGAGAATCCGGAATAATCGACTCTTTTATGAGCTTTGCGATTCAGATCCATTTTTACCTTTTTCCGTGAATTATGAAGTAATTTGAATCCTTAGTTGCTTAGATGGTGATTGGATGGTTCGTTTTGAAACCCGCCAAATGAAGGCCGAAGGGATATTTTATCTAAAAATAATCAACTTCGTTAATGCTCGTCAATTTTCAATGGTCATTTCAATATTTTTGATTGAAATATGAACTTGGATAAATGTTCGGAATTAAATATAAATATATATTTTTGTAAGTTTAAAATTAAGACTGTTTGTAGTTAGAAAGGTAGACTTAGAAAATAAAAATTCAAAGTTTTGTTGTTGTTAGTTAGTTTATCAAATTTCTTAGTACTTGTATAAGAATAAAAAGATAAGTTACACATATATTGTATTAATTTTGATTTATATTAAAAAATCGAACTACTGCAACTTTTGAGTGACAACAGTCCGATTGATAATAATCACCGGACTACTGCTACTCAAAAGTTTCAGTAGTTCGGTCAGCCGGACTAACAACCGAACTACTGGCACTAGACGAATAACTATAATAAAAATAACACCAAGCCATACCCACATAATTTAATTTGAATCAATCAGATATCATCATTACAAAAACTCGATATTTTCCTTTTTCCTAATCATCTTCAAATGTATATCCTTCTAGTGTTATAGTTCAGTTAATGAATGAAATATAAAAGCAATCCTTTTAAAAATAACAAGATGGACACTACAGAAACTACTGTAAAACAGAATGCCCCTTAAATCTCAACCAATTTAAAAACAATCGCTGCACTAAAGAGGTTAAAATAAAGAAAATACTCATAAAGTGAAATGAGTTTATTTCTGCAACTTCATAAAGAGGATGTACACAACATTTTAATTGCTTACTTTTGTGTTATAAAAACGTGCTGAAACTGCGATTTAACTGCTTTTTAGAATAGTCATTATTGCTTTTAAGAATTGCTAGCTATTAAAATAAGACGAACTCTTTTAAAATACTTCTGAAATCGTTTAAAAATTGTTCTTTTTTCAAATAGTATGAAATAACTTCATAAGGCTAGTCTATCCCTGGGATGAGGAGGATTTAGACCTACATCGCAAACCTGGCCTAGTTTTGGTTGGTGGATGTCATAGCTTTATGGTACCGAAATGGCTCCTGACAAACCTATATCAGCACCTCAAACCAACTGGACTAACAACTACGGTGCCTTCCGAAGTAGCGAAGTAGTGATAATCGAATGGTCCTTGAACACATATCCTTGTACTGACCGGGCTTAACCTCTTATATGGAATGATCCTTTCCCCGTGACTTCATGCGCATAAACTAAATGTCCTATATTTCATTCCTATTCGGGCATTCTTATCATAATGCAGAACCTTACCATCTATTGTACAACATTTTTACCAAGTTTCAAATCGGCACACTCACGGAATTAGGTTTTTCATAGAAACTAAAAAGTCCTATAATTCCCGTTCCCGTGGGATTTTTGGGAATTCCTTCCTTGAAACACCTTTACAACCCCTATGGAATGTTTGTTATTAATTTCAGCTCCCTGTGCCCAGTAGTTATGACTGTAGGTTGTCTTTCAGTCACTCAGTCAGTTACGGAACAGTTTTGTATATTAAAAAGATAATTAATAAAGATGATAATGCACGGTAACTATTACGCCTCGGCTACTTTTAGTGCATTCCGTGTTACTAATAATTAGTAATACCAGAAACACAATTGCAAATGATACAATGACTATTTTATTCCATTCTTGTTCAAATACTCTGGTCCCAGTTTGCCATGTTCGTGTTGTGCATCCATAGCTCATTGCACCTACTATGTAAGCAATTTGGTTGTGGTATGAAGTTTTTTCCGCCGGCTTTTTTTTTCTTGGTCTACTGTAATATCTTATTCAACAACTAGTTAAAGCCGAAGTATGTGATGACTGACTTTAGTTTTGTGAAATTCCTAAGATGAATAAAACTTTTTGAATTTTGTTTTTTTTTCACGTGAAAAAACATTAACATACATAAAAACATACCTCATTGCGGTTTTAGTAAAATATCATTTCGTTCTCTTGTGAATCACTAAATCTCCTTACTAAAAAGTGTTACTTGAATAACATTTTGCAATGTTTAAGTTTTGATATGATTGCGATATTGTTTAATTCCGATTGGCTTTTGGCGTTTAAAAACGTATTACGTGAATACCATGTTAACTTGGTGCATAAAATAATAGTGATAAAAAAAATACTCTTAAGGTCTTGAGGGGCTAGCATACCCTCGTCGACAACGATAAATCGGGCCTTTTATCGATATTTTCTTAGAATAAATAAATTAATAAATTAACTAATATTTCTGACACTCACACAACATTATCTAGCCCAAATTAAGTTTCTTAAAGAACTTGTGTTATGGATACTAGATAACTGATATACTTAAGAAACATATAAACATACATATTGAATAAATACATTTTTTTTACTTAGGAAATAAACTTAAATAAACATATAAACATCCATGACTTGACTACTAATATCTGTGTTCATCACACAAATATGGTATTATTAAGATTATGACATATTTGGTTCTGTGGTCTTAATCATGGTATCAAATCGAGTAATTCTATCTATTATGGTGCGTATATTAGCTTACATAATAGGATAAAATAACAAAATAATATTTATCTTGTCAATTCGACTATTTATCGATGGTTGCATGCTAGCCCTGCTGTACAGGTATTCAAAAGCTCCACTTCCCGCCCTGATATCGCTAGGGAACTTAGCCGACTTGAGCAAGCGTAAATACGTTTAATTATTGGTTTACGTTTCAAAAATAATAAATATTTAAAAGATTTTCTCTAACCATCGGTTAAGGGAAGTACGTTTTATGTTTTAGTTTAATTTTTACATGAATCCATGATGGCATGTAATTTATGCAATTTTTTGCTATGTTTGTGACTTTTTATCGAGCCAATTTTCATAAATCATGTATGTATGTTCACACATCGGTTGGTTGTATGTTTAAATTTTGTGAACATTATTTTGTCTATAGTACCTACTGAAGCAATTATCGAATACGTGTTTTTCATGCTTCATACTTACTTACTTAACTTCACGCCTCCCTTATGGGTAAGCAGAACACCAGAGGTCATAAAACCATCTGATGTCACGTTTGACAAATTTGGAGGTATAATGTTGGAGAGAGGCGATTGCAGTGACAGGGGGTCAGCCTATCGCCTACAAAAAACCTCCAATAAAACCTCCGTCCTAATATTGTCTTAAGTTTTCACAATTCATACTATTAAATAAAACACTTTTTAACCGAATTTATCGCGTATATTTACATTTTAAATCTTTAACTCGACGTTTCAGTGTCATTGCAGACCTCGTGGTCACGAGCGACCCAAGATCAGCACCCATGCAATTGAAAAACACGTCACTTCCATGCCGGACTGGGAGAGAAGAAGTGACCCAAGGTCAGTCGCCTATGACCACGGGGTCTGCAAAGACACCGGAACGTCGAGTTAAAGATTTAAAATGTAAATATACGCGATAAATCCGGTTAAACAGTGTTTTATTTAAACCTCCGTCCCTTAACTGACTTTTACAGTATGCCAGGGAAGAGAAGAAGCTGGCACATTCTATGTTTTTTCTTCGCTCCCATTCCGGCATGGAAATGACATGTTTTTCAATTGCATGACAAGTTTATACGATCTGAAGTACCTACACAAAATAATTATATCCGAGCTGATACACCAAATATGCAGCTTTGAAGTAAAACTTAATGAGCTTGTGCTTTCGAGACCACATTGCAGAATAACAAGAGCATATTTCAGTATTCACTGAGTCCCTGCGTCAACAGTACAAAGGATTACAAAGCAAATATAATAATAATTAAATCATAATTGAACTTAATGCTGCAAAACATATGCTTCAATTTTGTGTACTACAAAGTAACATAATATCTCAAACGTTGTTTTCCGTAATATGACAAAGTAAATGCTTATTTCTGTTTAACTTCAATACGAGTATGTTGCTATTATGTGTATAGACTTAAACATGTATATTGGGTTTCAATATTTAATCTTGTTTCTCAATGATAGGTCGAAAACACACAACATGTATGAGCTATGAGAAGTAAAAACTGATTGAATTGTTTCAAGATTTTATTCACGATTCATCGTTTATATAATCAACGAATGCAGAGCATTAAAAAAACCGACTTCACGTCAAAACTTTAGTTGAGTTGAGAATGTTATCAACGTAAACATTCTCCGAAATCATACATATATTTTCAAAAGTTTGAAATTTTCAATCAAGTACTCAACCGATTTCGATGAAATGTATATGGGGCAACTATGAACTAAACTAAACTATTTCTAGTTTTAATAGAATGTAAAAATAATGAGTCATTACGAAATAAATTGTTAGTAGATACAGAATGTCATAAACAAGATATTATGTTTATGTTTCACTGTGTATTTAGTTCCAAATTCACAAATGAGAATAGCCAACGCGTTATTTATTTTTATCTCTTACAATCTCTAGAATGAGAGGTTTTCTGACAGCTCATTAAAAAAAACAAAACTGTACAAAATTGGTACAAAAGGCTTCGATAGATGGCGCTTTACAAAAGGCGAAGGCGAAGAATTTATTCCACACTGCGTTTTTAAAAGTAAAATAAATTAATTGACGTCTGTATCAGAAATTGAACGTATAAATAACCATGGATGGTAGATACCACTTACCTACACTATAGTATACAGACTTAACGCCTTCGGCTTTTTAAAAGTGCCATCTATAGAGGTGTTTTGAACTAATTTTTATGAGCTGTCAGAAAACTCTTAGGTATTTTTGTCAAATATTTTTTTTAAAAAAAGCTGTCTTAACCTTATAGGCGTATAACTTTTTTAAAAACCTTACCGATTTCGATGAAATTTATATGGGACCAATTATCATCATATTAAACAATAATTTTCAAAATCAATTCATAATTGTTCGAAATATCGTGTAACAAAGACACAAAAAAAAACATACAGACGAATTGAGAACCTCCTCCTTTTTTAGAAGTCGGTTGATTAGTAAAATACTGTAATGAAATGCATATTTTTATTTACTTACAATTGCGTATTACATTATAACTATTACATTTCATGTCGATGTTTTGATTTCTTTACATTTTTTACTTTACTTTTATATAACATAGGGTGAAATTGACTTTTATTGGGTTAAAATCCGGTCAAAAAGTTTTAATTTAATCATTGAATACTGAATTCTACTGATAGTCGTGTATTTTCAATTAGCAACGCAAGATAAATATGTTTACCCAATGTGTAAGCTTAAGAATATTATTACATCCTAGAACGTGGCAATACTTTATTCCGAGTCCTTCGACAGAAATAGTATGAAAATATAAGAAATAAGCTTATTTCACTGTAATGCTGCCTCCTTATTTTATTTTTCTTATATCCAATACCAAAAGTATCTTTCAGCCACTAAGGAATAATGAATACAACGAAGTATTACAATACAGATTTCCTGAAAATATTTTACCTAAGACAAGACATTCTCGAGAGAATTCCTGACGAATAATACTCCCCTGGTACTTCAATCACAGGATTTTGGAAAATAGACTGTATTTCAAGGTAGGTTAATATAAAAGTCTCTTACTTCATGAGTAAATTAACTGAACACACTTAACGCCAAGCTTATTACGACGAGTTCATCAAGAAACTCTATATGTAAAAAAATAGGTTATCATTTACTCAATTAGTATTTTTTGATGATTACTATACCTACCTTCAATGTTTTAGATAGACAGTTTTTAGTAAGCATACATACAATTCATACATACATACACTCAGATCATACAAACTAAGAGATGTGCTAAGTGGGCGTGTCACGTGCGAACGAATCAGGTAAAAAACATACCTCATTGTGAGTTTTGCTAATAGTCGTGTGTCAACTCGCAACGGCGTCACTTCTAGCGATTTTCTCAAAATGCCGGCTTGTTCAGTGGTTTTTTGTAAAAATACTAGTGCCAAAATTAATTATAGTAAAGATGGCATCTCATTTCACACGTAAGTACTGAAATAATGCGTATTTTTTTAATAAAACTTGTAAAACATTCACTGGGAAAAAAACTTTAGTTGTAAAATCGGATCACATAGTAAATTAACTACGTTAGAGCAAACACTATTGCTTGCGTAACACAACAAATTTATGCATGCGTTGTTTTAACTACGCAATGGATTAGTATACCTATGAAAATACTCACTTATTCGGTAACTCGTGGTGCGGCCGCTGATTGCGTTCGTGACTTAAGGATGGTGATTGTCTACATTTTATCGATAAAATTAAGGCGTATCAAAAAATGATAATTTTGTTAAATAAAATCATTTGTTGATTACTTTTAATCAATATTATTTATGTATTTATATTATTAATTACATTGTTATAATTAGTTAGGATCTTGATTAGTATAACAATTACTTAGTTTTTGATCGCACTGCAAGGTTTTCCATTGGATATTTTTTAATTATCCTTTACTTAAAAAGTTACTTATTATATTTATATTTAATTTAGCTATCCGAAGGATCCCAACACTAAAGAAATGTGGATAAATGCTACAGGAAGAGGTCCAAATTGCTCTAGACACCATGATAATTTGGATTCCCTAAAACAATCTATACGATTGGCATATTTATGTATTAAACTAACACACTGTAAAAGTAATAAATGTTATTTGCAGTTAAAAAATTGTTTTTTTCTTTATTACAATATTTATGGCAAGACTAGGTACAACTTAAAGGCGAAGTACTATCTTCACTTGAAGTTTATTAATTGTATGTGTGCTTTACATACAAATTGCCTTCCTTTGAAAACACACTATTATTGCATTTTAACCAAACTCTCCAGTCTCAGGTCTGCTGGAAGAAATTTCTTTAGAAATAAGCTGACCCTTGTAACTTTATTCTATGTTTATTTTCAATTGTCTTTTATCCTGTGTACAAAAATTGTTAAATAAATAAATAAGTCGGGTAAAAAATTAACTGCTAAAAATATTAGGTACGTCAATTAAATTTCATCGACATTTTATTGATAACCAATTTTCAAATGAGTCAAACCCTAGCTGCATTAGTGTGTGTGCATATCATTCGTAGCTACGAGCGCGGGTGCCGCCTTTTTTGCATGTGGACTATTAGTTCATTTGTTAGTGTTATAACGAAATTAATAGTGTGCGTGAGAAATATTCATATGTGTGCTATACTGTTTACTTTTATTTTTGTGTTAGTATAATTAGTGGGAGAAACTTGGAGACATCGGGACCGGAACAAATTAACGCGCAAGGCATATCTCTGTGTTTGTATGATCTGTGTACATACACATACATAACTTCACGCCTGTATCTCTTATGGGGTAGGCAGAACAATAGAGGTTATAAAACCATCTGATGTCACATTTGACAAATTTTGAAGGATTATAATGATGGAGAGAGACTTTGTGACAGGGGGTCAGCCTATCGCCCACAAAAAGCCTCCAATAAAACCTCAGTCCCTTAACTGACTTTTACAGTTTGCCCGAGAAGAGAAGCAGCTGGCACATTCTAAGTTTTTATTTCACTCCCAGTCTAGCATGGAAGTGGATTTAGTAAGATACAATTTCATTTTAAGGTTCTACTTTTTAGAATCTGCTGCTGACTGCTATGTGTTCGTATGATATAAATAGAAATTAAAACAATATACAACAATCGGAGTCATACTCTTTAAAAACAGTTTTAAACCAGACATAGATACGCAATTTATAATATCGATACTGTTATTAATACTCGAGATTATTAAAAAAAATTTCAAACATGACACTAGAGGATCTTATAACCTCTGGTGAAGTTATGTATGTATGTAGGTATGTATGAGAATTATTTAATTTATCGTGCTTTCACAAAATATGCTCGTGCATGATAAACGTAAAAAAAAGTTTAAACCAATTCCACATTCAAAGTTCTGCGATTTGACAGACTCCGAATTTTTTCGTAAAATTTCAGCAAATTCTTACAAAAAGTTATACCAAAACATTCCATACAACAGTTTGAGTAGCACTGGCTGCATGGCGATTGAAGTAAATCCTCTCTGATTGAATGATCGCTCGGCTTTACCAAGTAGAACGGGTGTAAATATTTTGTTATAACAAAACCCTTTCAAGTTTTATTAAAGGCACGCTTTTTAAAGTTTTTTATCATACTTTCTACAAAACAGGACAAATAGGAATGTATGTGAGTATAGTTTAACGGAGGTTTTTACTTTTTCTTGCTGAAATGGTTTGGATATACTAGAGTCATGGTTCACTATAAATATGTCTCTAAATACACCGAAACGTAAAATGAAAATGGGTAAAACTTACCCATACAACGCGATAAAGCTTATTTAAAAATGTAATAAATAATGCACCTTAGACAAAATAAGATAATCATCACCACAACTTTTTGTAACTCACCCACTGCAGGGTGACGAAGAGATGTAGGCCATAAACCACCAAGCTGGCCCAGTGTTGGGTGGTGGATGTCCCAATTTTCAGGACGCCAAAATAGCTTCTGACATACCCTAACGACTTCTGTATACAAGTATACAGCACCCGGGACCGACTGCTTAATGTGCCCTCCGAAGCACGGAAGTCGTCGTGAGAAATGAATGTTCGGCGGTCACCCATCCAAGTACCGACCGCGCCGAACGTTGCTTTACCTGTGATATCGTATGATACACAAAGTAAACCACGGCGCCACGACGACTTCAAATAAGATAATACTAAATAGTATATAATAATAGATATGAAAACAGTGTATGTCAGAAGAAGATCACTCCCTTGCAATATACGCGAAAGGTCTACAAGAAGATTGATAACAAAGGCTGTGTTCCCGAACATGAAGTAAGCTAGCTTTGAAATAGTCGCCCACCTATATTCATCTAGGAATCAACGGTATCTCTTACCCTTTGTTTCATCAATACGCTTTTAGCCGTAACCTAAAAGGCTTTAAACCGTAAGTGAAGTCTTCATTAGAGCGCTGAGACTATGCAGAAAATTAACAACTAACGTGCCGTAAGCATCTGTAGGCGGCAAAACGCAGGGAATAGATCCAATATAATTAAACCTAAGGATTTGTTATTTTGAATTTGCTTATAGATTAGGTTTGCAGTTTGATGTCAAAGCTTTGAAGAAGATATATTGTGTATGAACTAAGCTATACTTCATTAAAATATTCCTAAGAGAAGAAAACTTCCCTTTTGAATTATAAAATAAAAAAAAAAACCCCAGACAATCACACCAACTACATGGCCTCAAAGTAAGCGAAGCTTGTATTATGAGATACCATGTAGCGAACTAGGGGGGAACCTAGAATAAACATACATATATAGATAAACACCCAGACCCGGAACATTTTTTCTTGTTCTGGGAGGGAATCGAACTTGCAACCACTAGCGTCTGAGGCAGATAGGTTTACCCTTTCGCCAAAGTGGTCGTTATGAAGGTAATAAATAAAATGTGTACTGCTTATAATATAATAAAGATTCATTAAAGTGACGGTGCTTAATTATTACAACCACATTCGTACTCTATACGGATAATTTTTTTGAAGATGAAAACATTTTAAGAGAAAATTAAGAATAACGTGTGGATTAATAACGATTTATAACGAATAACGATCTCAATAGAAATAGTTGGAAAAACGCTATTATTTCTTGCTATTTAGTCGTAAATAAGACATTAAACTAAAATGTTGTTTACTTATGAGAATTATAAAATATCATTTTACCTAAGAAAAAAAATTTTTTTTGTCATAAATTGAATCTTCACATCATTTTTAACCTTCTCCTAAAATATTTTGAACTTCATAAAAAAGACCCTATACGTACTTAAACTCAGCGTATCACCACTCGTGACCAAATTGAAATGTGGAGTTCAAATTCAACGCAATATCCATAGCCAGAAACATGTACTAACTTTTTTATATTAACAACAATAATAATAGCAATGTAAGCCCTCTTTCTCCAAGCTATAACATGGTCCAGTAATTTTACAGCCATTCAACAACAAAGTCGCGTTTTGCTTCCACATTCAGAACCAAAAGTTTTGCACTATATATAAAATTTTACGGTAATTTGTCTATTCATTTCGGCATATAAGCTTTTATAGTGGTTATCAAATTGTTATTACTTGAAGCTTTGGCGAATTATACGGAGTTTTGAACTGACTGAACTTCTTGCTAGACGATGTATAAGTTAGTATGCTAAAAATATTGTAAGTTAAAACGTTACTTCCATGATGGATTGATAGAAAATGAGAAACATAGAAGGTGCCAGCTGCTTCTCTTTCCGGGCATTCTATAATAGTATATTATGTAACAAGTGAGCGAAGTTGCTAATTACAGTCGAGGCTGTGATTTGAGCCCGAGTTACATACGAGTTACATACGACGTTTTTCAACACACTTGTGAGTAAAAGACAGACATACGTGGTCATAAAATTTATTTGAAGCAGCTGTTCGCTGCTGCGCGTCAGTAGCCCTGTCCTATTACACGTACACACGCTGTTGTTGCTTGGAGGCGCTGCGCGTGCCGCTGCACGCTGCTGCTACACGTGGCCGCGCGCCGCCTGGACGCGCTCATATATTTAATGTATAACCCGGATCAATAAAATATACTCTGTTTACTCGCATGTAATTTGCACTAAGGTACAATTCAACTTTGTAGGATTCATTATATTATGCACTAGGGTATAATATATTACTGCACGCGTGACTTATAGCCCAGTTTATAGTTCTAAATTCAATAGAATAAGGCTCACTTTACGAGCAAGTGTGTTGAAAAAGTCATTTGTGGGATAGAGGTTTTATGGTAGATTTTTTGTGGGCAATAGGTCACAGCAAGAGTCTATCTTCACCATTATTATGCTTTCAAGTTTGTCAACCATGACATCAGATGGTTTTATAGCCTCTGGTGTTCTGCCTCCCCCATAAGAGATACAGGCGTGAAGTTATGTATGTTAAAAATTTGATAGTGTATACAATATTGTCCACAACTTGTATAAATTCAGTCACTTGTGACCACTGGGTCCTCAAATATACCAATACATCGAGATAAATGTAAAATATAATTATCATACACGATAAATTTGGTTAAAAAGAATATTATTTACGAGTAAGATTAAGTAGAACAACATAGCAACTACATTTCTATATTGTCATTAAAGGCGCCGTTGCATTCCTGGCCGCAACTTGTGCCAAATTTTAGGATCGTGGAAGTTATTCGCAAATCAAACTAAAATAGAACATTTTAAGTTGAATCAGTAATTTAGGTGTACAAACGAAAAAACAAAACGACGATATTGCCATAAATCTCCACAGTTATCCAAAATGGCCGGAAGTACTTATTGTATGTACGTACTCAATATATCAATACAATGTGTTCCAAACTTATAGAGATTTGCCTTTTGTTCTTAGAATTTATAAAAAAATAACAAAAACTTTAAAAAATATATCATTGCTTCGAAGCATACGAGTTTTAAAACAAAAAGTTAGAAAACGGCTAATGAGAGATGACCTTGAAAGGTCAACGTACTTAATGTACGGAAGTGACATTTCACCACTACTTATAGCTATCAAAAATACATAATGTTTTATGAATTCAGTTTGCTTTTCTAGTTTTTTTTATTGAAATCATATTTTACGTCCAGGCAGAAATCAAAAATATAGGAATATCAGTAAAAATATGACTTCAATATGGCGACGTCAGTCACCTGTGGTCATTGGCGATTCAAGTACCTAGTTTTTCTCAATGTACACGAAAAGTAACTAACAATTTAATTAACAGTTATTTTAAATGTTTTCATAATGGTATTCCACAACTATTTTCTTTTGCATAGCTGCTGGCCAGACGTCCATACTAAAATGAAACGTGTTATTTGTCTACAGTAGTCGTTAGGGTTGTCAAAATCCATTTCTGTGCCTTGACAATTTTGTCTTTCATTTTGTGCTGGGACAGCTTGGTCGTTTATATCCGTAAGGAGGAGTCATCCGCCTCGCCCAGGACTCATGTCACTGCTGAACGGCAGTGGGCGGTCAAAAGGATTGTGATAATCATGATAATATTGGTGACGATGATTAATAATTAATGGACAAGACTAATAGTTATGATATAGTACAGTCTGCAACACAATTATGTTTACCACCGAGTCTCAATATATCATACAATATGCATACATATTGTATGTGCACGGGAGATTGGGTGGTATACATTATTCTGTTGCAGACTGTACCTAATACTTATGGTAAAAGTTTAATATTCATACATGACTTGAGATTACCAAACAAGTTGAGGAAAATTAGCTTCTTTAAATTAAATTAAATTTTGATTATGAGTTTCAGAAAGAAACTGAAATGTCTAGTCAAATATAAAAAATATAATATTTTTGAACGTCACATTATTCTATTATAAACATTTATTAATTTTTATTCGACGACTGTTCAGAAAGCTTAGTTTTTTAATTATTCTGCGGTTTTTGAGAGTCTCATTATCTGTTACTTTATTAGGATGGGTATACTGTGAAACATCGCACATTCTTTAGCTTAAAATTCCCGTTTATTTCTGAATACAACTTGAACTCACAACTTTACTTGATAAGAAACTTTTGAAACCAACTGTTAACATACACTCTTATAGTATTATTATTATCATTACTCAAAGCTTTGCTTAACCCTTTGTGAACCAAACATTGATTATATTTCAGTAATATTAATTGGCACTGGAATTTAATATTAAATCTCAATTTTAATCTAAGGTTTTTCTTAGTAGTTATATAATTCTAGGTTTTTTTTATCATGACATACAAACACGTCATTCAAAAAAAATATTGAATGGTAAGATAAAATTAGGATTTAACCTGTAGTCCGTAGTCTTCGTAGTCGATCGTCGTAGCTTCGTAGCTGGCGGCCGTAGCTCCTGTCTGTAATTTTGTTTTAGAATCCAAACGCTTTGCCCTCTATCTTGGCAACGGTAAAGCGTAGGAATTCTAAATCAAAATAACGACTCTTTCTCTTCTCATCTCTTCTCTTGGATATGAAGTAAGGAAATCAAACAATGTGTGTGCTTTATTCGTTTCACAAAACATTTCGTAATTGAATATAAGACATAAGATTAAAATTGAGATCAAATAAAATAAAAAAACTATATGGGGTTCTAAGGCTTATTATTAAATAGAGGTACATAACTAGTTATTGCTGTTCAGCGACTTCTCAAATGGACGGTCTTAAAAAGTGTGTGTAGTTTTATACGCTATTAAAATATATATTTTTTATTTACATTAATTTCATAACTTTTTTGACTTTGACACTTCAGTTTTTGTAAAGCTCTTGCAATAAAAATGATAATAAATCTTTTTAACAGACCACTTTTTTATATACATTATAATATTATTAGTAGCACAACTTAAAATTGTGTTAGTAAAGTACATACCTAAAACAATCAATGTCATATAAAATGTAATTAATTTAATAAATATGCTCTGTAGTTCCATACATTTTTATTTGAATTCAGATTAATAATTTTCAATTGAATATAATAGTAAATACATATGGTTAAATTACTTACATAATTTACAAACAAAATAGGTTCGCAGTTTATTTCAAATCTAAAAAACTTGATTTTATAAAAGCCTCTATTCCGTCCTACTCTGTATTGTTTTGTTAGCAAATTAATAGTAAATCAGTACGCCATTATAGTATCGTTGCGTTTTTTCCAAAGATTTTATGATGAAGATTATACCCAAAGAAAGTCTGACTAATTTAGATGTGCAATTTTAACTCTTAGGTAGTTAGATTCAGAGCTCAAATCCTAAAACGCATAATTCTGTACAAATTATAATTTATTCATCACAACTCTTTGTAATGAGCCCACTGCAGGGCATGAGTCTCTCCCCTGGGTGACGAGAAGGTATAGGCCATAATCCACCAAGCTGGCCCAGTGCTGGGTGGTGGATGCCAGAATTTTCAGGGCGCCAAAATGGCGACTACAGTATACATGTATACAGCACCCGGGACCGACTGCTTAACGTGCCCTCCGAAGCACGGAAGTCGTCGTGAGAAATGAATGGTCGGCGTCACCCATCCAAGTACCGACCGCGCCGAACATTGCTTAACCTGTGATATCGTATGAATACACACAGTAACCACGGCGCCACGACAACTTTTATATAATTTATTAATAAATGTAAATTGAAAAGAAACCTCCATTAATCCAAAGATTAATTAGAAAATCCATTTATTGATGGTTAATTCAGAGTTTCATTGAAACTTTATAATTAGTTTCAATCAATAGCCGACTTTTGTTCAACCCAAATCAATCGAAATAAAGTTGTTATAGGCGTTATTTGATAGCTGATTACATTCACAACTAATAGAAGTTGTTTGAAACTTTTTGAGGAGAAATTATTAATTGAAAGTTTTCATATTTGTTTGGATCTTGATCGATTCAAACCACATTCAAACGGTAAATATTGGCAAAGAGATGAGAAACCACTGACTTATTGAACGTCGAAGACTTATTGTCCGTCCATTTTTTGAGAGATTACTTGAATTCAATTTGAAATTAAATAGTAATTGGATTTTAGGTTGAAATTGATTTTGACGTTTTGGAAAATTAAAGATCTGTATTTGAGATTTTTGGAAGCGCTTTTCTAAGATCTTTCGTAACAATTTCAATTCTTATGACATTTTCTTAAATACAAGTTAGTTAGTTATTTTTATAATTTAATAACTTTAATTTTTAAATAGCTATTGATATTCTACAATAAGCTAATTCTGCATTGATCTTATATAGTGACAATGAAAACAATTTATTTTTGCGATAAGTCACTCTAGAATTTGTTTTAAAAGCACATAAATACATTTATTTACCATGATAATATCGCAACAGGATAAAAATTCGTTAAATGAAAAAAAAATACAGATACCTAAAACACTTTTTAACCGGATTTATCGCGTATAATTATATTTTACATTTTAACTCGACGTTTCGGTGTCTTTGCTTTATAATGCTTTATTAAAATGATATTAACTGTTAAAAATACAGGTGTTATCATTTCATGTAATATTGATCTTTCCGTGACTTCACTATCGCAAGTTAAATCTTATAAATATTTAGTTTTAAAGCCGATTGCCATTGACTAGGCAACTGCTTAGTATGATCATCACAACACCTTTTTTAATTTGCCTACTGTGAGACTTTAAGTAATTTCCCTGGGTGACGAGATTAGGGCCATATACCAATAAGCCATATATTAAAATTCGTAGGGGGATTTAACCTATCTGCCTCAGACGCCAGTTCGATTCCCGCACGGAATAAGAAAAAACAATGTTGTGGGCTTGGGTGTTTATCTATGTATGTATTTATATTCTAAGTTTCCCACTAGTTTGCTACATGGTATCTCATAGTCTCATAACACAGGCTTCGTTTACTTTGAGACCATGTAGTTGGTGTGATTGTCTGGGGATTTTATTTATTTTTATTTAATAGCTAAGTTACCCTAACGACTACTGCTTACAAGTATACAGTACGCCTGTTAAACGTGCATTCTGAAGAATTTAAAAATAATATTTTACAGCACAAACTTTAAGGTTAGGTTAAAGCAGTATTTATTGGAAAAGTGTTTTTACTCGGTTGACCAATATTTAAATCAAAAAGATTAATGAGCTTTTCTGACATATTATTTTTGACAACTTTTATATCTTGATACCTTAACAAATCTCTGTAATACTTATTATTGTTATTATGTTTAAATTTGGACATTGTAAGATTTCATTAATTATTATTTTATCATATTATTCTATTAATTTAAATCTAATATTTGTTGTATATAAATTTATGTTCTATGGTATATTTTGTATAGAGTAGTAATTGAAGCTGTATTTTGGTCAGTTTTTATCTGAGACTTAGTTAAATTTATTTTATTCTTATAATCAACATAAAGTTTAATTAGGACATTGTTAGATTTAATTGTTTATTATGTCATTATGGTTTGTTAATTTTTAATTAGTGTTTTTATTTATGTAAGTAATTTTAAGAATGTAAACATTTCAACACAATTGTAAATTGTTAAGAAATAAATGAATTGAATTGAATGAAAGTAGTAGTGATAAATTAATCCTTGAACCGACCCATATGTTAAGAAGGTACTCTCAACGTCTGAAATACTATTCAATAAACTAAGATCTAAAAGATTTCCCAGCTCAAAGTTTAAAAATCAATTATTGCTGCGTTTTTAATAGCTTTGAATACAATCTTCTTTGTCTTACTTGTGTCTGCAATTACTGCAACAGTTTGTTTGAACAAAAATAATGAAGAATTACCTGTAACAAAATAAAAATACATGTTATTTTTAGGTTTATATTAGCCGTTTCCACTTTTTAAGAATACTAGATTCTTTTTGATTTTGACGACCACTTTGGCTTTGGGGTAAACCTATCTGCCTCAGACGCCAGTGGTTGCGGGTTCGATCCCCGCACGGAACCAGAAAAAAAAAATGTTCCGTGTCTGGGTGTTTATCTATTTATGTATTTATATTCTAGGTTCCCCCCTAGTTCGCTATATGGTATCCCATAACACAAGCTATCCTTACTTTGGGGCCATGTAGTTGGTGTGATTGTCTGGGGGTGTGATAATAAAATATTATTATTTTTTTTATTGATATTTTTATATAACGGTACCTAAATCTGAGTTTAATCGCATGCGATAGGAAGTAAAGATTATGACGAAGTTGAAAGCAAAAATCGACACGATCGACGTCGGTCCACCATGCGGGGGGTATAGCTGCGTTAAAAGAACGCTTATGAATAAACTGCTTTAATTCCATATCCTAGTTTTCAACTTTTAAAATCATGTTAATCGTGATATGGCTACGTATAATTGCGCAATATTATGACGCTAGTCTTGTGCAATAATGCCCAAAGAAATTTGTTACTGTCAGAACGGCCATCTGTTCTACGAGCTATGTTTCCTGCCCATTAGGTGCAACTTCAACTTTGCAATCTTTCTGGTTATGTCGATCACTTCGGCTTGCCTACGGCAGGCCGGGAGACCTTTGGTAAAACCTAGAGAAGGTCCTTTTTATTTAATATCAATATTCAAGTTAGCAAACCTCAAACCATCGGATAAAATATTACCAAAAACTGATACACATTAATTAATTAATATTTTGAATTGTCACTAAATTACCGATATTTCAGTTACAATCTCATTTCAATAATCAAATAAATAAACTCAGTGACAGATAGGAACAATCAGAAAATTACGACGCCATTTTGTTATTACATAGAGTTTTGGTTTCAATAATGAAGTTTTTAATTAATTGATATAATTTTGGGACGTCGATTAAAATGGTACTTTATGAAAGCAAAAAGCAATAATTATATTTAGTTTTGCAATTCAAACAAGTAATTAAGTCTTTTTAGGATTACCACAATTGTAAATATGGTTTTGAAATGAATAAGTTCGCATCAACAATATAATTTATTTCATTCAATTCAAAATTCACAAGGCATTTTTGCTTGGTGGTAGGATCCCTTCTGGGTCCGC
This sequence comes from Stenoptilia bipunctidactyla, assembly GCA_944452665.1. Classification (NCBI taxonomy): domain Eukaryota; kingdom Metazoa; phylum Arthropoda; class Insecta; order Lepidoptera; family Pterophoridae; genus Stenoptilia; species Stenoptilia bipunctidactyla. The sequence continues at coordinate 2,135,664 of OX101732.1, forward strand.
CTGGCTAGCGACCACCCTTTATATAAAGTCTGCCGCCAAATGTTACCGCTCCGGCGGTAATGTGTTCCGGCAATATTGTATAAAGAGCCAGTTCCTTCCTAAACCCGTGTGCTTTCATCTTCGACCTCATCGTCACTTACCATCAGGTGAGATTGAGGTCAAACGCGGGTTTAGTCACTTATAAAAAAAAAAAAAAAAAGCATCAAACCAGATTAAATTGAATTGTGTATGAAATACAAGAGGAACTGAAATTCCAAAAAAGTATTTTTATTCTCACGTTGATCGACTCGTGCACATTGAAATTCTACCAGCACATTCATACGAATCGGAACCTTATATATATAAGATACGAGTTACTCGGGTGTGATCGGCCTCATCCGAGCACGCCCGAACGCATTCGGGCATGCTAGCACACGCTCGGCTACACTCGGTAAAGGTCGCGTTTAATCTCAACAAAATTGCTTTTACCGGCCGCTCGGGGCTCTAAAAAACGTTGCAAAGCAGTTCAAAATGACAATATTCTAAATTGAAAACTATGCCGTTTCATCTCGATACAAATTGAGACTCTCTTGTTTCTTTTGTGCGGTGACAACATTTTGCCTTTATTGCGAGCGGATAAGCGGGAAACGCTAAGTGGATACGTACAATACTTTTGATATTTTTTAAATGGGGAGTTTTACGAATGAAAATTAAATGTTCCGTAATTTTTTGAGCTGTTTCTCCTGGGGAATGGTATTGCTAGTTTTTGTTGAAGGTTTGATATTGATACCTAATTAGTTTTAAAAACAAATAGTTTTATTTTTTATTAGAATACCATAATAATTGATTGCAATTCTTCCTTTGCGAATTTTCCTTTACAGCCTCAACTTCATTTAACCATCAAAATAAAATACGGACAATTTTGTGAAATGTGGACACTAAACTTACTACGTATATTCAAGACCTATCGCGTAAATACCTTAGTTAAAATAATTATTGATATTTTGGTAGACAACAGGCAAACTTTTAAGACACTTTGTCGTTTGAATGTCCATAACATGATGCTTAAAAGAGCGACCTCACATAATTTAGAAACAATATAAACTCCAACCCAAAACTGAACCCATTAAATTTCCACACATCATACGAAACAACCGAATACAATTTAAAACTGAAAAGATTCCATTTTCAAACCACTTCTTATTTAATTCACACGCTACTGACCAATAAGGTTATACTAGACTCCTCAATAAAGATTGATAAAATAGTGTTTATTTTGTATGGGGGTCACGTGCGCCCCACCTTGCTTCCTTGCGGCACTCCGCCGGTCGGTCTAGGTGACCCTATTCGCTTATTATCTTACTAGCTCCAGTCCATAACACTTCAGTCCCCCTTCATACGTGCTTGCGGTTGGATAGAGTTTGCGTTATGTAATTTTGTTCGTTTGTGCCTTAGAACTCATTCGATCAGAATCTGTTCGATATAGATAATTGAGTATTGGTCAGATTTTGGAATTGGAATAGCTATCTACTTAGGGTTTGATTGAGCTATCAGATTCTTAGTTTTTTAAGATACTTTTTTTATTAGCAAGAATCATAATTTTTTAAGACCACTTTGGTGATGGGGTAAACCTGTCTGCCTCTGACGCCAGTGGTTGCGGGTTCGATTCCCGCACTATCTATTTATGTATTTATATTCTGTTCCACCCTAGTTCGCTACATGGTATCCCATAGCACAAGCTATGCTTACTTTGGGGCCATATAGTTGATGTGATTTTCTGGGAATTTCACTATTTTATTAAATCAATATTTATGAACCGTTTCCCAAAAATCAAAACACGTGATTTCCCTAACAACCTCTTTACAACATATTCTTAAAATCACACGTCTCCATCTTTATTTACTCTACAATCGATCTCAGCTACACAGCATAGGATAATGCACCCGTTTGCATCGTTCCTAGTGTACGATGTAAGAAGCTTACGATAATATAAACCCCACATGCCGTAAAGTTAGCATAACTCTCTAGCTAGGACACAGAGGAAAATAATGCAGTTACACAACAGTGTAAAGATGGAACTGTCAACAGACTTTGCTATGTCTCGGGGGTGCTGTGTGTTTTTATGCTGTAGAATGGCTTTAGAAACATTTAAATGTTATGTCTAGAATGGTTTGGCTTTGAATTTTTATTTTGTAATTGGATCAACGTTTTCAAGAGTGACTTATGTGAATGTGAGGAGAATAGTTCATGTTTCAAGAGCGGAATTACAGACGATAATGCTTGATAGTTTTGATATGTATAGTGAGTGCTTGCACCCCGATGGACCTCAATAGGTGTGAATTTAACATTTATCTTCTTTTATTACTTTATCAAGCGAGAACTGGATGTTTCATAAATGATAATAATATATGAAAAGTCCTTATTCCGCGCTCACGAGCTAATCTTGCTATTTCGTTAAGCTTCCCGCACAGGTTGACTTGTTTGATGAGAAAGGCAATATAATTAAACACAAAAAAATATTAATTTAAACTATTTAATTTAATTTATTTTTATAACCGCTTAAAATTTTATTTGAATTGGGGTGAAAATATTACCATACCTACTAATTAGCTAAATGATGTCATACTAATTTCTTGGTATTTCGCACAAAATAGTGACGCTATGGGGCTTCGTTGTTTCTGAAAAATGATCTGAATTCATCGACATTGTAAAATATGCAGTGTCTTTGATACGATTGGGTTATATTAAAATCTGAAACAATTAAAGAATGGCACCTTTTTAAAGTTTAACCTTTAAACCTTTATCAGGCAGCTGAGTTTTTGAGTAATCACGTTTTGTCTCTTTGTATTATTTTATACAAATCTGTTAATTAAGTTACCTTTTAACATGTGATTCAAAGTAAAGTTTATTCTACTCTATTATATTAAGGCCTATTTTTCAATGTTCAGATAAAATTAATCCAATTAATAAAGTATTAAATAAGTATACAGCGTCGAGCTCGTCCTAAGTTTATTGTCATTGTATGTTATTTTCATACAATTATAAAAAAATCGTAAAACAACATTACTCCGTTGAGTAACATATTATCTGACAGATAACTTTATCCAACAATTCAAAAAACTGGCATTAATCATATATGTTTACCACTGTTAATCTGCAATTACAATACACTGTGGCATCAGCAGAGTGCCTTAACCTAAAGATTTCTAACTAAATTGTTTACGGTGCGCCCCACGCCGGCGAAATGAGAAACCATCGCGTGAACCCAAATGAGAATAAAGCCTTATTTATACTCCATGACTTAACTTGGGCCTTAAATCAGGTGTTAGGGAACATGAGTTTACGAGAATCGCAAAATATTGTTAAGGGCCCGAATGTCATTAAAGGTTATTTTATTTTGTTTTGGTAATAAAATGTTATTTTGGATATAAAATATTAAGTTTATATCTTTGCAGGCTTTTAAGGCGGGTTTTAATATTGTTTGTTATTTTTTTTTGTGAATATATCGTTTGGTTACTCAGGTACACACTATAGACACACTTATTATTAGTACTATAGTAACCATGATGTTCTCATGCCCAAATTTGACTCTATAAATCTGTTTCCACAAGGAAAAATATAACGTCCTTAAACAGAGCAATAACAGCTTTTAATTAACTCAATTAGTATAGTAATTTTAGGAAAAATCGCGGCCAAATTTGTACTGGTTTTTTAGACACTGAAGTCTTTTATGCCCTTATGCTTGTGTCTAAAAAAATTTTCATGTCAAAACTTTACAACTAGCTCGTAATTTTTGTACAAAAAGTTAGTGTAATATCTTTCATTTCACCTCCCGTTAGAATATTCGTAAAATAACGCTCCTACGAAACTATTTGTATTTATTCTTTTAACGGACCACGGCCATTACTTGAGCAAATATTTGCTAAAATGAAAGCGTAGCCTATACAGATTTATATATTTTCGGAGTTATAACCTTTTACATTTGAGTTCACGTCTTTGAAACTAAATATCACTCATGTGAGTGTTTCGTGATAAATTAAATTGATATAAGAAATGATAGAAAACGAGTTTGTAAGTAAATTCTATTATATGTATGTAAATGTTGTTTTGATTATGAGGCTTAGTTTAACACGCTCAATTTATTTATGAGTTTTAAATTCTTATATACAACAAAGTGTTTCTGTATTATTATTAAGTTGGGATTCAATTTGTGGGCAAAGGCTCCGTGATAAAATTCATTGAGTGTAGGTAATGTGAGAGGCCCCAGGCCGGGTTCACATTAGGGAATTTACGAATACGAATGCCCCTGGTATCGATTAGAAAATTAGGCGTTTAAATAAAAAAAGGCCTACTATTTTCATTTCCTTTTGCTTAAATCTTGATATTCAGATAGCCACCTGGCTCTTCAGTGGTTTACATCTACGGGGCCCAGTGACTTATGAATTTTCGTTATTTAAAGTTTCTGTTTTGTATTTTTTTTGTCAGGACATACTTCTTTGAAAGATATTGGATTTTATTTTATGATATTTTGACATCAAAACCTAGCCTGCAATCAATATTGACCTTATAAAAAAAGAAAATTTAGAGCATTAGTGTTATCAAAATTATTTTCTTAAAATAAAACGAAAGTAAACCATTATTTGCGAAAAAAAACAACTTTGACTAAAGCTCAATACAGAAAAGCGTCGTGACGGGTGATGGAACCGCGAGCCCGCGATCCTCCAGCTGACATTTTTGAAATATGTCAAGAGTTCATAAAACGTCAAGTTTGAAGGAAAAAGTCGCCAAGTTCAAAAGTTTTATATTTGCTTTCATTTCGGGAAATCAGTTTTATTTATGACCAGAGGAAATGATAATAAGGATTTTTTTTGTTTTAGAGCAATTTCTATGAATTTTTCTTGATAATGTTCAAACTCAAATATATTAATTCTATAAATAGTTAATCAAACTTCAGTATTTGACTTAGTCTGGTTTTTCTTTATAGATATGCTTCTTTATGAAGTTTGAATTCAAAAAACTAAGGTAAAGCAATAATTTGACGCAGACAATCGCGCGCAGTCTTCATTTATTACTATTCACTGAGTTCTAACAAAAGATTGATTCCTAAATTACGCGAAACTTCAACTTAAAAAAGGGGAACCAAAAAAGTTTTATCGTAAAGTAAATTCTATTTCTTGAAAAAAAAAGTCGAAGACGTGATGAAGTACCATTTAAATTGTAGGTTTATTTAGCAGTCTACCCACGTAGGTAAGTGGGTTGAGTAAGTACAAGACGTTGTGTTGGATGTATTCAGATGCTAAATCCTGACGACTGCTCTTTTCATACAGGAAACGAGTTAGTAAATCCGGACAAGTTCAAGTACTAGAGTTTCATTCAGTATATTTTACTGACTAATAGTGGATTTTTGTGTTGAACTACGATTATTTCTTGTAAACAAAATCTCGGTTCTGGATATGACATCCAAAATGATTCTGGATTTTAGATTGCATGGCATTATATTGTAGTATTATGAATCTTAGTCTTCCATGCTGGACTGGGAGCGAAAGAAAATCGTAGAATGTGCCAGCTGCTTCTCTTCCCGGGCATACTGTAAAAGTCAGTTAAGGGACAGAGGTTTTAAAGGCATTTTAGTGGGCGATAGGCTGACCCCCTGTCACTACAACAGTCTCTCTCCATCTTTATAATACCTCCAAATTTGTCAAACGTGACATCAGATAGTCTTGTAACCTCTGGTGTTCTGCCTACCCCATAAGGGATACAGGCGTGATGTTACGTATGTATGAATCTTAGAGTAAGGATTGTGATTTAGTATTGAAGTCCACTATAAAACTATATAAAGCCTTGTAGGTTAGATACTATTTACTCGTACTCCGAAGAAGAGAGATAGTAGACTGAGAGCTCGTTTAAGCACAGGCGGCGCGTCGCGGCTTCGTGTGTTTTATTACAGCTTTAATATGAAACCATCTTCTGGTTTAGTGTAAACCCGGCAAAGTAACAAAAACGCGCGTCTCTCTCCATCTTTATAATACCTCCAAATTTGTCAAACGTGACATCAGATAGTCTTGTAACCTCTGGTGTTCTGCCTACCCCATAAGGGATACAGGCGTGATGTTACGTATGTATGAATCTTAGAGTAAGGATTGTGATTTAGTATTGAAGTCCACTATAAAACTATATAAAGCCTTGTAGGTTAGATACTATTTACTCGTACTCCGAAGAAGAGAGATAGTAGACTGAGAGCTCGTTTAAGCACAGGCGGCGCGTCGCGGCTTCGTGTGTTTTATTACAGCTTTAATATGAAACCATCTTCTGGTTTAGTGTAAACCCGGCAAAGTAACAAAAACGCGCGTAGCCACGCGATGCCCCGCCTGTGCTTGAAAGTGTCCTGAGAAAGCTTATTCTTAAGTCTGAAACACAGCTATGCTTGCACAAAGTCAATAAAAGACAAGGTTTTATCTTCATACATTTTGGCCCATATGTGTACCGCGAGGTACGTGGGCACCAATTTGTAGGGCATAAACCGAGGACCTGTAAAATATAGGATCATCATCATCACAACTCTTGTAATGAGCCCACTGCAGGGCATGAGTCTCTCCCCTAAGTGAAGAGGAGGTATAGGCCATAATCCACCAAGCTGGCCCAGAGCTGAATGGTGGATGCCAGAATTTTCAGGGCGCCAAAATGGCTTCTGACAAACCCTAACTACTACTGTATACAAGTATACAGCACCCGGAACCGACTGCTTAACGTGTCCTCCGAAGCACGGAAGTCGTCGTGAGAAAATGGGCGGCGGTCACCCATCCAAGTACCGACCCCGCCGAACGTAGCTTAACCTGTGATATCGTATGATACACACATTAACCACGGCGCCACGACGGCTTCAAATAGGATATATTTACTTATTCATGATTAAAAGCTGAAAGATAAATTATGTGAAGTTGTAAAATATAGCCGTTTCGGAACATATGATCGTTATTTTTTTATATATGTCAGCAAATGTCAATGACAGGATGATACCACTCTGTTAGTCATTCAAATAAGGTCGTTATTCCAATAAATAAACAAAAAACTGTCAGTTTGACAGTTATAGTTATTTTTTTAATGGGAGGCATTTTCTTGCCATGTGTAGCAGTCTTTTTACTGCATAGTACAGCAATATGACTTGTGTACAAAGCCACGAGTAAGATTTTTTCTCAGTTTAAAGTTCAGCTAAGACCTTAACTGTTAATACAGTTTTATTTAATACAATCAAAGGTACTATAAGCCACTGAGTGTATATCAGTACTTCAAATGGGCCTCTTATAAGGGGATCCTTTACTAGTGGAAGAATCATAGTAATCCAGGTCGTTTGAACAAAAGCGGCCGCTACCGGTGTACCGCTACTTACGTATTTTAATTGTTTTTTTTTTAATAAGTCCTCAGTTATTACATTTTGAATTCATAATGTTCTTTAAACAGCCATTATTATAATACTATAAGAGCCATACGAGTGCGCGCTCAAAGCTAATGCTTTGGAGTGCATGTCTGTAATTTGCCGACATGAGAGACCACATTATTTACTCTAATGGTCTCTTAATAAATCATATCGATATGTACTATTGGAAAAGTCAATATGGGTCTGAGGACTTGAAATAAATGCTTTTGTATTATTTAAAGGTTTTTTCTTTTTTCATTTTTTTTTATATAAACGACCAATTATAATCAACATTTCGCCTCATAGTGGCATAGAGATACAGCCCTGCCGAAGTGGTCGTATGTGTCGGAAGATTAAATACGATGGTTTATTTTTAACTAGATTAAAAAATCATTTTCAATAAGTGAAAACGCGCCGTGTGACATCATATTTTTATTCCATAGGTACTCGATAAAGGTTATATATTGCTCGTAATTACAATTTCATAAGCCATTTTAAGAAACAATAAAACCTTATTACACAGTATTCATTTCAAGTAAATATTAAATACTGCATACCCGCGAAGAGTCAGATAACGAACATTTTCGGTAATGCTGTCAATAACAGTCACCCTTGAAACCATCATGGCGTTGACAGTTGAATCTCTATGGATCGTTAATCATTATTTCTCCTGATCATTAACTAAGGGAATCCTTGAGATAATCACAGCCATAGAACCGGCCCTTGTAGTTTCCCTAAGGAGAATCTAACGCGATTGGATAAGGAGCTTTGTAATAAATACCTTAGAGGTGTTTTCCCTTTGATTCAGGTTTAATGACTTGTTTCATAAATTCAACAGATTCTGAGTATTAATTGAGGTTTGTGATAAGGAGGTTTTACGTTTGAAATTAGATTTATTTCAACAAACTTCAAAACAGTGATGTTCTAGAACTTTTTTTTTATTTTCATGTACGTTTTGTACGGTTCTGTGTCAATTTCGAAATCAATTTCATGGATATTTTTTTAACTTTTTGATTTTTTTCAGCGCAGCGAAAAATATGAGATTGGCTGAGTTACTAAATATTTTGTTCAATTGGTCTGTATTTTTTAGATTTTTGAAGCAATATTTGATCTCTTTTTATATTTATTTGCTATGAAATTTCAAAATATTGGAGTTATTTTTATTGCGATGTAAAATAGGAAAGTCAATTCGTTGTTGAATATTTTTTGATTATTGTAAATAGTTTCATACTCCTAATTTAAAAGAATTTTCTATATTCATGAAGTAAAAAAAAACAACTAATCAAAATGAATAATATGGATATAAGTTAATATAAAAAATTATGTCAAAGTTAATTCTTTGAAAAAACTTAATCAAATTTTATCCAGATTTAACAAAAACAAGGCCTAATACTGACAAGTTGAAAATGAAACATCCAACATAATTACCATCACTCCGGCTCCACGTCTCGTATAACGTAACGTTTTTCAAATCTTATCGCGAGGCAATTACAATCTGTATAATTTTTCAAATCGCCCATCTCAATTTAAATCCAGCCGTATCCTCAATTTTAAGAGATTGCTATCTTTGTCCTACATTAGGGTTGTGCCGCACCGCGCGATGTACATCGAGGGTTAGCGATGATTTCCCCTGAGCACGCCCTAAGGTACCCGCCGTCAGATGCCTCCCAATTTTTATCATCCACTTATGTGCGTTACAGCATTTTCGTAAATCGCTGGATATTTGCATGTTGTAAATTTTCAATTTTTATAGGCACCGCTGTTACAGGTCGCCCTTTTTGATGCTTGTGTGATGTGTATGTGAAATATGAAACAGCTTTTTGTGGTTCCATGTTGAGCTGTTTCTGCGTGATGACACGATTAATGTGAAAAAGGTAAAAAAAATTAAGACTTTTAGATGCCGAGGCATATTTATTTATTTGTTTACTTTAACTTAAACAATACAATACCAATTACATAAGTTAAAGAAAGTCACAATTTGTCATTATATAAAAAAAATACAATATCAACATATGTCAAAAGAATAATAATTATGAAACAAAAACAAAAGAAAAATAATAATTATAAAATAAAAATTATACATATGTTATGATGAGCGTTGTGATGATGGGTTAGTATATCTGTCTCAGATGCCGGTGTTCGGGGTTCGATCGTCACACAATGCACATATTTTATATTGTGTATTTATATTTAGTACATACATACAGACATAACTTCACGCCTGTATTACGGGGTAGGCAGAACACCAGAGGCTATGAAAACCATCTGATGTCACGTTTGACTCGTTTGGAGGAATTATAATGATGGACAGAGACAATTGCAGTGGCAGGGGGTCCACCTATCGCCCACAAAAACCTCTGACTCTTAACTGACTTTTACAGTATGCCTGAGAAGTGAAGCAGCTGGCAGGTTCTATGTTTTTCTTTCGCTTCAAGTCCAGCATAGAAGGTTTATATTGTATTTAGTGTATTTAAGCATATTTGTAAATAATTGTAAATTAATCCAAACCAACTCGGTAGCCTAAAAGTAATCATTGACGTAAGCTTGTGTTGTAAAAACGTTGCCAAACAACTTAGTATAATCCTATTATGTTGTGTTTGATGTGAAATTGAACTTAAAAATATCTTCGCTAGATATGATTTCTGAATTTACCGAATTCAAATATCTCAAATTATTTTTTACTTCTTACTTAAAGCTTTTGTGTTGTTCTGTAAATTTAAATTTTCAAAATAATTAACTTTTCCACTTACTTGTACTCATAAATTTCAAAACTAAAAACATCTTTAATACCCTACTTTAAGTCACAATTCACCGTACTTTCATTTACAAGATATTTCAACATTTTATTCGTCCTCCTTTAACACAATTCCTCGGGCACTAAATCGAATGAAGACGCGCTCAGGCAGATCGACATTTCTAATAGAATCGTTCGATCGAATCGTAAGTCAAATCGGATGGAAATCGGATGGGCTGGCATTTCAAGGTTTCTGGCAGGAAGCCAACTGGTTGAGGTGACGTATATGAGCCGGAGTAACCTAGTGGTTCAAACGATTATGGCTAATGCTGCGTGGTATTAGGAGCTAAAATTGATGGTCTAAGATTCTGTTCTGCAGTTGAAGCTTAATAAGGAATTGTCGTGTTCTGTCGAGTCCCGAATTTTGTTTATTGTTACGCATGCGCGTCTTTTGTTTTCCGTTGTTGAGGCGGGAAAATTTGGAAGATTCTTGAATTTTCGGTATTTTTAGGTTATTTTATGAGAATCTTGTATAGCCTACGAAATTTGGGCTAAAACTGTAGGAAATCTATTCATTCTACTAATCAAATATCATTAACCGACATGTTGTAAACCCAAATCAAACATATTCCTAGTTTCTATGAAAGCAATCTTAAAACTGTACTACTTTTATAAACTAATTTGGGTTATTGGGTTTCCACCATATATCCACTAAAATTGTTATTACAGATCGTACGGTCCATTTTAAGTTAACCAGCTATCAAATTAAAATGAGGTTACACATAGTGGTATGAAAATGAAACTTTTAGTATGTAAACATTTCGGTGGTCAGAACAGCTGCTGTGAATTTCTAATTTGGTGTATTTCTTTGATAATAATAATTTTTGAATATTTAAAGTCTCTAAAAAATTTACCATTGTTTTACCAAATCAATACCTATCAACTGTCTTTTATCTTCACAAAATCAATCGTCTTTTTCTTTAATAGCCTGTTCTTATTATAAAAAATTAAAAAAGGATTCTTTATTTGAAGTTGCATTTAAAATTACACATGAATTTCTTTTGTTTTTATTGCAATTCTAAATTCAAATCCGTCACCCACTCACTGATTTTGCGTCATATCATACAAGCGTCTCATTTAAGCCAAGTCGTTTTAGCCAGGCTATGTAACGTTTCGTTTTAGCCAAGCCCGCTGAGTAAGCTCATATCAAAACCAGAGCGGTCACAGCCGGCGGCGGTCAATCCCCGATGTTGTCTCACCCTGTTTTGGTTCCTTCAGGACTTGATGAGGCCTGTTTTAAGAAATACTTTAGAAAGTGTTACAAACAAAACGCTTTGCTTGGAAATGTATAACAAGCTCAAAGAGTAAGTTGTAGAGTCGCTTTTTCAATAAATTTTATTTTATAGTCGAGTGTACGTTTGGACGTATATAACAAGCTTAAAGAGTAGAGTTAGGGTTTTTTCCAACAACTTTTATTTTATAGTCGAGCGTAGAAATCAATCAGTGTTTTTTTAGTATTTTTTCCCCGTTTAAATTAAAAGTTTATTCTCATAGAACCTCGTAAGTTACCGTTCCTCAGCAGTAAGAATTTTAACGTTTAGTAGAAATAATAAACACGGCTCTTAACTACGTATTATCACAAACTACTTTAATTCAGTCTAAAACAATTATATTTTTAGACCTTTATTACTTTAAATATCTTTAACACATAATTTATTTGAAACCTTCAAACCATTTCCTGTTTAAAATTTTTCATATAAGATTATTCTGACCGATTTATCACTTTAAATATGATCGACGATCATGAAAAAAAAAACATGAACAAAGTATCTGTAAGTAAAAAGTCTGTATAACAAAAAAAAATATACCTAATAAGCAAACGGTTTTCAAATTTGGAACCGAAATAACAAAAGATACGCAAACATTTAGTCCCTTAGGTAGCATCCGTAAGATACGTCACTTTGTCAATTTATTATGTACGATGTATTAAAGATATTGCCTGGCGCTTTATTGACAATTCCATTTTGAATAAAAATGGCGGAATTATTAGTAATAAGTCTTTTTGTCGGGTAAATGATAGAAAATTATTAATTATAGGTTCAAAATATACTACCTATATATTATATTTATGATTAGTTAAAAACGTAACAAGTTTTTAAAACTTTAATCTTTTTTGACGCAATCCAATACTTTTCTGTCATTGATCATATCATTATTTTGTAATTAAAATTTATTCCAATGATTAAATCAAGCTATTTTACGTCTATTGTAGCGCTTATTAAAAAACTTTTGTTAGTACTCAACCTATTTCAACAGAAACTATTTCGAAATGATCCATCATAAGTTAAAACAATGATAATTCTATTTCCCATTGAAAATGACTACTCTAGGACTCGATTTTAACTAAAATCTCTTTATAAATAAACAACTATATCAAACTAATTTCAACTTACGTAGGTTGAAATACGAATTAAAATGCGATCATAACAAGGTTATTATTTCCATTATATAACTTATGACTGATTATGACTTAACCCAATTTGCCCAACACCTACCTCTTATAAACCCTTTTGCTGTTAATTTTATTTATACAAAACGTTTCCCGAGGAAAGTGGTAACAATGGAAAATAATTTAATACTCGAAAACGAATTGAATAGAAACGACAAAATTAATTTGTAAGCTGAACGATTTTAATTTATTTTCGACTTCTCCGGGAAATGTGGTGAAAGTTGTTTGCTCAGCGAAATGGAGCAAGGTCGGTTCCAGATCTGTTATATGTTAAACCTAATTAGTTTCTTGCGAAAAGACGTATATATTTTTTATATGTATATTATTACTTATTTTCTAAATATGTAAATAACATTTTTTTTATTTCAAAAGAAAACATTGAAAGAATAAGTCGAGACTAAATAAAGGTAAAACATTCGTTGTTTTATTCACTTCCACATTTTGAGAGGGTTGCCAAAAAATACACCATATGTAAGTAATCTTCAATAGGCTTGTGTTATGGAAACGGCTCAGTGAAACTAGGATGTATCTTATTTTTCGGAACAATCATTAATTTATGACCTTCAGGACTTTTAAATTCTACTGGGTTTGTTGGATCAGCGCGAGGAAGCCAAACCAGAAAACAATGAATTTACTTCTACTTGCTAACCTCTTGACTCTCTTTAACTTTCGGTTTAGTTAACTCAGTAAATAATAAATATTTATTTTCAACCGACTTCCAAAAAAGGAGGAGGTTCTCAATTCGTCTGTATGTTTTTTTTGTGTCTCTGTTCCACAATATTTCGTGAATGTCATCCACGTAAACATTCTCCGAAATCATACAAATTGTTTTAAAAAATTTGAAATTTTGAATGTAATACTCAACTGATTTCATGAAGAATTTTCAAAATCGAACCACTATTGTCTGAAATATCGTGTAAAAAAAACATACAGACGAATCGAGAACCTCCTCCTTTTTTGGAAGTCGGTTGAAAATTAAAGCAGTTTTCTTTAAAATATTCAGTTTTCGTTGAAATTATCATATCAGCAATCGTAGGTATGAAGCTGACATTTAGTTGATACGAGCATGTTAAGTTTATTATCATATTTTTGTTGGGTGTTTTCTTGATTTTATTGAAGGAATGTTCTTGATATAGAGAGAAAAAAAAAACTTTTAAATCCGTTTACTTTTCGGGGCAGAATTGAAGGATGCATTTCAGTTATCGCATTAAAACTTATAAAGAAGATAAGCTTTTTTCGAGTCCTTTGAAAGTCTTTTTCCTACTTTTCCAGTACAATACCTTTTTCATTAATATTGTCTTAAGTTTTCGCGATTCATATTGTTAAATAAAACAATTTTTAACCGGATTTATCGCTTATTATTATTATTTATTATTTATTTATTTATTTATTCATTAACAACTTAAAATCTTATATCTAGCACTATCTACATTTTAAATTTTAACTCGCCGTTTCGGTGTCTTTGCAGACCTCGTGGTCTCGAGAGACTGAGGTGTCAAGCGTCGGATTGATAGATGGAAAAAGTTATACATCATCATCTCCATCTGTTTATCAGTCTTTATTTTGAGAATATTTTAATTTAAAATTCCCAATAAAGATAGGATATTAATTTAATGTTATTAGGTTCATGAAATATTTAAAAGAAAATTATTTAGTTACGTCAAATAATATGTATTGTATACAGTACTTGTGATATCAATCGTGAACCTGATGTCATTAATTTCATTTAATCTTTCCGGAGCCGGTTTGCTAGCATTTTACCTTCAAATGAGATTTCAAACGCAATTTTAGACAAAAAGACAACTTTTCTGAGTTAAAAGCGTTATAAGGCATTTCAAATCTATTACAGTTTCAAAATTTGTGCTTGAAACTCTCAAAATAACAAGTTGAAACAATAGACCTCGCTCGCATTGGCACCACGAATATCAAAGTAAAAATAAGATAAGCAATGAATTCAAATTATTCTGAAGTTGGACCGGAAGTTACAGAAGGCAAAATGGTGTGATCAGGGCGTCACTTCCGCTAGAATCCATTTATCTTAAATACTTTTGTAATGTGTGTACATTATTACTCATTGAAATATTCTTCGTTCGATATTTAAAATGGTTTTGAAAAGGGAGTGAATAGTAGTGTCCGGTCTCGAATAATAGTAACCATGAGCTTATGGTATTGTGTTGAACTTAATGCTTATGAAGGCCTTCGTTGTGCAGTTAAACATATACCTAGCTAGTAGAGAATTTTGTTCTGCTTTTATCATTATTTTTTCAATATAATCCTAATACTGCTATTATAAACGTGAATACTTATGTGAATACTTGCTTCTTTGCTGGACTGGGAGCGAAAGAAAAACATAGAATGTGCCAGCTGCTTCTCTTCCCGGGCATACTGTAAAAGTCAGTTAAGGGACCGAGGTGTAATGGCTTTTTTGTGGGCGATAGGCTGACCCCCTGTCACTGCAATAGTCTCTCTCCACTATTATAATGCCTCCGAATTAGTCAAACGTGACATCAGATGGTTTTATTACCTCTGGTGTTCTGCCTACCCCATACGGGATACAGGCGTGAAGTTATGTATGTATGTACTTATGGGAATGGATGTATGTTTGAGATAAGAAGTATTCCTTTAACACTTAATATTCTTCCATTTTAAAAAAGCAATCTGCTGCTATAAAGCTTTTTTTTTTTCAAACTTTTTATTTTAATTATCTCTTAATATTTTCTTAAGTTTCCACAGAACATTTTATTAAATAAAATACTTTTCATCATATTTTATCACTTACTATTTTGTACATTTGAGCTGGATCTGTCTGCGTGTTTAGTGTTACTTTTTATCACTATCTAATCTTAACCTCAACCTAAACCTCGCTAAAATGTTTAAAGTCTCGCTGTCTCGATGAGTCTCGTTTTCCCGATCATTGTCTCACTTACAGACGCATTAACACAAACTGTCGGATAAAAACTCGTATCCGACAAAATTGCCGACATTTCGCCGGTGCCATGACGTAAAAGTGTCGTCATAATTTTCAGTATGCTATAAAATGTAAGTCGAGATCAGGGGACTGAATGGGCAGACAAGGATGCACTCTTGACTTTGTTTATGTCTCTTTTACGTAAGCTCTAGGAATAGAGAAAGAGTTTTAATGTTGCATTTACAATACTATGATAAAAATAGTAATAATAAACTTTGAATATATTATATGCCTTACATGATCTGAAAATGTAGATTTCTTCATGTTATTTAAATGTATGTATCTTCAACGATTCAATGCGTCTATACTAACCCAACTCCAACTAAAAATTCGGTTGTCAACCATATGCCAACAACGCATACTGTCGTATTTCGACCACACAATGCGCAGAGGAGATGACAATTTGGAAAAATTGATTGTGGTAGGGAACACCGAAGGCTAAAGATCGCGCGGTCGTTCGCCTTCGAGATGGATCGATCAACTGAAAGACTCGTCGACCTCTAAATTCGATACGCTAATAAGAGACGCGCTGGACCGAAACCGATGGCGGCAGATCATCCGCTCCAAACGCAACCCTGATGCTGACCACGATCCTCAGACATGAGGGACCGACCCCAAGAGAGAGATCTTCAACGAAATTTCTATATTGTATTTAGATTTATTATCAACGTTTCCGTAGTAACACGTAATTAAAAGAGGTAGCCTATGCATGACTCTTGCAAGGCGCATAAACAATCTGGTCAAAGTTGCCGGTAAACGCTAGGTTTTGGCAGGGCAGGACCAAAAGTGATCCTTGACGGAAAACTAAGTGCTTCATGCGTAAGTACCTGGTTTTCAATTTACAATTTTTACATATCCCCTATGAAAAAAATGTAGAATAAGGATTCAATGAAGAAGAGAATACTTTCACAAATATTTCGGTAATATGTACTAATATCAGACAAAGGAAACACCCAGACCGAAGACAAATACCTGTACATCTTACAAGGTTTTGTAATGCAGCTGCGTTCGACCTCGCAACCTCTCGCGTCCTAACCAGCTATTTGCTGAATGCATTCACATAAATACGCTTTATATTCCAGATACACATATTCTACATTCAAAATTTACTATATAGATATAAAAGATTATCTTTAAAATATCTAAAAACCTAAACGATAAAAGTAGTTGTAGTTTTATTTAAAAAACGATTGTTGCTTAGTGCTACTTCTATTTCGCAGCCTTCGACCTTAGAAGTTGTGATGTATTTATTTAACATACTTCTTTAACAAAGTTACCTTGCTAATTCCGCGACTTGTACTTGCACTAGTGATGCAGGATTTTCGTGCGTTGGTTCACCGCCCTCCCTCCCTCAAGCAAGAAGCAAGAAATGCAATAAACACACACTTGGAAAACTGTAACCCACTTCACAAGCTACCACTGACACGTGTTTTGCTTCAACCAGAAGTATCTTCAGGGTGCAACGACCACCACCGAACTAAGTTGTTAAAGTAGTTGTCATGGATTTCCGCAAAGTAACTGTATCCCTTATGGGGTAGGCAGAACAACAGAGGTTATATAACCATCAATTTTGACAAACTTGGAGGCATAATAATGGTGGAGAGAAACTATTGCAGTGACTGGGCCTACAACATACCTCCAATAAAAACTCTTTCCCTTAACTGACTTTTACAGTATGCCCGGGAAGAGAGCTGGCACATTCTACGTTTTACTTGCGCTCCCAGTTCACCATGGAAGCATTTAAATTTTTAAATAATGTTACTTTTTCAAGCGTGTATTGTTTTGCGTACAGTACCTTCGAAATAAGGAACAGTTTGACATTATTTGGACTTAGGAGATCAAAATTATACCAGAATCAATAAATGTTCAAGTTATAGGTTACTATCAAGCGCGTAGCTTGGGTTAGATTTCACCCAGAAGCGACGTAAAGATGTTATGACCGCTACATTTTAAAGCAAAATAAACTTTGAGATCTTGAGATTAGAGTATTGTATCATTAAATATAAGTTTATGATACTGACGTGGATAGAGGAAGGATCATTAAACTCTTACCAATGAGCAGCCTGAGTTAAAGGTATAAATTCAATGTAAGATAAGAGGGTAGATAAATGAGAGTTGTTATATCGTAAAGACTTTTGATAGAGCAGATCTTAAATTTCTTGGTTTACAGTTAATTAAACAAATTATGGTTCAATTACATAAAGCTATTTGAAATTCATCAACCAATCAATCAATATATATAAAATTGTTCCGTTCCTGACTGAGTGACTGACAGACAACGTACAGCAGTAACTACTGGGCGTAGAGAGCTGAAATTTGGAACATACATTCTTTAGGAGATGTAAGGGTTCCTAAGGAAGGAATTTCCGAAATTCCCACGGGAACGGGAAATATAGGACTTTTTAGTTTGTATGAAAAATCTTATTCCTTCAGTGCACCGATGTGATACTTGGTATAAAGGTTCTTCAATAAGTGTCTGTTTGTATTATGAAAGGAATTCCCGAAATTCCCACGGAGTCGGGAAAAATAAGACTTTAATGTTTGTGCGCGTACGAAGTTGCGGGAAAAAGCTCGTTTATTCTATATAATTGTTATACTTTTGAATAAGTATTTGTGAACTATGCATCTTTTGCGTAGCTAGAAATAGCTTTGTTGTATTCTTGATAAAAGTTCAGACAAGTTCAAGACAGTTTCAATTCATATTGCATCCGAAAATCTTAACAAACGGCGTCGTCTTTTCAGAAGCTAAACGAGTAATTATAAAATAGAAATATTTCCAATATTAAAATAAAGATGCAGGTGCATTGCAGTGATTGGCACGTTTCCAACTGAAGTCAGCAATTAGTGGCTAACAGAGTTGTCAAGTGCTTGTTAACACGATGTAAATATGAATGAAGAATAACAATGTTTTATCAATGAACGCGGCTGGCATAACTAACGATAACATTTGTTTGCGGCCTGTGAAATGCTTGTAACACACTACGGTTTTTAATTAAACCTTTATTCTAGTTAGGTACTAGTGATCTGGGTAAATTAAGTTTGGATTTTATTATAAGATGTTTGATCTGGATGTAATGACGTTTATTTTTTCTATAGTCAAAGATCTTGGTGTCTTTTAAAAATTAAGGCCACTCATTTCCTCTCGTATACACGTAAACGACAATAATCAGTACATAGTTTCAAATTGGGATATCGAAATTATTTATTTTCGCTTCAGGTTTGGCTGGGTACCTAAAACTGCAATTTTTCAACATTTCAGTTCTTTTTTAGAAATTCTTTAGGTAATGGTAGTTAGATTTTTATTTTATGATGTTAGTACTATTATTATTTATATTGCGTTTTTTCCACTTAAATTATTGAATTCCTTTTTTAAAATAAGTTTTTAATTTTTTTTTATTTTCACTTTTCGGATTTTTAAACTTATACCGAAGCTTTATTAATACTCGTCTAACACAATTATTATTAATTCAGATTTAATTAATTAGAGAGTTGTTCATTTTGGTTCCTGGCACAATAACAGCGCCTCAGTGTGGCACATGCTGAGCCAGCGCCGTTTTCACACACACACACAAAACATACATATGTATATACACACTTGCACCAAATACATACCCACACCTACACGCATACTACTAGGTATTTTTATTTGTGTCAAGTCAAGACGATAGTTTTAGTGGCAGTGAGTATTGTTATTTCTGTTTGTGATATTGTACAGTTTTTGTTTGTATTTTACGAATGTGTTAAATTATGAATATTTATTGTGAAAAGGTTTTTATTATTATAACGCATTCTTGAGGAATTTTAGATATGATTTTGTAAAGTTATATGTAATAGTGTTCCGAGTATAATCCATCATCGTTCTTAGTAGAATCGTAGATTAATTACTTTTTTATCGATACGATTCTCTAATCATGGCCCCACCGCGAAAGTACAAAGCCAGAAATAAGATTTCTAACAATCTTTGCTTAATTTGTAGTTGCTTGCCTTGAATTTAGGCAATTGGGCAATAATTAATTTCAGAAAATATCTAATACGTTATTTAGGTAATATAAATCCTAAATCGTTGATAGGAGATGTTAAAAAAAATCACGCCCCTGCCGAAACTGATCTTTTACTGACAAAATACCTTACCATGTATTCACAGAAAAATCTCTGAAAAGACGAATATTCATTTTGCTTTATTCAAAGGCGTACCGTATTACGTAAGTACGTAAACTGTTAAAAAGTGTTTCCGTGTTTCATTTCAATCAAAATATGTCACCTGTTTTCAGGATAGCAGCTCCAAAAGTAAATTTTATTCTTTTGATCATTTGCTGCATTTTTCCTTATTCTTGGCATGTTTATTTTTTAAACAAAACGTGTGAGATGTTTATCTTTGAAGAATACCTTTTTTGAAGGTCTTTGCTTAGTGATAAATTACCTGTTAATCGCTAAGGTAATATGTGCCTAATAGATAGTATTTATCTTTATCTCTGCGTTCTTACCATTCCTAAGAAATTAAGCCCTTTTAAAAATAATATGTTCTACATGTACCATTTAACAAACAAATCCCATTTTTTTGAATATCTACGAAAATGCATTTTCCGCAATCATAAAACTTTTCCTTTCACCACTCTGTCGTCACAAAAGACAAAGAGAAATGGAAAACCGACCTTTGACTGTGAAATTTTATGAAAATCAATAGTTGGGCATCGCGTATGACGGTTATTATATCACTTAATTGAGTTGTGCCCTCATTTGTTGGGATCGCGCCAACCGAAGAGGCTTTTCACTTTACCAGGATTATACGAGATTGTGTAATACGAACGGATTGCCTGCAGAGCCTTGATTCACATCACTGCTTCGATTTACGGATCTCATTTTGATTTGTTTTGTTTTTTATTGTTTTTCTCTTGGATAATGGCCAGATTGGTATTGGTTTCAGTCCCTCGGTGTATTTTAAGATGGATTTATTTTAATGGATTTTCAGGAGAAGCTGATTATAATGATTTTGAAATAGCAGGATTATTGAATAAAAGAAATAAAAAAATTCAAAAGGTTACTTCTTGTAAATACAGGCATGTAGTTAAATATGTAGAGCAATTTATTATTATAAATTTTATTTAAGATTTTAGAAAGCAATACTTTCAGGATATGTATAAATGAGAGAGAAGAGTGCCAAGAGCTTTTTTCCGCCAGTTTTTTTGTCTCTTGGTCAACTGTAATATCTTATTCAAAAACTATCAACAACTAGTTAAAGCCGAAGTATGTGATGACTGACTTCATCAAGTGTTTCGTGAAATTCCTTATATGAATAAAACTTTTTGAATTTTGAATTTTTGAACATTCCTATGTTTATCAGTTATTATAAAGCCTTCATTATTTTCTTTAAAATTATACAAACTTTGCCAATCTAAGCTGGCTTTATTTAAAAGACAATCATGCCAAAATGGTTTTTTATACATGCATACTCGGTTTTTATCGTTGTTTAGACAAAACATGGCTTATCGGATTTTATCACACTAAAAAACTGGTTGAAAACGTATTTCGATCGTAGAAACTTCTATTAATATTTCACTATATGATTCTTAAAACAACAGGTGTGAATTCTGAAATCAAGCTATCGAGAATAAGGGAGCTAAGTCGATTGGTCATTGATTTTGGATTAATACCGACTTGCAATTGGATTTTTCAGGAAATGACGCCGGGTGTTTCGTTACAGTTATTAACAGTTATATGATTTCCATAGATTGACAGTCTGCGCTGGGGGTTTATCAGAAAAAGGGAGAATTAGGGTGCGTTTCCACCAGAGATGTGCGAGGGCAATGCGTCGTGCGAGGATTTCTAGCTGTGCTGTGAAATAGGTATTTCCACCAGAACCTTGCGAGGAAAATGTGTATTTCGAGGAAAATACACATGTGTATGCCGGAGGTTTAAAATTGCGCATATGTGCTGTGTGAACCATGCAAGGATGCGTAGGGAGTTGCTGAAAAAAACAAAGTTTTTTTGTCGCTGTAAGTAAATATTTTACATTTGGTTACACAGTAGATGAGTCCGGACGTAGAAGAATCCTGAGAGAAGCCTCTGTGCAGCAGTATGCGTCTCTCGGCTCATGAAAATGAAGATCGCCCAATATTTTCCTATACAGCTTCGGCTTTAAAAAACTTAAACGAAATTAGAACCGCACGTAGACCGAGAGGAAAAAAAGCCGACGAAAAAAAGAACTCTCGGCACTCTTTTGTCAAAAGCTCTGAAATTTGTTTTGTTTTGTACGTACCTCGCTCCGCTAAGCCTTTTTCCCAGAGCCGTGCTGAGCGGGTCTAGGTAAATGAAGCGATTCTATTGGTTCTTAAAAAACACATTCCTCACAACGCATGCTCGCACGTTATTGGTGGAAACGCAGCTTTATGGATAGCCATTCAAAATATTGCCTCCGTTCGCGTATTACATCTGCGTGCAGGGCTTACAGGGAATATGAAAGTGATGTGGGTGAAATTCTCGGAAAAGTCATTTCGTGTTTTTGCTTCTGGTCGCTACAAAAATTACGTGAAAGTGCTCTGGCCGGTGTGCAGAATCGAGGTTTCTGTGTATTTTTTAAAACTTCAATTGAAGTAGTAGCTTTGTATTGTATTATCAACAGAAAAACAATATCAGTGCGTTTTTAAGAATGTTTTTTAATATTGAAATGGGTAATTCTGCTTTTCAATACTACTTTCAACACCAGGCAACGTAAGAAATAGATACATAGAAATCAATATTCATAAAGTGAAATATTTTATTTTTGTTTGTTTGTTTGCTTGTTAGTTTGTATTGAAATTCTTCTATAAATTTTCTTCTACAATTGGTATATTATTAGAATACTAAACTTTATCAAAGAAATCTTACGGGCTGTAAGCGTATAAATCTCCTACTTAAATATAAAGTTTCAAATTTAGTTTACATATGTATAAATTCTGTGCGGTAACAGATAGTTCAAATATTTTTTTTTTAAAAAGACCACGTCATGTTATTACTTTAAAGCCTTTTATGAATGATAAAGTGAGGTTAACTATTTTTGTAGATGTGAAAGCGATCATATGGGAAAATAGTACCGAGCAGGAGAAGTTTACTTCGGAAGAGTTACTTCAGAAAATACTACTTAGGTATGAAAATAGCAAGGTAGGTAATATTCATATTACTATACTTGCCAACTGAAATTCTAGCAAATCTTTTCAGTAGTTTTTGAATTAAGAACTATCAAACTTCCATATTTATCTTCACAAACTGTCACATTTCGAATTTCGAAGGATAATATTCATGAGTTACGCCATCGCGGCTGTCATAGCACTGAGGAGCGATCCCTAGTCTAATGTTTGGTATTTTAGACAGACTATACGGAACCCATCAAACATTACTTAAATATTTAACTCTGCCGAATGTTATTATGTTGAATTGTGGTCCTATAAAGATAGATAGATAGATATTTATTCACTTCAAGCACACGTACACATATATTGATCAACACACACGATATTGATTAACAAAATTATTAAAAAACAAGTAAACAGAAATTAACTAAAAAACAAGAACACATAAATTAACATTACAATAAATAATTACAGGCAAGTAATAAAATAAAATTGGTGTGTAGAAATGTATGCTGATGCAAAATGGCGATACCTCAGTGAGACGTTTCCTTTTGACTTAATATCTATTTGAAATTCTATAAATTGCAATCATTAGATTTTTTTACATATTTCAACTTATAAATTCAATTAATAACTTAAAATATAAATTCAATTTTACCTATTTCAATGAATAATATATGTCATAAAAACGTATACAAAGTAACCAGTACAAGCCAACACTTAAAAAAAATGAAAAAATAAACGGAAATGAAAAAAATGGCAAATTTTCGAAAAAATATTAAAAAATGTATAAAATTTAGCAAATCATCCCAGCTGCTGCTGTGGCGGGTCGTGCCAGACACCCTTAATATCTTAAATATAGAGCATGTAATGACAGTCACATTATCTTAAAATTTCTTAAAGCCTCATTCACAAAAACGCCTCCCATCATTTCATTCATCATCATTTTTGCACCATATAATACGTTTTTCTGTTGACTTGTCAGATTATCGGAATTGTGTTTGTCACATACCACCTGCGACATCATGGCTGACCCGCCGTCAATCCCCGCTGTACTTTGTAACCTTTTTGCACAATTTAGTTACGCTGGATTGAGGCATTTTTGTGTGTGGTCCTGACTTAATGCGAGTTGCTCATTTTCATACAATATTGACATTTGGTGCCAGCATGTAAAAAGATAACAACATTGTTAATATACCCAATATTAACGAAACTTAAAATTAAAAGATAAACAATAATAATAACTCTTTAATGTCTTTATAAAATATATTATTTTCGGGCAAATATTCCAAACACAAAAAAAGTTTACAAGTAGGCGGCCTTTTTACGGATTTCTTTCAGAAAGCCTTTAAAATAAAAGTCAGTATCAATTTGAATTATCAAGCGAAATCAAAAAATAAGATCAAGCCTAATTGACTTCTTGCTCTGCCTTTTTACCCTTAATTAGCAAGCACCGAGTTTAAAATCTCTAATTTCGAATTTCGAACTAGAAAACTAAATGATCAATTGGCTCACGTTCGAGTACAGTTTCAACCATTTAATTAAACGAGGTTTGACAAGAAAATCTCTTCTTATTGTTTCCCTAAAAAATACACTTTAAGATCAAACTTAAAAACACCACAAGTCTATTATTCAAAAGCCATTAAGTCCTTAGACAATCGCTTAACCCAACACACATCAAAACCTCAGTATATGTCAAGACTAATCCTGAAATATTCCCGGCAGGTTGAAATGTCAACGTCGCCACGACATGGCACGCTGGGAATTCTGTACCCGCGCCCTGTAGGTATGGCCTGTCTAGGACTGCCGGTATTCATAGCTCAATCCGTGCTTGTACGCCACTAATGATCGGGTAATTTGAGCTTATTTGTAAATATTATGTTTTTAGGAGATAAGAATTTTAATGGTTTTTTTATAAAATTTTTACAAAACATTTTAACTATAAGCATACCTACATACATAACTCAAACCTGTATTCATTATAGAGTAGGCTGAACACCAGAGGTTATAATCACAAATTTTGAGGCATTATAATGGTGGAGAGAGACTATTGAAATAACAGGGGGTCAGCCTATAGCCCACAAAAATCTCCAATAAAACCTCAGCCCCAGAACTGACTTTTAGAGTATGCCCGGGAAGAGAAGCAGCTGGCACATCATAAACTTAAGATTTTAAGAAAATATTTTAATCTTTCGTGCTGGTCTGGGAGCGAAAGAAAAACATAGAATGTATTGTACCAGTTGCTACTCTTTCCGGGCTTACTGTAAAAGTCAGTAAAGAGATAGAGGTTTTATTGGCGTTTTTGTGGGCGATAGGCTGACACCCTGTCACTGCAATAGTCTCTATCCATCATTATAATACCTCCAAAGTCGAACGTGACATCAGATGGTCTGTGTTCTGTGTTCTGTATGTATGTATGTTTAAGAAAATGAAAACAGAAAACAAAGTAGGTGTCTATATAAAAGTCCTACCTGTTGTTAGTTATACCTGTCTGTATAAAATAATTACCTACGCTATTATGGTCTGTTTTTCCTATGGTCAGATAAAAGTCTAATGACGAAACTATTACTCGACAGTTTCAAGCTCGTCTCAAGATTATTGACAACAGTAAAACAGTAAAGTGTTCCGCCGAGCAATATAGGTCAAATAACTAGGTGATTAAGGTGATTAAGGTGATTGATATTACACTCACACAACATTATCTAGCCCAAATTAAGTTTCTTAAAGAACTTGTGTTATGGATACTAGATAACTGATATACTTCAGAAATATATAAACATAAATATTGAATAAATACATATTTTTTTATTAGAATAAACTTAAATAAACATATGACATCCTTGACTTGACGACTAATATCTGTGTTCATCACACAAATATCCGCCGCCGCCGGGATTCAAACCCAGGACCTCTGGCATTGAAGGCAATTTATGTTACCGCTACACCAGCCGGTCGTCAAAAATAAAATAACTTTGACTCAGAAAAAAATTGAATTGTGTATTAATATTGTTCCTCTTGTAATTCTGAATTATTTCTAAAGCCATATATTTTTTTGATCAATTTTCACATTCATATTAAGAATACAAGAACAAACATATATTATGTGTAACTATGTGTATGTCCTTATAATTATTTCATCATCACTACTCCTTGTAATGAGCCCACTGCAGGGCTATGAGTCTCTCCTCTGGGTGACGAGGAGGTTTTAGGCCGTAATCCACCAAGCTGGCCCGGTGCTGGTTGGTGGATTTCAGATATTTCAGTGTGCCGAAATGGCTTTTGACAAACCGTAAAGACTACTGTATACAAGTATACAGCACCGAGACCGACTGCTTAACGTGCCCTCGGAAGTCGTCGTGAGAAATGAATGGTCGGCGGTCACCTATCCTAATACCGGCCGTACCGAGCGCGCTTAACGATATCGTTTGATATGCACAGTATGCACGGCGCCTAAAAAACTGTTGTGTCATATTTGTAATTATATACTTAAATCAAAAAAAAAATATCCGTATCTATTAATCAGAGTGACAAAAAAGGATAAATAAATATTTAAAAAATTTAAAAATGTTTTTGTTTAATCCTTAACTATCGCAGACACTGCAAACACTCAACATTTACAATGACAATTAGATGAAAAATATAATTTAAAAACTTCTAACAAGATTTTCAAACCAATTTCCACAAAAAGATATTTCAAATTCCAAAAGCCAAACTTTAAAATAAACCTGATCCATATTTACCGGCTAGTTACCTGTTAATCCTACCGAGGAAAGATTAAGCTTAACAAAACGAATTTATGGCGGTCCCAATATTGTGCCGCTACCTGCTCGATCATATTTCACGTCGATTTATTTTCCATCGTGTTTTATACCTGTTTTACAACTACCCTGATAATTTTAGTTTTTCGTCCGGAATATAATATAGGTAGTTGTTTCGCGCGGTTTCAACCGCGTAGTTTCAAATCAGGCCTATGCAACTCTAGTGTCAATTAAATTGAATTCTGCACCATCTAGGTTAAGACGTACTACAACTTTTCGGTAAGTTATTTCTCTTTTTATTAACTAGGTAGCGCTGGGATAGCCGATTTATTAATATCTCGCCAGGAACCGGAAAATTGTTGACTCTGACAGACTATTATAATAGTCTATGAATGATCGTGTGCGTGTGCGTCTGTTGCGTTGTTTGTTTTCTCCACCATTTTATTTAAGACTTAGATTATTTTAACAAATTCGCTGTGAATTTGGCCGTGAAGTTACTTGTGTGACTTACTAACAACTTAAAAGGCTTCAGCAACAAAAGTTTATAAAGACTAAAGTGCGGGAAAGCGAAAACAGTGTCAAAATTGTGTAATATATTGTGTAAATATACAGTGATTGTGCATGTGATTTAAGTATGACTTGCTGTAAGTCATAAGGTTAATTTGGTCGATTTCATAAAAAAAAATGTTAATGAAAATTTTGATTCACAGTTGCTGTAATGGGGTGAACCGAATAATAAATGGACAATTGACAAAATTTGATGAGGAAAATGGAGCGAAGAAAGAGGCTTTTGAATATTCCACGAAACAATAAATAACCTTATAAAATAAACATTTTCGTTTTATTTTTATTTTTGTCCACTTATTTAATATAAATACCTTATTCTGTAATAAAGCAGTTGTCATAATAAAGTTCTATAAAATGTTACATTAAATGTGATAAACAGGATAAGACATTTTTACCTTAATTTTTTTTTATAATGGAGACTTATCTACTAGGGCCGTCTAGCGGTCATTTTTGGAATTAAATGTAGTTACTAGCGCCATCTATGATATAAGGTATTATTCTATTTTGCCAATAAAATCAAGTTGCCCATCTATCTCATATTAACTGTATCGTCTATGGTTTCAAACTCCTCAGGAATTTCGGAACAAAAAGTAGCCATTTCCTCCTTAAAGTAGCTTATGTGCTATTCCAGACAATGCCAAATTTCGTCAAAATCTGTTGAGCCGCTCTGCCTTGATTCAGGTTAAAGAGTTAATTTGATGTAAAACTTTTCAAATCGAAATCTTTACAGACCTTGACAGACTCTACAAGATATAGTGACCACAATTTTTCCGGTTAATTTATTTTCAACCGACTTCCAAAAAAGGAGGAGGTTCTCTTTTTTTTTGTGTCTTTGTTACACGATATTTCGGACAATAATGAATCGATTTAAAAAATTCATGATAGAGAATACTTCATAGTCGGTCCCATATAAATTTCATTGAAATCGGTTGAGTTCTTCATTAAAAATTTCAATTTTTTTGAAATAATGTGTATGATTTCGGAGAATGTTTATGTGGATGACATTATTAGTCGGCCAAAGTGTTGACGTGAAGTCGCTTTTTTAATGCTCTGCATTCGTTGATTATTAATATTAAATATGATAAGCTAAGACGATAAAAGACGAAAGGTCTATTTATTTCTACGCGGTCACTTCGTAAAATACCTTTGAAAATAATAACGTTGATAGCCTTTTGAGTACAGCTAATAAAAAGAATTCATTTATTTGCAAAAAAAAAAGATGCTTTCAAAGAATAACTATATAATAACAACGTATCTTTACCTAATGTAGCTGTACATTATTACTCTGTTTTAAATTTCTTAATCAATTTTATTTTTAAGTTGTGTACATAAACTGTTAAATAAATCAAAATTATAAACTACCCACAAAATATTCATGTTCTTCGAGCCGGATCAAACAAAACACAACTAAAGATTTAAGATTTCTGGTCACCGAATTTTCTCCAATTAATCCTGGCAAGGATCCTTGGGGGGTCTATTAATTAAACGTGTCCCTAGAGTACCCTTAGTGCTGCCAAGGGCCAGTACTTCTGCTGGTAGCTACTCGAGATAATCGCTTCTCAAAATTATTCTATTCAAAACGTATGAATGACGAGTGTGATTGTGAAAGACGGTGTTTAAGTTTCTGCCAAGAATTGTTTTAGACAATAAGATTTTATAAAACAAGAATCTTTAACAAACAACGTCAGTAGTTCTGCCGCGCTTACGAAAAACGCTAGTTTGCTTTTGACATGTTCGAAAAAGTGCGTTTTATAAAAAAATTGAAACGGTGTCTATGGCAAAGTAAAAGCTCATTTTCTTTATTGCAAAATTGAGCTATAAACATATTTGAAATCAGAAAACCAACCATTTCAATATTATTACTAGCTGACCCGGCAAACGTTGTTTTGCCATATAAATAAAAAAAAAATAGATATTGGCCGATTCTCATAGATACCGGATACGCACAAAAAATTTCATCAAAATCGGTCAAGCCGTTTCGGAGGAGTATGGCAACGAAAACTGTGACACGAGAATTTTATATATTAGAAGATCAAAACCTATTGTCTTCGAACTTGTCAAAAGCTAGTTAATGCGTTTTTCGTAAGCGCGGCAGAGTTATCCTTTTACAATTCTACCTTTTAGTATAAATTATTCTTCTACTGTTTAAGAATACGTTTTAATTAACACATATTGAAGTTGCAATTAATTAAATAGTCAAATGAATTACCCGGTCCAACAAACACGCAAACTATGTGACCCGAAAATAAGTTTTTAGCTCGTATTATTCGGACCACACATATTAACACATTGAGGCCCAGGCCCAAAAAGGCCCAAAAGTTTGTTCCCAAAACAACTTCACCTCGAAGAAGTCTAACTTTACAAATAAAAGGGAAAAAACTATTTACTGTTTTGCAATAAATGGAATTAAGCAAACTCTATTTTGTCAATTGGTATTAGAATGAGTGACTGAGAAAAAAATTACCACGTTTTTGGAGGACATAATATGCACAGATCAGAAAGTATAATGTACAAGTACAGATAGGACACATCAATATTATAGGGAGTTTGGAATGCAAGCTTTTTTGCCGCTTGGCGGTTTATGTGCTTGAGGTTTTTTGGATGCACTATGCACTAAAGTGGTTTTTATTATTATTGTTGATAAATATTGTTTTTTATATGTGAAAGAAAGTGGGCTAATTTTACAATACAATGGCAAAGAACTAACGAATCACTAACTAAAATAATCAAAAACCAACACTTTTAAGCATGTTTGATAGTTATTCGTCGAAATATGTGAATCTTCATGTATCAAGCATCACAACAATTCAGTCACATAAATGATAAACTTAAGTTCACTTGATATGTGCAGTTTACAAAAGATATATGCATAGGACTTTCACAAGCCGGCAGCGTTTTTTGATCAAATGGCGAATTATTGTCTATCACTCACTCAATTCACTCATATGAAGTTGTTATTGCCAGTAATAAGTGGCGCCACCAACCGTTAAAATGTGCTATGCTATGGCCAAACTCTTTTAAATGAAATGCTTTGATTGTCAATGCCGTGATAATATGGCTTGTAATAGGTTCTAAATGCTGCCTACAGGTAGAAAGACTAGTTAAATAAAATACGATTCATCAATTTACAATGTAACTCGAAATTATCTTGTCTTAACAGACTTCATGGCTATGAGCCAATCAATAAGTATTTTAAAGAAACCAAGTTCTTGAGCCAGTAATTACAGTATCTACCACTGAGTATTGGACAAGCTTATTGAATAATAAAGGCCCCAATCTTGTAGTCACTAAAAAATACAACCACGGCAATACAGACTCGTTAGTTCTTTGACAGCTTAATTAGTACAAAGGGCAGCCCGCTTGAGGGACTCTGAAGGTCACTTACCCATAATTGTTTACCTTTTACGATAAATGTAGCTAAGAACGATAAGGTCAATGCTAAATGACACTATATGAACTAACTAATACTAAAATTACTATTTACAAGTTTCTATAAGAAGATACTAAATAAAATTGATTGTGCTTACAATTCTTATCACTGTTGTCCTTTTTTTGTTCAAGTTTTGAGTGAATAAAGTTCTCGCCTTATTCTTTTAATTTATACTCATACTCATACTTGTTAAAAGTGTGTTATTATGGTAATTTTTTAACACAGATTGATAATTTTAATACATACATACATAAAGTCACGCCTGTATCCCTTATGGGGTAGGCAGAACATTAGTGGTTACAAGACCATCTGATGTCATGCTTGACAAATTTGGAGGTATTATAAAGATGGAGAGAGACTATTGTAGTGACAGGGGGTCAGCCTATCGCCCACAAAAACGCCTTTAAAACCTCTGATAATTTTAACGCATTCCATATTGAGCTCCAAAACATTCTTTTTCAGATACTTATCCTTTTTTTAAGCAACAAAACAGTCTAATATTGTCTTAAGTTTTCGCGATTCATACTATTAAATAAAACACTTTTTAACCGGATTTATCGCGTATATTTACATTCGCTTCTCCTAGAATGCATTCCTAAAATGATCAGAGAAGCGATTGAAATTAAAAAACACCTTAATTTCAATAGAGAAGATGGTTGGAAACTATCACCGACGTGGGACCCTATCCTGAAAAACATTAAATCTAACATCCAGCAAGCTGCACGACCTGAAACTCAAGATACTGTCAGCTCGTTTTTTGTCAATCCAAAACGCTACGCTCGAAGACTGAAGAACAGATGGAGATGATGATGTATAACTTTTTCAATTTATCAATCCAACGCTTATTACCTCAGTCGCTCGTGACCACGGGGTCTGAAAAGACATCGAAACGTCGAGTTAAAATTTAAAATGTAAATACGCGATAAATCCGGTTAAAAAGTGTTTTATTTAACAAAACAGTCTTACGATGACTGAAATGAAAACTATTGTTGTAGCTCGTAAGATAAAACGCCATTCTACATTTTCCTACCGAATTCTAAAGTGACTACCTACCTTTGCAAACCCAAACATTAATCTTCATAGTCAGCTTAAGTCAAAAGTGAACTAAATTCACAAGTTCTGCATAACTGTACTGGCAAGTAAAACTTCTAAAACGGAACATGAAATATTTCCAAACACGAACTGAAGTACAATCGAAGCCAAAACGCTTGTTCCTAAAAGGCGGGCGGTTTTTTTTGTTTTAGCTTTACGCTAAACTTTCTTGTTCTCCAATGCTTTTAAATTGCTTAAACGTTTTATTATAATGTTTTTCAAAAGTTTTCTGTGTTCACCGTGTTGTTCGTTTTGCTCAGGATCAACTGGTGGTAAAATCGGAGTCCTTTTCTTATAACTTATTCTTAAGTTTTCCTCTGATAAACTTTATAATAAACTCTGATAAACTTGATAAAGAGAATGAAAATAGTAAAAAAATATAGCAGAATATTTTGAATTTATTTTTGTTATGAATTTATAGTATAGAATTCTGGATTATTTATTTTACATTATTGGTTTAAATATTTATCAAGTATTATTAAGACAAGTACTATTTTTCCAGTTCCATACATTGATGTTCAGTTAATATTCTCTATGTTAAAAGCCTATTCAGATTTATTAGCACAAACATAAACTAGTTTAAACAAATAAACAAACCATATATTCCTTGTAAAACTTGTCACAATTTACAGCTGAACTTGTACCTTTGTGCGATTATTCAAACAGGGCAGAGCTAAGGAAACGGACGCGGTTGTCGTTTGCCGCGCGCTGCTTTCCGAACGCGCTTTATCTACGCTGCACCTCGAAGCAAAGTTGAACGCGACGGTACATGTAATACGAAATGCTGAACTATTATTTTTATGAGAGGTGAATTTAAGGCGTGAATGAACTTTGTTGGTGAATATACTTTTAGTTTTACGACGGATGAATTCAATGCATTTAATGTTTTTGTATATGGCGTAATTTTGTTACGTAAAACTGACACATTTTTGTATAAAGCATGTTTAAAGTTTCTTATATTAGCTATTAATTATCCTATTGTATATTATAAAAACAAACTGGTTTATCATAAAATCAGATAAACAAAAAAACTGCTTTTATGACTTGTTTCAAAGTAAACATTTATATTTGAAAAAATAAACACTGTTTACAAAATTAGCTTCTTAATGGAAAATTTACCATGTTGTTGTAGTTAATACAATTTTCCATTAACTTAAGAGTAAACAGTTTACTCAGACAAATCATCCTTATTAAACATAAATCTTATTCGTTATATTAATTAGATTCGATCGAAACTAAAAAATATATATTTTAAAACCAGCCTGTATTAAATTATAACCAAACATTACCCATAAATTAAATTTATCTTTCTTTGAAGCAACCCGTAAGGACAGAGACACACAGAATACTAACTCGACGTGAAACAGGCGACGAGTAAGAGTTTCCTAAATGGATTAGACAGAGTGACCTTCAAAACTCAATTATGCCCGAATGAGCCTTGCGAAATGATTTGTCTAGATTCATTTGGGTACATCTCAGTTGTGTTTTTTAACATTTGAATTACGAAAAAGGCCGAAGAAGTTTTTTGAAATACGAAAGAGCCCGAAGATCTTTTTTGAATTATGAAAGCGGTCGAAGGACTTTTTTTAAATACGATAGTTTTTTTTTTAATCAATTGGAATTCATTTTATGCACCCTTGTGGTTCTTTTGTGCATGGCTAATTCTGCAATGGGGAGTTTTCTGACAGCTCATAAAAATTAGTTCAAAAAACCTCTATAGATGGCACTTTTAAAAAGCCGAAGGCGTTAAGTCTGTAAACTATAATGTAGGTAAGTGGTATCTACCATCTATGGTTATTAATTATACGTTCAATTTCTGATACAGACATCAATTAATTTATTTTACTTTTAAAAACGCAGTGTGGAATAAATTCTTCGCCTTCGCCTTTTGTAAAGCGCCATCTATCGAAGCCTTTTGTACCAATTTTGTACAGTTTTGTTTTTTTAATGAGCTGTCAGAAAACTCCCCATTGACTTTTACGTGAAAGAGACAGTAAACCAGAGACAATGGATTTTTTATTATAATTATGTCCGTAGACTGCTCTTGACAGTGTTAACCTTATTGCAAGGTTATACGAAAGGGCTTTAATAGATTGTTAGGTTAAAATGATTCTGAATATAACTCCCTCTACAATTATTATTTATTATTATTATCATGAAGACTATATAAAAGTCGGTTTAGATTTAAAGTGGCCTTTCAACTAGATGCATTTTAAATACACCTTTAGCTTCATAATTGTCAAAGGAATGTCATTTAAAAAACTGAAAATAGAGTCAGATTTGGGAATATGCCGAAATTTCCGCTTTCCACGAAAACTGACACTTATCGACTTCATGCCGATTACGCTGATTCGAACAGACCCTGATTGGGCGTGTTTTTAATTATCACAGTACCAAGAAAAGATTATCTATCTCAAAATCAAATAATGCTTTTAATGATGAAAACTGAAAGCTGCAGACGTGTCCAATTAGAGAATTTGAAAAGAATATTCAGAATTAATTTGGTATTTTGACTGGATATTTGTTTGAATCAAATTATTAGAAATTTATTTTAATTTTTCTCAGACAATTTAATTTGTGTAGGAAAGATTGGGCCAGTAATATTGGGAAATACAAAATTATATTAGGAAAAAACCGTTTCAGGAATGTTTTTATGCCGTAAGGGATTTGGAGTATTTTTTTGTCCAGAGTGTTTATGTTTACAAAGTATTGTATCAAAAATCTATTGTCTTAAGTTTTCACGATTAATAATTGAAAATAAAATTAGATCACGAGCCACTGGCCACAGTTTTCGGAAAGACACCGCAATGTCGATTTAAAATGTAAAATATAAATTATACGCCATGAATCCGCATAAAAAGTATTTTATCTTAAAAATCTATTAGGTACTCAGAATCATTTTTTTTTAAATTTAAATTCTGATAAAACTGTGCCAAATATTTATTCTATTTATTTTTTCTTACTATCCTTCTGTACTCATATTGTAAATATGAAAGTAACTCTATCTTTCTGTCCATCTGGCACGCTTGAAATTCTCTTGAAATTAGAATATACATGGGTAAAACCGCGTTCAACAGCTAGTTCATTATATTTTACTTAACAAAATAGGGTTGAAGCTCAAAATGAATATGTCACTAGCTCGTAGTGACACATGGAGTGGATTTAAACTAGCACGCTCATGTATGATACGTTCGTGTGCGTGGCAAAGTACTGTTGGTAACAGCAAGCATTTCTTTTATGGATTTGCATATATTCAATAAATTTTAGTGCTAGATTTTATATGAAAGATAGAAACAGGTTCTGCTGACCTCAAAGGACCAAAATGGAAGTGATTTAAATAGTGTCACTGGAATTTGTTAATTCTTACAATAAAACACTTTTTTAAACGAATTTATCGCGTGTAATATATTCTATATGCATTAAGATAAGCACTAGACCGAGTTAAATACGTTTAGTTTCTTCTAAATTCATTTTCTTAGTCAAATATTATACTTAGATTTTATCACCTTTTAAATGTAAAATTCATTTTAATTTCGGCATCTACCCATTTCTCGAGTAATTGGGGTGATAAACGTCAAATTTACAGTTATTAAGGCAATCAGTCATCTCCAACTGTTTCGCAGTCTACGTTATCGTTCAATATGAACACAGGACGTGCTGACAGAGTCTTGAGCTTGTAGTCTTGCTAGTTGAATGTTCGTTATTTTAAGGATATGATTCCATTTTTGAAAAAGCTTTGTAATAGATTTTCTAATTATTTGATAGGTGTCTTATCTATGCTAAAAACAAATGGTTACACGTTAGATCTCCAGTGAACGTTTATATTAATGTTCTTGAACAAGTTAACATTGGTTAAAGTGCATTATTTATGTATAATGCCTTTCAAATTATGCCTATAGTTACATATCCGCTGTATTGACTCGTTGATTATAGAATAAAGCTACTTTTTTAAATAAAATATTGAACAGTCAAAGTTACAAGTGTGACCAAAACACCAAATTAACACGATCGAAAACAAACAAAATCTAACCTAACTTCTTACAAATACCAAAGTCCAGAAAACATTCAAAATCAGTTAGCAGTAGGAGTTTAACGATTTTGATCATTAAATAAAACCAGGGACAGAGGTCTGCTAAACCGTGTTGGTTGCAAGTTTACCCATTACCCACCCCGTTTCATCCCTGGGGGTGAACCGAACAACTCGGTACTAATTAGGTCGTGAAATAATTTGGAATTAAGCTCGGCAAACACTCACCTGATGTAAATGTGGAAGTCAGTTGGTTGGTTGACGATTTCAAAATAACACTTTTGTATAAGATGTGTTGGTTTAGGATTATAATAATTATTAGTAAATTAAAATTGTAAAATTTAATTTTTTATTCCATATTCTTTCATAAAAAACACATGTTCACGTGTCACGCTTATACGATGTAGTATTTTAATGGATTATCGAAATCCTATTTCATTTAATGGATGGTATATTTAAACTAGCTGTCATAAATAAATATCAAAATATTTTACACTGACTGTAGGTATACGACGTTTAAATTCAATACCTCGGATTTGAATACAAATCAAAAGTAGACTAATATCTAATATATAAAATTCTCGTGTCACAGTTTTCGTTGCCATACTCCTCCGAAACGGCTTGACCGATTTTGATGAAATTTTTGGTGCTTATCCGGTATCTATGAGAATCGGCCAACATCTATTTTTATTTCTTATTTTTATTTATATGGCAAAACAACGTTTGCCGGGTCAGCTAGTATTATATAGTAATTTCAATGACTATGTTTTACGGTAGAAATTTATGAAGAGTCTTTTTTTATTTTCAGAATATCAAGGTAGCAATATATTTAAGTAGTTTTTGAACGTAATTATTTTAAAAATACATAATTTTTGTTTCTTTAGATATATAAAGGATGCCTGAATATATGGTTTGTTAGCTACCCCGCCTAGTTATGTTTCTCAACCTTTTTTTTCGATTTTCTTACAATTTTGAATATTATTCCCATACATATAGGGTGCGCTTATGATAGTCAATAATATTTTAATAGCAGATTAGGAATGATGAGTTGGTCTGAATTTCGAAAACACATTTTTTTTTTTCAAAAATTAAAATTTCAAGATTCTTCTCTGTGAGAAAAATATAAGATTGATCTACACTTTATGACTACATAGATTAGATTAGAAACGTTTTTATTACTTGCTGTGTAGTCATAAATAGATTAAACTTAAATTTTGATCAGTTACAAGAATTTTGAAATTTTAATTTATGGGAAACAATTTAAAAAAAAAATAGTTTTTAGTAATTATGACCCATTCGTCATTATTAATCTGCTATTAAAATATTATTGACTATTATAAGGCAACCCTATATATATTAGTACAGCAAAACTGTAAATCAAATAAAGAACCATACTACATGTTCATATTACTGAAAGGTTGGCATGGTAACCATAGAGAGCTTCCATAAAGCACTAACTGCTTTAGCAACTTTCTATCAGTAAAATATTTCCTTTGCCCCGTCATATAACACCGCTCTAAAGCTTTTCAAAATATTTTGAGTTCGTGCCAACACGAACGAAATTCCAATTATGAGCTTTTAAGGATATACGTGAGCTTTCACCCTGATGTTTATAAATTTACCATTAACATATTTTTTAAAGAGACTGACATACTAACTGCTGTACTTAGCGAGTAAGTTACATTGGTTTAGTTTTACATGGACTTTTTACTAAAACCGCTTATAACAAGAAAAATTAATTATACAATTGATTATAACTTCAGAATAATTAAGGATATTTAAAAAAAACAGGATAAATAAGAGCTATAGAGAATACTTATAAAATTCTACATAAGAGCGAAATATAAAATTCTCAGCTTAATAATTGAAAGATCTTGTCCCTTATTCCAAGAAAAGACGAAAATCTAAGAAACGACAACTTCCTTCTTTAATTTCCTCTTAGTAACAATCAATATCATCTCGATTGAAGAGAGTTATGAAAAAAAAACTCTATCCAATACATGGCCTCAAAGCAAGCAAAGCTTGTGATATGGGATCCATGTAGCGAACTAGGGGGAACCTAGAATAGAAAATACATATAAAGATAAACGCCCAGACCTGGAACATTTTTTTTTCTTGTTCCGTGCGGGAACGAACCACTGTGCCACTGACGTCTGAGGCAGATAAGTTTACCGCATTGCCAAAGTGGTCGTCGGTCATAACCCACTAAACTAATAACAATAATCCTCAACTGCATAAGTGGTTATTAAGATAACATCATCATCATCATCATCACAACTCTTTGTAATGAGCCCACTATAGGGTATGAGTCTCTCC
The DNA here is from genome assembly GCA_944452665.1 of Stenoptilia bipunctidactyla. Lineage (NCBI taxonomy): Eukaryota > Metazoa > Arthropoda > Insecta > Lepidoptera > Pterophoridae > Stenoptilia > Stenoptilia bipunctidactyla. The sequence goes on from OX101732.1 coordinate 2,173,564, forward strand.
CCTGTATACAAGTATACAGTAGTCGTTAGGGTATAGTCGCCGTGAGAAATGAATGGCGGTCACCCATCCAAGTACCGACCGCGCCGAACGTTGCTTAACCTGTGATATCGTATGATACACACAGTAACCACGGCGCCACGACGACTTCCAGAAAACATCATAACATAGTTAAGTAGATCATAAAAATTACTTATTTGGAATTCTTGCCAGTAACTCAAACATTATCATTAGATTTGACTGTTCATTAAATTATTTTAAGTCAAAGACGTCTTAACCACACTTTTCAATGTTAAATTACATTATCCATTCCAACTCGAAATTTCGACGTCTCAACCGATTTCTCGGTAACTCGTGACCGATCAAGCCCTGTTATAAACGTCTTTCATTTAATTTACACATATTGAAATCCCTGGTTTAAGTTATTTAGACATTCCAATACCGTTTTACTCACAGCTGTCATAACCCTAAAGGAGGGATAATGAAATTCGAACATCTCCTTGGCCCTTATAACAAATTTAAGATACCCTAGTTAATGTGCCCGGAGCCGGACGTCCGGTGACTTTTATCGAAACCTTCATCCGGTCCATCCGCAAGTTTGCTACAAAATTAAAAAAAATACGAGTCAAGTCGGAGCTTGGCTTCCTTAATTAAGAATTCTTGTATACATGTATTTTTTATTGCTTATTTAAGCTTGCGTTAGAGCTGTTTTTGTTGTAAGAGTTCAGATAGTGATATCTACATCTTTATAAAAAAGGAATATCTGTGTGATTGGGGTAATGCTCGGAATTACTGAACTGATTTAGCTTTCATACAGTTACCAAGGCTATTTATAGGCTTTCTCCTTTTTTAACATATAATATAACATTTTTATAACTTTTATAAAATCGCGATATAATAATTAAAACAATTTTAGGTCCATGTGCTCCCGAGCGTAGGCAGGTGCTACATTATACATTTAATTAAGTACATAAACAGACACGACAATCATTCTTGCCATGGAGTCTGATAATCTACTCTAATGTGACAAAGCTAATTCAATTTGGTTCAAAATATTTTTATATAACATTCAACGATCGTGAAAAAGTTACATTATACGTACACATAAATATACAACATACGTTGAATACTTTTCACTATGTTTAGAAGTAAGTAGAAAACTGTAATCAATAGCGTCTTAATTCGTGTTATTATTTACAATATTTGCATATATAAATACCCCAACCAAATTTATTCAATGGAATACTTGACACAACGCTTAAACGTACACCGTGATATTTCTTTTTCAGAATCGACTAGTGAATTCATTTCCATAATCATCAATATATATAAAACTGTTCCGTTACTGACTGAGTTACTGAGTGACTGACAGACAACGTACAGCCGTAACTACTGGGCGTGCAGAGCTGAAATTTGGAACATACATTCTTTAGGGGATGTAGGGGTGCACTAAGGAAGGAATTCCTGAAATTCCCACGGCAACGGGAAATATAGGACTTTTTAGTTTGTATGAAAAATTTTATTCCTTGAGTGCACGGATACGATACTTTGTATAAAGGTTCTTCAAAAAGTGACTGGTTCTTTTATGAAAGGAATTCCCGAAATTCCCACGGGAACGGGAACTATATGATGTTTAGTTTGTATGAAAAAACCTTATTCCTGGAGTGCACGGCTGTGATACTTGGTTTAAAGGTTCCTTAATAAGTGTCTGTTTGTATTATGGAAGGAATTCCCGAAATTCTTACGGGAACGGAAAATATAGGACTTTTGAGTTTATGCGTGTACGAAGTCGCGGGCAAACGCTCGTATTTAATAAAATTCTGTCTTTTTTTCAAAACCAATCAAAATCTCGTAAATCAAAGTATCCAATCAAACAAATAAATACATAAGGGCTCTTTTCTACCATTTCAATACGGAACCTTAATAAGCTTTAGCGGAAGATACTTTTCAAAATATATTTTATCGTCCCCTCTGAAAGGGTTTATGATTTTTTTATTACTAAACTTTTTCAGACGTCGAGTAACCTAATTTAACAGGGTTGTAAATTTTTTATTATTATTATATTAATGCAGTCGTTTGAAAGGATATTTTTAAATTTGTGTATAAAAAATGTTATTTATGAGTTTATTATACACCTATACATATATAAATTTATTTGAACTGTTTCGTGAATCAAGATTTGAATTGCGATAATATTTTGCAATCAATTATTTTCTACTCTTTAAAATTATAACATAAATAAATATAAATATAATTGTTTGTAGGTACTGTAGATAACGAATTTACATACTTATACTTTTTAATAATTCATAAATGCATTCATAATAATAATACAGACCAATATGAACATGTTAAAGTTCTAAAACACTTAAACAAAAAGTATAAAAGGTCAAACAGGTGAAAGTAAATTCCTACAAAAATTGCCGCAAAACTCTCGCACTTGCAATTTTACGAATCTGAGGCTGTCTTAAGCAATTGAATATATACATAAAAAAGCTATTCTCAGGTATCAATTTACAGAAGCTTTAAAGCGATCTTGGGGTGAACCCACAGAAAGTGCTCAAGCTGTCCCTGGCGACCGTATCACGCCCTCTTTTGAAACAAAATACTTGCCGCTTTTTGATATTTCTACTTACCTCTAAATTTCATTACAATGAAACCAGAAACTTTTTTGGTTAATAAAAAGAACTGTGAAGGACATCTCTTTTGAAATGACAATATGTATAACTTGAGACTTTTTTTGGAAAATAAAAATGTTCTCTATAACAAAGTTGGTTCTCAATCCGACTTTATGTTTATTACGCGTTTATTTCGTCAATAAAAAAATGATATTGATGACTTTATGTACTATCGTTTGATATATTATATTTCATAAGTGATTCCATACAAATTCCAATAAATCGTATAAGCGTCTTTTAAAAAACTGAAAATATATCCATAGATACACTGTCATCTCATCAAACAAAGTTTAAACACAAAGTTATATAAAATCTTATTTGTCGCCAATTATTTGGTGTGTCATTGTGGGGCATTTATTATATTATTTTATAACTACCAGTACATAATATTTTATGTTATATCAGCTCGTCTTGACACCGTCAATACACAATTTATCAAGCAGGTAACTTTCTTAACTTCCATTACATAACTCATATATTTCAGCTTTCGACGCTTATATTTGGAAATGCATTTTTGATTCAACAACAAACAAACAAACATACAAATCAAGGGAAGTTAAACTAAACAAAAAATGTGCTGAGGACGCTCCGCGATTGTTTTCGTTCGCTTGGCCTGCCGCCAGGGCGCGCTGTAGAAGAAGTCGGGCTCGTTAGGAATGCACAACTATACTGATTATTTCCTTCAAAATAGTGTTGTCAGGAGATATATCTATACTTAAAGTATATATCTATACTAATATATTTGTACCTAATACAATTAAGGTTTGTTTACTTGTTTTAACTCGCCAATCTCAGAATCTACCAGTTGGGTTTAAAATGTTATTGGTCATCGATAGCCCAGCCTTTGGACAAGTCTACAATTATATTCATAAACTCCAATGGGATCAAAATTAACGCGGCTAGTTAGTTAATACGAAAAATACCTATATTATAAACGGTAAATGGTTCAATCCACTGTTCATATATTTGCGGCCATCACGCGTACAGCTAGCTAGTATGTTGAAAATATTTTTATTCTTACACTAATTTAGGAACAATTAGAACAATTAATATTTTTGTAGACAGATAAGTGGTTATCTGTTAAAAATACATTTTAAGATTGCATGGAAAAATATCAAAACATCATATTATTAAAATTCTTCTTCTTCAAACACAATTAGGTTGTTGATTAGATGCTGCGGCTTAGATATTAATACTATTTCGATGCCTTGCTTAGTCAAAAGATGATTAAATATCTACGATATGTCTAGAGAAATGAAATACAATAATAAAGCGTAAAAAAAACGTTGAACGAAACAGACAAAGAGGATACATACGATGATTAAAAAGTGTCATGAGGAACGGAACACACTGATCATGTTTGGCTTTTACTAGTAGATGGCGCCACTGATAATCAGATTTATTATTGTGATTATATGTTACACATTTCAATGTCATTTCTTATTAACGAAAAGATAACGCATAATAAAATGAAAATGAAATTGCTCTATTTTATCGCAATTAATACGTTTACTCATTGCTTTTTAATACTGACACCTACAGAGAGATGGCGCTCCTACGCAGTAATGATTGACAACTCACAAAGATCAATCTTGAAGAATAACTTGTAATACTCTTTGTCATCTATTGTTTACACTATGGGTTTACAAAAATAAGTATATATAATACTTTTCTTATAAGATTTTTTGTTTTATACAATTATATTAAAAAAATAAAAAAAGAATTATGGTATATTTGTTTTGAATAAGAAATTTTGTTCAAAAATGGGTTATGACGGCCTGTAATAGATCAAGGCATTAATGCCATAATAAAATTCAGGTGGTGTGCAGCGTTGTGGAAATAGTATCTAGATGCAACCTTAAAATTGCATTTACGATTGTACTATCGATTGTCAATGACAAATTCGATTTACATCGCCAATTTTCTGCGACATACAGAAATTATATTCTCTTCTTTTTTAAACCCTCTCACACTCTATTGCTATAACTCATAGCTATATAGTATTACAAGCAATATGCTTCAATCGCTTACTATAACTTCAATTCTACTGATTAATGATCATCTCAAATCGAACCCGTTACTGCAGTGCAGTTTCAAACCGACGTATTATCAAAAAGCTGGCTAAGATACAGAGTGTTTCATTTAAGATGGTCAATTTATCTTCCCCGAGATAAAGCGAGATAGAAATGTATATCGAGCACCATTTGGCTTTTATTTATTCGAATAGAACTTCAAATTGCTTCTACGGTCCTGAATTTATATTGATTCAGTTGAAAGATGTATACGAATAAGCAATATTACTGGATGAGGCGATGTGCAAACACGGTTTTATTAATATGAAACTAGATGTGTTATTTAATGCAAAGATTCATTTCCTGGCCTAGCTTGTTTGCGGAACAACCTTTTCTATATTCTGACTTTGATTAAACGTATCTGAGATTTTTAAGCAACCCAATCTTATAATTTCTGTGTTAATTTGTTCTGTATTCTTTAAGTGTACTGAATTAATATTAGAATCTTTAAGGTAATCTTACATACATACATAACTTCACGCCTGTAGCCCGTATGGGGTAGGCAGAACACCTGAGGCAATAAAACCATCTGACGTCACGTTTGACAAATTTGGAAGCATTATAATAGTGAAGAGAGACTATTGCAGGGGGTCAGCCTATCGCCCACAAAAAAAGCCTCCCATAACACCTCGGTCCCTTAACTGACTTTTACAGTATGCCCGGGAAGAGAAGCAGCTGGCATAATTCTATGTTTTTGTTTCGCTCCCAGTCCAGCATAGAAGCAATCTTATAAGGTAATCTTAATTTATAGTTTAACTATTTTAAAATAAACTATTACCTCAAAATAAGTTGTAAAATAAAATTGACAAAGCACAGAATAAACGAGATGGGTAATCTGTGTAGAACGCCCTCAAGATGTATACGAAGGCATTCGCCCCGCTGGCTGCATAATGTCCCAACAATTTATACACCGTTATCTCCATATTGATGGTGGCGAGGGAAACACCCTGTAGTTGATAGAAAGACGTGGAATGGTAATAAAATATCGAGAAGGTGAAACGCTTTTGTGCACGGCTGTGTTGGTCTGCCACTTACGACTTTTTGTTTTGATGTCAGTAGTTACGTACCTGAAAAAAGAAAGATATGTTTGTTAATATAAAATACATTTTTTTTAACATATTATATTAATTTCTAAGTAAGTATTGCGTAGGGATCGAACCCTAGACAAATGTTAATTAATAATTCCATTTAATTACTAGTACAGTGTGCTTCAGAGAAAGCGGACCCTCTTCGTAAGAATTAAGTTTTTTTAATAAGTTTTTAATATATTGACTGGAATGGAATTAGTATTGGAGGAAAGATAGACTTGAATTAATACTCCAAATAAGTCAAAAAGGCATTGCAATTGTCAATTTCCTAAAAAAAATCTATTCTTACTTAGTCTCTTAATTTCTCAAGCACCTTGTACCTAATATAAAGATAGTAAACCTCAACAGCCATGTTTAAAATCTTTGTTTTTTACTTTGAATACTTCTCTTACCTGTAAACTGATCGAATGACTTTACAAAAAATAACTTCAAAGTAACTATTTCGTGCTAATATTACAATATACCATCGCAGTTACATACGACGTAACTCTGTCTGCACAACGACGGTGCACATTCTGCGAAACCTTTTCGTCTTTGACAAACGAATTAAGAGACGTCACAGACTGAAGACAGACCCGCATATTAGATTAAAGATCTATCTTGCCAGTCTACATAGGTATATACTCTTTGAATATAAATTAAATTATTATAGAACTCCACATTGAACACTACAATTTTGAATTTGAGTTTCGAATGAATTTGTCCATTATTTGTATTGTGTTAATTTTAAGAGTATAACTGGAAGTGTAAACATGAAAGATAAGATTTTGGTACAAAAAATTGTATAGTGTGAAAATTATTGGGATTATGAATGTAATGCCTAAAATGCCTCTGAGATATGACATTTTAGAGTAAACTTTAATAACAAACAGAGATTATTTTTGTTCCTTTTTTGAAAACGTCAAATAGTCTTTATAGTTAAAGTACATACATACATAACCTCACGCCTGTCTCCCTTTGGGGAAGGCAGAGACAACGGAACACCAATTGCTTCGATCCAGACATATCGCTTTCGCTTCCTCCACGTTCATTAATCTTTTCATACATGATCGCCGGTTACGGGTACTTTTAACTAAACCATTTTTAAGAAAGTCGCCAATTTCATCGGCATACGTTTGCCTTGGGCTGCCCCTTCTGACAGCACTATCCATTCTTGCTCTGTACACCTCTTTCTTAAATCAACTTTCACTCATTCTTTCCAAATATCTAAACCACCGTAGCATACCCTTCTCAATCTTAGTCACTACATCTTCTTTTAATCCGCATCTCTTTCTTATTTCACTGTTGCGCACTCTATCACTCCACACATACTCCTCAAAGCTCTCAACTCCACAGCATTAATCCTGCTTTCATGTCTCTTCTGCCACACCCAAGATTCAGTACCATACATAAGCGTTGGCGCCAAAACTTCCTCAAGTATGGCGAGACGAGCCTTATTCGGTATAATTTTGCTTGCCATAATCGAGTATAAGGCGCCATTAATACTGTTTTTTCCTTCTTTTCAATATCATCGTCATACTATTCATACTATACTATTTTTAGTAAAATAATTTTCTGGTCGTTGGGCGGCCTGGATTTAAATGACGTAGAAAAATGGTGATGTGAAAATCCACGAGGCCATTGCAACCACGCTTACTATGAAATTTTTAAATTACCTTTCCTCTATACTATTTATTGAAAAATATGTTCAGCATCTCTATCACAAACCGAAATTCTAAATTTAAAAACCAGCTACAACATGTCGAATCAGAAATCCCGGCAATCAGACGGCTCAAAATGAAAAAGTCAACGACGAGCATAGTGTCGTACGAATCTCTCACAGATACAATATAATTTTCAACATCAATGGCTTCGTCGTTTCGTCTAGCTGAGAATATATGCAAAAGCGATTCGCGAGTGCCCTCCAATTCGGCAGGCGTGCTGAAACGAAATTCCCATTGCTCTTCAGAAAAACAGGCAGGTGGAATACGGCGCTGTTTATCGTTGGATTTTCAAGTAGATTCTAGAATGTAGATTTAAACTATTGTTCATTTGTTTGAGATAAAACAATGTTTTGAATATGTAGACTGTACTGTTTGTTAGTTGTTTTTTTTTTCAAAGAATGATCGTGTTTTTTACAGTTATTAAGAGAGCAATCTTCCTAAGCCTTTAAGTTTGGCTTGTAAGTTATGTAATCATAAAAAAACTGTCAAATGACTATAGCTAACACTTGCAACTGTTATTACACAAGTCATTTCATCAAAGAGTAATGTTTAAAGCTGACCTGTCAGATTTTTGACAACCCTTGAAATGTATAAAAACAACATTTAGTGCAAATAATAGCTCATGTTTTTTTTTTTTATAAGTGACTAAACCCGTGTTTGACCTCAATCTCACCTGATGGTAAGTGACGATGAGGTCGAAGATGAAAGCACACGGGTTTAGGAAGGAACTGGCTCTTTATACAATATTGCCGGAACACATTACCTCCGGAGCGGTAACATTTGGAGGCAGACTTTATATAAAGGGTGGTCGCTAGCCAGGCGGACCCAGAAGGGATCCTACCACCAAGCAAAATGTTCGGTTAATTCCAAGTTATTTACTTATATTGAAACCACAGCAAGGATTTTAATATTTCTCTCTCTCAAGTTACTCAATAGAATACACGTATCATCCACTTTGAATGAAAATCCCGATATCGTTTCTAAGAAATTAAATCAAGTCTGCACCAATAGTTTAAATATAAACAGGCAGCATTCCAGTGTCAATATCATCTTTATACATTCACATACATATCAAAAAGTAATTTGACAGGTCAGAGGCTGTATGGACCGTGAACATTACTCTTTATGATCTCGAAGATGTTAGCAAAGATATTCTGACTGATAATTATCATTGTTAGTAACCTATTCCTGTTAACGAATTTTTATTTATATTGAAATAAATAAAAATTGGTTATTATTTTAGTATGGTTTTTTTTTCAAGCAGTCACTAGTTCAAGAGCAAATATAAACCAAAGGATCATTTCCCAACAAAAAAATGCAAAAAAATTTAAGCCGTTGTGCATGTGCAAGTAGAGCATTTTACCATGCAAACTATTCTGCTGTCTGTACAAAAGATAAGATGTCTTTAGCGTGAAGCGCGCCTTGCATTTACCCGAGATCCTTTTGTTGACGCTCGCCAATATTATTTGTTGCTCTCCCATGTATTCGAGTATAAAAGCTATGATTTAGATAAAATGTTGCTAGAATATTTACGGTATCCTATGAAATTCACATGTTAATGTAATGGAGTGGTTTTTATATTATTTGCGATTGACAATATGAGAGAATGACTATGCTTTGAAATAACTTAAACATGTAAAATTTTAAAAACAAATTGATGGAGCAACATTTGAAATAACTTTTAGCATTGACCTTGTTTGAACTCAATTCTAAAATGTATGTTTTTTCTGATAAAGAGTTATACAAATGTTTCTTTTAAATGCATTTAACTTTATCAATAATCATGTTTTCAAAATACGATGAAAGTACAAACAGGGAAATTGCCTAGAAAAGTTCAAAGACCCACGTCTTACGAATAAGAGACTGTCATGAAACGTTATTACAGTCTTGTTATGTATTCTCTACCTTACGTATCATTCTATCTACTTCTACAATACGACCAATCAATTTAATGACCATATTGTACCATCCATTCATTATATTGCTTATTCACAAGCACTAATCCAAATTTCGATTCCAATAATCGAATACAACGTCGATTGAAAACAATCGCAGTCTAATGGAGCTTTTATGAGCAGCGAATCATTACACAGACGTGCTATGTGTGTAGCTAGATATTAAACTAAATTCGAATAGTAATCGCTTATTCGAGCGATGAGTTTACTCGCATATCCACAAATGGTTGCGACGACCGCAACTGGAAATCGACGCGCTCTGCAATTCGGATTTAGTTGCATTGTTATGTAGCATTTTGAGCTTAAAATTCAAATGCCAAACCAAAACTGCTAAGCATTTTTACTGTTGGGTTCAGATTACCCACGCAGTTGCTGTGGGTTATAAAATAAGTTGTTATGATACATAGTTTAGATTTGTCCGTAATACTTAACATACATACATAACGTCACGCCAGTATCCCTAATAGGGTAGGTAGAACACCAGACGCTATAAAACCATCTGATGTCACGTTTGACAAATTTGGAGGTATTTTATATACCTAGGGGGTATAGATAGGGGGTCGGCCTATCGCCCACGAAAACGTCAATAAAACCTCCGTCCCTTAACTGACTTTTACAGTATGCCCGGGAAGAGAAGCAGCTGGCACATTCTATGTGTTTCTTTTGCTCCCAGTCAAGCATGGAAGGTTGTTTGTAATAAAAGTTTATTATTAAGTCTTAATTTAATTACGATAATGTGCATATATTACCACTGTCAATTGTAATCATATTTCAAATAGCAACTTACTCAGTAGTAACAACACATCCAAGAGTATGTAAAGTATTTGGTTATCCAAAAAAATAAACTGCCTAAATGTCACAATTTCTTCGCTTCAGCTAGCAGTTAAGGCCTTCATTGCAATTCAAACACTCGGTCTAGAAGTAGACCTCTGATATAGACACTGTCTTACTTTGAAGTAATAGATTGGCGCCTTTGCATAAGTCTATAAATAAATTATTTTAAACTATCAATTTCTATTAATCCCTAAACCTAAGGCATCATCATTTTTTACCATTATTACCAGATATACATCTAAGAAGATTAAAAAAAAGAAATAAAAAACTTTCATTCCTTCAGCTTTACCCATTTAAAATGTATGTTCTTTCATACAGATAAACGTTGGTAAACGAGCAAGGATCTAAGTGATGGTTGGAAGCAACTGTGGCGGTGGATATCATTTATCAAGAGATGCTAATGATTAACGACGCGGAACCAACCTGCCATTTAAGGCGGGAGCTCCCGAAAGTCAGGTGTTTTTCTACATGTTTGCCGAGCTTACAATGGTGTTCAAAAATAAATCCTTATTTATACTCTTATGCTTCTGCTCTTCATATGTATAATAAAAATTCGAAGTATGTTAAATTTCACTGTATAAATATATGTGAATGATTTTTTTTTTTCTTGTAGAGAAATAAATTAGATAGAAATTTTAATTACAGTTATGTAAAAATTCACGTTACATAACTTTAATTAAAAATTTTATGCATTTAATAATGCTCAATTGGGGCGTAGATGCATGGCAGTGCCGTACGGTGCTGTTCCTATAATGAACCATGATGGAGATATTATAAGAGGAAATATGTAGCGCTGAGCGTAGCGCCGTGCAAGACGCCGTGGCACGGTGCGGCACCACGCCGTTCTGTACAGATTGATCCACGCCCTTATTTTTAAATAACTGAAATGAAATTACCGGACACTTTTCCAATGTATCGATGATTGCTCTCAAGTTTACCACTTCTTCTCAAAACCCATTTAAGTGATTTAATAAAGTTTTTAGTTTCCTAAAAACTTTATTTAGGAAAACTAGACAAGTAAATGCTCCTAATGTAAATACGTCGGTATTGTTACACGTGCCACTGCGCAGACTTCACTGGCGGCAACTGAAAATCGGTGGTTTGCTTTAACCCAAACGCTTCACTAAGGTGTCGCCATTTTGCATCGGCATACACTCTACTAAGTAATTTTATTTTATTGTTTAACTTAGGATTTGTTTTGTTAATTTATGTTTTTTCGTTTGTCTAATTTTAATTTTTCTTTGGTGTTTTATGTTGTTTATAATGTTGTTGTATGTGTGCTTGGTGAGAATAAATAATTATCTATCTATCTATCTACAAGTGGTCTAAGATACTCCTTAAAAGTGTCATTACAATAGTGTCCTGTATCATTTTATTTATCCAAATCGTAACTCACTAAATCTAAACCCAGCTTACAAAGATTATCATCACCACTTTGATCGGAACGAAGCAGGAAACGGCAACTTTATAACACCGTAATATATATAAGAAGCCAATATGTAAGAGAAAAGCATATCTCAAGAGCTACTTGAAACGGACTTGATATCAAGGGCCCTTAATGAAAAGGGGTTATCTTTTATAGGAGGAGCCCTACGGATGGTCTACCTAAAGTGCCTCTATACAGGTAACAGTGTATCGCATCTTTTATGGTCGCGTTGTAAAGTATGTTCTTTTCTTTTTGTGAGCAGGATGTATCAGAATTTAATTATCTTTGTATAAAATTTTATATTTCGGTTTTTCGAGTGCCTTTGATGTTTTTTTAAGGTTTTATATGGCGTTTAAAGTAGCTGTTTATTAACTTACATAAGACGGTAGACAATGGTTTTTTTAACACCAATATACAATGATACACAGTAAATAGATATATGAAATACAGGGTGTCCTGCCAACCCTATATAGTTTTTCAGTTTTTGTATGAAAAAAAAGTCGATATTTTATTGCTTTCATACAAAAATTTAAAAATGAGTTTCGGTTTTTTTATTAAGCTATTTCATAGCTTCTATCGTGGGCCTTGAGCGTGGGAACCGAATCCAGAAATTCCGTAACGAAAAAAACCTAATACTCCCCACTCCGACCGGCACAGCGGTGATACTTTGATTTCATAACTTTACATATGGGCTTTAATAAACAATCAGCGCCATCTACTAGGAACTTGTGGAACTTCATATTAGATCAAAAATTACTGCATTAATAAAATAAATAAATAATTATAATTGCATAAGTTGATAAAAAATGCTATGCAATAGCTTTACCGCGGCAGTCTCCGAGTGCCACACGTCTTTTTTTTATTGTTTCTGTTGTCCTTATGGGTACTAAAATGGTACCTTACGTGAAGGTAAGGCGGTTGGCGGGACACCCTGTAAATTAGCGGCTATTACAAACGTTTGTTATGTCGCAGGGACTTTATCGTCTTGCATATCAATTGGCTATTTTCCAATTGTAACTGGACATGTATTTTGGAGGACCAAAACCAGGTCAATATAACTTCTATTTCTTTAATATCAAGCCACTCTACAGCCTTGAGACTTACAAATTTTTGTTAGGAGAAAACTAATTATTATTAAAATTGCATATTTTTTAAATGTTATAATTCGATTTTAAGTTTGGCATCAGTTTTGATAATTTATTTTTACGTGTGTGATTTTTAGAGTTTTTCAACCAATATTATTAACATTTTATTATTTTTCTATTAATTAACAGCCTTCTAGGGTTCTATGTACTCAAAATTAATGTATAGTGAAACTATTTCAGTAAACGTTATTAGCGTAATATAACAGCAATCTTTTTATTTCAAAGCAAATCCAAGTTTCCGTTCGACCCATCTGATAAAAAGTTGCGATATGGGTGAATAAAGGGACTGTTTGGGATAAAAAATGATAAGACTTTCTGTTTTATTTGTCACAATAAGGCTTATTTGAACTTATTCATAAGTAGTGGTATTTATTATGAAGATAATATACTTAAAAAGCCGATCACACAAGTCTTTTATAATTTTAAGGCAATTTCATTTTTCAGTATGCATTGGCGATTGTCGGCAGACTCTGGATTGTGGTCTACGAGTACTACGGCAGTCTACGGTTGGCTACGGAACCATAGCTACGAGTAATCGACAGTTGATATGTGATTTCCTTATCAAAATTTCTATTTAGTTTAGCACGATTAATATTATTCATATTCATAGCATAAACACCTTTAATACTAAATATAATTTGATTACTAACGGAAACCCAGCCTATCCCAAATTACACCAAAACCGTATGGCAACTTATCGGCATCTGTGCCACGATCATAAACAGCTTAAGCGGTATAAAATGACGATCTTCCTACGACGTCGACGAATTCCGACATTATGTTTTATTTATGACCACCCTCTATAACTCTTTCAAAAGTTACTTAAAAAGTTCTGTTCATATATGACAGGGCTGGAGAAGTGCTTCGCAGTTTTAAACGCCAGTCGAGATTACTCTAAATGAGCTTGGTCTTTGTGTGAATTACGCGACGTTAGCTGAATTGAAGGCTAGGTTTAAAATAGAATAAAACTTCTTTATAAAAGACTTTTTTAAACGGAGAGGTTTAAAAATAGAATAAACTGTGGAAAAATAGAAATAACTGGGAATCGAACCCGCAACCACTGGCGTCCTAGGCAGATAAGTTTACCCCATCGCCATCATTGATTAATTTTAGAAATAAAATAACATTCAAAGTAGAGTATCTACTTAACAAACCAGATGTTTATTTCCATTGAGACATTAGTACTACTTATAGAGAAGCTATCTGGAACAAAAAATGTGTTGCATTTTTATGACAAGAGCAGACTGAATTCGTCCTTGCAGCGCTAAATCTAGCGATGATGTCTAATCAAACTTTTGAAAAAACAACGCTAAATCGCTTTAAAAAGGAACAGTTTTGTAAGTGCCAACACTTCAAAAGTCGGGTATGTCATTGTATTGAAACTGCGTATCATCCTCATAGATAAATATTGGAGAAGTGAATATACAGATCTTTTACCTATTTTATATGAAAGCATGGAATGAATTAATTTAATATTCAAGAAGTTTTGTATATATTTTCCAGGACGAATACACAATGTTCTTCTTATCTTCTACCTAATAAATTTGACTTTTAATTATTTACTATATGCATAGAATTTTTCATTTTTTAAGTTATTCGTTGCATTGCACTTAACTTGTAAATAACGATAAAGATGCAAATGTCTCATAAACGGTACTTCAGAGCTAAAAAAGAATAAGCTTATTTTCCAAAACCGGAGGATTTTTTCCTCTATTATAGTAAAGGTATCATATAAAACTATTGAACTAAAAATAGCCATATTAAATAAATTGGAATTTGATATTTTTTTTCAAACATTTTATTTCTCAAAACCTCACATATTTTATATAAAATGCTGAAAATCAATTTTTGGTGGTAATTTTAGATATTTGCTCGACATTATTCAAAGCAATTTCGTAACCAGAATGTTAGGTATTTTTTAAGCATTTTAAATTGTCTTACGAAGTCCTCAATCAAACTACCCAACAACAAAATCCGTTTTTAGTGTCCCTTCTGCCCAAAATTTTTTTTTTGTCCTCTATGCAATTCGAAAAAACATAGTGACTTCGTGAAATAAATACAAATTGCTTGTTAAATAGATAGTTTAGGTGTATTAACACGTGAAAAGTGTCTCCTTGGGATTTATTTTTATTTCGGGTACTGTTCAAACAGGCCTCAGCACACTTAAAGGCATTTTTGAAAAATATTCAACAGAAGACAAAAACGTATTTAATTGTTGTGACAAGTTTAGTTTCATGTCACGATCAATTTATACTGTATCTACCTAATTGTAATTCGTATAATCCTGACTGAAAAAGAGTGCCAAGAGTTTTTTTCCGCCGGCTTTTTTTGTCTCTTGGTCTACTGTAATATCTTATTCAATAACTATCAACACCTTGTTAAATCCGAAGTACAAAATTGTGACGTCATTAAGAGGCTATTCGATGGTCTTATGATGAATAAAAAAAATTCATTTCATTTCACAAGCGCCGTCACGCACGAACTTATCCGAGTAGTTAGAGCAGAAAGCCCTAACTCAAGGCTGAAAAAAATTGTATGGGATGTCTTCACTATGCGTAGTAATAATATCTCAATGTTTGCTTCCAAGAAAAGTGTCAGATGAACCTGAGACAGAAAACAAATAAACAAAACCTTTTATATTTACAAAAATACACACGGCATTGCGCAATTTACAGCGAAACAAGAACCAGCGATTCTTTCGTTAACAAAAAAAATGCAATTCATGTTTCTAATTTCCTTCTTTTGCGAGTAAAAACATTTTCCATCGGAAAGTCGTTTATGTTTTAATTAAGAGGGTGCTGTAAGAATAGGGCCTTGTCTCGGATTATTAGAAAACAGAATTACTCGAGAGCGAGCCGAGTATCCTTTATTTTGACTTACATTTCTCTGCGAGAGCAGAGCTTGAGAATTTGAAATTTGTTGTTTTACGATTTAAGCGGTTTTGCCATCACGCCGTCAGTACAAGGGTGGCTATGTTTACTTGCATTTTTAGTGTTTATTTTACTTTATATATTAAATTCAGAATTCAGTGACGCATAATTATCAAGGATTAAATATGTCAATATTTATCTTCATTCAAAAAGCCATGATATAGTGATGGTTCGCAACTTAAGGAGCAATAATTACAGAATCATGTGATGTTTTTAGATTCAAAAAGCTACTATAAAGAATTATGAAAATCGAAATCTTAATGCATAGAAGTAAGGTAAGCCATTCAAAATCCAACTCTCACAAGATTTCCCTAACAGCTAAAATCCAAAAACACGTTAAGAAAATAATATCAAAACATCCCACAAAATAACAGGCATAATAACCCTCTTCAAACAACTGGCACAAAAAACCAGCAACGCGGAATAAAGCCACATGCTGTGAACAAATGAAAAAGTTCACCTTTGCATTAACAGACGAAACACAACCTTCAATAAACCGGGGTACTATGAAACGGAATCGCGGTTGGCGTGCAGCCTATTCAGACCGGCTACTACGCGCAATCATAGTTCGAAAGAAACCGTAGCCTTTGGTTATAGAATAGGCCAATTTTGAAAACGTTTTAATACTAGTACTGCGTTAAGGAAAATCTTAATACTTGGTACTTTTTGCTCTTCAAAAACATATAAATAGATAGATTGTAGATACTTTCATATTTAGCCTTTCGTGTAAGCCGAAATACGAGCAAAGAAAATACCAGCTACTTAATGCAGATTGTAGAATTCATGATTTCTTAGCGACTTTACACTTTATTCTGAAAACGCCTCTCCAGAAAGTTACTACAAAAAACTCTTTAGGCTTTCTAAATAGTAAAATTAGGTAAATATATCCAGCTACCTCTACATATTAGAAGCTGTAAAATACAGTTTTACAGAGTCAATCCGATGCTAACCTATCTTAAAAACGCAACACGCATTCTATATTTGTCTTCTTCACTCGCCTTTCATTTCACCATCGTAAACATAACCACGATTCTAATAGACTTCTATCAAAGCTATCACAAAAACGTCTTCATTTCTTTAAACTGAAATTATACCTTAAAATTGCAGGGTAAAAGTTCAATTTTGCGTGCAAAACTCTAGGTTTTAAGGGGAATTCTCATATTTAGTATACAAAAGCTTAGGATAGATCGTGGAAGCTCGTATATATTATACTGGAGGATCTTAATCCGTCTTAAACGAGATCTTCTTGTCAGTCGGGTAGCTTTGTTGTCGTTGAGCAGAAAAGCTCCGATGTAAGTTGTAGAACTAAGTGCTTAATTATATACGAAATAATTGAAATTGTAAGTTATTTGAATTTTAATTTGAGGTAGTTGACAAGGATTTTATTGATTTAATAAACAATACATATATACATAACGTCACTCCTGTATGCCTTATGGGATAGGCAGAACACCACAGTTTACAAGACCATCTGATGTCACGTTTGACAAATTTGGAGGTATAATAAAGATAGAGACTATTGTAGTGACAGGGGGTCAGCCTATCGCCCACAAAAACGCCTTTAAACCTCTGTCCCTTAACTGACTTTTACAGTATGCCCGGGAAGAGAAGCAGCTGGCACATTCTACGTTTTTCTTTCGCTCCCAGTCCAGCATATAAACAATTAATCGACTTTAAATGTATTATATGAAAAAGTTTAGTAAAAACGTTTTTAAATTCTATCCAATCATGGTAATTCAAGGTACTACACTACATTTATTTACAAAGTGACTGTACGTAACTATCTTCCACCGTATATCTTTATGATTATGCTTATTTTATCTTTTAAAATAATTTTAACGTAATAACTTCCAAGATCTTGTCGTAAAACATACTTTTAGATCTTTTCACGCCATGTTCTTTTACAGTCTTATTTTGTATCATAAGACATCATCAGGATATACGTTTTGTTAGGCGCAAAATATGTGAATATTAAAATTATTAATAAATTATAAATCATTTGACAAAATGCAGAAATCATAACGACCGTTTTAAAATGTGTAGAATACGGTATAATAATGCTAGCTTGCTCCTTCCCCTATTGACAACAATTAAATCATTAAAGGCTTCTTTACTCACGATTTAATAAGGAAATTTTCTTCAAAAGCAAATTTAAAATAAAAGTAAATTTTAAGTAAGCTGCGCCATTTAAACATTTTACTATTTTCTTTAATTTTATGATTTATAATTTTAAGTTTGAGTAAATAAAAAGTGAAATACCAGAAAAAGATTTGAATAATCAATTATTGAAAGCTTGAAATTTCAGTTCTTTAATACAGTTCTGCATAATACTTCGAAAAATTTTTTTTGACATCGTAGTTTTTATTTTTATAAAAATAATAAGTGGGACATCGCTTACTCTAATTTGTCCAACATTTTTTATTAAATTACAGACTGCGTTTCATAATATAAATCTTATGGTAAACTGATACTTTCTCACTTCACACTGAGTTTTCATTAAAACTAAAAACTACCTACAATATCCAGGATTGAATTTCACTACCAATGAGTTTCTCCGTCGCCCGTCATCCGACTTCATAATCGAAACAAAAGCTTGTTCTGAAGAAATATGAGAAAAAATCGGCCTTCACGCAAACAATAAGCACCTCAAAATCCTTCTTTATTCAGTGCCTGCCAAAAAGAACAATTTTCGTACCCAAATCAAGAATAAAATACGAAAAAACAGTTCAGAGCGGACTGCAACAAAGAAAATTATTAATATTTTTTCCCATTGTCTTTGGACTTAAACGGCGTCCAATCTAGCTGAAGCCGCGCGTCTCGTGCGTTCTATTTGGTGCGTCTAAAGTGAGAGAGGTCTACGATGTTGGTTTGTGTAATATATTGTAGGTATAGGTGTACGATGAGAGGCATTTCAACTTATTTTGTTCAGCAGTTGATTGTAACGCTGTGTACGGGCTTGATTGGCATTGTCTTTAATTAATTTCGATACTTGCCAGTTATTGTTTTGGTTGGGAAATATATTATATTTGATTTAAAACTGAACTGCTTTTTATTTCTGGCTATATTTGTTTATGACTATTTCATATTAACTGGTTTGTAGTTCTAATTTAAATGTTTTTCGATTTGTGTAAGCCTTGTTTTAAAGCTGGAAATCTGAATCAACAAAATTGGATGCATAACATTAATTCTATTGTTTGAGAATTTAAGTATTACCTACATTATGAAATTGAAATATTAGATGAACTCAAATTCTGCTTTTGAGTGTTTTTCTTTTGTTCTATGTAAATTATTTTGATTTCGATAAATTTCGCAACAATGTTGAATCTAAGTAATAGCATATCCTCATACATTCAAGTCTTGGAGTCAAATAAAATGAATTTGATCTAACTGATCGCACAAACACATATTCCACAATCCAAAGAGCAACATTTTTGAACACGTCCGATGAATATTTTAGCTTTATGAGAAAGATATTTATGAACAACTATTATTTATTTATTTTATTAAGAACACTTTTACGGAGAGTCAGTTCTAGAGTTGTAAAAGACTTGAGTCTTGGAGTCCTTTCTAATAAGACATGAGTCTTTTTTTGAAGACAATTTGATCGGCATACGTTCGCCTAGGCCGGCCCCTTCCAACAACACCATCCATTCTTGTTCTGTACACCTCTTTCGTAAATCTACTTTCTATAAGCATATCTACTGTGAATAAAAAGTTTTAATTTTCATTTTAATTTTCATTCATTTTAAATTTCACCAGATTTATAAAATAATCTGGTTTCGTCAACATAATACTGTAACCTAATCTTAGTATATAAAGTCCAGATTTCTTGTACCATATTGATTTATTTGGGCATAAAAAAGGAAATGGTAATAATAATTACTGTCGCTGGCGCTTACCATCTCAAACGCAGGGATAACAACGCACCGTTAATTTTCTCTAAATGTGGATGTGTCCTTGAGCGGTAGTAATTACTTAGCTTTAGATAATTCACCCGATTTCTTTCAGTAATAGAAAACACGCTTAGCAGCCTGATGGTATAATATTTTATACATATATCAATAGTCTTATCGTGTCAATTAAACATGCAACTTGCCCAAAATGTAGAGGTACATATTTATAAATGGAATAAAGTAATATTTGAACCCAGTCAAGAAACGACTAGTCTGAGTCAAATTAAAAAAAAAACCGACCCAGTCTGAGTCCTTACAGAGTTCCATACCACAATGAAATCAGCAAAAATAACCGTTAGTAGATGAACTTCAGAAAAGACAAATTTACCTTGTTCGTTATTAATTTTAAATCCTCGATATTTCGGCACAAGTTTACCCTTTTATTAACCAAAGCAAACACTATTTGAAATAAAATGTTTCATTCTCGCCATTGCCAATGCAGACTCAATTTCCACTGAAGTAAAAGAAGCTACAACCTGTCGTTTTAAATCGAATTCTTTCGTAGAAGATACCAAGTACTTAGTGTATGAGAAGCAGATATATCCAGGGTGCTCTAAAAGATGGAGACAGGCTTTTGAAATGGTTTACTGTAAGCTCACCTTCTAGCTTACTCTTGTTTTATTTATCAATAGAACGGTCTAGCACGCAATAAGAAATCTGCTATTGCAATATCACAGATAAACTTAACATTGTAAGTACAAGACAAGGAAATGAAAACTAACAAATAACTGATGTGAATTAATGAAATTTAATTTAATTCGTAACTGTACAGAAGGCACCAGATCAAGCGTTACCAATTTTTAACTTAAAGTCGAGAGCATAGAGTTCAGGTTCAATTACAATTTTTTGACACATTTACAGTGTATTTAGATAGCGGCCTTCTGTACCATAGTAATTCAAGTAAAGTTTAATATAGATCTTTTGATTAGGAGGGACTACACATTACTTTATTTTGCTAAATAACCTTAAAATAAATTTTCTGTCCATTCCATAATTTTTCATCCTTATAAAGAAATGGAAAATGAAATGTTTTTTTTTTATTCATCGTCAGGCCATCGAATGGCTGCTTAATGACGTCAAAATTTTGTACTTCGGCTTTAACAAGGTGTTGATAGTATTAAATAACATATTTTAGTACACCAAGAGACAAAAAAACCGGCGGAAAAAAACTCTTGGCACTCTTTTTCAGTCAGGATTATACGAATTAATACAAATAGGTATATGACCTGGACTCAAACTTTAGAACTTTTTATTCAACCTCACAAGGTAGCTAACTTATTGATACACTTAGAGGGCCTACATTGAACAAATGAAATGGCATTGTAGGGTTTCTGTACAAAAAGGGTTCTCTTTTATCTATTATCTAACCACAGACATACATCTATATAGACAACGCAAATGCATGTACTTCGCGTGTCCGAACCCCGACCAAGCGTCAAACGTCGCCACTAGATTCAGTCGCGCGTATGTACGTCTGTTTGAAAATCGATATCACAATATAGATATCGTTCTTAATAATCGAATCATCGGCAGCATTGGTGTCTTTGAATCGGTTTGTCTTTTATATCACAAAATATCGGCCGTGATGTCTCAGACGCTGTCAAAATTTTTAGTAATATTTCATCAAAAATATATTTAAGAAACAATTTAAAATTAATGTCTTAAGGTAAACAGAATCAGGCTTTTAAAAAGTTAATATATGCATGCCCGAAATATTATACATTAGTTGAAGTCAAAGTTGCGTCGCTTGTTTTACATACATTTTAATAAAAATAATCACATAACCACAAGCTTTACTTGTGAACTAAAACTACTTTTTCAAAGTATCAAAACAATGCTACTAAGATCCATTTGCCCATCGCAAAATTGCAGTCATCCTACACTAGACAGAGCCTGTTAAATCTCTATTTTTACGTAAAACCCTCGTTTACGATACACTCAGCCATTTCCGCTCACCCTGTATAAGAAACACTTTGTTCTTTCAACACCCTGTAACACTTCACACATAAAATACTTTTTGATGAGCAAGTCATAAACGTAGGAGATTCACCTTCTTTTATGTGAGAGAAAACAGTTTTATTTTTCTTTTTAAGTAATCGACTATTATTTAAGTTAGTGTCGAGGATACTAAGAAGTAAGGCTGTGGCCAGGTTGGATAGGTGCGTTTTTGATTATTTAGCTGCCCCTCGCGGTCTGTTGGTGGTTCCGATATAAAAAGGTTTGGAGATCTAGGGTACTGTAGAAAAAGAACTTTTCTAAATTTAAAGCACAATTCTGGGTGTTTACTTGTTTCTTCCAGCTTGCTTTATCTATACATATAATAAAATGGTAGGAAAGTCAAAACTGTACATTGAATATTTTTTTAAAAGAATACTTGGGGTATGATCTACAATCGAAACAGAAACAAAAAATATAGTTTTTAGAATTTTTGTCTGTTTGTCTTTCCGGGATAAACTCAAAAAGTACTGCATGGATTTACTTCAAATTTGGCATGAAGATAGTTAAGAAGTCGGGTCAACATATAGGCTACATATTATCACGCTAGCAGTGTTATAATCGTAGGTGCATTTGGTGCTGCATAGCGTTCACGCAGACGACGTCGTGGGCAGCAGCTAGTAGTTAAATAAAAGAGCTTAAATTCAAGTTATTTATAATATATTAAGTACATGATAATGTTAACAAGTCTCTTATAAGTTTCGAATTGGACTACTCTAGTACTTCATGGTTTGTTATCTAAGGTTGGTCCTACTCTAAAAAATATATGGATCCAGTTTGGGAGTAACATTTATGAGGTGCAGAGTTTTTAAAGTGTCAAGAATCTTTTTACCCTATAATTGGACCTGGCCTTCTCACAATGAATTAAAGGCACTTTCAATCCAAAACAATCCAGATTAGAGAATATCAGTTAAATCAGTCAAATTTTTTGGTCGCAATTACTTAATAAAATAAATACGACGAACGCAGGCTGAAGTAATAAGGTCGTCAAGGTAAACGAACTCCGAAAAATTCATTCATTCAAAAATTTAAATTTTAAACCAGAGTAGTAGTCATACCGATTGAATATGAATTGTGAATTTTTAGATTTTGTTCATAGAATTAGGTTTCCAAACATCGCCTGCCCCCCAACAGCCCGCAATAAATATTTTTTTTTCAATCAGAGTTTGACGTAGTGCTATTTATAATTTAATGAGATAATTAGTTTACTTATCAACTTAAACTCAAATAACGTTTCAAGTAGGTAGGCCTCTTCGTCATAGTTCTAAGTTGAGATCGAGATCAATCAAGTTTCAACCTCAGTTTACAGATTAGCGTCTATCTACAGTTTTAGTGCGTTGCTACAGATAAATTACAGTTCAATTGAGTGAACAATTAGAGCTCGTGAAAGGATTTCAGTTGTATTCTAAAATTAAAATTCTGTACATTATACTTTTATTCAAATCAAAAACATTGTATAGTAGGTCGTTTTTCTCATTATATTTTTAGTTGAACCTAATAACTAACTCTTTCAGTAAGTATAAATTGGTTTATTCTATTTTAAGTTTGCAGGACTTATTCCGAAGTGCAGTGAAGATTATAAAAATATTTTTTATTAAATAAAATACAATTCAACCAGATTTAATGAAGTACAATCTTGTGATCTCGTGTTTTTAGTAGAGTCACTAAGACATCCAGTTAAAATCTCAAATATCCCATAAAATCCGTTCCATAACTCTTTAATATAATAAAAGTTGTTTTTATAATCTACTACTTCTTATTTTTAATCATGAAACCATTGAAATAAAAAGCCACTAGTTCAAGCATGTCTAAAATGTTGACGAAATGCTTTTCAAGAGTTTTCACTAACGCTGCCTGCCTTTTAGGCAGACTGCCAACTTTGTACAAATTACTTGTGAATAGGGGTTTTAAGTCTAATCAATACAAGTATAACGACGCCTTAGTTTAGTTTAATATAAACTAAAAACAACACATACCTACATATACAGGGCTGTTTTATAGTCACTAGCAAAAAATGTTGTTTTCTTTGATACGATATAAATCCACCTGCATATTTATAGTATCGCTCAGTACAAAAAAAAATAAGATATGGCACTACAAACTTTTTTTTTAAATTTAATGAACATAGCTACTACGACGCGGCATTTTATACAGGGTTGATTTTTCATCACCAACCAAATTTAAATATTAGTTTCTTTGATACGATATAAACATAACTGCATATTTATTTTAGCGTCGCTCAGTACAAAAAAATAGAAATATGGAACCACAAACTTTTCGAAAAATAGTCGCTGTTGATGAACATAGCTACTACGACGTGAGCGGCGCGTAATCATCTTTATTTTAATGGTAATTTAGAGTGACCGAGCTTTGTTTAATATGTTAGAAAATATATTAATTTCCTTGTCAAAAAATGTATACTTTTTTTTTGCAAAAATAGTTTATATAAATGATACTTATTGTATAAAAAAAATTGGCCACTGACTACAAATGAACCCTGAATATGACGACTTAGTACTACGAGATGTTATGTAGTAGCGTGAAGTCGTCTTTATTTTAATGCTATTCATTCCTAATGTAGAGTGACCATGCTTTGCTTAATATGCTAGCGAATATATTAATTTCCTTGTAGAAAAAAACACATACCTTCTTTTTGCAAAAATCATTTCTATAAATGAAACTTATTTTGTGAAAAATTTGGGTGGTGAGTAAAAAACAACCCTTTATTGGTTTATGTTTATTACTAATGTAAAACTTTATGAGCATAGTTTCATCAAGGGTACTCACCGTAATCACAGGCTGTAATATAACATTCGCAGCAAGCATGTTGTCATCGTTGGCTCGGTCCCCACGCTCAAAGCCCGCGATAGAAGCTATTCAATAGCTTAAAAAAACGTACCCGGTAAAACGTATCCAGTAAAACGGACCATGTGTGAACGGGCTGTAACACTTCACGGTACGCCCCGTAACGTCGATTTGTTCCACATTTGCGTTCACTTTGGATCTTCATAGTTGGTATAAACTAATGTATAAACTATCCGGCTATACTAGTAGACTTCACAAAGTTCATTGGTCAATGTGTATGCTTTTATAAATAATTTCAAAAATATTTAAGAGTTACCCTTCGATAGATTTAAGATTACAGTGAAACAAGTGTTGTGTGAAAAGGACCATTATAAAATATCCGGATGCAAGAAGATGGGATTCCCTGGCTGGAAATTGTTATTGTGTATTTTTTAAAGATGATTGCTTTTGAGTTTCTTGCGACTTCTTCTCAACAGATCGACTTTCCGAAGTGGTGGTAGATTCAGTACAATTAGTAAATAATTTGACGTATTTCATGTGTATGTAAATAAATACCTACGAAATCAAAAATTGTTTGACTTTGATTTTGGACCTTGAGTATATCTCATTTGAAGTTCTTATACTTTTACTTGGGCAAACTATGAAATGGACTCAGATCACCTCCAATTGCAACCTCGTGTTATCCTGTTTCTTTTACTCTACAAAAATGGGGTATTGTTAGTTTGACATGTGTGTCTATCTAACGTAGCACTCCAACGGATCACACGGTCTAAGGGTATTTTTTAAACCGAAAATCTTATCTGTCGAAATGATTCGTACAGAACGCAACAGATCAAGCGTTCCAAAAATGTCAAAAATTGTAATTGAATCTGAACTCTATTCCCTCGACATTATGTTACAAATTGGTTGAGGAAATTTGACAGGTTTATAACGCTGAACAGCTGTCTTCTGCACCTTCATTTGGTAAAAATCTAATCAGTAGTCTCCAAGATAGTCACCAAAGCTTCTTATAAAACAGTATTTTAAACAAATTCCCCAACTTGTAACGAGAAGCACAAAAGTCATAAAAAGCTTAATGAAGCAAGCTAGACAGATTTAACAAATTGCAAATTCGAAACTAGCAACAAGGTAGTTCGTAAAGCTCTCTGCCAGATCGGAACAAATCTTAAAGTTGCACTACTGACAAACTACAGAACATTATTAAAACTTGAACGAGGCATCGGCTACTCGAGATTGTGAATAATGAATTTCCTGCGATATAATAAGCCTTTGAGAAGTCAACAGGCTGGTTAGGATCTTTGGTTGTCATAATGAAGTTTGAGTTAACGTTGATTCAGAGGTGACATGACGATTGAGGTAACTGAATCTTTAGAATTAATTATTATTTAATAAAACTTGAATTACCAATCTTGTTGTTTTTAGGATCGTTGATAAGAAATTTAAAAGAGTGTAAATAGCAGATTCACATATATTTTTATACTCAAATAATTTTAATTTAGACTCTACGTTGATTTATGGTTACTTAAAATAAAGCTCACTCGCTACAAAGACAAAGGCTTTCATAAAACGTTGATAAAAGTCATCACTGAAAAGGTATTATACACAACTGACCACACGGAGCTTGGAAAATTTATTGTCTTTTTAGACACCTAATAATTAATAGAAACAATAGATAACACGTACAGATATGTAAAAAGTTACAGTTCGGTTCAGTAGAGTTCCTGTTAATATTTTGAAAAACAAGAGCTGTGCTACTTTCTGGGTGTTCATGAACTCCTCAAATAAGTTGCCGTTCCTATATTTTATACTAGTCTGTAAATGTATTTAAAAATCCAATTTCATTCTTGAAAATAAAATAAAAAAAACCAAAAGCTTTCTTTTTAGATTTAAATTCTGAAAAATTGCGTTAGCGTTCCACTTCCAAACTGTATTTTCTTATCAAAATCTAATTAACAACGTAATAAATAATTTTAGCTCCAATTATAAGCAAGCTTTCCAAAAAGGGTTCCTAAATTACAAAACAAGGAACCGTTAATTATGACATTAAGGAATTCAATATATAATTAAAGCCAGACAACGCTGGAGCTAAGAGGCAAAATTATGATTGTCTTGTTAATCTCGTAAACCTGGGGGCAAGGGACACTATTATATCATAATAATCAAGCTTAATTAAGAAGAAAATACCTCTAGGGTGTTCAGAAGGGCGTCTAAGGTTTCCTCTGAATAAAGATACTTATATTCTAACTAGCTGTTTCGCACGATTTTACCCGTACCATTTTAAATCCCGCGGGAATATGGAGATAAAAAGTAGCCTATTCGCTGTTCCAGACTGTTAACTATCACTATGCCAAATTTCATCCAAATCCATTAAGCCGTTTTGCCGTGATAGAGGAACTAACATTCAGACATGCCTTACCTTCATCCATCCAAACTTTCACATTCATAATATACAAAATTTTAGTTTGCTTTTATTTGATAGATGTCGCTGTACGTCGATTAAATCGCGCAAGAAGTGTTACTAATGACTTTGCTATATTTACTTTGTAGACTACAATTATTAGTCCTCACTTTCACAATTCCAATATTAGTAGGATTCTTGCAATCAGCACTTGCACACCTTAGTGGGTCATGGCATAAAACTCCTCGTCCGTCCTCCAAAGAAAAAACTAATAAGCATATAGTAGGTTCATAAAATAGGTTGCGAAAACGAATATCGTAACAAAAGTAAAAACTGACATTAAATTAAAACATAAAAAGAACTACTGTTAAACTTGTGAAGCAAATAAGACCTTGTATTTTGATTGGCTAGTGATATAACGTAACCAAAGATGGCTCCAATAACATATGTGCCTATTGAATCACTTAGGAGTCAATCATTACCTCTAAAGTAACCGCAACCTTAAATCAGCACTTATAAAAAACTGACATAAAAATCTTAGAAGCCTAAATGCCAAGTAAAGTTGTTAATTATTATATTGTCTGCCAAGGCCGTCGCACAGACTAACTTCGAACGTCGATGAAGCCAGCAAACGGGATATCGCAACTGTTGCTAAACTCATTTTAAACTATTGACTGGTTCCACTGTGAGTAAAAGTTTAAAAGGTAAACATAACATAACTGTCTATATAGCTGAGCCTGAGAGGTTTATGACGCTAACTTTTTGGTGCTTTATTTTACTTTTGAAGTGAATTAGAGTAGACTGGTTAGGAATTATTTGAGCCTTTTTTTAGTATTAATTTCAAATTGTCGCCAACTTATATATCAATTTAAAGTAAAGTAGAAATAAGAAGAAGATAAATATAAGGTTTTGTTTATGCAATTTACTTAACTCGAATTTAAATTTAACTTCAATTACAAGTACTAGTTGTTTTTTATGGATAACCTCTTTAGAGCTCGCTACTGAAATTAATTTACAATATGCATTACATGTGGCTTTGATCACTTATTCGACCTTTTTTAAAAGGTCGAATTTTGTGGTAAAGCCACAAAATTGGTAAGAACTGGGCATTATTCTGAAATACTTCTGCAACCAATATCAACCGCTCCCTTAAGGTTTACTATCAGGGATTTTCTAGCACATTCACCACTATCAAAATTGGGAATTTTTAAATCGTAATTTTCTCTGGTTAGATTTTAGGTGTGAACTTTTCCCGTATATTTATCATATGTAGTCACGAAGACGTTGTAGATACGGTGCACGTACTCTTATTACGACGCTCTCGATGCTTTCTCTGAAACTAGAAAGCAAAGAAATGCTGAACTTTCAGAAATACGGCGACATGTTTAGAACAAAGCAGAGGAGAAATCCAAGATATTAAATCGAAGGAGTTTGCTTAAGAACATAAACTTTGCAATTACAAAATGAAAAGATGACAGAACAAAAGCGTGGAAGTGGAATAAAATATTCGTTTGTACCTAAAATTTATGAAACGCGGTAAAGTTTCTGACAAACGAGAAAGAAAGAGTGATTCAGAACAAAGCTGAAAGTTTGTATTGCAAATAATTCTATAACAGAACACATATAAATAAGAAAACGCTTGCACTTTAGGTTCACGCCAATCGAAACGTGGTTGTACAATCTTTATAGATTCTTCTTGGCTAGTGATCTACCTTCAAATAAAATACGATCGATAGGTTACCGTAGGAGGTTTTCCGGTTGTCAAGGGAGAGAGTGTATTGAAAGTCTCAGAGAGTGATCCGCTCCAAGTTACTGCTGGCCGTTCTTCTATTGCAAACTTTTAAACCGCTTCGAATAGCGAAACATATTTTACACTATTATTAAATAAAACTTTTAAAGATTTGCATATTTCAGGCTATTTTCATCATAATTTAATTTAACAGGACATAATTGCATTTAGCGACAAATCAGTAACACAGATTTTGACTGACTGATTTGACTGATCAGTCAATCAAAATCTGATTGAGATTTCAGAGATTTGACTGATTACACCACAACCGAAAAAACGTATATAATAAATCTCTCTAACAATATCTAACGAGTACCTTTACTTGTTGCCTCTCTAGCTCACTGCGACCCGTCTGGGTAAACATTACCATACAACATAGAACATTGACATCAACAATGTAAAGAGGCGGTTGTCTTCAACTATTCAACACTCATGCAGGCTGTATTATTTTGTATATAAAACGGTCCCGCGGCATTACGAGACCTTATAAATAATAATGAAAGTAAGTCCATTCGTCATGTAGCATTAGTTTGATTAATGTACTGGTACAGTTTGAAAGCGTTTCCATTGTTTTTTGTTTTAATATTGATTAAACAAAACGACACTGAAAATTCCTTATTGTGGTTTATGTATATTTTTGTGTTCGCACCTTTATTTAAAATCTGGGTTCTTGTGAGAGATTGTATCTCAATTTTGCAATAATTGATAAAAAAAATTGTTTTGTTTGTATTCGCATTTTCTTAACCAAAATAAGAAATACGCTTAATTTTACAATCAATCATAATGATGATGAACGTCATATTGGATTCATAGTTAACATGTGTTGTATACAATGAAATTTTATACCATGAATTCACGGCAATAATTTAAAGAGTTATTCTTTTTAACGTAGCAAAAGTTTCAATTATTTCCTTAGACAGCCTTTTTTACTGATATTCTTCTTTATACTTTCACATTGAATATACATACCTAAATTCATTTTCATTGCAACAGCAAATACACATTGTACCCAGATTTAATAACCTAAAAAGCCTGTCGAGTTCGGCGTAATTTATTTTCAGGGATAAAGATACTCTGTGAAGATACTTCATTCTTTCCGCGAAGTTTTTATCCGTTAAAAACATTTGACAGTGGAAACGCAGCCATGCTCGCGAGCGCACCTGGCAGACAATAACGTAATGGACATTGTACATTGCTGTGTATAGAGCATCTCTTGATTAATGGGCTCGCAATGTGCCAGCAATCGATTAAAATTTCAGCCATAAGTGCGGCAGTGAATTTTTTGTAGACAGACACAATTTTAAGGTATTTTTGGTAAATTTGTCCCTTTTTTTATTACAAAAATACAAGATAAAATATTGTGGTAATATATCATCATCGCTAAAGCCATTGTATTTGACTTTATGTGAAGGGTAATTGCTATCATGGCGAAACCCAAAAGGGTCCTTGCACCAGACATGGGTCACTAGGATAAGATGCGATCTACGAACCGATTTTTAATAACAAGGCCATTCCGGTTTAGATCTATTTTTAAGTAACGCAACCCGGACTAAAAAATTTCTGAAATTATGTTGTTTTTGTAATAATAAAATGCAGTTTGAAGTACAAATAAAGTTTGATAACTTTTAGTTATTTTTTTATATATTAAAGCTCTAGTATCTCACCTTTTAAATAAACAATAAAGCTTCTCAATCTCGACCTAATGATAAGTGGTCATAAGGTCTAATGGCAGATTTTATATAAAGGGTGGTCGCCATTCGGTCCTAACCTATGGTGGAGATAGCTAGGATTCGTTGCCGAATACGAAGCACTTATTCATGGGCGTTAATGCTATTCTTAACCAAAACTAGGTTGCTAATGTAAAAGAAGATGCGAAACATTAAAAAGATTTAAGCTATTAGTACCCCGTGAGCATTATTACAATTTTCCGATCTGTTTTTTATGAAACTGCTAAAATATTCCTTGGTGTAAATTTAGTTGACACTAAGGGAATATCGCGTCGCTCCAACGTCGTTCAGGCTTGCAGTTTTGCATGAAGTATGACAGCACGTACAGAACATTCTGAAATCGCATTGCTTCGAACTTTATCGCCTTCAACGTTCACAGGAAACTAGAATCTGGTTGTTACGACCAAATCATTTATTGTGTTTCAACTTCTGGTTTCGTATTTCGAATTCAACATTCTGTCATAAATTTCTTTAAATAACTCATGTTTCATATTTATGCTTTTGTTTTGGGACACATTTCATGACAAATTTCTGATCAGCTGGCAGTTGATACAAAGAGATCTATTTTTAAAAAAAGAATAAAAGAGGTTTTAAATAAACGGCCTCCTTAACACTGAGAGCAAATGGCAAAGGCGTACGAGAGTCACTGCATGACGAGTGTTAATAAATTCAGTAATACTCGTCATTTACATTGCGAACGTGCTAGCTTATTTCAAGGTTAGATGCTCCCATATAATTTGATATACAATGAATCATCTTTTTTTAGCCGTGTCATTAATGAATAGCAGTTTCTTTGCTTTGTCACCGTTTGATATAACACAAGAAGCCATGTTAAGACGTCTGAGGCTCACTTGCACAGACCAGGGTTAGCGTTAAAAACGCAAGGGTTAAGATATAACCTGGGTTACTTTGAGGGTTAGCAGTTTAGCCCGAGTTAAACTGCTTGTATATTCAACCCTTCAAGATGACAGGGTTAAGTCGCTAACCCGGTTATTGTCAAAATATTTAGGCTTTAAATATAATTTAAATGGGAATAAATATTTAGTTAAATATTTTGGAGCAATAACAGGTGTCTTACTTAACACTTAACTCGAGTTAATAGACGTCAAAGTTTTCATTTTAACCCTGTGTTTCGTGCAAGAGGCCTTCATGATGTTTGCCGTGATTTAAAGGACACATTAAGAAACTGCTTCTATGCTGGACTGGGAGCGAACGAAAAACATAGAATGTACCAGCTGCTTCTCTTCCCGGGCATACTGTAAAAGTCAGTTAAGGGACAGAGGTTTTATTGGCATTTTTGTGGGCGATAGGCTGACCCCCTGTCACTGCAATAGCCTCTCTCCATCATTATAATACCTCATTTGTCAAACGTGACATCAGATGGTCTTATAACCACTGGTGTTCTGCCTACCCCATAAGGGATATAGGCGTGAAGTTATGTATGTATGTATTAAGAAACTGGTAGTGCGCAACTTGTGAACAGTGGTTGTTTGTTGTGGTTTGTGGTGTTCTTTTCGGCTTCCAGAAATTCTGACATCCAGCAATCATCAAGTCAGCTTGATGGAAATTGTATGACTGCATTAAATTACATTAAACAGCAAAAAACACCCATCGATACTTATAAATGTTCATGTCTATAAAGCCGAAAATGAGTACTAATAAAAACAAAGTAATTTCGCAGTTTTTAATAGAAATAGAGATAAGAACACGAAACATACTGTTGACGACTTATGGTATTAGGATGAAACATAATTATGTCGTAAACAGAAATATGTGTATCTTAGTTTTTGTAATTTCGTTTACCAAAAAATAAATACTGAGTGTCATGGTCACCCTTAAGCTGATCGTCCACCGTCGACAAAACTAATGCTACTGTTACTCATGCTCTAAACAGTATGCTCAAAAACTTACTGTTTAGTATCCTCAATACGAGCATGCTTAGGAGCGGTTTACATTTGCTAGAAATAAGTTAGCTTAGCTCGCATAGTTGAGCCAGTTTTTCATACAGGTGCGTCCACCGTAAACTATGCTTATTTTTTGCTGGACGGACGACTTTCGTTTAGCTAAGCTAAACCAACTTAGTTTAATTTGCAGTGGATTATTAGCTTAACTGCTAAGTTTTAACTATCATAGACCTGTCTACGCGTAACGCAGCTCAGAAGACATTCCGCTGGCATTCCGAGGGGTACTGGCGACTGGTGGAACGGAAGAGTGGCCGCCCGTCGCTCCTCGCCCCTTACATATCTTTAATTCGGCTTCTCCGCTCTAGTAAGACGCACGCGCATACTGTCACCGAAATCTTTGTTCTTTACATTTTAAATCGTATTAATATAAGTTATCAAGTTACTGAGGAGTTCCATTCAGCACCTACGTACAGACCCGTAGAATGCTACTAAGATTAATCATTTAACCTTAGGGTGAACAAATTGTTGGTGTATTTCCAATGAAAAACTATTATCATCAAAGTTAGATTGTTTGCTTCTAAACTTAACGCAATGACTTTACCTTGAAATACGGATTAAGAAAATTAATAAATATTTCTACTTACGTTTCACTCAGTATAAGCGTTTATTTCGTGCTTCTTAATTTAATCGACCTTAAATTTCAACATTTCGAGGTTCTCAGAAAGAGAAGCAAGTAGTCTAGACTTGCTTTTGTACTCAGTACTGGCTTTGGCAACGGCTTAATATCACAGGATCCTTTTCTGAGTAGGACGTAAATGTAGCTTTATTTTACGATTGAAAACAACTTGAATGAAGTTATATTTGTTTGTCAGAGCTTAAAGTACTTCTCTACAAGTTAGTTCTTACTTAATCTAAGCGTGTTTATTTTAATTGGGCTTTATGAATACCAGTTATCTGTCGAATTGTAATTACGAAACTTCTATTTTTGTTAATATTGGTGAGTACCAAGTGTCTAAAAAGTACTGACACATACATTCAATTAAGATTCCTATTGAGACAAGAAATATTACACACAAAACAGTTCCTTTGATGTCTTTGTAACCATCCAACCAATTTCGTCCATACTGGTTTCATTTGAAAACCAATAAATACAAAGATGATTTTTAGACCACTCTAACAATGCATGAGTCTTTTCGTTGGTCGAAGAAGAAGTTTAGAACGTAATCCACCAAATTGACCCAGTGCGGGCTCGTGGATGTTCAAAGGTCAAGTTTCCAAATTTGAATATTAGATTAACACTTGACCATAGTGATGGTAAAATTACGCTGTACTCGATAAAAATATCCAAAAATTACAAGAAACTAATTGAATGGCGCACAAAAATGTAAAAGTATAACGTAAAGGTCAACCGCCATGCTCGTCCATATATTTCACCATTTTTGATAGTTTCATTTCTGTCAAAACTGTCAGTATCGTGTCATCTGTCTTGTCATTTGGTACAAATCGGTCACTTGAAATTAGTTGGAAATTAGGTGCTTTTTTAATACGATGTGTATCTGAAATTTAGTGATTTATGTTTGTTTGTACGTATATTCTCTTCGTAGTACCGTTGTGCTCAAATTCTAGCCCCAGCTGAATACTGACATTTCCCATTCATGTACACTGCAGAGCATAAAAGTCATCGTGATAAATGAGTGATCGGCGATCACACATCCTTGCATAACTTGGTATTTTGAATTATATGCACAAAAGCCTTCATACCACGAGGACTTCGACTTCGATTCTTGTCCACTAATAGTTCAATACTGACGGTTTTTGTGGCGACGCTGCGCCTGCGACGCGCCTTTTTGCACTGATGTTAAGGTGGATATTGGCTTACCTCCCGAGGTGGAAAGTAGGCCATGTCTACCGCGCGACGCTGCCTATCCAGCGCCTTATTGCACTGATGTTAAGGTGGATATTGGCTTACCTCCCGAGGCGGCGAGTAGGCCGTGCGCGCGTAGCAACGCCAGCAGCAGCAGCGGCAGCAGCGGCCGGCGCCGCATACCGCGCGACGCTGCGCCTGCGACGCGCCGCCGCTCGCCCCCGCGCTCGCCCTCACCTGCGGACGAAGTGTGTTATTAATTGATATTATATTACTTATAACTTATTACGTCAAAAATTTTTGTGAAATATTAAAAATATAACAAATACGAAATGCTTGTTACATTATACAGGGTTGTTTTTAGTCACCAGCTAACCAGTTCACCGCGGATCTGGTCAACCTTTTGGGCTCCCAGCCCTAGTCATCTCTACACTTGCCATTGAGCTTTACAGTATCTTACTACGGGTCATCCGTCAGGATGCCTGATGCGCCGCCCCGGATCCCACGGGGTGGTAGCTCATTACACGATCTAGGAATAGCTCTTGAGTTAGGGATCGGAGAAGGGGATGTTTAGTGAGTAGAAGTCTCACACTGGCTGGGTATACGGTGGCATTCCGTCGGCGAGCGGTTGCTACTGTCGGCGGGGATTTATTCCCGTGCAGAGCCCAGTGTGTACTAGGAGTATTTACCCTCTCCCTATCAGCGGTCGTCCTTTGGGGCGCCACAGTAGGGTGTCATTCTTTGGCAGGAAAAAAAATACATAAAAAATTCGTAAATATAATATAAAACTTTTTAACAAATAGTCACTGTTGATGAAAATAGCTGCTACGACGCGGCATTTATTTGATAATACTACGACGGGCACCGACTTCAAAAACTATGTAAATACCTACCCAGAGAAATTACTAATGTTTTTGTTACATTAATTAGTATTAATTTATTTTTGGCAGGAATTTACTATACGAGGTAGTAATGTGGATGGAATAGAAACAGGAATAGAATGGCGTTTATAAAAAATATTTAAACATTTTTAGTGGGTTGGTTTTTTGAAGGCGGTTCACTTTTTTTTAAAGAAATTATTAGTTTGCTTTCATTTTGGTTTGGGTTTTATGACTTTTTTTATTTATTTTTTATTTCTTACTTTTTAGTGTTAGGTTTTTGTTTTGGGCTAGTTATTAGTTTTTTCATAGTTACTTAGGTTCTACATTTGGCATATTGGCGATAGTTTTTTAGTGATAAGTTTTGGGCTAGCTCTGGTATCAGTAACTACCTACTACTTCTGGTAATGTAATGTTTTGGTACTGTAACACCATGACTTTGACCTACCTACTATTATACGTTTTGCATGTAGGCTTAGGGAGAAAGACGGTTAAATAAAGAAAAAAAGAGGATTAAAATCCCAACGTCAAACATTCGGCTGAATACAAATGTCGAATGTACGAAATACTAATGTTCGGCCGAACATTCGGCTCATCTCTGATACAAAATAAACAGATAAATTGAGAACCTTATTATTTCAAAGTTGGTTGATACATTAAAACCTTCTATTAAACATGACAAATCTTTTTCAGAAAACCGCATCCAAATCGGTTCAGCCAAACGCGAGAAAATCGCGGACATACAAACATACATTCTTACAGGTCAAACTGAGAACCTCCTTTTTTGAATTCGGTTAAAAATAGTAAAATACGACTATAACTTGTTTCACCCAAAATAATATTCTTAATCTTCTTCCACTTCGACAAGTAGTTTTCTCTACATTTAAGTTAGCTTAAAGGAAGAGGACCCCGTTAACTCACAAGAATACAATTTTGTATAAAATGAAATATTTGAAAGCTATGTCTATGCTAATACCAATCATAAAAAGAAAAGACATCACTCAAGCACCAACTCTTAATTTCAACAGCCATCAGCTTTTTGATCAACAGCCACTTAAGATTAGCAAGCCTTTAAGCTAATCTTTTCTTACTTTTTTAATCAAGCTAATCTTTTTTGAATCTTCGTGAACATTGAACACGGAGATCCTATCGTATATGCATGAGATGTCTTTCTAATCTGCTTCCAATAACCTGGTCAGGAAAACAAATTCTGTGTTTATTCTGTCTTGAAAATATGTATAAAGAACAAACAATCTTTTAGTTTTATATATGATGTTTTTGTTTGCTTGTGAATCGTTTTATTTCTCAATGGAGCAATAGTATTTAATCTGTAACTGAAATAGGTTTTTTTTTTTATAAATGAATATAATCTCGTTTTTACTAAAACACTAGCTAAAAAAACAATGAGTCCCTAGTGAGTTCTTATTGCTGGCGCTAAAACTGACTATTGCAATTCAAAATAGCTAATGTTTATACCGGGATTGATAAGCGAAAGCCTATTTAATAACGAACTTGTTTTTTTTTTACGTTTCCAACTGACTAAATCTTCAAAACCCTTGACAAAAAGCTGTTGAACTTTAACTCTTCGAAAATTCGAAAATCGAATAAAATTGTTTATCTAAACATGGTGCGTTTCGACGGAACAGTCAAGGGCGGAAATGAACTGGCGACCTCCATCTACGAGTCGTCTTGATAATTGAATTGGTGACTAAAGGCCCCCCGGTGGACAGTGGCCTTTCGTTTTCGGCAATATTTTCGTGTGGTACAAGTGAAATTAAAATCTATTAAAATCAACATAGACGTTATTTTTGAGAAGATAAATATTGTTGATAATGGTGGTAGTAAACATGAGGTAAGGTAATTTTTTTCTTATGAATAAATCATAAATATGTACTCGTTTAGAAATTCTGCAGTAAAATTATGTTTAATTACGATGCGACAAGTACTTTGTTTGGATCTTAGCCGGAACAATTTGGAAAACGAAGGAACCTGAGGAATACAAAAATATTCGTTAAATTATATGTATTGTCTCTATCAAAGGATCTATAATGACGACCGGCTGGTTACATACATTACCTTCTATGCCACAGGTCCTGAGTTTGAATCCCGGCGGCGGCGGATATTTGTGTGATGAACACAGATATTAGTCGTCAAGTCATGGATGTTTATTTAAGTTTATTCTAATAAAAAATATGTATTTATTCAATATGTATGTTTATATATTTCTTAAGTATATCAGTTATCTAGTATCCATAACACAAGTTCTTTAAGAAACTTAATTTGGGCTAGATAATGTTGTGTGAGTGTGAGATTTTTTTTATTTTTTTTTTTAATTTAGGATGTAAATAGTGTAATAAATTTCATGATTTATTGAAATAAAATGCAATAGATAATAAAAAGAGATCTAATTAATAAGCATGTCATTTATTTATCCAGTTTTTTTTTGAGTTCGAATAACCCAAAAAATCCCCATTACTCAACACACCAAAGCATCTTTCACTTAAGGCACAGCCGAGACTTCGGTAAATCGGGTAAAGATAAAAATTCGAAGGCCTCGGCGCAGGGATGTTTTCCAACATTTTCAGACTACACTGAATCGTGGAACTTTCACCTTTTCCCTTTTTATCATTTCCGTACGCCGTTATGGGTTTTATTCTGTTCTAAAATTGATTGGGTGGAGTTGGGATGTGCTATTTTGTGATATAAGGTATATTTTCTTACTGGTATAAGTTTGAATCGTGTTTTTTGGGTTTGCTTGAGCGTGTTAAACTATAATATCATCGGTCTGATATGGTTAGTTTATATTTTTATGTAATTAAGAACTTCTTACCAAGAGTCAAGAGAATGTGGATTGAACACATGTATCTAGGTGCAAGTTCATAGAACCTCCGATAAAATCAGGAGAATTTTAATCTTTAAGTTCATTAAGTTGAAATTCTTTTTCATAAAAGTACATTGGGTGACTCTGAGAATAAAATATATGCGTTAAAAGTAGTTGTCATGACTTATCTGAAAAAAAAGATCAGCTTTGATCTACTCGATCGATTGCAGGTTTCTTAGATTTCTATGAGAGAACTCTTAGAAGAGAACAATTAGAGAGAGAGAGAGAGAGAGAGAGAGAGAGAACACAATTAGAACAACTAGAGAGAACACTTAGGTGTATGACAGAGTAAATAAATATACTTAAACTGAATTTTTCTAAACATTTTTTTCTTATTTTCTATTTTGTATACTCATATTTGGTTATAATTTTAAACATACATAAAACACTCAAAAAATGATTGTTTACAATAAGCAATCTAGAGATAGCAAACCTCATACAAAAAAGAAACGAAGAAGCTTAAATATGGTAAAACGTTGAAAAGAGATAATTTACTTCATAAAACACTGCTTTAATCATTAGTCGTCAATGCAAGTTTTATGGCATTCGCATTTCAAATAAATTCTGAAATGGTTCTCAACCAAGCATTTTTCGATAATTGTTTTCACTTCCAGAACGCTTCTTTCGAATTAAACTGACAGACCTTTAAAAACAATTGAAAACGTACATTACGTGAGGAGTGTTTTAAACGCTTTTATATTAATGGAAAATCTTGTAAATGGATTCATACAAACACACGTAAGCGAATAAAACTCAAAGAAACCCCGAGCTGAAAATTTAATTTAATATGACACAAATATCTTTACGTTCCTTTTCAGACGTTCGTATTTGAAGGAATAAACCGCTCACCTGGCGTTCCGACACAGATAATATATAGCTTTGAAAATAGAATTCTAAACGGAAAAAGACCGGCCAAGTAGATTTGTTACAACAAAAGCTATGGACTAGATATTGGCGTGGGGTATTCCCATTTATCCCAACTCCCCCCAGTCCCAGGGGATGCTGGGTACATGTCCGCAACTCCTATTGTCACCTAATGAATGGCTGCATACAATGATCACGACGTTTACTTTAAACCTAACCTAACGTTGGTAACTGTAGACTTTATGCTAATAGTTTTTGAGCACATTTTTCTATGTTTCCAGTAAGTGTTTCTGGCTGTAATACCGTCTCAATGGGGGACCCGTTTCTCTTTGCGGTGAACGATTTGTTTTGATAAAAGGTACGGTCACCAACGAACGTTTAAACCGTTCTGAAGTTCAGTTCTTATGATATCTTACGTTTGTTGGTGGCTGTTTTCAATGGCAAATTGTATTTTTTACCCAAAGTGAGATGTATAATTAGCAATTTAGCAGACTTAATTGAAATAAAAGTTTTCTCTTGTTGGAAGTGTAGATACTTTTTCCCGTGATAGCATTCAGTTTTTAATTAGTTTTTATTCGAACACCTATCAAGTTCATTTTAAATCTTAACTGATAGTATCACACAGAAGGTACACCGGGTTATCACGAATAAGATTTTAAACTTTAATACTTTAAACTATATTATATCCCATTTCTTTATATTTTACTTTTTTATACAAGGTTGTTTCTATATCTGTCTATACAGACACTGAAGTCACAATGTCACTGAAAAAATATGTTTCATATTGCACAATACCATCCATTAGTTGTTGCAGCAGAATATAATATATAGCAGTGTATATAATAATAACGTTATTATTAATTTATAATTAAACAAACGTCACCAAAATTTACAAAATGAAATGAAAACAATACATATTAATTTTCTCATAATTTTCTCTCTCTGTCTCTAGTTTTTCATGTGTGTTCATTCCATTCATTAATAATATTGTATTTATACAATAATGTTTGTCATTGCACCACGTTGAGACCTATAACAGAGCCTCATCTAGCTTAGGCTTTGGTCTGCTGTACCTAAATGTCTTTATTGTATTAAAAAACATTGGTTTTCCCAGGCTCTGTACTATACCTACATACTCAAGTAACTCTAGGATAATATGAATCGTT
Source organism: Stenoptilia bipunctidactyla (assembly GCA_944452665.1). Classification (NCBI taxonomy): domain Eukaryota; kingdom Metazoa; phylum Arthropoda; class Insecta; order Lepidoptera; family Pterophoridae; genus Stenoptilia; species Stenoptilia bipunctidactyla. Next base: position 2,213,616 of record OX101732.1, read on the forward strand.
GAAGTTTCGAAAATGTAAATGAGAAAGGAATCAGTCTGTGAGTTGAGAAGGACTCAGCACAATCAGCTTCCGAAACTTAGTCGTTCCGCCTAAACCCTCGGTAGATCCAAACTAGTTTACGAATTCCACTTCGCATCAAATAACATTCTTATCAAAATCTTGATATTGGGCCGGCATAATATAGATAAATGTATGTAAATTGAATTACTCCAAGTTTTCAAACTGGCCGAAAAGTATTCCTCACAGATACTCTTTCGTAGAATATAAAGCACCGAATGAAAAAAAAACTTCTGTACGAAAAGGTTTCGATGGTTCCCGTTTGTACTATAAACCGATTTATATTCAGTTATCTATCTTTTAACCTCGATTTTGGGTCACAAAAACAGAAGTGCTAAGAAAATCGTTGTCCGATTGGAGCAAAAAGTTTGGAATAACGACGCTCCTCCTTTTGAGATAAGGGCTTAGGTTGTTAACGATATAAGGGTTCAGTTCCGGTTTAGCACAGAAATATTTAGTTAGTGAGAAAACCGGCGAAAATGTGAACTTAAATATAAAGTAGAGATTATTGATGTGCTATTATGATTATATTTGGCTAAAGTTAAGGAGACATACATACAAACATACATACATACATAACGTCACGCCTGAATCCCTTATGGGGTAGGCAGAACACCAGAGGTTACAAGACCATCTGCTGTCACGTTTAACAAATTTGGAGGTATTATAAAGATGGAGAGAGACTATTGTAGTGACAGAAGGTCAGCCTATCGCCAACAAAAACGCCTTTAAAACCTCTAGTTTTAAAGAGACGTCCGTGTTCAAATAGAAAAGCTATCATTCTAATAGTATTTCTCAAATATTACAAACTTAAATTTTTGTGATGATACAGATAGATAACCCTGAAATTTAAAACAAAACTGGGAATTTCACACGTTTTTCTTGTACATGTAGACAAAAGCTGAGTTTATCTGAATATATTCGTGGTTACAGTTTTATAAGCAAAGTTTCGTAAACTGTCAGATCCAACAAGATGATAAAACCATGTGCTGAATACAAACAGAACTTGGTAATTAAGGCCCAAATGTATGACGATAATATAACACTGAATGGTTTAAGTAAAAGCTCCTTTAGAAACAATAATTATGACCCATCAAAATTTTTTAATTTAGATTATTCTGGGTTATTTTTCCAGGGTTTAATTCAAATATCCAAGGGTGGAATTAACGGATAAGTATCACAGTACCCCAGCAAAGTATTCTGTAGATAGAATCTTTGTTTTCGGAAAGTCCCGAAACTTTAGTGGCTACTTTCACACTTGGAGTCGTGTCTCTCGTAATTGAATTCCAAGAGCGCTACAAAGATTTTCAGGAGGGTTTAGCAAAATTTTCCTGTTTGTAAATGAAGATTTTTGCTTAAAACAAATTTAAATTACGAAAACATTACCTTTTTTCTGGTATTTTCATACTCAATAATATTTTTTACTTTTTTATTTAAGTAATTAATTAATTATTAAAAAATATATAGTATTAAAAGATTTAATTCGTTCTATATGTTTTATTAATCTTCGCCAACAAGTGAGTTACACAACTTAAAATCTTTGAACTGTATTTTTTTTTTATTTGAAGCATTGGTCATCAGAACATGAAGCGTTATTAAAAACAAAAGAGTATGTAAGGAAGTATACATTTTAGAGCTATTAAAATGTAATAAAAATTACAAGGTTCTAGAATAACTAGCTGACTACGCACTTTCTCTGTATGCGTAGGAGGCAACCACTCCAAATGCTTAGAAGTAGAATAGTAAATATCTGTCAGCATATAGGCCGTAACGGGTCATAAAGGGTTACCTTACATACATACATACATAACGTCACGCCTGTATCCCTTATGGGGTAGGCAGAACTCCAGAGGTTATAAGAACATCTGATGTCCCGTTTGACAAAAAAATTGAGGTATTTTAAAGATGAAGAGAGACTATTATAGTGACAGGGATTCAGCCTATCGCCAACAAAACCGCCTATAAAACCTCTGTCCCTTAACTGACTTCTACAGTATGTCCGGGAAGACAAGCAGCTGGCACATTCTACGATTTTCTTTCGCTCCCAGTCCAGCATGGAAGCTTAAAATAACCAAAATACCCCTACCGCCCAGGGATAAGCGTGGTATATGAGGCGACCAATCCGAGTAACCCCGGGTGGTAATAGGATCACTTCAAGGTCCGACTGGCTAGCGACCACTCTTCATATAAAATCTGATCCCAAATATTACCCGTCTGATGGTGATGTGTTCCGGCTGTATTTGATGTAGAGAGAGCCAGAACTCTCGTAAGGCATTGTTTTCATCTTCACTTACCATCAGGTGAGAATGAGGTCAAAGCGGGCTTCATTTATAATAAAAAAAACATCATTTTTACGGTAATGTGTTATTCCAATCCCTACTCCTAGTAAACTCATAAATAACAACAACCTTACAAATAAAAAATTGCAGACGCTGGAGCATCGTCGTAAGGTTGCTTGTTTACTTTTATCGGCTACATTTTGGTGAGTGTGCGAGTGCTCTTTTTGACCAAATTGAACTCACTCCTTTTTACCACCGGACTACCAGACGCAGACAGAACTTGCACCCCTATATACTGGATTTACCAAGAAGTCGAACGAAACGCTTCGATAGTTCCTTTTTGGTACGGATTGCCAAGGTGTGGAACAATCTGCCTGCGTCCGTTTTTCTTGACCACTACAGTCCTTGAACTTTTAAGTGTCGAGTGAATAGGTTTCTCGTGGATGGATGTGTAGCACCATAGTCTTCATGCGCACTTTCCATTAGGTGGCATGGAAGACAAACGTTCTATCCTTACAATAAAAAAAAATCAGTTATACTTAATGAACATAATATATATTCCAACCCATGTGCTGAAGTTTACAAACCAAAAACTGACCTATCTTTAATGATATTAAAAACGAAAACCAAATCCCTAAAAAAAACGACTATCCTTTAACTATTTATATTATTCAAACCAGACTAAAACACAAATCCATTTTGTATCTTATATCTGAACAAAGAACTACATAAAAATTGAATTCCCCACATTTGCATGAGAGTGAGGCTCAGCGTTCGTTTTCAAGAAGTTACAATATTGTTTAGCGAACCACGGGGTGTTTGTAACGCGCCCAACTTTTATATTCAATAAAGAAATTTGATACGAAGACGTTGTAAGACATGTCTCGAGTTTACCGGAACCGAGATTAGGTGTTTGCTTACAATGTTTGTCAGTGTAATTGGTGGTAGGTTGTGTACGAATTATAACTTTGTGTGGGGAGAGATACTATGATACATATGACTTTTTTTTGTTTTTGGTTGGTGGGAATATAACCTAGAAGTCTGTATTTTTTTGTGTCTTTGTTACACGATATTTCAGACAATTATGAATTGATTTTAAAAATGCTTATTTCATATGATAGAGGATACTTTATAGTTGGTCTCATATAAATTTCATCGAAATCAGTTGAGTACTTCATTAATATGTATGATTTCGGGAATGTTTACGTTGATGACATTATTTAATAATCTGAATTCCTTGATTATGAACACATATTGACATAGGCCTTTAACTACATCACTTGTATTATAGTTATAGGTGTTTGATACAAACACAGACCCGAGCAAACAAACATTTTGTTAATCACAAATGCTCATGATAAAATTTTACTCGTTAAAACATTTTTACCGTGTATTAATCGCTCCAGTAATGAACTTTTCAAGCATGTTTTCCAAAGAAAGCTAGTCCTCTCCTAAACCCAAACCACACGGGACTTTTTAATGCTCAAATCACTTCGAATAAGATTGAGGTATATAAAAAACGGCTGCATATTTCGTTTCAAACCCTTTATCAAGACTTTTCATTAAAATGACACATGTAGCTCTTATACGAAAAGATAATTAGTGCTTACAGAGGAAACTCATTATTTGTAGAACCCATAATTGTTTTATACGTAGCTAATAAGCTTAACTGAGCTATCAGAGATTTAGGCAGGCTAGAGAACTTGCGATTTTAAATAAAAGTAGGGATTAAATTGGATTTTAACGTTAAATAAAAAACGTTTTTAATCGGATCGTGTAGCGTTTAAGTTTGCACATTTTATTTCGAGGTTGCCTTTTAGGAACAGTATTAACTCGGTGGTCACATCGACAATAGAATGTGATAAAATTCGTTTAATGAATCTGACGCCCACTTTGACGATGGGGTAACACTGTCTCCTTCAGACGCAAGTGGTCGCGGGCTCGATACCCGCACGGAACAAGAAAAATAAAATGTCCCGGGTCTAGGCGTTTATCGGGTACTAGTTACCGGGACTAGTATATACGTATTTATATTCTAGGTTCTCCCCTAGTTCGCTACATGGTATCGCATGTCACAAGCTCTGCTTAGGTTGGCGCCATGTAGTTGGTGTGATTGTCTGGGGATTTTATTTATTTATTTAATGCTCTTTATTATTATAGGAGGTCACATTTGACCTTAATGATTATCAAGACGAAGTTGACAATAAACACTCAGTAGTTAATAGCTTATGCTTAAAAACAATAGAAAAATATAATTAAATGAAAATGAAAAGCTCTGCGAGGCAATGCAATTTGTGGGAGAGGAGGAATTAATTTACATGCGCTTAACTATTTATTTATACATTATTGCAAGCAACTACAAAAGGAAAACTTTTAAAACAAAATGGACATATAGATAAAACAGGCGGTTTTATCGCTGTAAAGCGATCTCTTCTAGAAAAAATACTTTAAAGCACATCAATAGGTACAAACAATTTTAAGTATTAACTAAGACATCCTAAACTTTAACAAGCGATTAATCAAATTATATCTCATGTTTCGTGGCCTCAAACTAATTTAGCAACAAAAGGACTTACAGTCATCGGATTATTTAGCCAGGAGGCAGTTGGATTGGAAGACAGCGTCATTTTGCGCATCATTACGTCCTGCTTTCGGAGATAATTTCAGACGAATTAGGAAAATGGAGAACTAAGGCGAAGGCTGTATTTATAAACTGGCTGAGAGAGGTAACTTGGCATTTTGTTACGGATGTTAAGTTTGTTTATGGAGCTGTGAATAGGCTCGGTATTGTTTAAGTTAGGTTCCAATGTTGATTAAGATCGATTTCAGGGGTGAGCAGCTTATGATTACGGGCCTTAGAATTTTTGGGGTCTTGATACGGTGATGATAAGCTGGGTAATTTTAAAATGTTTTAATAAACACAAACATAAGCACTGCAGATTTAAAGGTCTCTGACAAGTAGATGCACCACTGAGCTATCAAAAGTTTATTTTCAAGTCGCGGAGCGTAAGAGCCTTGTCATGAGTAAACGTTTGTCATATGTATCTTTGTAAAAAAAAGAGCGATTTTCAATAAATTTTTAACGTTATTTTAAGCTTTATTTGGCCATATTGAAAACGTCTTCTCCAAGAATTTAACTCGTATAGAAACTTGTAACAGCCAATACTGAAGTTATGAATTTAAAAATTAAGGCAAAATATTTAACTTTAAATTTCAGTGTCTTGAGTGAGTCATAGATTTTCTCGTATATTATTAATATTAAACAATCAAAGTAAAAACATCACTATAATTTTTCGTTTTTTTTAACCTATAATTATTACGAGTATAAATAAATAAATAAACATTAACATAACTAACATTACATGCTGGACTAGGTACGAAGGAAAAACATAGAATATGCCAGCTGCTTCTCTTCCCGGTCATACTGTAAATGTCAGTTAAGGGACAGAGGTATTATTGGAGGTTTTTTTTGTGGGCGATAGGCTGACCCCCTGTCACTGCAATAGTCTCTATTCACCATTATAATACCTCCAAATTTGTCAAACGTGACATCAGATGTTTTAAAAATCTCTGGTGTTCTGCCTACCCCACAAGGGATACAGGCGTGCAGTTATATATGTATGTAACATTACTATAAAATTATATATAATTACTTCTGAGTGCAATATTTATTCTCTTCATAAAACCAAGTATCCCCTAGACAGTATATTAAAATAATGCACTAAATTATGGACTAATTACACAAGCGCCCTCTAGGGAACTCACAGAGTTCACATTGTGAATGTTGTGTAAATACTTTGTTCAATAATGCAGGGAATATTGCGCTGTTAAACTTTCCCTAGGGATATGTGTTTAGCATTTCTTCGCCCATAACAATCTTTGTTGTTTAAACACGGTTAATTATCAACTAGTTAATACGCGCTTTAGCCGCATTAAATTTTGGAGGAAATATTGTTAATGTTTTAATGAATAGGGATTAAGAGACTTACAATTCAGTGAATATTTCATAACCTTGTTTATTTAAAACTAGCTATTGCGCGCGGTTTTACCCGTGCAATTTCAAATCCCGCAGCAAATTCAGGATTAAAAGTAGCCTATGTGCTATTCCAGACTGTACACTATCACTATGCCAAATTTCATTCAAATCCGTCGAGCCGTTGTCCCGGGATTGAGGAACAAACATCCATACATCCAAACTTTCACATTTATAATATAAGTAAGATTGAACTGCCTAAGTAGTTTTGAGTATTGACGAACTAATGTATCATAGTATTTATTCTAACTGTAGGTTAGTTACGCGCGTTAAAACCATCCCATCACAAATACATCCTAATGTTACGCACAGGATCTACCTTATCAGTCTCTAATGGCGGGTTTCAATATTCAACTGACTGCTATGCGTAACCGGTACAGGTACAAAACTGGTAGGAAAAAAGTAGCGTTTCACAATATCTACTAGCTACGGGCTGTAAGTTCTAAAATTTGGCATGGGCCCTCCTTGCGTGACGTTCTTCCAAGAAAATAGGTGATATGTGATTTATAGAATATCACGCATTCGCAAATTATTTGTATGATATTTGAACTAAAGAAATATATAAACTTATTCAATAATAATAATAATAATAATAATAAATTCTTTATTTGCAAGTATAAGCGTTACAATTATAGGTCTTATATTTATCATTATAGTCCGAACATATACTGCTGCATTGTCAGCGTGCAAAATTACATAAAATAAAATAAAGTAAACATTTGTCACATAATAATCACGAATAGTCAATAAAAGAAAAAAAAATGTCATCAAATTTAAAATTTCAGCATTGAGATAAATTAATAAATGTCAAAAGAAAATTACATTAAATCATAAAATTAAAGAAAAAAAAGCAACATTATAGATTAATTAATAAACATAGTATATTCGTATTTTTAGTCTGTTTTTAAATGTAAATTTATAATGTTTGATCATTCAAAAAGTCCTTGACACTATAAAACATTTTATCCAATAATAAATTAAATAGTGTAGTTTTGAATTTGTTCACTGGCAGATTTTTATATTTAGATGGCAACTTATTATACAGTCTTATTGCCATACAATAGACATTGTTACTAAATACAGTTAGTTTTTGTGAAGGAATGTACAATTTTTCCTTATCCCTTCCGCGCCGTCCGGTCATATCACTACTACATGGGAACAAGTGTTTATTTTGATTTACAAAACAGCATATTTCATAAATATACAGTGTGTGTGTGTTTGCTATGTTTTAGTATTCGATAAATATATTATAGTATGTTTTTAGAGCTTTTTATTAATAATTGCGTTTAACTGCTTACGTAAAACGAAACGCCAATCCTTCGACTAATTTTGCCATTGGTTGAATCACATTTTTATGACGTCAAAGTAAATATTTAAAAGAAAAATTATGTCATTCAATAATATTCGTCCTTTTTCTCAAAAACAGTTATAGATAAGTTAGAAAGAGAAAACTGGATTATTGATATGTTGACAGATATTTGATAGGATATTTCGTTAAATGAATTAATTGTTACGTCGTTGGCTAGATAAAATTACCTATTCTTTAATTGGTCATACGTAATGTAAACATAACTCTTATTGGCCGCAGCAGTCTGCCATGCTACCTTTACCTCATTGGTTTAAATTAATAACTTGTTACGTCGTCGTTGGCTAGATATAATGACTTATTTTGTAAATGGTCAAATGTAACCTAGCAACCCATTACAGTCAAACAGTTCGTAAGCAGTGGTTTAGATGTCAAGATTTTGAATATAGAAAGGCATTTTGGTAGTGATTTCTATTGTTCGTAGGCAAAACGAACAGTTTTCATAATATTGAAACCCGCCATTAGTCAAATAAAAAAGTCTCTTAAACGAAAAATATACAGGGTGACTGGTGGGACACATTTGAAATTTAAGGACTTGATACTTTGAAATCATATATGAAGCGAAAAAATATTATAAAAAATAAATATTAATTATTTACTAAGTAAACCTAGCCGAAAGTTAAAGAATTGATTACGCAACGCATGGTTACGCTAGCGTTGGCAGCAATCCGCATGCCAGGTCACGTGCCGCGATTGACTCAGTTGTATATGAAGTAAATAGTAACATAGTAGATGACCGCCTAAATTGTGTTGAATCCAGTTTTCCTTCTGTATAAAAAATTTAATATGTTTGTATCCTGTTGATTCTGGCAATAAAGTGTAATAGTATAGTAGTATTTATTCACAGGGAATTTTTGTGAAAAGTTAACTACCTACTTTTATTACATAACGAGCGTTTGCCCGCGACTTCGTACACGCATAAACTCAAAAGCCTTATTTTCCGTTCCCGTGGGAATTCCGGGAATTCCTTCCATTATACAAACAGACACTTATTGAGGAACCTTTATACCAAGTATCACATCCGTGCAATCAAAGAATAAGATTATATCATACAAACTAAAACATCATATTTTTCTCGTTCCCGTGGGAATTTCGGGAATTCCTTTCATAACACAACCAGTCTCTTTTAGAAGAACTTTTGTGTCAAGTATCATATCCGTGCACTCAAGGAATAAGATTTTTCATACAAACTAAAAAGTCCAATAATTCCCGTTCCCATGGGAATTTCGGGAATTCTTTCCTTAGTGCACCCCGTACATCTCCTAAAGAATATATGTTCCAAATTTCAGCTCTCTACGCTCAGTAGTTACGGCTGTACGTTGTCTGTCAGTCACTCAGTACCTCAGTCACTCAGTCAGTAACGGAACAGTTTTATATATATTGATTATGATCAGAATCGAGTACAGAGTGCTCTCCTTCAGTATCTCAAATTTATAAAATACGAATACCAATAAACTAAATATAGCAACAAAAAGCGAAAAAGCTTTTTCCATGTAGGAGTATGTATCTACTGCTTTATTTAATTTATTCTCTTACATAAATTGCACCTTGTTTGTCTGCAGTAGGGGCTGCCCCAACGCATTCATCACCTACCTCACTTTACATTCTCCCAACCGAATTTTTAGGGTACCGTGCTGAATAGTACAAAAGAAACCCTTTTTGGGTGACTTTGTGATGTATGCGAATCAAATTTCGAAAGAATTTTAGCTGTTTAATTGCATGTTAGTTTGATAGGTAGATTGTTATCATTGACTTACAGTAATTTTTTTGCAAGAGTGAGAAAATAAAATACGTTTCACGGGTTTTGATGCTTTGTCATATAAAATATCTTATATTATTAGGTATTTAAAAATTTAAATGTTTTTCTTGGATATGATATAAATGTGCAGAAGTTTTTAATTATTTTAATGCGCCGAAGGCAGCAGATCAATTGTTACATTACCTGTAAAATTTCCCCAAACAATTTTCACTTAATGTCGAGGGCGTAGAGTTTAGATTCAAGTAAAAATTTTTGACAGATTTGTAATGCTTGATGTGCTGCCTTCTGTACCTGCATATTTATTTTAGTAACGCTCAGTAGAAAAAGTAGATATGGTACCACACACTGTTTTACAAATAGTCGCTGTTTATGAACACATCTACTACGACACGGCATTTCATGTTTAATACTACGACATAGTACTACAGGATGTTTTGTAGTAGCGCGTAGTCGTCTTTATTTTAATGGTATTAATTCATAATTTAGAGTGACCATGCTTTGCTTCATCATCATCATCATCACGACTCTTTTTAAAAAGCCCACTGCAGGGCTATGAGTCTCTCCCCTGGATAGCGAGGAGGTATAGGCCATATTACACCGAGCTGGCCCAGTGCTAGGTGGTGGATGTCAGAATGTTCAGGGCGCCGAAAATAGCTTCTGACAAACCCTTAAGACTACTGTATATAAGTATACAGCACCCAGGACAGACTGCTTAACGTGCCCTCCGAAGCACGGAAGTCGCCGTGAGAAATTAATGTTAGGCGGCCACCCATCCAAGTATCGGCCGCGTCGAACGTTGCTTGACCTGTGATATCGTTTGATACACACAGTAACCACGGCGCCACCACGATGTACTGTACGACGTCCTGTCGCAGGATGCTTACGTTGCTTAATGTTAGCGAATATATAATAATTACCTTGTAAAAAATTATGCAAAAATTTTTTGGAATGATCAACTCTATAAATGATACTTATTGTTTCACAAACAACCCTTTATAATCACTTAATTCATCTAGTTACCTGATATGCATACTATATTTGTAATAATTCACATGTTATGGTACTTATTAACCGACTTCAAAAAAATTAAAATGATTCAATAGTTTATAATATTTGACCGTATCCAAACATCGAATGTTTTCCATTTGTGCAAATACTGTGCAAAGACATAAATTGACAATAAAAACTTGAGACGAACTTGAAGATGTCGAGTAATACTTTATTAATGAGATAACTTTTATTAACACATTTAAAAATCAGGCCTTGACAGAGAACTTTAATTCCTTGATCCCATTCAAATGTAATTCTACATTTAAAACGACTTTTCAGTGTCTTGAATTTTTATGATCACTCGTGGTCAAAAGTGGTCAAACAATTTAAGAACCTATAACTTATTCCACATATACGGAACCCTTGGTGATGGTATTAAACCCATACTTAGCTTGTTTATTTAAAATTATTTGTGTTCAAGATTTTTTGTTTTCACAAGCTCGGTTCTGGCATCATTTGGTTTATGGTTATTAATTGCCGACATGCAAGTAAAGCACTACGCTATTTAATCAGTTGATTATTTTTAAAAAAAAGTTTGAAATTTGAATTTATTTCAAATAGGTATGTAACGTTTATGTTTGTTATGTTTTTTTTCTGGTGTGTATTTTTGTATTTTAAGGTTTAATGTTTTTTCTTTTAATTCTGGAATACAAATGAACTTATTGATTGAATTTGATCATATAGTGTATTTTAAGGCCACTGAGTAAATGGATCAGAAAATGTAAAAAATCAGAAGTAACATTTAATTAAATACATTTATATTCCATTTAAAATAGAATTGTGTTTACCTAAACTTTTATATTGTAATATTTCAAAAAAATAAATTTATTGAATACTATGATATAAAGTAAATAAATTGAAATCTTGTAATTAATGTGTATGTTTCTTAATAACGATACTAGAATTATAAACGTAATAGGACAGAATGACCTAAATAGACAAAAACAAAACCTATTTACTCCCAAATAAAACACAAAAAAACATCTCCAAAAAGTAAATCTAGTCGTTACTATAACAGCCTCGGAAATACTAAACTTAAGGCATTTGTCAAAACATGTGTACCAATATAATCGTTGTCTCATCGCAATAAAGGCTATTAAACCTTGCTCAGGTTTGACAAATGTTATAAGTTCGTGCGTTTCAACAATAAAGAGAGCTATCCCGTTCACCTGCCAGGGCTGCCAAAAATATTTTGGAATATATTTTAAACTGTTTTGTTTTTAAAAGGAGAATTGATTAATGGTACTTTTGATTTTTTTTATCGTGCAGCTATTGATTTTTGTCAATGTTAAATATTGTGTAAGTTTCAAATACAGATATTTATATTGAAATTTATAGTCATCTTTCGAGACAGAATTTAATATTGATTCTTAGACTGGTCGTCCTTATAGCACAGTGATTATTCTTATCAATATTAAAACTTTTATTAAGAGTAATTGATCTATAAAAATAATGTGAATGTAAAATTATTATTTCAGATCCAATAAAAGTGCGTTCAAACAAAAAACTCTTAGCTAAATCATTTATATGCCTACAGAAATCTGTCAAAGAATTAACTAAATCACAAATAATTCAACAAAATACATGCCAAATAACAAACAAAAACAAAACAAATCCACTCCTTTAATTTAACAATTCAAAACAATTGAAAACGAAAACCATCCCTAAATGATGATACTTTACCGTACAAGTTTTAGAACGAGGGCTGCCATCAATAAACGTCTGCTTCAGCATTAATTACTAGCCCAGGTGTACGACGCACCTTAGAACAGGAACTTTCAAGTAAAAGCGCCTGTAATCAATCTAGTTACCTTGTGCCAACCCTAAGAAAAATGCCACGAAATAAATATGCTAAGAAAATATCACCGTTTGGTTTAAACGAACATTCTATATTTGAAAACTACAGTGACGGATTTAATTATAATTGTTATTTAACGTTGAGAAGAACTCAATTCGCTTAAAGTAAAATAATAAAGTTTTTAATTAAAACATGCTTTTGATGTAGATATAATACGTTGTAATTATTATTCTGGAAAAAGAGATATTTTGCGAATTCGTAGAATTTTGTTTTGTAGTGAAATTCAATTCAAAATGAAATACGTCTTTTTATGTTGCAATGTTGAATATAATTTCACATGAAATGTAGCAATTAAATTTACTGGGAGGCTCGATTAAAAATTTTCAGGAAAAACAACGTGAATGAAACAGAATAACCTTATAAACTTATACAGAGTTGATTTGTCACCAGCCAAATTTTTTTTACACAATAAGTATCATTTATAGAAACGACATTTATAGAACGAAGTATCCGCCAACATATGAAGCAAACCATGGTCACTCTAAATTACCATTAAAATAAAGGCAACTACGCGCTACTAAAAAACATCTTGTAGTACTACGTCGTAGTATTATCAATGAAATGCCGCGTCGTAGTAGGTATTTACATCAACAGCGACATTTTTTTTAAACTTTGTAGTTCCATATTTCTACTTTTTTGTACTGAGCGACGCTAAAATAAATATGCAGATATGTTTATATTGTATCAAAGAAACTAACATTTAAATTTGGCTGGTGACTACAAATCAACCCTGTATAATAAAGCTGAAAAGTTTGTTTGTGTGGTTGAACGAGCTAAGCTCTGTAATTACAAGTACAAAAAAAGCACTTTAGAGCCTCATTCTTGAAGTGAAGCTAGATTTTAGTCAGAAATTTTCACGGGAGCAGAAGTTAAACGGATAAAACCACGCGAAGCTCAGCTCTTTTTTACAATAAACCATAAGTTATTAATCACGATTTGACAGCCCTAAAATTATGAAGATCCAACAAACAAACTATACGGGTACTTGTAAGAAAATTCATTTCCAAAAATGGCCCATCTGGGAATCAAAACAAAGATATTTGATGCCGCAAGCGAACTCACACAACTGAATTGTAGCAAAAGCAATTCTATCATATTTATAACAAGGCCTATTATCTAATTATGTACACGTTTGGTTGACTAAGCTTTAGCCTCATAGATTAGCGTGTTGTGAAAGGCGACTAATCCAAGCAACCACTTAGTTGCAGAGCTATCTGGCAGTCATCCAATAACTTTAATTTTATGAAGTGTCAAATATATCTCAGTAATTGTATTCCGGTTATTTAACACGCCATTTCCTATACAAAACCTTTTTTAAACTATTGCATAGCTTCTTTCGCGGACCTTGAGCGTGGGGACCGAATCCAGAAATTCCGTAACGAAAAAAACCTTACACCTCCCACTCCGACCGGCACAGCGGTGATACTTTGATTTCATAACTTTACATGCAGGCTTTAATAAACAATCAGCGCCATCTTCTAGGAACTTGTGGAACTTCATATTAGATCAAACATTACTGCATTAATAAAATAAATAAATAATTATAATTGCATAAGTTGATAAAAAATGCTATGCAATAGCTTTACCGCGGCAGTCTCCGAGTGCCACACGTCTTTTTTTAATACTAAACTTTGGACATGTAATAGTGCTATCTAGCCCACAAGATAATGCACATATTCATACTATGTTTATATATTTACATAATACATACAGACTAATGGGAACAAATACGTTTATCCACACAAATATTTGCATTGCTTGCGGATCGAATCTACGATGACTGGCTTCTCAGGCTGATAGTGTTACCCCATCAACACAGCGGTCAGAGTTCTCCGGATATTTTATACAATTGTATATCATAGGTAGGCAAAGACTACGCCAATTTCATCCATCCAAACACACCTCTTTCGCTTCCTCCACGTTCATAAATCTTTTCATATATGATCGCCAGTTAAGGGTACTATTAACCAGGTCTTTTTACTATTAACTCTGCCTGCCCCAAAAGAAACAGGCGTGAAGTTATGAGTATGAGGTTATAAAATTGTTGTATCGTACCTATTTACTGCAATTGAACTAAATTGTGCCTTATGTAAGTATTAAATACCTTCTAAAATAAAAATAAAAACTTTAATAAAAATTGAACTTCTTTAAGGATTCTGTTTACAAAACTAAAAACTAAAGGAGTTTATATGTTTTCTGTATAATTTACAGGTTCATTTTTCTGTATAATAATATCTTATTTCATAAGTTAGAATTTGCTGTTTTCAAACGAAAATTTTATTTACTTTTTTATTTCAAAAGAGTTCTTTATAAATGTTTTAATGGAAATTGTGTAGTCAGCTTTGTCGGTTAGGTATACGATAAGCACCGTTTTTAATGTTTAGGCTAAAATATACATTTTCACATTTAAATTGCTTTTAGGAAACGTAAAATTTTAACCGACAAATGGATGAATATACATTTTCTTTATGTTTTTTTTAACACAACACTGAACTAATTTCACAAACATTTTTATAACATGATAATGTTTGACGGCTTCTATCTATCTCCAACACATAAATATCCATCATAACCTATCTTCGAACCTGACATGAAATCTGTCATCTCTCAAGGAAGGCAAAGTTTCACAGCTACATCAGGGCTCTGATTCTATAATTACCACATGTTAATATGTAATGTTTCGTCAGTATCGTCAGTATTTTGCATCGACAATGGGAAAAAAGAGGACATTGCATAACTACAAAAAAACGTGCTTGTTTAGTCAGAAACAAAGATGGCGGCTTGCCGTAGTGCTCATAGTTTTTCTTGGGGCAGCCTAACACACTGCATCTAACCATAGTAATGGCAGTATTATGCAAAGTTCTGCACTATAAACAACAATGATTTCACATAAAGACACTTAAATTTTCTTCAAAATTTGCAAAAAGCAAGTCGTTATGATGACAACTGACGTACTTGTTGTTGACTGTGTCGTAACATGGCGCCTGGCCGCATTGTTGTCATTTAAGGCAATGATAAAACTAGTGTTGTCCTTTTTTACTTGCGATTACATTCTTGAGTTAAAAAGAGACGCCCATATATTTAATAGCCACTTTAATGCCAAGTCCTTTGTTTCTTTAGTCATTGGTATTTTGCCTATACAATGTCACTAGGATAACCTTTGAACAACATGCGCGTCACCGTACACAATGTTAAAAGTTACAGAATCTGGATCCGGGATGACGTCTATTTATGGGATTCATAAACAATACCCTGAGTAAATCTAGAAATGTTAACATAAACTGTCGTCTAAATTAAATGAATGGCACAAAGTGCGAAAGTGTCATTATTCAATGGATTAATAGGGTGGTGTTGCCAACTATCGGCGCGAACGAACGCAAGTGATCGATGGCACGCAGAATGTTGCACTGGACGCTGTAGCTATGCGGATTTTATTTTATGCATTTTGCGCATTAAACTTCGTGTTTGTGATTTTTTTTTATTTTATTAATACAGGGTTGTTTTTTAGTCACTGGCCAAATTTATTTTTACACAATAAGTATCGTTTATAGAAACGATTTTTGCAAAAAGGTATGTATTTTGCACAATCTCTCTTACTTCCTATTCTCGACTATGCTGATGCCAGCTATCTAGACTTAACTAAAGAACTTCTTAAAAAACTTGAGCGGCTACAAAATTTCTGGATAAGGTTTGTATTTGGATTACGAAAATACGACCACATATTTGATTTCCGCAATAACCTCAAGTGGCTTCCGTTCGCCTTCGCCAGAATACTCACATTATTTCTCTTGTCTAACGTATTCTGCACGATAAAGCGATACCTTCGTACCTAAAAGACCGCTTAAATTATCTGTATAACAATAACGACCGACACTTGCGTTCTCCATCAAACTTGCTCCTGGCGACATCATCGCACACATCCACATTTTTAGGTAAATCCTTTTTCATTCGATCGGTGTCGTCATGGAACAATCTCCCGATTGAGATCCGCTTGGCGCGCAGACCGCGCATTTTTAAACGAATGCTGAAACGGTATTACCAGGCAAAACACTGTCCATCTTAACTATCTTTATATATTTATGTGATGTCTATTATTATGTATTTTGTTTGTATGTACTTAGGTATATATGTAAATATGTATGCTATCATTATGTATGTAATTATTCGTATGTAGTTTATTTTACGAGCCGTACACCTCGCCCACATTAATTTTTAAATTTTAGTTGGTTCGATTTCTGGGTTTTTCTTTGAATGAAGTTTTATTTCCTTTCCAAAATAAAGGAATGTTTATTTGGAGTAAAATTTGCTATCTCTATTATTTAGAGTACTTTCCCTCTAGGGGGCATTCAAAAATTCCACCCTGTATACGATAATAATATTTTAAATTAGACACGTAATGTCTGAGATTAGCGATGTAAATCGTGAAACGAACGGTCTTTTCCTTATCAATCACCAAACATATTTATCAAACAAGCAAAATATATTACAAATGGCGAAATGGAACACTTTTTTAATCTGCTGATTCTGTCAAAAAAGTGTATTTAATTAAAAAATCGCTATCGTAATATATCGAAATTCTTTATTAGTTTACGATTTTCGATTACATGATTTGGAAGTCCCCTGTTAAGTTTAAAAAAAACCTGTATTAGGAGATTTCCGCTCTTACGGTCTATTCAGATTACAAATCAATAAAGAAAAAAACACTTATATCAATGTTATTAAGTAAAAAAATTTGATACAAAGTATGTGGCTATTTAAATAAGATATCTCTTTATAAAATCTTTGCAGTGGCACAAATTCCCCGAAAATGAGTAAATTTTCAAAGAAGACTATTAATACATTTTATTAGCTTCGTACAGGTAACATTGCAGCATTATAATTATCTGGAAACTATGTGGTTCTAAAAGTAAGTCAATACAAAATGAGATAAAAGTAAATATAGTATTTATGACGAAAATGTCAATATGGTACATGAGCCAACTTGCTACTTCGATTCTCATTTGAATATTTTTCTAAGAATGAATGTTAAATATATTACCAATATTTATATAATTAAAAAACAAAACAAACTCACTTTCTTCTGTACCAAATCAGCACATTAAGTTATTGATACGGAAAGATATACAGACTCACCAACATAAATACAATGTTAAAGATCTCAAGGGTCAGAAGTCAACAGATCAGTCAGTTGTCATGGTAACGAAATCACAGGTCCCTTGTCGCTGGTGAACTAAGAACACGACACAAGAAAGGTCTGACGATAAGGTCATGCCTAACACATGACTGCCGTACGGTGTTATAAGGAAAATCAAAGGTGTTAAACGGATAGATGGTAAAATAAAATAAAATAAAATGATAACGAGATTTAGGATATAAATTTGCCTTTTTGGAGGAGATCATGTTGGTTGGAAATAGTTAGTTAGTTATTGTTATTTAATATAACCAAATTAGAATAATATTGTCTTAAGTTTTCACGATAATTTATATTTTACATTTTATCTCGACGTTTCGGTGTCTTTGCAGACCCCGTGGTCACGAGCGTGGTAGCTGTAAAATATAAATTATACGCGATTAATCCGGTTAAAAAGTAGTTTTATTTAAATTAGAATAACTAACAAATATTATATAAAATAACTAACTAATCTATAACTAACTAATAACTAATATTTTTAATATTATGCTGGACTGGGAAAGAAAGAAAAACGTAGAATGTGCCAAATGCATCTCTTCCTGGGCATACTGTTAAAGTCACTTAAAGGACGGAGGTTTTAAAGGCGTTTTTGTTGGCGATAGGCTGACCCCCTGTCACTACAATAGTCTTTCTCCATCTTTATAATACCTTCTAATTTGTCAAACGTGACATCAGATGGTTCTATTACCGCTGGTGTTCTGCCTACCCCATTAGGGATACAGGCGTGACGTTATGTATGTATTTAATATTTGTACAAATTAAATAATGTTGTACAGTTTATTTTAAAAGCTTCATTTTTTATTTTATTAATTTATAATGATTAAATTTAATTTTATAGATGAAAATACCAAACAAAATCGATTCCGTCTTTCTTTAAACTGAGCTACCGTTGACCATGGAAATTATTAATTTTTGGATTTTTGTTATACCTTTATGTGCCGCAATGCTTTGCAGCCTTACCACTCGAGACCAAACATCTTAAAAGAAGGTTAGAGATACGGGATATCTAGGTCGGAGTCCTTGCCGGCATCGATTTTATTTGTTTTTTTTTTATTTCTTACATTGCACAGTTTGTTTTTTTGTTTGAATGTGAAAATTTCCGAAATTTCCAGTTTGATTTAAAAAGAGTTTTTTGCTTTTGTTAGGCCTTTCCTGTATTTTTATAAGTATAGCCTTCTTCTAGCGAAATTAGTGTTAGTGGTAAATATTTCAACGGAATCAAAAATAAGGTAAGTACTGCTGCCAGTTAAGCATAATATTACAATCCTTATAATTTACAAAAAGAGTTATTGCGATTGCGGCTGTGCTCGTTCATTTTCGTTTAGTTTTTATAAACCTTAGATGGAGGTTTGAGATTGAATATAAAATTCTATTTATTCCTAGAGAGACGTTAAACTATATCTATTCTAATTTATATTAAAAACTAGTGGTAGTTACCTTTATATTTGATGCAACACTTCCATAGAAAGAATATGAGAATGTAGGTAACTTGATAATTAACCATCTATACAGGATGACTGGTGACAAATTTTAGATATTAAAGATGAGCAGTCTGTTCTCGATTCTGATCATAACTATGCAATAGAAGTAGGTACTTAATTTTTTATCAGAATTCCCTTTAAATAAATAAAGAGACATTACAACACTTTTCCCGACGCGCCGCCTTAGTCAACACGCACACAGTAGTATTCCCGCCACACGCACACCTCCACACTCGCTATGTGTCTATTGTATTACGCCTATGTAACCATGCGATGCGTTATGAATTTTTTAACTTTCGGTTAAGCTTACTCAGTAAATAATAATTATTTATTTATTTATTTCTCTTCATGTAGATTTCAAACTATCACGTCCTCGAATTTCGAAAGTGACCCACCAGTCACCCTGCATACAGATGCAAATTCAGAGGAACTATATAAGTTCGTTACCAAACGATACATTACCTGGTAAATCTCGGTTCCCGTAGACTATATCAAACAGACTGACTATTCAGGAACTCTGCAAAGCTCTTTAGTATTAGAATTAAGTAATTCGAAGGAATCACGATTTAAAAATCAACTTTATCTCAAGGTAATAAAAATTCAAATTCACAGACTTCTCATTCAGTATCTGTTAAAACTGTTCAAGAGTCAGTAAATTTGTCTTTAGTAAAACTTAAGTTTAAGGATAAAAGGTCAAATTGTGCTTAGTTACTTTATTTGTTAAATTTTCCTCCAATTACGTTATATTGAATTGAATTCTCTTTTGATCTTTACTTCTTTTTGTTTAACCAGACTTTGAAATCGAAAAGTCAATTTTGGGTAAAAGAAAATCTACCTTATACAATTTTCAACCAACTTCCAAAAAAGGAGGAGGTTCTCAATTCGTCTGTATGTTTTTTTGTGTCTTTGTTACACTATATTTCGGACACTTGTGAATCGATTTTAATTATTATGAATTCCTATGATAGAGTTTTTCCCAAAACCGTTTCGGTTGAAAACTGTAGGTAGAGCATTGAAAATTTCAAAGTTTCGAAAAAATATGTATAATTTCAGAGAATGTTTACGTTGATGACATTATTACTCAGCCAAAGTTTTGACGTGAAGTTGGGTTTTAACGAATGCTTCGCATTCGTTGATTATTTATTTAAATGTATTGGAGGATAAATGGGGATTGTACGGGTGTTAAAGATTTGTTACTATAACATTACTTTTAAAACGTATATTTGTGATTTATTATGTAATATTAGTATTTTATCTATTTGAACTACTCGTAGTTACATTATTTTATCACTGCACATAAAAATAAGAGATAAGTAATGAAAAATTATGAAATAAGTCTGCAATTTAAATTGAAAGATCTATTTTCACAAATATAAATATAACAAAATTAGTGTTATTTATTAATATAATTTTATCATAAGTAAAATATTGTTCTTATGTTGAATTGAGCGATTGAGCACAAGTTTTAATTGCTTAAAAAAGCTGGTTACTGCAGGGTTTCTTGCCGCTTTCTTTTAATGTAGGTATTGAATTTTCAAAGAGTTATTTCAGGTTAGTTATATAACCTATTTCAAGAGTAGCGAAAACTTTCCTATGCTTTTTTAGATAGGTAATGTATGCAAGTAGGCAAATAAGCACTTGGTCCAAATTATGGTAAGTGGGGCTTACGAACCCGTGGATATTTTGAATTATATATGTATAACTAGATTTTATTATGCGTAACTAACCCAAAGCTTAAGTTAGAGCAGCGTATTTTGGCAGATATTTTATTTTATCAGGGCACAATCACGCTTACATTTAGATAATATGTTGATTTAAATTTAAATTATAATATACTACCCACTAGACCCACAAGTCATTTAAAAAAAGAAGTTGCTTTTACTTATCAAAATGAACCAAAAAGGTTGGCAATGAAAGGAATCTTACAATGAAGGAGTACTGAGAATTCGGTGTGCGTACGTACGTACGTAACTTCACGCCTGTATCCCTTATGCGGTAGGCAGAACACTAGAGGTTGTAAGACCACCTGGTGTCACGTTTGACAAATGAGGTAATATAATGATGGAGAGAAGCTATTGCAGTGACAGAGGGTCAATCTATCGCCCACAAAAATGCCAATAAAACCTCTGTCCCTTAACTGATTTTACAGTGTGCCTGGGAAGAGAAGCAGCGGGTAAATTCTATGCTTTTCTTTCGCTTCCAGTCCAGCATGGTGTGTTAAATATGTAATTACCATTAAAACTATAAACTTTAAAACTAAGATCAGTAAATTCCCTTCTTCAGTAGACTGGTAATTTTAACTCAGAAAGCGACCTATCTTATACATTTACTGCTAGCAAACTGATGTATTTCTTTAATTAAAGTTTCTAGGTTTAAAAGAAACTTTATAATGAGAAATTACTTAAGAAATCACGTAATTGAAAAACACATTGTAGTTTCCTACGGTAGTTATATTCTGGGAATTTGAGACTTACATTGCAATCACATTTGACTTATGGAATGTCGTCAAAAGTAATTAAAGCAAACGTTAAGTTTAATCTCATAATACTTTTTAACTTAGCGGTTTGGTGCATGTTACAGATCTCAGACATTTCATACCTACATAGATAATTAAAAACTAATTTCAACAGAGAAGATGTTTGGAAACTATCACCAGCATGGGACCTTGTTCTCAAAGATATTAAATCAAACATCCAACAAACAGCACGACCTGAAGCTCAAGACACTGTCAGCTCATTTTGTGTTAACCCTGAACGCTACGCTCGAAGACTGAGAAATAGATGGAGAGGATGTATAACTTTTTCCACTATCAATCTGACGCCTTACATCTCAGTCGCTCGTGACCACGGGGTCTGCAAAGACACCGAAACGTCGAGTTAAAATGTAAAAGTAGTTTAATTTAAAGCTAAGAGTTGGACTTTTTGAAGCTATACAATTAATAACTCTGAGAAAGTGTTATTATTGCCGGACTAATAATAGTACAGTGCTAATAATGTATCAGTTTTCATTTGGTTTCTTAGGCAACGAAATCTATTCAAAGGTTCAAAATATAGGTACGCTGTCAGCGTGATCTACAAGCGAACCTAATCTTGATGCCACTTACGACCACCACTTTGGCGATGCGTTAAACCTGTCTGCCTCAGATGTCAGTAGCTGCGGGTTCGAATCCCGCACGGCACAAGAAAAATAAATTCGTGTCTGGGTGTGTATTTCTTTATGTATTTAATATATTCTTGGTTCCCCGCAAGTTCGCTACATGGTATCCCATAGCTCAAGCTATGCTTACTTTGGACCCATGTAGTTGTTGTGAGTGTCTGGAGTTTTTTTGTCATAACCATCTATGAATCTGCAAGTGGCAATCAATCTTTCGGTGGTAGACCACTCTTTTGTCATAATATAACTTTGACAATTAAATAAAGAACAGTTGCATTTATTGCAAAGTAAAAATGCGAATACACCTTAATGTACGTCCACTGAGCTCTAACCCTTCACTGACAAGGGTCCTTGAAACCCAGGCACGGGATAAAGTCATCCCACTGGATTCCACGCATATTTTTACCTAAAAGATTTATTATGTAAACCCACGGCAGCACACATTTCTTTGATATATTGTGATTAAATATAAAAATCATTCTGTATCATCTTAAGCTCGTAACATACTTTTCATAAAATTGTCCTGTCTAAGGGTTAAGTTTTATCAAGATTTTCTTTTGAGGTTAAATTTAGCATTGAATTTGATTCTGCGTTTGAGACTTTACGTCTTGGGAAATAAAGATAATTTTAAAATAAATTAGTAGTAACTTTTAAATATATGACATATGTAAGGCAGTGGAGTTTCAGTGTTTTTTTTTTGTATTGTAAGGTTAGGACGTTTGTCTTCCATGCCACCTGATGGAAAGTGCGCATGAAGACTATGGTGTTACACGTCCATCCACGAGAAACCTATTCACTCGACACTTAAAAGTTCCAGGACTGTAGTGGTCAGGAAAAACAGACGCAGGCAGATTGTTCCACACCTTGGCAATCCGTACCAAAAAGGAACTATCGAAGCGTTTTGTTCGACTTCTTGGTAAATCCACTATATAGGGATGGAAGTTCTGTCTGCGTCTAGTATAGTCCGGTGGTAAAAAGAGGTGGGTTCAATTTGGTCAAAAAGAGCACTCGCAGACTCACCAAAATGTAGCCGATAAAATACTGTCAAACAAGCAAGCAACCTTACAACGATGTTCCAGCATCTAAAAGCAGTGTATTCTTAGAGAACTTGTTATAATAACATATTGTTAGCTTTAGACATGTAAGAACGAGTAGGTATACATGATTCTATATTCATGTTTAATTTAAGAACATCATTACAAGGAATTTCAATCCGCTTCGGTAAACAACTTTGGATTTGTTTTAGTGAACAATTTATGACTAAATTATGAGCAATCATCGTGTTTTTCTTATGTATAAAGAACGATTTCTTTTTAATACGCAAGTACATTTTTTTCCGCACAGCAGTAATACATTTATATACATAACTTCACGCCTGTATCCCGTAAGGGGTAGGCAGAACACCAGAGGTAATAAAACTATCTGATGTCACGTTTGACAAATTTGGAGGCATTATAATAGTGGAGAGATACTATTGCAGTGACAGGGGGTCAGCCTATCGCCCACAAAAAAGCCTCCCATAACACCTCGGTAATACAACTCCAAAAATGTGTTTGTTTATAGCCATCTAAAAATATAACCTTTTTCTTTTTGTAAATCCAAATATACCACCTTTTATTGAAGCTTCACAAAAAATACTGGTAAAATTTTCATAATTTGAGCTATTTTTTATACAGAGTGCTTCTCTTGTATGAAATACGGTTATAAACGTTCGTAACTCTCAATTCTCTGTTTATTAAAGCTTATAGTTTCAAAAATAAAGTTTTTGTGTAAAAACTAATGTTTTACGCTCACTGAGCCTGGCTCAGTGAATAAATTTGAATAAAATGTGATTGTTTTGGGTGCCAGTAGCATAAAAAGAGTGATAAAAATATAAAATTGAAAGATAAAATATTATGAGTAACATTTTTATTCAATTAATATTTTTTTTTGTATATTTTGTTTATTTGTTTTTCTGTCATGATGGAAATACATTGAAAATAAAATCAATTACTTCTATGTGCTAATAGTCTTTGTTTACTTGTCGTTTGTTTGGTATTTGCCTGTGATATTTGTCTTCTCCTTGTAAAACCATTATAAGGTTTGAACTGAGTTTTTAACTATCACCAGAGATTCAGAGCAATGTTTATCTACGAGCGTATAAATATATTAAATACGTGGCCGGAATACTCCAGCAACCACTGCATAAGAAAGTCATAAAATTAGATTACGTACTAACTTTTAGTGTCAGGACTTTTGACCTTAAAATTAACAGCTTCATTATATTTCCTTGGAAAAACGCGTTTTGCTTATATTTTATAAACGTCAATACTACAAAAAAACCTTTAAACGATTTCATTCAAAATTTAGATATAATTCAAATTAAGAGAGTAGAATGCGATTACATATAAAACAAAAGAGTTATGACTACCACTTTGGCGATGCTTGCAGATTCGATTCCCGTCCGGAACAAAGAAAAAAATGTTCTGAGTCAAGGTGTTTATCTATACATATATGTATTTATATACTAGGTTCCCCCTAGTTCGTTATGTGGTATCTCATAATACAAACTTTGTTTACTTTGAGTACATGTAGTTGGTGTGATTGTCTGGGGATTTTATTTATTAATTAATTAAAGCTACGAAGTAGTTAAAATCTATCTATGGACACTACCTATATACCTATTTTAAAACCTCATAAAGTTGAGATTGATAATCCTATTTTCAACATATTTTTATTTATTTATTTATTTATTTAACAATTCATGTACACAAGTAACGATATAGTTCATAAGAAAATTACAATAGATTTAGTACAAAGGTACTGCTTATTCCTAAAGAAATTTCTTCCAGCAGACCTGAGACTGGAGAGTTTGATAAAAATGCAAAAGTAGTGTGTACGCAGAATAATTATATTTAATTACATATTATGTAAACAATACATATATACCTAAATAAAGTTACTTAAATATACCAATACATACTAATAATACATACATACAATAACTAATACTTACTAATATATATACTAATATATAAACTACTTTCAACATTGAGAAAAGTAGTGCTCTCTAACTTTTTTCTTGAAAACAGATATTGATTTTGATTCACGTATAATGTGAGGTAGTGAATTCCATAATCTGACTGCATGAACTGAAAAAGAGTAGGAAAAATAATCAGTTTTATGAGTGGGCATAAGTAAAAGACTACGCACATGTGCTCTGCATGGCATGTCCTGAGAGTGAGTGAAATTAAACCTGTTGCGCAAATAGGGAGGAGTAAGTGGGTTAAACAGGATATTGAAAAGTAGACAAAGGATTCTAATGTTTCGTCGGTACCGTATTGGGAGCCATCGAAGTTGCTTTCGAAATTCGGAGACGTGATCAAACTTTTTAAGTCCAAATACGAAGCGAATGCATTGATTTTGCAATCTTTCCAATTTGTTCAATAGCTCCTCCGTGGCATCCAAATAACATGAGTCGGCATAGTCCAGGATGGGCAGGACCAGCGACTGGGCAAGAGAAATTTTAGTCTGAAAAGGCAAGAAACTTTGTAATTTTTTAAGTGAGTGCAAAGTGAAGTGGACCTTGCGACTGATTTCACTGACATTTGCGTTCCATGTGAGGTTGGAATCAATAATGACTCCCAAGTTTTTAGCTGTATCAGTGAAATCAATCACAACATTGTCCAAGGTGACGGGAGGTACTTTAGCAAAGTCAAGGCAGCCACGAATATAGCGGCTACCAATAACCATTGCTTGCGACTTTTTGGGGTTAACAAGAATACCAAATGACTTTGCCCAATCGCTTATTCGACTCAGATCGGAATTAATTGTCGTAACAGCAGACTCAACATTAGATGCGGGAAAATGAAGGTATAATTGCAGATCATCTGCATATAGATGGAATTTGGAGGAAATGTCTTTGGTAACTGAGTTAATGAAGATGGAAAAAAGTAGAGGAGATAGGACACCACCCTGTGGCACCCCCGCAACTAGGTCACACCAATGTGAGTGACTGTCATCAAGGCGGACCTGCTGTGAGCGGCCACGAAGGTAGGACTCAAACCAAGCCAATGTTGAAGGGGAGACATTTACGGATTTAAGGATACCAAGGAGGATATCGAAATCAACAGCGTTAAAGGCATTGCTGAAGTCGAGAAGGATAAGTAAGGTAAGGAATTTGTTTTCCATAGCCCAGCGAATGTCATCAGTTACGTGAATTAATGCTGAAACAGTGCTGTGGCCAGGACGGAAGCCGGACTGGAATTGGGTTATTAAATTATTACTGGAGAGGAATGCTGACAGTTGTTTATGCGCAATGTGTTCGAGAACTTTCGAAAGAAAAGGTAGGATTGATATAGGGCGAACATGGGTGACGTCAGTAGGATTATAAGTTTTAGGTATAGGGATAACGCGCGCACGTTTCCAAATTGAAGGGAAGGTACCGGAAAAAAGGGAGTGGTTAAATATGTGTGTCAGGATAGGCAAAAGGACAGGTAATATCATGACGATCATTCTCGAGCATAAATTGTCTTCACCAACTGCAGCTGAAGTAATGGAAAGGATAGATTTCTTGACATCATCTGGAGACACAGTCGCAAAAGAAAAAGGAGAGTGTGTTGCTTGCAATCTCGACAGATGATTCAAAGTGTTGGATTTGATGTGAGGAGGTAAGGTAACTGGAGGATTAGAGAAATGATTGTTCATAGCGCTTAAATCAAAGTCCTTAAGGGAAGTGTTAGGAGATTTGCCGATACCGACGGATTTAAGGAATCGCCAGACTTGAGCAGAACCACGGTTGATGAGAGAATCGAAAAAGAATTTCCTTTTCGCATCCCGACAAAGACGATTACATCGATTTCTGAGGTGTTTAAATTTGACAAGGTTGCTTTCGGTGGGATTACGTTTATACAGTCTTTTGGCCTTGTCTCTACGGGCCATTTCATCCTTTATACTATCAGAAAGCCAGGGTGCAGGATTGTACTTTAGTGTAACCTTTTTTAAGGGAGCGTGGCGATCAAATAATTCCAAGATGGTACGATTGAAAATACTAACTTTGGCATCTATAGATGTGCTAGATGTAACAGCGTTCCAGTCGATGTTTTCAGCGTCCTGTTGTAGAGCCGTCGAATCGATGTCTTTATAGTTTCGCAAAAACATCACCCGTGGTTTGCGTCTGGGGACACGGATACGGTAGGACAGGAAAACAAGGTCATGATATGAAAAGGATGCAGTGAGCTGTCCATGGGCCGCAACACTACGAGGGTTAGAAACAATCATAATATCGATTAAGGAAGGGACACAATTCGGGAAATGATGGGTCGCAGAAAGAGGTAAGATATGTAAGGTATGGGAGTTTAGGAGAGATTCGAGTTTTCGGGAGCGGGTGTTGGTTTTGGTCAGGCATGTGTTTAGGTCACCCATCAATATAACGTGATCATAGGATGGGCAAAGGTCATGGAGGAGTCCATCGAGATCATTGAAATAATCTATGTTCTGGTTAGGGCTATAAATTACTCCTAGTAATAGCTTTGTGTGACGAGTGGTTATTTCAATGATCAGATGTTCTGCTTTTTCGGAGTGAAGAGAAGGGGAAGTGCTGACAACCTTATATGGTATATCAGCACGTAGATAAATAGCAACTCCTCCACCACCCTTACCAATCCTATCGTTACGAATGAGGATGTAGCCGGGTAAGGCGTAATGAGTGGAAGGGAGGGAAGGTTTCAGGAATGATTCGGATATTAACAATGCATCCACCGTGGCAACGTTAAAGGAAGCAAGGAGGTCGGAGTAGTGGGCTGGGATACTTTGAGCGTTTATATGAACAATATTTAAGTTGGAGGGGTTTGCGTCAGATATAACAGAGAGTTGGTCTTGCAGAGTCAGTGTAGGCGCGAAAGAGTTATCTGCACTAGTAAAACTACATGAAGAGGAAGAGCAAGAGAAATAATTGTCATCAAAATCAACAATAATGTTAGCCATTTAAAGTAGTTTAAATAATATATAAATGTAAATATAAAAAATAAAAATACAATATATAAATACCTATGCCAAAATATACATGCAATAAAATAATTATGATAATAATTAACATGGCAAACTCACCACTCACAAGTGCACTGGAATCACAAGAACAATAATTTAACACACACAAATAAGAAAATAAAAAAAGGACAAGGGAACAAAAGAGAAGCGACTATACAATTTTAACTTCCGATAATAATAGTTCCAAAAAAAAAATATATATATATATAATCTGTGTTTAGGTTTAACAGGCTAGTGTAATTTAATGACAGTGACATTGTCGTGAAACAAATGTTAAAATGTCAGTCAATGTCAAAAATAAAAAAACAGAAAATAGTTTGCTTACATACCGCCACCGTTAAACTAAATAAAAATACAAATACCGCCGATCGGGAGAAATGGTGAAAAGATACTATAATAATAACTATAAGACGAGCAAGTAAATAATAGATGATAACAATTAGAGAGATAAGGAATGAATACTTGCAAACTCAATGCCGACGACGGGTTTTTCTAGGAGATTTTGTGGCAGTTTTAGGATCTTGGACTTGCGGAGCCGTAATATCTTCCTTACTGGCGGGATATCGAGAAATAAGATCGTGGCATTCTTTTAAAGTCTCAATCTTTTTGCGGGATTTGTCAGGGAGATTTATCACAATTCTTCCATCGGCCGACCAACAGTTTCGAAGGCCAAAATGTGAACGACAAGAAGTAAAGATTTTTTGCCTAATCTTAGTCAAGAACTCCGAAATAGTTACTCCAGTTCCCTTTAAGTTGGTTTTGTTATCCCAAACCTGTTGGCGCTGTTCCATACTGTGAAACCTGACAAGGATGGGCCTAGTTTTGCCTTTCAAAGATCCGCCCAAACGATGGCAAACCCGTACGTGATCCTGTTTTATGTTTTTGAGTTTAATTTTGTCAGAGATTACTTGGTGTACTATGCTAATCAAGTTTTCATTGTTGTCCTCAGGAACTCCATGGATTAGTAGAACCTTTCTGCGCATAATGGTGTCGTGTCTGTCCAAACCAAGTTCAATGACATCAAATTGTTGTTTCATTGTTGTGAAAATCTGCAAAATTAGTGATTTGAACTCGGAGAAGTCCTGGGATAATGCACTGATGTCTGGATGTGCGGAAGAGGCTGCTGTTTGCTGTAATCTTCTTTCATATTCCTGCATACGTGCTTCAAACATCTTTCCCATTGCTTCCAAGTTGTTAATATCCATTTTTGTGGTGAAAAGGCAGATGACAAACAATGGAGTGAAGTGTTGATGTGTGTTGATATTATAGGAGACTTTTATGTGCAAGTGGTAGTTGGTGAGTTTAGCTGATAATCAGTTCATTAAATTGTTGAATACTTATAAACTGGTATTATTAAATAAATAAAAACTGAGAGCACACCAAAATTGCTTGTTAACTCAAGGACTACCCTCTATATTTATTTATATTTCCATACTCGATTTCGCCAAACTGGAGTGGCCAATATAAATCTACGATTTATATTTTTTTATAACCACGATGGTTACAGTAACCAAATTATTATTGGTGATTATTATTGGTTACAGTAACCAAATGTTATTTTGATAAGACTGATTTGAGCAGCCGAAATGAAAGTTAAGTATGCTCTAACTGATATGAAGACAACTTGCATAATTGACTTCGAAGTTCTATTCAACTTCGGACAGATGCTTAGTAAACTTAAGTCGACATTTAGGATACTCAGGAGAACAAGGCTTTACCTTTAGACACTCCTTTCCTATAGAATATACTATAACTATAGGCTGTCAACTAAGATACTACTAAGTTTTGACCACCATTTTGGCTATGGGGTAAACCTAAGCTTCAGACGTTAGAGGTCGCGAGTTCGATTCCCGCACAGAACAAGAAAAAAACTCCGGGTGTTATTCTATATACAGGGTTGATTTCTACTCACTGGCCAAATTTTTTTTATTTATTTATTGACACATTAAGAATCATTTATAGAAACGATTTGTGCAAAAAAAGTATTTTTTTACAAGGAAATTTATACTATCAATAATAATAAATATATAATTTATATTCTAGGTTCCCCCTTTTTTTTAGGCACTACATCCGGGATCCGTCGTACAAAATATCTAGATTCTAATTTTCTCAGGTTTGGGTCGGATAAGAATTGCTTCTATGCTGGACTGGGAGCGAAAGAAAAACATAGAATGTGCCAGCTGCTTCTCTTCCCGGGCATACTGTAAAAGTCAGTTAAGGGATCAAGGTGTTATGGGAGGCTTTTTTGTGGGCGATAGGCTGACCTCCTGTTACTGCAATAGTCTCTCTCCACTATTACAATGCCTCCAAATTTGTCAAACGTGACATCAGATGGTTTTATTACCTCTGGTGTTCTGCCTACCCCATACGGGATACAGGCTTGAAGTTATGTATGTATGTATGTAAGAATTGAAGTAGTGCGTAACTGCTCTTAAAGTAATATAATATTCTCTAAACATTTGACGGGATCCATTTTAAATTCGAATCGAATCGGATAAGAATCAGAATATTGCGTAACCGCTCTTAAGGTAACAAAATATTCTCTAAACATCACAATATAGTCAAATCGGGATCCATTTTGAAACATTGCATAGTTCTTGTGAGATGGGTACTGCCGCGGGCGATCGCTAGACTATTTACATACAAGAATACGCCTCTCGCGTCACTCGTGCACGTGACCTAACATAATCACGAACTACGTCTAAGAGAACTGTTTTATACGGAGGTTCAAGGTTTAAGTTGTCAGCGATGGGGCTTTGCAAATATAAAAATTTTATTTATGGATTATCTTATCTGTCTGTTTGTTATTCACAGACTTCATTGCATTTGACTAATACCTATAATAAATTAATTTGACACTCGATTGTTTAGACTATTGAAATTTTCTATTAATTCGAATCATTTTTTTTTTTTTTATTTATGCTTTTTTTTTATTATTAATACTTTTGACATGGAATAGAATTATATGATTATGTAATCAAGTATTTCAAATGCTTATTAGATTAGAATATTATAACAAAAATACCTATAATTTATGTATATTTGCACGCTGAAATATCAGTAGTATGTGACCGGAAATGTATTATATTATGACATAACACCAAATTGTACGCATATACTGGCAAATAAAGTATTTTATTATTATTATATTTTACTACCCGACTACGGCGAAGCAAAAAGTAGGGTAATGATTTTGACTTGTATGTATGAAAGTATGTATGTATGTGGGTATGGATGTTCATCTGTTCCCTAAGAACTTCTAAGCTAGTAATCATAATGAGACAAATGAGGTGTCGTTGGAAGCCTCATCACTATCCGCTGGTTATAGGCTATATAAACTTACGTTAAATTGACTACAGCGCCCTTTAGAGGACTTACAGAGAAGAATTTTTTTTTTATAGTTTCGTGTGGGGTATCAAATGAAAAAACTTTGTGAGCACAGGTCTAATATATAAAAAATATTACTCGAAAATAAGTTAAATAATAGTTTTAGTAAAGAACTAAAAAGAAATCTTGACTGTTTCATGTGGGGTATCAAATAAAAGAACTTACACTCACGGCTACCCTTTGAACATATCTTCATCAATATGACGTAAATACATAAATATTTCAACGCAGACTACTTGCTTGTTTCATACTTTTTAGAGCTTGTTTTTAGTAGTCGGATTTTAGTTTTTAAACTTTATTTTTGTGGTATGAATTCTAAGTTTTATGTCTAAATATGATGATTCTAAATTTACAAAACAAGAAATTAATGACACTTAAATACTTTTTTTGTGTTACTCTTTATAAAGCAGAAAAATATGGTTTAATGTGGTAAATTAATAGGTATTATTTTCAAGCACTTATTTATGCCCTTTTTAAATTCCTAAGTACCTTCAAGACTTGCAGTCTAATTTTAATCACAGTACCTCAAACTGATTAATACACATACACTTATCAATTATATGTACTTTTTATTTTACGTGATTACTCGTGACAATGGATCTGTAAAGACCATTGTCACGAGTAATCACGTGAAATAAAAAGTGGCATTAGTAGATCGAGTTTTCGGTGTCTACTAATGCCACAGCAGACTTTAAATAATTACCCATCAACTGAACACATTAGGAAACAATATTCAATATAAAAAATGTATAAAAACAATCGCTATCGCGTCCAAATTGCCCCAAACGCAGCCGCGGGCGTCTGCAGTAGTCATCTCAATCCGTGTTTGTAGGACGTGGACCAGCCCCCTGCCCCTCAGGGGGGCTTCTTGAATTTGCTCAGCAATCAGTAATACTTGTTCGGGAGTACATCACAGGATTACGAGACTATGCTTAATCATTTTACTATGGGCGTCCGATTGATTTTGTATTATTTGTATAGGATGGGACGACTCATAACATGGCGCTGCTTTAGTTTTGCTCACGGACAATTGGATGGCTTGACAAATATTACTTTTTACTTTGTTTTTCGGTGACTGAAAGGCGTTTGTCAAATTTTTTAGACATGGAGATTTTTTTTATATCCCCAGGCAATCACTCCAAATACATAGCCTCAAAGTAAGCGAAGCTTGTGTTATGAGATGCCCTGTAGCGAACTAGGGGGGAACCTAGAATATAAATACATATACATATAGATAAACACCCAGACCTGGAACATTTTTTTTTCTTGTTCCGGGCGGAAATCGAACCCGCAGCCACTGGCATCTGAAGCAGATAGGGTTATCTCACCGCCAATGTGGTCGTCCATTTATATGTAGGTGGTATATTTTTTACTAAAAGTAAGCTTAATATACGAGTAACTGGGATGGACAGTTGAAAGGTTTGAATTTCAAAGCTGTATAAAGCGTAAGATGTATTTCGTTTACATATACGCAGTCCTGAGTTATTTCGTTGTTGGACTTCGTTGCATGAACATCGTCGTAATTTAATAAGCTTAAATTAATTGTATATGTCGACTTTAACAAGCTTTATTACATAGCTTTGTCAATTTAGAGATAATATTTGCTTGAATTAGTTTGTATCAAGGAAACTGTGTACTACGAACTATTGCAATGTATGCACTTCCTTATTACGTATGCACAGTTAATAAACAGTTACATAAGAACTAAAGAATTCAATAGAAATTATTTGAAAAATTGTTATATGAAAAGAAAAAACAGTTTTGTTTTTTTTTTTGGAATCCAATTTTTCAACGAAAACATCAAATATATCTTCATAATTAGTGGTTGCAATATCAACATGATCAAACAAATATTATATAAAGATGTCAACTGAACACAATTTCTTATTATACTACTAAAACTAAATTATACTTTATAGTATTCAAAGGAAATATAGCGAATCAAGCGCTCGCGTCCGCTGCAGTGTCTCACAAGACATCGTCATTACTCCACAACTGCGGATCCATTTCAATCACAAATTAAATTTAAATGCAATCCGTTTTCAACAGCTCTGGGGCTGCGATTCCTTACTTCGGAGCATTCGACAGCAGCTAGATATAGCTGCTTGGGGACGAACTCTAAATAAAGTCACTTGAAGCAAACACGCTGCTGGAAAGCTTGAATTTACTGTTGGCAAGTTTTCTTTTAACGTCCATTTTTTTGTTCCTGATTGTACCTTACTTGGACCTAAATTTCGATAGTACAAAGTTGGCAGATATATTCTCAAATTTAGACTTTTGTTCTATTAAATGAACACATTGTAAATTTGTTCATTTAATAGAACAATCATTATGAAGACACAGAAAAATTGTTAGCAGTAATAAGTTAGTTTAAAATTCATAAATTGCTTTATTCAATTAGAAAATATTTTTGCCTAACATTAGTTTTATAACCACTGATTAAGGATTCCTTTTTTGCTTTTCTTTTTTACTCATCCTTATTATTCAAAAGATATAGTTACATAAGTATTTATTTTAAGTTTTATTTTTATTTTGTATACACTCAGACCCCCTTTCACCTGAAAAACAGGGTAAACCTAGTTTAGGCACTTAGACAAAAGTATTCCTTAATATTATATTTTTAGGTTAAGATTGTAAAAATGTGCAGATTATGAAAATAAATAAAATGTTTATGTTATGTTATGTTAATTTGCTAGCAACATAGGTGTGACTTGTTGAAAAAATCTCTCTATTATTTTGACACTAGTGTTTGTATAAATATGATAGATTTGAGTAAATACCAGATTATGTATAATTTTAATTCATTCTACTTAAAATTTTGAACGAGCATCGTGATTTTATCAGTAAATAAGCATGTAGGTCACCTCATATTAAGTAATGACTACCCTTACATCCATATTCGACTCTAAGACATTAGTAAGTCTGTGGCAGTTATTAGACTACGTATGTTTCGCTTTTATCGCGAACTCAACTAAGCAATCACTGTCACTGTTACTTGAAATAAGCACGAACATGATACAGTTCCCAACTTTTAAAATTACCGATCCTATAACAAGCTGCCTATTCAATTTGAAAGTGTACTGATAAAATTCTTGCCATCACAAAATAAAATACAAAACTTGATGTTTATCTGTGGGCAGATATTATTCGCCTGTATTTTAAAGGTTGATTGCATCTGTTGAACAACATCAGCCGCAGGTCGCAATATGAAAATATCCTATTGTTACAAAGGGATTCAACGTTACAAGAAAATATTACAGTTCGTATTCCATACAAATTCACTTTGCATTTTCATCTTTAAAGAATGTTAAATTCACTTGTACAATGTTGGCATTTGTAGATTAAATTTTTTGTTGTCATCTGAACTGTTTGTTTGCTGAAGGAAACTGCATTAACAACGTTGGTACTGATTTTTGTATTCGTGTAGGTTTCTTATATATATTTGAATTTGCGTATTTTACTAATGCCTTTAGTCATCTTTTGTTCCCTATTTCTTTATTTGTTTGCCGACAGCAATTGGTTCAAAATATTATGTATAACGAGCGTTTGCCCGCGACTTCGTACATGCATAAACTCAAAAGTCCTATATTTTCCGTTCCCGTGGGAATTTTGAGAATTCCATTCATAATACAAACAGACACTTATTAAGGAACCTTTATACCAAGTATCACATCCGTACACTCAAGGAATAAGGTTTTTTCATACAAACTAAAACGTCATATATTTCCCATTCCCGTGGGAATTTCTGGAATTCCTTTCATAAAACAACCAGTCACTTTTTGAAAAACCTTTTGCCAAGTACCGTATTCGTGCACTCAACGAATAAGATTTTTCATACAAACTAAAATGTTCAATAATTCCTGTTCCCGTAGGAATTTCGAGAATTCCTTTCTTAGTGCACCCTTACATCCCCTAAAGAATGTATGTTCCAAATTTCAGCTCTCTACGCTCAGCAGTTACGGCTGTACGTTGTCTGTCAGTCACTCAGTCAGTAATGGAACAGTTTTATATATATTGATTGATGATATACATTTCCTTAAGTTTTCTCAAATCATTTATATAAAAGTAATTCTCATATTTAATACCTAAGTCATACAATATTTAAGATTGAATAGAAGTTGAGCTAAGTTCTTCTTGTCAAACTCTCAAGCTGGTATCTTAGCTTAAACTAAATGTTATATTTGTATATTAAATCTTCGTTTAATTAATAACAAAAATATAAAAGCAAGACAGATACATAATTGCCAACACAAAAGATTACCAGAATACAGAAACGCTACACCCTCCACATTTTCTTAAGTGGTAGTCACCACCAATTTATGTTGAGCTTCAAATTGGAACTAATCACAACACTAACTAAGGCGTTTTCGTGACTGAAAATCTGAAGAGGGTTCGCATTTTCCTGGTCGAGTTGGCTTCTTTTGGAAAGACTCCAAAGTGTCGGGAACTACACTATTTACCGTGACATAACACTTTTGCTAATGTAGATACAAGTCACGCAGAATGCTCTCGTAAATATACAAAACAAGAATATACGAGAATATTCACTTTATTTTGGAATTACGTTAAGCTATTTCATAGGACTGGATACTTAATTATTTATATTTTTTCCTGTTATATGAATCATATTTAAATTAGAAGGATGCTTCGAAACTTAATTTAAAATTGAGATAGTGTTTAAGGAAAAATTCCACATATTTTTCGTTTTTTAAATTATTGTGCAAAACATTTTTTTCAGATATAAAGTAAAAAGTAAATATCAATATAGTATGAAGTTCATACTTCATATACAGGGTGACTGGTAACAACTTTTAGATACTGAAGGAGAGCACTCTGAACTCGATTCTGATCAAAATTATGTAATAAAAGTAGGTACTTAATTTTTCACTAGAATTCTCCATAAATAAATACTACTATGTTACTATTTACTTTACATTCAACTGAGTCGATCGTGGCACGTGACCTGGCACGCGGATTTACCTATTAAAATATTTATTATTTATTTTTTCTCTTCATGTATAATCTTCAACTATCACGTCCTTGAATTTCAAAAGTAACCCACCAGTCACCCTGCATACAGATGCAAATTCGGAGGAACTATATAGGTTCGTTACCAAACGATACATTACCTGCTAAATCTCGGTTTCCGTAGACTATACCAAATAGACTGACTATTCAGGAACACTGCAAAGCTCTTTAGTATTAGAATTAAGTAATTCGATGGTATCTATCTATATATCACGATTTAATCGATTTAATCACGAAATAAAAATTCAGGAAAATATGCATATAATGCTTGATTTCAATGTAAAAATAGCTGTGGTGTAGCACAGATAAATGCTACAGGTACAAGTGACTCAATACCCAATTAACGTAGCTTAAAAATCCATACTTTTCTGTACCGACCCAAATATTGCCGTAGGCTAGAGAACTCCTTAGTTTCGTTGTAATCTCTGAAGCACAAGTTCATAGAAGCTTACTGAAATTTTACTTATGTCGCAGAAAACCCGCGTAGCAACAATGGAAAGAGATCATCTGGATCAGTTGCAAGTTGCGCGTACCCCGGAGCTCAAATTTGAACTCTTGTAAGTAGTCATAAGGATTATTGTTCTGTTGATACTTCTTTTAAATTTAAAGCGAACAGGCATTCCTTATTTGCCTTCATTTAATTAATTTGTTTAAACAAACATCAAACATCGATGGACTAGTACTCTCATACTAATTGAATATTTTATATGGAAATGTATTCAGAGATAAACTTTTTTGTCAGTTTACATAAAAGTAAAGTTAAAAGGATTTTTCAAATATTTATTCCTAAGCCTCATCTAGTGTGGCGATATAAATTAATTCACTGCCTATACGAGCCAGCTACAGACACGTGACCTGACATTCAACAATGAACTTTATTTGTACATAGCACAGGTCTTCATTTATAAAACTACATTTTTGGAGCAACATTCAGAAATATCTGCTTCGTTATGATAATCTGCTTAGTGTTAATTAATAAAAATATATCATAATATTATATGAAAAGAAATAAATAGTATATGAAAGAACGCTGTACTTAATTACTGGAGCGGAATGTAATAAATATTGTTTCCTTGTTTAAGTCTTCATTAGAAATGAGGTTTTGTGCGATATTACTTGTTATACTTTTGAGTTATATTCTTTTAAGTTTATAATTAAAAGAATATAACTCATTCCTTTCCATCAGGTGGCATGGAAAACAAACGTCCTATCCTTACAATATAAAAAAAAAAAAATTTGGTAATGTAAATACTTACTGATTATACGCAAAATAATTGTATTCATAAATAAAAAAAATAGTAATACAATTATTTCACGTATAATCGTATTTATATTATAAATGTTACAGGATCGTCATGAAATTTCAAGCAAAATTAGTTAATAGGCTGTAATAGCAAATGAGCTAGTTATTCCGAAAACAACTGGTTTCTACGGAATATATATGTGTTTTAAGAAGAAATTTTATTTCATGTTTGACGCTAGATGGCATCTTAAGTATTTTTATATCGCTTCGTGTTTTTTTTTTACGTAATTGCCCTACAAAATATGAGATCTAATCAAAACTTTAACGCGAAGATTGAATGCTATCATGGACACAGCTACCTAGTAAATTATATTTAACATTTATCTTGGTCTAGCGTTTTGGTGTCTCTACATCCTACGTGGTCACGAATGACTTGATGAAGGTGGCAGAGGCATCCAATTGACAGTTACAAAGTCGTCAATGGTCACGCCATCTGTTTCTCAGTCAATGAACGCAACATTCAGGATAAATCTAAAACGAGTTAAGACGTTTTTGGATTTATTTTTTTTTAAATTTGGAATTGTATTAGATACCAAGCTTGTCTTTTTTTTTGAATCGCGGCTTTTTTCGTTAATTTTTATTGCTTGTCTGATCGTGAGAAACATGAAATATAATTTTTAAATAAAAAATTTATAGCGGCAAACGTCAAGTTTATGTTATATTCACTTTTAAAGTATTTAAATTTATTCTACAAAATATTTCATGACCGAATTTAATTACAGTATTTTTTAAAAGATGCTCACTTCGGGCAAAATATTTTAAATTTAATTTAAAAAAAGCCGGATTTATAAGAGAATATAAGTGATGATTTTAAAATATAAACACTCCAGGACAAATAACAAACGCACAAAACACTGCAAAATGTTACAAAAAAAAAACAAGAGTAACAAAAAACAAAAAAAATGCGTAGTATATTACTTTTTTCCGCAAAACGCGGTTGGAACACAATTAAAAGTGATAATGGTTGACCTCCACCGTCCATACGCCGCAAACAATCGCCAGAGCCTCGGGTTGTTTACCCCTGGCCACTGGACATGTTCTAAATCATTTCAATAAAAGTCGAGGCTGTCGCGTTTAATAGTACCATGTGATTTAGAGAGATGTTTTCCAATTGTTTTGCGATTTTATTTACTCCTATCTGCAGTTAAATGATGGACTGTATTACTTTAAGACACAGCTAATGTTTATCTCAATAATTTAAGAAATTGGACTACTGCAGACCGTTTATTAATAATATTAAAAAACGGTGAGCACGATTTCATAAAGACACGAAAATATCGAGTAGGTCTGGAGGGAATAATTAAACGCAATAAATTGCCGTAAAACCTAACTTTATTTTATATAATTAATCATTGCCGTAGCTGGACTATTGCCTTAATGTCCTTCATCGAGTATACATTTTATTTTTGATTCAAATTATGCTGTAATTATGTATACATGCAACCAATCTTAAGGGTTTGTCTTCCGGAATTAAATTGCTTATCTCAGGACCTACCACTCGAGAAAGGTTATATTTATTTACATACAGGCTATATTTCAAAGTCGTCGTGGCGCCGTGGTTACTGTGTGTATCAAACGATATCACCAAGCAACCTTCGGCGCGGCCGTTACTTGGATGGGTGACCGCCGAACATTCATTTCTCACGGCGACTTCCGTGCTTCGGAGGGCACGTTAAGCAGTCGGTGCCGGGTGCTGTATACTTGTATACAGTAGTCGTTAGGGTTTGTCAGAAGCCATTTTCGGCGCCCTGAAAATTCTGACATCCACCACCCAGCACTGGGCCAGCTTGGTGGATTATGGCCTATACCTCCTCGTCACTCAGGGGAGAGACTCATAGCCCTGCAGTGGGCTCTTTACAAAGTGTCGTGATGATGATGATGAGGCTATATTTCTCACGGGTTGAAAACTACGCAGAATGCTATATTATGCATCATTTGTACCCAACATCATCCAGTCTTAAACTCAGTTATGCTTATGATATGAGAACACGATAACTGATGAAAAAAAACTCTTTTTTCGTAACAAATATTCAAATCTAAAAGCAACTGCGTATGATCTAGCTATTCGGCCTTTGAGCCACAGAAACTAAAAACAAATAAGACACAAAAACTCTCGATTAAATAAAGGTCATCCTTTTTAGAGCTACAATGTTACATAAAAACATACATTATATACTTACATATCATACTTATAACAACCCTTTTTGTCGTAAGAGTTTGAAAAGACAAATTCCGCGCTTCAAGATCCTAAGTTAAGCCGTTCGTTCCAGTTGTTGATAACTTGTATACAGTTGTATACAGTGGGCGTTAGGGTTTCGGCCCTCAGTTTTGGGTCAACTAGGATTAAGGTCCTAACATACTTGTCACAGTGAGAATCTGTAAGTGATCCTACTGTAGGATATTTAAAGGATTGTAATGAAGAAGTTTTCTTTTTCTTTAAAAATAGGAAAAATTATACACTTAATTATTTTAGTTTTTTATACATATATTATATTTCATATCCTTTATGACTACATATATTTACAGACACGGAAAAATAGAATCAAATCAAATTATAATGAGTTTAATTTGGTTGGTTCCAATTAAAATTTAAGCAAACATGACAATGTATTGGTGACTAAGTAATTACTTTAGTCAAATAAATGTTATAGTAAATACATATTCTTGGTGTACATATCAAAACCATTATAGGAACGTTTCTATTAATATACAGTATTGATGTATACGCTGATATGATTTCAATAAATAAGCAAATAATATAGCTGATAATTAACGGTGTATACATAAAACACTTTTTAACCGGATTAATCGTGTTTAATTTATATTTTACATTTTAACTCGACCTTTCGGTGTCTTTGCAGACCCCACGAGGTCACGAGTGACTGATAAAATATAAATTAATCGCGATAAATCCAGTTAAAAAGTGTTTTATTTAATAGTATGAATCACGAAAACTTAATGAAAACGAAAATGAAAACTTTATTTGTAGTAAGTAATTTTATACACTTAACGAACGTCAAATGCTGGATGAGCGCGGGTCCGGACGACATGACGAATCCTGGGGGAGGCCTCCGTCGAGAAGTGTGCGTCTCTCGGCTTATGTAGATAATGATCGCCCATTATCCACCAATATCTTCGTGTTGTCTACTCTACTTCTTTTTCGGCTTTAAAAAACGAAATGAAACTAGAACCCTAGGTAGACCGAGAGGAAAAAAGCCGGCGGAAAAAAACAATACTAACTGTGTATAGTTCATATTTTAATAAATTACTATATTTATTTAGTGAAGCAATAGAGTAAATAAAAGTTAAGTCTGCTGGTAGAGATTTCGTTAGATATAAGCTGTTCCTTTGTACATAAACACTTAAAGAAATAAAATTTAAACCATGTTTTTTTACGGTTGATATGACAAAAAAAAGAACAAATATTCATCTCGTACTGAATCAAGCGTCAAGGTTGGTCGCCACTAGATTCAGTACGCGCGTATGTATGTCTGTTACAAAATCTATATCACAATATCGATACCGTTCTTAATAATCGATTTCATCGGCGGCATCGGTGTCTTTGAATCGGCTTATATATTCCATCAAAAAATATCAGCTGTGACGTCACAGTAGGTGTTAAAAAGTCAGCACTCTTGATTTCTATACAAATCGTAACACTTGCGTTATCTATGTAGATGTATGTCTGTGGTTGAATGTAAAAACACTTTTAGTAAGAACGAGAATCGCTTCGTGCTGCCAGTACAATTTACGACCTCACAGTATTAGTACCCAAATTTTATGTGAATGTTAATATTGCAAACAGCATCAGGTGTGAATAAACTTGGTTAGGTTTTTTATGGTGAACGCGTCTGATTGAAATATATTATATTTGGAGAAAAGGTTTTGCACTCCTTCTTTGTTATTCTAATATCGTTTGAGAGAAGATTTATTAGAGCTATAAATTGTGCTATGTAGGTATATTTGTTTCGAAAGTATATAACGTTTTATATTTCAGCTACACGAATTTTAAATGCTCTAATAATATTTCATATTGTTCTGATCCTGAGAATTTTATAAATTTAACCGTACCGCGGGTTACCAAGATATTTTATTGTATGATATTTTTTTAGTCTCCACATAAAAAAGTATTTATTGTCAAATACATATTATGTGTATTTATCTTTCAATTATAACACACACTCTGCTATATTGCAAAACTTACTTTTACATTTTGTGGATACTTTCTTAATTATATTTTACTTTATAATTAGTTTAATTATAAATATTATATAAAGTTAGTTATTGGTTTTATACAAATAAATATGTGTAGAACATAACAAAATTAAAGTAAGCAAGTAATTTATAATATTTTTAAAACGTGGCGCATGCTGGCGTCCTTGCTATCAATCACAAAAACAGTATGGTATTTAGTACTACTTTATATCTTTATCTCATATTTTTACTATTACGTATGATTCGAGTAAACCGACATAAAAATCAAAAACGCGGAATAAATAAAAAAATATAAAACAACCAAAACATTTCTCCTCGGACATTGCGTTTTATTACCAACAAGAAACAAATCACAAACTTAACATAACTACTTTAAAAAGCCATAAAAGCTCATCTCAGAGCACACCAATCTAAATCTTATGCCAATAAAACTAAGGCATCAAATTCCATCCACGTACAGATTTGTGTCGATGCCATTCAATCAATCGGTGGTTCAGTCGTAAACTACCGGTGGTTAGTGACCAACGTGTGATCGTAAAGCGTCTCTTTCCAACGAATCTGGACGTAAATATTACCGACATTCAAGAGCCATTTTTTTCGGAATAAACTCTGGTATAATAATAAAAATACCGCCCTTTCATGTACAGACAGAGGGATAAAAAAAAATATCTAAAAGATAGATAGTGAAATTTTGAGTGAAAATATTTTAAAAATTATTTTAAAAAGTGTTTTATTTAATTTAATGAACCTGAAAACCTGAAGACGAAATATCTGTTGCAAATATATCAACAAGGCTAACAAGCAGCCGTCTATATAGTTGTCGACTTATCTCATTATTTTATATTCTATAAAATGCAATGATGTATGATAAATCGGTTATGCAGACTACAACAGGGTTGCATTTCAGATGTTATTGCGATAAAATGGAATTTTCTCGATGTTTCCAAAAGCTAGGTGAATTCTCCTGCAACCGCGTCAGCATTTGTCGACAGAACGAGTAAAACAGTATCATATATCGATATTTATGTACGTGATCTGAAAATTCTAAAGCTAGCCTTGGGTATGGATGAATACGAGGATAATTCCTACCACTAAGTAATTAAGATAACTCATTATTAGCTTTAGATTTCATCATAAACCGTATTTTTAAAGAAGCCCAGAGGCTTACAGAAAGCTGGTACATGTATTTATCTGTTTGTATGATGAAACTTGTAAAAACGTGTTCATAGGAAATCAAAAAACTAAAAACTCATTTTTAACAACTATGTTGTTTCTTACTTTATTGCTGAAACTCACTGAAATATCACTTAGAATTTGGTCCCGATATTTTCAACAGCTCGAAAAATAATTCATAATACAGACACCACTTATAACAAAAATTAAGCTGGAGCGTTTCGATCAATAATTACTTGTTTACCATAGAGTTAGGTTATTTATAGATCTGAACGTTAATAG
The DNA here is from genome assembly GCA_944452665.1 of Stenoptilia bipunctidactyla. Lineage (NCBI taxonomy): Eukaryota > Metazoa > Arthropoda > Insecta > Lepidoptera > Pterophoridae > Stenoptilia > Stenoptilia bipunctidactyla. The sequence continues at coordinate 2,257,258 of OX101732.1, forward strand.
AATTTCTCATACACCAATATCGATGCCATTATATCTCTGAAATAACTGACATCCGGTATCTATTTTTAAAACTCGAACTAATATTGATAGTTTAAGTTTGGTTTTGATTCCGTTATAACTTTATTTATTAACCTCGTTTGAACAGTTAAGACCATTGTACCTCTTTCGAAACGTCATAATAAATAAAGAAACTCTCGTTAAATAATAAATAAATAAACTAACTTTTAACTATCAATTAATATCCAGCAGTGGTGGTATAATACATCTCAGGTAATGGCTTGTCTAAACTTTGTGGTGCAGACGTTTGCGTTAGACAATGAAACTATTTTTCTTGTCGTAAATAACGACGATCTTGTGGCATATCTGTACACTATTTGCACCAACAGTTATATTTTCTGTGTTTATTATTTATCTGTTATTAAAGTTTTGAAACTCTATCAAATGTTTTACTTTTTGGAAAGCAACAGTTATATCAAAACCGAAGTAGCAGATCAACAAAAAAGTCATGAGACTCTAACACAATATTACCCTGAAGGTGCTTTTATTATTAAAATATGGATTCACCCGTCATGATGGGAAAAGCCCTCAATTTCTCACTTCACTCAACACTTTCATAAAAATTCATCAAGTTTTTTAATAAAAAAACTGGCACTGAAGAAAATTTTGAGCATTTTATTTAATGTAATCAAAATTTAAATTTTAGAATATACTTACATCTTTTTATATTTCTATTTCAAGTAATTGTAATTATGATATGAGTTTTTTATTCATATATTTGGATTTAACGCCATGAATTAAACTGAATCGTAGGTTTAATCTAAAGTTCATTTAAATACTTTTCTGTTAGATGTTGGTAACCTTATATCAATTATTGTTGTTTACACAGTGAAACTGACAAAAGTCTAAAAGTCCAAAAAAAAATCACTTTCTGAGTATCGAAATATGTTTGTGAATTAAAGTACTGATGCCACTCTTTTGAATTTAATCTTTTTATTGAGTTGATAATCTGATTTGTCTCATGAAACAAAAAAGGTTATTTAAAAAAATCCATGCAATTATCTGTATGTCAAGATCTTTGAGCAAGCTAAAACTAATATAATGAAAGCTTTTTTTAAGCTTTTATTCGACTTAAGCAAAGATTTGCCGAAAAATATATATTTGAGTAGAGTTCAGTTCTGGATACACCTTTAAGGTTAAGACAGCGCAACATGAGCCTTAAAATGCGTCGTTATTAACAAGTACCAGTGTAAATTTTGTTATTACATACAAGTTTCATCGTTGTCATATTAACTCAACATTTTCATGTTTTGAAGCCAACAACGCAGTGACCTCTTCACGAAACACCGAATTTAAATAATTCAACGCGACACAATTACGATATAATCGTTATAACTTACGACACATGCTTTGTAATTTTCGCATAAATTAAAGACATTTTGTATTTTGTATGTTAAAATAGTGGTTTTCCATGGTTAAGCGAAAATTTATATCTTAGCTCTATTTTATCTGATTAACTAATCTCTTATTTCGTGAAAAGATGTTTGTCCCTCGATATCTGAATTTTTTAAATAGATCTTTGTGATTAGGTTTGTTATGTACAAATTTCTTTCAAATTACGTCATCCACACGAATTAACCTTTTGGACAGAGAGTTATTGTTAACATTACAATATGTTTTTAATTGGGTTTCCTTTTAATCAAAGAAAAGATAAACTTTATAGCTTCTAAACTTAGAACTCAGGTTCCAACTAACGAAGCAGTAGTAGTTAATTGAGTAAAAAACAACGAAGTCTTATAAAATCAAATTATAGTTAAACTCATTGACGGAAAACATTAAAATTTTTAATCCTTTTTTAAAATACGATTTCAGTTTATAGAAAAAACTGTCACAACGGTTAGATGAATACATCGCTCAGACTTCCCCTTTTTTCCTCTGTGTCGCTCAAACTTCCACACTTCCCCCTAGACGAGATTATAAAAGAGTAAATCTTAAGCTTAATATAATTAGTCAGAGTCGGTAAATGTCTGGATTTTTTAATTACTCCCCGGGTTTTAACTAGATAAGCATGGTTTAAGTAAGTTTTAAATTGTAGTCGTAGTTTCACGGCGGTTGAGTATTAAATTATGAGATTTAAACCTGAAGCGTCTATTTGACGGACGTTTTTTAAAACGTGCTTAAACTTAACTTACCAGAGAATATGAGTTTCGTTTGGAATTTTCGAATTTCAAATTGCTAACGGATTTTTAAGAAATGTGATGGCATTAAAAACGGCTCTTTTTCTTTGCATTCTTGATGACGGAAAAATTATAACGATGCTCAGAAAAAATACTAAATTTTTAAATATAATTTGAAGTGTATCTTCGCAGCTATGAAAAAATAACAATTTAGGCAATTGTTTAATCTAATAGACCTTTGATACTGAGTTTTTAATATATTTCACAAGGTTTTATAATCAAGTTTTCGTATACATTTACAGAAATAAAAACTCGAAATATTTCATATAATTTGAATCATTGTTATACTTACAGTTAAGTGATGCGGGTTAGGGAAGTAGTCTTACCCAGCTATTTAAGCCCTTAATGGAACGTGCGTTCGTATCGTTAAACTAACTACTAGACATTTAACAAAGAGACTGTAGTCACATAATGACGGTAACGTAAAACGCAATTATTACAACAACACACCGTAGCACCGTAGAAGGCTACGACGTAGCATTAATCGCTACGGAGATTAGTTCTGTTACGGGTTAAATGATCCATTTTTGTTTTTATTTTTTTGGACGTTTTTTGAGATAAAAACTTAACTATGTTTTTTCTGGATAAAAAAAATATTACGAATTCATTTTTTTATATTTTTTTTGTAATAGTTGGGAATAAAATGAGAAAAAAATTGATAAAATTGTATCATAAATAATATATAACCAAATGTAAAATTTTAATATATTGTGTTAATCATTGTTAAACATGGTGTGATATTCAGTAATTCTTAATTATTATAAATAAAATTATTTAACAAATTTATTTTGTCAAATTTGAACCAAAAAGTAAATATTTGACATGTTAAATTTGTCTGTTTTTAATCTGAAGACACCAATGTCACGGTTTTAAGAAAGTGTTACTATGCCGTAGCGTTAATTGCTACGTCGTAGCGCCTCAACTTACTGTAGTACTTCGTAGTTACTCAGCAAATTTTAAACATTTACTGTTCGAACTAAACCTTAACTATGCAAGTTTTAGTCATTACGAAACTATTTAAGAAAGTTTGAATTTTTTTTGACAATTGTTTTTTATCATACTTTTTATCATATTATAGAAACTAAAAAAAGTATTAAGTATTTTTATATTTTTTTAAAGTTTTATATTTTTTTATCTAAATTATTTAACCTAATAATGACTATCACTATAAACTGCTTCCATAAGCAGAAATTTTCAAACACCTTTTTAAAAAATTTCGTTAATCTACTTCCAAAACAACTTACCGATCACTATAAAGCCAGCATCGAAACATCATACAATAACCCGACCACTGAGTTCAAATTAAATACGCACTCTCACTATTGCTGAACGCCATCCATCGCACAAAGTCATCGCACGATATGACATCAATCCAACCGGCACGTCCGTCTACGTCGGCGACCGAGCGACGACTGACGCAATCGCATTCGAAGTAAAGAGCCCGGGAGATTTGAACAGAGGTAGAGTACAGTGCGCCAGAATTTGAGGTTATGTCGCTCCGTTTTTTTTTTCTTTCTGGCAGAGGTCGAACCAAAAAGGTTTGATACGTAGGTATGCAATGTTTTTTATTAATTTAAAAATGTTGCGAATTGGAACTGCAGAATGTGACATGTTTTTTTTATTGTTTATTTATTTGGATTGGAATACGAACGCATTTTTATGAATCTCTGGTTTTTTAACAACTATTTTTCTACGTACATATGATGGCATAAAAAATGTTTTTTCATTACTTTATAACTTTTTTTTAATCAAACAGATAATAAAAATAAAAACATAATAAAATAACATAATTATATAAAATCTTAAATTATTAATGTCGCTTTAGGCGATTTTTTTGCCTAAATAAAAATACTTTTTCCTCATAATTTTCTAACGTCCTTGCCTTTAATAATCACGCATTCCTGAAAACCTTTCAATAAGGCAGTCGATATTTTCCATGGAAGCCTTATATCTGGAGCTTGAAACACCGTGGTCCTGGCGCCTGCGCGGCGAAACCCCGCCCTACCCAATTCAGACCTTAAAACTTTACACAACAACTCTACGAAGAGTAATTTAAAAATAAACCTTCATTTTTACTAATATTTTTTTTAAATAATGGTAATTTTTTTATAATTGAAAAGGAGGAACGTAATCGAATCATTCTGTATGTTATAAAGCAGGTAGTAAATGATTTGTCGTTAAAGTTTAAAACGTTTAAAACGTCATCGAAAATCAATCTGAGAATAGTTTTGACTTGATTTAAAATCTATTTATTAATATTATATGTCGTCAATATTTTTAATAAGTACGGGAAAGAACGTTTTGCAGCTACATAGTCGATATATTTTTTGGTTAAAAAATTGGTAACATTTATGGTTTTGTCGACAACTTTGATTTAACTTTAAATGTTCACTTAAGTTCATATTCTACTTTTCATACGCACTATTCTTTTAATGAACGCAACTTTTTGTATTTGTGCTGTTTAGCTGTATCCATGTAAGGAAATCCAATTACAATAAAACATCACAAACACCATAGTAATAACTTGTGACATACACACGTGCCGAGTAAAACACCCTCAATACCCCTTTCCTTATTATTTCACCTCATAAATAACCAAAATAGATAGAAATTCATAAGATCAGGCGTTACTGTACCTCTGTCAATGTCTATCGTAAGAAAACTAAAATATTCAGGGTGGTTACGCGATATAGGATATCGCTCTACTAGGACAAAGGGGTATTTTAACATTATGAAATGGTAAACAAATTACTATTACATTAAAAAAAATACATAAATTATAAGTGAAATCCCTAGACAATTACAATTACCTGGCCCTAAGCTAAGCAAAGCGTATGGACACCGTGTAGCGAACTAGGGAACCTAGAATAGAACATTATACAGGGTGACTGTTTTTCTGAATTTTAGATACTAAAGGAGCACTCTGTGCTCGATTCTGATCATAATTGAGTGATAAAATAATTTGACGACCGGCTGGTGTAGGGGTAACATACATTGCCTTCTATGCCAGAGGTCCTGGGTTCGAATCCCGGCGGCGACGGATATTTGTGTGATGAACACAGATATTAGTCGTCAAGTCATGGATGTTTATATGTTTATTTAAGTTTATTCTAATAAAAATATATATTTATTCAATATGTATGTTTATTTATTTCTTAAGTTTAACAGTTATTTAGTATCCATAACACAAGTTCTTTAAGAAACTTAATTTGGGCTAGATAATGTTGTGCGAGTATCAGAAATATTTATTTACTAGCTGCTGCCCGCGACGTCGTCTGCGTGAACGCTATGCAGCACCAAACGCACCTACGATTATAACACTGCTAGCGTGATAATATGTAGCCTATATGTTGACCCGACTTCTTAACTATCTTCATGCCAAATTTGAAGTAAATCCATGCAGTACTTTTTGAGTTTATCCCGGAAAGACAAACAGACAAACAGACAAAAATTCTAAAAACTATATTTTTTGTTTCTGTTTCGATTGTAGATCCCCCAAGTATTCTTTTAAAAAAATATTCAATGTACAGTTTTGACTTTCCTACCATTTTATTATATGTATAGATTATTTTATTTATTTATTAAAAGTCGGCACCTTATTTTTCACTAGAATTCCCCATAAATAAATACAACTATGTTACTATTTACTTTACATACAACTGAGTCAATCGCGGCACGAGACCTGGCTCGCAGATCGCTGCCAACGCTAGCGTAACCATGGGTTTCGTAATCAATTCTTTAACTTTCGGTTAAGTTTACTCATAAATTTTTTTTTTCTCTTTATGTATGACCTCAAACCATCACATCCTTGAATTTAAAAAGTGACCCACTAGTCACCCTATGTAGCCTCTATAAAGATGATTTTATAACATCTGGTTATAACACTTATGGGGTCGGCAGAACACCATACCTTGTAATATAACTACTTTTGTACTTACTGTTTTGTATATTCCATTGGTTTTGTTAATAGTTGTCCTACATCTTAAGTATTTTTAATATTGTTTTATAGTATTCCTGTTATTTTCCTTTTTATTTTATACTGGAAATTTTCTATTGCAAACTATTATGAAATCTAAATATTGTTTATTTACCTACTTGTCAACTCTAAAAAATGGCATGTAGCTTATGTCATTTTTCGGCACAGATAATTTATAAACTATTAGTATGTTTTATATTCATTTCTTTTTCAATTAATTTTTATATTATTACTTTAATATAAATTATTCTGAGACTTGCACACTTAGAATCAAGAGAAGTATCAGCTCCACTTTTACCATACCACCACCGCTGCTCCAGATACTAAAACCTCCTTGTTAATAGAAGTGACAGCCGCTGGCCGATGAAAAATGGATGTCTCTCGAACTATTATTTAATTTACGGCTGTGGAATGAAATCGATGCTATATAAGGAGTGGCGAGCTGAACTCGAGAGGTCTTTGGAAAATAAAACACCGATCAGAATACTTTGGAGAGTATTGAAGAAAAATATAAAAGTAAAACTATAAAAGTATCATAACTACATAACCTCTTGGAGCCGCTATATAACTTTATATAAACCCTTGGAGCTTTAGATCCTGGAAACTTAAGAATATCTAAGCATTTTGGAGAATTTCTGAGTATATATAGCAAATTTATGGACTGTAAGTGTAAATAGTGTTTTTATATCTACTTGTAACCTTTTTTTGTAAATATATAAACTTTAACTTTATTTTTTTATTTTCTCTTAACATCTTCCTTTAAATAGTAGGTTACTTAGGCTTTTACTTTAGGTAACACTACAACCTTCTAGTTATGTATTTATGTATATATCGTTTTGCGTTGTTGCAAAAGAAATAGAATACGTTTTGACAATTGAACTCATCCTTTCTTTCAAGCTAATAAGTTCAAACATTATATATATTTTTTTTAAATCCCCAGACCATCACATCAACTACATGGCCCCAAAGTAAGCATAGCTAGTGTTATGGGATACCATGTAGCGAACTAGGGTATACCTAGAATATAAATACATAAATAGATAAACACCCAGACACGGAACATTTTTTTTTCTTATTCCGTGCGGGAATCGAAACCGCAACCACTGGCGTCTGAGGCAGACATGTTTACACCATCGCCAAAGTAGTCGTCAAAACGTATAAATAGGTTTGAAGGTTTACTTAAAAGCTTGTGCGAGGTTTATAGGACTGAATGCTTATTCTAGATATTATTATATTACTTACTAGCCACTGCGCGCGGTTTTACCCGCGTAACTTTTGATGCCGTGGGAATTTCTGGATAAAATATAGCCTATAACCTTCCTCAAGAGTTGGGCTATCAAATGCAAAAATATTTTTTCAAATCCCACTTGTAGTTTCTGAGATTAGCGCGTTCAAACAAACAAACAAACTCTTCATCTTTATATATTAGTATAGATTAATTTAATCTAGATAACATGGTGTGCGAGTTGTAAATATTCATTATTATATTCATATTTATCAGAATAATACATTTCTTGTAACTTATTTCATCGTAAATAATTTACTATTGTATTAAAACTCCGCTGTAGAACGCTAAGCCGAAGTGAAGTGGCGCCTTGATTGTTTTGTGTTAGTTCCCAAGCTGACAAGGGTCAGATCGAGGCTTAAAAGAATTAAATAATTTAACTATGCAGATGTAAGCAAATTCAAGTGTCTAGTTTCTTGTTAATACATTAATTTGTTATGAAGTAAGTGTGTGATTTTGAAATGTGATCTGTATAGTTTAAAATTTAATTTAAGTTTTTAGGTAAAGTTTTAAACCATTCATAAATAAAAAGTAAAAAAAAATAACTCACTTGTATTTAAAACACGTTTGATATTATAAATATAAAGCCCAAAAATAATGTTTTCTATTTGCTTTTGAAACGTAATCAAAAACACGGACGAATATAATTTCAATACCAGAATGCTTGAATTAGCTGCAAAAAGCTGTATTAAAATGCTGTCATTAAATGCGGTAAAATCCAATGAAAAACTTTTTTCATTAACCAAATACATCAATGATAAAAAAACTACAGAAAAGATTATTTTCATGAATAGAGATTGCAATTTAAAAACTAATTATTTGTCCTTGTGTTCTGATACGTTATCAAGATATTTAAGAACTAGCCACCGCGCGCGATTTACCCGCGTAACTTTTGATCCCGTAGGAATTCTGGGATAAAATATAGCTTATAACCTTTCTCAAGAGTTGGGCTATCAAATGCAATACGAATTTTTCAAATCCCACTTGTAGTTTTTGAGATTAGCGCGTTCAAACAAAAAAACTCTTCAGCTTTATATATTAGTATAAATTACAAGAAATAAAAACACACGTTTTTAATGTAGAACTCAAAAAAAATACGTAGTTTTTTTATTTTCAGATCATCATCACTCTCTATATATTTTTGTAAGTTTCTCAAGACCAAATCAAACTCAAAAATAAGCGTTCCAAAAAAAAACAAACTATGTAACTGAATTCAAATTTCGAAAATTACGCGCTCAACTCCCGAACATTTCTATTATGATAATGAAGTTAGTAATGGTTAAGTTAACCCTGAACTGCTTACAAACACTTCAAGTCCCAATTTGATCCCCCTCCCTCCCCTTTAACCCTCCAAAGTAACTTGACGCCGGTAATAAATCAAAACTTTTCACAAATAATCATAAAATATTCAATGTTTTATTATTTCTATCCTTCCGACGAGGTAACGTTGCGTTTCAATGCCAAAAAGAAAGGGGAAATGTACGCGAATAATAGAATAGATGAGTAAAGTAAGTGCAGTGTTGTGAAGATTTGAGGTTCGCCAAGGTAAAGTTTTAATACCAATATATTATTTAAGGATCTGTCAGTGTCTGTACTGAAGATATACCAGAGTGGCTATTTTTAGATTGTGACAGTTTGAAGTTTTGTCAACTGTCATATAAAATACATTCAATCATAATAGACATGATTTATTCACAGTCAAAATATTAAATCTTGATTATTATAAGTAATAGTATGCTTAAACAGCCAGTATCCTTTTGGAAACTTAGTATATTTGTTTATCAGACTTGCAATATATATACAGTTTTGCTAAAATAATAAAAGTAGCTTTATTTTTGAGTTCTGACGTAAAAAAAACTTAAGTCAACAAGCGACGACCTCTTTTATGAGTAATCCAATTAAAAATTTATTAATTTATTATTTTTTATACATAAATGTAAAAGAACACTAAAAGCTATTTTCGATATAATATTATATTTCGCTTATTGACAAACCACTTGGCATTATACTTAAAAGCATATTAAGAACCTTAAGCATTTTCAACACAAATATTTTTATTGTGCTTTCCGTTGCAAACGAGCGTCTAAAATACTTGATGTTAAATAATCACCACTGCCGTTACAGACCCTGGCACTTAAGATGGTAAGTTCTGATACCATTAATTACGTTGTTTATCCATCCATTCTTTTTGTTACACAGCAAAGCTACTTACTTCTGGAAATAAGCAGACTGGTGGCTTCACAAAGTCATTAGTTTACCACTAGTACAAATAATACTTTTTAGAGACAACTGGCTGGTGTAGTGGTAACATGCATTTATTTCTATGCCAGAGGATTCGAATTCTGGTGGTGGTGAATATTTGGGTGTTTTTTTTTAAAGCCTAATACCGCGTTTGACCTCAACCTCACCTGATGGTAAGTGAAGATGAGGTCGAAGATGACAGCACACGGGCCTAGGAAAGAACTGGCTCTTCATAAAATATGATGAATGTAGATATGAGGCATTGCTTTATTATGTTTCTTTTATTATAAAAAATATGTGTTTATTTTTTAAGTTTATTAGGTATTTGTTATCTAGAATCAATAACACAGATTCTTTAAAAAACTTAATTTTGGCTTGAAAATGTTATACGAATGCTGAGTCTCTTCTCTGGGTGACGACGAGGTTTAGACCGTAATTCACCAAGCTGGCCCGGTGCTGGTTGTTGGATGTCAGATATTTCGGGGTGCCGAATGGCTTCTGACAAACCCTAACGACTACTGTATAATGAAATGAAATGAAAAATATTTATTCTTCTTAAAGCCATCAAATAGCCACTTAATGATTCATTAATTTAATATAATTATATAAATCACAATCAAACTCTTCTCATTTTCTGAATCTCGTACATATTTAAATTATATATGTATAGCTGATGCAACAAAACATAAATTTTTGCCTGAATTTAATACATTTTTCACGCATGAATAAACCGCGCCTTGCTTGGGACTTATTCGCTGCAAGGCTGACAAGATGTCATCTTTAATTACTGTTTGCGACGTCGAAGATTTTTCTTTTTTTATTTATTACTAACGAGATACCGTACATAGTTGTATTTAAAAGTATTCACATGGGAACATTATTCCGAGGTGAAATCCTATGTGTTAATACACGTAGAGGCTTCGTATATTCTAAATATCTTTCGAGTTCGTTAATCAGTATGTGTATGAAAATACAAACTTTCGAAGTCACTTTTTTATAAAACAAGCTATTTTCAGCAACTTTACTCGAATACAGGGTGATTGGTGCAAATTTTAGATATGCAAGTAGAGCAATCTGTACTCGATTCTGATCATAATTATTTAATGAAAGAAGGTACTTAATTTTTCACCACAATTCCCTATACAATACATAAAGTTTTCTTACTATCTACTTTACATACGCCTGAATCAGTCGGGGCACGTGTCATGGTAACTAACTATTGAACTATGGTTACTAACAAGTATACAGCAACCGGGACCGGCTGCTTAACGTGCCTTCCAAAGCACGGAAGTCGTCGTGAGAAATGTATGTTCGGCGGTCACCCATCCTAATACCGGCCGCACCGAGCGCGCTTAACCTGCGATATCCTTTGATATGCACAGTAACCACGGCGCCACGACGACTTCCTTTTTACGACAATTAAATTACTAGGTTAGAATTCAAAACAAACACTTCAAACTATAAAATTAAAATTACGTTGGCGTAGAAAGCTAAAATTATAAAAAAAATGAATGTGATAAAAATAACTATAGAAATTCGTTTTTAACTGGATGTTATATATTTACCTTTCATTATACAGTAGCACAAAAGAGAAAGAAAGGACAATAAAAAACTAAATAAAAACATAATTTACGAATAGGCGGCCTTATCGCTAGTGAGCGATCTCTATCTGGCAATCAATCAAAATCCTAAATTACTATCAATACTCTGAGTTCATATTTTAATCTATTTTCATAAATAACTCTTTGACATAATTTAATTATTATCAATTCTTGACGTATTTCAGGATGGTTTTACTATTTTAATCGGATTTGATACGCTTCTCGGTGTTTAAAAAGACATCGAAAAACCAAGTTCAAATGACTTTTATAAAAAAACGTGTTTTCATTTAATCACAAAAGTTTAAATAGATATTAAAAACAATCGTCAATACAATCCATTCTCATTCTAAACCTCTTTTAAAACTACCATACCTCACACGAGCATCTATAAACAAAAAACAATCGACGCTCATCAAAGGTCAATTAAATAAGCGATCACGCGGCGAAGGCATCGCGATGTTTCCACTCCATTGCGCACCAAATCAGCTGACTGACACAAGCACTGACCGACACGGCAGTCAATGGACGTGCTCCTTTAATAAACATTAGTCCGCTCAATTAGTTTGCGTTCAACGGTTATGTTATGATAATGTTGACGTGGAGTTGCATCTGAAGGCAGTATAGGCAGTGAATGTTAACTATGACTTGAATTAATCAAAGTAGAGATTTATAGGCATTCGTATTAGCATTATTTAGTTGAGATTTTTAATCTAATCTTAAATTTCATAATTGAAATCTCCTCAAAACTAATAAAACCTAAGAAACTAAACTTTATTACTCGTATTCATAATTTATATAACTGAAATAAAACAATAATAATAAGTAAGGTAAATTATTCAAAAGATGTAAGATTTATTTATTTATTATACTTATTGTGTCAATTTTTCATGTAAGGGGATACCTACCTCAGTTTTGTATTTAAACAGAGTTAAATATCGACCATCAAGCACAATATTCTCAAGCGTGAAAGCGTCGAGCTATCATAATACTACCTCCTCTGACATTTTTTCTAATCGATACTATAACTTTTGAAAAGAAAATAAAAGTTTCCTATTGCTTTAAGTTATGAACTAAGTGTGAGAAAAATCCTACATTTGTACGATGCGGTAGTGTCTTCGAACTTCAAAGTGTGAAGTTTTGTATTTGAATGAGATGTATGAAGTGTGTTAAAGATATAGTTTTTGATCACATATCAATACAGATGAGTATTCGCACATCAATAGTGGATGAAGTCAATCAACAAAAGAAATTTAAAGAGTAATAGAAAAAAGAGTTAAATAAATGAAAAAATTTGTTAAATAAAAATATATCATCACAATTTTTGTACAAATAGTCGCTGTTGATGAACACAGCTACTACGACGCGGCATTTCGTTGATAATGCTACGAAGTAGTACTACAAGATGTATTATAGTAGCGCATAGTCATCGAAATTTTAATTGTATTCATTCATAATTTAGAAGGTAACCATACTTTGCTCAATATGATAGTGAATATATCGATTTTCTAGAAAAAAATGCATACCTTCTTTGCGAAAATCGTTTCTATAAATGATACTTATTGTGTAAACAAAATTTGGCTGGTGACTACAAAACAAACCTATGAACAGGGTGTCCTATATCCTCGAATTTCAAAAGTGACCCACCAGTCAGCCTGTATAAGCAAAATATGGATTGAGTTGCTTTCATTAATAATTTTGTCTTTGTCTTACTTCAAAAACAAATAATTCTTGCATAGCTTTTCACTTTCAAAATCGAAGAATGTTTTTTCGAGGATAAACTGGAAAAAAAAACATCAGGATAATTATTTTACAACATTGTAAACAATTTATTTCCTTCATCCAGCGACCTAAAAAAACCAACGTGATTAAAAAAACAAGCTGAAAGCATTCACCTATACAGGGTGGTTGCCTTTACAAATTTAAGGAATTTGAACCTAAAAATGTTAATCATCATCTTACAATTCTCGCAATCGATACTCAAAAGAAAAACAGCAAAAAAAACACAAGATCACTTTTTAACGAAGCAACAAAGTTTTTACTCTCGTCCATTTCTTTAATTCCATGCCGAGTGTACACGCCAACCGGTGATTATGAATTAATTGTACCCTCCCTCCACCCCCTCGGTACTTGTGTAGGGTCATCGGAGCACCCTCTAGGAGACAATAGGTTAAGACTTATTGTTTTGTATGCGAGTGTAGTATAAAGAGAGAACGCTTAGGCGAGAGTTATAAATAAACAATGATATATGGCGCGGGTGGACCGGCTGCGTATTTACAAAAGCTATACCATTAGAGTGAAAGTGCAAACTGAACTGGCTTAGCTTTTGTATGACAAAAACTTGCCCAAACCCTAATCCATTCTAGTACAGAAATTGACCGAAGTCGTGTAGACTTTGTGAGATAACTTCAATTGAACATTGCAGCAACAAAAGCTATCCCATTTGATATCGATATTTACCGATCGTTGGCTTAAATTTGATACTTAAATGGCAATTGTTCTGATTTTCAAAGATAGAAATAAAATGTGCATGCATTATGACCATCGTTATTTTGATGACTTAACGTTTGACTTTTGACCATGTCGGGATTGTCCAGGGTTGACTATAATAGCTGACCAGGTTTATGGCGCATCGCCGGCCGCTGCCGCGGCACCGCTCGCTTCGCTCGCTCGGCTCGCGCACGTGTATAACTATATGCAACCTAACATGCTCCTCCTCGCTGCGCTCGTCGTCGCACCTAACCGTACTGATTCCGCCTTCCATTGCGGGAGCCCTTCTCGTAGCTTATCTCTTTCATCGCAATGTATATCAAACAAAGATATACCTACTTTTCATCTTGACAACAGCTTATCTATTTGAGTGAATATGTATCATACAGTACTAGGTTTTGTCATTGCATTTCTTTGAAAATTACAAGAGCAAAAGCTAATCCATTTCAGTCAATTTTTTTACTGAGTTCGATTAGGTATTGTCAAGTAATATGCATAAACAAAAGCTCCTCTATTAGAGTCTGACTCGTGACTCAAATAGTATAGCCTTTGTATATTCGCGGACCGGCTTACTTTTTAAACGACTATTGAGTTATACTGCTGCGGTAAAGGGTAAGCTAAAAAGGTGTTTGGATATTTTTAAAAACTCATACGGTGTTTGATACAAAAATTTTGTAGATCAATTTAATTTAAAGTTTTTTTACACTCTATGGCATTGCTTTATATTCTTGCTTAATACATAAAGTTATGTTTCAAGAGTGCAAGCTAAAGGAATACTTATTAAAATACAGCTTTAATTCTGGGCATTCTACAGTCTTCGTATGCAGTATTGTCTTAGATTAACTAGCGTTCAATTGTTACATAGCACTGATTGTTGTAATCAATTTGACCAGTTGTAATGTTATAATCAGTTTGTTTGTGTCAAAAATATGTTTTTAAATACACAGGAACAATGTACACAAGCTCAAATATTTTACTTGTCATAGAACATCGTTAAAAGATATTTTCAATCCGTGAATAAATCTTAACTTCTTTGGGTTAGGTCACGAGGGAAACAGAGTTGAAAAGGTAGTTTAGATAGTTTGGTTCCTCGACACGGGACCCTCCGAGGTTAACAAGGCATTTAACCTACCGGTTAATTCAAGCAAGGTTAACTTAACTACAAATTTGTTTTCAAACTTCATAGATGATTACCAAAATTTATATAATGTATGTATTGCATTAATATGCATGCTTTTCGACTGTAACTTACGTGAAACTGTAATTTCTTGTAATATCTATCCGTACGTTGTGGTAATAAATGGATTTGAATACGATGCATTTATTTGTGCAGTAAAAGCACTTTGAAAACATGTTAAAATGGGCTATAAAATATGAGCAAAGATCATCAAATTAAATTTTAATCTAAATTTAATTATCTTGAGTTCTTACGAATCATTACAATTAGTTAAATTTAAAATATAATAATTCGTGATGAAATACGATTGAAAAACTTTCATATAATTCAAATATAGGAAATTTTTAGTCACCTGCTAAATTAAAAAAAAATGTTTTTTGATAGAATATAACATGCATATTTATTTTAGTATCGCTCAGTAGAAAAAATAATAAGAAAAGGCACTCACTAAAAACTCTTTTACAATCCATCATTGATTGCTTTTGATAATACTACGAAGTAGTGCGACAAGATGTTTTGTAGTAGAGCGTAGTCGTCTTTATTCTTATAATGCTATTCATTCTAATAATTTAGTGTGACCATGCTTTGCTTCACATGATAGCAAATATATTAATTTCCCTGTAATAAAATAAAAAACTTATTTTGCAAGAATTTTTTCTATTAATTATACTCATCGTTAATAAATTGGCTGGTAATTAAAAGCTAGCCCTGTATTTGAAATGTTGTTTCTAATGACCTTCTTTGAAAAATTATACTAGCTTTTGATTTTAGCTAATAGTTGAAGCCTCTAGCTCCTGTCAAATAAACTTACAAATGGGTTTAATTAAAGGTACGGCCGGGTCGATACAAGAACGGGTTCGGAATATAATTTATTATAATTGAGGACCAAGTTAAAGGGCACGTTGACTTGGTCACAGCATCTGTACCTATATCTGTATTGGTTTGTGTTGTAGGCTTGCTTTTAAATGTGTAGATTCGGCTTAGAATTTTTCTGCCACTTTTGGATAAACGTGTTGTAAATACTGACTTATTCAAACGAACATGCTTCGTAGTAGGTCCCAATTATATTCATCTAATAACTTTTTAAGTATAACTTTTTTGCGATCTAGAAAAACAAAATGTGGAAATGATGTATATGTTGGAATCGGGGTGATTCCTCTCTTTTATCCAACATCAGGTATTCTTGGGGATTTCAATCATGATTCTCTAATACAGTCTTTTGTGTGGGCGTCTTTAGGGCGAGTCGGTTTTTCTACTGTCGACAATGCTTGTGGTGCTGAACTGATTGATCTTGGCTGCGGTGCAGTTTCTATTTCACAAGCGTGTCACTACATTGCTGATGATCTCTTGATTATCTTGAATAATTACTTGAAGGACACTTTTCTCTTGTCCATCTTCTGTATTGTTATTATTCTTTCTGCTAGTGACAAACTCGTGACGTAGACTCTGTCAAGTACCAAGAAGGTACTGGCATCCGAAGACAATCGAAAATAAACTATAGGCTCTAGCTAGACACCGCCGACATATATTTATAGTGAAATAATAGTGTTTTGAAAGCTGTTAAGCGAGCACTAGATTTAACTGATGGTATAATGGCATGTGGGCCCATGGAGATAGGTCCATATTATCCACAATACGAATGAATTATCCACTATCAACTTAAAAGGTAAACCTGTCACAGCTTTATGAGAAAAAATAATAAATGAAACTCGACGTAATATATAAAAAAATATATATTTTAACTTTAAAAATACATATCACCCGTTTTTGCAAACTATTTCGAGGTCTTATAATAAAAAGTACTTAACCGAAATATTATTTCTCAGTAACGAAATATTAAAATTTATAACCGTTTTTTAAATTAATTTTCTTTCAAAGTTTAAAAAATATACGCTTTAATGATAGTTTTATTTTGCGAAGAAGATTCGCTCTTTAAAACAAGTGAAACGGAAACAAATCTTATTGTCATGGTTACCAATGTACTTTACGAAGCTTGGCGTTCATTATTTATAGCATAAAATCATGGACACTTTAGTAATATTGGAGTGAGTTTTCACGACTGAATACGGTAAACAAAAGAGTAATTTGATCAGATATAGGTACTCAAGCTTATTCTACCTTTAGTTAGCTTCAAAGGCACCAAGATCACAAGTAACAGTTATCAGCTTTAATCATGAATCAATCATTTCTTACGGTATATTTCAATTATTTGTTAGAGGGTTCAATTATTTACAAACTGAATCCTGACTTAATTATCAAATTTAAAAAAAAAACAATAATACGTTACACCCTCTTTCATATACATACTTTCCCAATATTCTAACTCATATGACAGCTCATAATTCAATTACTCAACATGACACTTCACACCTAAACTACATACACACATACATACATACATGTAGAATTATAAAACCTACGATATAAACTGTAATAATTGAAATATGTTGCAAAGAAATAGCAACAGTGAAATAAGAAAGAGATGCGGATTGAAAGAGGATGTAGTGACTAAAATCGAAAAGGGTATGCTACGGTGGTTTGGACATTTGGAAAGGATGAGTGAAAGAAGATTTACGAAAGAGGTGTACAGTGTAAGAATGGATGGTGTTGTTGGAAGGGGCCGGCCTAGGCGAACGTATGCCGATCAAATTGGTGACATTTTGAAAAAGGGCCTAGTCAAAAGTACCCGTAACCGGCGATCATGTATGAAAAGATTGATGAACGTAGAAGAAGCGAAAGAGGTATGTTTGGATCGCAGCAATTGGTGTTCCCTTGTCTCTGCATACCCCATGGGGAGACAGGCGTGAGGTTATGTATGTATGTATGTATGTAGAAATAGCTAACTTTACTATTTTGTCAGATCGAAAATGTATTGTACATAAAATATTTTTCATAAGATCCAGCCCAGTATACTACTGTCGTAATATTATTAAATTCTACCCTCATCGTTATCAATATATATAAAACTGTGCCGTTACTGACTGAGTGACTGAGGTACTGAGTGACTGACAGACAACGTACAGCCGTAACTACTGGGCGTAGAGAGCTGAAATTTGAAGATTGAAGATTGTAAATTTGTAAATTTGAAGATTGTAGGGGTGCACTAAGGAAGGAATTCCCGAAATTCTTACGGGAACGGGAAATATAGGACTTTTTAGTTTGTATGAAAAATATTATTCCTTGAGTGCACCGATGTGAAACTTGGTGTAAAGGTTTTTCAATGTGTGTCTGGTTGTGTTATGAAAGGAGTTCCCGAAATTCCCACGGGAACGGGAAATATATGATGTTTTAGTTTGTATGAAAAAATCCCATCCCTTGAGTGCACGGATGTGATACTTGATATAAAGTTTCCTCAATAAGTGTCTGTTTGCATTATGGAAGGAATTCCCGAAATTCCCACGGGAAGGGGTTGGACTTTTTAGTTTGTATGAAAAATCTTATTCCTTGAGTGTACGGATGTGATACTTGGCATGAAGGTTCTTCAAACAGTGACTGGTTGTGCTACGAAAAAAATTCCAAAATTCCCACGGGAAATATATGAGTTTTGGTTTGTATGAAAAAAAACTTATTCCTTGAGTTAGGGCGTGATACTTGGTATAAAGGTTCTTTCAGTGGGTGTCTGGTTGTATAGTTTCTGAAATTTCCACGAGAAGGGTATTAAGCGCATACGAAGTTGCGGGATAAAGCTAGTAACTAATAAAATTACAAATTGAAAAAGTTCAAGATCGATCGAATGATGGGAATTAATTAACTTATATTATACTATACTATACTTTGTTAAGATTTTGGATTGGCTTTATTGTACATAGTTTTTTGTGTTGCCTACATAGAGGACTTCACAATTTTGTTCATGTGTGCTTTGTTTATTTTCTCTTTGGATTGTTTGATTTGTGTCAATTTAATGTTGTTATTTAAATAAACCTACTATTTAACGGGATTAATAGCGAATAATTTATATTTTAAATCGACGTTTCATGTGGTCACGAGCGACTGAGGAGTCAGGCGTCAGATTGATAGTGGAAAAAGTTATACATCATCTTCATCTTTTTCTCAGTCTTCGAGCTTAACGTTCAGGGTTGACACAAAATGAGTCAAAATGAGTGAAAATTTATAAAATTATGAATCGTGAAAATTTAAGACAATATTATAATGTTGTTATTTTAATCATAAGTAGTACTGCAGTCTTTAAAAAAACCTAGCCACCCAAAACACAGGGAATCCTAGTGTGGGGGTTAGTGTGCTCAAATAATTAAAAAACAATACTTATTTTGATGTAACTTGTAATAAGGTAAATACTGTTTTCTACACAAACTTAATTGGAGAAATTGAATATATTATTATTAAATATTATTTTTTTGTGAGCATCCCTGTATTAAGAAGTTTAAAAATAGATAGTCTTTTTTTTATAATATTGTCCATGAGCTATGGGTTTAGTATGTGACTACGCTAAAAAAAATATGTTATATGACGCCATAATTAGAAAAATATGGCGTCATGGAAGACAAGCGTCCCATCCCTACTTTGTAAAACATATGTCCAGCGTCATTAATTTATTATTATCAAAGCTTTAAGTATAATTATTACTAAGCAAACAGTTAAAGCCAGACGGAGCACTGGTTCAGCTGAACCATTAGGTAATGTGGCAAAGCAAATGACTGCTCACACAACAAGTCCAGGGTAATGTATTAGAGTTAAATATTCAGCCGATGCTCTGTAAATGTGGCATTAGTAGCTCCGATACAGGATTAAGCTGTATAGCTTAGTTTTAGAAACTGAGCAATTGTTTGGTTAGTTTACGTTCAGAGTTAAACCTTTTTTATGTACTTGTTAACTTGATTCTTAAAGCTTAGTAACCTAAATAAACATAGCTTTTTCTAAGAGCTGGCAATAAAACACTTTTTGACACATTTTAATCGACTTCAAAAAAAGGAGGAGTTCCTAAATTTGTTTTTATGTTTTTTTAATGTTTGTTACCTCATAAGTTTTGACTTGGTGTACCGATTTTGATGATTCTTGTTTCATATGATACAGGATACATTTGATACGGTGGATACAGACACAGTACTTACTAGGTACTCACAGTTAGGTACTTAATTTTTTTTTTATAAATATTATAAATAAATATTTCTGACACTCACACAACATTATCTAGCCCAAATTAAGTTTCTTAAAGAACTTGTGTTATGGAAACTAGATACCTGATATACTTAAGAAATTTATACACAAACATATTGAATAAATACAGATTTTTTATTAGAATAAACTTAAATAAACATATAAACACCCATGACATGACGACTAATATCTGTGTTCATCACACAAATATCCGCCGCCGCCGGGATTCGAACCCAGGACCTATGGCATTAAAGGGAATGTATGTTATCGCTACACCAGCGTCAATATTTTTGAATTCGGAGGTCGTTTACTTTGACGAGCTTAAACTTCAACCAAAGTTTAGACGTGAAGTCGGTTTATTAATGCTATGCTTTTGTTGATTATTAACTTGAAGTTTCAGTGTCTTTACTGACCACTTGGTCGCGAGTAACTACGAGTAAACAGTAGTCACTTCATCCGTAGTCATTTGATCCGTTTATAAAAATAATTTATTTCAGCTTATGGTTTATGGGAACTTAAGACAATACTGTCCCGATATATGTAATTATCTAGGAGCAAATATAATAATAATAATCTTTCGGCGTGTTGATTTTGAAATGCCGAATAATAATAATTTATTCATTTTTCCTCACAAAGAAATACAGAAATTTATAAATTAAACAAAAAAACTACATATAATTTTGTGAGGAACTGGTGTCTGAGATAGGCATAAGCGTGAAATACAGATCACCAGGTCTCACCTCCCGGACTGTGCATACATAAAATTAGTGTGAAAGGAAAGTAAAACAAACAATAATAAGTAATTAGTAATAACCATTTAACCAAAGGGGTTTGTGTGTGTGAGTGTGTGTGCTAATGTGTGTTTGTCTGTAAGCAAAGTGAAGAATACATTCACTAAAGGTCTGTCAGTAATACTTTTTCTGATTCACTATAATTCAGTGTTTGTAGCGAATTAGCTACCAATGATTTGGTCTTCTTTTTGGTTAATGAATATATTGAGAGTGCTTTATTTAACTTGTTATAAAGCGTGGCACCCTGGTAGCAGAAATATCGTTGTGAGAGCGACTTATTAAACTTAGGCACTTTGCAGACGCGGTCTTTCCTGCGCTTTTTATTTTGTGTATTAAATAAATTATCAAGTCAAATTTCATAATATTTGATAAAACTTCAATTGAAAATAACTAAGAGCAAAACTGAACACGATCGCAGCCAATTTTTTTTATATATTAGTTTGAGTTTGCAGTACCGACTAATATTTTATAAAAAGTTCAACAAGATACGGATACGACGAATTAAAATGCAAAATAATGTGCAAATCATCTCTGCATCTTCGTCACATATTTTTTTGTAGCACGGTACCGCGAAAGGTAAAGTAGAGTATTTATTTGAGATAGTACTATGACAAGATAAAGCTACGTTAGTTTTACCGAAAAAGTCGAATATACTTAAAAATTTCTATGAATTTATCCAGGAACCGGTTTCTAAGATGTTTAGAGCACTCGACCGGCAAGCGGGAGACCCGCGTTCGAACCTCGGTTGGGATAAATTTGTTTAGTACTTTTGTATCTACATTACAGCATTTCAAAATAAAAAAAGGCTCTAAAATTTAACTACCTTGCTTTAAGTAATGTTTAGATCCTTCAAAAGTTATAGATTTTGGATACTTTAATTAATAACAACTCAGCAACACTCTTAACATACTAGTTTTAGGTTAGCTGAAATATCAAAAAGCGGATGCAGACAAAAACAAAACTATTTCAAAATAAAAGAAAAAGCTCAATAAATTTCCAAAATCACACGAAATTAATAATCCGAAGTAACATGTGATCACGCAAAAACATAAAGCTATTGTTACCGAGAAAATCCCGAAAATCGGCGCGTGAAATATATTAAATTTGGCAACACAGCGCGCCTTTCAATTTCAACGTCAATGTAAGGCCAGGTGTATGATGGCCCGATTAACAACGTTCCATTTTTAAAATAGTAAACTGGAAATTCATCAACTTTCGATATGGGCTTAACTCTGAACGGTATTTTTTTTTTCAATTAGCTAACGTGAAAATGGTAACTTTTCGGGATAAATTATTGGTCTCTGTTCAACTTCGAATAGATACCGAATTGTCAAATATGACAAGTAATTTACGGCTTTAAATATCCTTACCATATTATCTGGTTCTGCATGTCGCAAAAAGCGACTATTAAGAGTTACCTCCGGTTGGTGGTAGGACTTTTGCAGGCTCCGTCTGGCTGTCGATTGATTGAGTTAAAGAAAACAGCTGACTGATCTGATATTTGTAGAGTTTGATTTAATTACCAGTCAGACTAGATTGAAATTTGCACATTAATTGTAAACATATTTTGGGGGAGTACCAGTGGACGTCTATAGGCTTCTGAGTTATATTTATGTTTGAATATAAAATGAAAATCTCCAGAATATCTATACAACTTCACTTTTATTTCCAACTCTTATCAATAGCACAACTTCGTAAGTAACTTTTTCGGCAAATATTCAAATCGATCGCTTGAACTGAAGTGACTGACTTATTTCGAAGATCCAAATTCCGTTCTCAGCCCCACCACGCGACCGTCATTCAACCGTTCGCGCAGTGTGGCCAACTTCAAAAATATAAAATAACCAAAATTATGACAAAATCATGACACTCGGCCATCCGACAACGTGCGGCTCCCGACGCACAACAACAAACATTAACTTTAAAAAAAATCAGTCAGTTCCTTTCAAAACGAAACCGTTCAACACTCTATACTCAGCATCTTATTATATACCATGGTATACAACCACATAAGTATTACATCCCAAAGACATAATTAGTAATATACCTAGCTATAGCTGTAAAAATTTCAATAAGCATAACACGAATAATGACAAATCATGACACTCGCCTGAAACACGCAACTTATACAGCAAATCCAATTAACTATCTAAAAGTAGGCACTTATCTAAAATTTTTACCTCTTTAATTTATTTAAAAATAAATAAATATACAAAAAAAATTAAGACAACATTGGTTTTGGAATTTGTCTACAAATTATGGCATTTTATCTTAAAGATAAACCTTATCAATTAATTGAGTGCATCATAATTCATTACGTACATTAATATTGAAGTCCATTATTACGCACCCTTTTTTAATTTATATAAACATCTTTACAACTTGTATGTCCACGACCGGTAGCGTTAGCAGTCCCGTGTGGAGTGACGAGCGGAATACCAGCCCCGCACGCCCCTCCCGGTGTTGCCACCACCCCCGGATGTAGAACCACTTAATTGCACATTTCATCTCTTATTTGCAAACAAAAACAGACTTGTTAACCACACAATATTTTTCTTTTATAAATTGAATTTACAATTGAACTGAATCTACCACCACTTCGGAAAGCCGATCCGTTGAGAAGAAGTGGCAAGAAACTCAACAGCAATCATCTTTTAAAAGCACATTACAACAGTTAATAGCCAAGGAGTTTCATCTTCCATATAATATCAGTCACAGAGTATTTATGCTTGAACATCATTTTCCACGGAATATTCCACATATCCTGATTAACCACAGTCCACCAATCGTTTACTTTCTTTAAATGGGCTACATTGCTGATATTCTTTTCTAACTTCATCCGAACACCAATATCACGACCGTTTACATCCCTACAAGTGTGCACGGTGGGACTATGACTGTGTTCTCCCTCTACTGCCCTCACACTCTTCCCATTTATATTTCTACTATAGGTATATCTATATTTTCGCTGTCCATATTTTTAAAATGTTCCATTGAATAGGTATTCATGATTATTAAGTATTATAACCCATTTGATTATTGTTGGACTTCCCCTCTTCTCTTTTCTCCAGATTCTCTGCATTTTTTTTTGCTCTCGCTGTGCATCTCCATTTTTTTCATTCAGAATTGTCTTCCTTTTAAATTAATTTCTTTAACATTCAAATTTAGCAAGCTCTCACCACAGTCCCAATTTTCAAAATAGTTTGTAGTTCCATGTTTATGCTCCATTGCATGTCACTGATGCTTTTCTTCAGCATAATAATACATATATTTTTTTCATCTTGCACTTGCTTTATATTCATTATAGTAGCCTTATCGTTTGCCAATTTTTTTTAGACAAAACACAGTTTTCGATTTCATACCTACTAATTTCTCCATTCATTGTAGCAATATCTTGTTTAAGGCACTTATGATATTAATATTTTTTCTCCTTTGATATATTTATATCAATTACTCTAATTTCCATGGAGGCACCCCTGTACCAAATATTTCAAACTTTATAAGGGTATCTTTGTACCAAGTATTTCTAATCCAATGGAGGTTCCTTTGAACCTTGGCTTTCCAACTCAATTATACCTTGCACAAAATACATTCCTAACATTTGCAATCCAATGGCATTCAACCTTTGCACTTATATTTTTGATGAAAACATACCACCATAGAGGTATTTTATTCAGTGTACGTAAATACGCTTTTGACACCCTAATATATGTGTGATGTTATATTTATGTGTAACATTTATTATCGTATACATTCACTTCATATTAGTGTTACTCCAAATTAAACTTCTCAACAATAAGTTTCTCTCAACGTAACCTATGCACGCAATAAAGATAATACCAACAAAACACCCATAACAGTGCCACAAACCATCACCAAACAAAACATTTTAAAACTCCAACGCTACATCAACTGTTGTTGTTGTGTTGGTGGTGTCGTTCCTGACACCAAACCACTTCCATCTCAGTTCAATGGCACAGCGAAAACGCTTTTAGAACAATGCCAACATTTGACAATCTTACTGACGCTGTCACATAAAAGCCCATCTCTACCCGATGCGACTGATCTAACACATCAAATTCTTTTGCGAATGAGTCCGCGAAAAATTGTGTTCAGAACATTGACTTCAAGATGACCGCCCATGCACATCGATTCAACGGACGATCCAATAGCGGCAATCCCTATCAACAGAACGTTCCGCTTCCGTCAATTACCCATGGTGAAATAACAAGGTTATATTATATTCTTAAGAGCTGAATGGATTCATTAATTTGCCTTTCCCATTTAGATGGAAAACGTATACTTTTTCTATCTAGTTCTAGGTATCTAACCAAATTTTAATATTATACTAAAATGATTAATGAACTTGGTATTTATACATAAGTATTCAACTAAATAATGATATAAAAATTAAATGAGAAAAGACATTACTGAACTGTAAATAAGTTAAATCAATGATATAGTTTGAAAATATAAGTTAAGATGGAATTTCGTGTAAATTTTTGTATGGAAGCAATTTATTATTTCCGCTTGCCAGTTTACAGCAATTAAATTAACACACTGCCTATATTGCTTTGAATTAACATAGCCTCATACGTGCATAAAATGTGGCCTTAGTTTGTTTTTCTTTAACTGACATAATGCATATTGACATATGACATAATAATAATGGAGATTTTTACAATGACTTTGTTAACAACAACAATTGTTAACATGCACTTATTCCCTCCTTCAATTTGTTTTGCCTTGGTATTGTTGATTGATTCTGAACCTTGCCACCGCTGTACCCAAGGAATTTTTGGCACGGAGTTTAACACAGCTAAGTTGTTGCTAGTGCAATTTCGGATCTCACTTTGTTAACAATTCGAACACACTTTGTTATCACATCTCATATCAATACCAATTCCAATATCTCCGTCATTCTTAAGGATCGGTACCATTAGAGATATCCAGTTTGAATGTTCATTAACTGGTTCAATTATATCCACTTTAACTAACTCATCTAATTTTGCATTTTTTTTTATTCGAAAGGAATAGGCACTCTGTGGTAGGGCTTAACTATAACTGGCTTAACAGATTTATCAACAGGAATTTCTTATTCAACACCTATAAATTTCAGGAAACTTTTACAACAAAAAGTTTGTATTTTGTATCTGAGAACCAACATTCCTTTTGGATTCAAAAGACCATAAGACCAATGGTCTATTACAAAAGGCTAAAACTTTGTGTTAGGGTTTTGTACTTGGTTTACATTATCTATTCCTGTACCATCCATCTGTTTGGAAGGATTATTTAGCGAGTCATTTGACTTACGCTTTTTGTTCCGGTTTTGCATAGATTGCGGAAATTCCCCAAGTACCCACATTTTAGGCACTTTTGAGTTTCACTGCCATAACGACAGCAAATTTTAGTGTTTTGTAGAGTAGTTTTGGTTACTATGCTATTAATTAGTTGGTTTGTATGGAATTTTGTTTGAAAGTTATTCAATTGTCTTTATTGTAATTTTTCTTTCCCCTTTAGTTTTTTTTTTTATTAATCTTTAATGTATATGCTTTCGTTTAATATAATTTTGACTGTTGCTTATAATATTTTCAAACAAATTGTTTAATTAATCAATTTTTTTTTTAATTTTATTCAATCTTATTTAAATATTTTACTTAATTTATTTTAAATTTTTTATTATAGTTTGTGGAAGAGCGGATTCTTCAAACACAGGCATTTTTTTTTTGTCTAGAATAAGTATAAGGAAATAAATCATCATTATTATGTTATTATATTTGTACAGATTCAATGGCATTTGTCCAAAGTTATATCATCCCCTAAGGTAAGTATTTTCTTTCGTAATTCTAAAGATTGACATTTTCCAGTAATTTGATCTATAATTTTTTCATCTAAATTTGAAAAGTTACATTAATAATAATGAATTAAATTCCCAGTTTGATTTTTGGAATAGAACTTACACGAAGGCCTAAAGTAGCGGATCTAAAGTTATTCTTTTTACCCGACTCTTTTTATTGATTTTAGTGATTACAATATTTTAGCTTAAAATTGTGTACTCTATGATACTTATATATGGTTGTATGATAGATATACACATACAAATCTATCACGCATTTTTCATGAAGTTAAAGGTATAAAATAGGTATAATATTCACGGATTTATGCGATAATTTAGGTTACGATGCACGAAATCTTTATATAGTTAAATAATCGTATCCCTTTTATCGAGCTATATCCATGTTGTAGTGTGGATACCCATTAGCGATTCCTTTATTAAACTTATTTGAAACACCCCTTTCTTCAATAAAAATAATTAGGGATGGGCACACATCAGTTCACCAATAAATTTTGAGTATGGGCACACATAACCCGACCACGGGCACACATAACCCGTCCATGGGCACACATAACCCGACCATGGGCACACATAACCCAACCATGGGCACACATAACCCGAACATGGGCACACATAACCCGAATATGGGCACACATAACCCTTATCCAATATATTCTGAGTATGGGCACACATAACCCCTCTATAGTACATTATGAGTATGGGCACACGTAACCCTCATCCAATATATTCTGAGTATGGGCACACATAACCCTCATCCAATATATTCTGAGTATGAGGCACACATAACCCTCATCCAATATATTCCGAGTATGGGGCACACATAACCCTCATCCTATATATTCTGAATATGGGCACACATAACTCTCATCCAATATATTCCGAGTATGGGGCACACATAACCCTCATCCTATATATTCTGAGTATGGGCACACATAACCCTCATCCAATATATTCCGAGTATGGGGCACACATAACCCTCATCCTATATATTCTGAGTATGGGCACACATAACCCTCATCCAATATATTCTGAGTTTGGGGCACACATAACCTCTAACAATTAAGCACACATGGCCATTAAATTAAAATTGGAAACTATTTTGGCTAATGAAATATTTATTATTAATTCTGTTTATAAGTAATATTTTAAGCTGTTTGTTTCTTTAATAAATAAATAAACTAATTATGGGGCAAACATAGCTCCAGAACAGCACACATGGCCGTTTCACTGATTATGGAACGTACATAGTTCCTCAACAGCACACATGGCCGTTTAAATAATTATGGAACATACATAGCTCCAGAACAGCACACATGGCCGCTTCACTGACCATGGAACGTACATAGCTCCTCTCCCGATGTCGACTGCAATCGTATCTCAATTTCTCTTGCCCCGATTTCGATCCACCATGATCTGGAGTGCTCAATCGTCTCTGAGACATCGATCTACTTTCTCTGATCATTATTTTCTGGAACTCATAAACAAAATATTCATGAACCGACGGCCTTAAAAGAAAACTAAATTAAATATACAAGCGAAACTTAGGGCAATCTCTTTTGTCTTCAAAAACAAAACAAAACACTAAAATGTAAAAAATAAATAAAGATGTTTTAAAAGTAAGATTAAAAATTGTAATCATCGAACAACTTTGAATGCTATTATCTCGAAAACGACGCGTCGTAGCTAAAAAATAACGAAAATTTGCCCCCCTATACATAACCCATAAACAGTACGTATGGATACCATAGCTGGGTTGCCTGGCAGAAATCGCGCTTCGGCGATAAGGCCGCCTTTTTATGTTAATTTTGATTATTATTTTCTTTAAACTATGTAACCATATTGATGTACAATTAAGAGTTTTATTATTATTATTATAGCTGACCTATTTTAGGGTAGCAAAAGTATGTTAATGTTAATATTGAAACTATATAAAACCAAATATTTTCAAATTAAAATTAAAATACACTTATTAATAAACTTTCCGTGTCACATAAACAGTACGTTGTTACTCGAAAATAACTGAAGAGTCCCTAGCCAGTAGCCAGCACCTTATTATATCCTTCAATGTTAAAGCGCAAACAAAAGTCTTTTGGAAGAAATTTCCTTCGAAATAAGCAGTACATTTGTACGTACACTATTGTTAATATCATAATTATATGATTAAACTGTAAACTAAATCCGTTCGCATCTTTGCCAGGACCAATAAATATAAGACATACCTACATAATATAAAACGTAGATTACTTACCACTTCTGAATTAAAATGAAAATCTCCAGAATATCTATACAACTTCACTTTTATTTCCAACTCTTATCAATAGCACAACTTCGTAAGTAACTTTTTCGGCAAATATTCAAATCGATCGCTTGAACTGAAGTGACTGACTTATTTCGAAGATCCAAATTCCGTTCTCAGCCCCACCACGCGACCGTCATTCAACCGTTCGCGCAGTGTGGCCAACTTCAAAAATATAAAATAACCAAAATTATGACAAAATCATGACAAATATAAGCTCAACTTCTGATAGGATTGAACAATCCTAAGACATTTTGTATTTATATTATTTAAAATTATGTAGTAGAACTAAATTTAATTATTTTCTCTTTTATATAACAAATGCATTATAAGTAAATCTATGGTGCACACACAGATCTAATAAGAGGTAACTGGATTTGCAGTTTTTAAATTAGATTTAAGAAAATCTCATCCATTTGTATGGAAACTGTAATAACTGTCGATTTGCCTGATAAAAAGGAAAATAAATATGTTGATTCCCATACTATCTTTGTAACCACATGTAAGAAGCAGGCCATTAAATATAAAAAAAAGTGTTTACAAACAAATAATCTCTGTAGCTATAATATATTATACAGATTACCTGAATTCCAACCTAATCCCACTTTGAAGTAAGTGACAGTTAAACTGCAAATGAAACACGCAATCTTAGAATACATGTAATTCGAATTGACAAGGTATATAAATCATTTTTAAAATTAATTACCTTTGCTTTGCAGTACTTCACTCTACTTTATTGATATGAATTATGATTAAAATTAAGGTTTTGTTAATTTGTTCATTTGAATGCGCATATCTTGGATATTAGTGATTGTAATATACTTATTGAATAAATTCCTACCAAAAGTTTTGCAAGTAAAACTGCACGTGACTGCTAGTTATTCTATAAATGTAGAACGTTGATGAATTCGTATTGATATTATTTCTTATTTTGATTATAATATTTTGCTTTAATAATAAAATTGACCTATACATAATATATACAGGGTTGATTTCTACTCACAGGCCAAATTTTTTTTTCGCTATAAGTATCATTTATAGAAACCATTTTTGCAAAAAAGAAATTATTTTTTTAGAAGGATATTAATTTATCCGCTGACATTAAAATAATGATGACTACGCGCTACTACACACATTTTGTAGTACTACGTCGTAGTATTATCAAGGAAATGCCGCGTCGTAGTAGCTATGTTCATCAACAGCGACTATTTTTTTTTAAGGTTGGTGGTTACATATTTCTACTTTTTTGTACTGAGAGACACTAAACTAAATATGCAGGTACGTTTATATCGTATCAAAGAAACTAACATTAAAATTTGGCTGGTGACGAAAATTTAACCCTATATATTATAAGAAACATCCCACCTAAATACTAGTTACGTCAAAGTTTGTAACGATGGATTCATAGTTGGATGGATGTTCGTTCCTCTTTGATGCTGTAACGAATTGACTGCTGAAATTGTGGCAAAGCCTAAAATTTCAGCATAGAATTTATATCCTGAGATTGCTTAAGGTCGGGAACTTGGGATCAACATGAGAAATTTGGCCAGAAATAACAAACACATATATTAATACCTCAAATACAAGTGTGAAACTTGACCAAATTTTAATAAAAACCACAAATGTTTTTCGACTACCGCAGTAAAAATTACAAATATGCCTTTTACATAGTTAGGTATACTTAGAAGCGCTTCCATGCTGGACTGGGAGCGAAGAAAAAACATAGAATGTACCAGCTGCTTCTCTTCCTGGGCATACTGTAAGTTTCAGTTAAGAGACTGAGGTTTTTTGTGGGCGATAGGCTGATCCCCTACCACTGCAATAATCTCTCTACATCATTATCATGCCTCCAAGCTTGTCAAACGTGACATCAGATGGTTTTATAACCTCTGGTGTTCTGCCTACCCCTTAAGAGATACAGGCGTGAAGTTATGTATGTATGTATACTTAGAAAATTTATTATCGTGTATTTATTTCTCCATATGCGAATTGGACTGCAAATGGTGTTAAAAAGGACAACCTAATGATTCATAACATTAACAAACCATTTTCGTACTGTAGTTGTAAATCCTTAGTTGTAATAGCAATAATATTTTTATTACACCAAGAAAATTTATAGCTCCTTCCCATCCAAACAATAAAACACCTAACAAAAAATAAGAACCACCTGTTTCATTCAACTTCATAATCATTTCATTGTCAACAAACCATCAACAGGCCATTTCGGTCTTTTACGACCACTAAAAAAAAGTAAAAACACGACACAACAGTGTGAACGCAGCTTAAAATTTGCGGATATGTGAACTGGCAACCCAACTGGCTTGGTCCCCCGGAAATTGTCCGGTCTTAAATTATATGGACGGACACGCGATGTGCTCGACACAAATATGCGCTCGGTGTAAGGTTACGCATTTCGGTGTTGCTAAGTGAAAAATGCAGTAGAATTAATGTAGGCAACGTTTGGCATTACTAGGTAGCAGTAGAATCTTTTGTTTTGTTTAGGAAATTAGCGCACTTTTTGATATTGCTGTCGAAGTTCGTAAATATCATGTTTTCAGTGAGGTTTTACATCAACATTCGTGTCCGATAAGTTGACATGACAAGTTGATTACGTTGGTCGTTATAGCATCTAAGAAATGTAATTCAAAAACATCGTATTATGGTTTGACTCTAAACAATTTAAGAAAAACGACTTTGATGATCTAAAAAACCATTTGAAACTTCTGAAAGCACCCTAATTTAAAAAAAAAACAAGTTTGTAGCTTTTCTCAGCGTTAGATCTGATATTTAAACATATAGAATCCAAGATTCAACAACAAGTTGCAATACCGAAAATTCAAGACACTTTCTGCTCGTTTTGTGTTCATTCTAAATGCTATCGTAAACTGATAAACAAATTGAGATGATTGGTAGCTTACTCTTATGTCAAGCTATCACCCAACAACTGTGGACCACGTTTTCCAAAAAAACATCGAACGATAAAATATACGTTACTTGTCAAAACGATTACACAAAAAGGTCACACGACACCACGTGAGTCACTTAAGTGGAAAATGTAATTTATTTAATAAACATATTCTACCCACGGCTTATCTCGCGGAAGTCTTGATCCTACACCCAAATTCAGTAATAGATGCAAGTAATATACAAGGATATTGATAATTGGACCGGAATCTTTCAAGATTTTAAGTTTCTGTTTAGAATCACTTTGTTTTTTTTTTTTTATTATTGTTTATTTTATTTAAGACTTAGCCTTATGTACCCGACGTTATGGGAAGATGAGGTCAAACATGAAAGCACACGGGCCTTGGAAAAAATTGAATCGTAAAATATACACCTTTCTATTACTGAAATGAATAATCAGACTATTAGCTTTTTTAGAATCGATGTTTGAAGAGTAAGACTAGATTTCCAGAAAATAATAAAAACTCCAAATATTTAAAAATAAGTTTTGGATAACAATATTTTGGACTCAAATAGTTATGACACCTTAAAAAATTTGATTCTAATTACCAATATCCCTGTATATTTAAATAATAGCAATAGCAACACAAGGCAGCTCTAACTTAAGTATTAAATGGTATACCTGGCCCGTCTATTGTTATAAAAAGAGAAGAATTGAAAATAAAACAAGTAAAGAAGACGATACTAAGAAAATTATTGTTTTTATTTTTGATATTCGACTTCTAAATCGAGAAAAGTATTTTAAACTTTTTCGAAAGGTTTTATGTTATTATATAATTTCCAAAGGATCAAGAGTTATGAGGATTAAACTGAAATACAAAACTAAACTACAAGCTTAATGTATACGTTCTTACGTCCCTGTAGAAGGGATGTTCTACTTTTCATGAGGCTTTAATGTTTGAAGTAGGTAAATTATAAAAAAAAAAATATATTATAAAATATAAATTTTTATAATATAATATCTTTTCATATTATAAAAAGATTTGCTGGACTGGGAGCGACAGAAAAACATACAATATACCAGCTGCTTCTCTTCCCGGGTATACTGGAAAAGTCAGTTAAAGGACAGAGGTTTTATTGGCGTGGTTTGTGGGCGATAGACTGACCCCTATCACTGCAATAGTCTCTGTCCATCATTATAATACCTTTGAAGTCAAACGTGACATCAGATCATCTTATGACCTCTGGCGTTCTGCCTACCCCATAAGGGATACAGGCGTGAAGTTATGTATGTATGTATCTAGAATACTGTCCATTGTAAAAGTTTATAGCAAATCCCACGCGAATTTGTTTGTCAAATATACAATAGCGCCATGATCAGCATTCCCCAAACGTTTATGTAAAGAAACTTTTTATTCTCCAACAAAACTGAAACTATTGAACTTATTCGTATAGAATCAAGGTAAAAATGAGGCAGATGACATCATGTGTGTTAAAAAATGAATTGACTCTACATAAATAAATAAATTAAATCCCTAGTCAATCACACTAACTACATGGCCACAAACTAAGCAGAGCTTGTGATATTGGATACTATGTAACGAACTAGGGGGGAAACTAGGATATAATACTTCACGCTAGTATCCCTTATGGGATAAGCAGAACCGAAGCAGTATTATAACAGAAGAGGTATTATAATGATGGAGAGAGGCTATTGCAGTGACAGGGGGTCAGCCTATCGCAACAAAAATGCCAAAACCTCTGTCCCTTAACTGACTTTTACAGTATGCCCGGGAAGAGAAGCAGCTGGTAAATTCTATGTTTTTCTTTCGCTTCCAGTCCAGCATGGAAGACTAGGATATGCATACATGAATATTACCGGAACACATTATCGCTGTAATGGTACTATTTGGATGCGGATTTAACATTGAGGGTGGTAGCTAGCCAGGCGAACCCTTATGGGGTCCTTCCACCAAGTGGGGGTCACTCGGTTTAGTCGCTTTTTACGAAACGCTTATCTTAAGGGCGGTAGGCTATTCACAGCTAATCTTACACGGTTAAGCATTATATGGATTACAATATGATATGGAGAAGAAAACATAAGTCCGTCTCCATTTTGTTCTCCTTCTTTTCTACTGTTTTTTTGGATATAATAGTAGATTAGTAGCCAAGGGCTGTAAGGCATCAATTGCAGCCCGAGATATTTGGGCGCACGAACGCAGCAAGGCCGCCTATAGTTCGAGGGTGCAATTGATGCTTATAATATAAATATAAAATCCCCAGAAAATCACACCAACTACATGGCCCCAAAGTAAGCATAGCTTGTGTTATGGGATACCATGTAGCGAACTAGGGGGGAACCTAGAATATAAATACATAAATAGATAAACACCCAGACACGGAACTTTTTTTTTTTCCGTACGGGAATCGAACCCGCAACCACTGGCGTCTGAGGCAGATAGGTTTACCCCATCCCCAAAGTGGTCGTCATGCTTACACCCGAGCTAACTATTCTGCTTTACATCTCGATTGTGAGGAAAGTAGAAAAAAACCGGCATTGCGAAAAAAACATTTTATTTGTTGAAATTTAAAGTGAAATGAGAACAATTTTCAAATTTTAGGGACAGGTGTTTTTTAAAGTTAACGTTTTCTATTCCCGCCTTTTTCATTAAAAATAATCAAGTAAAGAACTTTTTAATTATTTTTTTCAAGATAGAAATTGAGCTTCGCCGTTCGATATTTAAAATTGATGACTATTATATTCACACGAAGAGAAGGCTGAATAGCAAAGCGACCTCTTTGGTCATTGGGCTGACTGCATGATGTCTACTGCCAGTATGATGGTTAGATGTACGCGAACTTTTTGAAAGAAAGAAGTGTTTTTTTTTTTTAATTACTTACCGCCCTAGGGCTTTTCTAGGTAGATTATTAGCCTAGAACGCTAATTAGTCACCTATAAGCCCCATTTGGAGGTAATGAGAACCTACTTACCGAACATGAGAGATATAAAGTATATTATATTTCATCTGAACGAGATTTATTCAACTAATATTTGTTGAACTCGCCGTCGGTCTGGCAGAAAGTGCTAACTTGGCTTTTGCAATTTAATGTTTTAGATAAAACAAATATCTTCTGTAAAGCATGAATTTAACTATCAAGCCTAAGCTAATATTAAACCTTAATAAAATGAAATACCTATTTTTTTACTTTTAAATAGTGTAATAACTAAAATCATGATATGTTCTGCTATATTCATATACAGTTTTTAAATAGTAATCTTTAGAAACGGCCAGTTTCTATTCCTAAAAAAAGGTATAGTCAAGAATTATGTAAAAACTAGCACTTTATAGCTTCATATAGAAATCAAAACTTAATATATTTGATAATGTAAGTAGGTATAGATAAAATCCTTTGACAGACACCATCTGTCTGTACTAACTGTCGAAGACCTCATTCACAACATGATTTAATTCAAAACCCACCAAGTGTTTACCGAGTTATTTTAAATTTGCCAAAAATTCATGTCAACGCCTTCCCTCGATGTCGCAGTCAAAAGAAAATTTCGGTATTTCGCTGTAAAGACCGGGCCGTGCCGACAAACTCACTCAACTATGACTTTGCAAACATTTTAGCGCTCATTAAGTGTTTATTTTGCACAATTTTTTCCTCTGCATGCACGTTATAAGAGAAAATATTTAACGTCTACAATAAATTATTCGAGCCAATATTTGATTATGCCTATTTTAGGTATACACAAAAGGAGAGCTATTTGAAATTGAATGTGAAAAGTGTAAAGAACTGTTTATATAATAAATCGCTTGAGGGCAAATAGTTTTTTAATAAAATAAAGGTAATATGTTTTTTGATTGTAATTTATATACATTTTGTATTGTGTATGTACCTAAATTCAATTAATATTTGTAAGTACTTTATTAAATCAACATGATTATAAAAACTGGAAATCGTCTAAATTCGTGTATATTCATCAACATAATAATAATAACAATAAATTAATCACTGTACCTATAATATTGTTAACAACATAATTTGTAACTCGCTTTGTACAATGAAGAATAAATAAATTAAATAAATTAATAATATCATGGGGATTTTTTTTCTAAAGTATAAAAAAACAATACAGAAAGTTTTGTACTATTTGTAGATATGCGATTGAAATAGACTGGGGAAATTCGTATCGAGATACAATACTTATAATGGCCATGCACTGCAATATTTGGCACAGTTTTATCTATCTATCAATGTACAGAATAATTATTAAATGAATTTGAGTAGGAATGATTCGTAGAATATTATTTACGTTCAAATACATTTTTTTTTTTTTGTCTTTTTAATCTACTTAAAGAGGAGACGTTTGTACTACAAGTCGTGACTCAGTATGCGAGGTGATTAATTCATATGACTTCTGCATGGAATTAGGACCACTATATGCCGCTGAATATTACGTCTGCGACAAAGTGAAATCTAATTATATTCGCTATAAATTTGACACGTGTATATCATCTATGACCTTATCCTCACTAAATAACAAGTGCTATTGAGATCAAATGTGGATTTCATCTCTAATAAAAACCAAAGTAATATCTTAATGTTTACCTCGTTCATCAAAAAATTCAATACTAATGAATAAACTATGTAAGTAGTTCTAAATTCAAATTTAAATCCAACTTAATTTCACCAAAGTGATGTACAAGGGCTTCAATGTAATTATGTCAACATTAAGTTAAAAGACCGTTACAAATTTTGCGTCAAATTCGGGTTTAGTACACAAGTTACTCTTAATTGCTTTTGGCAAGTCTAAGTGGAGGAAGCTCAAGGGACGAATATCTACGACTCATAGATGATGGTCACTGATGAATAAATTATGCGTTGGATAACCTATTTCCTAGTAAATTTGGTAATTGCCTGTGGACGCACTCTATCCGCAACTTTGAGATATGGTCAAATTGTATAATATTTATTACAAAAATTTCATTGGAGTTGACCGGTTATTTCGCTAAAGATTATACATAATTGAGGCTAGTTGATTCTTAGATTTTATATCTAAGTAAAGTCATAAGCAAATACTTTAAGTTTCAAAGCTCTAACTTAATAAAATAACAGAAAAAAATATGCTTAAATAGCTAATATAATGCTATACTATTAGATGCAGCTACGCTAGCAATATAACGTAAAACAAAAATGTAATTTCGAGGCGTACCGCCAGGCTCCGGTAGCTCAGTGGAAGAGCACTCGTCCGGCAAACGAGAGGTCCCAGGTTCGAATCTTGGTCGGGTGATTTTTATTTAGCACATTTTTTCAGTTATTTAAGAAAAACTAAAAAAATATTATCTAACTTACTTCATATTTTTAGTATTAAGGATTCAGTATTAACAAAAACAAGGTTTATGTGGTCTATCATATACTAGGTTTATTTTTGGTACTTTCATTATTAAAATTGTTCATTTAAAGAGTAGGAAAAATGTTAAATAATTTTATCGAAATTTCACTTACTTTTACGTTTTTTTAATCATATGTTAATTCTTTAATTTGAACTATTCCACACTCCTTAATCAGTGACTAAGTGACTTTCGTGAAACTATGGAAAAAAGGATATTTGCTTTGATACGATAAAAACGTACCCGCATATTTATTTTAGTATCCCTCAGTATAAAAAAAAATAAAGATATTGCACCACAAACTGTTTTACTAGTAGTCGCTGTTGATGAACACAGCTTCTACGACGCGGCATTTCATTGTTAATACTACGACGTAGTACTACAAGATAATTTGTAGTAGCACGTAGTCGTCTTAATTTTAATGGTATTCATTCATAATTTAGAGTGACCATACTTTGTTTTATATGTTAGCGAATATATTAATATCCTTGTAAAAATATATTTTTTTTTGCAAAAATCGTTTCTACAAATGATACTTATTGGTTAAAAAAAGTTGTCCAGTGACCAATAAACAACCCTGTACTATTTTAAATAATTACCGTATTTTTAAAAAAGGCATTACTAGTTTATTAATGTTATTGTTTTAACTCGACTGAATAAAATTTCATTCATATTTTTATTTAAGGTCATAAGTGGAAATTAGATTTAATTTCAATAAAAATATTCACAGCTATTATTTAATATACATGTTAATTAATGATTTCAAGTATATTTAACGGTGACAAAAGATAACTAACATATACAAAAATGTAATATATTGAATTAAAAATTTACTACAAAAATCTATACTGGATTGATGTTTTTAATGGTGTATTGATTTCCCTCAAATATAGCTACGAAACACTTTAATACTAGACTTTCCATTAGAAAATTTTTCTCTCAAATCTCTTATCTATTTGGAAGAATACTACAGAAAAACCATAAACACTTAGATACATAGCTACATAATATCGTACAGACAAATACGTATGTAATTTATCTTTTGTCTTTTTTTAATCTACTTAAAGATGAGACGTTTGTCCTACAACTAGTGACTCAGTATGCGAGGTGACTTATTCATATGATTTCTGCATGGTATCAGGACCACTATGTGCCGCTGAATATGACGTCTGCGACAAAGTGTAATCTAATTATATATTCGCTATAAATTTGACACGTGTATATCATCTACGACCTTATCCTCACTAAATAACATTTGCTATTGAGATCAAATGCGGATTTCATCTCAAATAAAAACCAAAGTAATATCCTAATGTTTACCTCGTTTGTCTAAAAATTAAATACTAATGAATAAACTATGTAAGTAGTTTATTCATTAGTTAAAGTTAGTTAAAGTTTTTTAAGTAGTAGTTCTAAATTCAAATTTAAATCCAATCTCTCATTTATTTGGAGCAATACTACAGAAAAACCATAAACACTTAGAACATAGCTACATAATATCAAACTTAAATTATTCGTCTTCTACGTAGAAGGTTAAAAACAAATGTATTTTAGTAATTTTAAAGCACACTTTTTAATTATGAATTAAAATAGTTGCCTGTTTTAAATCACCCTGTACATAGGTGCATATTTATTTTGCTTTGGTATATTATAAGTGTGTCGAAATCTATCGTAGTTTATTTAATTAAAGACTATTATGTAATCTGTTGAAAGGTTGTTTTGTACATCGCGCTATCAACATTTTTATCGCATGTGCCTTTGACTAAGAGGAAGGAACTTTTGCATGACTGTCGCTCTTCGGACTGCAGGCCGAAAGCAAACGTCTCTTTTCTTGGAATCTTATGTATAGGTCTTGTACTTACGTTTTCTTAATTGCATAGCGTTTGATATTAGCACATGGCATGTATCTGGAACAGAAAAGAAAAATATGTTAGTTTTTTATAATATCTAAGATAAAATTTACTATAGTCCAGTCACCGATAAAAAGAAAAAAAGAATGCAAAATAGTTTCCAAACATGTGATATACACGGTTACTGGCAACTTTAGATAACTTTAGCACTCTAGAATTGATCATGATCATGTAATAAAAGCAGGTATAAAATATTCCACCAGAAATCCCTATGAATAAATAAAGAGACCTTACTACACTTTTCCCGACCGGTTAAGTACATATCTATTGTATTACGCTTATGTAACCATGCGTTGCGTAATGAAATCTTTAACTTTCCGTTAAGTTTACTCATTAAATAATTAATACTTATTTTTTTTTCTCTTCATGTATGGTCTCAAACCATCATGACGTCCTGAAATTTCGAATATGACCTACCAGTCACCGTGTATATTTCATTTGATGTTTATTCATATAGCAGGTAAAGCAAAGATTATAAAATTTACCCGATCGGTTCAAAGATGGGTGACAACTGACCATTTAACTCTTCGGGGGGCACGTTAAAAAGTCGGTCTCGGGTGCTGTGTACATGTTTACAATAGTCGTAAGGGAATGTCAGTCAGAAGCTTCATTGGCACCATAAAATGTTTGATCTAGAAACCGAATTTTAACTACTTTTGATTTACTTAATGAAAAATTCTTGTCACCCAGAAGGGATACTCGTGTGTCAACAGTGGGCTCTTTAAAAAAGATTTTGATGATAATAACTGACACTTATCGAGACCCAAAGTAAGACTATAGGATCTTATAAAGACCACAGCATATCCTGTTAATATTATAATTGTGAAAGTGAGGATGAATTAAATAGTCTACTAAGTAAATATGGCTACGTCATTTATAACTCTTCTTGCGCGATTTAATCGACGTACAACGACATCTATCAAATAAAAGCGAACTAAAATTTTGTATATAATAAATGTGAAAATTTGGATGGATGTATGCTGGTCTGGATGTTTGTTATCACGCCAAACGGCTTAATGGATTTTGATGCAATTTGGCATAGTGATAGTTTACAGTCTAGAATAGCGAATTGGCTATTTTTTATCTCGTTATTCCTGCGGGATTTAAAATGGCGCGGGTAAAACCGCGGGAAACAGCTAGTATAAGAATATGTCTGAGCCTACTTAGAAATGTACCCTTCTTAAACTGTCCCGTCTGGCAATTGAAATCGGCATTTTTCGCCTCGTAAGTCACAAAATAGCCTCATCTTCATTCTAATAGCACAAATCTATAAAATCAGCAAATCTTAAAACCCCAACGTTTTTCATATGAATACTGCGATCAAATTACATCTAATACTGGCAACTCATCATTTCTAAAGAAAAAAAAACAATCCATCAATTCAAATACTTACTCTTCAAACAACACTCGACATACCGCAACACACACAAATGCACACGAGAACACTCACACTACTGCACAGTTGCCCACACTAGTGCAAAGCGTACAAAGTAGAGTGTCGTCATAATATGTTGATGTATGCATAATAAGGCTATTTATACACTGGGCGGCCTAACTTTTGGATTCTTATCTTTTATGCGGGTCTAAGAAGGAACTTGCTGGTCTTCAAAGCAAGCAGATAAAATTTTGCAAACAGAATCTGGCAAAGGAATTTGACAATCAGTTTGAAAGGGCCACTTTAAGCCAACCTGACGTCAATTTATACTGTATTAGTTAAAAAGCTAATGCTTATATATTGTATATCATGATTTTGCAGTCAATTTTCCAAAAGTAACTTTTGCTACTTTCCGTGGCGCGGTTGTGTATCAGTCGTCTAGAAACACAACCGCGCCACGGTCACGGGCTCGAATTCCACAAGGAGCAAGAAAAATAATTCAGGGTTTAGTTTGTATATGTTTCTTTATTCTATATTTAAATTCCAGATTACCCCTAGTTCCCTCTATGGTATCCTATATCCCAAGCTTTGCTAAGTTTGGGGCTATGCAGTTTGTGTGACAGTCTGTTTAGTAGAGCTTAAGTATGTGCATGTACTTAAAATACGAGCCTTACACTATTAAAAATTAAATCACCTAAAAACATATAATAGTACTTATAGCCAAGAGGTTACAAAGCTCGAATTAAGGACAAAATTTTCATCGGAATTTAAGGCATCCAATTATAATACTTACTAAACCTCGACAATATGATGCCCTTTCAGACAATATGCTCAAAAGCAACGGAATTACTCGTTTAAAAACATGAAAATATATATCTTAAGAAATCCGCACCATGAGTAAGCGGCTTTACCGTACCTTTCTAGCTTCTCTTGACCCATATCTCCCGGCGGGAACTTAGCATTTCCCCATACCCGACCAAGTGGAATGAGTAAACGGGAAAAAGCGATACACAACAAGTGCGCCATCTCGTTTACCCGTTTAAATTGAACCGACAAATCGGTTAGAATGCTGTAATCAAATGTGGCAAACTTAGTTAAGTCTGTGGATTTTGTAAATTTGTCAGATTTTACAGGTTCCATGTTAACGGTTGATTTTGGGAGATTATCACGGTGATGATAAAGTATTTGTATGTATGCAAGGTTTAGGAAAGCACCTAAAAATTATAAAAATGCAAATTTATTATGTCGTCAGTCATGCTGGACTGGGAGCAAAGGAAAAACATAGAATGTGCCAGCTGCTTCTCTTCCCGGGCATACTGTATAAGTCAGTTAAGGGACAGAGGTTTTACAGCAGGTTTTTTTGTGGGCGAAATACCGATACCCTGTCACTGCAATAATCTCTCCCCATCATTATAATACCTGCAAAGAATAATGTTCATAGCGAGATCTGTCAAATTTTTGACAACTCATGACATGTATTAAAACAATAAATAGTGCAAATAATAGCTCATGTTCAGTTTATTCTAAAACATTCACTTATATTAAAAACCGCAGCAAGGATTTTAATATCTCACCCTCTCAAGTAACTCAATAGAATACACGTATCATCCACTTGAAATCAAAATCCCGATATATTGTCTAAGAAATTAAATCATGTCTGCACCAATAGTTTAAATATAAACAGGCAGCATTTCAATGACAATATCATCTTTATACATTCACATACCTAACAAAAAGTAGTTTGACAGGTCAAAGAATGTATGGGCCGTGAACATTACTCTTTGTCAAACGTGACATCGGATGGTTTTATAACCTCTGGTGTCCTGTTTACCCCATATGAGATACAGGCGTGTAGTTATGAATGTATTATTATGTCGTACTAATAAAATACTCAATTTTTCAAGCAATCTATATACTTAATTATTTAAAATACCAGTGAGTTCAATTCGGCAATACAGAGTGTAGTTCTCTTATGTCAGATTAGGGGACTTCAAACTCTTGAGTTGCAAACAAAACTGCTTTTGACATCAAAATTGAAAGTCTGACAATAGAAAGAATTAAAATGTAAAAGTGATATTTCAAATACGACCCTGTCTTTACGATTAAGAAACATCGCACCTTCAGAATTTAGTAGTGACGTATTAGAAATACGTGTTTTTGGCAAATCAAGAATGAAGTTGCTTCTATGCTGGTCTGGGAGCGAAAGAAAAACGTAGAATATGGCAGCTGCTTCTCTTCCCGGGCATACTGTAAAAGTCAGTTAAGGGACCGAGGTGTTATGGGAGGCTTTTTTGTGGGCGATAGGCTGACCTCCTGTCACTGCAATAACCTCTCTCCACTATTATAATGCCTCCAAATTTTTCAAACGTGACATCAGATGGTTTTATTACCTCTGGTGTTCTGCCTAACCCATACGGGATACAGGCGTGAAGTTATGTATGTATGTATGTAAGAATGAAGTTTTAAAACAGCAAACTTTCAACTTTGAACTGATTTAATTTATTAATAATGTATGAAACATGTTAGTTATTTGGTATCTATATAAAGTTAAGTTTATCTTTCGTGAAATAACAGCAAGAGAAATATTTCTACGACGGTAACTC
This sequence comes from Stenoptilia bipunctidactyla, assembly GCA_944452665.1. Taxonomy (NCBI): domain Eukaryota; kingdom Metazoa; phylum Arthropoda; class Insecta; order Lepidoptera; family Pterophoridae; genus Stenoptilia; species Stenoptilia bipunctidactyla. The sequence goes on from OX101732.1 coordinate 2,300,506, forward strand.
GATTTCTTGGATTTTTGGATTGAGTCTTTACAATTCTGAAGGTGCGACATATCAATATATATATAACTGTTCCGTTACTGACTGAGTGACTGAGGTACTGAGTGACTGAGTGACTGACAGACAACGTACAGCCGTTACTACTGGGCGTAGAAAGCTGAAATTTGGAACATCTTTAGGGGATTTAGAGGTGCACTAAGGCGGGAATTCCCGAAATTCCCACGGGAACGGGAAATATAGAACTTTTTATTTTCTATCAAAAATCTTATTCCTTGAGTGTACCGATGTGAAACTTGGTGTAAAGGTTTTTCAATGTGTGTCTGGTTGTGTTATGAAAGGAATTCCCGAAATTCCCACGGGAAGGGGTTGGACTTTTTAGTTTGTATGAAAAATCTTATTCCTTGAGTGTACGGATGTGATACTTGGCATGAAGGTTCTTCAAAGAGTGACTGGTTGTGCTACGAAAAAAATTCCCAAAATTCCCATGGGCACGGGAAATATATGATTTTTAGTTTGTATGAAAAAAACCTATTCCTTGAGTGCATGGGTGTGATACTCGGTATAAAAGTTCTTTCAGTGGGTGTCTGGTTGTATAGTTTCTAAAATTTCCACGAGAAAGGTAGTTAAGCGCATACGAAGTTGCGGGATAAAGCTAGTAAACATATAACATTGTAATAAAAGTGACAAGATAATTAACAGATATCATCTTTTCTACAATTTAGAGCACAGAACTTTATTATCCTTCTGTTGAAAACTCTCCATAGACAACATCAGATCTAGTGTTAAGGCTTATCGTAGAGATGCCATAGATTTAATTGCTATGGTACAGAAGGCAGCAGATCAAGCGTTACATTAACTGACAAATTTCCCCAACCAATTTCAACTTAATGTCGAAGACACAGAGTTCAGATTGAAGTAATTTTTTTTGACAGATTAGTAATGCTTGATGTACCTTTCATAACTTCATACATGACTGCTATGATCTACGTTATTGGGCTCTTCTGTCAAATACGATACTTTATCTAAAAATTTCATTCTTGCAAATATAAATCTGATTGCACCTGAAATATGAACAACTACATCTGAACTTAATAGCAATAAAATAACAATTTTTTTGGCCTTTTCACAATCCCGCCATCAATGTACGTGTATAAAGTAAATAGTAGTTCCTTTTTCACGAATACAATATTGCTTCAATGATCAAAGTTGTTCAACCGTTGGCAATTAGTTCGTTGTATCAAACATCCTGTATTTAATTAGCTAATAGTAGTAAAAGGAGTATTAATTATTATACAGGGTGGAGTTTTTGAATGCCCCCTGGAGGGAAAGTACTCAAAATAATAGAGATAGCAAGTTTAACTCCAAACAAACATTCCTTTATTTTGGAAAAGAAACAAAACTGCATTCAAATATTTTTCGGAAATTTGCTTGCTTCACCCAGGAATTGAACCGACTAAAATCTAAAAATGAAGATTTCATGGTTTTCCTTTCATTAAATTAACCTTTTATGTTAGAGACATGTCATTCTTGTGATTGATGCTAACGATGATGCAATAAAATTACATAGTGTCATTTTTACAGATTTTAGTTGGTTCGATTCCTGGGTGAAGCGAGCGAATTTTAGAAAATCTTTGAATGCAGTTTTATTTCTTTTCCAAAATAAATGAATGTTTGTTTGGAGTTAAACCTGCGTACTTAGAGTACTTTCCCACCATTCAAAAATTGGGCATTTAAAAATTCAACCCTGTATATTCAGTCCAAGAATTCTTTAAAAAAAAAACAGAATGACATGAACGTGTTTTTCTCATGTAACAAATTCAGGGTGACCACGACGAGTTAATTTCACGCACCACTGGTTTTGTGAGATCGTTCAACAGTACATGTATCTTTTTAGGAAGAATCTGCACTATATTTCGATTGCTTCCTGGAGGTACGAAAGTTAGATTCATTTTAACGGGATCCCACGTAAAATGGCCATGTTTTACTATAAATGCAAAAGGTATAGTGAACTATTTTCGTAAAGCTAATTTTCCAAGTAAACCAATAAGTGCACAAACAGAGGCACATTATGGGCAAATACCTAGTCAAATATCAAAAAGTGAAATGAAAGTTTATTTCGTAAGTATTTAAATACATTTGAAATAAGTCAAACCATTTACAAATTGAACTGAATCTACCACCACTTCGGAAAGTCGATCTGTTGAGAAGAAGTGGCAAGAAACTCAACAGCAATCATCGTTTAAAAATACACAATAACATTTAACAACCATGGAATAAATAAAAATAAAATAAATATAAATAAAAGGTAAATTAATTAAATTTTAATTCGTGTCTCAAATTATAGGTACGCTTTTATAATAAAATTCCAAAATATTTAAGATTAACCCTTCGATAGATTTAAGGATGAATGTTGTGTGAAAAGTTTTACTATAAGATATCCGGATGCAAGAAGATGGGATTCCCTGGCTGTAAACTGTCACTGTATATTTTCATACATCTACGAATTAAATAATGTTTTGACTTTGACTTTGACTAGACCTGACTTGTGAACACGCTTGTAAAGATGCCAAAATGTCGAGGTAAATTGTAAATTAAAGATACACTATAAAAATATGAATATCTTTTGTAATATATATTCTATATTTTATTTTAAATAATCCATCAAATCATGGAATAAAGCTATCTTCCGAAACCCCAGCAAACGCTGCACAGTAAATAAAGTGGATACTTTTCTAGGCAACGCGGTGACCCTTAATAGTCCCTTGGGCAAACTACACAGAAGCCCAAAGGGATATCCCTACATCGCTTTACGGCTGTCGAATTTGTTTATGAAGTTTCCAGTAAAATGATCATTCCTAGTATAATATGGAATCTTTCCACAGAGAGTTGGGTTCGGGATAAAGTGGGATATGCCCTTATTAAAATTATTCTGGCAGTTGCTTAGCTTACAAGTTATATGTTTACATGTCGGGAAATGTTGTAAGTTCAGTTATTCTGGAATTTTGGTGGTTTTCTGGGATCGGTTCAGTTTGAAGTCTTTGGACAAGGCGGATTGAAAAGTTTGTTCTTTTCTTTTTGATTTCTAAATTTTACATTCATGGAAGTGAACTGTATGATTAAACATATTTGTTAATCAATACTTTTGTACTGAGAAAAAAACAGTAGAATCCTAAAGTATTTCCAAAATTCATTAAAATCGTCGCAGTGGTTTCGCTATTGCTACGTGAAAACGTAAGAGATAGAGACACAGGAAAACTTTTGCAGTTATGATATAGGTTTACAAGAAATATAAAATTTTGAGCTGGAAAGAACATTGGGTGTTTTTTACCCGCTTTTTTAAAGTCGCGAACATAAACCAAAATATTTTAAATCATATTGAATAATATTTTCCTAACATATTTAATATTTTGTAGTTATTTTAATTCATAACAACGGGAAAATGGAAAATTATTTCCATTTGATAGCTATCTACGAGTTACAGTGACTAACTTACACGATGCCTCAATTGCGTAAGTGTTGTTTTCCAACTTGCAATTCGGATAGTGAAAGTCATCGCCTATTTTCCTTTCCAAGGAACGATAGATTGTGATAATTACTGTGGTTGTCTTTCATAATTCATGCGAATATTGTGTTATCGACGAAACTATTTTAGGTTTGGATGCGGCAGAATAAAAGTAAATAGATTTTTTTTTCCTTTTTTCCTTTTAATTATGGCACAAAACAGTAAAAAAACAAACATTTTTTTTAAAGGTCCATTATCTCCTTTTTCCCACGACTCACAGATATGTGAACTATACCATAGTAAACTAGATTTTAGTTCGCCGTAGGTAAGCGTCCCATACAAAGATGCCCAATGTCCTTAAGTGAAACTCGTAAAGCACTTCATAATACCTCATTGCGAGAAAAAAAATGAGTCCGAGCTCTGTTTATTTCTCATTTTCTAGCAATATACCAACATTACGAAATAAAAATAACAAAAACACCAAAACATTACAAAATAAACAATTACTTGATATTTCTTCTTAATCTGTTCTGTAAAGGTTAATCAAATTAACCACAACTAAAGAGAAAAGCCTTTGAATTGATGAAAAAGAGTTCAATATGAAACATTTGACTGTTTTTCGAATATTCTAAAACAAACATTTGACAGCTCGCCAATCTATCATTGTGCGGAATCATGGCCGGCAGATATTGTCAACTAAATTTCTCTTCTCTGATTGAATGTTTGATTTGAATACTAGTATTCTATTTGCCGTGTCCAAAAATTGTTCGCTGGCAACATTTATAACGACTCGTATTCATGTCTTAAGTATGGATTGGTACAATAAAAAAAAAAATCTTGAAACTGATTTATTGCGAGTACTTTATGAGTGAATGAGTGAGTCGGAACCACGGGTTCTGTAAAGAAACCGAAACTTTGAGCTAAAATGTTAAATATTAATTCTACGCGATATTTAGTTCATTTAAAATCTTTAACTTTCATAAACGATTTCAAAATAAGGATATTTAGTTTAAGAACATACACCTTAAGTGCCTACGCAACTAACCATAACCGAATTTACTAAAATGTGTTTCTAGAAACATCTAAAGTTCGCTACTTTTATTCACAGAAATTCTAAGATCCCTTTTCACATTTACCGAAGTTGTTTTCAATAGATTTAGCTCTATTCCAGTCGATGTTCAGTACAAAACCACAGCTGTCTCAGTGCTAGAATCGATAAATTCTATCGACTCTCACCTATAACTACTTAAGCAAACAGCCACATGTATGTACCAAAAGCAACGTTAGCTTCTAGTATTTAGGCTAGCCGCTACTACCGTCGCCAGGTGTTCTGTCGCCACATGCATTTAAATCGAATATTACAAAATGGGTATCCGGATATAACCGGGTCTTACTTGGTTGCCGGAGGAACGCAAGCTGGAAATGACACGGGCATTACTAATATTAGCCAAAGCAAATACGCCGAGTTTTGGGCGAAAAGGTAATTGGTCGCGTAAGGTTTTCATACAAAACAGGCCAGTTTTAGTGCGGCTTTCAATGTTATTGGGGAGGTTTTAATTTTGGGAGCTTGCTCTCGATTTGTCATTTGATGCTTAAATGGTCAGAGCTTTGTATAAAAGGGAATCGGATTGGTTTATTAAGGATATAAGCGTTACTCTTCTGGCAGTTTTAAAGAACTTAAAACACAGTTTTTTGTTTATATTCTAATGTTCGTTAAGAATAGTTCCAAAAAATTTTTTTTTTTTCAGTATCTTTTTAGTTTTCAACGGTTATTTGGTCATCTTTAGCGATTTAACGATGAAATATACAAAGTAAATGTTGAAAATTCAAGTGTTTATTTTTCTGAAAGCTTATATTTGCATACTTTATACTAAAACATGCAAATATACGCAAGCAATAAAAAGTTTTATGAAAAAAATATTCGTTGCGCTTTTATTTTTAACTTCCTTAAGTCGGGTCAGAAGTCGCAAAAAACTGTGAAGCTTAAAAATAATCCATCGTCTTTTTATTTGATCATAAAAAATCTCTGACACAAACAACAGTAATTAATTACTTTTGAGGCAAAAACTTTATCGTGACATGATTTCGGATTATGCTTGCCAACTTTTTTTCATAAAAAATTCAGGTGAGCCAAGAAATGGCGTTCTTTGCGGTTAAAACTTGACTCTTTAATGGGGCCTTATTTAATTCTCATTTTTTTATGTTCGAAACGACCTCTCCAGGCCTTGAGCTGACGGTTTAAATGGGCCTTTATAGACTGCACCATATCTTCAAAGATCTTAGAAGTAAGAGACTTTCTTATGAGAAAATTTCTAAGTATATTTTGCTCCACTTTGAAACAAATTAACCACTGAAAGGGCGTAATGACGACGGACGGTTTGAAAAAAGGAATTACTGGCTCAGTCTTTTGTTTTTAGGATTAAAATATGGTGAAACGAACTTTTTGTTTTTGCAGCTAAACTGTGAAATTGGATTTCGTTTTATGAAAATGATGAGTAATGTTGAGTTGTTATTTTTTTAATATTACTCTTGTGTACTTAATAATATGGACTTCTTCTGTATAATATTTAATAGAATACAATTTTATAAATGTCTTGACTAAACTCAAAAACAAATATTTTAAGGCAAATTTATTCATAATTCATATAAAAATATCTTACTAACTTTTTTTTAAAGTTATCAAAATAAGAAAATGTACCATTTTAACATGGCCTATATATATCTATTATCTTGTAGTGGTGAAAATTGAACCTCTGCTCGTGTTACGAGGTAACATTTAGTTTTAATGCCTACTGTCATTATTAAAAACTGATGTTTTTCCCGATGTTTCAAATATTTGTCATACTCAGTATGTTTAATGTATTTATTATTCCTGACACCGTATTATTCTTGGCATCTTATTTCAATGTCGTGACCTACTTAAATTGCGCCATAAATTGATTCTGCTCTGTTTTTAAATAAAAGATCTCGGTCCAAGGAGGTTACATACAAAGTTTACCTTCGTCACCTCACAATAACAAAAAAAAAAATGCACCGCGTCGTCGTGAATTACATAACCCGTTGAAATTATGGAGTGTTGAACTGTCAAGCCGTTTAAGGTTCTCAAGGGACCTCTCTAACTGACAGCTTAGCATTAAACTAATCGATAGTGTAATCACCGTGCACTGTGGCGTATTACACGAATGTCGTGTGTCTAGTACATCGATAATATGCAACAGCGAAGCAACAGTTGGAAGTCCCAAGTGTCACAACTGAACTCTGTGGGGAGTTCTTTCTACCTGAATAATTGTGTTTATTTCTAAGTGTAAATTTATCGAGAGAAAGAAAGAGAACGACATATATTACACAATTACCGCTCTAAAAACTAAAAGGTTATTTATAAATAATAAAATAAAAAGGTCAGTAATTACGACCTTTACAAATATAACTTGTTGTATATCTTCGCAGACATGAAAAGGACTAACTTAGCAAATGCTGTATTGTATTGCATATGATTATTATTGAAACGTATAATTTCTATATTCCATTGTTGGTAGTATTTCCAGTGCCAAAATGTAAGTTATTGTTAGCAAAATTATAAAAAATATATTGGTAGGTACCCAAAGCACCCCTTTTAGAGACTTTTCTTTCAAAGACTACGCATATCAAAGACTTTTTAAATTTCAATTTATCTCAGAAAACTATCCCATCAAACAAAAAAAATATTTGACATTGTGTAGGATTTGCCAATGGCAGGGAAAAAGTTTTTTTGTCCCGGTCATTAGTTCGAGCCCTTGTTATTGTTTCCATTTCATAGCCTATATAGATGTATTCAACATGTATAGATTTTATTTTGTTAATACACTCGGTACTATATAAAAAGCTACACTCATACCAATTGCTGATCTTACAACTATTTATCTTGCAGATGTTATCGCAAGCTGGCTCTTTGCCCACTGCGCCACTAAGGCTGTCCCATTTTATACTGTAAAAAGTTTGTATATTTGTAATATTGATTAAAGGGGCTAAGAAGAACTAAGTAAGGAAGAAAATAGCTTTTCTTGTATGCGTTCACTGGACACGGAATGCACGGAACGGACTGAACGGATTTACCGGCTTGCCGATGACATACGTCCACTGTATCCGGATTTTCTATTTATTTTAGAGTCTTTTCATGTTGTGAGTAAATAATAATAATAATAAAAACCTTTATTTCACATTTACACAAAACATACACAATATACACAATTTAAAACATTCATAAAATTCAAACACAAACTGTACAATATTTTACAAACAGAAATAAAAATACTCACTGCCTCTAATACTATCGTCTTGACTTGACACAAATTAAAATACCTAGTAGTTGTACACACACAGTATGTGAGTATGTATTTGATTGATGAACAACTTACTAATGAATGAATTAATTCAATCAATGGATAATGACAGCGGCAGGAGCCAATGGCAGCAGAGAACGGATTTTGTAGTCACTGGCAAGCAACGCATTTTTTGCTCATAAAATGCGTGCGGTGCGGCCGGTGCGGATTGTGCACGCAGTTCTATATGAATTCATACAAAGCAAACCAAAATCCGTTGCGTTCCGTGCGAGCGGTGCGTTCGGCTCGGGGCAGTGAAATCAGTTACCATTAATCAGCTATTTCAAAGGTAGATTTTAATAAGTTATATTTATGCCAAGCATCACATCCATACACTAAAGGAATAAGATTAAAAATTCATACAAACTAAAAAGTCCAATACCGTCACGTGGGAATTTCGAGAATTCCTTCCATAATACAAACAGACACTTATTGAAAAACTTTTATACCAAGTATCACATCCATGCAGTCAAGGAATAAGATTTTTTCATACAAACTAAAACATTTCCCGTTCCCGTGGGAATTTCGGGAATTCCTTCCGTAACACAACCAGTCACTCTTTGAATAATTTTAATGCCAAGTATCATATCCCAGCACTCAAGGATTAAGATTTTTCATACAAACTAAAAAGTCCAATAATTCCCGTTCCCGTTTGAATTTCAGGAATTTCTTCCTTAGTGCTACCACAACCTCTAAGGATTTTATGTTCCAAATTTCAGCTCTCTACGGCCAGTAGTTTTGGCTGTATGTTGTCTGTCAGTCACTCAGTTAGTGACGGAAGAGTTTTATATATTAAGATTGAGAACCATGTTGAGCCAAGTCATATAGGAGTTCGTGGTGCATCGAGGGGTTCAAGTGGTCGCCTGTGATGTGAGAGGCTTTAGTTCGATTCCCAGCCAAGGCTGATAGAGAGAAAAAATCCTTAACTGGTTTGGGGCTAGGAAGACCTCAGTTATCATTTTGCTTTCTAGTCAATGTAAGAATTAGTTCAAATACTGCAAACTCATAAAGCAATGGTGGCATTTTGGTTCTTAGATAATACAAGGTTTATCTAAAATCTGGCATAGACGTTTTGATTACAGGCAGCATGGTCAGAGAACGGTATTTTAACACGAGAACTTGTTATTGTGTCAACTATGTGACTCAAAAGTAAGCATATTACAGTTTGTGATATAAAAACTTTAGCGAAACTAAATAAATGTTTATACTTCTGAGCCGGCAACATTGTTTGTAAAATCCCCAAACCCCAAATCTACACAACATTTTAACAATAATACTGATTTTGTCGTGAATACATAAACATTGGTAAATATGTTAACTTTAGTTTATAATATACATTTAAACTAGAAATTTCTATGCCTTGAATTCTGGTGCCTTAAATTTTCTATCACCTTCACCAAATTCACCAAATTTTCGAAAACCTTCATCAACAATGTCAAGATTTTCAAAAACAACTGTGTTAACGTACAATAAAACGAATCACCAAAATTTAACATCTCGTATTCAGCAGTGCATAAATTAAGACAAACGCAACAATAAATTCCCCCTCAAATTTGAACGCTAAAAGGATGATTGCTTAACACCTAAATTATAATAAACAGCACGATATTAAGTTACCATAGCCCACCAACCCCTGACCCCACTCGTGAAATATTCGTTTGAAAATTTCTACAACTCGTCTGGCAAGCAAAAAGCTAAGTGCAAACATTCCAACATTTTGTATTTGTATGGAAATTACCCAGTATTTAACATCCGACATAGTTGCAGAGTTTCATGGGAAATTTATTATGTAGTTAAGCAACTATTGCTTTTCATATTATGAAGGTTGGTGATGTGGTAATGAGATGAATTATGCGCTTGCTTCGGTAATTAGATGAGAAAAATAAGTGTTGCTAAGTTTAAATATTTGTATTTAAAGGATATGTGCTCTAAGACCTTGTGCCATATTAAATTTATCATACAATTCATGTAAGATTATGATGACTCGTAATGCTATTTAATACAAAATCACACTATAATCTGGTTTGCCAAATGACCGATTACTTGTGAAGTCTGCATTTCTGAACTTCTGCACATTTTTCTGGCACACCAATTTTGCATTTTTTCGTTTTTATCTATGTCCATTGTAGGCTTTGTAACCAACCAATTGATTTAATTTATTGGGCAATAATGCGAACATGAATTTGGAAAACTCATCTAATAAGTTAGACTAGAAATAGCAGGGGTATTCGCTAGTTACTATACGCAAATAACCACGGTTCTATGTAAACCAACATATCCCCCTATGTAATGTAAATTGCACATATTTGTCTTTCTAGGCGCTTCAGTCCATGTACGTGTCGTAAAATAACCTTATACTATCCCATACAAAACAATAGTTTTGGCTATGGACAGGATTTTTTTAGTCGAGGTATATAACATATAGTATGTATGTATTCAAAAAAAAAATTCTAAAAATAAATATGAGTAAATACGAGTACATCTAACCTATTTATACAAGTTATATCCTTGCTTTTGAATTGAGTGAATGTATTAATGTTTATTCCATGATTTTTTAACTGCATCTATCAGGATTAATCATCAAAGATACGAAGCTATTTGGAGGCCTATACTGGAACAACAGTAGGTAATCTAGTCGCCAGTGTAGCAAGATTTAGTAGAAGATTATGTGCGTAGGCTCAAAGAAGTCAATAACGACAAGAAGCTATATCCCGATGAACAGTTTGAATTTAGACACCGGCACTCATGCTTCCAACAGGTGCCTTACATTCTGCATTAGAAAGCATTTTTTTAAAAGTAAAGAATTGATATGGACCCAAAAAAAGCACTTCTTTTAGTCTAATCAGGATCTTGCGATAACTAAAGCTAAGTGAATCTACACTAAGATCTTCAGCTGCCGTTTATGATCGTGTTTATTTAATTAGCATCTCAGCATTATTTCTTCGTTCAAACGTTCCTACCTACCGGTTGAGCAGTATAGAATGAATACAATTTTTATATTTTATACTATAAAAAATAAGTTTACAGTTAACCATAACCGCATGTCACCTCCATCTTACTTCATCGTAAGTTTATATGAGATCGAAGCTGACAGCAAACAGGTTAAAAAAGAACTTGCTTTTCATTGGACATAGCTATGGTTATTTGGTCACTTAAATTAGTCGCCATTTACGGCATGCCCATCTAAAACCGGACTATTTTATGCCGACTCTACGTGACGTCATCTTAATACAAGACAGATCAATTATTTAAATTTGAATTAAAATGCGTAATGATCTTTGAAAAAAATTGAAAACTTTTCAGTAAAACGTCGCAGGTCCGTGAGAAATCTGTGTCACTGATTTTTATTCGGCTCCTGACTTCCAAAGGTGTATTTGGAAGAGAGGAGTTTATTTAGAGAGTAGTCGTTTTAATTTTATCGTTAGGGGCAAACAAACGCTAGTACTTATAATAAGGCAAAAAGTTAGTTTGAACTCGCGAATTTATTGTAAAAATATACATCAGATTTGAAAGAAAGAAACATTTATTTGCAAAAATATGGTAAATGTATAAATTAAATAAAATCCCCAGACAATCACACCAACTTCATGGCCTCAAACTAAGCCGAGCTTGTGATATGAGATACCATGTAGTGAACTAGGGGGAACCTAGAATATAAATACATATATAGATAATCGCCCAGATCCGGGTATTTTTTTCTTGTTCCATGCCGGAATCGAACCCGCGACTACTGGCGTCTGAGGCAGATAGGTTCACCCCATCGCCAAAGTGGTCAAAAACAAAACCATGTTCCCTAATTCTACAATACTAAGCAACTTCAGGGAATTTAGCGTTGAGTAACTGACCCTGTGACGTAAGATGATATGTTACATTTTAAAGCAAAGCTGCTTAGCGGTAGAAATAAGCTTCCCTAGTATGTACTCACAAAGCAGACGAAGCTTTAAGAAACTTTTATACTCAAACACCACGGAAAATAGACAAAAACCCAAGAAATTACTTATTTTACCCCCTATTTCGACACGTACATTCTTGTTTTTACCTAAATAGAATCGACTATGGTTAACTGAAGCAAATAACATTTAACATATCCAATATTTGTTCCCCTTCTCACGTGTTCCCAAGTGTTCCGTAGTTAATAAGCATCGCCTAACACCCAACACGCCATCAGTAAAAACAAACAGGGTTCGGATCTGCATAAATCAATAAATACTACATAGAATAATGATGACACAGATAATATGGATCTAAATTTTTGCCTATATCTTTTTAAAAATGAGATATAAAATTCATGTGCATTTATATGTGCTCTGCCATTTATATTTCCTTGAAATATTGAGATGTATGAATAACAATACATCGTTAATTTGGCTACGATTATATAAATTCAGGGTAAAATAATAATGCTTAGCTACAGTTTTGCAATTGTTCATTATTGTACTGTGGCACGCGATGATTCAATTACCACACAAGACAATGCTATGTGAGAAACTATTTGAAGCTCAAGTTTGGGTGTTACCTAGGATACCCCCTAGCATTTCTACATGATCTGCATAACAGAACCTATGTATTTGGTTTGCGGACTTAGTGCTGACGTGGTAGAAAGGATGAGTAATTTATTACTATTATAAATATTAAAACAGAATTTCAAGGAAGTTTAGCAAAAGATATCGACTGTTCGAAGTAAACTTTAAATAACAAAGAACTTGTACTATCAATACCCATTTCTTTTCAATTAAACTGTGAAAATCAAATACTTCGTTAACTTAAGAGACATTTGTATATTTGTGTCATTTTCTAATACATGAAAAAGTGTCCTCGTAAATAGTTAATGTAATTTTATTTGTTTTGTAATTTTAGTATTAATTTTTTGTAATAATACTACAAAAAATTAATACTAAAATTACAAAACAATATATATTATACTATAGAATAGCAATAAATGAAGTAAAACTAAATGCTGGTAAGTAAAAATAAATATTTTATTTTCACATAGCGCAATTCTACTTATGTATAATAACTCTGAGCGTAGGTATGCAAAATAATAGTAGGTACTTCTTACAAAATGTAGAGTTAGGAAAAATTCTTTTCTTTTTTTTTATTTTTGTGTAAAAAGAAAGAAAAGCAAGAAAAATGTGTAAAAAGTCGTAGAACAAATGTTGTTAAAATTGATGTGGAGAGGCTGCTTTGCAAGAGGTGGTGCGTTAATAAAAATTAACCCTGTATATCAAAAATCTGCTTTTTAATATTGTATTTAGCTTATTCCATTCTTTCTATTAAATGTTTAACTAGATTGTCACGCGTTCCAGAGTACATTTTATTAAATTTGCTTCGATATTTTAATAAAAAAATATCATAAATATCCCATCTACACGCATCACCCTGTTACTCTTTGAACATAAATAAGCGATATAGTAGGTAATGGTGTTGTTTGTAAAAACGGTACCAATCTGCGCGGCTTGTTTGTTTAGAGTTCTGCCGGGTCACGGGGTCTATTGTGTTTGTGTCATAACTACCTATAGCCTGCACACTGAAGCTATGAATAGAAAGCAACTGACTAACTTTACTACCCAATTACCGATGCCAATTTGCCAATTTGAAAGGGGCTGTCTTAAACGCTCTCATCGTCAGTTATCATTCAGAAATAAGGTTTAGGACAAACGTCGGTTCGAAAAGTCCTTATATTAGTATTTATATACCACCAGATGACTTGAAATACTAAATTATGGTGGCGCTATCTATTATTAATTACGAGTAAGTGGACTGTATAAATTATAATTTAACCCTTCGATAGATTTAAGGATAAGTGTTATGTGAAAAGGTTTACTATAAAATATCCGGATGCAAGAAGATGGATTTCCATGGCTGTAAATTGTTATTGTGTATTTTTTTTCTCTTATTTTTTAAATATGATTGCTGTTGAGTTTCTTGCTACTTCTTCTCAACAGATCGACTCCGAAGTGGTGGTAATTTCAGTTCAATTTGTAAATTGTTTGACTTATTTCAAATGTATTTAAATACTTACGAAATAAAGAATATTTGAGTTTGAGTTTGAATTGTCGCAACAAAAAAGACAAGAGAAAAAAAAAATATGTTTGAAAATGACTCACCAGACAAAGAGGAGAGATGGAAGGAAGATACCATAATATGATCTGCTAACCGTTGTTGGTGATCTACTTTTCCTCTTTTTGATGAGCTTCGCGGGTTCTTGGTCTATTGTTTCCTTCTCAGTTCGGGTAGCTAAATATATTAGGACAGCACGCCGTTGCGCTCACGCGATCGGTTCAAGGTGTCGAACGTAAGTGTCAAGAGTTAGGAAGGGGGAAGGTGAGTAGGTAGCGAAATTACAGGTAGAAATTGTTTACTTAAATCATAATAGATGGCTCCACCATTTCACCCCGCCCTTAAAGACTCGGCTTTAAATAAATAAATAAAAGGAAACTTTTGTTGAATTTAGTAGATAACACTGTTTTTCTTGGAATTACCTTAGATTCTAAATTGCAATAGGGCGACCATATCTCACAGCTAGCGAGTACACTTAGTTCTGCAGCGTTTGCAGTAGAGAAAATTCGCTCATTGACTGACGTTATTACGGCGAAGCTGGTATATTACAGATATTTTCATGTATAATGTCCTACGGCAGCCTGCTTTGGGGCAATGCCACAGATATTGACACGATATTTACACCGCAGAAAAGGGCTATTCGTGGAATGTATAAACTTGGAAATACAGAATCTCTTCGAGAAAAGTTTAAAGAGTTGGTTTCTTGAACCTTGCATCGCAATATATTTATGAAAACATTATGTATATTTTCAAAAACTAAAAAATTCTCTCGGGTCATGATTTCTGGACATAGTAGACATGCAGAAATGCTTTATACTCTAGCCGAGAGGCTGTGCGTTTTTCAGAAAAATATTGTTTGTATGGCGGGAAAAAATTTAATTAAATCCCTCTAGATATTAAGAATTTACCAATGACTCTATTAAAAAAAAAAGTATTTTTGACTTACTTCTATACAAACTTTTTTACAAAGTTACAGATTTTTTAAATGACAAGTGCTCATAGATATTCAAATTATATTAATCTAATTGTTTCTAATTGTAACCTTTTCTTTTTGACATCAGGACGAATTCAATACTATGACATTTTAAAATTATATTCCATTTCAACAAATTTTGCACATTAAAACCTGTTGGTTGAGATCTTGTGAAACTTAATTTACTTTTTAAGACCTAAAATGTACCAACTTCCTGGAAAATAAAGATATTTCATTTCATTTCCAGAATAGTAATAAATTTAAAACTAGGAAAGATAATCGTGATAAAAATTACTCTGTAACGACCATAAGTTAGCGTTTCCCAAATAAAGGCTGACTTAAAGACACCCTATACACTCTTCTATACACTAAATATACTCTATCTCGAAAAGCTTATTATAAAACTAAAGATTATGGGATTAAGTACACAACTGGATATTTCTACAAGTTTCTAATTACTTATTAATTTTGTTTATGGCTTGGCTGTGCAGTATGACATATGGCATACTGGTGACTGTCCCACTCAATTATTTTCTTGTCAAGAGAACAGCAAGAACGTCATGCTCCCTCAGGCGGCATGGTTAGTGGTAGCGTCGGTTGTCGGGTGACCCTCTTCCCTAAAATATGGTTTAGGAGGGTGATGGCTGGTGCTTGCGTTATACTCGTGAACGGGTGCTGCTAGCGGTGCCAGGTCGTTTTGCTGATGCTATGACTACTTTATTCCATTCTTGTTTAAATACTCTGGTCCCAGTTTGTCATGTTCGTGTTGTGCATCCATAGCTCAATGCACCTACTATGTAAGCAATTTGATTGTGGCATGTCATTGACTCTCACAATTAGCTTTCTTGTGTTGGTTTTTTTTTCATGCGATGGTCAATTTGTACTGTACCAATTTGTATTAGTTCGTATAATTCTGACTGAAAAAGAGTGCCAAGAGGTTTTTTCCGCCGTCTTTTTTTGTCTTTTGGTCTACTGTAATATCATATTCAACAACTATCAACAACTAGTTAAAGCCCGAGTATATGATGACGTCATCAAATGCTCTGTATGGAACTTATGATGAATAAAACTTTTGAATTTTGAATATGGCCTTTTAATAAAGTTGCTTCAAGTCAAAGTACAAAACATCTACAACTAGAACTGACAATTCCTACTCTAACTACCTACTAGGAATCCCGTTACTAGTCTCTTACGACTGCCATGAGAAGAAAACACCTCGTTTTTTATTTAATCAGCATCACAACTCTTTTTAATGACAGCTGAACAGTTAAGCTATGAGTTTCGCCTCTACGAAGGGGTTTAGACAGTATACCACCAAACTGCTAAGGATATGCTGGTTGAAGGGTGATAGAATTGTGAGAGCTTCGAAATAGCTTCAGGTGAACTCAAACAACTACTCAAATATGCACTATTAAAAATCAACATGCCTTCAAAGTACGGAACTGTATAAGGTAAATTAAATACAACATCATTTTTTCACATTCCCTCGATCCGGGAGAAACGAGAAAACAAAAATAAAAACATTTTATGAATAGCTTATAATTGCTTTGTGTAACTTTCTCTATTACGTTCTCGGAAACTCCACAGATAATGCATTAAGGTAATGCAATAATCCCTTTAAAGGTATTTTGTTTTCAAAACAAATAAATCAAAGGAAATTTCCGTCTTCATTTAATAATATTTTGTAAATCTTTACAGAACACTTTGATAAAACCAATAATACATTATTCGTAAACCCTTCTCGGGGCTTGCGTTAGAATCGAATGAAGCGGTAGATTGAAAAACAACATTACAAATGTACGTTGGAGACACAAGCGACGAATTGGTAAGAAGCAATAAATATTTATCGAAGACTTTGAAACGCCGACACGAATGGCGAAGGCTGTGGAACTGCGCTGGTCCATTTTAAAATAAAGATTCGGAGAAGTATACCTCTTTATGACAGAAATAGGTTATTTTAATTCAAATACTGAGAAGATTTTCTATTCAGCAAAAGAATTATTGTTAGAAATTACAAATTGATGGAAAACCAATTTGTAATTTCTCCAATTTGGCTTATTTAAGTGTAAATAAAATTGCTTATGAAATAAATAATATTTTGACAGTAACTTTGACCGTGAGATCTTATGCTTCAAAGAAATCAAGATTAGTGACCGATTTGAGAATCATTTATGCAAAATTATCATCTCTGGATTTTTATACATAAGTTCTTTTCATAAAGAGTTCAGTGATGTTGAGAAATACTTTCATAAAAAAACATAAAAACTGTCTAAGAATCAAATGAACAGTTGAACTAACAAAAAAATGATAAATAAAGGATGTGCTTCTATCAGAGAAGCGTGTACAAATGGAAGCTAAAACTTTATATTTCAGTTTTGTAATAAAGCAAATATTTATGAAAGAATTAGCCTACTACTTCAGAATTCTTGACTATCGTGTTTTAAATGTATAGAGTTATACGCTCTACGAGTAAAATATGAATGTGAATATAGTTAAGAGTAACCTAGGCCTTAGTGTGTAACAAATTTAATATTTAATCGCTTCTCTCCATGATTCACGTGTTAAAAGATTTATTACACTAAAATCAGGGTACGTTTTATCTTGTTTTATTTCACTTATCTGGAGCGTCATTAGTTAAATTTAATTATCTATAAAGATAAAATCTTAAATGAACTCCTAGGCGGTTCTTAATTTACGAACTTCTAAGAGGGTTGCAATAAACGTTTAATTTTAATAAATATAAAATATGCTTACAAACAGACTCCTATTTAAAATCGAATACGACTATTCATCTACCGAATTTCGTCTTATCAATCTGTGAAGGCTATCTTATTTGGCGCTATCATTTTTCTGATAACGCATAGCTATGATGTAAATCTGATAACGATAAAATTTCACAAAAATACGTTTTTCACAATCAGTTGCGTTTTAATCACTATGAGTAACATTGCTCTCGTTGTTGGAGCATCCAGCAATCTAGGTTACCAAATTTTAAAACAATTATTCCGCGATTACGATGGAAAAATATATTTTACAACCGAAGATACAACGATTGGATATGGCATTCTCAATGATTTAGATGAAAAACAAACTAAACTATCCTATATACATATGGACGTTGCTAATGTGCACAGTATTATTAAATTAAGACACCAAATACAGGATCTGAATGAGAGGATAGACTTAATTATCAACAACACTGACTTCGTGCCAGAAAAGAATATGTCACACGAAGAAATCATCAGACATACTCTAACTGTCAACTTTTACGGTTTCATCAACTTTGGAATTTTAGTCTACCCAATACTCAAAGAAAACGCACGTGTAATTAATATATCCGGACCCGCAGGACTATTAGCAACAATAGAAAATAAAGACATAAGAAAGAGGATAAGTAATCCAAATTTGACAGAAGACGAATTAGTTTCTATAATGCAAGAATATGAAGATGCAGCAAAAAAGGGAATCGAAAAGACTGAAGGTTGGGGAGCTAGTGTGCAAGCAGTGAGCAAAGTTTCCTTGAACGCGGTGACTTTTTTGCAGCACAGACAATGGTGTGACAGAGGGGTTATAATTAATTGTGTGAATCCAGGAAACATGTCTAGTCGTGAAGCAAGAAAATCTGCAAAAGTGTACGAGGAGGGTGCCAAAGCAATTTTGTATTTAGCTCTAGAGGCGCCCTTGTCTATAAAGGGAAATTTCGTGTGGAGTAATTACTCAGTCATTGAGTGGAACTGTGACCCCTTTGTTGAAGTGACCACGGTTTAAATTTTCAATTTAATTGTTTCCAAGAGGCAACTTTAAGCTGTGAATTTTGTAGACAACTTTAATTAGATTTGTAGAGAGAGACTTAGTACTAATTTCTTAGATTTTAATATGAATTTAATTTTAGCATCAAGTTTTTTTGTAATTAACGTCTGTTTGACGCAATAAAAATATTTAGAAATAACAAAATTCGATGGTTTTAAAAGAAATTTCTTATAGTATCTTAAAAAATACTTCTGAATTTTTAAAATTATTAAGTTTCGCCAAAATCGTAATTAATTTGTCGAGTGATAATTTCCTATCACTGTAATAGTTGTGGTATGGAAACTCTAATATTATGGTGAATATTCTCATAGGTAAAAAGTATTGTAATAATTAGTTTTCTTTTTACATGGAAACAAAAAATAAGCTTCTGTTTAAAAATGACCTAATGATTGTTGTTTTTTTACAAGAATTATATCAGTAGCCCATATAAAGACAATAAGATAAGATAATTTGCAATATCATTTTACAATCTGTGTTTCAAATTAATGTGAACAACTGATTCTACTGATTATTCAATAGTTTTGAATACTAACTAAAAAAAAAATAAAAAAATCCCCAGACAATCACACCAACTACATGGCCTCAAAGGAAGCTGAGATTGTGTTATGAGATACCATGTAGCGAACTAGATGGGAACTTAGAACACATATAATACCTATAATACATATACAGATAAACGCCCAGACCAGCAAAATTTTTTTCTTGTTCCGTGCGCGAATTGAACTTGCAACCACTGGCGTCTGAGACAGACAGGTTTACCCCATCGCCAAAGTGGTCGTCAACTATAGTTAAAATGTAACATAACAAATTTTCACATTTCATAAGAAATGTACTCTTCAATAGACTTTTTCATGAGAATCTAAAACAAACGCATTATTTTGCATTTGGAAGCGTTTCATTTAAATAAATAAATTTGTGTCATAGATAGAAACAGTATAAAGGGAAATAACAGTAAGTCTACTTAAAAAAATGACAGGATCGCTATCACGTTTGATATCGACATTATCAATAAGGAATCTACACGCTCATGGGATTTTAAAATACTTTTCTAAATGATTATTTCGTTATGCAATCAACACTTTGTACTTAAGTAAATTCATTATAATTGTACATAGAACATAATAACGTATATTTTATAATTTGAATCCAAAATTTGTCCATTTGCAATCAGTCAAGTCAATGTTAAAATGTATGTTTTATAAATAAATGTTAAGAAGTCTTCTTCGAACTGAAAAGTACCGCTGTCTAAAGTGTAATAATATTCGAGACTGCCCGAATCATTCGCCGGTTTCTGTCTCTCTTGCCCTGATCCCCGAACTTGTCCCATTGTCGAGTCTTTCCCGCCTAAAGGCGTGTAGCTGTAAGCATACATAATAATAAAACTCTTTGTACACCAACATAGTTACACAGTTTAAATTAAAATAACAATCACAATTAACATACAAAGGGAGGCCTAATCTCCGAAGTGCGATTTCTGCCAGGCAACCCAGAAAGGCTTAACTACTGATTCTGTACTATCAACTATGAATATACTGAGTGACCGTTTTGGTGGGATGACCCCTTTTAGATCATAGTTAAGTTAGTTTAAGTTTAATTTGGTTTAAGTTGGCATATTTTCTATACCTTTCAACTCACCATCACTAACAAAATAGTTAAATCACCAATATAAATTTAATTTGTGGGATCAAAATGCTACTGACAGTAAACATTCAATCAAAATTTTTATTTTTCCATATTTAATGAGAATCTATCACTAATTTGAAAGAGAGCTCAATCTTGGAGCCTCTTTTGATTTCTACCATACAAAGCTTCAAAAATATATAAACTAAAATTGATCCGGACCGTCTGTTTAGGAGCTACGACGCCACAAACAGAAACACAGATACATATCGACGGTGAAAAGCGAACCCGCTGTAACCCACACATATCGACGTAAAAAGCAAATATGCTGTAACCCACACATATCATACATTTTTTAATTGAACATTTTGCATTTTGTGGGTTACAGCAAGTTCGTTTTTTACAGTCGATATCATATATTTTTTTATTGCATAAATAAAATCAGAAAAAAGGTCTTACTCCCGTGGCAGTTTAAGAGTTTCTCTAGTTTAAGAGATATGTTTTTTTTTCGAAAATCCTAAAAGTTTTTGGGCTCTAAGCATTTTGCGTTTTGTGGGTTACGGCAGGGTTGCTTTTTACGTCGATATGTTTCACTTATAGCACCCCTCTTCGGCGGGAAGTTTCATAAAAGGTCGAAAATGCAGAATCGAAAAACATATCTCTGTTTCGGTCAAATACTAAACAGATTGCTTCCTGCCAAATGCATTAGTCGCAAAACAAAAGCAAAAATTCTCCACGATCAGCTTTCTAATAATGCGTTTCAAATTATATTTACCTGTAAATAATCCGGCAGACAAATCAGATTTTACTGCAGATAACTCGAAAGAGTCTCGTAAAAATAACTGGGATTGTTTTAGGAGCGTAGTGTCATCGGAGACGTCGTGTCGTGGTATCGATTCCATTGAAGTTGATGCTTATTGCCCATATAATGTGTTTCTTTTTCTTTTTTTATCACTTAAATCTAGAGATGCTCATTGTTTGTGAGTTTTAATGGTTTTGTTTATGAACTTTTTTGATTTACTTTTTAAAAATATTTTGCTTTGAAGTAATGAAATAATAAAATGAAAATTATTAATATATTGATGTGTAACTAGAACCAGGTATTTGATATTTAAGGGCGTGAATTTAGGGCCATCATTAATTATATGTTACATACATTTACTGTCTATAATTTTGGTAGTACAAAACTAATGTAGTATGAAACAGATTTGACGAGTTATTTTGTTTTCAGTAAGGTTATAAGGGTCTTAGGGTTTAATTTCATAAAATAAAACTGTGCCTACTACAAATTACGTCATTTTAGTTTATAAAATATATATAGAAATATAAACAAAAACTGAAAAACACGCAAAGTATCTTTTCATTAAGTTTCAAATATTATGACAGCACAAAAAAAAAAACGACATTTCTTTAAAACCCACAATTTTGATTACAAACCAACGTGGCTGCGAGTAATCGAAATTTGCTCACCGAAGCTTACAGGGATTAATAACAAAATTTCAATTTGAGAAAAACCCAAGGAAACTCGGATGTTAGGATGTTTTGTTGGCATTTCTAAGAAAATGCCGCAGAAATGGTTGCGCGAAAGAATTTAAGCGATCTTACGACGTAATGTAATGCCGCCATTAAAGGATTATTTTGAATGTTCTGAGTGTTCGTTCTTATTTCAAATGTAAAAAATACACCTTATTCATATGGTGCTTCTTTATTGACTGTGATGAAACAAGTATGTTTGCGAGGGCTTGATATTACCAAATACCTTTGATAGATATGTATATTTTTTACTGATTTTTATGTTACAATATAAATTTCAAAGGTTGACAAAAATTTACATTTTAATTTGTCTATAAAACATGAATTATGCAGAGCGGAAATAATAGGCACTTTACTAGTTTTCGCTAAACCAGTCTAAAACTCGAAATTTTTCTGAACAGAGCCCAGGATCTTTTCCTCAGTTGTAAACTGCACATTGCACAGAGTCAAATATTACGAAGTAGACGAGTAAAAATTTCCAATTTTTTTGACTTCCAAATATGTTAAGAATAACGAAAATGCCATAATGAAAATAGGGATATTTATTGCGTAAAGTTCTCCAGCAAACAACTACACAGCAAGACCAAAAAACACTAGGACGTCCATGAGGAGACAACTTTTCGTATTCATGTAACTTGATATTAAAACATAACTAGTTCAAGCCAATATGAAAACCTAACCTATAATAATAAAAATGAGAACTTATACAGATCAACGTAACTTAACATAACATTAGAAAAACTCATACAATCATTAATTTAAAAGTCTTTAACGAATAGAATAAACAAAAGACAACGGTCTTATCGCTCATAACTCTTCGTAAAACAAACTCAACATCACAAATACTCCTAGAACTCACTCCATTAGCTGAAAATAAACTTACACACGCGAACTTCAACTCTAAGGCAACAACAAATAAAAACTTATAATTATTCGAATTCTACTCCTTCGTTCGTACAATGCTCGCGACCTGACGGCGCGTCGACAAAGAACCTTGTTATAAACTTCTGGACGTAGTACCAAGTATTTGTTAACCTTTGAAATGCATTAAATTTGAATGTCACAAGGTTCATCTATTATTTACTTTCGAATATAAAGTGACAATCTTCTGAGATATTCTTTTGAGTATCTGCCTAATTGCTTCAACGTTTATTCTAGGATGGTGAGGCATTGCGTATACAATGTTGACATTTATATTCTAACGGCATTTAGCCGTAACAAAATTCTTTAATGTATATTTTTGCCGTTTTTCCTCCAACCTAACTGACCTAAATAATAATAATTGAAACTAAAATATATCACATCTCTCAATGGAATATATTTTATCACTGTTTTCTTGAAAGGCAAGGCTTAAAGTGGTCTGTGAAAACATACAAAGCATTTAATTATATATCTAAGAAAGCTGCATCAAAATAAAGTTTTGTAAATAAACAAACTATAGAAAGCCCAGGAAAAAATATCGAAGAATCAAAAGTGACATTCTCTACGTTCAATAGGTAGTAAAGTAGAGCTAGTCTTAGCCCATCAGATGGCAAACACTCTCTTAATTCAAATACCACGTAGGAGACGTATTTACGACGTGAAGAAAAACTTTGGATTCCTTGTTGAGCATAATTATAAAGCAATTAAAGAGTAGGATTGAAAGAAGATGAGTTAACTTAATAAATAAATAAAATCCCCAGACAATCACACCAACTACATGGCCCCAAAGTAAGCATAGCTCGTGTTATGGGATACCATGTAGCGAACTAGGGGGCAACCTAGATACTCGTATAAATACATAAATAGATAAACACCCAGACACGGAACACTTTTTTTTGTTGTTCCGTGAGGGAATCGAACCCGCAACCACTGGCGTCTAGACTGGTTTACCTCATCGCCAAAGTGGTCTTCAAGTCGTCATTGACGACTTTTTGATTAAAAATGGTTTAGTAATAAAAAAGTCGCCAATTTTTGATTACTAAACCATTTTTTCGTCTTATTCTTTAACCCTTTTTAGTCTGTGATCATCAGAAGCATAATGATAATTAGCGGTATAATTCAACCTAGAGACAATCAGAGCACCATGCTGAGTTGAGGCCCATTGTTGTTACCATACTTCCTGACAATTAATCATTCAGTGTGACTGTTATGGTACTGGAGTTACAGTATCTGCCGCAGACTACAGTGGCCGCAAGTACTAACTTTAGTAAATTTTGGGTGTTTCAAAATAATGATCATTATCTAAATTATCTTTTTTAAGAGTATTCTATGTATGTGTTGTTGTGTTATTATAAATGTAACTTTCCTATGCTTTACAATGCTTATTTGTTGAATGTTCGTTTTATTGCAATATATTCAGTAGGACATTAGTAGCAGAATCCACAATTGTCATGTATAAAATTTTGATCACTATGCCATGATAAAGCACATTTTAAACTGATCTTTCATCTTGTCTAATCATTTAACTCGACGTTTAATTTAATTATCTTTACAGAAACCGTGGTCAAAACTAGCCAAGCTTTAAAACCGTATATTTTATATCCCTTTCCACAAAATATTGAGAACTTATAAGCTTACAGCAAAACTTTGTCGAACCGCACTGTTTCCACCAGTTTCTTCGCTAAACTTCTCAACGTGTCAGGGTCACTTTAAAAGTTCCATTTTTGCTTTACTATTTCTCAAAGCGCTATGCAAACTTATAAACTGGTAGGAATATTTCCCGCACGTGTCCGGGAGTATTCATATAGTATTCATTGGCACTCCAGCGTTTCCCAGAAGGTTGTGGGTGTCTGAAAACTGACCAAGCTGAGTTATGACCCTCTGTGGTGATATAACAGTGGACGGTTAATAAGTGAAGGGTTAGTTAGATTTTAAGCCGAATATAATTTTATTTATTTAATATGACACATAAGAAAACTCAAACAAATAAACAGTTAAATTGACCAAAATTTACAAAGACACAGATTTATTTGTATGATTTTGATTAATTTTGATGAATGGATGCTGTGTGTTTGGATGTTTTTTTTCTTAATTATCCCTTTGGGATATTGAAGTTCCTTATGGAAGTCCTTCTTCAAAAATAAACCAATCTAAAATAATTTCAGAGCACGATAAAATTAACTATTTAGAAAACAAACATAACGATAGTACAAAAATTAATAGCTCGTATTTCAAATAATTTCTCGACAGACGAAAAGCAATAACTTTTTTGTAACATGCCGTCGAAACAACATTTTAGATTTTTTATTAGGTATGTTATCCGAACAAGATTTAACTTAATCAAATTAATTTAATTATATACACGAACATCAAAGAATACTTAGATAATATATTACTTTATATAAAGTTAAAGTTAACCCCATTTATAAAGTAAAACTATTCCCACAGGTGAAAAATCCTGATTAATTTTACCTTCGCGCGACTGAAGGGGTCGACTCAATCAGAATTATTACAGATCAGGGTTATCAAACCATCTTTACTGCTCATCAATCATACACGAGCACATAAACAAACAAAAAGTGACTTTATTATTCGTTATCACAAGATAGATGTTCCATCTACATAGTTGCGTTCCCTTAGGACTAGGATATCGACAGACAAGTTTGAAATAGAAAAACTTGTGTCGTTAGCGTAAGCGGGATCTTTCTGTTGATACTAGTTGTGACGGTTTCTGCGACGACTAAATAAATGACTATTTTTATTACAAATTTGATATTTTTTTCAATAATGCTACATAGTTTTTGAGTATTTATTTATTATTAAATTAATCAACATGGAATGAATTTTGAAATAAATTCTTTTGCAGTCTTTTGATTTTTATAAAGAAACTAATATGTTTACAAATTTTCAATACAGTTTCTCCTAATTGAGGGTAAAAGAATTAATGGTTGTTTCAAATCTGTATTTCTAATTTCGATTATAGGTTAAAGTATAATTATTTACTAAAAAAGAAGATTATACTGATGCACCTGTAATCAATATAAATTAACTGAAGTAATATGCAAAATTTGAGAAATATTAAATGCAAAACATAAAAATGATGGTGATGACCACTTTGGAAATGGGGTAAACCTGTCTGCCTCAGACGCCAGTGGTTGCGGGTACGATGCCCGCACGGAACAAGAAAAAAAATTGTTCCGTGTCTGGGTGATTATCTATATCTGTATTTATACTCTAGGTTCCCCCTAGTTCGCTACATGGAATCCCATAACACAAGCTATGTTTACTTTGGGGCCATGTAGTTGGTGTGATTGCCTGGGGATTTTTTACTATATTACCATAAAAAAGATTTTAAAATGCTTCCATGCTGGACTGGGAGCGAAAGAAAAACATAGAATGTGCCAGCTGCTTCTCTTCCCGGGCAAACTGTAAAAGTCAGTTAAGGGGCGGAGGTTTTATTGGCTTTTTTGTGGGCGATAGGCTGACCTCCTGTCACTGCAATAGTTTCTCTCCATCATAATAATACCCCCAAATTTGTCAAACGTGACATCAGCCTCTTTATAGCGTCTGGTGTTCTGCCTACCACATTAGGGATACAGGCGTGAAGTTATGTATGTATTTTAAAAGTAACTCTTGAATAATTTATTTCTATTTTGTTACTTTTATTACAGTCAAGTTGTGAAAAGTAACCGTGTAGGGCAACCAATAATAGCTCGATCGTTTCTGGATAAGCATGACTAAAAAGCGACTCATCTGTGAGGCTCCCACTTTGAGAACGGATCTTGTCAGGGTCTAGCAACAACTCTTTAAATCTTGTAGAACTAAATAAATGAAAAATGTGATAAATAAAAATTACCCGACCAGGATTCAAATCTGGGACTTGTTTGCCGGACGAGTGCTCTTCCACTGAGCTACCGGGGCCTGGCGGTACGCCTCGAAATTACTTACCACATTTTTGTTTTTACGTTATATTGCTAACGTAGCTCCATCATTTACATTTACAGAAATTGGTCGTGTAGAACTGTGTCGGATTTGATTGCATAGCATTTTTTATTTGTATAGCACTATTTTAACATACTTATTTTTATTTTTATTTTTTTATATTCAAACAGTGGATTAAAAGTAAACAAAAATCGTAACAAAAACTAAACACCATTTACACAGACAAAATTAAGTGAATAAAATATTAAAATACAAAGCTAATAAAAAAACATATTAATAAACACGGACAAATAAGGCATGAATGTAAAATCTAAAATTGAAAAAAACAAACACAACACAATATAACAATGAAGAAAGAATGAGGTGAATGTGAACATGTCTTCCTTTCTTTATAAAATTCCTTTCTCTATAAAAAAGACAACAAAATTACAACAAGACATTGCAGAGCAGTAGGTTACTTATCTATGTGTCGTATTTATATTTGCGATAAATTCGAAAAATAGTGTTATATTGTAGAAATAGTTAAATTTTACCGACTTCACTAATATTTTTAGACCTTGTCAAAGTTTTAGGCAAAGTACAAGTTCATCAACGTATATATTCTCCGTTTTCGTCCAAAAGTTGTTGAAATTTTTTTTTTTTAAAAGATCTCAGTCGATGTCGATGAAATTTGTATTTCATACTAGCTGACCCGGCAAACGTTGTTTTGCCATATAAATAAAAAAAAATAGATGTTGGCCGATTCTCATAGATACCGGATGAGAATCGGCCAACATCTATTTTTTTAAGCACAAAAAATATCATCAAAATCGGTCAAGCCGTTTCGGAGGAGTATGGCAACGAAAACTGTGACACGAGAATTTTATATATTAGATTATGAAATACGAATCATCAAAATCGATTCATAAGGAATTGAGAACCTCCTCGTTTTGAAAGTAGGTTGATAAAATGATTACCATTTAGATAAAAAGACTTATTTATCTGCCCGGGTCCAAAATTGCATTTAAGAATACGTTATCAAAATATAAGGACGTGACCGCATTATGCGGTATGATTAATACAAGGTTTGGTTTTTGTCTTGAGTATTTCACTTGAGACTCATAATCATTAAATCTCACCATTTATAGAACAACAAAGCTCAACTTGAGCTAAACAAAGAAGAGCTTGAGTAGGGGAATCAGGTTATACAACGCTAAAATACATACAAATACATAATATTAGTAGAAAAACACGAGAGAGTTCTTCAGTTTTCACAAGTATTTTTATATAGTGGAATTCCACTGTGATACGATGGCCTTCAATAAAATATGAGTATATTCAATAATGTACCCGCGTTACTTTTGACTGCAGTTAATTTATCGCTAAAAATAAATCAATAATTTATTTACAAAGCTAAGAAAATGGTGTGATTCTCCAGCCGTATGATTGCTATGGGCACCTTTGCACCTGGTTTAAACATGAGAATATATGTATTTGTCACGAGGTCTCGATACAATTATGCAATATGAACTCCAATGTCATGACTATTTGTGGTGCATTTTGGTGAGTATTCGGACGTGACAGGTGATCCCAGTTAGACTATTTGCGGAATCGAACTTTTTTAAACTGGCTTTGTCTGGGTATAGAGAACTAAGCTAATCTTAGTTCTGCTGTGTGGATCCCATTATACAAGTTTATGAGTTAAAGCTTTATTTATGATCGCATATTTATTTATTTATTAACACTTTATTGCACACATTACAAAAGGACAAAAAAAAACAATTAAAAGACAAACTTAAGAATGGTACAATGGGCGGCCTTATCGCTTCAGAGCGATCTCTACCAGACAACCCCAAGTTGTATAGAAAAAAAAAGTTAGTTTTATGAATATAAATACTACATTAAAAACTAATACAATATATACATAATGATAAATACATAGGTAACTAAATAAAATATAAACAAATTATAAAATAAATAAGCATACTTATATAATAATAAAATACCTACTTAATAAAATACTTCTTCTAATTTTCAATCAGAGAAAGGCAATATTTTTTTAATTTAAAAATGCAGACTAATACATATTGATGTATTAGTTTGCATTATGTTTGTTTGTAAATTGTACAGTAAATAATTTATGTTATTTTCTATTTCTTTAGTATCACGGTGGTTGAACTAAAACAAAGCACTTATTCACGATAAAGTACAAATTTACAAACGAACCACAACCCATAAATCAGACAACAAAAATCAATTTCTACCAATTACGATCCTTCCAAAGGAATGACCATGAAACAATTTACATGGCAGTTCATGACATGTTGATTATTCCGAGAAACAGGTTCGCCCATGAGCGCTGGCATTTCAAAGTTAATGAGAAGACCGGTACAGTTCTCAGTGGGCGGCCGACCGTCGCAATTGCCGATCGATATTAAAACGTATACCGTAACTGCACTCGTATTCAACTCTTTGAACCGAATTTACACTGATTGAGGTAGATTTGGTACAAGTGTTTGTGGAAGCGATTCTCAGTTACAGTTCAACTAGAGTTCTGTTTTGTTTTACAATCTATTTAACTCGTAACTTTCTATTGACAATTGGTCTTAAATAAATTATGTTAATGATACTTTTTATGAGTGATTTCATTTAAGTTGGATCTTAGCCTCTACAAATGATTAGTTAGTTATAATGAAGTCAAATATGCTTGAGTAAAAGTCTGTACTAATCATCGTCAGAATGAAGATTAGTTGGGTTGGTTGTTATATATCATCATCATCATCATCCACAGCCTGTAGACGTCCACTGCTGGACATAGGCCTCCCCCAAGGTCTTCCACGTCGCTCGGTCCCGCGCCGCCCTCATCCAGCGTTTACCGGCGACTTTCACCAGGTCGTCGGTCCATCCTACGGGGGGCCTGCGCTGGGCCTGCGGGGGGCCTACGCTGCGTCTCCCAGTACGTGGCCACCACTCGAGAACTTTTCTGCCCCACCGGCCATCTGTTCTGCGAGCTATGTGCCCTGCCCATTGCCACTTCAGCTCTGCAATCCTTCTGGCTATGTCGGTGACATTAGTTTGCCTGCGAATCTCCTCATTCCTGATTCGATCCCGCAGGGAAACTCCGAGCATGGCCCTTTCCATTGCCCGCTGAGCGACTCTAAGCTTATTTATAAGGCCCATAGTTAGCGACCACGTCTCAGTGCCGTATGTCATCACTGACAGCACACACTGGTTGTTATACAAGGTGTTTCAAAAGTTGTGACGGTAAGGGAATATGTTGTAAGTAGCCAGCAGCAGCGCTCCTACCATCAAGCATAGGGGTATAGGACTGTTCATGGCTTTCCCTGCGGGGGCAATAAAATATTCTTAATAGTGCTAGACATTATTACTGACAACTAAGTGATCATGTACATATAAGAAGTTGCATTAACTTAATATTTTTGTGTAAAACAATTGAACCATGACCAAGATCAACAAAATTTGGCCGTAAATTTACACGAAGGCCTTAAGTCAAGACTTAGAATTCACCTACGTACAAAAAGTTTGTATCTTCTAATGATAAAACACTTTTTAAAGGAATTTTTCACGTTTAAAAACATTTTAAATTTTAACTCGACGTTTCGGTGTCTTTGCCGACCCAGGTCCCGAGTGACCACGGGGTAAACTAAATGCGATAAATCCGGTTAAAAAGTATTTTATTTTGTATCTTCTGCCGATATAGTGCACCAGTGATCTAATGAATGTTTTTTTAATGTGACGACGCTTGGAAAGTATTAGATATTCCATACTCAAATCCAAAGAACCGTAGATTTAGTGTAAAAGGTACCCTATGTCAGTAAATTGCTTGTATATTTTTTGCAGGAACTAAATTTCAAATTGACTTCTATTTATCTATGATTAGCTATTTTGTGCAGCTTCCCACGCAATTTCAAATCCCGCAAAATATCGGGATAGCCTATGTGCTATGCCAGACTGTACACTATCACTAAGTCAAAATTCAGCCAAATCCGTTGAGCCGTTGTGCAGTGATTGAGGAAAAAACATCCAAACTTGCTCATTTATAATATTAGCAAGATTTGTCGAATAGAATCCAGTATCGAGGGCTTTTAATGGTTTCTTTTTAATAATAAATGGTATCTTTTACAATATACCATTTAATAATAAATGGTATATTGTCATATCCACAAACCAGCAATGGGCTAGCTTGGTTAAAGGCCTTAAGCTGGTCGCCATCCAGGTGAGAGACTCATAGTCCTGCCGTGATCTCATATCGAGAGTTGTGATGAGTAAGTTGTTAGCGCCATTTTATCCTGCACTATACTCCGGCGCATATAAGTGGAGTTGATAGACGTAGAACACCTTTATTTTCGGATTCCAAAGTTGGGTAGTAAACAACATACTTATTTTATTTTATTTTCATCTATAATCAAGATTAGAAAAAGAGATTTCCATCATCTGCGTCGCAATCATATATTCGAATTGGATAAACCATCGATTTTGATATTCTAGTAGTTACTGCACCTCACTTAATGCACTACACTACCTGCAACATTTACATTTCCCCGCAAATTCAGCCCAAATTCTAAATTCAAAAACCGCACGTGGTTCCACTTTAAACTGAAGCAGCTCCATTTCGGGCACTAAGTGTCGATGGCTATTTAAATGTTAACGTTCATAACTCGTATCGGACCCAGTAAAAGTCTCGCTAGATGGCGGTGGTGGGCCGCGGCGAGGCGCGCTGCAATGCATTATTAAGCGTGCCCCGTACCCCGTGCAAGCCACGGCGGCATCTGCTCTGCGCCGTCGTAAACAAATTTTATCCTTCCCCCACATACTAGATCTGCGTATTTTATTTAAGGCAAAACCGGTAGGTGACGGTTTTTAAAACGGGAACATGTAACACCCCAGTTTTATGCTAAAATGACATGTAAATATTTCGTAGGCTGACGTGCCCCGAGTTCAGCCTTTCATATTTTTACTGCAACGCTGTTTAGGAGGAGTTTTATAAAGCAGTCGTAAAAGAGATACAGATGTACAAGGAAATGGAAAATGCAATTCTAAAGTGTTCATTTTATTTTAACAGACGGAGTAGTTTTCTTGGAAATTTTGAAATTAAATGCGGTTTTTCTTGGAATTAATATATATGTTCTATTTACTAAGCATGACTTCATTCTATGAAAATAATGAAACCGTTGAAACTATTAGGAACGCTGGTGATAGAGCTTTAATCTATACTAATATATAAAGCTGAAGAGTTTGTTTTTTGGTTTGTTTGTTTGAACGCGCTAATCTCAGAAACTACAAGTGAGATTTGAAAAATTCTTTTTGCATTTGATAGCCCAACTCTTGGGAAACGTTATAGGCTATATTTTAATCTCAAAATTCCCACGGAATCAAAAGTTACGCGGGTAAAACCGCGCGCGGTGGCTAGTAATTCATAATTCGTTTCATTTGCAGAGAGGCTATTATAATTTCGGGCAGTTTTTAATTTTTTAGAATATACCTGTATTAGAACACATCAGTTATAGTATGTTATCAGTAGCCACATTGAATAAGCTTAGAATATCCCTACTGTCAAATTCAAAGTCAAGAAATACTCATGTCGTCGGATAAGCGTGCCGTAAAGGGCGACTGTACAATCCCTTTTTAGTAGTTTTTATTTTTTTCTATTTAAACTATTTATTTTAAATGTTATTAGTGTTGATGTGACATCTTTATATTTGAAAGTGTTAGTTTATTATTAGATTTGGTTAGGTGCCGTGTGTACCTCCTCAAGGCAGTAGCTGAAAACCAGCGATTTACTCTCTGAGTAAATAATTACGCTGAGCTATGGCCGATTGCAATGCTATTACATTATTATTCTTTTTTTGTTTTGTTTCAAGTTGTATTTTTCTTTATTAATGTGTTTGCATGTAGTACCTCAATAAACGAGTTATAAATATCTATCTATCTTACTAGTAGGATTATTTCAGTGCTCACCTGGCTAGAGACCACCCTTCTTATTATAGTTGAATTCTTTTCAAATGATTTTCGTGACAGGTCAAAATCGTCAATTGTGTTGCGGTTGCCTTTATGAAATTGTTCGATTTTAAAATCGATCGTTTCAAAATATCAGTTGGTAGAAAAAATGTGATAAAAGATTTTCTTCTTTTCTTCTTATAAAACGGGTACCTAAAATTGTTAAATTATAGAATAAAGACCATTGGTTTCAAATCATTAATTAAATTCGTCACTGTTTGTCGACAAGGAACTTGTTTCGGTATTAGTATCATCTCCGAGTGAAATTATTAATTGTTGATCGTGAACTCTTGACGACCGGCTGGTGTAGAGGTAACATACATTGCTTTCTATGCCAGAGGTCCTGGGTTCAAATCCCGGCGGCGTGGCTGCGGATACTTGTGTGATGAACACACAGATATTAGTCGTCAAGTCATGGATGTTTATTTGTTTATTTAAGTTTATTCTAATAAAAATATGTATTTATTCAATATGTGTGTTTATATATTTCTTAAATATATCAGTTATCTAGCATCCATAACACAAGTTCTTTAAGAAACTTAATTTGGGCTAAATAATGTTGTGTAAGTGTCAGAAATATTTATAATTTATAATTATACTCTGGATATATTTATTCCAATCTTCCTTTAAGTATAGTTCACTGCGCTTTTTAACTACTTTTTTCAATTTTCTGTATTTACGAATCGATAAAAAGATGGCCGCTCATATCCATCGATTTGGTGTCGATGCAATAACGTCAATCCCTATTATATACTTTTTAATTTTTATCCCTTCACCTTTTTTATTTTTTTATTATAAAAAGTTTGCACAAAATGGAATATGAGACCTGTCATCATTTCTTGAAAATCATTTGAAAAGAATTCAACTATAATTCCACTTCTAAATAGCCCCAGCGTTCACCCTTAAAAAGTTAAAATAATGGCTAATATTTTGATTGACATAAATACATACATAAATTCACGCCTGTATTCCTTTATCGGGTAGGCACAACACCAGAGCTTATAAAACCATCTGATGTCATGTTTGACTTTGGAGGCATTATAATGATGGATACAGACTATTGTATTGACAGGGGGTCAGCCAATCTCCCACAAAAACGCCAATAAAACCCTTTAAAATCCCTTAACTGACTTTTACACTATGCCCAGCAAGAGAAACAGCTGGTACATTCTATGTTTTTATTGATTTACCAAATACTTTAGTTTGAGGTATGAAAATATATCTTTTAAAAAAAGAAAGGATAAAGTTTGAAAATAATATTCTATTCTCATAACTGTCTAACTTTTTGAAACTTGAAACATTCAACAAAATTAACCTTCGGCAATACTGTTGGGTTTCAAAAATAAAGAGTTACATAGATAAAACTGTAGGTCAAGTAGACTAAAAAGCTTGTTTATAAAAAAATTTGCTAATATGTTAACCTTCAGATTTTATAAAACACTAGCCACCGCGCGCGGTTTTACCCGCGTGACTTTTGATCCCTTGGGAATTTCGGGATAAAATATATACCTTCCTCAAGAGTTGGGCTATCAAATGCAAAAAGATTTTTTTTAATCCCACATGTAGTTTCTGAGATTAGCGCCTTCAAACAAACATACAAAAAAAACGAACTCTTCAGCTTTATATATTAGTATCTATAGATTATGTTCAATGGCGATATTTTATGAAGAAGAAAAAGTCACAGTCAGAGATAAAACGTATGTTTCACACCTATTATTGTAACGTCTAACCATATATAAGAAAAAAGCTACTTAATATAGTTTATGTTATACTTAAGAGTATTCCTTAAATGTGTATAAAGAAGAAGTCATTTATACTTCATCACATAAGCTCAAGCGAGGAAAAAATAAGTAAACGCAATAAGTCACTCAGAGTACATCATTCTCAAAGCTCTCATGTTTCTATAATTTCAATGAAAAACGACCGACACAGTACTAAAAGCCTCCTCACAGATTCCGTATTGCGCGTCATGGCACGAGCGCTGTCAAATTCCGCGCGTAACGTCACAAGTCACGGTTTGATTGAGTGACGGTGTATTCCGAATTATGTCAGTTACGAACGAAATGAACGGCCGCTTCCATTCCGACCGCGCGCAAAAACCTTGCTTTTTATTGTTGCTTTATGGATTTTGAATTTGGAAAGGAGTAAAGTGACAGTTCAATGTGGTGGTATTTTAGAATTTTTGGCTAGCGAATGGATGCGGCAGTCCGTTTGGAGGACTTTGTCTTATTTTTGAGTTTATATAAGTCAAGCATTGAAAAGGTTAAAATCATTTATCGTCGACTACCGTGGGGTCTGCAAAGACACCGAAAAGTCGAGTTAAAAGTGTTTTATTTTTTATTTTACTTAATAGAGAAAAAAAAGACATATTGAAAATGTATTTGTTTTGTTAGCAACTGAACATGTAAAGAAAACCTCATGTTTTTGAAATTACCGCAGGTGCGTTGCCGATTTTAATTTTTGGCTTGGATATTTTTCAATATCTGATAAGTAAATGAAATGAACGTTTTTTTAAAGTACACTGTATTTAAGTAAAATGAATGGAAATAATACAAACTGAAATGTTTCGATGGCAAAAAGTTTACTTAGTTTGAAACTAAAAATTACTGCATCGTATCTAGCTTTGTTATTCCATAACTATAAAAAATAACAAAAAAAATATTGTATCAACCTGTATTATATCCGTATATATGACTACTCGTTCCAAGTTTTAATGGATGAAGATATCGATAAGGCTGCCACTTAATCATATCGATTGAAATAAGTTTCCCTCGCTGACATGCTACACGGAATAGTTTTGAACAAACTTAGACAAACTTTTTTTTGGAATGAGCTTAGACGACGGAAACATTTTCAGGCGTCATTAATTAAAAAAATATTGTGAAAAATTAACAAAATGAAAAAGTTCGAATGAAAAAGTTTATACGATACTAAATAGCAACCTCTTTGGTGCAGAAAAAAGAAGAAAAAAATGGAATGTAGCCTTTTCTTTCAATCTGAGGATTATAAAAACGGAGGTACAAAGAAGAGTAGAGTATGTGCAAACACGAGGTTATTACTCAATTCCTGATAATCCTCGTATTGGAAAAGCACAATATTGCTAGAATATTGCATTTACGTACAAATCTATTTATCTTTTCCTCTTTGACATGACTTTGAGATTTGACAGATATGAAGGATTGTGAAAGACGGTACTATGCGCATAATAAGAAAACATTTTTGGAACTCTTTTCCTTATGACCCTATAAAGCTGGCTCAATTTTTTTGATAACTGTATCGATTACAACACAAATTAAGCTGCATTTAGGTCAAGCGTTTATTTAACACGCCATTTTGAAAATCACAATTTAATGTTAAAAAGGGTTTGAAACAAGGTGGTTTTCCCTATCCCCAGAAAAGGGCTGTCAGGCCGCGGCCGTTTGCCCAAAGGTTCTTGTCGGGAATTACTACATATAAATATGCGCTAAATCGTGATAGCAAGATGTAGAAATCATCGTCATTTTTCCATGTAGCGTGGATTGTGGTCACTACAAGCACAGAACAGATAATTAACCAATGCAGAGCATTAAAAAAACAACTTCACTAACATTTTTAAATCCTTGTCAAAACTTTAGCTATAGTATAAGGTCATCGACGTATACAAGGTGACTGGTGGGTCATTTTTGAAATTCCAGGACGTGATAGTTTGAGATCATACATGAAGAAAAAAAATTAAATAAAGTATTTACTTAGTAAACTTAACCGAAAGTTAAAGAATTCATTACGCAACGCAAGGTCACATAAGCGTAATGCAATAGATACTTAGCGGGTAGTGGTGTGCGTGTGGCGGGAACACTGCTTTATGCGTGTTGACTGAGGAAGCGCATCGGGAAAAGAGAAGTAGGTGAAAAATTAAATACCTACTTTTTTTACATAATTATAATCAGAATCGAGTTCAGAGT
This sequence comes from Stenoptilia bipunctidactyla, assembly GCA_944452665.1. Classification (NCBI taxonomy): domain Eukaryota; kingdom Metazoa; phylum Arthropoda; class Insecta; order Lepidoptera; family Pterophoridae; genus Stenoptilia; species Stenoptilia bipunctidactyla. The sequence goes on from OX101732.1 coordinate 2,337,160, forward strand.
GCTCTCCTTCAGTATCTAAAATTTGTCACTGTATATTCCCAGTTATCATACATATTTTTTCGAAAATTAAAAATAAATCTATAAATACTCCATCGATTTCGATGAAATTTATATGGGAACACTTCTAAAGTATATTCTATCATATCAAATACTAATCATCAAAATCGATTCATAGCTGACAAAATGACCGCGTAACAAAGATACAGAAAATAAAAATAAAGAACACACGAAATGAGAACCGCCTCCTTTTTGAAGTTGGTTGATAAAAGGTACTGTAGAGACACACGAGCATAAGCACCTCATACTAAATAATCGTCACCGCTAATTTACACCTGCAAATATAGAGCCTACAACCTTTTAAGGATGTGCACTGTTTGAATACCCCTCGCCTGGTTTTACTATAGTAATGAAATCCTCTTTATAAATTAACTTAAAAGTATTTATTTATCTAATAATTGATGTACACACAAGTAAACTTTTACAAACAACCAGTTAAATTGAGAACAATTTCCAAGGCAAGGCGGAGAAATTTCTAGAACTTTTTCCCGGAACTTTTTGCAAATTTTTGTGCGTGAGAATATGTTAGTTTGCATTCATTTTAAAATCTATAGTTTATATTATTTTTTTTGAGAAATACGTGTTTGTTAAGAGTAAAAGAATTTCTTGTGTATACGGTCAATGTAAATAAATAAAATTTTATAAGTATCTTTTTTATCAATAACATAACCTGTCATATATTATATCATGATATCAAAATGAAACCCCAATTTATATTATTAACTAGCAACTCCGGACGGTTTTACCAACATACCAACAACAATAGGAATATCTTGATAAAAATAGTTTGTCAACATTATCTAGCCCAAATAAAGTTTCTTAAAGAACTTGTGTTATGGATACTAGATAACTGATATACTTAAGAAATATATAAACATACATATTGAATAAATACATATTTTTATTAGAATAAACTTAAATAAACATATAAACATCCATGACTTGACGGCTAATATCTGTGTTCATCACACCGATATCCGCCGTCGCCGGGATTCGAACCCAGGACCTCTGGCATAGAAGGCAATGTATGTTACCACTACACCAGCCGGTGGTCAGTTTAAAGCTTTCGTTTCTTTCCTCTAACTATCAAAAGCAATAAAAACTAATCCACTTCCGAGAAATGAAAATAAAAAATCTTCAAATAATAATCTTATTCTTCATAAAATACAAAATAATATATTTCAAATCTGAATAATTCAATCATTACCATCAATCATATAATCATCAAAATAATGCCAACTGTGCAACAATAGTGTCATCTCAGAGCAAGCGGTTATCTTACTATGACAAAGACCGGATGTGGTCTGCCACATCACCCGGAGGGGCATTTAACTATTACTAATATTCTCTCCAATTAATCTTGACATGATATGTTGGATAAATTATTCAATTGATACGATCTACGTGAAAGGAGATATTTATGTGACGGAGTTCCGTAAGACACTTCTAGTAAGATGTAGGTACTGACAACGAATGCAGAGATAAAAAAATGGCCGACTAATAATGTCATCCACGTAAACATTCTCTAAAATCATACATATAATTTCAAAAATTTGAAATTTTCAATGAAAGGCCCAACCGATTTCGATGAAATTTATATGGGACCAATTATGAAGTATCCTCTATTATATGAATTAAAAATTTCTAAAATCGTAATTCATTCATACGAGTAATTGTCTGAAATATCGTGTAACAAAGACACACAAAAAAAAACATTCAGACGAATTGAGACCTCCTCCTTTTTTGGAAGTTGGTTGAAAATTAACTTAAATTAAAAGAGCTTGACTTTCAAAGGATTTTTTTTGTCCATCTTAGGTATATCTTTTGAGATTAACGTTTTCATACAAACACACAATAAAATAAGCTTTTATATAAACCGGGTTGCTTTTTACTCATTTTTACATACATACATAACTTTACGCCTGTTTCCCTTATGGAGAAAGCAGAACACCAGAGACTATAAAACCATCTGATGTCACGTTTGACAAATTCGGAGGCAATATAATGATGAAGAGACTATTTTTTTACACAATAAGTATTATTTATCGCTGTCGATGAACATAGCTACTACAACGCGGTATTTCACTGATGATACTACGACGTAGTACTACAAGATGTTTTGTAGTCGCGCGTAGTCGTCTTTATTTTAACGGTATTCATTCATAACCAAGAGTAACCATGCTTTGCATAATATGTTAGCAAAAAAATTAATTTCCTTGTAAAAAAATACATACATTTTCTTGTAAAAATCATTTGTATAAATGATACTCATTGTGTAAGACAATTTGGCCGGTGGCTAAAAACGACCTCCACATTACTTAGTAGTAGCGATTTATTCGCGTAATTATTGGTTCCGTAGCAATTTTGTTGTTCTAATCTTCGTTAATAGTTAGCCTTTCAAATGCAAAAAAAAATCAAATTCATAAGGTAGGTAGCTTCTGAAATTAGCGCGCTGAAACATCTCTGCATACTCTTTAGCTTTATCATATAAGTTTTACAAATTGACTTTTACAGCACATAATCTTAGAAACGAGAAAAAAGTATTTCTAATTGAAATTAAGAAATGATAGCTCTTTTCTCGGCGTTTGGCTGCGTTGAAGGTTGTAGATAAAGTGATATATAGGGCTATTCTAACTTAAGGTCATTTATCTCAGCCCCTATTCAACCTTTTAGGTCATACTTACTTTCAAATGAGATCGAGAATAGGTATTAACCTTTCTTTAATACCTATAATTAGTGAATAATTTCTGACGGGCAAATTTGTATAAGTTTAGTAAGTCCTTTTAGTTCTTAATTAAACCTAAATAACAGTTTCGCAGTTCTTATTTCAAACTAAGTTTGAATTTGATGTTTTTTATTCTTCGCGTAATTCTTTAAAATTAAAAATTTCTCACTCGCCTTTCCTCTCTGAGTAGTATTTTGTAATCTTTTTATTTTATTTTAGTTTTTGATGTGATTTTTGTATGTAAGTAAGTGATGTTAACTTATGTGATTAATTTAAATCAATCATTTCTTTTTTTGTTTGTGCGTCTCAATATTATTATGTAGTGCTGTAATAGGTAGACACATAAGTACATGACAAAGTGTCAAAATTGTTAATTTAATGTTTATGTATGTACTACTGTTGATATACTTAATAAATAAACAAAACTGCATTTCAAGAAATCAATTCCAAATTCAATTTAATCAACAAATGCAATCTGCCAGTCCCTGTCACAGACTATAATATCAATTCTTATCCAAACTAATCTAAGACAGGTATCACCTTTCAACGAGACAGTCGACACAAGTATAACGTGAAATGCACCTCCACAAGACTCGTCTCCGTCATTGTGGCAGAAACAATGGGGCCAGTTATACCCCGAACATGCGCGCTGGTGATAAAATGCCGAATGGGTTATGCTACTGTTCATATAAGGTCTGCGGTTTCAAGGTTTAGGGATTAACCGGCTCAACACAAGATGGGGCTTTTGGTTAATTTAACGAACATGAAAATTGAGAGTCGCGTTTTTAATTAGTGTTGGAGTTTTTAATGACATATTACTTGCTTTGCTCAAAAAAAAAAAACAAATGAATTAAATACAACAAAATATAAAACGTTCAAAGTGATGATAAACTGCAGTACACATTTCTGTATGCAATTATATGTGGGTTGAAATATTTTTAGGAGAAGATGCACAAAACTTTCGAAATTCAAATTGATCTTGTTCAACAAATATTTATTACATAACTGTAAAATATTTTTAAGTCGACATTTCACTAGTTTTGAGAAATATACAATTTTATTTTATACTAGCTGCTGCCCGCGACGTCGTCTGCGTGAACGCTATGCAGCACCAAACGCACCTACGATTATAACACTGCTAGCGTGATAATATGTAGCCTATATGTTGACCCGAATTCTTAACTATCTTCATGCCAAATTTGAAGTAAATCCATGCAGTACTTTTTGAGTTTATCCCGGAAAGACAAACAGACAAACAGACAAACAGACAAAAATTCTAAAAACTATATTTTTTGTTTCTGTTTCGATTGTAGATCATACCCCAAGTATTCTTTTAAAAAAATATTCAATGTACAGTTTTGACTTTCCTACCATTTTATTATATGTATAGATAAGCAGCTACTATCTATACGTATTCGAGTGATTTGTGATCCCGTTATAATTTTTTGATAAAATATAAGTTGAAACAGTTATTACAAATAAAAAACAAACTATTCAGTACTATTGAACCATTGAAGTATAGAGTTTATTTAATCAAGACAACTTAATATAGGATAATATTTAGTTCGATAGATAAAGAAGAGTCACTTCGAGCCGCCTCCATGCAAGCAAGGAAGCCTCCACGAAAAAAGGAAGCAATATTTTTATACTTATTCAAATTAAGTTCCTCTAGCGTTAGTAATTACCCTTGTTAATACATAACAAACTCATGAATAATATGACGCTGCGATAAAAACCACTTAGTAACCAAATAATTTTAGAATAAGTCAACGCTAAAATAACGAACTTGAGCCATTTTAAACTTTGAAGTCGACGTCACAAGAATTGTTGAGTTCAAAAATCGAACGTCATCGAAAGAACGTTACAATTCGAACTTGGCAAGTTCCAAATCCAACCAAGTGGAACTTGAATGTACAGTTTACAGTTGTGAAGTTACAAAGGCATGTGACTAGTGTAAACATGTTTTGGCGAACTCAGTCGGGCGGACACTTTTGTCTGTGAATTACGAGGACTTTGTTTGTATTGGAATAGGGGATTTAATTGATTGGCCTTGTTGGTAATTTGAAAGGAAATATTTTTAGATTCATACATAAATTCTCTAAAATAAAATATAACTTTTATAATTAAACTTAAATAAACATTTTCCTTACAAACTCAATTATTACCTTATTACAAGTCTTATTTAAAAAAATAAGAAATACATATTTTTCCTTTCATCAAATGCAATCATACTCCAAGGCAAACAAAATTTAAATACTTATTCTGGCCGCAAATTCCCGGAACACAAATTAATCTGCCCGCTAAATCCGTGGAAAAATCTTAAAAGCAATATTTGCAAGTGGGCAAACTTCTAAACTGGCTCAAACCAGATCCGTTCGTTCAGTGTCCGTTATAAAATATTCATTTACGGAGCGGTCCCGCAGAATTTCAAGTAATTGGGAGAGTTCAAAGGTTTAAGTAGTCGCCGTAAGTTGCGATACAGGAGGGCGCGGTCGGGGGGAGACACATTAATCACAAACGTAAGACAAAGGACTTGGGCCGTTGTTTGCAAGCGTGTAGTGTGCCGCAGCCCTAATGTGTTAGATGTGAGTACAGCCTTAAGTGAAAAGATGTTGGGGGGAAAAGTCTGGTTACTTTAAACAGTATTTATAACTCGTTAAAATGAAAACTTAAGATTTTATGTTGCTAATTTTTATAACAAGTGTATGAATAAATACGGATTAATATTAATTTAGATATCAACTGATATGTATTAATTTAGTCGAGAGAAAAAAATGTAGTTTGAGCCAAGTAAGTTGGGCAAGCACGCTTTCCTACAAACAAAAAAAAAATCATAAACAATACAATAAAAGCGACGCCAATGACACTAAATGAGTAATTTAACAAAAACTCGGGCGCAGTAGTGTTAGACGCTACAACGTAATTTTTGTCAGGGTATTTGTCTATATACATATTTATATCTATGTTCCCCCTTAGCTTACAGTATGTTATCCTATACTACAAGTCCAAAGTCACGTAGTTGAAGTGATTATTAGTGGATTTTATTATTTTATCATAAATATTACTCAGAACATAATAACCTAACCTAACGAGTGATAAGTTATGAAAATATTTCTGTGAAACATGGTCTCAATGAACTTTTGTTTAACATTACTTGGCTCCGACTATAGTATCTTTTTCGATGCCCCACATACTAATTGCTTTTGACATAGCATTATCTTTCACCTCTTAAGCAAACGAGGGTTAAGGTATAATACTTACATTAATAGTTCAGGATCTGTATTATCGTAGCTCCAAAATAGATAACCCCATTTGAGCGGGTTTTTTGCAATCGAAAGTTTATCTTGTCGAGTAAGGTGTTTTGCGTTATTTTCCAAATAAGATATCAAAACTATAAAGGGCTTTAAATACTAATGATTTCAAAATTTTGGTTATATGGCCAAAACAGTATTTATAAACATCCAAAAAAAGGCCTAATGAGCTTTAGGCTTGTATCGGCAGAGGTATTTTTCGAATCTTAAATTGTTTTAAAACTCCATTGATGATGTAAGATTTTCTTTCTCTACTTCGAGAACCACTTCACCAAGCAAACATGTCTGCTGACATTTCATGTTGCGTTTTTACAAATTAATAGTCAATTCATACAAAATTTTAAAGTGTTTTTATTGTATAAGAATATTTTTTATGACACATCAATTCGATTAAACCGCTTTGTTTTCATAAAACCAAATAACCGAGCAGGCATTTTTTAAAACAACAAAATTCGATTTTCAAAATAAAAAGTAAATTTAAGCGAGCAAGGTGGTCGCAAGATCACCGGCCCGGGTGTTAATACTGGCCCGGGGCGGTTTCTACCGGATCAAACCGGATCACAGGCGGATAAAACCAGTGTAGCATACAATGAAATTATAAATACCGTTTGCTCTGACCTTATGAAGTCATCGGGCTGTTTTAAGTCACCTTGAGAAAATATGTTTTAAATGAAAATAAAAATCTTTGCTTAAATAAAGATGCAGAGTTTGTTTGAGCGCGATGTCTATAAATACTTGACGGAATCAAAACAAGGTATATTTTACTGAAAAATTATTTTAAACTTATCACATTATAATTTTACATGCTTAAATATAATTATATTGATAAAAAAAAACTAAATAAAATAGATGCCCGGATCGCGGGATATGGAACGGATTTTATTTGGTATTTTATTAAAAAATTTTAGTAGGTTGGATTTTTGAAAGCAGTTCACTTTTTCTTAAAAGAAATAATTAGTTTGCTTTCATTTTGGTTTAGGTTTTATGACTTTTTTTAATTATTAAATACTAGCAGGCGTTTGACTTCAATCTCAATAGATGGTAAAGACCTGGGTCTTCACAAAATGGCGCCGGAGCAAATCACGGAGTGGTTTTATTTGGCGGCAGATTTTATATGAAGGACGTCGCTAGCCAATCGCTCCTTGAGGGGATCCTATCTCCAAGCGATCTCTCGGATTAATCACCTTAGGGCCGTAGAGCTATTCTGTACAGACTCTACACGGATCAAACTTCCCATACAGGCCGACAACGCTACTACATCCATGAATATTTTACAGATGAATAAAAATAAATTAATAGTGATAAAATTGTATTGTATCTTATAATATCAGTAATATTTTATGTACCTATGTTACTTAATAATCATATACATGACTAGCTGACCCGGCAAACGTTGTTTTGCCATATAAATAAAAAAATAAAAAATAGATGTTGGCCGATTCTCATAGATACCGGATAAGCACAAAAAATTTCATCAAAATCGGTCAAGCCGTTTCGGAGGAGTATGGCAACGAAAACTGTGACATGAGAATTTTATATATTATATAATAATAATTTTGCAATTCCTCAAATATAACATTAAGAATACTATTTATATAATAGATAATGAAACTTGATATCAAGATGTAAATGTAAAATTAGCCCGTCTATCCTCTTTCAAGTTGTTGTGCCCAACAGGGTCCATGATGTACGTACTACTACCTTAAATTGTTACCTGAATTTACCATTGTGGAATGCAATAAATAATTGAATTGAATTACAAATAACTTAGCATTAAGAAACCAACATGTTCGTCTGAATCTTAAATTTTATAAACTCCATTTAACTATCAATTTAAATGACAAATCTCTAAATTGTAAATGAAGGGTTCTTTTGGTTACCTTGGTAACAAGGAAACAAGGTGTGACAATTAAAAACCGTGTTATTTATGATGTGTACCTATATATTATAAACTCCGATATGCATTTGGCAAGATTGAAATTTAAGTATTAACTTCATGTTACTTTTTTTCAATATTTAATTTACAATTATGTGATTCCGTATCGAAGCTTCACTATTTCTTGTGGATGAGTGGCATGAAAATCGAGATTTTATGTGTCCATGTAGGCTATGCACCTGTGTGTGAAATTTCAGCATGTTTTTAAAAGTCATTTCAGTGTGTAAAAATAATAAAAATCTCTTTAACCATCAATACAAAATTTTTACATCTATTATACATATAAGGAGGACTTACATCCGAAAATTTGAACAGACCACCTTAATTAGCCATAGTAAACGAAATTCCAGCAAAAAAAACAACATACCAAGAGTGAAAAATAACAAAATAAACTTATATTTACACTCAAAACTCCCCGAGCAAATCTTATTAAAAGCCTTGTCCAGAATTAAACGATCCTTGAGTAATCTGGGCCAAGCGGAAATTATACTAAGGTAGGTAGTCCAAGGCATGAAACTTGGAAAAACTTGGCATCCGATCCGAGCTCTGTCAATAATTGATAATGGATGACGTCATTATGTCAGCGGTTGATTGATTGGTTGTTCCGTTGTCTCCCCCACCGGCGGCGAGGCTATAAATAAAGGAAAGCAGGCGAAAAACCATTATTGTGATCGGTGCAGTCAGAATGTAACCATCGCTGAGATTCCGTGCGGTATGTCAGGCATTTTTCGACAGCTATTAACGTTGTGTGGGAAGTTGAGACTTCGCGATAAAGGAAGTTTTTCTTCCAATAATTTCCTCAGTGTGGTTGTTGAGAATAAAATGACAAAAAAGTTTAAGCCTTAAGAAAAAGTCACCCATGTTTTTCTAATTACTTTTTGCTAACTGTATTTTATAGTTTTAGCAATCTGTAAAGAAAAATCCTACTAAATACGAATAAAGTTATGAGAATAAGAAGGAAACAGTATATTGCTCTATTACATTGCAACAACTGGGTCGATTGAGCTAAAGTAGGTACTTTAAACAGCTATTGCATACCGTGGACACACATTTAATACTTTTGTTTTGATGTTCCCACGGTATAGCGATGTACTCAAAGAATAGCTAATAATGATGTCTACTTATATAGATGAAACTCTAAAAAACTCATTTCTAATTTAAATATTTATCACATAAGAACAAGGAACCCTTTTTCTTACAATCCCCATAACTTCTAGCCAAACGAAGCTGAACTTAAAAATTCTAAACTATCCATTTCAATCTACTCCCAGATCTCGTCCAATCAGTCAAGTTGTTCACGTGCACCGACGGAACCCTGTCGATGCCAATCTATCAACGTCACCGGGCCATTGTTAGGGTTCCTCAGTCACAACCCCCCACTCTCCCTTAAGTCGTCGTGTTGTGAAAACCACATGAACCTTCATACGCGCTTAATGATAGCGCTGACTAGGATATTAGCCGTTTTGAGATTTTGATTTGAAAATCGAAACATGGAAAGCAATTTACTTTTGGAACAAGGTCTGCGTAATCTAATAAAAACTAATTCGAATAAATCTTCTGGTAGGTCTCTAAATCTTTAAAAAAAGTAACGTCTGTCTGTAAATATGTCGGAGTAATCTTTGGAACTTCAGAACAAGTTCTGATCTCCGTCTAAGAGTAGTTCTAAACTACGTGCACACTATGTAGGGCCGCATCTTAGCGCAAAAATACACTTGTGCCTTATGAGTATGCCATTTTATATGAACTATCGCACACTATGCAGGGGCGCAAATGGCCGCATGATCCACCGTAGAAGTTAAGTTACGTGCGATGCGGCCCGTCCGCCCACAGCACCCCGTCACAGTGTAGCAAGTGGACTGGAGTGACGCGAAGTCTGGACGTAGACTGTACTCAAAGTCTCCGATGTGCCCGGCAAGTCACTAATGTACTAGAGTCTGGCTAACGAAAGTAGACACTGGGCGTTTTTGCTAATTTTTTATATGGCAGTACTAGAATGAATGCCAAAGTCATTTTTCTGGCATCACTGTTGTCAATCGAACGGTTTTTGGTGGTTTTGGTTGAAATTTTGGAATTTTCGTATTTGAAAATGAATAAAAAAATAAAAATTTAGATATTTTCCTAAAAAATGCAGGAAACAGCGATACCAGTGACTCTGACGATTCGTTCCATATAGAATTGCTGATCAGATTTAATAATAATAATAATTGTATTTTGTTTTTTTTTTATTTTTAAACCTGAGTAATATACCAGTTGCCTACGATTTTAATAATATACGAGTACTTCTCATCAAAAAGTAGGACAGTACCACTACAGTTATTTTTTAAGATAAATTTTATAAAAAAATTAATCAAGTATCAAGTTTGTTTAATCCATTCATATCGTACTATTGTCGGGGTTACCATGATGATAATTTTTAATTCGCCAGGTTTTTGCAGTCTCTACTTTCATTAGCCAGACTATGATAAACAAATAAATAGTCTTCTTTATTTTAATGGTAATCATTCATTATTTCGAGTGACTATGCTTTGATTCATATGCTGGTGAATATATTAATTTCCTTGTAAAAAAATACATACCTTTTGTTTTGCAAAATTCGTTTCTATAAATTATAACTAAAATGTAACTAAAAAAAACCTTGTGTGTTCTCTTTTACAAGACGATTAGGACATGTAATATTTTTTTGCTTTGCTTTGACCTATGGAAAGGTCAAGAGGCGGCCTGGCCGTCTATCAAAGAATGTTGTTAATAAATGGAAGCTGTAATCTAAACTAATGGCTGTTAATGGGTAATACCTTTTACAGGTTCAAGGTCAAATGTTACATGTTATTCTTTCAGACATTGAACTTGGCGTAATCTTTTGTTTCATTAATTATTTTATTAAATATAAAAGACTATGTTAATTGGATTAGATTTAGTCTGATTACAAGTCTTTTGGCTAAAAGATTGTTTGCAATAATAATATCTGGGCTGATATTATTAGGTAATCCTTTCACAATTATAAACCTACATCATTTAGGAGTTATAAAATATATCTTATCAAAATAAGGAACTATTAAAGTTCTTACTTTTACCCACAAAACGGTGATGCTATAACAAAATACAGATTTATTTAAACTTTTTTTTGCTAACATATTTTTGCTTCCACAATTACGTTTTCGAATTAAATTATCATTTTTTGGTACCAAAAATTTGAGCACAGTTTTTTGAACGGTTTTATTTACTAACATTACATTTGCCTTATTTTAGAGTGAAGCTATGTATGTATATATAATGTATAATTCTTTTCTTCTTTAGTGTGTACCAACAAGTTCTAAATCCAATTACAGATAATAAAAACGTATAAGTTTTTTACTACCACACGTATGTTGAGTTAACCAACCGCCTGAAACGACCCGTCCTTAAACTGCAATGATCTTAAATATCCCCAGAGCATAAAAGCTGATGAGGTACAACATGGAACCTGTTTGTAGCCTTTTTAATACGTCTTAAATTGATACTAAACTACACCTTCCGTGGCGAAATTGAATGAAAAAAACACATTATATCACTGACTTAGACTGGACCAGTGGTTTTTGAGTATATCAATTATGAACGAATAACAACTTTTATACTACGGACCTTTTTTTTTTTTTTTCAAACAACCGTTTTCTGTAAAATCTGCCATAGCGCTCAATTGAAACCCATGTCTCTTAAGCCATTATGAAGAAGATATATTTTACTTTTATTTGTTCCAATATCTCTATTAGGTATTATTTTACTCACCGGCTCTTGCCCCTGCTAAGCTAGACTCCATAAGATTGCCGCATTATTGTAAAAATCTGAAACAAAACAATTTATCTTATTAATTTCTTTAGCCAAAAAGTTTTCACAGGACTTATATTGTTTTTAATTCCTTGATTGATTCGAGAACGCTTCCTACTAAATGATTTCAGAAAATTTCTGAAACAAAATTATCTACATTCTCCTGCGGGTTATAAGTCTTTATATTTACACCTGATTAGTTGTGTGCTTCTGCATGATATAACCGCGTATTCAGTATGTTCCTTAAATCAACAGAAAGCGGAACGGAGGGGTCCATAATGATGCTTTAAATATTAAAATACTTTTTTTACACTGATAACTTTGTGTACAAAGCTGAATAATGATTATAGAATAGTGGCACTAGGAAATACACTGACAAATAAGTAACTACACTTATGTTTTTAAGGTGTATTGATCAGAATTTAATGGAGAAATATGGTGGAACCTGGGAGCAAAGGAAAAAAAATGAATGTGCCAGCTGCTTCTCTTCCCGGGCATACCTTCTGTAAAAGTCAGTTAAGGGATAGAGGTTATATTAGAGGTTTTTTGTGGGCAATAGGCTGATCCCTCGTTACTGCAATAACCACTTTCCACCATTATAAGTCCTCGAAATTTATCAAACATGACATCAGATGTTAGTTTGTATATACAGGGTGACTGGCGGTTCACTTTTGAAATTCGAGGACGTGATAGTTTGAGATCATACATAAAGAGAAAAAATATAATAACAAATAAATACCAATTATTTACTGAGTAAACTTAACCGAAAGTTAAAGAATTAATCACGCGACGCACGGTTACACTAGCGTTGGCAGCAATGCGCGTGCCAGGTGACGTGCCGCGATTGACTCAGGCGTAAGTAAAGTAAGTAGTAACGAAACATTTTTTATTAATTGAGAATTCTAGTGAAGAATTAAGTACCTTCTTTTATAACATAATTATGGCCACAATCGAGTACAGAGTGCTCTCCTTCAGTATCCAAAATTTGTCACCATTCACCATGTAGAAATAAATAATACTGATAAACAATACATTACAGAGCCATTTAACTCTGTTGTCATTGTCGGGGCGGAGTGGCTTTTGCGTGTGTCTTTCGATAATGCAGGTTAAGCAACAGTCGGCTCGTTCGGTACAATGATTGGTGAACGCCGATTGTTTCTATAAGATGACGAATGCAAATTATGTAGTTGGTCCCGGGTGCTCTATCTATACTTACATACCGGAGTCATCAGGGATTTTAAGAAGCATTTTTCGGCAATCTGAAAATTCCTCTATTCACTAGCACTGAGCCAGCTTGGTGGACTATGGCCTAAATCTCTCGTCATCATAGGGGCTCAAGGTCCAGCAGTGGCCTATGTAACGACTTATGACTACGGGGTCTATAAAGACACCGAAAGAAAAGACTAGAACGTTTATTTTAAAAATGCTATTAACAAGAATTTTATTCCATATCGGAATAAATACTTACAACGCTACATATTATTCTGTTATTCTGTGGTACAAACAACTTAATTTCACAAAAGTTTCCTTAGCTAGTTGTTTTTTTAATCAATACTGTAATGTAGAGGGGTCTTGTCTAGTCTGTTCACCCCTTTATGGTTGTCTCAAAGCTTAAAGCGTTAATCGTATGGAACTTATTATATTGAGAGTATCAAAAGTTTCATTCTCTGTACTGAGCGCGGTTTTAAGCAATTTGGTAGCTGCGTAACTTTCCAATTTGAAAGTATTTTGTTTGAAATAACCTGTGTTGATTTGCTTATATTGTTTAAGAGCTGTTTTTACTTGGAATGTAATAATTAGATTCCACTACTCATAAAGTTCGTATAATTATGATTGCATAGCGCGAATAGCCTGCTTATTAATTTTTACTAGACCAGAGGTGTTTTCTGATCGTGTCTGATCGGATTGGTCAAGTGAAAACTTTAGATTGTCGTCGAATAATTCATTCCACCATCGATCGACGCTCTCAAACTCAAATATTCTTTATTTCGTAAGTATTTAAATACATTTGAAATAAGTCAAATAATTTCCAAATTGAACTGAATCTACCACCACTTCGGAAAGTCGATCTGTTCAGAAGAAGTGGCAAGAAACTCAACAGCAATCATATTTTAAAAATAGAAAAATACATAATAACAATTTACAGCCAGGGAATCCCATGTTCTTGCATCCGCATATCTTATAGTCAACCTTTTCACATAACACTTATCCTTAAATCTACCGAAGGGTTAATCTTAAATATTTTGGAATTTTATTATAAAATAAAATAAAGCGTACACAATGACCCATGAACGAGTTAGAGATCTTATGGAGTCTACTATTATATTTATACATTAGGCAATCAAGAACTAGACAGAAACGTAGACATAGATATATAGAGGTAAAGATAGACGTAGCGATAGAGGTGAGAGAGAATACAGATAATGTGGATGGAGATGAGGATTGTCGTGGATAGAGAAAGGACGTGGACGATCGACGATCTCTTGTCGGTCTCTGACTCTTGATCGACGATCGATCGATTGGTAATATGACGAGTTATTAGTAAAACAGTAGACAACTTATTAATAAACCAACAAGATACAGCAAAAACCAACAAGTTAGCAGCAAGTGCTAGCAGCATTACCTAAAAAAAATTAATTCCTTATCGATTTCTTGTAAACAAATACATACATACGCCTTATGGGGTAGGCAGAACACCAGAGGTTACAAGACCATCTGATGTCACGTTTGACAAATTTGGAGGTATTATAAAGATGGAAAGAGACTATTGTAGTGACAGAGGGTCAGCCTATCGCCTACAAAAACGCCTTTAACACCTCTGTCCCTTAACTGACTTTTACAGTATGCCCGGGAAGAGAAGCAGCTGACACATTCTACGTTTTTCTTTCGTTCCTAGCTAGACTGGGAGCTTTGTAATATTAATATAACTTATTATGTGTTGTCTGGCTTCCATATCAAAAGCTCAACTTAATTAGGGACTAGCTTTGTGAAACTTGTAATTGAGTTAACTTACTAATAGATTTGTAATGTTTTTTTTTGCTTAATTAGAGATTTTGTTGTTTATATTCCTCTATTACCCTTGTTTAGACGAAATCCGCTGTAAAATAACATATTTTTCTTATTCCATTTCTGTTTTTCTTCTGAACGACTGTTACTCATTATTACAATCAGTACCAATGTTAAAAGGAATGTTTTCATTATCATTTATTTTCGTTTGTTTTTTTTTTTGTTTGTAATGGAAAATTAATTGGCTTGAGTGATACTGTTAATGTTTTTGTAAAATAGTAGGTAAACAGATCTGTTTTTTTCTTCCATTTCAGGTAAATACAGAAACGTCCGATCTGATTACCAAAAAAATATTCCACCTTAGAAATTTACAATTCCAATTAGTCAGATTAATTACATTATCGAATACTTTTACTTACTTTAAATAAGTAGGTATTCTAATTTTATCGAGGCTTATCGCGTGAAACTACTCAATACAAGTAAATAGTATAAAAATAAATATTTGTAGTAATTACAGTTTTAAAAAATAGCATCAATAACCTAGCCTACTAGTTAATAACAAACAATATTCTTATTATCTTAAACATAAATAAATAATAATAATACACAGGGTTGTTTTTTAGTCACAATTATTTATACACAATAAGTATCATTTATTTAAAAAAACGAATTTTGCAAAAAAAACATATGTATTTCTTTTACACGGAAAATAATATATTCACCAAATAATATATTAACCAAAACATAGTCGCTCTTAATTATGAATGAGTACCATTAAAATAAAGACGACTTCGCGCGACTACAAAACATCATGTAGTACTACGTCGTAGTATTCGTCGTAGTATCAATGAAATACCGCATGGTAAAAGTAAAAGTTAATGCCAAATCTTTATTTTTCTACTGAGCGATACCAAAATAAATATCCAGATACGTTTTTATCGTATCAAAGAAACTAACATTTAAAATATGCCTGTAAAAAATGACCTGTATATACAGAGTGTCCGGTAATGAATGGATAACCTTGAAACGTCTAATAGTACAACTTATGGCCGTTCTGAAAAAAGTACGAAAAATAATTTATCATAAGTAGTACCTCAGATATCTTTTTTAAAGAAAAGTCTTTTTTTCAATATTATTTTACTGTCTTAATAACTATGGATTGGACGACCGGCTGGTGTAACGGTAACATACATTGCCTTCTATGCCAGAGGTCCTGGGTTCGAATCCCGGCGGCGGCGGATATTTATGTGATGGACACATATATAAGTCGTCAATTTTTATTTTATTTATTTATTTTTATTTCTTAAGTATATCAGTTATCTAGTACCCATAACACAAGTTCTTTAAGAAACTTAATTTGGGCTAGATAAAGTTGTGTGAGTGTCAGAAATATTTATTTATTATTTATAAGATTTCTATTAGCTTTTTGTTCTTTTAATATTGTAGAATAACTGTGCTGATAAATTAAAAGTAAATAGTATGAAAAGCTTACGAAGCTACGCTTTTTTTTTTGAAATACACAAAATAATTTATTAGGCAATACTGCAGATATTGACACGATATTTACACTGCAGTAAAGGGCTATTCGTGGAATGTTTAAACTTGGAAACAGAGAATCTCTTCGAGAAAAGTTTAAAGAGATTGGTATCTTGACCCTTGCATCACAATATATTTATGAAAACATGATGTATATTTATAAGAACAGTAATAAGTTTAAAACTAGGAAGAAAATCATGATAAAAATTACTCTGTAAGGACTAGGAACGACCATAAGTTAGCGTTTCCCAAATTAAGGCTGGGTAAAAGCAGAAAATCATTTATTGAAATGTCAATACGTATATACAGTGTGGAAAAAAAATAGAGGCCCTGGAGGGAAACTACCTTAAATCCTATAGTGAGCTTATTTTACTTTAAGGAAACATTCCTTTATTTTTAAAAAGAAACAAAACTGCATTCAAAGAATTTCTAAAATTCGCTTGTAACTCCCGCGGGACTCGAACCAGCTAAAAATTGAAAAAATAAAGATTCGTTATTTTACTATACTAATCGATAGGATAATTGTTCAGGATAAAATTTCTCTAACAAACATTTGGTCTTTAAAATAAAAAGACAACGTGAAATCTTAAAATTTATTTAATTTTATTATCAATTTGTTACACTTTAATAATTTAACTGAAAAATTAATTTCGTGTAGCCTTCAGCAAAGTGTTGTGGTGTATGCCCCTAATCACATTTTTTACTGCAACCCTTAGCTCTTGTACAGTCTCATAACACGTTTTATAAATAATATTTTTTATGTGACCCCATAAAAAGTAGTCTAGAGGCATCAGGTCTGGACTTCTTGCAGGCCATCTAATCGTCCCGTTTGTACCTATCCAGACACGCCATGATCACACAATTACGTAATACAAGCAATACTAAATAAAATCGATAAAAATGTTCGAAATATTCGTTCGAATTTTAAAATTGCTTTCCTGCATTGTAAACAAATTCAAACGTTCCATTTTAAAACTTTTTGTCAAAACGCCTCGTATCGTGTGAGAAGTAATATCGTGTAAGAAGTGCATAGAGATATTATTACCATTAAACGATTTTCTTGTAGAATTCTTCAACAAGGTACTTACTTACTAGTACTTCATACTAATGAATTGATTTTCATTCTTTGAATGTTAGAGAGATAAGAGAATTATTTTATTTTATTTATTTTTTTATTTTTATTTTACAAATTGTTGGAAAGCTTACAGCTAAGTATTACAATATAATAGTTACAATTGAATCTGATGGCCATTTAAAAGCTTCCACAGATAAGTAATACGTACAGTTGTTATTCAGCAGTGGATACATTATTCTGAACAAAATAATTAAAATCAGCTAACATATGTATATAGGTATAATAACAAGATAATTGATTAATTTCTTCTCAAGAAAAACTTTGTACTTAATTTATTCCTAAGGGTTGCTATCGAGGTGTTAAATAGGTCAATATCATTATCACCACTAATGTCGTTAAAACATCTGCTTGCTCTAATAAGGTACGAGTTCTGTCCATACTTTGTTTTTGTGAATGGCACGTATAGCAGAGCTGGCCTTCTAAACGACCCCGTATTAGTACGTAGTCCCAGTCGACTAAGTAGCTCTGGACAATCTATTGAAGGATTAATCGATTGAAAGGATTGCAATAGGTATGCGATATCTGCTACTTTTCTCCTTTCACTAAGTGGGAGATAGTGGAATTTGCGACATCTTGCTTCATAGTCTGGTAAGCATACTTTGGCTCGGAATTGCAAGTATCGTAGAAACTTTCCTTGAACACGTTCAACTCGTGAAATATAGACGTTGTATTGGGGATTCCACACTTGAGTACAGTATTCTAAATGACTTCGAACGTAAGTATTAAATAGGATTTTTATTGTTTTCAAACTTTGAAACTCCGATGACATTCGAAATACAAACCCTAAAGCTCTTGATGCCCTTTTAACAACTGCGTCAATGTGCGCATCGAATAAAAGTTTGTGGTCAAATGTAACACCGAGATCTCTGATTGACTGGACTCTTGCTAAGGGAATGTTTTTTAAAAGGTAGTCAAAGGTAATTTTAACTTTTTTACGTGTGTACGAACAAACAGAGCATTTCGATACATTTAAATCTAATTTGTTACGTGTACAGTAGTCCTGAAATCTGTCCAGATCCTCTTGTAATAATAGTGCGTCTTTGTGATTTTTAACTGGGCATAAAATCTTCATGTCATCTGCATAGAGGAGAATTTTGGAAGAACGAAAACATGAGGAAATATCGTTTACAAAAATTATAAACAATAACGGACCTAACAAAGACCCTTGGGGCACCCCAGATGGTATGTAATGTGACGAAGACATATATCCGTTCAAAACTACAGTTTGGCATCTGTTTCGAACGTAAGAAGAAAACCAGCGATATAAATCCCCTCGTATGCCAATAAGCTTTAGTTTTTCAAGTAATATGTCGTGGTCAATACGATCAAAACATTTGCTGTAATCGGTATAAATAACGTCAACTTGAGATTGGTCTGACATATGGTGAAAAATAAAGTCAGCACAAATTAGAAGATTCGAAGTCGTGGATCTACTTTTTAAAAATCCATGCTGAGATTCGCTAAAAACGTTTTTCAGGGTAGAGTATACCTGGGCGTAGATTATTTTTTCTAATAACTTGGCAAATAAACATAATTTTGAAATGGGTCGGTAGTTTTCGACGTCATTTGTTGGCCCTTTTTTGTGAATTGGGGTTATGTAGGCGGATTTCCAAATTTGTGGAACGGCACCTTCAGAAAGAGATCGTTGAAAAAGAATAGTTATGGGAGTTGTTAGACTAGCAGCACAGTTGAAAATAAATATAGCAGGTATACCATCCGGCCCAGCTGACTTGTTAAGGTCAATTGTTTTAAGTAGTTTTAGTACTTCAGCACATGTGATATTAGTTGAGGAGATATCAGAAGCAGAAGATGATATGAAGTCATCTAAATAATTCGAAGGTGCCCCTGATATAGGGGTTGAAAAAGTTGATAGAAAATAGTCAGCAAACATATTACAGATTTCTTCGCCTTCGTCAGTTGAGCGCGTGTCATAATGGAGTACTGAGGGATAAGAATTGCCGTGATTTTTACTTTTTACATACGACCAGAATGCACGTGGGTTTTTTTGGATAGAATTTTCAATGGATTTAATATAGGAGTCATACATCCTTGCTCCATAGATTTAGCTCTGTTTCTCAATATAAAAAAAGATTCGTAATCATGTCTGTTACTGTAACGTTTGAACTTCTTATGATATTTGTGCTTCTCTTTTAGTATTTTGATAAGTGGTTTTTTATACCATAGTGGGTATTTCTGAGTATGGGATATTAGTTTAGATGGTATATGTGCATTACGCCACATGTAAAGATATTGATAAAAGAGATTAATTGCGTCATCTAAAGGCTTATTTTTTAATTCTGCATGCCAATCAATTTCGTTAATTTTACAATGAATAGCATCGTAGTCACCCTTATGATATAGAAATTTTGTGTACGGCAAAGGTTTGATTGTATGATATTGCACAAACTCGGCAATAATGATGAGTGCTTTATGATGAGGGTCTTCAGGAAGCAAAGGGGAACTGCAGCACGATACCTTTACTTCATGATTTGAAAAAACTAAGTCAAGCATTCGATTGTTTTCATTTAAGCTTTTATTGTACTGTGAGAGACTGCAGGTGTTAACATTATCGAAAAAAGTGTCTTGGTGTGCACCTGTGATGTTACTCGGATCAAGTGACACACCATCATCATCATTAACTGACCATGAAATATTTGGTATGTTAAAATCCCCGAGTACAATTATTTTGTCTAATGGATTATTTAATATTATTTTTGAGCAGTTATTTGAAAAGTTAATAAGCTGATTTGCCATCGTATTACCTAAGTTTTGATTACATATATAAACTAAACAGAGATGTATTTTGTAACAAGAACTACGGTTGCGAGTTTTAATTTTTAACGTAACCCAAAGATCCTCAGCAGAAGATGACCACTCTATGTGGCTTTCAGACATTATATCCCGACGGACTGCTACCATTACTCCACCTCCTAAAGATTGTTGAGTGGCAACATAATTTCTGTCGTTTCTCCATACAATGTACTGATCGCTAAAGAGCTCTCGATCGAAAATTCCTTCAGTCAGCCAAGTTTCTGTGATACATATGATGTCATATGTGTTCAAGCAAACATTCTTGTAAAAAGTCGTGGTTTTAGTCCGTAATCCGCGCACATTTTGGTAATAAATGCTAATGGGCATCATTTTTGATTGAGAAATAAATTAAATATTGTTTAAGCAAAAAGTCACCAAAAGTACCTCCACAAATATTATGAAACAAAATGAGCGCAAAATTTAGATCCTTACGTGATAATCTGTGTAAATGCAAAAAACTTGATGGAATAAATCTGTTTGAGCAGATAAAATATACAATAATAATAACGAAATTTATAATTATTGACAGACCTAGTTTAAAATTTGTAATACTTTTTGTGTAATCAACGTGGATTAATGTATTATGAAAAAGCAAAGCAGTAGAAGAGTAAATAGCTATAGTACAGCGTAAGCAGCAAGAGATGGTATTAGCGACATCAGCGATGATATTATCATTATTAACGTCAAAAAAAAGAATGACAACTATGTAAGAAAAATAAACAGCAAAATAAAAAGCAAGATGAAAAACATAAAAAAAAGCCAAAACATATGTCTCATTAAAATTTAACAGCGAGTGTATTATAACTTTTTTAAATCTAATTCTGATTTTATTAGTACTACATGAGATGAAGAGTTTTTTCTGATAAAAATTTTACATCCTCTTACCCAGATGTATTCATAGCCTCGATCTTTGGCCGAAATCTTAGTTTTATTTAATAATATTTTGTTATTTATGGTCAGATGATCATTGATATAAATCCTGCCATCTCCACGCACCCCTATGTCGGATGGAGTTATATTACATTTCTTGGCTGCAGCTATGAAGTCTTCTTTCATGTATCTACTATGAATACAGGCAATAATAGATTTATTTTTCTTGTCATTCCTCATTGGTACCCGAGCAATATAATTTATCTGATCTTTAGGTATGGGGCACTTAATATGTTCTCCTATTTTAGAAATGATATGAAATAAATTTTCCGAATCTGAAACCGGAACACCCTTTATCTCGATATTGTTGATACGCGATTTTTGTTCATTTTCCTGTAGATGCAATTCAAGTTTTTGCACACGATGGTTTAAGCTTGTGACTTCATCCTTAGTTTCTAGGAGAGACTGTATTACTTTGTCCATCTTCGACATTCTTTCAGATAGATCATTTACAGCGCCATGAACAAATTCAACAGAACCCCTGAGGTCTGATATGTCCGATTTAATAAGTTTCAACTCGGCCAGATCTGCTTGAACGCTTTTCATATTTTCGAGCAATTGAGGTAAAACAGCTACCTGCGCTGATAACCGCTTGAGTTCGGCAACTACGGTATCCAGGTCAGCTGGTGTAGGAGACTTTGACCCCTGAATTTTAACACTAGGAAGCATTGGGCTGGCTTTGTTTTTGCAGGAGATACATTTCCATATATTTTTTCGGTCCCCCAGCTTCCTATACCCTGCTTCCGTTATGCCTGAGCAGGGGAAATCAAAGCGCTCGGTGCACATTGAGCACTGCACTCCATCAATAAATTCACTGTCGCAGCGCTTGCACTTGAACATTATTAAAGAAGATAGATAAAGTTGGGTCGGCTACAAACGATGATCGAATTATAACAGCAACAAGATTCCGGTTCCAATTTGTAGATGGCGCTGATTAAACTTGCTTTTGCGTATGAGAGTTACCTATTGAGTAACTTTAGCAACAAGATGCACTCTGTGTTTCAATTATTTATAGGCAATGTTTTTCTCTATTTACCGGTTTATTGCACTGTACAATTATCTGTTAACACCAATTACACCACAAATATTAGCATAGAGCACTTTAATAATGAGAGTAACACTTTTCAAGTACTTTATGTATTTTTGTTTACGGGAAAATGTTAGAGACGTATTGTTTACAACTGATCAAGCACAGAGTATGTGCTTGATCAGTTGTAAACAATACGTCTTTACGATAACGTGTCTTTTACTTGTTGAAAGTGAACCGTACTAGGTAATGTATGTAAACTTATGTAGTTATTTTTCATGGATATCTTGTACGACAGACGAGCGAAGACCAAATGTTTGTTAGAGAAATTTTATCCTGAACAATACTCCTATCGATTAGTATAGTAAAATAACGAATCTTTATTTTTTTTAATTTTTACTGGTTTGAGTCCCGGGTGTTACAAGAAAATTTAAGAAAATCTTTGAATGCAGTTTTGTTTCTTTTTAAAAATAAAGGAATGTTTCCTTAAAGTAAAATAAGCTAACTATAGGATTTAAGGCAGTTTCCCTCCAGGGCCACTATTTTTTTTCCACACTGTATAACAAAATTCCTAAGTCAATTCAATCCCTGCCATTCAATAAATTTAAATCGATAATTAAATACAACTATCTCGAAAAGCATATTATAAAACTAAATATTATTTAGACGATAAAAAGGCATGGGATTAAGCACACAACAGGATATTTCTAAAAGGTTCTAATTACTTACTTATTAATTTTGTTTACAGCATGGCTGTGCAGTATGACATGTGGCATACTAGTGACTTTTCCACTCACTTATTTTCTTGTCAAGATAACAGCAAGAACGTCATGCTCCCTCAGGCAGCATGACTAGTGGTAGCGTTGGGTGTCGGATCACCCTCTTCCCTGAAATATGGTTGAGGAGGGTGATGGCTGGTGCTTGCTTTATACTCATGAACGGGTGCTGCTAGCGGTGCCAGGTCGTTTTACTGATGAGACTACCTATTTTATTCCATTCTTGTTTAAATACTCTGGTCCCAGTTTGTCATGTTCGTGTTGTGCACCCATAGCTCAATGCACCTGCTATGTAAGCAATTTGGTTGTGGCATGACATTGACTCATACAATTAGCTGTCTTGTGTTTGTTTTTTGTTCATGCGATGGTCAATTTGTACTGTACCTATTTGTATTCATTTGATAATCCTGACTGAAAAAGAATGCCACGAGTTTTTTCCGTCGGCTTTTTTTGTCTCTTGGTCTAATGTAATATCTTATTCAACAACTAGTTAAAGCCGAAGTATATGATGACTTCATCAAGTGTTTTTTGTAATTCCTAAGATGAATAAATCTCTTTTTAATTTTTTAATTCAAATTAGTTAATTAATACCATTTTAGTTTCAATTGGTTTAAAATAGCTGTTTTCATGTTTAATCAATTCCTGATGCGTTTTTTCTTAATCCCCAATGATCAGAGACAATTCAATTAAAAAAAAAAACATATTACAAATTTGGTTATGTAGTCTAATTTTCTTCTTTTCTACATTAATGTCAATAAGTCACCATTTATGAAAGATACATTTATGAATTGCACCCTTATAAAATTTACTTGAAACAGACATTATTTTAAAATTATTGGCCACCCATGTATTCATAATTTGTTTCATACCCAAGAGATTTGAACATTTCTTTAGAAAAAAATTTTTTACTTATTTTTCAAAAATAAATTATTTAGCGAATTTAAAAAAAAAACTGCGTAAGTTTTTCATACTTTTTACTTTTGATCTATCAGCAAAGTTAGTCTACAATATTAAAACAACAAAAAACTAATAGAAATCATTATTTTCTCGACAGTAAAATAATATAAAAAAGACCTTTCTTTAAAAAAGAAATATCACAGATACTACTTATGATAAATTATTTTTCATACTTTTTTCCGAACGGCCCTAAGTACTACTATAAGACGTTTCAAGGTTATCCATTCATTACCGGACACCCTGTATAGAAAATGCTTCTAAAGTTTTCTGAGATATATTGTCTATTTAGTCTAATATTTTTAAAATATTTTAGGGACTTCTTTGCTATCTAGAGCTGAGGCCTAGAGTCATCCAATAAACTCATTTATTTTGTCCTATTTTGGATTATTATAAATAAATATGTCTAACGTTCACGACATATTTCTAATGGGCAGACGAATAAAACTTTAGTCTTTATGTTCTCTTTCTATCAGGTAGCATAGAAAACAAATTCACCATAAAAACATTAAAATAAGAATCTTCTTGCTCAAATAAACTTTCGTAAAGAAGTTGAGTTGGGGTGTATGATTTGACAACACATCTTCACGAACGCATGTTAGCAGTATCATGGGAATGTCATTAGTGCTGTATAGTGATGTGTCTGCGTTCACGTTGGAATGAGTGAGTGAGTGAACTGTGTCGGCATTGCGTAAACACTATTTGCGTGACGCGAGACGTTTGGTAAGGACGCGTTCATAGTGGGTTAAAGTTTATGAGGTAAAATGTAAAATGAATAGTGTTGTTCTTGTTGAAGTGTTTCATGAAAACAGTTAGAAATATCTCTGCTCTTCGTTCATTAGAAAGATTCTGTATTTCATGCAAACTTTTTTTCATTAAAATTTTTTTTTAAATGTTTTTATCGATTTTCATTATTACAAATTCATCTTAACCCATACATTATATTTAACAGGCATATATCGCCGTTTTTTATTTCATTTAAGTAGATTATATAATTTTGAACTTTAGTAATACCCATCAAAGTTTTCCTTTCATTTAGAACACAAGTGTACTTGTTACGTATATGATTTAACTTTCATAGTGTAGCTCTCGACTGTACCTACTTGAGTAAGAACTCAAGTAGGTACAGTCTAGAACACTATTGCTAATATTCTCCACGTCAAATTAAAAACCACCTTAATTTTTCGCAAGTCAATTAGTTGGACCAGTGTGAACGCATCCTTAGGTATATTGTTTTGAAGCCGCCAACCCTGATTGATCACTTCCTTCATGGCAACTTGTCATGAGTTACTCAACTCCGAGGCAAGTCGCTAATATAATATTAAATTTGCAGCTACCTACTTATTTATGAGGGAACAACACATAGATTCATTTATGTCGTTGCAAAAATAGAGTGTCTCTTTGACAATAATTTTCGTATATTTTTAAAAGTATAACTTTAAGGAACGAATTTAAAACGTTATTTATTATTATTACGAACATGAAAATAATCAATAGAGTTTGATTTGTGGAATTTTAAGACATTACTTTAAAATGCATTACTCATTTGACGACCGGCGGGTGTAGCGGTAACATACATTGCCTTCTATGCCAGAGGTCCTGGGTTCTCGAATACCGGCGGCGGCGGATATCGGTGTGATGAACACAGATATTAGTCGTTAAGTCATGGATGTTTATATTTTTTTTAAGTATATCAGTTATCTAGTATCCATAACACAAGTTCTTTTAGAAACTTGTTTTGGGCTAGATAAAGTTGTGTAAGTGTCAGAAATATTTATTATTTATATATATTATTATTATTTGAACCTTTTTTATGGTTTAACTCCTTTCATTAATAACTTTTTTTTAATTTAAGTCTGTTTATTTATAAGCTTACTTATTTAAATGAAATAAGCTTAGTACGGAGGCACACAATTCTACCTAGCATTGCTATTAGTACGTGGCAAACAATCAGAAATTCCCTACGAATCAATCGCGGAGGAGAGCAGAAATATCGTTCGCCATGTTTGCTTAAAGTATTTATTTGTATATATGATTTGAAATAGGAAAACTTTCAATGTAGGAACCGTTTGGGTAGGATGGCTAAACAACGCATTGTTTGATAAAAGACTTTACATATACATTCGAGGCGCCACTGCACTGACTACGAAAATCGTGAGGTCGATTCCCGCATGGAACAAGAAAAAAAAGGGTTCCGGGTTTGAGTGTTTATCTAGAATAATAAAATAATAAATAAATAAAATCCCCAGACAAATCACCAGAACTACATGGCCCCAAAGTAAGCATTGCTTGTGTTATGGGCTACCATGTAGCGAACTAGCGGGGAACCTAGAATATAAATACATAAATAGATAAACACCCAGACACGTTTTTTTTTCTTGTTCCATGCGGGAATCGAACCCGCAACCACTGGCGTCTGAGGCAGACAGGTTTACCCCATCGAAATCAAGTGGTCGTATGTGTTACATTGTTACGTTACCTTATGGGGTAGGCAGAACACTAGAGGCTATAAAACCTGACGTCACATTTGTCAAATTTGGAGGTGTTATAATGATGGAGAGAGACTATTGCAGTGACAGGTGGTCAACCTATCACCCTCAAAAACGCCAATAAAAACTCTGTTTATTAATTTTACCTTTACATACATACATACATAACTTCACGCCTGTATTCCTTATGGGGTAGGCAGAACACCAGAGGTTATAGCCTCCATCTGACGTCACATTTGACAAATATGGTGGTGTTATAATGATGGAGAGAGTCTATTTACTTTAAAGTTTTATTCGCAGATAATTAACCTAACTTTTCAAAAACTTGAACATTCATAAAAAAGTCAAATTGCATAAAAATTTTGAATAATCAAAAATGGAAACGACTTACCAACTTGAAAATACATTTCTTAACAAACTCATGGAAATGAAAAAAAAACCAACATTAATATGTAAAAGATAAAAAGTGAATTTATTATCTCTGCTTAAGAACTTCTAAGAAGTTACTGAGAATAAAAAGAAAGGAGTAGACCGCTGTTTAAGTTAAGTTTAGTTCGTTATACGGACTACGAAGGTAAGGAAAGGAAAGTATTTGTTTTTGAATGACGCATAAGAAAATATGATTTTAGGCAAATATTTAAGGCTATTCTACTCAACTGCAGTCATTTTCTATTTTGCAGTAGGTTTTACGTGCTTTATAACTACTTACATTTAATTTCATTAGCAGTTTTCCCATGTCGCTTGTGGCTATTTATAAAAAATATAATTTTATAAGGGTTGTAGATGAAAAAATAATACAATCGCATTTGCCGTCATTTGTTTTTTCTTCATTTTGAAGCAATAAATTGCAATCAAATTTTTTTTTGCAAAATTTTAATTTAGTTGCAAATTAAGTTATGTTGTAGATAGTATAAAATTAAATCCCCAGACAATCACACCAACTACATGGCCCCAAAGCAATCATAGCTAGTGTTATGGGATGTAGCGAAATAGGGGGGAACCTAGAATATAAATACGTAAATAGGCACGGAACATTTTTTTTCTTGTTCCGTGCGGGAATCGTACCCGCAACCACTGGTACTGGCGAAAGTTTTACCCCATCGCCAAAGTGGTCGTCAGTGGCCGGCGGTGTGGTCAAAGTCGTCTAAGTGGTAGTATACGTCTGTTAGTTAAGAATAAGAAGGCGCTGACCTTGACATAGACACAGTCTCTCAGTCGAGGCTGTTCTAAATACAGGGTTGATTTGTAGTCACCAGCCAAATTTAAATACGATATAAACATACCTGCATATTTATTTTAACGTCGCTCAGAACAAGAAAGTGGAAATATGGAACCACAAACTTTAACTGTAAAGGTAGTACTGCAAGATCTTGTGTAGTAGCGCGTAGTTGCCTTTATTTTAATCGTAATTTAGAGTTTGCTTGGTGGTAGGATCCCTTCTGGGTCCGCCTGGCTAGCGACCACCCTTTATATAAAGTCTGCCGCCAAATGTTACCGCTCCGGCGGTAATGTGTTCCGGCAATATTGTATAAAGAGCCAGTTCCTTCCTAAACCCGTGTGCTTTCATCTTCAACCTCATTGTCACTTACCATCAGGTGAGATTGAGGTCAAACGCGGGTTTAGTCACTTATAAAAAAAAAAAAAAGAGTGACCATGGTTTGCTTAAATAAATCGTTTCTATAAATGATCCTTATTTAAAAAATAATTGGCCGGTGACTACAAATCGACCCTGTATAAGTGAATTTGGTACCCCACTTAGCCATTAAATCAGTGACATTTAAAAGTCATAAACGGATAATCTAAATAGAAATTATTCGAAAAAAAAAAAGAACAAAAAGAAGAGTTGTTCTTTTTCTGAAAACACCCTTTTAACTTGTCGCAAACCCGAGAGCAAATTACCACAGAAAACTAAACGAACTAACACCTCCCCACTGCGCAGTCCGAGACGACGACGAAATTAAACTTATTACGCATTCAATGCAAACTGTCTGATGTGATTTAGAGTAACGCCTGCATAAAGACAGCAATGAAATATGAACATGCTCATAAATTAGCTTCAGCGCTAAATGAGTGAATAACTTCCTTAAGGAAGTTGAGCGGGCATTTTCGTTTTACGGCTGACTTCACTCGGACTTATAACTGAAATTACACGCAGTTTTATAACAGTTAGTAAAACTTAATTTAACATAGTTATAAAAAAGATACGATGTTGTTTTTCTAAGTAGATTGCTATGAGGTTCCTTGAGAAGACATGAATTGGTAATAAAGGCCTGAGTTTAATAGTCAGCCATGGCAGTTTAAGCAAAAAAAACTAAACTTCATCCTTTCACTAAGTACAAAAATATCCTAGCTTCCACCGTAGAATATTTCTGAGCAACACAGTTTTTTATGACGCACCTAAAATATGTGACCTTTAAAACCAATACAAATAATCGTCACTCAGAGATAATGTTACTAGAGATTGGGATAAAACGTGAGTTATGTGACCAATAAAATAGGGCCTGTAATAATAACAGCCTTGTGGATGATAAAATAACATACAAAAATTACTGTCTAAATGTTCTGACAGCTTAGAGTTTCTGCATTGAAGTACGTTTAAAAAAAGGTCCTTCTTCCCTCGATATAACAATTCTTGCTCTTAAAACATCTGATAATCACCTCGGCATCTTTTTGAATGAACTCCTTCTTCGAAAGTTCAGAAAAACAGAATGAGTCTAAACAAGTATCTAATCTCTTTTTACACAGAAAAACAATTGATATTTTAAATTCTTTTGACATTAAAAGATTTGATTTTTAAATGAAGAATCTTAGAAAAAAAAACGTTTTGTTCTAACTTAACAAAAACGAGGTGGCATTATCAAAGTGTTCTCAAACTTTTTTTGATGTGTGTACTTGCATTCAATGTACGGTTAGCATCGTCCGACGACGAGTCACCGACCCAAAACTCAGTCATATTCCTGGAACAAAAATATACTTTGCCCTTTCGTACATACAAATAAAAAGTTATTACTTTTCAAACAAACTAACTAATATAAGAGATCAAAGCAGCACAGCTTATGGCATGTCAAACACAATATGCGAACACACATTTAAACAGAAAGTCAGTCTCAAGAAACAATAACCCGAAGCGCACACTTATAAAATCGTTCTCAGAATACGCAAATTGAATCAATTTTTCGTGTGAAATTGTACCTCGTTCAGGAATCCCAAAAGCGTATATAAAAGCCCCGTAAAGTCATAGACAAATAGTTACCGATCTACTCGCTATTTGCAGGATTAATGACTTAACTTAAACTAAGTGTTCTGGAGTTTATTACGAGCTAATCTCGTAAGCAATATACAAGTAAAGTTAGGTTTTGGTGTAGTTTGTCAAGACTGAATTGACGTCGGATGGTTTGGTGCTGAGTGTTTTAGATAGGTTTAGTTTAAATGAATGCTAATGATTAATATTTAGAACAGATATTGGAACTGAAAGTTTACTGTCAAGTTTGTCACCGTTTTTCACAATAATATTCCATTGTTATTTCGCCGTATATAGAATACTTCAATCGTACTTGTACATCAATTACAATTAGCAGCTATTGAGACTTTGTATTTTGTAAATGTAAGTCTGAATGCTTTGAGATTTAAATTCATTATTCGTTAGCAACTATTTAATTTCAAGATTTCCTTTATACACTTCTGTGGCTAAAAATAAATTACGTTTCTTGCTCCTCCTTGAAAATCCGCACAAAAAATCGGATTACTCCAATTCTACTGTAAAGGCGGATAATTTTAAGTTAAATTGCATTCATTAACTTTTAATAAGTATGGTTGAATGCTACTTATTTTTAATCCTCATTAAATATTCACATCGGATTTTGTTTTCATAAACTGAAATTGTATCAGCAGGTGCCACTTCAAAACAACACGTATTCAATGAACTAAATTATTGCTCCTATGAACGATTCATATATTTTTTTCACTCCCAATAAAGGCTAATTATTTTCTGTTTAATTCTTAACACTTGTCTCAATTTATTTTTTTGTAATAAATAAGAATGTACATCATGAGAATTTATAGAATTGAAAAATCCTCTTGTTGTTTAGTGCACTATTTAAAGCATTTACTCTGGTATTTTTGAGGTATATCTAAAAATCACTTTAAAACATATTATTATTGTCTTAAGTTTTCGCGATTCATACTATTAAATAAAAACACTTTTTAATCGGATTTATCGCGTATATTTACATTTTAAATTTTGACTCGACGTTTCGGTGTCTTTGCAGACCCCGTGGTCACGAGCGACTGAGGTGTCAAGCGTCGGATTGATAGATTGAAAAAGTTATACATCATCATCTCCATCTGTTTTTCAGTCTTCGAGCGTAGCGTTCTGGATTGACACAAAACGAGCTGACAGTATCTTGAGTTTCAGGTCGTGCAGCTTGCTGGATGTTAGATTTATAGACATGGGACCCTATCCTGAAAAACATTAAATCTAACATCCAGCAAGCTGCACGACCTGAAACTCAAGATACTGTCAGCACGTTTTGTGTCAATCCAGAACATAAAGTTTTTGACAGTAACGTCTTATTAATGACGATTACTAATAATTACTAAACTTTTCATCAGAAAACTAGAGAATTAGGCACCCAAAACATTTTTGTTTTTACCTTTCTTTGTTTTACTAGCGTAACTTTTGACCCCGTGGGAATTTCGGGATAAAATGTAGCCTATAACCTTCCTCAAGAGTTGGGCTATCAAATGCAAAAAGAATTTTTCTAATCCCACTTGTAGTTCCTGAGATTCGCACGTTCAAACAAACAAACAAAAAAACAAACTCTTCAGCTTTATATATTAGTATTGATAAGTAGTTGTTATATATATTATGTTTATTATAATAGTATTTATGCATTCTATTTACAATATTAGTATGTATGTATTATAATTTTACGCATGTATTACATCTATTTATAACGAAATAATTAACAAAATTGACTTTTTTTTTGTTTCGTTTTTTATTTAGTTTGTTAAGTTTTCTTTTTTTTTATTTGTGTGATTTTTAGTTTAAGTTTTTTTTTGTCTCTTCCACAAACATGGTTGTCTGGTAGAAATCGCTCCTCAGCGATAAGACCGCCAAGTTTTTATGTTTAGTGTAAGTGTTTTTTTTTCTTTTACTTTACCTGTAAAAACTGAAGTGTAAATAAATAAAATAAATAAATTAATAGTTGATATTGCTATTCTTTCTATATTTTTGTTTTATTACATTATAGCTACGGTGTCTCGACAATTTTTCAAATAAGTGACAGCTCCAGTAGTGTCAACACATTTAAAATAAAAACTTATATCTGTTTAAACCTTTGTGGCTCTATAGTAAATTGTATTACCTATCACACTACAGATGAACAATTAAAAAGTCGTCAAAATAAATCCTTAACATTAAAAAACAAGAAAAGTTTGCTTTAATTATAAAGTTATCACTATTCCAAAAGTCTTTAAAAAAGCTCTCCATCAGACAAACATAATAGACAAGCAGTTGCTTTAAGTGAAGTTATCAATGTACCAAGCAAAAGACTTTCAAATTAACCTAACAATCTCTGTCTCACTGCATCTTTCCAAAATTATATTAAATACTACGTTGGCTGCACTGAAAATCTTGTATAGCAATTTCGGCATCCAAAGACACGACTACCTCGCAATCTCGAGCTTGTCATCGACTCTCTCCCTTCGTGATAGAGATTAAATTGGCTCACACTGACTCAAACACTTAGAATTTGTATCCTAAACCTTGCCCAGGATGCTTAGAACCTATCAAAGTGTGTTTCCAGTAGGTTTTGGATACCGTTTAGAACTGGTGAGCTAATTAATAATGGATCAAGTGGTAATGGTGAGGCTTGCATATTTATGTTGCTTTAGCATAGTTGGTGGTTGTGAAAACTAATAATGTGTAGGTATTTGTGGAGGGTACAAAGAATGGTATTGATGGGCGTTTTGAGCTGCAAGGCAATTGAGGAAAGCTTTTGATTTTAGTTTGGTTAACGTGTACGGACAGTTTTAGTGGCTAATAATGGTGTTGAAGAGGTCTTAAGGTTTTGTTTTTCGTAATTTAAATCATGTTTTTTAGCTATTGCATAGCTTCTATCGCGGGCCTTGAGCGTGGGGACCGAATCCAGAAATTCCGTAAAGAAAAAAACCTAACACGGGGGGTGTTAGGTTTTTTTCTCTCCTACCTACCGGCACAGTGATACTTTGATTTCATAACTTTACATGCAGGCTTTAATAAACAATCAGCGCCATCTACTAAGACTTGTGGAACTTATTTATTTATTTAAAACTTTATTGCACAAATTATTGGAGTACAATGGGCGGACCTAATGCCATTTTCTCTACCAGTCAACCACCACAAAAGCAGAGAAGTTAAATAAGTGGTGCAGATTATATTAAAAACTATAATATATACATAATTAATAATACACAACTACATATATATATATATATATATACATATACATATATACTCTATACTATAATATGTATGAAATATATACATAAAAGCTATTCAACATATATGAAATTAACAAAGTAAAAATTAGGATGATACATTTGCTATCTTGAAAAAGTGAACTCTGATGCAATGCTTAAATGCCAGTTTGCTAGGGGCTTTTCGTA
Source organism: Stenoptilia bipunctidactyla (assembly GCA_944452665.1). Classification (NCBI taxonomy): domain Eukaryota; kingdom Metazoa; phylum Arthropoda; class Insecta; order Lepidoptera; family Pterophoridae; genus Stenoptilia; species Stenoptilia bipunctidactyla. Next base: position 2,370,302 of record OX101732.1, read on the forward strand.
GGAATACAGGTAACTTTTCCCACAGCCTTATTGCCTGAATAACAAAAGAGTTTGAAAGAACTTCATATTAGATCAAACATTACTGCATTAATAAAATAAATAAATAATTATAATTGCATAAGTTGATAAAAAATGCTATGCTTTACCGCGGCAGTCTCCGAGTGCCACACGTCTTTTTTTATGTCTTATGAGACATAAAAAAAAAGACGTGTGGCACAGGATGTTCTTCAGTTTACAATATGTGTGAACGTATCCACGTTTAACCTCAATATAACCTGAGTAATGATGAGATCTAAGCTAAAGACTCTCTCGTTATTGTTTGTAATTTTATGCAGGGTGAACTCTAGAAAGATCTTGTCTACTAGTAAGAATCGCAAGATTAGTTTTCTTTTACGATCCTAAATCCAAAAGTGGTAGGAATATCACAAAATACCGGACCTTAGAAGGAGCATAAAGCGTCCGCGAAGTCAGTAAAGAGGCGTGTACTGAAAATCAGCGAGAATTTTATGGAACATAATGTTTCAGCGTTATGCTGAGTGAAAGCTTAAAAATTAATGACGTAAAGTTGTAAAATGTTCCTTTTTTCGTCCTATTTTGCATTGGGAATGAGTAGGATGAAGGTACGTACCAGTATTTCCAGGCGATCTGATTTTGGCAGGACAAAATCAAAATGAAATATCCCGCTGGGACCTCAGTCCCGCTTTTGGGGAATAACTCGACCGTGCGTGCAGCGTGCTGAGGAAGCCCAGGTGGATGGCACTAATAATTGATCAGAAGACGAATAAAACTCAACTTTTAACGATAGCGTATTTGATTTAATTATCATATTTTAATTCAAGTACATTTTCTATGACTGTTTGTGCTATCTATTGTCTAGCAATCTGAGTTAAATAAAAAAAGAATCTTTATAAATTTCTGATAATATACTTTTTCTTACTATGATACATACGACGAAAGAAGCCCGCTTTTTCACTCAATATGTTCCAAAATGACGACTAGGCAAAAAATCTTGCAAACCTGGAACAAAGTTCCTACTACATACTCTTACATAAGCTACCCCCATTACGGTTAGCACGTTCTATTACAAGGTTTTGCGAGTTTCCCAATCGACTTTAATTCCCAAACTGTAGACAAAACTGAGCTATCAACTTTTTTAAACTGTCAAAGGGATTCGGCTGTACATCCGACGTGGTTAGGCGCACATGTTGTATATATCCATTTCATCCTTCAAAAGAACGAGATTCGCTCCACAATCCGCATTCCATTTCGCAGCGTTGGTTAAACTATAAAACTTGGTTCTTGTACAGTCAGCACCCAAATTCTTCGACAGTTTTTTTTTACTTGTGTATATTCTCAAAAAGAATAAAAATTTAATTTTAATACATTATTGGAGGGGTTCAGTACCAGCAACTGAAAAAAAACTTATAAAATCTTTTCAATTAAGTTTAAAAACGGGATATTTAATGTTCATAGCGCGAAAATATTGACAACTCAAAAAAACTACATAGTAATTATTTATTTTATTTGTTAACTCTTTATTGTAAAATAACACTAATGAGAAACAAAAAACATGGAACAAAAGGTACAAAAGGCGGTCTTATTGCTCTAGAGCGATCTCTACCAGACAACCATAATTTTATGTAGGGGACCGGTACCAATGTCAACCTAAATATTTCGGTAAATATTTAAATGTCCATAAACCCATACTGATTTAAAGGGAAGTTTGTAATAAAATTTTATACAATTATATTTATAGTATCTTTGTAGTCCGTCTGTATAAACTATTTTTCAACCGACTCCCAAAAGGAGGAAGTTCCAATTTCGTGTGTCTGTTCTTTTTTTTTAAATCTTTGTTACACGATTTTACGGACGATTATGAATCGATTTTGAATATTCTTTTGTCATATGATATGTCAAATAGTGTTCCCGTATAAATTTTGTCTAAATCGATTAAATACTTTCTGAAAAATTGGCATCGACTAGCATTTAGAAGTTTTATCCAGAAGAATATCCAATTGAAGTCAACGGAATCAAAAGGTCAGGACCTTTATGTTCCGCTTATGTTGATGATGATATTATGTACTATCGAAAAATCGAAAGCTAAATTCACTTGCACTTTTTAACTAGGTAGTTCGGTTAGCTCCGCCTTGTAAATTGTCTTATTTGGTAAACAAGATTTCGAGATCAAAATCATGTATTTTAATTTAAATAAAAAATATAAAATAAACAAATCATTTCATTTAAATGGTTTCACTGTTTAGTAACAATTTATTTTTATAGTCTATTGTTATCGTAACAAAAATATTTTTAAATGGAAAGTTATGTTAAAAAAATGTAGTATTAGCCCCTTATTCATATGAAATATCAAATTAAATCGTTTATAAAATGTTTTGTTTCTTTCACTCATTTGCAAAATGAAAGAGAGCCAACACATTTAATCAGTGTTTTAATAATATTCGGAGAAAAAGGGATCACAAAAAAACTAACCGGCATAGACAAGGGTTTACCTGCTACTGAGTAAATAACAAGGAGTAAACAAAGTGCAAGCACACCGATGATTATAGATATGAGATCTATATTGTTTCATTGGCTGCAGAGAAAAGTAGGCGGAGCTTCGATCCAAAAGCCGTTCTTGCCGTTCTTGTACGAGGCGATTGTACGTTGTTATCAACTAAACTGTTTTATTCCTATATTTCCTGGTGGTACTTAAATTAATAAATAAAAAAGCCACGTTAAACTTTATTTTATTTATTAATTCGACAAATTATTAGTATACTGTTTGTAATTCATTGAATCTTGAATACTGAAGACAATCTAAAACAGATATAGAGCGAATGAGTGTAACCCAAGCTAGGAATATAAAACTTCGAACTGTACAGTCAGCTACAAAAGTTGATTAACACATTGAAATTTTGTCTCATTGAAAGTCGTTTTTCACCATAACTACTAATATTACTTACTTCTATGTTTCATTATTACAACTTTACATAGAAGATAATCAATATAAGTCGAGTTTGAAAATTTCAATGTGTTAATCAACTTTTGTAGCTGACTGTACCTAATACCTGCTGCAGCAGACAATATTGCTTCTGAATGAATCCAGGATAATCTTCAAACTCAAAACTGTTTGCTGCAATTTGTGTGATAAACAAGTACCGCAATACTTTGATATATTCGATTGTGAAAGCGAAAATTTTTTATATCCCTGGTTGTGCACGATTTTGTCCTGAACCTCAAAGAATGTTAAGTAACAATGAGGTTGAAGAGCCAACGGGCTCTTCATCTTAACTAATGTAATAAAGCTGAAGAGTTCGTTTGTTTGAATGTGTTAAGCTTGGAAACTGGTAGTCCAATTTGAATAATCAACGAATGCAGAGCATTAAAAAACCGACTTCACGCCAAAACTTTGGCTAAAGTATAAGGTCGTCAAGGTAAACGATCTCCGAATTCATACATATTTGTTAAAATAATGAACTTTTTTATGAAATACTCAATCAATTTCAAATGGAATTTGAGAAGTGTCCTCCATCATGAAACAAGAATCATCAAAATTGGTTCACCAAGTCAAAAGTTATGAGGTAACAAACATGGGGTTAAAATTTACCCAAAAAAAATGGTGCCTGAAAACTAATTGTGTAATTCGTATATAGAAAAAAATACTTACACGAAATGATAAATGAACTATCTATTCTTTTGGTGTTTTCACGATATTTTTGATTCTTAAACACCGAAGTCGTCGTGGCGCCGTGGTTACTTTGTGTATCAAACGATATCACAGTCCAAGCAACGTTCGGCGCGGTCGGTACTTAGATGGGTGACCGCCGACCTTTCATATCTCACGACGACTTCCGTGCTTCGGAGGGCACGTTAAGCAGTCGGTCCCGGATGCTGTATACTTGTATACAGTAGTCGTTAGGGTTTGTCAGAAGCCATTTCGGCGATCTGGAAATTCTGGCATTCACCACCCAGCACTTGGTGGATTATGGCCTATGCCTCCTTGTCAACCAGGGGAGAGACTCATAACCCTGCAGTGGGCTCTTTACAAAGAGTCGTGATGATGATGATGATGATGAAACACAGATAACCGGTATATAGATCAAGTAGTTCCAAGTAACTTACTAAGCTTTTTGCAGGTGCTATTAAGTATTTGGAGCGTTAACTAATCAATCCTTTAAAATACCTGTTTAAGCTTTAATCTACGTGATAAGCTAAAATCAAGCCTGGCGCAAACGTGACTTTTGTTTCCAAAATACTAAAAATACGAAACTGTACACTCGAAAATATCCAATAACTAACCCGAACAACGATAGATGGAGCCACTATACCTTTAAGTCAAAAACTATCGATTTTATAGACAAGAGCAATTGAAAGCAATCGGTTGTTATATTCAAAATGGCAGTATCGTTTTGTTAGAGGTTTACAGTCGCGAACGGAAGCAGCTGGATCTCGTTTCGCGCTCTACAGGGCTCGAACTCGCGTTATATTGATTCCATCAAAGGACTGTCATGATGAATTACTTTACAACAAGAAAATTTAATTTATTTGTGGCTCAGCGATGTGGGCCATGTCATGGATCAATCATGCTTGATAACTGGAGGTCACGTTCGATAAATTTTGCGGGTTCGTTGTTACGTTAATGTTTTTTGATCTTTTTTTGGGTTAAGCTTTTTTGTTTTTTTGTTCTTTTGTTGGTTTAGTAAAAAGCACCCAATCAATATATTATAGGTTGGTATATATGCTGATTCGTTAGCGTCGGCTCGTGTAAAACTCTTGCTTTCTATGTCAGAGCGCCGGGGTTTGAGTACCTGTATGCCCGTCATTCCGCGGATATTTGCTTATTTAAGTTCAATTTTAGTTTAAGTGAATTTTTATGTCATTTCATTTTATTGTTTAGACACCAAAGCGCCTTTTTTTCGTCTTTATTTCAGTATCAGGTACCAACGCGAAACGATGTTAGAAATCCCACCCACTCACAACTAGATATTGTGGACCTGAGTATTTGATATAAATTTCAGCTAGATACATCCACGCGTTTCTGAGAAGGGTAAGACGGGCAGACGGACAGATGAGCGGACAACAGGTGATCCTATTAGGGTTTCGTGTTTTTCTAGTCAGATACGGAAGAAAAAATGGATGGAACAGCTAATTTTTTTTTGTTATTAGAAAGGTTTCATTAACAAACGGGACAGAAGCTATTCAAGTGTTATTGCGTGAAAGTGCTAGTCTTAAATATAAAAAAATAAAAAGGGATAGATATTAATAAATTTCTACAGCCTGTACCTGAATTTTCATCTCGGTTTTTTAAGATTTGTAACTTAGTTTGTTTATGACATCGTAACTCCTCAACAGATGCACCGATAAAGGTTTTTATTCGGCTCTGATTGTTTCAAATAACAGGATTTTAGCCAAATTTTGTTTAGAGGGTTACATCTTCTTAATTTGCAGCGCAGACTAGCGAAGATTGGCTCTGCATTAAAAGTCTAGTCTGTTCCGAAGCTAAACAGTTCTGCAGCACTAGCTACTCTACTCCATTCCCCTTTTTCCGCCTTTTTTCCAAAAACTTTACCCATAACTATTACTTAATTGCAGAACCATATCTTTCGTGACTATCCACATGTCCCTTGTATGCAATATTTAGTATTAAGCGGGTTCAATATTTTTAAATTTATATTGTAGTAATAATCATCATGCAATAGCTAACGTTAAAACTTGCTCCATCAATAAAACGAATTCCAAGAAGTCAAATATATATAAATAAAACTCTTGATACGCTGTTTCAAGAGAAGACGTGAATACCATTAAATATACCCTCGCACGTACAAGTGCAGTAGTAAAACAACTCGTAAACTTGTATTTTCGTACGAATATTACACAAATTTTATTGGCATCGTTATTAGATGATAATTTAAAAAGTTCCAAAGATATCAGTTATACTTTCTAGTAGAGTTTAGTTCGCAAAGGGTCGAAGTTAAGTTAAAATGTATTCTAGTTTAAAATAATGCTTATTTTACTTATAACTTTACTGTCAGTATTAAAGAGTTTAATATTAGCTAAGTTTTTAACCAGATTTAATCGCGTTCAATTATAGTTATTTTGCACCAGCAGCTTTGTAACAATGATAATAAGAACCTAGGAACTTTATTAAAAACTGAGCTATGGTTTTTTTTTTTAAATCTGACTTCTATCTACAAGATTTGCATGCTCAAATATTAACTCGATTTCTGTTACATTTAAAGATGGAAAGCGGGTTTGGAAAAGTTTTAAATATCTTAATTATTTAACTGTTTATAGATTTGAAAAAAATACTCCACGGAAATTAATGTTTTGCAATTTCTGCAAGAAAAACTTTAACCAATCAAATGTAAGTCGTCCTTATATACGGAGATTCAACAAACCCCGAAAGTAACAGTTAGTTTTTGAACTAAGCCTTTGTTTGTAGACCAGCGTGAAAGCTTTTATGAATTGCAAATTCTACTATAAAGTAAAAACAGAAAAAAGCCGTTTACCATATTTTTCACTTCTATTCTTTCACCTTTTAAATTTAAGCCAGCTGCGTGCTTCGGATCATAATATTAAAGCCTATAAAAATAGACGGACGGACGCACAGAAGACAGAATTTGAATAAAGTAAGTCCGTATAAGCCCTATTATAAATTGGGTCATGCAGAAAAGACAATATTAACTACTAGATAAATAAGGGAAGTTGACCTGAAGCAGTGTTTTGTTTTCGCATAAAATAACATTTCTCGTTTGAGTTTATATGGCAAATAATTGTGAGAATTTGCCATGCATATTGGTAGGTGCGTTTATCATCTCCAAACTCACGTACCTATCTAGCGCGCTGAACTTCTATAAATCTACTTTATCGAATAATACACGACTATGAATAATATGCTAAAAAAGTTACAAATAATCTATATCCATCAGATAACTTTTCAAAACAAATCAGATAACTTTTGGTTGCTTCGAAAAGTGAAAAAGTTACTGGAAAGTGATTTAAAATAACAACTATGTTATACCATAAACCTCGCTACATAGAAAATCACCAGATTCTTCAAGCAATGGGCATTCAAGTCGCCTAAATGAATCTCACAATTATTATAATATTACAAAAGTGATAGTCTAACATAATAATTAGATAATTTTGTTCACATATTAATCAATTTGTTAAATAAAAACAAATAAATATATTGGTGGACCTTATAATATAAATAAAATAAATAAATTCTATTCTTACATACATAAATAACTTCACGCCTGTATCCCTTATGGGGTAGGCAGAACACCAGAGGCCATCAAACCATCTGATGTCACGTTTGACAAATTTCGAGGTATCATAATGATGGCGAGAGACTATTGCAGTGACAAGAAGTCAGCCTATCGCCCGCAAAAAACGCCAATAAAACCTCTGTCCCTTAACTGACTTTTACAGTATGCCCGGGAAGAGAAGCAGCTGGCACATTCTATGTTTTTCTTTCGCTCCCAGTCCAGAATTATGAATAGTTCCAGCATGGAACTATTCATAATTCTATTCTTAATTTGTCAATCCACTGAATTACAATGTAGCGATCTTTTAATCAATCATAGACATGTTTTTCGCACAGTAGGGTCGGCCGGCTTACAATAGCCTTAGAACCCCTCGATAATGTCATAAAAACGTCTAATCCAAGTGGTCCCGTAGAATCCTTCAGAGTTCGCCTGGCTAGCGACCATTAAATATACAGGGTTGATTTTTCTTCACCAGCCAAATTTAAATGTTAGTTTCTTTGATACGATATAAACCTACCTGCATATTTATTTTAGCGTCGCGCAGTACAAAAATGTAGAAAAATGGAACCACCAACTTTTTAAAAAATAGTCGCTGTTGATGAACATAGCTACTAAGACGCGGCATTTCATTGTTAATAGTACGCCGTAGTACTACGAGATGTTTTGTAGTAGCGCGTAGTCGATTTTATTTTAATGGTAATTTAGGGTGAAAATAGAGTTACAATTTCCTTGTAAAAAAAATACTTTTTTTTTTGCAAAAATCGTTTCTATAAACGATACTTATTGTGTAAAAAAAATTGGCCGGTGACTCCAAATCAACCCTGTATAAATATTTTTGACACTCACACAACATTATCTAGCCCAAATTAAGTTTCTTATACTAGATAACTGATATACTTATGAAATATATAAAGATACATATTGAATAAATACATTCTTTGTATTAGAATAAACTGAAATAAACATATAAACATCCATAACTTGACGACTAATATCTGTGTGTTCTTCACACAAATATCCGCCGCCGCCGGCATCTGAACCCAGGACCTCTAGCATAAAAGGCAATGTATGTTACCGCTACACCAGCCAGTCGTCCAAAATCAGCCGCCAAATATCATCCGGCAATATTTTATGGAGAGCCAGTTCCTTCCTAAGCCAGGTGTTACTTCGACCTCATCTTACTACCATCACTTATAACGAGAAGTTTCAAGAAGTAGATATCTTCAATTTGTCAAAACCGCAATTTAAACTCAAAATAACTAATATTTTGAAAGAGGGAAAACAGAAGGTAGTAGGTTAAGTTAAAAATTAAAAGAAAAAGATTTAAACTTGTTTTCTTTTATCATTTTATTTTTATTTATTTATTGCATTGCTATGTAACATATAATGTTACTTTAGATGTATTTGTATACAGCGTATGAATTTGTTTTATTTATATATTATCAATGTGTAAATAATATATATATATGTATATATTTACAATCAACTGTCATCCAAACCTGTTCAATCTGTGTGATCTTTTGTAATATGTAATATTTTAGAATAAGTGTAAAACTGCTTTGTAATTGAAATTTACCTAGTTAAAATTGTTGTGAAACTCTGTTAGTGGCTAAGTGTTATGTCTAAGTATAAAAAAACATTGTAAATTATAAAAACGCTGTTGATTTTCTAAATAAATAAATCACATGAGATTCAGTTACTAATAAAAAAATATCTCAACGGCCTATAATTCAAATGTTTTATCCGATACACAAGTGGTATTGATTCATGCAAATTGCATTAACCGTAAAAAATATGTTCCCAGAAAAACAGTTTTATTAATGATCTGTTCAATCTCGTCGGAAAATCCAATTAACTGCTTTCGTTTTATATAAATAAATAAATAAAATCCCCAGACAATCACACCAACTATATGGCCCCAAAGTAAGCTTAGCTTGTGTTATGGGATACCATATAGCGAACTAGGGGGGAACCTAGAATATAAATACATAAATAGATAAACACCCAGACACGGAACATTTTTTTTTTTTCTTGTTCCGTGCGGGGATCGAACCCGCAACCACTGGCGTCTGAGGCAGATAGCTTTACCCCATCGCCAAAGTGGTCGTTAATAACTTAATTATTTTAAATTAAAAGTAATGCGTTCGCATATAAACTAAAGGATTGCAAACATATCTCGCTAGTGTAAAATAACACTGTAAAATAAGGGTACAGATAAGATCATAAAAGTACTATTTAAAAAGACCTCACATTTTCCCCTACTTACTCCATCACTGAATCTTAAACTTTTTTCATCTATTAATACTTCACAACTCGAACTGACTGTACCACAACTTTAAGACGAGCATCGCTGGAAGGCTGTGTTATCACCGACCATCTCTAAAGACCTACCCTTCCTCCCCCGCATCATACTTTAACCACGCAACGATCGGAAACACCCATGTTTATAGAGGTCAAGACACAATGGTCTATTACAAAGTGGATCACATAGTGACCGAGTTTGGACATCGATAAATCGACAAAGAAAATGTACAGCAACTCACAAACTTCAAAGTTAGAGTTTTGAATACAACTTTCGGATCCGAAGTTCGATTTGATTGGTACTCTTGTATTACTCGAGATCGCCGTTTACTGGCATGTTTTTGATATTTGAATTTTATTTGAACATGGAATTATATAGATTAAATTTTGTGCCAAAAACTGCTTTGTGGTGTTGTCTGTTTTACACGCAGTACACTTCTGCTCTTATAGCTGCACTTAAGCTCTTACATTTTTTTATATTTTCGATTCAAATTAATAAATAAATCTTTATTTGTGACAAAATAAAATGGATTTTAATGAAACATATACTACATTAAAAGATAAGAGACATAAATGTTGCCATAATTTGGTTACAATTCAGCAAAGTACTAAGTTAAAACTAGCGCTGGTCTACCATTGTAACCATTAGTGTTGGGAGCTACAATTTGTAAAACTTAATTAAAGAAATCGTTTACCTTATGATAGAATTAACTTAAAAATATGAAAATTAAGTTATATTAAAAACAAAAGTAAAAAAGTACTACAAAATCATTGCAAAAGTTGACGCTGTTGATTCTTACAGTAAGTTAGTGTCATGCAGGTTTTCCTCAAAATTGTGGTGCAAAGATAGATTTGAATATCAAAGTCTTTATCATTATTCAAAGATAGAATATATGTAGGTTTTTACACTACTAAAATATTCACATGTCCTTTTATACATAAATTTAATCGTAAACGTATTCATAACCTATCCTCCAATTAGCGTCCCAATACAAATTATCTCGCACCGATATATTTCAAACAAATTTCCTCGCACTATCAAATTCAAATGTACATATATAAAGGTACCGCGGAACTAGTGCGTTGTATGAGAGCGTCAGAACCGCCACAGTTTAACAGGCTTCAATGAACTTCACCAAATTAGTTATAGGTTGTAAATAAATCAGCGCAGTCAGGCGACGCGTCATGATTTATTCTACGGGAAACCGCGCCTGTAGATACTCTAACTGTTTATTAATTAATATTTTATTAATGTTCGTGAGGAAACCAATTGTTTGTTATTGTGATTAATTGTTTAACTTGTAAAAGATTGAAAAGTTTGCCGAGGAAGTTTATTTGCCTGTTTTTGTGGTGGTTATTTATTTTGGGAAGCATTTGTTTAGAATATGCTGTAGAAGGCATATTGTACTGTAATTATTTATGTTATGACATTTTACTTTTTAGCGGGCAATGGAAAGGGCTATGCTTGGAGTTTTCCTGCGGGATCGAATCAGGAATGAGGAGATTCGCAGGCGAACCAAAGTCACCGACATAACTAAAAGGATTGCAGAGCTGACTTGGCAATGGGAAGGGCACATAGCTTGCAGAACAGATGGCCGTTGGGGAAGAAAAGTTCTCGAATGGCTGCGTCTCCCACGTGCACGGAAACGCAACGTAAGCAGGCTCCCCGCAAGATGGACCGACGACCTGGTCAAAGTCGCCGGTAAACTCTGGAAGAGGGCGACGTGGGACTGAGCGACGTGGAAAAGCTTGGGGGAGGCCTATGTCCACCAGTGGACGTCTACTGGCTGTTGATGATGATGATTTAAGTTTTAACTTTCAACTATTGGACGTACAAACAAGTAAAGTAGAAAGTTAGTACATCACCACTCTTTCTAAGGAGCCCATTGCAGGGCATGAGTCTAGGTCACGTGGACGTTTAGGCCGCATGTAAAACACTTAGCTAGCTCAGTGCTGTTTTGTGGATCAAATTTTTAGAACGCGGATGTGATTTCTGACATAACCCTAATGACTATTGTATACGTTACAAGTAAGAACTATAATAAATATACAAAGATATAAAAATAGTAGTCAATCTTCTTCAAACAAACCTATAAATTTATAGTATTATATTAATAGTGAAAATACATGGGATTTTAAATAAGTACCGTTTTTTGTTGCGCCGAATTTGATATCAAATTGCAAATTTATTAGTTGTCAAATTGCAGGTAAACAGTATGCAACTGAAGTGCTATTGATTCTGGATTCGATTCCCAACTGGTCTGGCCGGCCACTGTTGAAAACAAACTTATCTGAAACTTGATCAATTTCGGGATAATCTGGGATTACCAAGTTCCACTGGGTGGTTGCTAGGACATACTCCAGAACAGATACTCCAGAACCACTAATTTTATGGTTATAACACACAAGAAATATAATTAACTATATTAACTATATATAAGTTTTTGCATTTAAAATGCTCAATTATTCTTAAACTAGCTGTGCCCGCGACTTCCTTTGCGTGGACGACGAAACTTATGAATGAGTTTTTTGTGTAAAGTGCTATTTGTGTAGAACGTTATGTATCGAGCATACCGGTATTAATACTTCTGCCCGGCGCGGGCCCTTTGTGGCTAGTTACAATAGAAAGTCTCAATTGTTTCTCATTAGCGGTGGGTGATTAATAGGGTCTATGATAGCTTTGCTCGCGACTTCGCTCGCGTTCTGTAAGTTTTTTGTAGTAGATTTCTACTTTGGTACCTGTTTAGCAGGATAACCGATAGCGAAGCTGACGTTCATTGCAACGAATGCTCACAAAGATAATGGTAACGACAGATAATCACACGATATTATCAGTGAGCCCGTCCGGACTATGAACATAAAGGTTCCTTGGACTACTCACGCTAAAGCTGACCATGTGAAAAACAGTTCACGCTAAGATCGACGCCAGCAACGCCTAGAGTCTGACCTTGTGCCTTATTTATTGTCATAGCGTAACATAAAGCTACTGGAAAATGTACCTACTCTCTTATACTGATATGGGAAATTGTTCGGAATCAAATGAATTCCAGGAATTAAAAGCCCAAAACCGGTTAAAATTTCTGCCTTAATTATGTGAATACTCACGAATAATCCGCGCTTCATCACTATTCCTAGTAATGCCTCATACTGTATTTTCTGTGCGATCAATATCGATACGTATTTTAAACATAGTATGAGCTATTTTTCCTCCTGGTAACAATGTCGCTGCTGTTCTTGCTAAGTATTACTTAGCACTAAGGCAGACACGGTCAAATAACAATTTTTCGTTCGGATGTCATATTTGAAACCAAAGTTTTCTTATAGTTCTGCAGGATTATTTATTTATTTACAATTTTTTAGGAAAACTTACAGCTAGACACATTATAAACATAAAATATAGGAAAATTAAAGCCAATTAAAAGTTTCCACATATAGTTGACAAAATAAATAAAGAAAGAACAATCACAAAACTAAAATCACAAAAAGAAAAAAAAAATTAAAATTGCACACGGTAAACAATATGGAAATTAAAATATAGAACTTTCAAATTAAAGAAAAAAAATATATATACAAATAATAATGGAGAGATAAAAACACACAAAACTAATATCAAAAAATTTAAAATTCCACTATTAAAACATACAAATAGACATTTTAAAATATGTACATATGGAGAGGGTAAAAAATAAAACATTATAAAACAGATATTGGTAAGTACCTAATATACATCAGTTAAATGAAAAATGATTTGGAAAGGGCCGCTTTAATACTTCGTATGCTGCTAAAGAATAAGTCAAATTCGTCTAGTTCAAGGTTAACCTTGTTTATCAATCTACAGGATCGAGTTATAAAAGAGTTTTGTCTGTAATTGGTACTTGCGCTAGGTACATGTAGAAGGTTTGGATTCCTATACAACTTGGTGTGTGCGCAAATACCAATCACATTCAAAAGCTCTGGTACGTCTATCACGTTGTTTAAAATTCTTATTATATTAGCCACATCCGCTATCTCTCTACGCAAACTAAGGGGTAGTATGTGATGACGTCTGCAACGGGAGTAGTATTCATTATCTATCCTTCCACATTTAAACTGCAAGAATTTTAGAAATTTACGTTGAATACGTTCAAGTCGATCAATATACGTTTGATAGCAGGGGTTCCACACTGATGATGCATATTCGAGGTGGCTGCGAACGAAAGCGCAGTAAAGTATCTTAAAGGTTTTAATATTACTGAATTCTGCCGACAGTCGTAAAATAAAGCCTAATGCCCTTGAAGCCTTCTTGACTATATTATTAATATGTAGGTCATATATAAGTTTAGAGTCAAAGATGACGCCAAGATCAGTTATTGAGGAGACTCTAGTTACAATAGAGTTGTTCAATCTATAGTCATATGTTATATAAGTTTTCTTCCTCGTAAAAGTACAGACATAACACTTAGAAATATTCAAGTCGAGTTTATTGCATAGGCAGTAATTATAAAAGTTATTTAGGTCAATTTGTAATTTGGTGGCGTCGTTGGAGTTGTCAATGGTGCGAAGAATTTTCATGTCATCAGCGTATAATAATATTTTAGAATATAAAAAGCATGTATGTATGTCATTAATAAATAAATTGAATAGTAGAGGCCCTAATAATGATCCTTGAGGCAATCCCGATGGAATTGGTTTACACTGTGAAGTGTACCCATTGAGCACTACTATCTGACAGCGGTTCTCAACGTAAGAAGCGAACCACCGGTACAAGTTACCTCTGATACCCATGTATTGTAGCTTGTTGAGTAGAGTAACGTGATCAATTCGGTCGAAACACTTTGAGTAATCAGTATACACTACGTCCACTTGAGAGCCGGCTGACATTTGTGCCGTTAAGTATTCTGTAAAAACAAGTAAGTTTGACTCGGTGGATCTGCCTTTGAGAAAGCCGTGCTGTTGGCTAATAAAGGTGTGCTTAAATGATGAGTACACTTGTCTATGTATTATTTTCTCGAGAGTTTTCGCGAATATGCAGAGCTTAGAGATTGGTCTATAGTTCGAAATTACATCCTTTGCACCCTTTTTGTGGACTGGCGTTATAAATGCCGTTTTCCATAACGTAGGCACATATCCTAATTTAAGAGAGCGGTCATATATAATGTTCAATGGAACTACAAGGCTCTTAGCGCAATTTGCTATAAAAATTGGCGAAATATAGTCAGGGCCAGCAGATTTTTTACAATCTAGGGACTTGAGTATATTAAAGATTTCTTGGCTCGATATTTGGATGTCACAAAGGTCAACTAAACTGTGGTCATTATTTATTTGGTTATTGCAACCTGTAGAGTTTGTAGTAGAATGCTGAAATGTTGAATGAAAGTAGTCACTGAACATGTTACAAATATCCACTCCAGTGTCTGATATTGAACCTTGGTGTTTCATGACTGATGGAAAGGTATTTGAGTGCTTTTTTGTTTTAACATAGGCCCAGAACTTGCGAGGATCTGACGTTATATTACCCTCTGTTTGTTTCAAATATTCGCTATAAAATTCTTCTTCAAGCAGTTTTGCTCGGTTGCGTAATATGCAAAAGCTGTGGTAATCAGATAAGTTATTGTACTTAATAAACTTTTTGTGATATTTGTCTTTTTCCCTTAGTATTTTTATTAAAGGACTACGAAACCATGGGGGATATTTATTATTAGATAAAATTTTGCTAGGTATAAACTTATCACGTAGATTATAAAGTATTTTATAAAAAACAGAGATGCATTCATCAAGTGGAATCGATTCAAACAATTCATTCCAGTTTATGTCTGATAATTCGGTATTAATTGATTTAAAATCAGCCTTATTATATAAATACACAGTTTTTTGTGGTGTGCGTAAAACTTGTCGTTTATCCGAGCATACATGAGTGCAGAGAGCCTTATGGTGAGAGTCAAGTTGTACAAGGGGATGGTCTACTTCTGTTATAGTAACAGTGTCATTAGCAAAAACTAAGTCAAGTAAGTGATTGTTAACGTTTGTCAAATAATTGTATTGATTAAAGTTACACATTGTTAGATCGTCAAAAAAATTTGTTTGGGTGTTCCCGTGAATGTTAGATGCAGAATAAAAAGAAAAGTCAGGTGAACGTGACCAAGTAATATTTGGCATATTAAAGTCTCCAAGTACGATATATTTTTCGTTTGGGGACCGTAAAACTAGTTTAGTAAGTGCCTCAGAAAAGTTCGAGATTTGTTCATTTAATGAGAAACCCCGATTTTGTTTACATATATAAACAACGCATATGTGCATATTGTATGTTGACTGTTTACCACGTAGCTTTACAGTCACCCAGAGGTCTTCAGCTTCGGAACACCAATCATTACGCACATCTGCGGCAAGTTCGCGTTTTATGGCAATCAAAACACCGCCTCCAAGAGTCTGACGAGTGCCTCTGTAGTCCCTGTCCCGCCTATAAACCAGGTAGCGGTCGTCAAACAGCTCATTGTCATATATACTGTCAACTAGCCATGTTTCCGTCAAGCAAATAATGTCGTAAGAATTCAGCAATACGCCCCTCAGAAGCACAGCTGCCTTCGTCCTCAGCCCCCGAACATTCTGATAATATATGCTAATCATTTTTATTATAAGGCATAATCAGAACCATACACAATATAATAAATAAAATATCATCAGTTAAAGTGTGGAACCTATCATAATTTATAAGGACCAAGCTGTAAAAGATATTAAAATAATACAAATAATTGCAGTGCGCAGGCAAAATAAATAATAACGAAAAAACAACAATATGAACAGACTCCAACCAGAATAATCCAAAGCAAAAATAAAAATTATTGCGTAGATTATGGAGGCATAATATTATGTATAACGCAAAAAGCAAAAACAAATATTTATAACAGTCAGGGCATAAGCAGCGCCAAAATACGCACAAAGCTAACGGGATAGCGTGTTCGTAGCAACGACCGAAGTCTAACGGGATTAAGCTCCGCCTCCCCATGTATTGTGTTAAAGCACAGCAGCAACGCGTGCGCACGCGGGAAAGAGATAGCGAGTGTGAATAAAGCAAGATAGAAAGTGAAGTTGACTTACCCAGTATGGTTCTCAAACTATTAAAGCGGCCAGGTATTTTATTAATATTAATAAATATTAAACATAACTTTGTGAATAATTTTAGGTAGATAACACTTTTTTTAGATCTGCGTCGGTATTGATGATGTGTGGAGGTGAAGTTGAATTTTTTCGCACATGGATCTTGCAATTTTTGACCCAAATGTATAAAAAACCTTTTTCTTTGCAGAGTACTTTCGCTTTATTGAGCAACATCTTGTTGTTGATAGTTAGGTGATCATTTATATAAATGCGAGAGTCCCCTTGTAGACCAATGTCAGACAGTTTAAGGGTTCTTTTTAATCTGGCCGCTGCGACAAAATTATCCTTTAGGTATCTATTGCTGAATGAAACAATAATATTTTTCTTTGTCTTGTCGTTTCGTGTAGGTATTCTAGCGATATAAGTAATTGAATCCTTAGGTATATCGTATTCAATTGTATTGCCTATTTTTGAAATTACTTGGAGCAGGTTTTCACCATTAGAGTTAGGAATACCCTTTATTTCAACGTTGTTCAGCCGTGACCGCTGCTCACTCTCATTGTACATATTCTCCAACTTCAATATCCTATCATTTAGCTTTTGAGTGTCGCGTTGAGATTCTTCAAAGCTCAAGAGTCTGGATTCGAGGTTAGATATTTTGTCATTCATACTCTTGACAGATTCGTGCCAGTACTCAATAGAAGTTTTGACCTCCACTAGCTCGTCTCTGATATTCTTGATGTCCTCTCTTAAAGTTGGTAGAATGGCAACTTGTGCCGAGAGTCTCCTTAGTTCTGCCATGATGCTGTCCATGTCGGAGGGCTTAGGGCTGCTGCATGCGGAGTTCAGCGTTTTACCAGTTTTGCATGAGCTGCATCGCCACGTAGATTTACGATCTCCGAGTTTACGGTATCCAGCCTCGGTGATTCCAGCACATGCGAAATCGAAAAATTGCCGGCATGAGCTACATTGGACTCCATCACTAACTTCAGCATTACAACGTGAGCACTGTTGCATTTTTAGATTAATAGTATAAAAATTAATTAAATTGTGCACACAAAAACTTTGAGAACTACTGGAAAACGTAGCGAAATGTTTTAGGGACGTGCGGTTGTGACTAAGTCTTGCGACCGAATGTTAGTTTAGTTTATTGTTAGTTTCTGCAGCGTACTCCCTGTTATGTAATACGTTCGAGTAGCTATCAACACTGATTTACGGCTAAGCTCAAATATAAATTCTATACGGTCTACGCCTTTTAATAATAAACCTAATTATCTACCTAATTAAAAATAAATAAACTCAATAATAGAAAATAAAATACCTACCTAAATAAACCTATTCTTGGTAACTAATCTAAACTTAATAAATAAGCAAAATCCCTAAAAACTAATATCTATACGAAAGACTAATCCTACCCAACAGTATAATAAAATAACCTACGGTCACTACGAACAATATCACATATACTACTTACCTATACTTTAAAATTAAAAGCTATATCTACGACTTATAGAAATAAAACTAAATAACTCTACCTTAAACGGTACCTACCTACTTAGTAAAAACTAAAAGGAATAAAACGGTCGCACTGAAAAGCACGGTTTAGAATTGCAAAGTAACAGTTAAACATACAATTTATAGAATGCTAATAAGAACGAACGCTCGCCACTTGACTCGTTCAAATCAAATTTCAAAAAACCGTCTTTTTACTTACCTATACGGTAGGGATCCGTGGCGGCCAAAACACATCACACGTGTGTAGCGAAAGCTGCAAGCCAAATTCAACCTTCAACACTACATTTTAGAACTTACTGAACTACGTTTGACCTAACCTACGACAAACTTATTATTTGTGGTTGGTACAGTAATTGGGTCTAGTTATCAAACCGCAAAATTAAGTTTGTTTTTTACTGTATATACTTTTCCAGGATAAAAAGTACCCAGTGTGGTGTCTAGGATATAAAAAATAATTATACCAAGTTTCAACGTAATCGAAGCGGTAGTTTTTGCGTGATGCCTTAACAAACAGACAGACAGAAAAAAATAATCTTAAACACATTTTGCGGGTTCGGTGTCAGTCTAGTAATTTTTATTTTTTTGATATTTTCAATTTACAGAAACTGTAAAAATGTGATAAATAAAAATTAAGAATAATTGAGCATTTAAAATGCAAAAACTTTACTTTTACTGATATTTTTAATTTTCTTAAAAAATAAATGGTCTCAGGTGGTCTCTACAAATGGAGCTACGTTAGCAATATAATAATAAATAATTAAATAAATAAGAACAAAAATGTGCTAAGTAATTTCGAGGCGTACCGCCAGGCTCCGGTAGCTCGGTGGAAGAGCACTCGTCCGGCAAACGAGAGGTCCCAGGTTCGACTCCTGGTCGGGTGATTTTTATTTAGCCCAATTTTTCGGTTATTTATAATTAAGTATTTACTTGAAAGTGTTGGCATAAATAACCAAGCAATAAATAGTAATTTTATTTTATTTTATTTAACACTATTCGGAAAACTTACTGCTAATTTACAAACCACATAGTAATAATAAATGACAGAAGGCCAAACAATAAATTCCACAGATAAAACGTCGCTTTCTTCGACTAAATACTTAAGTACGAAAGGATGAGCTGCTTTTTATTTTATTATAAATATTTGTATTCAGTCAGGAAAATATAACGTGTAACATAATGAACAGATAATACTTAAGGGGATTGTATGTTTAGTGACGTAGTTTATAAGTAACAGTAACATAAATTTGTCATTCTTACGGTTCAGCCAAAAAACAAGTTCAAAGTTCAAAGTTTAGATCTTTCGACGGAAAAGACCCGACAATCGGACCAGTTGGTCGGGTATCAGGACAAGAGAGAAAGAAAAAGGCGAACGATTCGGGCAGTATCCAGCAAAACCGCTTTTTGCATGCGTGCTGGAAGCTAACCACCGTCAAATCCCAGCCTTTCAAGGTTTCTAACCAGTTTGGCTGGGGTCAAACCGTGTGCGGGTATTACCTACAACCGGGATGATTTCGGTGGACCCAACTTCCCACATTTCGGTCATCTCGTCTGTAAGGTTTATTATTATTATTCAGTAATAAAGCAACAAACACGCGTGCTGTCGTCTTCAACCTCATCTCCACTTACCATCAGTATTGGATAAAAATAAAATAGGCTTCAAACGTAAACCACAGAGTTGGTCCTGAACTGATCAGTGGATATATGTAATTGGCTTCTGACGAATTTGAGGGACAAGCTAATCGGACCGACGGCCTAACGTGCTTTCCAAATCATTGGATTAAATAGGATGATTGAATGGATTACTGTACCGCCCGTGATTTTTACCACTCCACGTTTTATCCGAATTTATTCGCAGTTTATTAGTATACACGTTGTTATTCTATTAGAGCATCCTACTACTGTCAATCTATTTCATAAAATATACAATAACAACGTTTATTTAGACACAGTTATGTAATTTAACTTTTATTTATAAACAAAATCAAGAAATAGTTTCAATATCTTTTTGATTTTTTCGCATAAACACTAAAATCTATTTTTTTTTAATAATGGTTCAGTTCCACCTATCAGTGTCCACGCTAAAAAAGTTGCAAATAATCTATAACATAAGCCCTTAAAAGATTATGCTTCAATACAATAACACCCTGTCATAGGTTTTCAGACTAAAAAATCTTTATCTTATTTATGCAGTAACTATGTATATCGTCCACAGAGATCTTATAGGAATCCTTTATTATCCTTTATCCTTAGAAATATCTTTATAGTCAATGTGCTTTGCATGAAACTGAGAATATTCCAGGAATAACGATATTCTAGAAATATAATCTATTTGATCAAAACATACTGCAAGCTATGTTATGAAAATCACACAGGTTGTGATGGCTCTAAGAAATATATCGTGTTAACCAAATACCAATGCTTCGGATGACTTTAACTGGTTCTCATTTCTGAGATGAATTAACGACATACTAAATATGATAAACAAAATATTTGTTACATATCAATTATAAATATACATTAATAAAATCCCCATACACCATACCAACTACATGACCCCAAACTAAGCAAAGCTTGTGATATGAGATATAGTGAACTAGGGGGAACCTAGAAAATAAACATACATATAGATAAAAACCCAGACCTGGAACATTTTTTTTTCTTGTTTCGTGTACTTATCGAACTTGCGACCTCCCGATTTACGTAATAGCGCCTTAGGCCACTGTAATATAATATAAGTTTATATAAGTTTTTAAACAGACATGGTAATTAACATTTAAATTAACTTTAGAAACGAGATATTTACCACGTTTTTTCATTTATTTTGGGGTCTAGTGTCTGAGGTCTAGTATAAGTGAAAAAAGTGACAATAGTAGTGGTAAACAACAATCGAAACGCACTTTGAAGCGGTAGACAATAAAAACACTTACCCCCATCTTCAGCACCGTCGTGATCATGGCGCTTGCAACAGCCGAAATATCAAGAACTCAAAATATATGAAAAGCAAGGTACATATCCCGTTTCTAAAGTTAATTTCAAAAATACGCGTAACCTACCCAATAATTTAAAGGTATGTTTAAATCATGTCATAAACACTTTTATTTTCCTCTAAGCTACACTTAGTCGCTTCGCTGGTATTAAGAGAACAAAACATTTTATATGAAAAAAACAAACCCATAAGGTTTATTCTAATAAAACACACTATAACACGTATCCTATTTGTAAATCAAAAGAACGAAATATATTTAGTTATTTGCAACCCTTGTACAGTTGATAGAAACTCAATGATAACTCTTAATAACAACCTTATTCCCTGCGTTATAAGTGCCAAACTTTAATCTCTGTGGCATGTCATTGACGGTACTTTCTAAAACTAGTTTTCTCATGTAAACTGCAAGAATGTTACACTTCCAAACTTGTTCACAAGAAAGGGGCGAATGGGGAACTATTTGAAGTATGCATAAGGCCCGCTCGAGGTTTGAACCTTTGACACATTCACGAGTTCATTTATTTGCAGTGGCAAGTTAGCAAATTACGAACACGTTTAGGACACTACTGTATTGTCGTCGTCGTAAGGCCATGGTTAATGTCTGTATCATACGATATCACATGTTAAGCAACGTTCGGCGCGGTCGGTACTTGGATGGTTGACCGCCGACCATACCTTCATTTCTCACGACGACTTCTGTGCTTCGGAGGGCACGTCAAGCAGTCGGTCTCGGGTGCTGTATACTTGTATACAGTAGTCGTAAGGGTTTGTCAGAAGCCATTTCGACGATCTGAAAATTCTGGCATCCATCACCCAGCACTTGGTGGATATGATGGATGAGATGGCCTATACCTCCTCGTCACCCAGGGGAGAGACTCATACCCTACAGTGGGCTCATTACAAAGAGTTGTGATGGTGTGATGATGACTACTGTTTTCAAATATTTTTATCACTACTAATATTTTATTTTATTCAATACTTTTTGGGAAACTAACACTTACCTTATACATTAGAAAAAATCACTTATGTGAAGATTCTCCTGATAGATAATAAATACTTGAAAAATAAGTCGCATCTACAAAAAGAATACCTTAACTATACAAATAAACATGAGTATTTCACGCTAATATAAAATTACTTTTATCATATTTAATACTCTTCAAAAATCATGATCATGTCACTCTGCAAGAATCATGTTGCGGGCATTTTTACAGCACGACTTTTCTGTAATAGTTGTTCAGCCACAAACTCTTATATGAGATGCGCAAAGTTGTTAATTTAACGTTTTTTAGGAGAGTATATTATACAGGGTGACTGGTGGGTCACTTTCAAAATTCGAGGACGTGATAGTTTAAGACCATACATGAAGAGAAAAAATAAAATAAAAAATAAATATCAATTATTTACTGAGTAAACTTACCCAAAAGTTAAAAAATTCATTACGCAACGCATGGTAATTAGGTGAATCTAACACTGACAAAATCAAACCAAAATGAACTTAATTAACAACGCATTGCGTGCGATATTGCCAGGTTACGCGATTAAGTCGAATTGAATGTTAAATCTTAGAAATCAAATTTGCCTGCACTTTGTAAAACCCTTATGAATCGGTAAGCTTCAATATGATTTGCGAATTGGTTTAGTCTATTGATTTGGTACCTAAGCCTTAAGTAAGGTAATAAGTTCTTAGAGAAATACACAAAGAAGGTCACGGGAATTGAGTGTTTAGGGGTTAAATTTGCCTGCACTTTTTAAAACCCTAATGAATCGAATCGAATGGTTCGATCTATCGACCTTTTCTTTCTCTATTTGTGGAGACTGATCATAAACTCACATAGACCCGAAGTATTGCAGGGCGAGAGTTGGACCCAAGTCAGGTCCACTATCTCTAATACGGGAGGAAACAAGTTGGTCAAGCTTACGTAAACAAGTAGGTAATAGTTAGACGCCGTGCAGTCCGCCAGTACATTGTTCATGCTAAAACCTTGGCACGTTACTAAAGTAATCTTTAAAGAAGCATGATCCTTATCCCTTCATACTATTATTTATTGTTCACATAATTAAGAGATTAATACTTTAAGATACAGTCAACAGAGTTCAAATGGCGGCCTTATCATAAAAAAATGATCTCTTCCATCAAGGCAACCATATTCATACTTAAATACTTAGAACAAGCAATAGTACCTGGGTAGGTTTTTAAATTACTGAATGAGTAATGGAAAGTGAAAAATGGAAGTGAATGATTGAATTAGGTTGTTATTTTTGGCTTATTTAAAAAAGGGAATCATACTTGAGAATGGCTTCATCCTCATGGAGTGTGACAGGGTAGGTATGACGTTCCTCCTCGTCCTTTAGCATGCAATGGTGCACTGAACTGTCCGAAGTCTCTTAACATTTGATTAGCGTTAAGGTTTACGTAGGGAGTAGGTGATTTCATTCACTGTACCTACACATTAACGACATCTGCTAAAATATCACAAACACATACGCACATATCAGATCTAAGTAGGTAAATTTACACACGACAACGAATTACACTGGGAGCAGTCAGAAGGCGCACGGCGGCGCGGGAAAATAAACAGCAGCGGTTATTCAGGACACCTGGACCTGTCGGCACTTGTACTCGCACTAATTAGGCAACAGGCAAACACGCGCGGGCGGCGGCGAGGTCAAAGTACCGACGCGGTGCGGCGCAACCCAGCGACGCGACGTTATGGAGGTACGTACAACTTGGTATTGAGGGTTGTGGGCGCTGCGATAAAATAATTTATTTATGTATGGGGAGTTCTAGTGAAAAATTAAGTACTCATTTTAAATACATATTTATGATCAGAATCGAGTACAGAGTGCTCTCGCTTAATATTGCAAATTTGTCACCAGTCACCCTGTTTATGTATTAGGCTTCTTAAATATCTATAATAATATTATAAAGAGGAAACCTTTGTATTTTTGTATGTTTGTATTGAATAGGCTCAAAAACCACTGGACCAATTTCAAAATTTCTTTTACCATTACTTAGAGGGATTCTTCCGAATCCGTATAGGCTACTTTTTATCCCGAAAATCCCGCGGGAATCGAAATTGCGCGGGTAAAACCGCGCGCTACAGTTAGTATTAGATATATATATTATATATATTTGAGATAATTATATTTTATACCATTTGCAGACCGGAAAGACAAATCTCGAGCTTAAAAGTAAAATATACATGACAAAATCCGGTAAAAAAATCTGACTCTTCATAGTTAAAACTTTAATTCTTTTGGTTTTTTGTTATTTGAACCGAGATTTTTGATGTTGACTGTACTGCTGAAACTCATGATTTCTGACGTCACATTAAGACCGAGGACGCACACATTATACCTTCGAGCCCCAGTAATTATTGGACCATCTATGACAGTCGTTAGGGGCAGTCGGACCCCTATGGTTCTGTGATTGTGAACAATTAATGAACCCCAATAGTTTTCAAGATCGGTTCGTTTTCTTGTTAGGTGACGTTGAATTGGCTATTCATTCTTTGATTACTATATTGTATGATATTTCCAACGAAGATATAGAGCAAATATTATCTTTACACCTATACTCGAAAAAAAATTAATACTTACGGAAAATATATAAGAGAGAAAAATATTATGACTACAACTACGCTACGTATTTACTACGGTTTTGTCGTAGCACATACTTGTAGCGTCAATGTAGACTACCATAATGAAAAGATTGGGTGAACTTTGAACTAAAGTACATAGTTATTTTAAAACTGCAATATATATATATATATATATATTTATGGATTCCTCTGGCTTAACATTATAATATAGTGATATCATAGTTTAAATGTAACTTTCCAACGTAAAAGACTTTTTAAATCAGAGTGTACTAAATACAATAAATCTGACCTCTTTTTAATATTAATATAGCCATTCAAACAACAGGTGTCCGGCACGCGACAGTCAGCACGACAACAAATGTCACTACCAACCCAATTTATCCTCTTAAAATTTAACTAGAATAACCTCAGGCACAAATAAATACTAAGTGAAAGTCGGCATTTTAACCTGTGACCTCGCAGGCCAGTTATAGCTCAGTAGTTCAAGAACAGCGAATGAAATCTAATTTTGTCTCATGCAATAACGGTGAATGTGTTTCTTAAGATTTCGTGTTGATAAATTTAAGTTCATCATTTTTATTGCATAATATACGACTGTAAAAAGGTGTATTTATAAAATTTTGTATTGTGACTTTTTTAAGCGTGATTACCCGTATAGGTAATACTCTCACGTCTCTCAGTAAACAACTATGTTATGTTCTGGATAGAAAAGCAGAATAGGTTAAACAAAAAAATACTTTCACAGAAACGTCATCATCAAAACTCTTTGTAATGAACCCACTGCAGGGTTTAAGGTATAGACTTGAATATAATCTAAAAATGACACGTAACTGAATAAACATAACATAGAAAACGGATTGACAAAACGAAGCCGAACTATTTCGAAAACTCCACTTTGCGAAACTCTAAATCAAAATTACTCTGTCAATTGATAGAGATTTGAGCCTAGCTCCCGAACCTGTCTAAGTGGAGCTAAGTTGGCTAATGTATGTGGGCGCACGGGCACAGGGAATCTCCGCTCATTTGCATTCGAGAGCATCGGTGACCGACCAGGGAACTAGGATAACAGGCCATTGATCAAATACAAATAAAGTCCAGTTTTGATTGTTTTATTTCACGGACTAATGGTGTTAGTGGGTACCTGTGTCTAACAGTAATATGTAGCGTCTGATTGTTTAAAGTTAGTTGTTAAAGTAGTTGGTGAATTTAAAGTTTAGAGTCTAGATGGATACTTAGTTGTGGTGAAAACGAAATGTGCTGATTTTATTCAGGATTACTTTTGTTTTTACATTTTACATTTTCAAGTAATGTAATATTAATTAAAACTTAAAATTTCAAACCATTTCAAAATTCACTAAATTCATTCATAATTGCAACAGGGCTAATAACCGCTGATATTCAAAAAGTCACCAAATCTCTACTTTGTATTTTCCCAATACTATAAATGAAATATCTATATCAATTTAGAGATTGAAACGTCAACACATTGAGAACGTAACAGTGACTTGACTGTGGCACCATTCCAAATCATATTCAATGCGCATTCGAAATACGCCATCCTTATTTGACTTAAAGATAAATTCTCTATTCTTATTGCAGCATCATAATGTGAAAACGTATAAATATTATTTGGTTAACTTTGTTTACTTTCAATATTATATACTTCATAGCTACTTTGCGTTATTTTAACTTAATTTATGATGGCATTTTGACCCAGTTGTTAGTAAAACACAGCTCAGAAACGAAGTTAGTAATAGTACAAACAAAGGGAGTGAAAATTATACAATTTTATTTTTTAGTCACGGTTTTGATACAATATAAAGGTGTTTTATAAGGGTGTTACCATCGATAGACGTTGGCCTTGTATAAACTATTAAATTATTGATTAGCATATTTTTTAGTTTTACTCGTTAAGTTTTTTTTTTATGTTTGTGTGATTTGTAAATTTGTCGACACATTTTTTTATTTTGTTTCCACAACCATGGTTGTCTGTAAGAAATCGCTCGTCAGCGATAAGACCGCCTAGTAGTACTTACTCAACACACTGTTTTTCTTTTCTCATTTACTGTCTGTACTGTATCATCATCATCATCATCTCAGCCCGCGCTAGTCCACTGCTGGACTTAGGCCTCTCCCAACGCATAATTAATATATAATTTACTGTATACTGAAGTGTAAATAAATAAATAAAATAAAATAAAATGATCGACGTCGACTATTCCATTCTACCATCGATCGACGCCGCTGATCGACGGTCGATCTGTTGATATGGTAATACCCTAAATGACCTGCATATTTATTATAGTATCACTCCGTAGAAAAAAATAAAGATATAGAATAGAATAGAATAAATCTTTATTGTACTTTGAATCTCATGCTTATATCTAAATTAACAAAACTTTAATATTTATTTATTTTAAGATATGGCACCACAAACTTTTTTACAAATAGTCGCTGTCGATAAACACCCTACGCACGGTACGATACTACGACAAGGCATTTCATTGATACATTTGATAATACTGCGACCTTCATAAGATGTTTTGTAGTAGAGCGTATTTACATCTTAATTTAGAAATAAAAAGTATAAATTTAAACAGTATATAGATAACAATAGGATTTACTTTCCCTTTCTCTTAGTTTGTAGTCAAATATAGAACAAGCTTACATAATAGCTCTTCGAATAGCTATGTTCGTGGAACACGTGTCTCTATTCATATCCGTACACGTAATGCACTTAAGGCTTCCTGTTGAAGGCGAAATAGACTCTGTACTAATAGTATTAAGTTACACAGTCGCACGTGTACTTGGTATCTATTTGTAGAACAGGTTTCCTTTCTGATTTAAATAGTGCAGTGTGAGATGAATTAGTATGAATGTTAATTATAATTAATCTATACTACTTAATATGACAAAGCATATATGTTGGAAATTACTAGTTGTAGAAAATTTATTTGCATTCGATAACTTAAAAACATTGCTAAAACATATTTTATTTTTCATATTAACAAACCATTGTTTTATTCATAAGTATTTAAGTAGTTTCGTGCTTCGGAGGGCACGTTAAGCTGTCGGTCCCGGGTGCTGTATACTTGTATACAGTAGTCGTTAGGGTTTGTCAGTAGCCGTATCGGCACCCAGAAAATTCTGACATCCACCACCCAGCACTGGGCCAGCTTGGTGGATTATGGCCTAAACCTCCTCATCACCCAGGGGAGAGACTCATACCCTGCAGTGGGCTCATTACAAAGAGTTGTGATGATGATGATGATGATTTAAGTAGTTTATATAGAGTATATAAATAGTATACAACATTATCGATTAGTACCTACACACTATTGTTGTATTTTAAACAAACTCTCCCGATTTGAGTCTGCTGGAAGAAATTTCATTAGAGATTAGTTGTATCTAAACTTGTGTGTATACAAGATGACTAAAGACAAATTTTAGATACTGAATGAGAGCACTGTGTGCTCAATTCTGATCATAACTATGTAATAAAAGTATGCACTTAATTTTTCCCAAGAATTCCTTATAAATAAATACTACTATGTCACTATTTACTTTACTTACGCCTGAGTCAATCGTGACACGGATCGCTGCTAACGCTAGTGTAACCATGCGTTGCGTAATTAATTTTTTAACTTTAGGTTAAGTTTACTCAGTAAATAATTAATATTTATTTTTTATTATATTTTTTCTCTCCATATATGGTCTCAAACTATCACGTCCTTGAATTTCAAAAGTGACCCACCAGTCACCCTGCATAAATCATAAAATAAATTGACCTAATAAATTTGTAGGTAAATTATTTATTGAACTCAGAAATATAATTTGGCACCCTCTGTCTTCTTAGTAAGCAGCTATATTCTCTCGACTCTAACCTTGAAGATTGACAATAAAAGAGTATCGCAAGAAAGTTTGATAATTGAATAATTCCCTAGCGTCTAAGGTTCAAACCCGTG
This sequence comes from Stenoptilia bipunctidactyla, assembly GCA_944452665.1. Classification (NCBI taxonomy): domain Eukaryota; kingdom Metazoa; phylum Arthropoda; class Insecta; order Lepidoptera; family Pterophoridae; genus Stenoptilia; species Stenoptilia bipunctidactyla. The sequence continues at coordinate 2,399,016 of OX101732.1, forward strand.
TCCTCGTTGATTGATGTATCCTTAGAAGCTACAAAGATATTCATAATATTTTTTTGTTTGGTATCGAATTAAGTTATCATAGTTCAAATTATAAGATACTAAAATAAAAAATGGTTTCCTTCTTTTATATTCAATACTTTTTCGAAAACATCTAGTTTTAGAAATTAGTGCGATAAATACTGAAATAAAGGTTTATGAAAATAACATGAATATAAGTTTATTTTCATTTTATTTCAAATTAACTAGAAAATAATGTTTTCACATTATACTGACCAAAATACTATCAGCGTTTTATAAATTGATTCGGAATCAAAAAGAATATTGCTTGTGCCTAAACTAGCCCGAGCCTGTTTCTTAGACGCAAGTCATCTTTGTAGACAAGAATAAGAATTAATGAGAATTTAAAGAGCAAAATCAAAATCGATAATAATTAATATGTTCAAACAAAATGCATTTATAAAATTAAATTAAAATTCTTAAAAGACACAATCAACTTACTTAAACTACTAAATATTTTTGTAACTCAAAAATTTTAATTTTGCAGAATTTAGGTACTTCATACTTTGGTCTTTTATTTTTAAAATATCAAACAAAAAATGAGCAACTTGAGGGTCCAATAATGACACCGTAAAGTCGAGATTCAATAATATACGTATTGTTCACTTAATGCTGATGAACACAATAAAATCCCGCTTAAGTAAAACCCTGTTTATTTTTTTTTTAAATCAGAAATATATATTTTTTCATTCCGTAGAACTGCTTACCATCTATTGTATTGTGACAAATGAACTGCAATAAGGAAAGAGGCAAATTGATACCGGGATGGACTCTTGCCAAAATGTTCTTGTAATTATTGTAGCCATTACGCAAGCCTATGATGTTTTTAAAAAGATTGATATGAATAATAGTGATTTAAATACATTTAGATGCACCGCGGAGGCCGTATATTATTATTAAGGTTAACAAAAGATAAGAGAATACTAAGCACTATAGCTGAGAATGATGGCGTTATAATTGTTCGTTTAGGAAACTCTCATTTGCTAAATTATTTTAAATAAAAAAAAATATTTTCAAGTCATTCAAGTAGGACACTAAAGGAATAAAATTTTTAATGTCACATATATTTCTTTGTTGTTTATAAAAAGTGCGCCCATTACCGGAAAAAGATCCTAACGAAACTAAATGACATCAAAACAATTTTATCATAACCAATTTACCGTATAACATAACAAAACTACCAAAAAACATTGTAAACATGTAAATCGTAAATCTGAAAACCAAAACAACTGAACGTTAAAATCAAATTACATAAAAAAACAAACCTCCGTTTCGTTTTTAAAAATCGAAAAGAGTTCCTACGAAAGAAGATCGGTTTAAAAAAAATGATTTTTATGATTCGAAAAGAGTTTCTATCAAAGTATATCGGTTGCCACCGAAGTCACGTCACAGCCACACCCCAGCCATCAGCGTCTGTCACACGGCAGTGCACTATGAAACACACCCCCTGCAACTCGCTACCCGTTCTAAATCGGTCCGGCCATGCTCTATTTTCCCCGTGACGTCACTGGGCGTGGTGTGACGTCACAGAACTCAGCTGCCTTTACGTAAGCGGAGGAGGGGCATGAATGGACGGTTAAATATAGTTTTTCAATATATGCACTTAAAAATAGATTCGTGTTCGGAAGTGTTGGTAATGCTTGTTGAATGTAGTTATTAAAATAGATTTCTTATCATTGTTATTTTTGTTTATTGCAGGTGATACAAATCATTTCCTTTAGATTAAACTATGAAACATGATTTTGTATTTGTTTGTAGTTTTGCAAAACAAACACAAAGAACACATTTGACAAAGCACTTTAAAATTTTAAACATACTTATTCTGTGATGGGCAGTGAAACTGAAATTCTAGTCTTCAAAGTTGGCATAGAAGTGGCTTGAAATAATTGTTTGTAATAACGCATTGGTTTAAGTAGAAACTGACACCTTCATATAGGTCACAATTAATAGTTTATTTTTATTAATGATCATAGTAAATACGAAAGAGAGGTTTTTTTATCGATATTTTTTTAACTTTGAATGTAATTGATAGTTCAAAAACAGGATAAACTGTGAAATGTGTCACAGTGAGGCAGTTTCTAATTGGACGTTTTTGGTTAGTTTTGTTAATGATTATGACCTAATTTTAGAACCGTTCAACATTTGAATTTTGAATTTGACATAAGTTTAAAACCGTAGATCACTATTTCACTTATTTTGCATACCTTAATCCCACTTTAAAGGCATTCGTTTGTATTAAATAAAAAATATTTTAAAGCAGATCCTATGCCATTTTATTAAACAATGCTTTTGAACTTGATGCCTAGTGACTTTGCAAGACTCAGACAAATGTTAATTGTCTAATCTAAATGTTAAATGTTAACGTACTGAATAGGTTTAGGCGTTCTTCAATACCCAAAAAAAACTAAATATATAATACATAACAACATGAAACGAATTTAATAGTTACTGAACTATACACGAGTCTATGCATAATAGATCCTTCTGCTTGTTGAACAAAAATATACCTACTAGTTTTTCCAAAAGAACTTTCCAATAATTTTCGTATATCAGATCATATTGCGTGACGAGACGGTATCTTAATAAAAGTTGCTAACAAGGAAGGGCCTCAGATTTACTGCGGGCCCTTAATCGTATGATCAATATAAGATCATCGAACAGTGTAATAACATCCTTACGATAGGGATGTCAAATAAAAATAAGATGCGAAAATTTGTTCATATAATTGTTGATTATAATATTCTAAGTTCAGCGCTTTAGGTTACGGATCAAGAGTTATGTTGGAGAAAGCTTTTCAAAAACAAAAGAGAAGATTGTAGAAGACTTGTAGTAGTTTTGACTACAAAAGACAGTCACGATTTGATTAAAAAATCTATTTCAATCACTATAATAGTTGTTTTCATGCGTTCCGGATAAAAATATGAGCATCTGTAATTATAATATATGAGTGATAAGGCTGCCTATATTTTGTGTTGATTTCAGTTTTGTTTTTGTAAATATTACCTATGTTAAGGTGTTTTGCATCTTTTCGATGCTGAGAATAAATTTAATTTGTAATATATTGTATATTTTATCAAATAAAGCAGGTGGAATAAAAGAATCGGAGAATACAAACGTTTTGTCGAATTAATAAAACAAAATCCTTAATCAATCGTTTAAAAGCGAGTTCAACTCGTGTCGTGACTATCGTATCTGAGAAACATGTCGATTTTGAAATATTCATGAAAACAACCTTTATTACGTTCTGGTAAAAGTTTATTTTCATTTGGAACTCTCAATTAAACTAGTTTGTATTGCCTGTGTTGTCAATTTCTAGGAACTGAACTAGTTAGTGGCATTGTTTTTCTTATATTAAAATGGCGGCGGAGGATGCTCTAATAATAGTTTTACCGTTGTGGGTGTCACAAGAGGTGAAGTATTGGAATGACCTCTGCTTAGTAGAAGGACACTTTAAGAACCTAGATATAGATAGAAAATATTGTACCTACAATTTGGAGCCCACTGCTAAGTACTATGACTTAGTCTATGATTTGAGATGTATAAAAATAATGATATACTCTATGGAATTTCGAATCGGACGCGCTAACGGTCAGCGTCGTCTATTCAGGAATTAATCAAAAGAGAGAGAGATAATTGTAAAACAGAGCTGTTAAAGTTATATAAGTACTACATACAAAGAATACATAAGAGTTCTCTTTGATAACATACAGTTTTATTTATCGATAATAAATAAAAAATATAACGCTTAGTAGGTATTTGTAAGGATGGTTGTTTCTTATTATTTTAAGGAAAAACGGAACATTACGGCTTCCGGGGCACTGTGAACTGATACGTGAATATAGGTTTGTGTATAACTTGTAAAGGATCTTTCAATAAGGAAGACGGACGGCACAAAACAATAGACATTTTTCATGAACGATGTGAATTTAGGGTTATTTCATAGAGACGTGAGTTGTGAGTTGGTTACCAAGGTCGGCTGATTTGATTCTGCTGAAAATTGGACCTCTCAGATTTGTGCCACTGTTCGAAGTCGCGGTGAGCAGTTGAATGATGTCACAATCAAAACAAAATGGCATGAATAGATCTTTCAAATAAAATAATAATTTCTTTAATATCTCGCTTTTTTTCCATTTTGAAATCGACCCATCCTTATTGAAAGACCCAATATATAAGAAATGCTGGCAGATTATACAGATAAATGGAAGACGTATTTAACCAGATTTCAGCCATTTAATTTAATTTTACATATTTACTCGACCGTTCAGAGTGTTTACAGAAATCGTGATCGCGAGTGACAGTCAAATTACGAGGCTGTAATACCCGGTTAAAAACGTATTTAAAAAAAAATGTGAAATCCGGTAAATAGTTTTAAAATGTTTGGCTGCTTTTGTATTAAAAACTTTTATATTATCAAATAAAACAGTTTATTAAGTTTTCGAAAGCTTTTCTTAGCCGTAGCCTGGATATTCTAGAAGTCTACATCTCGCTGTACTAAAAATACAGAATTGTTAATTGTTATAATTAATACTTCAGTTCTTAACCGAATAACTATACTCTCAGTGACATAATCCACATCTCAGTAGCATAATACCGAGACCATTTGGCCGAGTGAAGACAAGCTGCTTAATATCCACGGTCAGTATACGTCAAAGACGATTATAGCAAATTGGAGCCGGCAGCCATTCCAGCGATGCAGCGTGATTAGTTTCTAAGTAATCTGGAATTTCCGCGTATTCTCTCTGTTATGTAATATTTGATTTGATCGTTGGATTATGATCTAATATACGGTCTTCCAATAATAGTCAATTATATTTTAATAGCAGATCAAGAATCAAGAAGAAAACTAGGTCTTTATTAGGAAAAAAAATGTTTTTTTTCTTAATATTTTTCATAAATTAAGGGAACTAAATTTTATTATTACTTTTAATTTTAATTTGTAGTTTATGACTACACAGCGAGTATTTAAAACGTTTTCATGTAATGGTTAGTGAAAATAAAATGAAGATTAAACTAAAATTCGATTCTCTAAGAAGAATTTTGAAATCTTAATTTATTAAAAATATTTAAAAAAAATGTTTTTTTCCTAATATAGTCCTACTCTTCATTCTTGGTCTGCTATTAAATAGTTGACTATTATTGAAAGACCCTGTATATGAGACCCTGTGATTTGGTTAGATTCGGATTTGTGAGAATTTGTGCTAATAGGAACTAATTCATACAAATAGGCTTCATTGTTTTGTATCCAATATATTTCTGAGAATTGAGATTCGGTTTTTAAGATTGCCTTTAAGCTTTCCTCTGAGATCTAGTTATTATTAGTTATGAGATCTACTTATTAGGTATCGGTTGTGACATGATTATTTTATTTATATTATAGAAGAAAATTAAAACTTTTAAATAGCATCACTACAATTACTTACAACACGAAAAACTCTGCTACTTCTATCTATCTGATCGCAAGAAACTTATAGACGAATGAATGGGATTTTATACAATTTCTTCAAAAAACGGGAATTTAATGTACTTTAGCGAAAGAAAATATAGAATGTATCAGCTGCTTCTCTTTCCAGGCCTACTGTAAAAGTCAGTTAAGGTACGGAGGTTTTATTAGCTTCTTTGTGGGCTATAGACTGACCCCCTGTCACTGCAATAGTCTCTCTCCATCTACATAATTCCTCCAAATGTGTCATCAATACGTGACATCAGATGGTTTTATAGCCTCTGGTGTTCTGCCTACCCCATAAGGGATACAGGCGTGAAGTTATGTATGTAGAAATAACGTAGAAATAACTCTCCAATGTTAGTCGAACTCAACTTATTCAATAAGGCACCATACGAATACTTATGTCTTGAGAAGTTTGCTGCAAGCGTGGATCGGTTAGTCACTGCCAGTTCTCAATAGAGGACTTTAAAAAAAAACGAAACTTAATTACAGAGGTCTAAGTAATAATTTAAATACCGAGCCTCTCTACATCACTTTTTCTACTAGATGAGGTTAAGGACAAACATCTTATTCATTTCTTATAAAAAATAATCTTAAAAATCTGTCCTAAAATACATTAACGACAACAATATTGATCATCCCTACAAGCATGTTCTACAATTACATTCGAGCTTCGTTCTCGATATTAGTATATAACACATGTAGTTTCACATACAGGCTCGCCATTTCGCACTATGTTCCAGAGACAAAATTTAAAAGTAAAAAACTTAATTTTTTAGAGGATTACCTAGTTTATACACTGGCAACCCTAATTATCTATACCGTCATCGCCTACCGCCATTCACGTAATAGTGCTTCGCTGTTTCGCACGTCATTAAGATTTAAAAATTTCAATTTTTAAAGTGTTAAAGTTAAAGTTGTACACAGTTTGTTTTTTTTTTTTCAAATTAATTCTCATCAATTTTAAATTGGGTGGTTAAGTTTAAAAATGCCGAAAAGGAAACATGATTATGACTATTTAGAGAAGAAATTGAAGAAGCTAAAAAGAAAAATAAGACGGAAACAAAGAAGCTATAGCAGCTCATCATCAGATGACACGCCTCCGCCTCGCGACCCACAAGGTAAATTAATATCGCATCTACCTACCTTGAGCTTAGATGTGATTGAAAACGCGGATCGCCCTTAGAGGGCTCTCTAATTTCATACGCAAATTCGTGCCATTTGGATCTAGTATTAATTAAAACAAAGGGTTTGCGTGTTTCTCACACTGGAGTCTCACTACCCACAAATAAAACTACGAGCTACTCGGATCTACCTCGGGGGTTTTTCCACAGCCGTAGGTATATACTTTGTATAAAAGTTAAATAGTCGAAGTATTTAAATTTACAATTAAACAATGGGTTTGCGTGTTTCTCACACTGGAGTCTCACTACCCACAAATGAAACTACGAGCTACTCGGATCTACCTCGGGGGTTTATCCACAGCCGTATATACTTTGAACTAAAAATTAATAGGCGAAGTAATCATATTAAATTTATTTCATTAACGAAATGCTTTAATTTCGTTTGCAGAGTGCGGTACACTTGATACCGATGAGATCGATGTTTACTCAGAAGGGGCTTACGATACTGCTGTTCCGGGGTGTTCTTACTGGAACCAAGAGCATGAACTTACAGTTCCGATACCGGACGAGGCTATTCAACCTGACACGGATAAAGACCTGCAGCCTCAAGGCACTTCAGTTGAAAGGCCGGCGACGCCATCTGGTGTAACTATACAACCAGTTCCCTTACATAATGAAATCATTAATGAACAAATCGAGGAACTAGATCCTGATCTATTAAAGATATTAGGTCAAGACCCTACCACCATAAATGAATATGGGAAGAATATACAGAAGGATTTGGCTATTAGACTATGCCACATAGCGACTATGGGTCTTTCGAATGAAAGTCGTAAAGAATTTAAAGAAAAATATTTAATACCAGAAAATTGTAAAACAATTAAAGCACCCATTCTCAACCCTGAGATTCGTGCAGCTTTATTATATGGACAAGCTAAACGTGATAAAGCTATTGAAAACAAACAGATGTATACCGCTTGCGCATTATCTTCCTTAAGTCAAGCTATTACTTTAATGTTAGCTTCAAATCAAAAGGATACCGAATGTTTAAAAATACTTATGGATACAGCACGAATTTTAGCAGATATTCAACATTGCGATTCAGTAAACCGCCGGTCTTTTATTCTTTCTTCCTTGAAGAAAGATCTCAAAGATCAACTTGAGAAGTCAAAAATCGATGAAACGCTTTTCGGTAATAATTTGCCGGAAACCTTAAAATCTGCAAAAATTATCACGAAATCTGGTGCTGAACTAAGATCAGATTTACAAGTAAAACCGAATTTTCAAAATTCTGGAACAAGGCCACCGGTACGATCTTTAAACTTCAGAGCTCCCCTCAACAACCGGAGACCAGCAACGTTGAGAGGAGCGCGAGGCGCACGAGCTCCGACTCAGAGCTACAGGAGGCCAGCGCCGCCACCGCCTCTGCCGCCGGGGCGACCCAGCAACTACAGGACATCATCGCGTCAGCAGCCGCCTTCCCACCGACGCTAGACGAGGTAAAACCTGCAGGCCGACTTACCTACTTTTTTAAACAATGGTGTATTTTAACTAACAATCCAACAATTCTGTCTTGGATTTTAGGTTATGAAATTAAATTTTCAAATCTAGTTCAACAAACAAGTATACCTATTGAGCCAAACTATTCGTTTACAGAAATTCAAGCTTATAAACAATCTATAGAAAGCTTATTATCTATCGGGGCTATTTCACCATGTAAACCCTGCGAAGGTCAATACATCTCAAACGTATTTTTAATACCTAAACCTAATGGCAAACAACGCCTTATATTAAATTTAAAATCCTTAAACAAATTTATTAAAACTGAGCACTTTAAACTTGAAGATTTAAGAACAGCAATTAAACTTGTTTCAAAAAATTGCTTTATGTGTAAAATTGACCTTAAAGACGCCTATTTTCTTGTTAACATACATAAAAATTCTAAAAAGTATTTACGCTTTACATTTAACAACCAACTTTATGAGTATAACGTTCTACCATTCGGGTTGAACACAGCGCCCTACGTTTTTACAAAAATTCTTAAGCCAGTTGCAAAACTATTAAGGACAATAGGTTATTTATCAACTTTTTATTTAGATGACCTTTATCTCGTAGGAAATACGTATCATAATTGCTTGCAAAACTTAAACAATACCAGCCGTTTATTAAAATGTTTAGGTTTCATCATCAATACTGATAAGAGTGTTTTCACACCTACCCACACTTGTAAATTCTTGGGATTTATTATAGATTCAAGTAAATTGGAAGTTAGACTACCCGACGAGAAAAAGAAAAAGATTACAAAAGAAATACTTAAATTCCGTAAATTAAAAAGATGTAAAATTAGAGACTTCGCTCATTTAGTAGGACTACTTATATCTTCTTGCCAAGCTATAGAGTATGGATGGCTTTACACTAAAAAGCTTGAAAGATGTAAGTTTTTAAATTTACAGTATAATGACGACTATGATAAATTTATGACAATACCGGAGACTTTATCTCCAATTTTTGATTGGTGGTTAACTGCGTTAAACAACTCAGTATGTAAAATAAAGAGCGATAATTACGTATTAGAAATATACACGGATGCCTCAACTACGGGGTGGGGGGCTGCGTGCGGGAACAATACGGCCAGTGGTCCTTGGAGTAAACAAGAAAGTTTAATGCATATTAACTATTTAGAAATATTGGCTGCCTTTTTAGGGCTTAAATTTTTTGCAAAAGATATTAGGAATTGTCAAATACTATTACGAGTTGACAATACCACTGCAATATCATATATAAATAGGATGGGTGGTGTACAATTTCCCCATTTAAATCAAGTAACGACAGACTTATGGCAGTGGTGTGAGTCACGTAATTTAATAGTACATGCTGATTATATCCCTTCATCTGAAAATTTTGTAGCTGATGCCGAATCAAGAAAATCTCATGCTGATGTGGAATGGGAGATATCTAAAGATACGTTCGATAATATAGTTCGTATATTTGGTGCACCAATAATCGATTTATTTGCAAATAGAATTAACCATAAATGTGATTTATATATATCTTGGCACAAGGACCCAGATGCCTATACAGTCAATGCCTTTACAATAAGTTGGGCAAATTTATTTTTTTACGCTTTTCCACCTGTGAGTATAATCTTAAGAGTATTACGTAAGATCATAAACGATAAGGCAATCGGCATTGTGGTCGTTCCGCTGTGGCCAACTCAACCCTGGTATCCTCTATTCAGGGGATTACTTATTGCAGAACCATTAGTTTTTCAACCATCTAATAAGTTAATTATTTCTCATTGTAGCAATCGCCGGGTGCATCAACAAATTTCGCTGGTTGCCGGGATGCTATCCGGACGTCATTACTCAGAAAAGGACTCGCTTTGTCAACAATAACAATAATGTTAGCTTCCCTTTCCGATAACACCACAAAGCAGTATGACTCTTGTATGAAAAAATGGTTTTTATTTTGCAACCGCAATAAAATAAATCCTTACAGTGCTGAACTCCCTGAGGTTCTTGATTTTCTCACTGAAATGTTCAACACAGGTGCTAAGTATGGTACATTAAACAGTTGTCGATCCGCTCTCGCGTTAATATTAGATCGTAGTATATTAAATGATAGCTTCATTCATAGATTTTTTAAGGGTATATTCAGACTGAGGCCAACCCTTCCAAAATATAATTTAACTTGGGATACAAATCAAGTACTATGTTATTTATCAAAATGGTATCCCAATGAAAATCTTAATTTAGAGCAAATAAGTAAAAAATTAATCACTTTATTAGCACTTATCACAGCACATAGAATGCAAACTCTATCGACAATAAAAATAAATAACATTTGTAATTCTGACTCCGGATATCTTATAAAGATTCCAGATTTGATTAAAACTTCACGGGTTGGTTCGATGCAACCAATCCTTTCCCTGCCTTCTTTTATGAAAAAGCCTGAAATATGTCCCGTAAATACACTTAGTGCATTCCTTGATAAAACTAAAGCATTGCGTCAAAACCATTCGTACTTGTTTATTGCCCTTAAGAAACCTCACAAAAATGTAACTTCACAAAGCTTAAGTAGGTGGGTAAAATCGGTTTTACACAGTAGCGGTATTGACACATCTGTTTTCAGTGCTCACAGCACTAGGCACGCGTCTACATCTAAGGCCTTCATTTCAGGGGTGAGTTTAGATATTATTAGAAACACAGCAGGTTGGAGTGAAAACTCCGCAGTGTTTGCAAGATTTTACAATAAGGTCATTTCAAATTGTAATGCCACAGAATTTGCGAGAAATGTATTAAATAATGCAACATAAAAGACTGCTCACTTATAAGAAGTATTAATTATTAATAATAAATAATTTTTCGAGTGTTTAAAAATCAACATAAATTATTAAATGTTTGATTGTAATCATATCACTGTATCAATACTTATTGATATTTATTATGATTTTTTTTTTTTGGGTAAATATACAATCATTAATAAATGTAATTATTGATTAATAAACGATTTTATTTTTTCTTTTCTTAATTATATTTCACGACACTCTAATCTCTCAACATCTACATGTGTTATATACTAATATCGAGAACGAAGCTCGAATGTAATTGATGATTAAGCGAACTTACCTGTAAGTGAAGTTCAATCACAATTACTTGAAGAGCTTCGTTCGAAGATATTAGCTTCCCTCCCACCCAGGGGCCCTAGTCGTGAAATATCAGCTTAAAATACCTACTCTAAACTAAATGACGGTAGGCGATGACGGTATAGATAATTAGGGTTGCCAGTGTATAAACTAGGTAATCCTCTAAAAAATTAAGTTTTTTACTTTTAAATTTTGTCTCTGGAACATAGTGCGAAATGGCGAGCCTGTATGTGAAACTACATGTGTTATATACTAATATCTTCGAACGAAGCTCTTCAAGTAATTGTGATTGAACTTCACTTACAGGTAAGTTCGCTTAATCATCAATTAAAACAAACTCAAACAAACAAAAGGCATGACAATTAAAACCCAATAAAAAAGAACTGGCATTTCCTTGAAAAGTATTTTTATTACTCAATTGAATGTCAGTTAACCGTCCTATAAAATATCGGTGCTACGTTTCCTGTGCTCTTTTTTTAGAACAAATTTTATCATATTCAGCTCAGCATTTTCACTTGAATAATTAAAGTGGAAACTTTTGTTCGTTAATCTCATTTGCGTGAACGCAGCGTAAATTTTAGGTTCGTGACTAGATTGCATTCGGAAACTAGCGTTGATTTTAGTGTGGTCAAAACGAATTGAGGAAAAATATGAGTAAATTGAATTCTATTATTGAAAAAGTTTCAGTTTTTCTGGTTAAGCTTGCCGCTGTTTATCATTTTAATCGCTTTTATCATTAAATAAGTAGACCGTAGAATGTACCTTAAAAAAATATATTTATGTATTTAATGTGTCTTAACACGGAGCAACACAATTATTATTTTTTAATAAAAAAAAATATCGTAGCAAATAATTGCAATATCATCATCATCATGACTCTTTTTAAAGAGCCCACTGCAGGGCTTTGAGTCTCTCCCTTGAGTGACGAGGTATAGGCCATAATCCACCAAGCTGGCTGAGGGCTGGGTGGTCGATGTCAGAATTTTTCAGGTCGCCAAAAATGGCTTCTGATAAACCCTAACGACTACTGTATACAAGTATACAGCACCCGGGACCGACTGCTTAACGTGCCCTCCGAAGCACGGAAGTCACCGTGAGAAATGAATGGTCGGCGGTCACCCATCCAAGTACCGGCCGCGCCGAACGTTGCTTGACCTGTGATATCGTTTGATACACACAGTAACCACGACGCCACGACGACTTCAGCATTTAAGGAGATCGAACGAAATCGAAATTGCATTATAAGGAGATCGAACCCAAAACCTATAGCAGATAGCGTAACCCCGGCGCCACAACGGCTGTCCAACACAGACAAAAAATAACGTAGACACAATTATTTATTCCTTCTACATTCGTTCCAGGACATAAACAACACTGACCCTGATACTATGAGAGAATAATATTACATTAATGTGGTCACATGCATTTATCATTTGAGCTGTAATGCTGAGTCAGTTCCTATTTACGTATCTATGGGTCGTATTATAGAACAAAACTTAAAAGCAGTTTAATATGTTATTAGATGATGTGAGTTTAAATAACGATTCCGGTTTTAAGTACGCGTCGCATTACTGAATGAATATTAAGTTCTGTTTAACTAAATCTTACTTATTTATCCGTACTTGGCTTATAACAGTTTTTACTATGAATAATATTTGTTCTCGTTTACAATTTAATAAAAATTATAATCGGATTCGTTTTACGCATACTTTCTTTTTGTATGCTGGATTTGAAATCGTTTTTTCACCTAAGAAGAGTATTAACTGTAAAGTATTTTGTAAGAATTTCAAAGCAAATATATTAAAACTCTATCAAATGGCTTGAAGTTACCTTACTTACCTAAAATAAGAATCAATAAAAAACTATTAGAGTCAATGCATGTTACCGCGAACGGAACGTTTAAATAGTTTGACGTTACGGACGGACGTGACGTGAACCTTTGTTCGTTGTCGTTTTTTATTAATTGTTTGATTGGGTTTTATTCGATTTTTTTTCGTTCGGCCTTGCCTTTCGTATGTTAATACTTATCTACTTACTTACTATAATACAATTAAGTAATTAAGCTAGAGAAAGCAAAATGCCTCGTAAAAATAATTTTGCGATGCAAGAGCGTAATCTTCTGAAAGAAATATTAAAGAAGTTTAAACATGTGGTAGAAAATAAAAAAACAGATTCAAAGGGGGTCCATTTCATTTAACCTTTTTGCAACTTGTGTGTTTTTTATCTAGTCTAAATAGTGAGCGGAGCAATCGCTTAAATTCAATTCACAGAATAGAATATTATTATATTACAAGGACCCAAAAAGTATGTAAATTTCGCTACTTAAGTGTGGGTATGACCAAACCTACCAAAACGCGTATAAAACTGTGTTCAAAATTATGATTAAGTATAGTTTGGCAGTTAATATTCTTTCAATAATAAGCAAACGCAAATAGAGTTTTAAGTTAAGTTTTAAAATAAAGCTAAACTGTGATTAAACTAATATTTGTTCTACTGATATTCGTTTGGTTTTCGCAGTTTTAAGTTACGTTTGATAATAAGCTCAACGATTTAAACTTTGTTTAAAACTAGTTTTAGTTTTAAGTATCGTTTTAAAATACGGCCCTAGGATATCTTGTAGGTATGTGGAAGTTGTTTTGTTTTCATGGATATGTGGCAATGAGGTTTTATCGAAACGGGAAATATAACAAAAATGGAAGATTTCTATAAAAACCAATAAGTTTGAAGCTGTAAATAAAAGACTTTACAAGGTATTTTAAATATCATATTTGAGCACCCATACAGAGCACCTTCACAGGTTATAGAATTATATGTAACATATCCAGTTGTCCAAAGTTTTAATTGCCTGGCTCTTAGAAATAAACTATATAAAGAATAATTCAATGCCACGCTATCTAACTATGTAATATTTGTGTAAAAGTGAAAAAAATATTAAATTCTCTTAAATTTTTTCTATACGCAGAGACATGCTGATAGACGAATAGACTAACAGATAGAGATGATTGATTGATTTCATATCTGTCAATTTGACGTCTATCACTTCAATCACTTGTGGGCATGGTATCTGATAAAATACCAAAACGTCGATTGACAATGTACAAAGAAATAAACTCAATGAAATCAAATTAAAATATACTACTTCATTTGCAGTTTGTAACGTTATACCTTTCTTAAAATTCAAGTTTATGTAACGAAATACGTCAAACGTTTAAATCAAAACCCAAGTTTAGCTCTTAAGTTTAACAAGCTAGTTATCGCGACCGGCTATTGACAAATAAGCTGCCAAACAGCAGATAACCTCTCCAACGTCATTAAAGTTTACCTTCAGGTAACTGAGGACTCAATAAATTCAAGTACTATCAAGATTCTATAATATTAAGTAAGTTTATTGTGATTTAGATACTTTACGACTTTAGCAGGGTTAATATGGATGAAGTTGCTAACAGAGGTTTGTTCTATAACACATTTTAACTTTCTAACCCTTTGATGGCACTATCGGGTTCAAAGACTATATATCATCACTTAAAGCTCCGTCAAAACTGTACCATAACAAAATGGACATGTTATGTGTTTACAAATCAAGTGATGGTGATTATGTGATATTTATACTAATATATAAAAGAGTTTGTTTGATTGTATGTTTGTTTGTTTGTTTGGTTGAACGCGCTACTCTTAGAAATTACTGGTCCGATTTGAAAAATTCTGTTGAATAGTCCATTTATGGCGGCAGGCTACATTTCAATGAAGGGACTGGCTAATCTAATATATAAAATTCTCGTGTCACATTTTTCGTTGCCATACTCCTCGGAAACGGCTGGACCGATTTTGATGAAATTTTTTGTGCTTATCCGGTATCTATGAGAATCGGCCAACATCTATTTTTTTTATTTATTTATTTAATAATTTATGTACACACAAGGAAACTTAAATTGACAAACAATTAAATTGACAACAAGGTACAAAGGCAAAGCTTATTTCTAAAAGAAATTTATTTATATGGCAAAACAACGTTTGCCGGGTCAGCTAGTAATCTATAAATCATTTGTTAGTCTTACTTTCAACTTGAAAAAAAACAAGAGAACAGACCAATAAAATACTTCGATTAAATCCGATACCCGATAGATTTGCAAGTTTCAATTACTTCCTCTAAATTTGAATAGAACCTTTTTAAACTAAAACTTTAAAAAAAGCACGTGGTAATCCAACCTCGCGCAGTGCAACTCGATCGCCCGATTGGTAAATAAATAAACAAAACGTAAAGATTTACGTTACACTCTCTCAATGAGCACACGAGCAAATAGGGGTTAAGAAGATTATCTTTTAAGCCAGCCTATGAGGTGTTAATTGGGTTCTGTAATAAAGACCCAAATAAAGAACAGTCATGGATTACGGCTCATGGCCGGTTCCAATAATAAACAAACCGTAAACCCATCCGTTTTATATGTAGAAAAGAATGAGTTGTAAACTGGTTAAGGTCAAACGGATGGTAGATTTTAGACCCATTGGGAAGTGTAAGAATAGTTTTTCATATCAAACCGACGGATTACTTTTAAATCATTTTTAAGCGGGCCTTGAGCGTGGGGACCGAATCCAGAAATTCCGTAACGAAAAAAACCTAACACCCCCACTCCGACCGGTACAGCGGTGATACTTTGATTTCGTAACTTTACATGCGGGCTTTAATAAACAGTCAGCGCCATCTACTAGGAACTTGTGGAACTTCATATTAGATCATACATTACTGCATTAATAAAATAAAAAAATAATTATAATTGCATAAATTGATAAGAAATGCTATGCAATAGCTTTACCGCGGCAGTCTCCGAGTGCCACACGTCTTTTTTTATAGGAATATCAATATATTAAAGGTATTGCTGCTATTGCTACGTAAAACTAATATTTTTAATCCACCAATAATTTATTACAAGTCCTCATAAATATAATATACTAGCTGCTGCCCGCGACGTTGTCTGCGTGAACGCTATGCAGCACCAAACGCACCTACGATTATAACACTGCTAGCGTGATAATATGTAGCCTATATGTTGACCCGACTTCTTAACTATCTTCATGCCAAATTTGAAGTAAATCCATGCAGTACTTTTTGAGTTTATCCCGGAAAGACAAACAGACAAAAATTCTAAAAACTATATTTTTTGTTTCTGTTTCGATTGTAGATCATACCCCAAGTATTCTTTTAAAAAAATATTCAATGTACAGTTTTGACTTTCCTACCATTTTATTATATGTATAGATTAAAAAAGGTCTACTTTGCTATACTTTGTAAAATATTTAACATGAATTAAATACTTTAATGACTTTTGCATTTTCTTTCTATTTATATAGAAATGTTTTTGATCCTCAGAATTAAATATAAAATATAGGTAGAAAAACCCGTTATTTCATTATTGCACTCTCCTACTCAAAAACTGTTATTGATTTATATGCATATAAATATACAATAAAGTGTCATTAAATAAACAGAAGCTCAAATAACTTCAAGCTAACCGACTACGAATAAAGGTGTGGTAACATTTGCATAGCTTTAAGTGATATCGTGGCGACGCAGCGTCAGGGATATATTTTATGAGTGGATCTAGCGCGTCGCGTTTACAAGGAAAAGAACGCTTTGTGTGAACTAGGATTTATGTACTGTGGAATGGTGAAGCTAAAGAAAATGATATTTTTGATATCGATCAAATAATTTTGATTTTAATAATTAACCAACATTTTGAAGTTCGTGACGACACTTTGGCTGATGTGAATCGTCATTCTACATATGTTTATATTTCCGTTTTTAAGGTAATTTTATTCCAAAATTGCAATTTAAAAAAAAGCTAATAATTGATTTTGATAAAATTTATATGGGACCACCTTGGAAGTATATTCTATCAAATAAGCTACTAATCTTCAAAATTAATTCCTGAGTGACCAAATAATTATGTAACCAACATACAAAAAAGTACACACGAATCGATAACCTCCTACTTTTGTAAGTTGAAAAATACCAAATAGACTTAAATTTCTTACTTAACAAGCGCTAAATTTAACAAACAATATTTATCCTCATCATACAACCTTTTTTAATTAACTCAGTTAAGATGAAAGGGTCACCCCTGGTTAATAGAACCATTTGGGACCGTAATCCACCAAGATGGACCATGTTGGTTGAGGGCGTCGAAATGGTTAATGCACCTGTGACCGTACCTTACCAAGCACGGAAGTTGTTTGTTACTAATTAATTTTCGACTACCAACTTGAGAAGACTGCTTTACGTACTGCATATTAAACAGGATGCTTTTTTTGGCAACGGCCAAATTTTTTTACACAATAAGAATAATTTATGGAAATGGTTTTTGCAAAACCAATAAAAATAAATGAATAAATAAAATCCCCAGACAATCACACCAACTACATGGCCCCGAAGTAAGCATAGCTTGTGTTATGAGATACCATGCAGTAAACTAGGTGGGAACCTAGAATATAAATACATAAATAGATAAACACCCAGACACGGAACATTTTTTTTTCTTGTTCCGTGCGGGAATCGAACCCGCAACCACTAGCGTCTGAGGCAGACAGGTTTACCCCATCGCCAAAGTGGTAGTCATAAATTTTATATTTATTTATATTTAACAAGAAAAATAACATATCCGCTAACATATTGAGCAAAGCACGATCACTCTAAATTATAAATAAATAATAATAAAAAATAAAATCCCCAGAGAATGACAAAACCTAGATGGCTCCAAAATAAGCAGAGCTTGTGTTATGGGATAGCGAACTAGGGGGAACCTAGAATATAAATACATACATAGATAAACGCCTACCCCCACCACATTTTTTTTCTTGTTCCGTGCGGGAATCGAACCCGTGACCACCGGCGGCGTCTGAGGCAGAATATGGTATTTGGCACCTCATCGCCAAAATAGTATGAATGAAAACCATTAAAATAAAGATGATTACGCGCTACTACAAAACATATTGTAGTACTTTAAAAAAATACTAATGAAATGCTGCTTCGTAGTAGCTGTGTTCATCAACAGCGACTATTTGTAAAAAGTTTGTGGTGCCATATCTTTTTTTTTCTACAGAGCGTTACTTAAGTAAATATGTAGGTACGTATCAAATGATTATTTTTTTGGCTTGTGACCAAAAAAACTTCCTTTTCTTTATAGAACTGTATTAGCTATGCTGTATCAATAATAATTTATTACAGTACTTTCAAGATTCTTTATATTTTATAATAAACAATAGATTTTTGAAAGATTAGAAGACCACTTTTAATGAAGACACCGTAATTTGGGGTGATTTCAAATCCTACGGGAACATTGGAATGAAAAGTAGCCTATGTGCTTTTCCAGACTGTACACTATCACTATGCCAAATTTTATCAAAAACCGTTGAGCCATTCTGCCGTGATTGAAAAACAAAAATCCATACATCCATTCAAACGTTCACATTTATAAGAAAGATTGTCAAGAGACAATCCAAGGTATAAATTTCATAGAGATCCTTATTCAACCAAACCCTTGAATACAAACAACTAAACTGGCAAAACCCAAAGAGGTAACACTTACCTATATTACGATATGCATAATTTAAGTATTCACGCGTCTATCCCTCGGGGCACAGAGATACAAGCATCGATCTTGGTACATGACTCCCGACCTTTACACCGTAACGCATAAACGTTGAGAACTATAAAGCTGTGGAGTTGAATGCTGATTCGTAAAAAGTTTGGTTTGAACTTCGAATGTAATGTCAAAAAAACGATATAGCGAACAAAATTTAAAAACTACTAATCCTCAAAAGTAATAGTAGTCAAAAGCTCAAATTACATATAGCATCATAATAAAAAAAAAACTTATAATATTTTTAAGTTTTTTGCATTTAAAATGCTCAATTATTCTTAAATAAATGAAAAATGTGATAAATAAAAATAAAAATAAAAAAATTAAATTAAAAATAAAAATGGGTAATTTTATTTATTTTATTTTTAATTTTACCCTGGTCGGGTAATTTTTATTTATCACATTTTTCATTTATTTAAAAAAAAACTAATTAACTATCTCCTATACTTCAAAATAACCATAGGTACGCATAGGTAGTAGCCGCGATAGTCGAATAAGTGATTCTAGTACTACATTTTTTAACGTTTAAATATGTATTTGCTTTCATTTGTAATTTATTTTGTATTGTTATTTACTTGTACTTGTATCTTGTTAAATTAAGTTTTTTATTGTAAATTTGTACACGATGATGAATGCAAGTGTGCGTACAAACCTAAGTTGGTTTTTGTTACACTTGTTTTTTTAAAATATTATTGTATCTTTGTTTTATTAATAAATAAATAAATTTAGCTGCTTTCAACAGAAAAGAAAAGTCTGAGAATATCCCTAAGGTCCCTTAATGAAGGTCCTCATTCAAGTAAAAGTCTATCTAACTTCTGACTCCGTACGAGTATACATTCTTAAGATCCTGAATTGTACACAATACCTTTACATTTGTTTACCAAGTAATTCTATTAAAGTATTTTCTAAGTTATTTAGTTATATAGGGTCGCCACATAATAGTCAATAATATTTTATTAGCAGATTAAGAATGATGAGGGGTTCTTAATTTCGAAAAAAAAAAATTTCATAACCTAAAATTTCAAAATTCTTCTAAGTGATCAAAATTTAAGTTTAATCTGTAGCTTATGACTACACAGCAAGTAATAAAAAAAAATCCATCTTATTGTATGTAGTCATAAAATGAATATTTAATCTCCACATTAATTTTAATTATTATACATAAAACAACTTAAATTTTACTCACTGAGAAGAATTTTAACATCTTAATTTATGAAAAATATAATAAAAATTTATTTTTTTTGAAATTCACACCCCCTCATCATTCTTAATCTGCTATTAAAATATAATTGGCTATTATAGGCGGACCCTGTATATATAATTATAAGTTCCGCTTAGTTTGTAGCTAAAAGACGGTGTGAAAATAAAGCCCAGCACTTCTTATTTCAAAAAAAGAACAAGAATAAAAAAAGGTTAAAACTATAGGAGCAAAAAGTTTCAAGTATCGTTCACTGCGGCGCCGAAAACTGTTCATTTCAAGTAAAGATTGTATCTGTGGAGCCTCGTCGAGCGATCGAGGACTTGCTACGTGTGAACTTATTCTCTAGAGGAGCGCAACAGCTAGATAACAGTTCCAGATAATTATAGATAAATTTGCTCAGCCATTGGACTTAGTTTCATATTAATATTAGTATATAATTGCTTAGATAAGGCAAGGGTTTATATAACTTGTATCATTGGCAATTTAGTTACAAATTTAGTGAGGTATTTCCATTTTACGTGCGAGATATTTTGCATTGGACGAGGAGGTTTAGGCCATAAACCACCGAGCTGATAGAGTTCTGGGCGATGACCGATTTTTTAACTCACCGTTAATGGCTTTGACAAATTATAAAGACGACAGAACACAATGATACAGCACCCAAAAAAATACAAAAAAGTTTTATTTATCTCAAGAATTTTACAATTCACTTAATGAAATCATCATATACTTCGGCTGTAACTAGTTGTTGATAGTTGTTGAATAAGATATTACAGTAGACCAAGAGACAAAAAAAGCCTATTAAAAAAACTATTGTCATTTTTTTCAGTCAGAATTATACGAATTAATACACATAGTTACAGTACAAATTGACCATCGCATTGTGAGAGCCAATGTCATGCCACAACCAATTGCTTACGGTACTAGGTGCATTGAGCTATGGATGCACAACACGAACATGACAAACTGGGACCAGAATATTTAAACAAGAATGGAATAAAACAGTCTTAGTGACATCAGCAAAACAACCTGGCTCCGTTAGCAGCACCCGTTCACGAGTATAACGCAAGCACCAGCCATCGCCCTCCTCAACCATATTTTAGGGCAGAGGGTGACCCGACACCCGACCCTACCACTGTCCATGCTGCCGGAGGTAACATGACATTCTTGCTGTTGTCTTGACAAGAAAACAAATGAGCGGAACAGTCACCAGTATGCCACATGGCATATTGCACAGCCAAGCCGTAAACAAAATTAATAACTTCTAGAAATATACCCGGCACCCTTCACTGAGTAGTCGACGGTTGCTCATCCTTGTACTAACGGGACCGACCGTAGCAACGCAAGCCTGCTATACAGTAATACAATAACGTCATTATTTTCGGAATAAAAATGCATCCATTGATATCAGTATAAGCTTACTCTATGTTAGTAATTATAAACTATTAATAAATCTATATTACTAATATATAAAGCTGACGAGTTTGTTTTTTTTGTTTGTTTGTTTGTTTGTTTGAACGCGCTAATGTCAGAAACTACAAGTGGGATTTAAAAAATTCTTTTTGCATTTGATAGCCCAACTTTTGAGGAAGGTTATAGGCTATATTTATCACAACATTATCTAGCCCAAATTAAGTTTCTTAAAGAACTTGTGTTATGGATACTAGATAGCTGATATACTTAAGAAATATATAAACATACATATTGAATAAATACATATTTTTTATTAGAATAAACTTAAATAAATATATAAACATCCATGACTTGACGACTAATATCTGTGTTCATCACACAAATATCTGCCGCCGCCGGGATTCGAACCCAGGACCTCTGGCATAGAAGGCAATGTATGTTACCACTACACCAGCCAGTCGTCGAACTATTATTCTAAACATTTTTGTTTGGGCAGAATTGACAATCCTACCTAGTGTTTTATGAAAGGGTTGTCAACTCTGTCCACCATCGTGCTCAGGATGCTGCCGGCACGCGATGCAGCAGCGGTTCGTTGATGCATGACGGCGAAGAAGTTACCTACTGGTGCCTCAGCGAACATCCCCGAGGCATTGCACAGCCATCGCAGTCCCAGCATCACCCTGAACGCGTTGTTATGTGGGACATATTATATTGGACAGTATTCAGTTCGTAACGGTAACTTCATATTTAGCAAAAAAGTAAGATTTAACTTTACATTTTAAAAAGGAAAATCCGTCTGCATGTTCGAGGTATTCTTTTGAAATATTCAAAAGATTTGGATCTAAATGATGTGCTTGAACTTAGTCTAGATTACTTCTGTGTGGGGGGCGCGGGTGGCGGGGGTAACAAACCAGTTCGGTAATAACTGAAAAATGTGCTAAATAAGTTCGTTTTTGTGGGCGATAGGCTGACCTCCTGTCACTACAATAGTCTCTCTCCATCTTTATCATACCTCCAAATTTGTCAAACGTGACATCAGATGGTTTGGTGTTCTGCCTACCTTATAAGGGATACAGGCGTGACTTTATGTATGTATGCATGTGCTATATAAAAAAAATATATGCTGAATAAAAATAAAAAAGGTACTTTTGCAAAAGTTTGTACCTATCTTATGAGTGAAGAAGATATTTTACTTAAAATGTAGTCAAATGTTGACAAGGATATTCGAGTGAATTTAAAAAAAATTGGGTTACGTCTCAATTCTTCATACAAATAAAAAAATCCTTTACATTTTTTTTGAACAAATCTAACTTTATGTGAGTACAAAATACTCACAAACTTAAAAATTTGAATTTTAAACTAGTTCATTATACGTAACATTTTTAAGCTAGGTATTATTTTAGAGAATTTTTATATTTTTCAGGCTACTTCAGGCGCACGCGCATCGTATTAACTAGGAGTTGAAGTCCCCAAGACCGAAATCAACCAGAAGGATCATTCATTGTCACTCTCAGACAATCACACAAGTAATATCGAATACCGTGTAGGTTAGCCTATATTAAAATAGATACCCATTTTTTTTTTTTTGTTACATGAATCGAATCCGCCAACTCATAATTTACGGAGTCTTAGACTGCACCAAAGCATTATTTTTTTTCAATTCACAAATAATACAGCATTGATGCTGCACTCATTTGTAGTATAATGCATTATTTCAGTCTGTGCCCTGGTAAGGATAACAATGCGCTGAAAGACTTTTAAAATATTCATCCCCAGCCCGTCTTAACTTTTGAAGCGACTTTTATAAAAACATATGAAACCGAGCGAATGTGATATCCAAATAAAAGTGTATGTAGAGACAGCACAGACAGAGTCAAATATTTGTTACTGTCATAAAAAAGGATTAAAGTGTTTAGTTGTATTTATAAATAATGATAAATGATTGTTGGATGTTTACTAACACAGCGCCATCTAGCCCTAAATTAGCCCATAATATAATTCTATTATAGATACTAGTAGGTACTAGACAACAAATGTACAAAATAATATATATTTTTTAATATAAACTATTTTGTACATAAAAATCAAGAACAATCGTCGAAATTTATAACAATAAAGTATTGATATTAAATTGAAGTACCCACAAATCTATTTTAGTCAATACGAAAACTGTTTCTTTTTTCCTTTTTTTTAACTGACTTTACAAAATGTTCTTAAATCCCAGGAAATGACGTCGCTCTAAATACATTGTAAATTTGATTCCACGATTAACAAAAAAATAAAAAAATATATTTTCAACTAAATCATAATATTATATGGCTTACAATCGGTTTAGAATCACACCACATTACGTACCTTAAGTTGTTTTAACAACGTCATGTTACGGAAACTAGATAAACAGACTGAATAAACTTGAATTAACATCAAATATCCATGACTTTAGAGCAAATATACGTGTTCATAACGCAAATACACTCCATGTGGTAGAGAAACTTGACCTAGCTTTGATTAGCGGCCTCATACATGCCTCATACATACTCATACATTAGTACCCCGGGGGCTTATAATAAGCTTCAAACGCAGGCTGATCTGGCAGTCGAACCTTTAGCCTGTGTAACCGTGATCACGATATTTGGGCAGCAGTAATTGATATATTCAACTGTTTTTAACTCTCATTTCAACCCTTGCTGGCCACTGGTTGACGAAGAGACTATGAAACTAATCTGGCCAAGTGCTGATTGGTGGATGTCACAATGCCTTTGACCTACCCTAAAGCAAACGTTTACAAGTATACAGTACCATGACTGCTTACGGACAAGTCATAGTTAATAATGTCCGGCTGTCGCCCAACCTTGTACCGACCGCGTCAAACAGTGCTTAACCTGCGATATCAAATGTCCTGTGCATTTACTGTGCCACTAAAAATCTCAATTTTAAAAGCAATACATAAAATATGTAAATACTGTTGTATCATATCAAGAGGCTTACATAGAATGGCATAGGCCGGCCTATTTATGAAGCTAATGAGCTCCTATGTTGACTAAATTTAAAGAACGACATACAAAAATAATATTCCGAATCGCCCCAAACTCGTCCATGCAGGTTGCATCAAGAAGGAATGGGTAGGATTCAGTGAAATTTTAGATTCATAACGAATAAAAATTCCACCATATTTGATGTAAGTTATCCCTGATTGTAGTTTATGATAGGGACACAATATGGCTACGATTCCGAGTAAAGGCCGAGCGATGTGGTGAACCTTGGGGGAGGCATATATCCAGCAGTGGACGTCCACAGGCCGCAAAAATACACGTAACATATATTTTTTTGAAGACTTAACTAGTTATGTGACGATAACCGTAAGTCACGTATTTCATTTGTTATTTTTGTAATCATTTTTAGATAAATTTCTAAACAGCAGCGATTAGGTAGACGGACTTTTATTTAATACGAAGCTCTCAAAATTCAGCAACGTAATAAGATTTTAAGCACAAGAAGTACATATTTCTCTCCAATCAGCGTCGTTATGGAAGAACATTAATTTTCGTAAAAGCTTTCGAAAAGCTTTTCCATCTAGGATTTCAAACTAGCAGCGACCTCTATGTAAGTAATTTCTTATTTCAAATCCCGTTCTTTTTTATTCGTCTTTTTTAATTGAACATTTGATCTTTTTAATTTATTCAGGGACATAGTTAAAGGAATAAATTTAAGAGTATTTTTGTATGGAACAAGAAAGCTCAGGTTGATGTAGCATTACAATACACGTGGCCTCTTACTTGCTTAACCTAAAGAGCAAAAGATTTAAAAGTAACCCGTAAAGGGTTACTTTTGAATCTGTATCAAATTCATTGTTTTTTTTTTTGGTATAACACATTAAGTAATACGATTTAATCTAAGAAATATCTAGGGACGTTAACCCTAGCAATGTTTTATGTAGCTGTACCACTAAAGGTGATGGACCGCCTCGCGTCACGTGACACAGGTAAGCTAGGTAGATTATCACCTAACTTTCTCAAATTTTCCATCAGCAACCTCACGGAATATACATTCTAATCCATACTTAAATCTATCATAGCGAGTTTCCTGGAAAAATACGAAAAAAAACACCAAGTGTAATGAGAATAACAAGCTACGGCCTCGGCATCTTTTTGATGCCGGGAG
Organism: Stenoptilia bipunctidactyla; assembly: GCA_944452665.1. Taxonomy (NCBI): domain Eukaryota; kingdom Metazoa; phylum Arthropoda; class Insecta; order Lepidoptera; family Pterophoridae; genus Stenoptilia; species Stenoptilia bipunctidactyla. The sequence goes on from OX101732.1 coordinate 2,424,694, forward strand.
CGGAACCTGCGATACCTACGTCTATGGTGGTCAGGGACGGTCGAGTGACCATATGATGGCAGCACAGCACTGCACTCACTGCGCGAAGACACTCCTCGTGTCGGCCGCGCGCATCTTGCGAGCCCAGCGTGCTATCGACCGTGCGCGGGCCGCGCGCCCCTAGCGACTGCCGCGAGAACCTTGCGCGCGCACTCAAATACCCACCCCTCCACACCCCGCCGCCAAACCATCCCGCAACCCCTTCCCCAGCCCACCCAACTCTACCCCCTCAACTTTTCCAAAATTTCACCGGAAAAACTCCGGATAACTTAATAAATTACGACTGCCAACATTTACATCCATGTTAGGCGGCAAATTCGATAATTCATTTACGTGTCAACTGATCCGTCTCTGCTGTTGACACCTCGTTACCTAACTCGCTTGCTTAAGCAGTTTGTTGGTAGACCTCTAAAACCTTTGGAACATCAAAGAGATACGTATATAACCTTAATAGTAGCGTAACTAAATCTTAGAAAAAAATAAAGGTAAGATGACTTTTTTCTTTACAAGACTTTTGGGACGCATGTTTATTTTCGGCGGCGGCGAAGGCGCGGCGAGCGGCCCGGCGCGTGGCCTCCTGTTGCTATGACAACGCGGCCCGGCCGCCGACTGCAGCCGAAGCCTCCCGGCGACACCCGAGCTACACAACCAGCACCTAGATGCCCGGACACCTGACTTTTTCGAAATTAATAAAACGCAAAAATTTACGGCGAATATATATTGAAAATTATGGAGATGAGCCCAATGATTCTTTCCCTACGCACTTTATTCTGGTAGCTAAAACGCTGTTTAATTACCTTTGGCCAGTCTTTTCATTAATGCAAATTAAGTTTTCAGATCTAAATCTATCTGAAAGTATCCAATTTCGAAACTGTTGTGCCCCCGGAGTCTCTAATATTCTAATATGGGCGTTCTATCTATGCACATGTTAAAAGTTACCAACTAAAAACCAAGAAAAAGATCTGTTGTACGTAGTACTTTTTGCAGGAAAATTCAGAAAAGATAGATAAGAAAGGCGGATAGAGCTAGATACGAAGAGCCTACATGTTCGAAAAGCTTTCAATAAGGTATTGCTAATTATAAGTAACAAATGTAGATAATTATAAGTATTTTTAATAAGATTCTGGATCCCACAGTTGTTTTGTGGGACTGTTTTCTTAGATATAAGATTTTTTTGTAAATAATAAATAAATAAATAATAGCTTTTCGGGCTGGCTGTGACAAGATTACACAAAAGTAAATGCTGTAGTTGTTGTAAAAAAAAGAAGATGAATAAAACACATTTTAACCGGATTTATCTCGTATAATTATTACATCTGCTGTATTTGCAGACCCCGTAGTCCCGACCGACTACGAGACTACGAGAGTTTCTCGTAGTCGTTTTATTTAAGATTGAATTTAATACAATATTAAACGAAGAAAGAGTTTGTATTTCACAAAGACACAAATATTTAAAAAAAACTGTGATTAGGAACCTATGAATTTTCAAAGCGTCTCAGCAATTTATCGCAGAAACTGCAAAGCTGATTTTGGAGTAAAGCCACCATCCCCCTGAGATGGTCAGAGATATTTATTAGTTATGGGTTTTATTACGCCACAAGAGAAAACTATGATCATAAAATAATATGCTTTTAGCGAAGCCTTTGCATTCCTCTGAATTCCTTCATAAATCGTGCTCAGTACATGCAGCAACCTTATGGAATGCCTTAGCGTCTCATATTCACAGCGCACAGACCATCACTTCATTTAAAAAGCTTTTGATAAATGTGTGCCTGTTCTAGGCAGGTCATAGCTTATCGTAATGTACATAATTAGATGTTTGTAAGTAAAATTTAATATTGAATTAAAAAACAATGACGACCGGCTGGTGTAGCGGTAACATACATTGGCTTCTATGCCAGAGGTCCTGGATTCGAATCCCGGCGGCGGTGGATATTTGTGTGATGAACACAGATATTAGTCGTCAAGTCATGGACGTTTTATGTTTATTTAAGTTTATTCTAATAAAAAATATGCATTTTTTCAATATGTATGTTTATTTATTTCTTAAGTATATCAGTTATCTAGTATCCATAACACAAGTTCTTTAAGAAACTCAATTTGGGCTAGATAATGTTGTGTGAGTGTCAGAAATACTTATTTATTTATTTACTAGCTGCTGCCCGCGACGTCGTCTGCGTGAACGCTATGCAGCACCAAACGCACCTAAGATTATAACACTGCTAGCGTGATAATATGTAGCCTATATGTTGACCCGACTTCTTAACTATCTTCATGCCAAATTTGAAGTAAATCCATGCAGTACTTTTTGAGTTTATCCCGGAAAGACAAACAGACAAAAATTCTAAAAACTATATTTTTTGTTTCTGTTTCGATTGTAGATCATACCCCAAGTATTCTTTTAAAAAAATATTCAATGTACAGTTTTGACTTTCCTACCATTTTATTATATGTATAGATTTATAATATAAACAAACTTATGTTATTAATATTCGTTATACTCATAGATATGTCTATGTTGTCTCATATTTTCCACCGACTTCCAAAAAAGGAGGAGGTTCTCAATTCGTCTGTATGTTTTTTTTGTGTCTTTGTTACACGATATTTCGGACAATTATGAATCGAGTTTAAAAATTCTTCTTACATAAGATAGAGGATACTTCATAGTTGGTCCCCTATAAATTTTATCAAAATCGGTTGAGTACTTCATCAAGAATTTCAAATTATTGAAACAATATGTATGTTTTCGGAGAATGTTTACGTGGATGACATTATAAGTTGGCCAAAGTTTTGACGTGAAGTCGGTTTTTTTAATGCTCTGCATTCGTTGATTATAATATACTTATTTATTGCAAGTGAAATTCTGTGCCCTAGCTTATGATTTTTTTATTTTTGTTTTAGGTTACCTAGGATAAATCGTTAGAAGTGATAAGGGCGCCCAAATTATTTTTTTTTTGAATATTTTTGTTAAGGCTAGTTACCTTCTTTGCCAGAGGTCATGGATTGGAATCCCGGTGGATAATACCAGTCAGGGCATGGATGTTTACATGTTTATTTAAGTTCATTTCTTTTATTTATTACAAAGAAAAAAAACAAATCTTTTGGCTGTAGACGCATCATAGATGTATCTGCGACATCATCTTTACTCACATATCATCTATTAGATCAAGAGAGATCTTGATCTAATAGATGATATGTGATTGAGAGATTTTTTACTCGCGCGAAAGATGTTGAGAGAACGGTTACTAGAGCAACACGTCATGGAGACCGATTAGTTTATAAAGAAGCACCGAAATTGCAGCTTTATCATAACCAGTGCTATGCGATGTGCGTTAAAATTTACAATGCTTCACCAAGACAGTTAAAGTTAATGCCACTAAATAAGTTTAAGTTTGAAATGACTAAATGGTTAAATGATAAGTGTTTTTATAGCCTGAAAGAATATTTTGAACATAAAAAATATTAATCGATACTGTAATTGTTATAATTAACCCATGTTAATGATATAGTGATAATTCTTAATTTATGTTAAGTTTATTCTTCATAGTAACAATTATATAAACGATAAATTTAATCTTAGAAATGTTATGTAGACTAATTATGTCAATGATGTTTAACCTATATGCGTGACACATTCTTCAAATTAATTATTTTGTATACCTACCCTAAAAATAACTAAAAAGATTGCATGCTGTTAGTCAGTTTTGTATAAGGAACGTATCATAGTATAACCACCTTTTTGTACCATACATTGAAGCAATAAATATGATTTGATTTGATTTTGATTTGATTTGATCTGGGTGAAACGCAGGTTAAGTTACAATTTTAATTTTTATGTTTGTGTTTTTCTTTAGTTTATTTATCCATTAACATCGAAAAATCTTTCAACAGTCATTGTGGCACCGCCGTAGTAACTGTGCATATCATACGATATAGCCCGCAGGTGACTACGGACCCGTTCCCCCGTGAGTTTCGCCCCGACGAATAAAAAGACCCGTTCCTCCCTTATTGATGGACCCGTATGCCCCGCGTGACGGGACGAATATTTTTTTACGTTTTCCGGACTCGTACGCTCCGCATAATATTTTCATAGAAGGAAGTACAATCGTGCATAAACGAATACAAGTGCTAAAACTGAGGCAAGGACTCATTATAACCGGCTATTAAATATTACTCTACTCTTCTTTTAGCAAAATTTGAGAAAACTTTCGATATTTTACCTTTATCTTGGGTAACAATAGATGTATTTTAAAGTTTATATAGAGGAATTTTGAAGTTTCCTGACTGACGCAATTAAGACAAAAGATTTGCTTAAGATATTAGAGGTGCAGTTAGGATTAGAGGGTTTCCTCATTTAAAAAAAAAGTGTAGTTTGTTTTTCTGTTAATAGTATTTATTTGCTTGAATAACTGGGTAAGTTTTTATTTTAGATATCGCTATTTTATAACAGAACATTATTCTATTTTAATCAAAAACTGAGTTTTAGATTTTATAACGTACTAGCTTTTGCCCGCGACTTCGTACGCGCATAACATTGTTTATATTTAACCCGACCAGTCACTTATTGAAGAATCTTTATGCCAACTAAAAGTCCAATATTTCGTGTTCCCTTGGGAATGTCGGGAATTCCTTTCACAACACAAACAGTCACTCACTGAGGAACCTTTATATTAAGGATCACATCTGTGCACTCAAGGAATAAGATTTTTTCATACAAATTAAAAAATCATATATTTCCCGTTCCCGTAAGAATTTCCGGAATTCCTTTCATAGCACAACCAGTCACTCTTTGAAGAACCTTCATGGCAAGTATCACATCCGTGCATTCAAGGAATAAGATTTTTCATACAAACTAAAAAGTCCAAGCCCTTCCCGTGGGAATCTTGGGAATTCCTTCCATAATACAAACAGACACTTATTGAGGAACCTTTGTACCAAGTATCACATCCGTGCACTCGAGGAATAAGATTTTTTCATACAAACTAAAACATCACATATTTCCTATTCCCGTGGGAATTTCGGGAATTCCTTTCATAACATAACTAGTCACTTTTTGAAGACCCTTTTTTTCCAAGTTTCATATCCGTGCACTCAAGGAATAAGATTTTTCATACAAACTAAAAAGTCCAATAATTCCCGTTTCCGTCGGAATTTCGGGAATTCCTTCCTTAGTGCACTCCTACATCCTCTAAAGAATGTATGTTCCAAATTTCAGCTCTCTACGCCCAGTAGTTACGGCTGTACGTTGTCTGTCAGTCACTCAGTCACTCAGTCAGTAACGGAACAGTTTTGATAAAAAACTGATAACTAGTGTTTTAGTTCATAATGAATCATGGAATATTTTAACAAACATAAAAATAACAACAAGTAAATTATTACTTTATGTAGCTTTCTCGCAAGAAAAATATCATTAACTGCCAAGTCGTCAATTCGTTATTTCAAATTCTATGAGGTCTTCGGAAAATCACCCAAATTAGACAGTAAATATTTTTTAAAGATGGTTTGAATAAACCTACATTGATTCACATCAAATAGCAGATTACAACAAAATCAGTAAAACTTATAAGTTTTTTTATTAGATTTTATAGGCACATTTTTTTTTTATTTACAGTAAAATGTCAAAAGAAGTCATCAGTTCATGTTCTGTTGTGACAACCAGTTTAACATATATTTCTTCAAAAACAGGTGGTACAGTTTTGTTACGAGTTGGTCACAGATATAAAAAACGATGCTACAAGAACGATTTTTCCAATTGGCATTGTATTGACGGACCAAATTGCAAAGGGACGCTTACAATTAATTCAATCACAGTATTAGATGAGTCTAAAAAATAAGCTAGAAAAGATCCAATGAAATCGTAACATGAGATATACGATCAAGAACTTTAATCTTTTAAGGACAGTGGATTGTGATTCTGTGATTTTTTACTGTACAGTTTTAGTTTATTTATATAACTTTTAAGATATGACACTTTTTATATTATTATTTTAACATAAAATATGTAAAAATATCTTGTGATTTGCGTGGATTAAAATGAAAATAAATTTATTACTGTTGTTTTATTGTGCCTAATTAAATTAAACTACTTAATAGCTGAACAGTTTTCTTTATGACTGAACTTTTACCAATTTATGACGTACGGGCCTTTTAAAATGACAAGGGGGGACAGGTCCTGTTTATGCAATTAGGGGCGAAACTCACGGGGGGAACGGGTCCGTAGACGGTTCGGGTCTACGAGGTCGGTAAAAGAGTATGTGACCTCGTGCTTCGGAGAGCTCGTTAAGCAGTCGGTCATGGGTGCTGTATACTTGTATACAGTAGTCGTTAGGGTTTGTAGCCATTTCGGCGCCCTGAAAATTCTGCAATCCAGCACTGGGACAGCTCATTGGATTACGGCCTTAAAACCTCCTCGTCACCCAGAGGAGAGACTCATAGCCCTGCAGTGGGCTCATTACACGGAGCTGTGACGTGAATCTCTCGACTCATCTCAGATTAATAGTGATGTTAAGTGAAGATGATTGATGACATACGGGATGACGAAGAAGCTGTATCTTCGTAAAACAGTTCTTGAACGCAGCTCTGACGGAGCTGTCATATTCAGCAGTAGACTTTACATAGGCTGAAAGGTTCCACATATCTCTGTAGGGCAATAAAATAGAATTAATTGCAAAAAGATGCACGTAAAATTAATAAAACTATTAACTTTAATGAAATCGTCACATTTCTTTATCACAAACTATAGAGAATATACCTTCAAAAGAATATATCTAGAGATTTATATGTTAAAATGATGGGTTTACAGATTTGTGAGCAATAACTACTGTGTTCATTAATTACTCGTATATTTTGACATGATAAAAAAATCTAAATTTTCGCAAACGTGCTTGGAAATTTGAGCATTATTTTGACAACCTTCTTCGACATAAATCTAACTTGCTGTATTGGTCGAGCAGTGGCCGGCAATAGTTGTATGAAAATCCATATCTGTCATGTTTAGCGGCCAACTAAATTACTATGTAAAATCATATTTTTCGTGTAATTTAAAAATAGAACAATCTTTTACTCTTCATCATGGCGACCAAAGAGGTAATATATCGTAGTTTTATTTTTAATTTCGAACTGGCTTGCACATAGACTATTGTTGTTATTAGTTGTTCGTCAACTTCTTCAGTAGTTTTTATTGTTGTTATTAATTGTATTTTCAAATTCAAATTCTGTATTGTACTGTACGGTGGGTGTTGGAGGAGACAAGTTAAACAACCGAAATCTGGATCATAACTGAGTTTATTAGGATAAGTCAACGATTATATATTATAGATATGATTCACCTACTACATCTCCCATGCGGAAGAAAAAAAAATGATTAACATTACAATACATTTTTTTTTTTTTTTTACAACACTATACCTTTATATGATTCTTATTACTAGACAGTTACAGATCTAAAATATATTTATTTATTGATTAGGAGTATATAATTTTGTTCTATTTTTATGCACTAATTCTATTTTTCCATTTTTAAGTATTTCTATGTTAGGTGATACATCTTTTATCACTTTATATGGTCCACAAAATATAGGATCTAATTTATTACCTACTTCATTTTTAATTAAAACTAAGTCATCAATATTATACTTAATAGGATTAATACATTTGTCATACATAATTTTCCTTTTTTCCTTTGATTTAAGCAAATTGTCTCTCGCTTCTTTTTGCGCTAATTGTAAGCGATATCTTAACTCACAGGGATATGAGTCATAATTGTACAGTGGTTCTACTTGTTTTGTTAAATTACTTGGAAGTGAACATCTTTTCCCAAACACAAGTTCATACGGTGTGAAATGTGTTTCGGAATGAACAGTGGTATTATAAGAGAATGACCAATATGGTAGCCACTTACTCCATGTCTCTGGATGGTTATCCGTCTGAATCCGTAGAAAAGAATTTAAATTCTTATGTGAGACTTCCAAAGCTCCAATCGACTGATGGTGATAGGCTGTTGAAGATATTTGTTTTATTTCTAATAATTTACATACCTCTTGGAAGGTTGTTGCCATGAACTCCTTTCCTCGATCAGTAGCAATTACTTTCGGCATTCCATATCTAAGGATAAAATTATTAACTAAGCATTTTGCTACTTCTTCAGCCGTCTTGGATATCAATGGATAGGCTTCGACATATTTCGTTAGCTCGCATTGTAACGTTAACGCATATGAATAATTATTACTATCAGTTTCTATAGGACCAATAAGATCTAGAAATATTTTTTCAAATGCAGTATTGGCTGTAGTAGTTAAATTCATTGGTTCCTTAACAGGTAAAGAGTGCTTTTGGCGCTGACATTTATCGCAACGGCGCACATATTCTCTTACATCACTATCAATACCTGGCCAATAAAAATATTTTTTAATATTATTAGACATCCTTCTCATGCCAGCATGGCCACTACTAGGCAAGAGATGGAAGTCATTTAGAATAACTTTTTTATCATCTTTATTATCTATAACTTCAACATTATTTATAATACATAGACGTGGTCCGGATCTATTCATATTCTTTATTTGTTCCACTAACTTTTTAATAAATATCGCATTATCGCTTTTCTTTATTATACATACTTCACTAACATTTACAGACTTACAAAACGTATCTAGCTCACACACGAATTCGCATCGCGACATTTGTGACTCTGAGTCTAAATATTTAATGTAAATTACTCTATTTTTTGGAACATAACATAGTATTTTACTCTCTTTACTTATATCATTATTTTTCCTTAGTTTATTTAACTCTTCTCTACTCTTAAGAAATTTTAGCTCAACTGATTCTGTCGGTTTGATATATGAACTCACAACTTTCGGCTGATCAGACCTCAAGTTCGTTTGCTCAATATTTCCCGAAGAATCGTCATTATTTAATTTTCTTGTTTGCGCTCGAGTAAGTACTGTTATTGCATTTTCATGCAACTCTTTCAGTTCATTTGATGTTATACAGATTCGAGATAAGGCATCTGCAGCTGCATTATCTGAACCTTTTACGTATTCTATTTCAAAATTATACTCTTCTAATAAGAGTCTAAACTTTAAAAGTCTGCTCGAAGGATCTTTCATACCGAAAAGGTAAACTAATGGCTTGTGGTCAGTTTTAATTTTAAAATGTTGTCCATACAGATACGGTCGGAAATATTTAACTGCCCAAACTATTGCTAGCAATTCTTTTTGTATTACCGGATAGTTAGATTCAGCTTTATTAAGAGTTCTACTTGCGAAAGCTATTGGTTTATTATTTTTATTGGATAATATTGCACCTAATGCTTTATTTGATGCATCTGTCTGTAGTATGAAATAATTATTATCCGAAAAATCTGGATACTGTAAAATTGGAGGTGACATAATACACTCTTTTAAAGTTTCAAATGACTGTTGACACCTATTATCCCAAACAAAAGGTACATTTTTCTTGCAAAGATAATTTAAAGGTAAAGCTATTTTAGCAAAATTTGAAATGAATTTCCTGTAATAACCGATAAATGCAACGAATCTTTTGACCTCATCTGCATTTTCAGGTTGTGGGTAATTTTTAACCACTTTTAATTTATCTGGATCCGGTGAAATACCTTCACTAGAAATCAAGTGACGTAAATATAAAATTTCTTTCTTCAAAAAACAACATTTTGACGCATTTAATTTTAAATTAACTTTTCTAAGTCTTTCAAAAACATCTAATAAATTCCTATTGTGAGATTCTAAATTTCTACCAAATATTATTAAATCGTCTTGATATATTAGGCACTTTTCATGATTTAATCCAGACATTGCCAAGGTCATCATGCGTGAAAATGAACTAGGACTTGTTTTAAGGCCCATAGGCATCCTAGTCATTTGGTATTGACCCGAATAGAAAGCTGTGTATTTTCGAGACTGTTTTTCTAAATTCACATTATAATAACCTTGATAAAGATCTAAGTGCGTAAAATAAAGACTACCAGAAAGTGATTCCAATATTTCTGTGATGTCAGGGAGTGGAAATTTGTCATCTTCAATCACATTATTTAATTTACGGTAATCCACTACTAAATGCCATTTCTTTTCACCTGTAGCATCACTCTTTTTCGGCACTAATAATAATGGACTAGACCAGTTACTTTTGCTTGGTTCAATTACTCCATCCTGTAATAACTTATCGATTTGCTTCTTAATTTCATTTTTCTGACTATGAGGTATTCTATATTGTTTTGAAAAAATAGGGTTGGTATTATTTTTTACTGAAATCTGATGTGTGTAGATATCAGTTGTACACAACTTATCTCCTGGCAAATAAAAAATATCCGCGTATTTAGCGCATATCTTTTGAATACTTGAATGCTCTTCGCAATTTAAATTATTAAGTTGCAATAAAGAAAATAATTTCTTAACCCTTTTTGAATTCATATTAGATTGATCAAAAACGCAAAGTTCGTAATCGCTAAGCTTATGTATAATTGGAATTAATTCTGTATATTTCAGCCTGACGGGCTCCTCAGTAACGTTTAAAATTTTAATTGGAATTTTCCCTTTAATAGGTTTTGCCAAAGAATTCGCTAAAAACACACCATTTTGTATTTCAGTTGAACAAACTAAACAATCTTCACGAATATCGGTTTCAATAAAATGAATTGATTCACATCGCGGTGAAATCTCAAAAATATCAGTGCTTAAGTAACTTGACTTATTATTAAAGTTCTTCGACAATGGTAACAAAATATTGTTACTTAAACCTGAATTAAAAGTTAAAGTATTTAAATTAAAATCCAATTGACACTTAAATCGATTTAAAAAGTCTCGACCTAAAATCCCATTCACTTTAATTGGTAGCGAATTAAAAACAAATACTTTATGAGTAATGATATCATTTCCAATCAAAAAAGGTAAGTATATGAATCCACTAGTTTCAACTTTGCCCCCGATTCCATTTATGAAAATGTTTTCTTTATAAACATGTAATCTAAGCTCTCTGACGCACGAAAGTTTTAGGGCGGATAATGATGCCCCCGAATCTAATAAAAATGAATACGTTACCTTACTTGGAACTATCGGTAAATGAATAAAACAATCACTATCACTCGCTAAAATTGAATGATTCATATCGTTAGTCACGAAAAAATGTTTCAAACTTTGGTTCATTTTCTGTACGCATATGGTTTTCCGATTCGCTAATAGTATTAACATTATGCCTGCTTATCCTTTGATTTCCACGCTGCCTATTATAGTACGTACCTCTATTAGCACGTCTCTGGGTCGTTTGACCTCGCTGCAACGAACGATCCCCAAATCCTCGTTGCTGGTGACCAGAATAACCCCAATTTCGTCCACGATTAGGATTTGTACGTCCGGAAAAACCTATACGTGAACCTCTAAAATTTCCATGAAAATTACGTGAATTAGAAAAATATCTTTTACTCATACCCATTATTTCTCCACTGGTGGACGCTCCGGAAACCTCCTCGTCCTGGGCGGCTTGCACGGCGTCCTTCAAAGAGCTATAATTCCTAGCCGAAATAATGGTGCTTAAACGACGATTTCGCAACCCGTCGGAAAACTGTTTAATTGCTAACTTTTCATTTATAGGTTTTAATATATTATAAGACTGTGTGTTTCCGTCAGCTTGCGATATCGTTAAATCTACAAATAATTCAGTAATTTCCTTCCCAAAATCAGCTATAGATTTCTCATGCTGTTTTACTCGCTGCAATTTATTTTGTATTGCAGTTGCCCCCTTTTTAGGTAGCAATTCCCTAGTCATATCGGTAATTAACTCACTGATAGAATTATACTCGTCCTTAATTTTAATTTAGAAGCTTGAGATAATCTGCTTTTTAATATAAACTTCAACAAATTCATTTTACACTCAGGTTTATTAAGAATTGAATCGTAATACTCAATATTATCAATTAACTGTTTAATACTACTTTCACTATCGGTCATTACCGGCAATAAAGTTAAAGCCGTTTTTAAATCAAAACAATCCATGTTTGATTGACTTACAATTTCTTCTTTGCACAATAATAAAATCTCAGAATGAAGTTTCTCAAAATCCTTACACAATTTCTTTATTAATAATAAATCGTCACTTTTTATCTTTCCCTTATCTAAATCTTTCTCTAATTCTAATAACCAGCTAGAATAACTATTAAATATAGCATTAGCTTCCGTAGATTTACTTTGCAAAATACGACCTTTTCGTCTTTCTGAACCGATTTTAATTAAATAAGTTCTTATTTCTTTTAATTCTAAAAATAACTTTTCTAAAACAATAGACATGACTTACCAACAAACTGTAGATTAGAATACATTTTCATAAAATACCTTATAACTCACCAACGTTCACTTTTTATTTATGATTACGTAGACACCTGTACTTTTACTATTTAACTAAAACATAAAATATATCGTATAAAAACTTAATCGTAGGTTCAAAAACGCGGTGTCACATTTTTAAAAATATAGTTAGGTATCTACATATAAAACTAATACGTAAGTACGAACGAGTAACCACTTATTGTTTCTATTTATGACACATAGTTATTAAGACGATTAGGTATATTGTACATAGATACGCGTTTAAAATACACTTCACAACACTTTACACTACATATTTTGCACTTTGTTGACCTTCAGCGGTATTCATTAAGCCAGCTGGTGGCTGTGGTTGTCGACGAAAAATAGACCTTCGTATGGCATTCCGGTGTATCTCCTCTGCTATCCACTTTTTGTGGCACTTTTTATACATTCGGTATGCAGCAAATGTAATTATCAAAAGAAAACTTGTCAAAATGGTTATTAGCAGAATATTAGTTACGCTCAAATGATAGCGAATTTCTTCAACCGAAGAATTATTTCCAGCAGCCGCATTCTGAATTATTAGGGTTTCCTCCTTACTTTGTTGTTTGCCCATTTTTCACGTTAATAATTAGTTCTTTCACCAAATGTACTCACTCGTAAAAGTCTTAAAACCGAATACATTTTTATATTGAATTCAAAGTTATTACTCACTTAGTCTTAATCATTGTTTAAAATGTTCCACACTATATATGGGAGAGCGTATCGGATTCGCGACGCGCGCCTGCTCGAGCAGCGCGCGGTGGCAGGGTCGCCATGTACGGTGGGTGTTGGAGGAGACAAGTTAAACAACCGAAATCTGGATCATAACTGAGTTTATTAGGATAAGTCAACGATTATATATTATAGATATGATTCACCTACTACAGTACTACTTAGTTTAATTTCCGCGCATTATTTGAGAAAAGTGCTATACATGCCTTGGCCGCAACTAGGAGTTGATGGACTTACGTATGTGTGCCTCGGCTCTCTTGCCGGCCGCTGCTGTAATGTACTATTTAAAGTAAATAAGTATAAATGTTAAGCCTAAATAGTATAATGAGGAATACTACTTAAAAATGAGGAAATTTTACTTTGCTCTCTCTCCGAAAGGCGGTTTATACGAGATATAGTTTTCTTTTCAAAATTATGAATAATATAATCGAGTCTCCATATTTATTAAGTTATATAAATGTTGCTTGTCCCCGAATAAATTCTCGTCACAAACCTACTTTTGTCTCGTCTCTTTCCCGAAATAATTATGCCGCTAACTCTTTCATTAACAGATCTTGTACCCAATTTAATAAGATTTATAATAATATCGACATCTTTCATCTCTCTCTCCCAAAATTAAAAAAAGAACTCTTTTTGCATCTCCATGTATAGTTATTTATTTTAATTTCATTATTGTTCCTACTAATGTATTGTGTGACCGTGTTTTTCGTTTAAATTTATAATTTTTGGTATGGAAACTTCACTGGTCTCTGTATAAATTATATATTTTAACTATAAGTACCTATAATGACTGTTTGTTTCCTGAATAAAGTAAAATAAAACAAAATAATATAATATAATCAACGAATGCAGGGCATTAAAAAAACCGACTTCACGTTAAAACTTTGGCTGAATTATAATGCCATCAAGGTAAACATTCTCCGAATTCATACATATTTTTTCACTCATTTGAAATTTTCCATGAAGTACTCAATCGAATTTCGATGAAAATTACATGGGACCAACTCTAAAGTATCAACCCTAAAGCATCTATCATAATGAAACAAGAATTTTTAATATCGAGTCATAATTGTCTGAAATATCGAATATGAATATATATAATTGTTTTGTGTAACAAGGACACAAAAAAAACACACACCTCCTCCTTTTGGAAGTCGTTTGATTAAACCAAACTGAAATTCACGAGAATCCGAGATCCATATAGTAAGTGATTTCTAAATAGGATTTCACTAGGGGTCCATCCCGTCCATTATGTGCTACACATAATACAAGCTTTGGATTCGATTCCCATTCGGGTGTGGGGAACAATTTCGCTAGTTTGGGTTTATTAGAGGATATCTTCTTATTCCGTTGTTAAGTCTCCGTAGCAGAAAAAAAAAATGTTAATTATGACATATAGTTTTAACAGGAGGTCATCGGAATTTTATTATGTAATACACTTTTTTTTTACACTTGGAGGTTTGCAACGATTTAGTTGATAGTACATTCTTGGTATACAAACATGTAATCGTTAAGGGCCAACGCAGCGTCACGCGCAAATTATGTCCGTACCATATACGCGCGTACGATAAGGACCTACGGCACCAGTGGGACGCGGTTAACTCCCGCGTGCAGTATAGTAAGGGGTTAAGTATTCCATTGACACGACTGTATAAGCAAACTAATTAAATTTTACTAGCGAAATTGTGTCACGCGTGCCGTATGGACGTACGGTACGCGCGTATACACGCAGCGTTGGCTCTAAGTGTGAACAGTCTATTATTCCATAACTTTAGGAATAAAATGAAAATTAAAAGCTTTTTTTTAAGGCAGTGCGGGTGCGGTCGACGTGAAGAGTCTGTCTCTTTCTGTGTCTGTGACTGTCTCTCGGCCGACGATGATGATGAGCACTATAATTAGAACTTTGACCTTAAAAAACGAAATAACATTAGAACCGAGAGGAAAAAAGCGAAAAGAACTCTTGGCACTCATTAAATTTTCGTACCCATGGAATTATGTTTTAGTTCATGACTTTAGGTATTTTCAAGAAGGTATCATATTCTATTTAATTAAAAAATACATTAAAACAAAACTGGCAGACGATCGAGACCCTTAAAACGATCTCTTATTTCTCAAAACATCGTAAATACTCAATAATGTTTTTAAGTTTTTGTATTTAAAATGCTCAATTATTCTTAAATAAACGTAAAATGTGATAAATAAAAATCATAGATGAAAATAAGTACTAAAGTATAGATGGCCGTCTCGCCGATTTTGAACTAGGGCGCCAACTAGGCCCCGGGACCGGAACTTAAAAAGCGGGGAAAGGGTGCGGGCGGGAGATGCTTCATCTAAAATATTGAAGAAAGTTTTAGAACTACTTAATCCTGAAATAATCCTCGAACTTAAGAATAAATTTATCCTCGAACAACAAAAAGTCTAAATTGGTAAAAAGTTGAAAACGCAAACGTATTTCACTGAAAACCAATGGATTCTCAGTGATACAACGTCTTTGAATCGCATAGTACGTACAACACAAAATTTGTGTTGCCAGGATTTAAAAAAATATTCCTCCCAGCTATTGATACTCATTCAGTTTAGTAGTTTTTTTTTATTTGCTCACAAAAAGTTGTTACAGGAAACATATAAAAAAAACACCAAAGTTGATGAAAAAAATGAAAAAACACTAAGGGACAACTCAGACCATGTTGATCTGTAAAATTGTAGCCATAGATATGCTTATTCAAGATTTTAGTAAAACAAATATTACCTACTCAATAATTAGGTGAGTAATAATACGTGTTTTGCATTAGGCAAGCTACAATAGGTTTATTTGAATTAAAGTGAATAGCTTAATAGTGTGTTATTAAATCTACTATTAATTGTTACTTTTTTTGAGTGGCAGCTCTATTACGAACGATATTTGAACGCATTTTTTCTACTCGTAATAGTTCCGAGCCCAAGGGTATGGTGGCGTTAGTTTATATCAGAATTTCCCAATTGTATGGAAGACAAACTAGCATGATAAAAATCGGGTAATTTTTATTTATCACATTTTTCATTTATTTCATCGTAAATACTTAGTTTATTTTTTTTAAGAGAACAGATAAACATAGCTGATATGTTAATAATAACATCCTTTGCTTGCCGTGGTAAAAACAAAAACAAAAACAAAAATCTTCCAAATTAATCTAATTTACTTTTTGAATTTCGAATGCTAACATTATTTTTACGTCAAGTAATCGGCTAGAAGGTTTTCCAAGCTCGTATCATCACGTAGAAAACACGTTACGAACCTGGGACAAAATGCTCGCGGACACCCGAGACTGCATTCAACGTGAATCTAATAAAAATGAAATATCATTCCAAATTTCAATCTTGCTTGCTACGTAGAGCGACAGGTACCGTGAGGCGTGTCGTGGAGATGAGACGTATACGGTTATATTCGCGTTTATGGCAACACCTATATCGATGTAGTTTATATACAACA
This sequence comes from Stenoptilia bipunctidactyla, assembly GCA_944452665.1. Lineage (NCBI taxonomy): Eukaryota > Metazoa > Arthropoda > Insecta > Lepidoptera > Pterophoridae > Stenoptilia > Stenoptilia bipunctidactyla. The sequence continues at coordinate 2,441,293 of OX101732.1, forward strand.
CTAGCTGTTTCACGCGGTTATACTTGACGACCGGCTGGTGTAGTGGTAACATACATTACCTTCTAAGCCAAAGGTCCTGGATTCGAATCCCGGCGGAGACGGATATTTGTTTTATACATTTTTTTTTATAACTGACTAAACCCGCGTTTGACCTCAATCTCACCGGATGGTAAGTGACGATGAGGTCGAAGATGAAAGCACACAGGTTTAGGAAGGAACTGGCTCTTTATACAATATTGCCGGAACACATTACCGCCGGAGCGGTAACATTTGGCGGCAGACTTTATATAAAGGGTGGTCGCTAGCCAGGCGGACCCAGAAGGGATCCTACCACCAAGCAATACATGGACACAGATATTAGTCGTCAAGTCATGGATGTTTATATGTTTATTTAAGTTTATATTCTAATAGAAAAAAAAAATATTTAATATATGTATATGTTTATATATTTCCTAAGTTTATCACCTAATTTGTGCTAGATAATGTTGTGTAAGTGGCAGAAATATTTATTAATTTTAAAAAATCGGGATAAGAAGTAGCTTCGGTGCTATTCCAGACTGTACATCCAAATCCGTTGAACCGTACAGCCGTGATTAAGGAACAAACTTCCCTACAGCCAAAAATTTCCCATTTATAGAAGTAAATTATTTTTTGTTTATGCGAAACGTCGGTATACAAAATAATCAACGAATGCAGAGTATTAAAAAACCGGTTAAAAAACTAGTTATGTAACATTCTGCACACGTTGCGTATTTGGACGTGTAGTGCGCAGAATGTTACATTAATAGTTCCATTACAGCCATTAGGTACAATCCTTTGAATTTCGCTAGATCCATACTTAATTTATTCAGTTGCGCTTACATATAATTATATCTTGTGACGTATGTCGCAGCTACACCGGTTCGTGACATTAACATCAAACATATCTATGTAATAACTAAAACTTAATAGAGCTTAATTCAGGTATTCGCAAAGACATTATACTAGTCAGGTCTTTGGGTATTCGACATTCAACATCTAAGAATTCTTGCAGAATTACGAATCAACGTTAAACGTCAAAGGGTGACATTTTCCAGCTCATTAGACAAAGTTTGAATTAATTTCTATAGTGTATGACGTATTATTAACAAAACAATTCATAACAATGCTTTTACCCATCTTTTACCAAGCTACCGACTCCATTGGAAAATCTATTCTATTTAAATTCATTTAGGTAACTTTCACATCACGGTCATTAAAATAATCCTACCTTCTGATATGACTTAAGTTCCTATGTCCCCTAGTTCGGGCAAAGGGCTTCCACAGTGCTTCGCCATCCCGCTCGGTATTGAGCTTCGCGCTTCATTTCGCTCCAGCTCTTCCCTATCTTCGTCGCCTCTGTGATGATCGTCCGCCTCCAGGTCTGTTTTGGGCGGCCACGGTTACGCTTTCCTTCTGACATACAGGGTTGTGAAGAATTTTGATAAGAATTTTGTTTCGTATGCAGGTACAGATAACTACTTCAGTAAAGAATAATCAACGAATTAAAAAAACCGACTTCACGTCAAAACTTTGGTTGAATTATAATGTCTTCAATGTAAATATTCTCCGAAATGATACATATTGTCTCAAAAATTTCAAAATTATCCACGAATTATTCAATCGATTTTAATAAAATTTATATGGAACCAACTCTAAAGTATCTTCTATCATATAAAACAATAATTTTAAAAATCGATTCATAATTGTCCGAAATATCGTGTTACAAAGACACAAAAAAAACAAACACACGAATTGAGAACCTCCTCCTTTTTTGGAAGTCGGTTGAAAAGATACTTTCGTTTCAATCAAAGCGCATTAAGTATTCAAATTAGGTCCTATTGTAAGTTGTTATTTTTTACTTTAAGTACCTACTCTTTTAAATCTCTATTACATTCATAGAGAAGTAGTTTAAACCCCACTTACCCCAAATATGTGGGGTAAGTGTGAAGAAGAATGTGCGAAGAGATAAGAACGAGTGATGGGATGATGAAGTGAAAGGTTGTGTATTAGAAAAGAAGAAAGCGTGGCTAGATCTACTAGCTGTGAGGGGCAGAAATAAAATAAGAGATGACTTGAATGATGATGAAAGAGTAGCAAAAGAAAAGTATGATAGATTAAGAAAGACTGTGAAAGATATTGTAAGCAAAAAGAAAGAAAAATGTAAGAAAAAGCTTGATAGGAAATTCTCGGAAAATTTTCGAGCCAATTCCAAACTGTTCTGGCACTTAGTCAGAAGAGCCCGAGGGCAGGTTGGAGACTCGAAAGTGGGCGTGTTAAGAGATCAGGATGGGAATATTGTTAGTGAGCATGAATATATTATGAATCAGTGGAAAGAATATTTCGAGAATTTATTTGAACGAAGTGCGAGTGATATTTTGGAAAGTAGGCCCCCCTCACCTTCCAATGGTGTGGCCAATCGTGAAAGTGAGATAAGTATGGAAGAAGTTATGAAAGCAATGGCAGGTTTGAAATTAGGTAAAGCGGCAGGGTATGATCGAATAGATGCCGAAATGCTCAAGGCGGGTGAAAGTGTCACTGCAAACCTGTTGTACCAGCTTTTTAATAAGTGTTGGCGGTCCGGCCGTGTTCCAGGCGACTGGTGCAAGGCCGTTATTGTGCCACTTTATAAAGGAAAGGGGTCACAGCAGGAATGCAAAAACTTCCGTGGCATTAGCCTTTTGAGTATTGTGGGCAAAATGTATGCAAAGATATTAATCGAAAGAGTGATGGATGAAACAGAAAGCAAGATCTAGGATGTGCAAGCGGGATTCCGAAAGGGGATGGGATGCACGGATCAAGTTTTGCCTTAAGATCAGTAACCGAGAAGGTTCTGGCTAAACACCGAAAGGTTTTCTCCTGCTTCATTGACTTGGAAAAGGCGTATGACAGTGTGATGAGGAATGAACTTTGGTCAACACTATCCGAGTTTGGGGTGGACAGTGACTTGATACGGGCACTCAAATCCTTATATAAGGACTAGAGTGCTTGTGTCAGGTTGAATGATGACTACACAGAATGGTTTAGCATCGATCGTGGTGTTAGACAGGGCTGTGTAGCGTCTCCATGGCTGTTAAACCTATTCATGGATAGCTGTTTGAAAGATCTGAAAGAGTCTGAATGGGGTTTAAAAATGAATGAGACAGTGATCAAAACTCTGTTTTACGCCGACGACCAGGTTCTACTTGCATCGTCTGCGTCGGAATTGCAACAAATGGTCACTGTGATGCATGAGTCGTTTAAAAGAAAAGGTGTGAAAGTGAATGTTGGAAAGACGAAAGTCATGGTTATGGAGAGGAATGAAGATATGACGGAATGCAATATTATGATAGGGGACGAAAAAGTGGAACAAGTGAAAGAGTTTGTATACTTGGGGTCCTTGTTTACAAGAGATGGGAAGTGTGAAGGTGATATTGAAAGGAGAGTAAAAGCAGGAAATTGTATTAATGGCGCCATATACTCGATAATGGCAAGCAAAACTATACCAAATGCGGCTCGTCTTGCCGTACTTGAGGGAGTTTTGGCGCCAACGCTTATGTATGGTAGTGAATCTTGGGTGTGGCAGAAGAGACATGAAAGCAAGATTAATGCTGTGGAGATGAGAGCGTTGAGAAGCATGTGTGGAGTGAAATTGAGTGATAGGGTGCGCAATAGTGAAATAAGAAAGAGATGCGGATTGAAAGAAGATGTAGTGACTAAGATTGAAAAGGGTATGCTACGGTGGTTTGGACATTTGGAAAGGATGAGTGAAAGTAGATTTACGAAAGAGGTTTACAGAGCAAGAATGGATGGTGCTGTCGGAAGGGGCTGCCCTAGGCGAACGTAAGCCGATCTAATTGGCGACGTTCTTAAAAAGGGCCTAGTTAAAAGTACCCGTAACCGGCGATCATGTATGAAAAGATTAATGAACGTGGAGGAAGCGAAAGAGGTATGTCTGGATCGAAGCAATTGGTGTTCCCTTGTCTCTGCCTACCCCAAAGGGAGACAGGCGTGAGGTTATGTATGTATGTATGTATGTAGTTTTTTTTAATAGTCACAAGTTTATCTTCATATAACTAACTGGTTATAGAATTATATTTTTAAAATATTTTCATCGAATTTGATTTGAGAAAAAAAATATAATATTTTAGATAAATTATTTAATTAATTTTTAAAAAATTAATTTAAAAAAACTAAAACCCGACTACTTAAAACACACTCTAAAAAGAAGGAAACAAGTTATAGTCTCCACTGAAGTTTTTATGTATTTACATCATATTGATAGAGAAAGGGTTGTTGAAAGGGTAGCCGTCAACGCATGCCATTTTTAATTTAATTTATTTATTAAAATAAATCTGCTTTGCTATACGGCATACGCCCACGGCTATCCCTTAAACATATCTCTAACAATATAACGTAAATACATAAAAATTTCAGCGGAGACTATTACTTGTTTCTTACTTTTTAGAGCGTGTTTTTAGTAGTCGGGTTTTAGTTTTTGAACTTATTTTTTTTTCACTCGTAGTTTTTTTATATATTTTATTTATTAAAAAATAAAAATGATAACATCTGTCTTAATTAAACTCACTTTAATATACCAACTAAGTCTTTTTTGTAGCACAATAGGCTACTTTTTGTCCCGAAATTCCTGCAGGATACGAAAATGCGCGGGTGAAATCGCGCGCAACAGCTAGTATCAAATATTATAAGGATAGATATAAGTGTCGATTAATAAATAAATAAATAACTTGTTGCTCATAATAATTATTAAGTTGAGCAATTAATGTGGGACAAATAAATAAGATTTTTGATATATTCTGTATGACGTTTATAAAAATTAAATAAAATTTTGTTATGAAAAATATAAAAAAAAAATTTGACCAGATCTGAAGCAGTAAAAAATTTATTTCCTCTCTAAAGGTAAGCGTCCACAGGTCGGTATCGTATGCAGCGTACGTATCACATCATACGAACTGTAGTATAATTTGTATAGAGAGTCATACAAGTGCATCCACTGATCCGCAGTGTACGGATCGCAAATTACCTTTAATCAATTTGCTGCGATGCGTCCGATCCGTACGATGCGGACATGTGGACGCTTACCCTAAGGAAACTCTCCTCTATTAGAGTGGCTCCACACTCGCGGCGCTAAGTCACCGTGAACCGCGAAGCGTGAACAACATCCACACTCGTAGTTTGCGGCTGTTCGCGCCACGAGTGTGGAGCCGGTAGAGCGCGAAGCGCGAATGCTAAGCGTGAACAACGTCCACAGCCAGCATAACAGGTCTTCTGGCGCGAAAAATTAAGAGTAGGTACTACTGAAATCGTTGCACTACTAAACATACTGAGAACTATATATAGAGAAGACTACTGAGAAGATGAAGAGTTATACCTAATTATTCAATTTTAGCTAAGATAATGCCAACTAAAAATAATATAAAACAGAAAAAGAGGTTACTATGTGCTTCTGAAGTTTCATTTAGCTATTAGTCACTTTGTTACACATTCTACTAAGCATGTTAATAGCAAGTTTTTGCACGCTTTTCATAACAATTTAAATTATAAGTTTTGTTTTTCTTTTTTATTAATGAATGCGCATGACCTCAATTTCACCTGATGGTAAGTGAAGATGAGGTCGAAGGCACACGGACCTTGGAAAGAACCGGCTCTTCATAAAATATAAAAATTGTGAAAATTTGCTAGTTACTGTTTCACTATTTTGAAAGGAGCTTAAATAGGTAATCATATTTGTTAGGCTCATTTGCAGTATCATCTCTTTACATTTATTTACCATAGTAGGCAATCAACAAAAGTTAAGCCAGGTATTTCGCAATGAAATAAAATTGAAGTAAATTGAATTCTTTTCTTTTTCTAGTTTGCATCATAATGATGACTAGATCGATTTAAATAACTAAGAAAGAAAATTGTGGTTAAGAAAACGTGAATTGATAGATATTTGGTGCAGCTGCATACTAAGGGCCAAAAAGTTGAAACATGAGAAATCACAAACGTGGCAATATCTCAAAAACTTTTACGTTTTGGGACACAAATGTAATAAATACATTAATTTAAGTGATGTTCATGGCAAATCATCATCACAACTCTTTGTAATGAGCCCACTGCAGGGCATGAGACTCTCCCCTGGGTGACGAGGAAGTATAGGCCATAATCCATCAAGCTGGCCCAGTGCTTGGTGGTGGATGTCAGAATTTTCAGGGGGCCAAAATGGCTTCTGACAAACCCTAACGACTACTGTATACAATTATACAGCACCCGGGACCGACTGCTTAACGTGCCCTCTGAAGCACGGAAGTCGTCGTGAGAAATAAATGGTCGGCGGTCACCCATCCAAGCACCAACCGCATCAAACGTTGCTTAACCTGTGATATCGTATGATACACACAGAAGAAGCGGAGAAGCGGATTTCATTTTCAAGTTACTTTAATCAGCTAACCCACACAAGGGTGCTGGTAGCTATAGAATCCCACCAATATTTTATATTAACAGTGCGGAATCTATAATAATAATAAAATCCCCAGACAATCACAACAACTAAATGGCCCCAAAGTAAGCATAGCTTGTGTTATGGGATACCATGTTGCGAACTAGGGCGGAACCCAAAATATAAATACATAAATTGATAAATACCCAGACTCGGATTTTTTTTATTTGTTCCGTAGGTACTGTAATCGAACCCGCAACCACTCTGGCGTCTGAGGCAGACAGGTAAACCTGAGAGTCGACAACTTAACCTTCCTTAACCTTGGTTGGAAGCATTGGTTTTCAACGTGTTTTCAACAGTCTGGCTGGCCCCTTACTTTAAATTGCTCTACTAAATGGCAAAAATTGCTTGTAGTATTATTGACACACTTGCTTGGCAAATAAACTACTCTTAAGGGCTCTCTCAATTTATTGCTGCATACTGAGTAACACGGAGATCACATTTCAAGAGTTTGTACTGCGGCACTTGTTGAAATTAGCCATAAACTATCTTTTGGGATTATGTAGACAATATTATGTTATTTAATATTAATCTAAAAAATAAGGACATTTTATGGTCATTTTTAAAATTTTTCAAGGAATTAAAAAAAAAACATAATTTTTCTGAAAAAAAATTGGTTGCTTTATTATTTTTAAAATGATCTTTTTAATTTCGGACAAGTTTAATATCTTGTGACGATAACCAATGATACCACTTACTAAATAAAAAAAATAGAATCAAAATTTCTGAAAAAAACATTTGCGTAATTTAAAAAATTCTGAAGCAAGTCAAGAAACTCTACAAAAAAAGTTGAAATCCCCGTGGAAAAAAACCAAACTGTTAGGACCTCTAGTTTTATGATAGTTATTCAAATAGTTATTCATTATTTTGTACCCATATTCAAATAACGCCGCCGGGCGGTCACTTCGTACTGGGACACATTGTATAAGAGTCTGCTGACAATTATATCGTCTATGATAAGTATGTGTCAAGCAAGCCTATACAAATGTCAATGTCACTTTTAAGTTTCAATTGCGTATTTTGAGGTTATATTCAATGTTTTGTTTGAGTATTCTATAGGCAAAGTTATTTTTAATGCTAATAATTAGACGTGATTAGTTCGGCCCCACAATCATGTCTTTAATTAGGGCTGGGCTACAAAAACTTACCAATCTTGTAAGCGGTGGACATGGTATGTTAAACGAGCTTTTCTGTATATTTGGTTTTCGTACTAATTGAGGCTTCATGTACCACATTAAAGAAACATAAAAATCACTGTCATTTTCATTTCAGGAGGAGTACTTTCAAGGTTCATGACTAACTTGGTACAAACTGAAACAAAATCAAGTGCCGATACTACTAAAGAAGTTATAGCAACATGTAACAAAATAATAGATGAGACACCATCTCGAAATTTTGCCATTGTTCACTTACTTGGAAAACAGTGGCGTGTTACTGACGGTGATCTCCTGGTTGTTGAAGGATACTGGCCACCCAATATTGGAGACCAAATAAAATTGGAAAAAGTTCTACTCGCAGCTAATAAAGACTTTTCTCTTATTGGTCGACCTGTAGTTCAACCCGGATTAGTCAATGTCACAGCAACAGTAATATCTAAAGGACTATCTCATACCCGTGTTCACTTTAAAAAGAAGAGGAGAAAGCAGTTTATGAGAATCAACTTCCAGAGAGCTGAACAAACAATGCTTAGAATTAATTCTGTAGAGATTACAAGTAAAATAAATGAAGCTCCAAAAAATGTTTACTGAGTAACTTATCAAGTAGTGTGTATATTTTAAAATAAATGAGAGTAAAGTTAGCTCATGTTTTTTTAGTTTTTTATACCTAGTACATATTATATTGGTACCATGTGCCTAAATTTAAGTTTTCAAAACAAAAACAGTTATTGCTGATACAAAAAAAAACAACTTAGACTTCAAATATAATTTAATTTAAATAATAAAAGGTTAAAATTTTACATTATCACAGTATTTTTGAAACAGTTCTTTATGTTCTTCTTTTAAAAATCTTTTCATGCCTTTAAATAGATAAAATAAGTTTTTGTTTTCGAATAATTTTATTATAGTTTGTAAAAAGACGGTAAAATCCCCTTCCTTTTTGTATAAGGATATTGATGTCTGAAAAGCTTTGTATTGATCAGTCTGGAGTAAAACTTTTATTTCTTTCACAAAATCTATCAATGAAGTAGGTGCAACTTTGTCCATTACTGTAGTTTCAGATATTTCCATGTTTTCTTCAAAACCAAATGGTTTTATTTTTAACTTCTTTTTCTTATGAATTGATACACCAGTGTCCTCTGCACTTCTCTTATGAATTTTCACTGATGAATGCGCTTCATTAGCTGTACTACTATTATTACTGGAGTCGATAGCACTAAACAAATCCTTTGTTTCCTTCGGCTTAAATTCATTAACATAAGCTGAACTTTTAGCATTCTTATAAAAATCCATAGAAAAGTCGGCATACACTTCATTCGAATTAGGATACTGGTTAACAGGCTTTTTGCTTAATTTATTAACAGACCTCTTACTAGAAACAGGAAAGGATACTCCGCTTAAATGAATAGGAGCACTGTCATTTACTCCAGAATTTGTTTCATTTGGCAACAAAGGTTTTAATCTAGGAGGCGGTAGTGAAGACTCAGCATTTTTGAAAAACCTGCAGACCTCACTAACTGCTTCACCAAATCTGTTTGAAACACTGATATGATCTCTCAACCAGGCTGATAATTGACCTCTTAGTCTTGGATTATTAAATCTACCATCACATAACAAAATTGCTCCATAATCATTCTGATGTCTAATTACTCTTCCTATCGCTTGATTAACTGCTCTTGTAGCTTCTAAAGAGTACCATTCATCTCCTGATAAAAAATCTCTTTCTTTCTGTTTAAGTTCCTCTAAATACTTCTTCTTCAAGATTATCCTAGGATCCTTTAAGGGAGGAAAAGGTAACCCAGTTATAATCACAGCTCTTCCATTCATATCTGCAAAATCTAAACCTTCAGAAACTTTTCCCCTACACACTGCCATAAAACAAGCCCCTTTTGTACTAGGATCATTTATTTTAGAATAAAAATCATTCATGATGGTGTTAAAAGTATCTTTTCTTTGCGGCTCGACAAAAATTGGTTTTATATTAGAAATGCTTGACCAAATGCCTTCTGCCTGCCACATTTCTTGACACTTTGTCATGATAGGATAAGATGGAAAGAAGACTAGAAGTCCATCGGGCACTACTCTACAGAAACTTAATATGGTTCTTCCTAAAGATGAAATGTACTTTGGGTTGTCTCTATTTTGGTAATTCGAATTCAGAGGTGTACCATCAGGACCTTGACTAATTATTTTAACACAAATTTGATTTGCTTTGACTATATGAGGATTTTCTAATTGCACTCCTATAGGTATACCCAGTTCAGATATGAGTGGTTTTAGGGGAGCTAAGGTACCACTTGTTAGAATAATGCTTCTAACATTTTGATCAAGGAGCTGTTTCATCCCAAAGCCAGGACTAAAACACCAGTAACTTAATACTCTTTCAGCACTTTTAGAAGATGCAGGTTTTAATGCACCCCAACCCTCAGCTTTTTTATAGTTCTTTTTGTCTTCTATTTGCACATGAACTTTGAAACACATTTTAACTCTTTCTTTATAAGCATGGGTTGTGCCGCTAAAGACTACATTGAGTAAATCCACAATTTTCTGTATCCCATTACCCTTTTTCTGAAATGGTGAAGCGCTAGCTGTTGATAAGTATTGTATTAAATTGTCCATTAAAGTTATTACGGACATTTGATTGTGGTCTCTAATTTCAGCTTTAGATAGTAATTCAAATATGAAGCCCCCAGGCATAGTTGTACCTTCATTTCCTACATTTATTTCATCAACTGCTTTTTCTAAAGCCAGCATCATTTCTTTTAAAATACATAAATCATCGCATGTAAAATCTTTAACTTGATTTGGATCCATAGTGGCTTCAAGATTATCTTCACCAGTTTCACTAAAAGAACGCATCACATGAGTTATTTCATCAATGCACAAAGCTATATCAGTACTTCTTATTTGCAATGACGCTGATTCTTCGCACATTTTCTCTACATTATGAGCTTCATCTAGAATTACAATATTATTCATGAGTTCAATACCATTTGCTTTCCTTGATTTTGGATCTAATAAATAATTGTATGGCATAAAAATTATATCTGCTTCTTGTTTTAAGTCTTTAGATAAATAATATGGACAACACTTTAATTTTTTTCCAACTGCTACTAAATCTTCTATATCTAATATATCATCACCCTTCACAGATCTATCATCCTTTTTTGATTCAACATTATTGTAGAAATAGCATGTTCTGGATTTTACCTTTAATTGACACATGTGTACTTTGTTCATATTGTTAGTCTCTTTGGAAACTTCGGGATGGATACACATTTGGTCCCTAGAGCCTAACACTGTAGCTTTGACATGGCGATAACTACTCCGCTTTAATTCTTGCATAGCTTGAGTTAACTGAGAATGTGTTCTTGATGAGTAAATGATCTTTGGCATTCCCCAGGAGGTGCCTTCTTTGGCTTTACCAGCTCCTGTCTTCAGATTCTCTCGCAACTTTCCTCCAAAAGCATTATTGCTGTTGCTGTGTTCGGAAAAATTACCCAGCTGGGCATTCATCTGCAACTGAGCTTTTTTAACTAGCAGCCAAGCTAGACTGGAGCATAATAAACTCAAAGTTTTTCCAGTTCCTGTTGGAGATTCCAGTAAAGCATTGGTATTATTTTGAAGACTCTCAATTACTCTTTCCATGTATGCTTTTTGGACATCGTATGGTTCAAACGGAAAACTAACTGGTATACCACATATCATTATGTCCGGCATTTTTATAGTTTACATTTACAAACTTTACTGTGTCATCCAAACTCCTGGTTTGGGACTTGTTTGTTTATGTCGCATTTATTAAATTCAAACAATTAATTATATAAAAATAGCGGGAACAGAGAAATAAACATACTTATGTCTGTCTGGCGGATTACTCCGGATCTGACTGACATTGACATAACAGTTGACTGATATTAAATTAATAACGGCGATTTTATACGGTCACAAATAACGTTAAATCCGTTAGTACAGAGTTATATTACAATACTCTCTAGAGTATAATATTGCTTGGTACAGTATGAGACCCTTCCAAAAACATCCTCACGAAATGACTCATTATTTTTATGTACGAGTATGTATGTACTCGCATTCGCGAGGTAGGTAGTACTGTAGGTAGCTACTGTGTAATAAAAATTCTCAATAGCTGTATAGTAGTGTTAATATAGCATAGCACTAATGAGCTCAGGCGTTGAGCAATGAGCAGATGGCAAGGTTCATTGGTTCAATCTTGGAACAATGAAAAGTTGGAATGCAAAAAATATAAAATAAACTTATTATGCTTGTGTTATGGATACACTAAATATTTTGTAATATGAATGGAAGCATGTGTGTTTGTTACCTACTCTAAAAAGACGGTATGAAATATAAAGCTGAAAATCTCACAGGAATGGAACAATATTCACATTATTTTGTTTTCTAATACTGCCACGAATTCATGGTAGTATATTATAAATATACTTACTTACAACGCAAGCTATATCGCAATGAAAGGCAATATACCTATAATGAGGTATGAAGGTTTATTTATTTTCGATACACGAAGCTTCACGTGGGTTTTACTCACAATATGGCCCACAAAACTTTTAATCCCGTAAGAATATCTTGTCAAGAATTGGTATCCTCGCTGAAAAGAAAGACTATCAATGCAAAATTACTGTACTATTTTTCAAATCAACACTTCAGTTTTATTATGTTCCTTATTCGTTTTTTTTTAGTAGGGTTGGCAGATAATGATATCTAAGGAGGAAAATATAAACAGGGTGAGTCTAGATAAAGTGCACAAAGAAAACTGGGCGAAAAGGCTTTCCGCCATATTTTATACATCTGCCGGCTACCAAGTGTACAGTTAGCTACACCAATGAAAATAAAGTTATGGTAATAATGAAATAATGTTATAACCAGCCCATAACATGCTTTTGTACAAAAATAAGCCATGTTGCATGAAAAAGAACATCTGCCTGCCTACCACCAAGTAATAACTAGCTTATAGAACATTTTTGAATAGGAGCTTACTTGATACGTAATACTAGGTAATTAATAGGCTTTTTTATACTTAAGATCAAGATTCAAAAGATAGGTCTCGCAAGGTGATACCCAATATATTTAACAAAAAATAAACATTATACACACACAGCTTACCTTAATATCTATGAATGTATGGGCCGACAAGTGGTAAAAACTTCTTGTCTTGAATATTTATATTCAGTTGTTAAAGACGGGACTTTAATACGTGGCTTTTAGATTTTTGGTGCTAATTCAAAAGACAAAATAGAACAATTTACTTAAATGACTAATTTATAACACTTTAAATAAATGAATCCACTAGGTAAATGCTTAAAGTGTCCACCTTTTTGTTGGAAATACACAGTGGTCCTTATTATAGAGATCGTTTCTTAAGTCACTCCGCTTCACTTTTGATAAGAAGACTGTATACGCATTTCTTCATTATTGTTCCCCATAAAAAATAGTCGAATAAAATTTAATTAAAAAAGTGTAAGTTTACGGATTTTTTGAATTGTGCAAAAAAAACATGTAGTTTGTTAAATTTTTATTTTGAATAAGCTGTTGTTGTCACGGGGCCAGTGAGGGGAATCTCTTCTAATAAATTATAATGACAGAGATGTCATTTATAATTCTATCAGCATACCTGTATACATCTATAAACAATTTAGAAGCATCTTCAAAAACTTCTTCTAAAATAAAGTCAAATAGTTAATGCGCCAAAAGTTTCTTTAAAAATCGATAAACAACAATGTTGATACATTATTTATACACCTTGTCAATTTCTTATTTCAAAAACAATTATCAATTTATTTTTCATACAGTTATATCCAAACTGAGTATACGACTTCTTAAATTCTTACCATCAACAGTTATTACAGCATTAATAAGGACAATGCAGTGACCCATTTTTTTATGTATTGAGTTTTTAAATGTTTTTCGTCGATAATATGGCCCAAATTGAATATACAGTCCCGCGCCGGCAATCACAGTGGACGCGCGTGTCTAACTGCGCACCGTTTATTAGTGTTATCGACCTGCGAGTGCGATAAATTATCTTAACGCGTAGTGAATTTGAGGAACTCCTGTTTACAGGAGTTCCTGTTTACGTAAAATATGTTACCAAACCCATCGTCTAAGCCCACCACAATGTTTCAAGCAACACAGAATTCTCAACCGAATACGAACAACTCAAGTTACGCAAATGTTACGTCATCTATTACGTTCCCAAAGAAGGATCAAGCAGTTATATTAGATTCTATCGAAGGATTAACACTGAAAGAGTACCTCATACCTTTAGCAACTCTAGTTTCCGCAGCGTCTATAAGATTTATTTCTCGTATATCGAATGCGAGGGTCTGTATTTATTTAGATAGCAAGAAAACAGCAGATTACCTAATAGAAGTCAAGAAAACGATTATAATAAAAAATAATATCCTAGAAATTAAACCGCTTATTTCGAGAAATAAACGTATAGTACTATCAAATGTGTGCCCAGTTATCCCAAACTTTGTTATAGAACAAAAATTTAAAGAACTAAATATAAACATAATGTCACCTATATCATTCGTCAAAATTGGAGCTACTGACCCAGGCTTTTCTCACATCTTAAGCTTCAGAAGGCAGCTGTACATAGCACCAGAGGATGAAAACCGATTGCCTGATTCCTTCCAACTTACTTATGAAGGCACAAATTACTGGATCTATATTTCTACAGACCTCCTTAAATGTTTCGCTTGTAATACAGTAGGACATTTAGCAAAAAACTGTCCACAAATTAATACAAACTCTCAAATCACAGCCTCAAAAACTTGCCTAGAAAATGAAATTGATATCCTTGAGACGCCTACTCCTAATATTGATGAAATAAGTAAGATTCCAGATCCGGCCCCCAGCCAAACCTTTCAAGAATTATCACACTCTAGAGGCCAAAAACGGTATCATTCTCCATCTACAAGTGTAGCCTCAAACACCCAAATTTTGCAACCTTTGGTCTCTCAAGAAGCTGTGTTCAAAGCTCCGACAGTGCTAGAAAGTGAAACTGACGAGACAGACAGCAATATTTCAACTGATACAGATACAAAAATAAAATCAAAAAAGAAACTTAAAAAATTGGACACAAGATCAGAAGAAGATATATGGAAAGAAATAAAATCTAATATAAACGAAGATGACCGTGAGAGCTTCCCCCTAGACATTGACCAGTTCATAAGTTTATTAGACAATACACGAGGAAAACAAAATATCAAAGAAGTAGTGTACTCATACAGTGAAAACATTAGTGGTTTAATTAAAATGTGCAACTCCTTTCATATTATGATGAACAAAAGCTTAAAAAATAGATGCTCTAGACTTTCACGCAAGTTACATGAAATGTTGGATTTTTCAGCTGCAGTAAGTCCCTAGTTACTGTTTTTAAATTTAGTCTTCAATCTAAAAGTCTTATTTGTTTTTTTTTTCCCAATCAATTTAAATCTAAATTCTTAATACAAACTTTACATGGATATATTACAGTGGAACGTTAATGGGTACTTTAAAAGACTAGAAAATATTAAATTGCTTATCAACGACTTAGATCCAACCTGCATATGCTTACAGGAAACTAATTTTCATTCAAATTACTGTGCCACATTAAAAGGTTTTAGTGTTTTTAACAAAAATAGGTCTTATGGAAATAGAGCTAGTGGTGGTGTTAGTATTTTTATAAAGCCTTATACAATCCCTGAAGAAATTTCTATTAACACCCGCTTAGAGGCGATTGCAATAAAAATAAAATTCCCAATTAGTTTAACAATTTGCAACGTTTATTTCCCAAACAGTATCTCTCTTAACTATAATGATCTCGATGAACTAGTTAAACAGCTTCCACCACCATTCCTGATAATGGGTGATTTTAATAGTCACCATTTTTATTGGGGTTCCGATAAATGTGACTCAAGAGGAAAATTAATTGCAGACTGGCTTGATAATAACGATAATACACTTCTGTTAAACAGTGGCCAGGCGACTCACTTTGATAGTAAAACTGGTCGCACTAGCAATATAGACCTAACTATGGCTTCACAAAGTATCACTTCATATTTTGAATGGAATGCCTTAGAAGATTTATATGATAGCGACCATTTCCCAATAATAATAAAAAGTCACATAGGAGTATTTCTCAAAAAAGTGTCCCGTCATGAAATTGTCAAGAAATCAGTTTGTCAAGAAACGTCAAGAAATTATCGTCACTTAGGACGACATCATACCACCTGTTATAGGAATCAAGTAACTCAAAATTAAACACGTACTGGTCATATTAATTAAATTTATTTTTTATTAATAACTGGACACGCACACAATATATTATATGAATTCTTTCAGAAGACAGGGCAACAAATTTAAATTTCTTTTACATTTATGTCAGTAGAAAAAATGTTCCCTTCTTTTTTTTTCTTTTTTTTTTTGTCGTCGGGTAGCCTCCCTTCTTCTTCATCAGTCTTTATTTTAAGCATTTTTCTCTTTTCAATTGTTTCAGTCTGTTCTTTTCTTTGGTGTAATTTACTTTTGACTTTTGTTATTGTTCTAGTTTTCAACTTTTGTACTGGAATTGCAGTCTGTTGATCTGTTGATGTCATTTTCCACATAAAAGTACCTGTTTTGTCATCTAAGATCTGAAGTGTAAAACAACACCACCACAATTTAAAGCGACCTTTATTATCTACCTAGTAGGTATACTGCATGAAACATCCAAAATTTCTTGACGTCAGGAAATAGTCACGAAATTTTGTGAGGAAAAGCTAACATGCAATCGTATTTTTGTAATAACATCGAAATTATCTATTGGATCTAACAGCAAAGGGTTTCCGTCTATTAAGCACTATACTCTTAAAATTTTGCATGTATATGATAATAATATAACTTACTTTTTGGGTCCGAATCCCGTCAGGAAATATTTTATAAATGAAATCCACTTCAAACGCTCCGACTGTTTGGCTAACTGACAGCTAAACACAAAATAGAGGAACGATTTCCTGATTTTCTATGGAATCAAACAGGGCTGCCATCCGCAAAAAACAACTTCAAACTTCGGGAAATGGTTTGGTGGTGTTAAATAGCGTCAAGAAATGTGTCACGAAATTCATAAAAAAATTGTGAGACATACAATATTTTTGAATTTTAAATAATACAAAAGACAATTAGAAGCTCAGGTGTGTTTTAAAATTGTGCCAGATATTATTTAAATGTAGAAAAAAGAAACCCCATTTTGAGTTTTTTCAAATATAAGTTTTTTGAAGACTTTTTACCTCTTGAGAAAGAGGGGGGACATTTGTTTTTTATATGGCGGGCTAATTTACTCTCCCAAACAAGTTATTTTTTTTTATTTGTTTTTACTTTAATGGGTGTAAATATAACCTTATTAAAATAGTATTTAACCGCACAACAATTTAAGGAAAACAATTTCTAAAAAGAAACTTCATATCATAAAAAAATTACGTTTTTCATCAGTGGACAATTAAAATTTCTAAAAGTGGACAACTTTTTGAGAAGTAGTCATAGAAAAAAATTATCTTAATAATATTAAAATACCTCAGAAATGGAAGTTAGATAAAGCTGATTGGTCACTTTTTCGAAATGAAATTGACAAAAATATATACAAACTTGTAGATTTAACCACCCAGCATAACTCCTCTATTAATGATATATTACTAAAGTTTAATGATTTAATAATAACTGCAGCTAATAGGTCAATACCAAAAACGTCAGGAGTTTTAAGAGACAAAAATGTACCTTGGTGGAATGATAAATGTAAAAATGCAATATTAGAAACCAAAAAAGCCTATAAAAATTATAAAAAATTTGCTTTAAATGATCCCCAATCAAAATTTAAAATTGAATATAAAAAAAGGAGAGCATTTAGTAGGAGAATTTTAAAAGAAAGTAAATCAGAGTACTGGCAGAACTGGGTATCTTCTATTAACACCCACGCCCCAACAGGGGAAATTTGGAAAAAAGTCAAAAGAATTAACAATAGTAAAACAGGCTTCAATACCATAGTACTTAAAAACCCTGATGGAGTTATGACCGCAAGTGCAAGTCAAACTACTAATCTACTCGCTAATAATTTTGCAGCAAACTCAAGTTCAGATAACTATGACCCAGATTTCAAAACCTATAAATGTAATAAAGAATCTAACTGTAACTACAATACATTAAATAACTCTAATCCAATCAATAAAGAAATACAAATGCAGGAATTATTATCGGTATTATCACAAAGTCGAAACTCTAGCCCAGGGCCTGATAATATTCCTAACATAATGATAAAACAGCTACCTATTTCCGGCATTCAATACCTACTTAAACTGTATAACTATATATGGCAAAACCAGTTATTTCCAGATTGTTGGAGAGAAGCCCTTGTGATTCCTATACTTAAGCCGGGTAAAATACCTTATGCTACCGAAAGCTATAGACCTATTAGCTTGACATGTAATCTTTGTAAATTATTAGAAAAAATAATCAGTAAAAGAATTCGTTGGTATATGGAAACAAATAACCTATTTTCAGAACAACAATACGGATTTCGACAATTTCGTTCAACCACTGACCATTTAATGAACATGGAAAGTGAGATTCTCAATGCATTTGCAAATGAAAAGTGTGCGGTAGCAGTAGCGTTAGACATAGAAAAAGCTTATGAAATGACATGGAAACATAGAATATTTAAACAGTTAGAAAAACTTAAAATAGAAGGAAACACTTTAGCTTTTGTCATACAATTTTTAACCAATAGATCAATTAAAGTTAGAATAAATGACACGTTATCAAGTTCAGTATGTATAGAAAATGGCTTGCCCCAAGGTTCAGTGTTAAGTGTTATTTTATTTTTAATAACTATTAATGATATATTCCAATCTATTGACAAACCAGTTAAGGGATTTCTCTTTGCAGATGATCTAACCATAACTTGTACTGGCAGGACGCTGTCTCCGACGTTACAATTGATCCAAAAAACATTAAATAACCTCGAAACATGGTCTAAAACATCAGGTTTTCGTTTCTCTAAAACTAAAACAGAATACATCATATTTAGCAATAGTAAAAAGAACCAAAAAAAACACAAACCATTAACGTTAAATGAGCAAAATATAAAATTAGCTAAAAACTTAAAAATATTAGGATTGATTTTTGACAATAAAATGAATTGGAACACGCATATAAATAAATTAAAATCAGAATGTCTTAACCGATTAAACGTATTAAAAATCCTTTCGTCGGTTAATTGGGGATCTGAGAGAAAATGCTTAATCAGAACTTACCACTCCCTTATTAGGCAAAAAATTGATTACGGATCAATCATATACGATTCAGGCAAATCACGACTATTAGATTCTTTAGATTCTATTCAAAACTGTGCACTTAGGCTAAGTATTGGAGCCTTTAAAACTAGTCCCGTGGCTAGTATTTTAGCAGAAACCGGTGACTTACCCCTGATATATAGAAGAAAACAGCTCGTTCTAATATATTCCATCAATATTCTATCACGACCACATTCTGCAATATATAAAGAATATAAAACATACTCAGCAACTAATATAGAATTTCAGTTTAGACCTAATTTACCCCAACCATTTCGGATCAGATCAAAAAAATATTGTGATGAATTAAATTTGATTATCCCGCCACTATTTTCAAAAGCCCATAACACGTATGGTCCATGGGAGCAGTTTAATCTTCCTATAAACTTAGAACTAGCGAATAATTTAAAAGAAAATACACCCCAGTGTATTTACAAGAGCCTATTTAATGAAATTAACAGTAAATATAAAAATTGTACCTCAATTTATACAGACGGATCCGTGATGAATGGTAGGGCAGGATTAGCTATAGTTTATAATGATACATGTTACCGATATCGGCTGCAAGATTATACTTCAATTTTTAGCTGTGAATCTATCGCATTACTCAAAGCTTTACAAATAATACTTAAGGAGCACAATTGTACTAAGTATGTAATTTATTCGGACTCTAAGTCATGTTTACAAGCCTTACAAAATATTATTAATGTAAATCCACTCATAAAAGACATCAAAGAAGTATTATTTAGTTTATTAAAAAAAAATATAGAAATTGAAATAATTTGGATTCCAAGCCACCGAGGTATCGCTGGTAACGAAAAAGTTGATGAGCAAGCTAAAATTGCAACTAATCAGAATGAAATTGATTCATCATTTAAATCAAATACAGATGACTTACAAAAATTTGTGAAATTTAAAATTAAAACACTATGGGATACTGATTGGAAAATAAACTACACTAGTAAATTACACGGTATAAGAAGTTCTATTTTTGATAAATCACCCACTATATTTGATACTAGGAGAGACCAAGTAAATATCACCAGACTCCGAATTGGCCATACAAATATGACACATATTCATTTAATAACAAAAAACAATAAAACAAAATGCATATGTGGAGTGGATCTAACCGTTTTACATCTTTTAACAGAGTGTCAAGCTTACTGCAGCGAAAAAATATCATGCAATGTTCCTCATAATATTAAAGAATGTTTAAACATAGAGGGGTATAAAAATACCCTAGAATTCCTTAAAACTATTAAATTGTACAACTCAGTTTAAAGTCATGTATACCTAATGTGGTCGCTGATGACCGTTGTTGTTAAAAAGCGACCTTAAATAAACAATTTAAAAAAAAAAAATTGAATATATTTTGAACTGGCTGTAAGTTTTCCGACAATTATAAAATAAAAATAAATAAATAAAATAAGAACTTGTGCACTTTATCCAGCCAGACTCACCCTGTATGGGATGATAGCATGCATAGGAGCCACTGACCTCTATATTAACCACTGGACTGGCTGTTCCGTAAGTTTGACAGCTATTTTTTTGTGCCTATTTGAAGCGCCACTAGCGAGTAGCGAGTGTCCGCAGAACAAATTTTGACGTATATTGCAAGTGGCCGCCAGAGAAGTGCTTGCTTATTGTTAAGTGATTTTATATTTTTTTATATATTAATTCGAATTTTATGTTGTAATTGTTATAAGCATTATATAAAAGTTATCAAGAATGAGGACATGTGTATATTGTAAGCGACTAGTTTTAGTACCACGGACACTCGCTACGTCCGACAGCGCCAAAATGGCGATTATCAAACGGGCACAAAAGCACTTTGACAGCCGCCAGTCCAGTGGTAAATATAGAGGTCAGTGATAGGAGCGGTGTCTGTCGTTGCTTCAAGTTGCGAACGCAGTCTGTTACGGCTGTTCGTCTGCCAGGAACTGCCAAGTGTCATATACAAACATTTAACATTTATTGAAATAAACATAACCTATTTACTGTATGTATGTATGGTATTGTTTTCTGAGAAAATAATGATTTAACAATGCAAGTTGTTCAAGAATATGTTTCAGTCGCTTGCAACCGTACTCCTGAAATCGTTGACTGGAATTCTGATGAGTTAATATGTTTCGGTGCATGTAATTCTGTAGCCATCTATGATACAGTACGTTATTAACTTATTTTGTTTTGCTTACTAAAAGCAATAAAAAACATTATTATTTGTGACCACATATAGGTACAAATATATTTTTAAGATCTTACTGGTTACAAAGCTTAGAATATCATTCATTATATTTTGTTCATCTTTAGAGGTTAATCTAACTTCATATTTTTGTATTCTAATTTCAGAAAACTAAAGGAAAACATAATGTTATTATATTGAGCCATCACACTTCTAAAGTAAATTCGGTAAAATGGCTGCGTAACAAAGATAACATAGCCAAAGAATTTGTTTCCTGTTCAGCAGACAAAACAGCAGCAGTATGGACATTCAAGGATGGTAGTTGGAAGGTCACCAGTGTCCTGACTGGTCACTCAGATGGGATAACTTGTGTTACTGGTCTTTACACAAAAGCTAATGATTTATTAATATTTACTGGCTCTATAGATTCTACTGTTAGGATTTGGGAAAGAAAAAATGGTAAGCCCAATTTATTATTTTATATTACACAGTTTATTACATTTTCTCTTAAATTATTACAATATATTATTGTTGAAGTTTAATTATTAAATCCAACATTTCTTAAATAAAACAGGGATCTGGATTTGGTTGTCATAGCAATTTGTAGTGTGTACTAAAATAAAATCGGCCAATCTTAAATCAGGGATTGAGATTAACTATTGAAATCCAACTTCCAACAAATTTATAAACAAGATACAATGTTTAAAAAGTTTATTGTCTCTTTCAGATATAACAACTTTGAAACAGATATTAAATTTGAATTCTGGTTTATGTTTAACCCTACATGCACATTTATTGCCTTCGGTAAAAGAACCAATATTGTTTTGTGCTCTGGATGATCATAAGATACATGTTTTCACTGGAGATGAGTTTCATCAAGTGCATGTATTGGTTGGCCATGAGGATTGGGTTAGAGGACTTGATGTTATGGATGCAGGTAAAAAATCATAATAAAAATTAACAAAGTTATTATAAATTTGTCATAGCCCCCACACCTACAGTTAGTTTGGAAAGATGAAAAGAAAGATGTGCGAGTTTGGATGTTTGTTTCAATCTTTCACACTAAAAATGGTTTTAATGATTGAGCTACAATTTTTCATAAAGGCAGATTGAGAACTCTGTCAATATGTTTTTATTACAATTGCTGAGAATTGAGAAGCTCACCCTCAATATTAATTACTTAATATTAAAATTTTATAGAAATTAAAGAACAACTTACAAATTTTCCAGATGATAAAACAATATTAGTTGCTTCTGCATCCCAAGATACATACATACGTTTATGGAGGATACAAAAGTATGAGGATGATTTTCAAATAAATAGCATAAAAGTGGAAGAAAAATTGTTCAAAAGTTATGGCCAGAATTGGTCCGTGAAACTAGATGCAGTGTTGGCTGGTCATGAAGGCTGGGTTTATGGTGTTCAATGGTATCCTCATGTGATTAACAAAGGTAGGTTATCAAGCCAGTTCCATGGAGTTCATAATTTAAGTGATGATATTTCTATTGGTTGTAAAATTCATAAAATTATGTGCCCCTGCAAAAAGTATTATTGCTATAACAAGGAATCTTTAATAATAACTAAGTATTGTTTATGATATGCAAATCAATTAATAATTTTTAGGTGCAGCTGATGAAAAGACAGTTTTCCGCCTGCTGTCATCATCCCTAGACAAAACTCTTATTATCTGGGAACCACAAGACAATCCTGGAGACAATAACGGAGAGGGTCGAGGTGTTTGGACAGAGAGAGTGAGGGTAGGAGAAGTGGGAGGAAACGGTCTGGGTTTCTATGGAAGCTGCTTTGGACTTAACGGAGAATCAATACTGGGTCATGGATATAATGGATCTTTTCATATTTGGAGTCATAATAAGGTAAATATTGTTATAACTTTAATTTCAAAGCAATCCAATTTTTTTGAATAATAAACCTTTGTATTTTATCTTTTTCACAACACAAAGTTTAACTGGGAAAAATGTTAGCAAATATTAATTTTGAAGTACAAACTGTATTTTGTTACTTTTAAATAAAGTACATTTTCAAATGGTAATATTTTTGAATCAGTCAATACAGACTATTAAACTGTACAGATGTGAGATTTCATATCAACTCAGTGTATACAATTTATAAGTTTCTGTGTCAGTCTCTATTAAAGCAATATTGTAATTTTTCGCAATAGAGAAATATTTGACAACTTCTTTTCAGGAGACTGACCAATGGCAGCCCTGCATAGTGCCAGGCGGTCACTTCAACAGCGTAGAAGACGTACGGTGGGAGCCGGCTGGCCGGTACTTGCTGAGTGTGTCCACAGATCAGACTACCAGGCTACATGCTCCTTGGAAACGTGCTGATGGTGAGTTTTTTGAAATGCGGGTGGCGTAATAAAATTACTATAGTAATAAAAGTACTTAAAAATACTACATTTTTGAGTTTGGATGTCCGGAGGTGTTTTCGTTCTTTATACAGGGTTACGGGGGTAGTTTTTAATATTTTTCTAAAGAGATGAAATTTTCTCAGCTGCAATTTGAATTTGAATGATGATATTATCAGTCCAAAACCGTTTACCAAGTAAGAGTTTGTTTAAATTTAGAGCTTATTAATTAATTAATTTATTAAATTATTTAATGGTAACAAAATCCACAGCTCTTAAATAAAATATAACAGTAGGTACATATATAAAACTGACAGCCAGTTACGGATTGACAATTTTTAGATGATCTTAGCAGACAAAAAGAGATACAATGATTAGAAAATGTTGTAACTTCAATATCACTCCATAACCCCGGAGTACCTTTAAGGCCCATTTAGACGGCGCCATTTTCTTTTCTTTTCTTGCCTGGCATACCATAAAATTGAAGCAATAAATGTCTTGTATTGTCTAAACAACACGTAACATTATTGCACTATTCAAAACTGTTCGTGGTGTAAACAGCACGAACCAATTCTTGCATGCAATTATTGTATGTAATACCATTTGCAAACATGAGTGCAGTTGAGGAGGGTGTGTTATTAGTTGCTGCTATTCTCAGACAAGAAATATTGAAAAAAAAAAGCGTGAAAAAAGGTGTTGGGTCAAAAAATGGATAACGTTCATGGTTGCGATAAATTTCGACAAACTTGATTAAATCAGCAGAACCAAACTTAAATACTTGTTGAGTCATACCTACCTACTGCTTTTTTTTTTAAATATGAAAGAAAAACTCGGGACGAAATGTGGGTTTTTTCTGAGAACGTTCAATATTGAATGAAAATTTTGTCTGCTCAAATTCGTGCAATAATTGAAGCAACGCGTCAGAAAGTGGTACAATGACATAAAAGTTTGTGTTACAGGTCAAAACTTGAACGCAAATATTGCCTGTCAATAATCTCCTTGGTGTAAACAAAAGACACTGGCAATTATTTCCTGTCCAGACTTGCATTCATTAATTGCATTCAATTTTGGAATTACTGTTCGCATGTAAACTGTTGCTTACAATTATTGAAGAGCAATTATTGATCCCACTAGATGGCATGCAATAATTGCTCTTGAATGTTCAAGAAGATGGCGTCGTCTAAATGGGCCTTAATTTCTTGTTGCTTAGCTTAAATCATTCATTCAAAGATTGTATAGTTCATTTTTTATCCGACTTTATATAGGGCTAGTGCCTAGATCCATTTCAAGTATACAATGTCACTTATTTCGTGATGTATCTAATGTAATGTTCCGACGAAATAAAGAATATTTTAACTGACTATGACATTATTTCCATCAGGTGCCGGCACAGAATGGCACGAGCTAGCCCGGCCGCAGGTCCACGGTTACGACATGTCCTCCTTAGCACCAATTTCGAACCTCACCTTCGCTTCTTCAGCCGAGGAGAAAGTTATACGGGCATTCCGGGCTCCTCACAATTTTGTGACTAACTACGAAATCGTGGCAGGGGAAAAATTGCTTGAGGATTCTAATGGATATGGTAAGCTTTTTAAGATACTTTATAGGCGATATAATTGATTTTATATATCAATCAGTTAACTATAGTGTTTTTCAACTATGTTTCAAGTTTGACAGTTTTAGAGTCTATTGTGTTTTCTCCTCCCCTAATGTGTTCCGTTTCACGCAATATCTAATTTAAAGTTTTAATATTTTTTTTATTCGATTCAGATAAAATGTAATCAGAAGACACAGATTGTTAAATATGTCAAGAAGTATAGTTTTAATTTTTCTTAATTATTTTTCATATTTGAAGACACTGTAAATGAATGATATTTTAAATTCTGTAAGTTTGACCTTTGAAAAAACTAGTTGAGCCCAACATTACTATAAGTTTAACGATTGATTATAAATCAAATGAAATCATTGAGTACACCATTTAATATTGTCGTTGAAAACCTAAAGAAAACACAAATTGCTCTTGGGCATAAGCAGTGAATGCAATATGGAATGATATCAACTTTTTAAACTTGTTTGATGCGTAAAGCCAGTTCGTTCCTGATTCCTTGTGAACAAATGTTATTTCGATCTCATTAGTAGGTATGCAATATCTGATTGAGGTAATACGCTTAAGAATTCGTCAAACTAAGACCTCTACGTCAATCGTTCCATCACAAAAGCCTCTGAAAATCATCTGATTCTACATTTCTTTGCATTCTTTCAGTTGCGGAAGGAGCTACTGTGCCCTCACTCGGTCTGTCTAACAAGGCTGTGTACTCCGGTGATGACAGTAAACTAGACCTTGAGGATGATACAGATGGATATTTCGTACCGTTACAATTGACAGGTATATAACTCTTTTAAAATGTGATAGGATTCGTGATTTTTTTGAAGAAGATATTGATTCTTCATTTAATCAAATAAAAGGGGTTTTTAGCTGAATTTTATCCTGTTTATTTTACTCTATGGTACGACACCGAGTGACATGTGACAAGCGTCAGATTGACAGCTGTCAAAAGCAATCAATCATCTCTTGCTCTTAAATTTAATCGAAACCATATTTTATTTAACATGATTAGATTTTTACTCTATCGTATCTTACCAGCAAATGTAGAAGTATTACAAAGTTCTTTAAGAAACTTAATTTGTCCTTTATAAAATTGCGTGAATGTATTCTAACTATTCATTTTAATTAACAACTAGAACCGCCCACTGAAGAAAACTTGATGCAAAACACGCTCTGGCCGGAGACGCATAAACTGTACGGTCACGGGCACGAAGTCATTGCCCTCGACGCCAGCCCCGACGGCAGGTTATTGGCTTCTGCCGCTAAGGCGACTAACTTGTCTTTGGCTGCTATTATACTGTGGTAAGAAACTTTTGAAACCTGTTTTCAAAACATATTTTAGCGTCAAATTCAATTTTTTTTAAGGATACAACTATTGTGCTTGCTTTCTAGAAAAAGTATTAATTGCGTAGACAAAAATGAAATATGGGATTGATAGTTTTATTATTCTAACTAGCTGACCCGGCAAACGTTGTTTTGCCATATAAATAAAAAAAAAATAGATGTTGGCCGATTCTCATAGATACCGGATAAGCACAAAAAATTTCATCAAAATCGGTCAAGCCGTTTCGGAGGAGTATGGCAACGAAAACTGTGACACGAGAATTTTATATATTAGATATGATACAGTTGTTTGAAATAAAAACTTTTAATACTATTCGATACTTGTCATTAACAAGTCATTTTATATATAACCAGTCAATACTGCTTAAATGAATAAAGATCGTTCAAAGTCTTGGATATAACTGCAAAATGTAAGGAAGAGTATTTTGTCCTGACTAAGAGCGCTGACTCTTAGGAGTTGCAAAGGCACTGAACAAGAAAATAATTAGAATAGTTCTTACATACCTTTTTCTTTAGAATTTATTTTGGATAAACTCGATCGATGCCTACCAAAAATGTTTATTTTATCTAAATTGGTTTCCAAGAAGTTTTATATTATCCAAGAAAAATGAAATCAATGTATGTAGTTCAACAAAACAATGGGGTAGAAATCTTCGTACCAATTCCACCCGAAGTGCTGAATACGCTTTACCAATAACAACTGTCAAATGGAATGGTAATATGAAATTTTGAAGTTATTTTATTTAAAAAAAAAAATGCATCAAGCTATAAGTTTTATAGAAATTTTACATTGTGGAGGAACTCAACTCTGAACTCTTGTGAAAATATGGTATGGTCCATGTACCTACACATTTTAATAACGAAAAACAAGCAAATAGTTAACATTATATATTCACCGAATAAGAACATTAATTAAACATGCGGTTTCGAATTTCCAATGGGGAGTTTTCTGACAGCTCATATAAAAAAGTTCAAAAAACCTCTATAGATAGCACTTCTAAAATGCCGAAGGCGTTAAGTCTGTATACTATAATTTAGGTAAGTGGTATCTATCATCTATGGTTATTTATAAGTTCGATTTATGACACAGACGTCAATTAATTAATTTTACTTTTAAAAACGCAGTGTGGAATAAATGGCTTTAAAACGGACAAGACTTCGCCTTTTGTAAAGCGCCATCTATCGAAGCCTTTTGTACCATTTTTGTACCGTTTTGTTTTTTTAATAAGCTGTCAGAAAACCTCTCATTGCAACTTTGGTCATTTGACCGTTTGTTATGGGTCAAGCGTACGAAGCAACATCTTTTTATATGAAATTGCCTCCAAACGTCATTTTTCAAATTAAATACTTGCATGCGCGATTTAAAATACTAACAGCGCCATCTCGGGGCAAGGTGTAAAATCTAAATTCAATAACTATAGTTCGGTCGTTCAGAGAATGCGTTCCTGACACCTATCAGTTAGTCACGACTAGTGATGGGCACAACATAACACTGAGTTCGTTACCGTTCCTCCAAAATGAAACGCCGCGTTATTTTTAATATTATTTTCGTTTTAAATTGGCGGAATCATTTAAAATTTATATTTTAGTAATTTAAGTGGAAACCAAAAAAAGGTAATATACATATAATAAAACTGTTTTATTTATTTTTTGTTACAAAGTTACAATCTGTATTTCTATGCAATAAAGTACATTTAATTGAATGTGCGTACAGAATATTAACCAGACTCCGATTCGCTTAAGGAGGTAGTGTCTTCATCATCATCTTCGCCTACATGTATAATTATTTTATTATGAATAACAGAATCAATCCTGATATCTCGGTCAAAATGTTCCATAATCAGGTTTTTAGTCTTTCAACAACCTTTGCCCAGTCATCTCTAGTGACTTCCCCGCAGGCTTCTTTTAATAGGGTCATCATCTTTTTCGTGCTGAATGGCGGAGAAGTATAGTGGCGGGCGGCGTAACCTTTAATTTGAGGCCAGATTAGCTCAATCGCGTTATATTGGCAATGATACGATGGAATTCTTAGAACGCGATGACCGTACTCCAGAGCCAGTTCATCGATTTTGTATCGCACATTTGCCACTTTATTTTCTTTAACTTATTTAATTAGCTCTGCTTTTAGCATCTGCATATTTGCGTCAATGCCTTTTGCTTGTAACCAACTTTTTTTCGCGCATTCGGTTTGGTCATAGTTTTATTTTTTAATTTAATAAAAGTTATCTTAAAGTCCACTATTTTCAAATTCTTAAAAAGAAAAACAAAACGTATTATTTCATAAAGTATACCTGTTTAAGAACAGATTACGATACTGTTATTATTAGCACAGCACTACAAATATAAAGCTTTGACATAACCTTGTAATAGCGCAGTACAGATTTTGAAAAATATTGTTTACCAAGTTATTTGACACTCAGTTTGGCACAAAATTATAAAATTCATTGATTATTGATATAATAATGTTGTTTTAACGCTCATCAATTGTTAAAACGGTAAACATCCAGCAAAAATATTTTTGATCGTAACTGCAACGCCATTACAAAGTTACGTCGTCAGTTCAATCGCGATGTGTCAGGAACGCATTCTCTGAACGGCCGAACTATAAGAACCCGTAAGACCCATTAATTTATTCGGGTGTCTCAATATTTTTGTTCGGATTTTACATTTTAATTAGTTATTTATAATATTAGGTTTTTAATTCCATGCTGGCTTGGGAGCAAAGGAAAAACATAGAATATGCCAGCTGCTTCTTTTACTGTAAAAGTCAGTAAGTGACAGAGGTTTTATTGGCGTTTTTTGGGCGATAGGCTGACCCCCTGTCATTGCAATAGTCTCTCCATCAATATAATAAGTCCAACTTTGAACTCTCAATTTTTTTCAGTCTTATCTTAGTTAAATAAGTAAACAAACCTATAAGAAATCAATTTCAGGGAAACGAAAAACTTCGAAGAAATTCAGCGTCTTGAGTCCCATCAACTGACAGTGACTCAAATGGCATTTTCACCGGACAGTCAAAGACTGCTGTCCGTGTCGCGTGACCGAAGGTGGACCGTATTCCAAAGGCGGGAAGGCTCAGACTTGTTTGACGTCGCCGCTGCTTCAGATAAAACAAATGGTGTACATTCTAGAATTATCTGGTGCTGTGCGTGGGCTAACGACGGAGCTGTATTTGGAACTGGATCTAGGGATGGGAAGGTAATATTTTTGTGTATTTATAATTTACCCTTTATTGTAAACAATAATAAATCAAAATAAACAATTACTTAATTTGTAAATAACCGGTCTGATCGCTATTGAACGATTCTTTTCAGGCAACCTAAATATTCCATGAAATTATCTGCCTAAAGGTGTCTCAAAAGTTAGTGCGTTTTAACAGTTTTAAAGGTAGGGAAATGTAGTTATATAACGGGACGCAGTAGACCAAGCGTTACGAACCTATCAAATTTCCCCAACCAATTTTTAACTTCATGTCAAGGGCATTAGAGTTCACATGCAATTACAATTTTTCGACAGATTTGTATCGCTTTGTCTGCTGTCTTCTTTACATATTTGGTAGCAATAAAATGCGCAAACAGGGTGACCACTATTTAGGTCTCCTTCGCAATTATGGGCCCTAAGGCAGGCATAGTGATAAACCGCTGTAGTCTCAATAAAATTTGTTTACACTAATTATTCTTTCTCCGAGTTACTCACAGGACACATTTTTGCCAATTTTCTACAGTCCATTTGCAATGGCTGTGTGTTATTGCTCTAAGTTTGAGCTTTCGGTAGTGTTAGTTTACGGGTAGTATTTTTCTCCGTTTTAGGAATCTACAGGGTAATTTTCTAAATTCCAGGACGTGATAGTTTGAGATCATACATGGAGAGAAAAAATAAAATAAAAATAAATATTAATTATTTACTGAGTAAACTTAACTGAAAGTTACAGAATTCATTACGCAACGCATGGTTACATAAGCGTAATACAATAGATACTTAGCGGGTGGTGGTGTGCGTGTGGCGGGAATACTGCTGTGTGCGTGTTGACTGAAGCAGCGCGTCGGGAAAAGTGTAGTAAGGTCTCTTTATTTATTCACAGGGATTTCTGGTAAAAAAATAAATACCTACTTTTATAACGTAATTATGTTCAGAATCGAGTTCAGAGTGCTCTCCTTCAATATATAATATGTATAAGCGGCTATCGATTGCACTTGTACAGCACGTTATTGTCCTTACAGCCCGTTCACGCACGTTCCGTTTTACTGGATTCATTTTACCGGATACGTTTTTTTTCATCGATGGCGCATAGAGTTGTATGGGCGACTTCACGTATGGCACAGTATTCAGTATACGTATTTACGGTACACAAAAGGTATCCAGTAAAACGGATCATGTGTGAACGGGCTGTTAGTGTACCTATGAATGAGGGTTTTCTAAAACGGTCTAAGTGAGACAGATAGCAGCACTGTAGCGTGAGGTTTAATGAACTATCAAAATACATACGCAAATTGTTATTTTCTATATATTTGTAGTTTATCTAATATATAAAATTCTCGCGTCACAGTTTTCGTTGCCATACTCCTCCGAAACGGCTTGACCGATTTTGATGATTTTTTTTGTGCTTATCCGGTATCTATGAGAATCGGCCAACATCTATTTTTTTTTATTTATATGGCAAAACAACATTTGCCGGGTCAGCTAGTTTATTATATAAATCATTACTCTAGAAATATGGCTTTATAAAATTCCAGTGTTGTGCAGTGCCTAGGTGTGCAAATAAAACAGGAGGGCAAAGTTCCCTATGAGAGATAAAACCGGACTGAGACAGTGGGTTATAGTCATTCGCTCCAACTCCAACGATGGTCGTAATCCATAATAAAATCAACAACACTTCCAAAAGTTCCAAATACAATAAAATGTCGACTCTGTGCTATCTGACAGCTGTTTGGATGCCTACGAAGCACCGCCTGGTGGCAGAAAAAATATCAAAATCCCTCACTAGCCAGTGTTTATCACTACTTTAATTGGGCATTTATTTCGTAACACAGGTCTGCGTTTGGACAAAAACAGCTGTTACCACAGAAACTTCTCTGAAAAACTACGCGCTCGTCACCAAACACCTTGATACCAAGACTTCAGTGACCGCGCTGACCTTCGCGCCGTTCTCACTAGATGGCGCTAGAGTGATGGTCTTAGGATTTGAAACCGGTGTGATCAAGATTTATGCAGTACGGGAGGAATGGAGCCTTCTGAAAGAGTTAGATCAAAGGTAATTTGCAATGTAAATACTTAAATATGAAAATGTCTCTGTCTGTCTGGTACGTTTTCACGCCTAAAGCGCTTACCCGATTTTTATGATTTTTTGGTAAAAGTATAGAAATGAAATCCAGAATTTCATATTAGGCTTCTTTATTTTGCATGTGTCGAAATAAATAAATGTGTATTGATGAGAAGAACTCGGCGAAAATAAGGCTTCTTTATCAGTTTTACAAATCCACTTTATTTCGCCATCTCACCTAATGATAAATGAAGAGCCGTACACTTTGGAAGGAAAAATATTTGCTCTCCATAAAATATTTCGTATTTCGAAGCCTGTTATTTGACAGCCGATTTTAAATAAAGGGTGGCCGCTAATCAGATCCCTTAAGGCGTCGTACCACCGAGCCGTTATCATTCCGAGTAATCGTTTTTTCGACACGCTTACATAGGTGTGGTAGGACTATTCTTGTTGAACTAACACGGGCGAAAAAATTATGATAAAATGATAAATAAGTGCTATAGGTACTTATGTATTCAATTTAGCTAAATTTTTAAGGGGAAGTGTAGTTACTGTCACTGTGTTTTAACATTTTTGTCGGCGATGATATCTTGAGTAAGTGATGGTGATTGCTTAACATCAGGTAACACACATGCAGAGACAATTATACGATTTTACTAATGAACATGAAAATGACTGTCGCTAATCCGTGTAGGCTTAGAATAGCCGTATCACCCCATGTCGTAAAAGGCGACTAACTTCCTTTCTAAAGACACGACATTATCATCATCATCATCATCACAACTCCGTGTAATGGGCCCACTGCAGGGCATGAGTCTCTCCTCTGGGTGACGAGGAGGTTTAGGCCATAATCCACCGAGCTGGCCCAGTGCTGGGTGGTGGATGTCAGAATTTTCAGGGTGCCGATATGGCTTCTGACAAACCCTAACGACTACTGTATACAAGTATACAGCACCCGGTACCGACAGCTTAACGTGCCCTCCCAAGCACGGAAGTCGCCGTGAGAAACGAATGGTCGGCGGACACCCATACAAGTACCGACCGCGCCGTACGTTGCTTAACCTGTGATATCGCATGATACACACAGTAACCACGGCGCCACGACGACTTCGACGACACGACATTATAGTACAATGTATTTATTATTTAGTATATAGGGTCGCCA
Organism: Stenoptilia bipunctidactyla; assembly: GCA_944452665.1. Lineage (NCBI taxonomy): Eukaryota > Metazoa > Arthropoda > Insecta > Lepidoptera > Pterophoridae > Stenoptilia > Stenoptilia bipunctidactyla. Next base: position 2,474,223 of record OX101732.1, read on the forward strand.
TATAATAGTCAATAATATTTTAATTGCAGATTAAGACTGATAAGTGTGGCATAAAGACGAAAAATAAAATGTTTTTTTTAATGCTCAAAATTTAAATTTGATCTGTAGTTTATGACTACACAACAAGTAATGAAAACGTGTCCATCTCATTGTGATATATTAAGCATTATAAAAAAAAAAACCTCAGACAATCACACCAACTACATGACCCCAAATATGCATAGCTTGTGTTATTGTGGATACCATGTAGCGAACTAGGGGGAGAGGAACCTAGAATATAAATACATAAATAGATAAACACCCGCCACGGAACATTTTTTTTCTTGTTCCGTGCGGGAATCCAACCCGCAACCTCTGGCGTCTGAACCTACCCCATCGACAAAGTGGGCTAAAAATAGTTAGTAGATATGTATATATTTTATTCGATATTATAACTATAGTATTTTATATTCGTTAAAGGGGTTTGAAAATTTTTGGTGCACCTTCTGTCCGCCATTTTGTTTTTTTTTCGATTTTGTGTCGCATTATAAAACTTGTATATTTCGATTGCTGACATACAGACGAGCAAAAAATGTTATGTAACATATGGGTCTAAAACGTCACGTTTTAGAGATAATATGGAAAACAATTTTGCTAAATAATTCCAATTTTTCATATATTTAATCGTTGAAATACCTCTTAGAATGTATCAAATTAGCATGAATGTTTGTAGTATTATCTTGCAAATTAGTTAAGAGTAAAAATAACTGGTTTTTACACCTACCTATCTAAAACTTGACAATGCCATATTAACTTGGCAAAGCCGGCGCTGTAGGTACGTATCTAACTATATTATTCTAGTAACTTACAAGAAGTAATGACACAGATTACTAAAGAGTTACTACGTGTAATGATATGATTAAGAGTTTTCTTTTTTTAGAATTCTTTTACATTTGCTTGTACCTATTCGGAAATGCGGGATAGAGAAAGACGCGTCATTTCAACGCCCTATAATATTTAAGTCTGTCTTTAAATACTTATAGCCCACACGAGAAGAAGAAGATGGGCTTGTGTATACACTTCTATAACACGGTTCCCCATGACATACAGGAACTTACGTAAAAAAGGCAACTATAAAGTGGATGACTTCTTAAATGAAAAGGAGCCATGGGTGTGAAAAAAACGCCCAGCTCTTTGCCAAATGTGAGACTTATATATGTGATTATAATGTAAGTTATAAAGTAGATTGTAAAGTGTTTCTGGAGTTTCTTTATCTCCAATTCTTCTCCAGAGTAGACTCCCACACCTCACACTAAACTAAATAATTAACTAATTAAATTAAATTAAATAGTTAAACTAATAGCTTACATACTAGTTAAATAATACTGTTAATATTAGTGAATGTACTATTGTGGAAAAGCGGGGTCCACTAATACAGGTATTTTTATACTTAACAGTTGTCTCCAGCCCGGCTGTGTAAAATTATTTTGTTTTTAAATAAAGATATTTTGTTGGTATTTGTATAAGGGTGTGTACAAATTGCTAGTAATGTAATATCCAGCGTCCGATGCCTGCGCTCGCTGTATTTGGACGTGTATTGCGCCGAACTGAGCATTCAATACGGGCATCCTGAGTAAGATTTTTTCCGTATTTGGTCGCGAGCACGGTCCTACGCCGCACACGTTCTTTTCAACCGACTTCCAAAAGGAAGAGGTTATCAAATCGTGTGTATTACCACTACACCAGCCGGTCGTCAAAGTTTCACATCGGTGTACTCAGTGAATAAGTTTTTCATACAAATTAAAAGTCATATGTTTTCCGTTCCCGTGGGAATTTCGGGTTACTTGCCTTGGTGCACCCCAAACATCTCCCTAGGAATGTATGTTTAAGCTTCAGCTCTCTACGCCTAGTAGTTATGGCTGTACTTTGTCTATCAGTCACTCAGGCGAGTTTTAATATAGGTATGTATGATACTGATAAAGCTCTGATAGGTATTATGAAATGCAGAGCATTAAAAAACCAACATCATTAACATTATATTGTCTTAAGTTTTCGCGATTCATACTATTAAATAAAACACTTTTTAACCGGATTTATCGCGTATATTTACATTTTAAATTTTGACTCGACGTTTCGGTGTCTTTTCAGACCCCGTGGTCACGAGCGACTGAGGTGTCAAGCGTCGGATTGATAGATTGAAAAAACTTATACATCATCATCTCCATCTGTTTCTCAGTCTTCGAGCGTAGCGTTCTGGATTGACACAAAACGAGCTGACAGTATCTTGAGTTACAGGTCGTGCAGCTTGCTGGATGTTAGACTTAATGTTTTTCAGGATAGGGTCCCATGTCGGTGATAGTTTCCAACCATCTTCTCTATTGAAATTAGGGTGTTTTTTAATTTCAATCGCTTCTCTGATCATTCTAGGAATGTAATGCTTCTCTCTAGATAAAATTTTCACAGAGTCAAACCTTAAGTAGTGGTTGGGCTTGTCCATGGAATGCTCACAAACTGCAGACTTTGAAGCTCTTCGATTTTTAATATCAGCTATGTGTTCTTTTACGCGGGTTGATACGTTTCTTTTGGTTTGACCAATGTAGGAAAGCCCACAGCCGCAGTCAATCTTGTAAACACCTGGGTCTTGTAAAGGGATGCTGCATTTAACTGAGCGAAGATGTTGACTTCTTTTTGATTTAGGTTTAAATATTGTAAAATAAAACAAAACAATAAAATAAAACAATAAATAAATATATAAAAAAAAGTATTTATTTAGCAAAATTGTTTTCCATATTATCTCTAAAACGTGACGTTTTAGACCCATATGTTATATAACATTTTTTGCTTGTCTGTATGTCAGCAATCGAAATATACAAGTTTTATAGTGCGACGCAAAATCGAAAAAAAATCAAAATGGCGTACAGTAGGTGTGCCAGGCTCCATACAAAAATTTTCAAACCCCTTTAGTATATTTACGCCTAGGCACCCTATAAATTAGTCTCCAATTCTCACCCAAAGGTTGTCTGGAAGAAATTGCATATTAGTGATAAGACCACCTTTTGTACCATGTTTCTATTTTTTGTTTTACCTTGTATTTTTTTTCTGTGGTGTACAATAAAGAATAAATAAATAGATAAAATAATCCGAGTGACCCTCGCCTGGTGTTAGATGCCGTCAAGGTCCGACTGGCTAGCGACCACCCTTCATATAAAATTTGCCGCCAAATATGACCGCTCCGGTGGTGATGTGTTTCGGCAATATTTTATGAAGAGCCAGTTCTTTCCTAGGCCCGTGTGCTGTCATCTTCGACCTCATCTTCACTTACCATCAGGTGAGATTGAGGTGAAACGCGGGGTTTTAGGCTGTAATAAAAAAATCGTCTTCATACCCTTGCAATAGGTATTATCTACAACGTGTAACAAAATGGAGAGATAAAACTTAAGAGGTTAGCTTCTATACCATACGTAGAATATACAGTAAAAGAATTAGCTTGATCAGTGCTGGTATAGACTTTCATACAAATTTATTTATTTTATTTTAATCAACCTAATTTTATTTTAATCAAAATAAGTCTCTTGTGGCGCCATTGGGCGAGAGTGCTAGTCAACAGCAATAATAGTTTATTTTAACGTGTCAATTTAATTTAATTTCATGTAATTACACTTATTTCATTTAAATTTTACTTAATACAATTCTTAATTTTAATTTTATTTCTGACTTCTTGATTGAAATTTTGTTTTTATTGTAATTATAGTTTTGATTTGGGATTAATTTTAAATTTGAATGTGACTACTAGAGGCACTATAATTTGTTTTAATTGTTATTTTAAGTTTGTATTTCATTAATCATTTTATAAAATATTTTTATGAAGAATTAAATTGTTCAGCTACCTAACTGTTTTACTAACATAGTTAATAAGTAATGTTTTACTAACAATAATGGATCTCTGTTATCTAAATAAACAATTTTATTATTTTTATTATTAATAAGGTAAAACAACACTTGTGCCGCAGTCAGTGACCTTATGACCTTTTCCGCATCGGCTGAACTTTGTAGTATCTGTCTTAGTTACCCACACACACACACATACATAACGTCACGCCTGTATCCCTTATGGGGTAGGCAGAACACCAGAGGTTACATACAAGACCATCTGATATCACGTTTGACTTTGGAGGTATGATAAAGATGGAGAGAGACTATTGTAGTGACAGGAGGTCAGTCTATCGCCCACAAAAACGCCTTTAAGACCTCTGCCCCTTAACTGACTTTTACAGTATGCCCGGGAAGAGAAGCAGCTGGCACATTCTATGTTTTTCTTTCGCTCCCAGTCCAGCATAGAAGGAACTTAGTTACCCATCACTTTATTATTACGCTATCTGTTATCGAATAGATTTGTTTTATAGTTGTTTTTAGGGTTGACACTTAGATATTTTGATCTAAACTTTGAACTTGTTTTTCGGCCGAACCGCAAGGATAACAAACTTATGTTACTGTTACTTATAAACTACATCACCAAACATACAATCCCCTTAAGTATTATCTCTTCACTGTGTTACACGTTGTATTATTAAAGAGCTGATCTTCCTCATTGTAATTCAATTCATTTTTGTTTGTTTCAGTGCCGCGCACCATTTGACTGTAAAAAGGCTGACATTCCGGCCGAAAACCGAGGAAAGCAAGGATCACAAACTAGCTAGCTGCGGCAGTGACAATATTGTGCGAATATATTCTATTATTTTGTTGTGATTTTAATCATCTGAATATATATATTTAACTATTTTAATATCCTCTTTTCAATTTCCTTATGAGAAAACCGTCCCTGATAAGATATTTAAAAAAAACTTTAACTGATATTGAAAGAAAGTAACTTGAAGAATAAGAAAAAAAAACAATATCTGAAGTCTAAAACACTTTAATAAAGTACAAATCAAATATCACAAAATATTAGAAAAAAAACGCCAATAATTATAAACAAAACATCACAAAACTTTCAATAGTCCACATCAATGATTGCGTCATTTAACTCCTGCGTTTCCTTCGCATGGAGCCATTTGATGCCGGTCGCGGATGCTGCGCTCGGGGGTCTTGATATACAGCTGCAATAATCAACGAATGTAGAGCATTAACTTTTGTATTTTTACTTCGAATCTCAATAAGTTCAAAACAGATCTGAAGGAGATCTTATTCAATTCAATTTAAAGAAATACACGACCTCCATTTAGTTACTCATTAATCATTTATTGTTTTGTATACACATTTTTAATTAGGATAGGACAATTAGCTAAATTAATTTTAATATATTTTACTTCATTTTATTTTATTTTCTCATGTTTTATTTTTTCTTGTATTTAAAAATAATTAATTTAAACTTACATATAATTATTTAGATTTTAAGATTGTAATATTTTTGTTTCTCCTTGACAAATAATAACAAGACAATGATTTAATTTAAGCATGCTGTGTTTGCCTTTAACTGAGGTGGCACTTAAGTAACTTTCCTAATAACTGTTTACGTATATTGTGAATGTAAAAGTGTGCGCCTTGTTGGCGAACCTTTTTTAATAAATAAATTAAAAAAGCATTAAAAGAGCATTAGGACCTCGTCAGGGCTAGCGATCACACTTCACAACCTGGCGACGACCACTTTGGCGATGGGGTAATAAACACGTACAGCTGCCTCAGACGCCAGTGGTTGCGGGTTCAATTCCCGCACGGAACAAGAAAAGAAAACCGTGTCTATTTATATTCTAGGTCCTCCCTTAGTTCGCTACATGGTATCCCATAATACAAGCTATGATTACTTTGGGGCCATGTGCGAGCGAAAGATGGAAAGGGACCTAGGGCTCCTCCATCTGAAGTATCTGTGTTGCAGAGCCATAAAAAGTGTGTGTTGTGTGAAAAAGGTAACGATAAAAGACAACGATTTATGATTTAGTTCGCACGTTTGTAATAGCTCAATAATTAGCTATATTCATCCTAATGGACCTTTAAAAGTTACAGCGTCTCAAGCTTCGCCATTACTGATAGTTGTTTTGATATGTGATAATCTTAAAATAAAGAAGGGTGGGTAACTATTGGCAGTAAAATGGAAAGAAGTATTGTTTTATTTAAGCAATTCAATTCAAACGTTTATTGCATTTATGAACCATGTTGGTCACAGCACAGTTAACTGTTAGAGTAGCAAGGACGACGTTTCAAGTTATCTACGTTTAAATTATAATATATACTTCGATTGTTAGAAAAGTATAGCAAAATGTTTATTAACATTAAGCAGGTACAATTTATATATTCACTTTTATAATCTAAAAATAATATTCATCTCTATTATGGTATTTAATATGGGCCCTATAAACAAGCTTAAAGTCGCACAGCGGGCAATGGAAAATCAGGAATGAGGAGATTCGCAAGCGAACTAAAGTCACTGGCATAGCTAGAAGGATTGCAAAGCTGAAGTGGCAATGGGTAGGGTACCTACATAGCTCGCAGAACAGATTGCCGTTGGGGCAGAAAAGTTCTCGAGTGGCGGCCACGTACTGGGAGACGCAGCTTAGGCAGGCCCCCCGCACGATGGACCGACGATCTGGTCAAAGTCGCCGGTAAACGCGCCGGATGAGGGCGGCGCGGGACCGAGCGACGTGGAGAAGTTTGTTGGAGGCCTATGCCAGCAGTAGACGTCTACTGGCAGGCGTGGCTGTTGACGATGATGATGACAGTCTTTATTATAAATTGACTAAAACTTACATAACTCTCTTGCAAACCAGGTTCTCTAGTCTAGGTCGCACAAACGGCCAAGGCCCTTGATTCTTGTGCTCCTCCTGCACGAAGCAAATCTTTGCCTTCTGATACTTGCACGCCTCTTTCAGCAGAAGGTCGTAAGGGAACGGATACAGTTGCTCGATACGGCACATAGCTATCACTTCTTCAAGTTTCTTCTCTTTGCGTAGGTCATCAACTGTGATAGCGACCTTTCCAGAGCAGAAGATTAACTTCTTTACTTTTTCAGGGTTTGAACTTGCTGGGCCAGCTTCTGGTATTACTCTGTGATACAGAAAATAGAATTTTGGGTAGCAATGTTAACCTTTAATTGACTGACATCGGTTCTATGAATTAAGATTTATGTATTACTAGCTGTGCCCACGGCTCCGCTCGCGATAATTTCGGGATAAAAAGTATCCTATGTTACTTCTAGTACCTCTCATGATTCTTCGAGTAGTTTTTGCGTGAAAGCTGAACAAATATCCACGCTTTCATATTTATAATATTAGTAAGGATAAGGATTGACATTTTATAATATTTGACAATTAATTGTTTAGATCACTTTCACATGAGGCTTAAGTATCTATGGAATGAAAATACTTCAGCGCAAAGCTTCCGAGTAAACTATATTGAAAGTTGACCCGTCCGGCACGTGAACATGAAGATTTCAAGAACTATTAACCCGGGAAAGAGCGACGTATAACTGACCATGCGAGAAACAACTGACACCGAGATCTACTCCAGCAACACGAAAAGTCTGCCCTTGAGCCTTATTAATTGTCATTGCAAAACACACCGATACTGGGAATTGCGTTCTTTTAAATTGGAATGGAAAATAATTTGGTATTATGGGAATTCTGGGAATAAAGACGGTTTCTCCTGCGCCGCAAGCTGTTAAAATTTGAGATATCCAAATAGTAGAATATAATTATACCCAGAAATATGTACAACTTACAACAGAAAAAGAAATGAAAATAAAACTGAAACGCCTGTGCAATGCTATCTACCTATACCTACTTCACTTAAAAATAAATACCTATAACTACAATAATTAATAAAAGTACCTACGCTTTTACCTAAAAAATACAAAAAAACACTGAACATAAAGTAGCCAAAATTTGGAATTTGACCGAATATTTAAACTCTACCAAAACAACTACATAACTTCATACATAACTACACGCCTGTATCCCTTATGGGGTAGGCCGAACACCAGTGGTTATAAGACCATCTGATGTCACGTTTGACAAATGAGGTATAATAATGATGGAGAGAGGCGATTGCAGTGACAGGGGGTCAGCCTATCGCCCACAAAAATGCCAATAAAACCATTTTTCCCTTAACTGACTTTTACAGTATGCCCGGGAAGAGAAGCAGCTGGTACATTCTATGTTTTTCGTTCGCTTCCAGTCCAGCATGGAAGCAACTAATACCTATTTTATAAAATAACAACGAAAGAAATTCAAATAAACTATTTAAAGACTAAAGGTCGCGCTGATAAGCACGGTTTATAATATCAATCATTGTCTATACTAATATTATAAAGAGGAAACCTTTGTATTTTTTATGTTTGTATTGAATAGGTTCAAAAACTACTGGACCGATTTCAAAATTTCTTTTACCATTACTTACAGGGATTCTTCCGAATCCGTATAGGCTACTTTTCATCCCGAAAATCCCGCGGGTAAAACCGCGCGCAACAGCTAGTCTGTCAATAAAGTCGAACGCTCTGAACGCATCAACAGTCAAATATTGAATGAATTATAAAGCTTGCGCTCGCCTCCCGCCTTTTTATACCCTGCCGCGAGTCGCGTCGAGCGCGGCAACCGTTACGCAAAAAATAATCCTTATATCATTCAGTATTCACGCGCGATGGGTTATTAGCGTATTTCATGTATAAGTTTGGTGTTTCTATACCGATTTCTAGGATTCTTTGTTTATTGAATAGGTAATAATGTTATTTTTTTTTTAATTAGGGATGAGTGAGAGTATTATAAACGTAAGAGTAAACAAATATAATCAGAAAGCTCCGAACTGCTAAGCTATCGGAATTTACACGTGTTATTGTGAGTCAACCATAAAATATAGACATATACTGTTGTGGGATATTTTTTATATAATTTTATGTAGAATATTTCTGTCATACATGATTTCTATGTAGCTTTAACCATTAAGGCTGCACACGCGACGGAAGCTTAAAAAATGAAGTAATTTCTCCCGTTTTCGCAACATTTTCCTTCACTGCTCTGCTCCTATTGATTGTAGCGTGATAATAAGTATACTATAACCTGCCCAGGAGTACGAAGAATAATTTTACCAAGTTTCGTTAAAATCCGTTGAGTGGTTTTTGTTTCTATAAGGAACATACAGACAGACAGACAGACAAAAATTTTACTGATTGCATTTTTGGCATCAGTATCGATCACTAATCACCCCCTGATAGTTATTTTGAAAATATATTTCATGTACAGAATTGACCTCCCTACAGATTTATTATAAGTATAGATAGATATAGATATGTATAAAACACTATTTATGTAGGTATTAAAAATTTAACTTTTAGATATTTGGCTCTACGGAGAAAAAGGCAAGTAAAATACATACATACATAACTTCACGCCTGTATCCCGTATGGGGTAGGCAGAACACCAGAGGTAATAAAACCATCTGATGTCACGTTTGACAAATTTGGAGGCATTATAATAGTGGAGAGAGACTATTGCAGTGGCAGGGGGTCAGCCTATCGCCCACAAAAAAGCCTCCCATAACACCTCGGTCCCTTAACTGACTTTTACAGTATGCCCGGGATGAGAAGCAGCTGGCACATTCTATGTTTTTCTTTCGCTCCCAGTCCAGCATAGAAGCAAGTAAAATTTTGAAACAATACAGAAACCTAGTGTAGGTACCTAAATACTTTTTGATTTTTTTCATCTCACCGTCAAAGGCATCAAAACAATCTTAATTTTATGTACATTTGATTTTAAAATAAAATTGAGCAAAAATATTGTACAACGGTCTCCGAGATGAAGTGGGTTTATTTGCTACCTAAATGGTGAGCGGTGCGAGTTCAATCCGCACCGGCCGACATAAGAGGGTGTCTGGGCTTCTCTCTATGTTCTCTTCATTATTAACTTAAAATAACTGCTAAGATATAAAAGTCTAGATGACCCTGTCAGTTCTGTCCAACATTATTAATTTACTAACATCTTATAAATCAGAGCTTTTTTTTTTAATTGGTTACTTAACCCGCTTAGACCTCATCTCACCTGATGGTAAGGTAAGATGAGGCGAAGTTGATAGCATACGGTTTTAGGAAGGATAATAATAATAATTGATTATAGAAACGGCGATAATTGGCGGCACATTTTATATATAAAGTGGTCGCAAGTTAGGCGGACCCTGTAGGGGTCCTATGACCAAACGGGGACACTTTAATTAGTCGCCTTTTACGAAATGTTATCCAATTCCAATTCGACAAAAATTAGAATAGATAAATTTTGGCGTTTAAAATACAAGCATTGTCTGGAAGAGATTGTCTGTAGATGATAAGGCCGCCTATTGTGCACTGTACCTATTATATTTTTAATAAAGTTATGTCTTACTCCATGTGTACAATGAAGAATAAATAAATAAGCATTATAGTTGTCCGGCTATATCAGCTTTGGATAGCCAACGGTAAAAAAAATCTGTCCTCAATAATACTGTTATCTATAATTCTATTATCTTTATAATACTGGCATACCTGCGGAAAGCCGTGCCAAATACAAAGTCCTTTAAAGGTGAGCGGTAGTAGGGGTGCTTGAGGCCGATCTTCGGTGTCATGAGGACCAGCGGCTTGCGGAACGGCAGCGCCATCTGCCGGCGGATCAAGTGGAAGTAGTTCGCAGATTGTGTAACGTTGGCGACTATCCAGTTGCTCTTGCGCAGTTGATTTACTGGAAACGTATCAATACCAAGTCAATTTTTCAAAACATAATGTAACTGAAGTCGTCGTGGCGCCGTGGTTACTGTGTGTATCAAACGATATCACAGGTCAAGCAACGTTCGGTGTGGCCAGTAGGTACTTGGATGGGTGACCGCCGACCATTAATTTCTTACGGTGCGACTTCCGTGCTTCGGAGGGCATGTTAAGCAGTCGGTCCCGGTGCTGTATACTTGTATACAGTAGTCGTTAGAGCCCTGAAAATTCTGACATCTACCACCCAGCACTGGGCCAGCTTGGTGGATTATGGCCTATACCTCCTCGTCACCCAGGGAAGAGACTCATAGCCCTGTAGTGGGCTCTTTACAAAGAGTCGTGATGATGCATGTAACTTATTATTATTCTAAATGATTTTATATTTCAAATCTATTTAAATGATTATTTAACATTTTGATTCGATAATGAGATAACGATAACTTCCTTCAATACTCACACTCCAAGGCTTTGTCGTCGAGATCCGGTATATCGTCCTCGTCATCATCACACTGCTGCAAGTAGCGCTCAATGCGCGAAGAAGAGTGCTCCGGCCCCTGACAGAAAATCACTTGATGAAATTAATATAAATAATCGGAAACAGTGGAAAAATTACCAACCTAGAAGTCAGAAAACGGCAAAGGTTTTCGTAAAATGTTGTTCTTTTGTGGTTATAATCAATTAAATAATTATTAATGTATACTTTATCCATTGGATACTAGTATTTAATGATATAGAGTTCGGAATGGGATCTGTTTATAAGTCAAATCTTCGAAGCCTATATTCGTGCAATAAACAATTTGAATGGGCATTGTTCATTTTTTTTACCTATTATTTTTATTGTGTTCTTTAACCTATTTTGAGAGACTGATTTGAACAGTTTTGTTCTTAAATGTATCTATAAAGAAGCAAGGCGAATTATGACCTGTCAACTGACAGCCAAAATACGCGTCTTATTTTCAAACATATCACCAAATTTGATACTAATCGGCTGCGAAACTAACACAATTGTTATTTTTATAAGTCTGAGTCTGAATTGACGTCTTTGACGTAATTTTATTTCTGCATCGAATTCAAAAATATTGATTAAAGATTAAGATATTTAATACAATAAACAACCATTTGAAGCACCAACGAATTCAAGACGGAGTCAATAAAAGAATTTAAGTGACAGGTTTTTGAATGTATGGACGGTGACCAGTATTCTTTATATTAATTTGATTAAATTAGTACGTAATGACGTCATCAGTCACATTTACTTTATGAACATGTGTCAGTCAGTAAAAAACATTGACTGTGTCTGTGTGCTAAAGTCATGTAACGTCACCAAATAGATTGTAAACAAAAACATTTCAAAAATTAATTCAAATCAACATCTTAGTCGATTTAAAGCCATCAAGTTTAAATAAAGGTCAAATGTATTTTTTGTTAAAAATCTATAAAACCCCAATGTTTTTAAATGTTTTAAATCGACTAAATTAATCAGTAACCTTATTCCTCGAAACGGCTTTTCATATGAAGTAAATAAAAAAAATGAACAATGCTCATTAGCTTACCGCTCCATCAATACCATGCGGCAGCTGTATGACGAGCCCGCTCTGGCACACCCATTTGCTCTCGCCGTTCGAGATGAAAGTGTCAAACATTGGCTGCGCCGTGTCTGCGAAGTCTCCGTACTGCGCCTCCCAGATTGTAAGGAGATTCGGATTTGAATAAGAGTAGCCGGTCTCGAAGCCGAGAATGCCTTGAAAGTATTAGAAATAAATGTTTATAGTTTGGACACCACTTTGGTGGTGGTGTAAACGTGTCTGCCTCAGATGCCAGTGGTTGAGAGTTCGATTCCCGCACGGAACAAGAAAAAAAAACTGTTTCGGGTCCGGGCGTTTATCTATACATATATGTATTTATATTCTAGGTTCCCCCTAGTTCGCTACATGTTATCTTATATCACAAGCTCTGCTTAGTTTGGGGCCATGTAGTTGGTGTGATTGTCTGGCGCGATTTTATTTATTTTATTATTTATTTAATTGTATGTTCTTCTGTTCTAAACTAAAATATTGTCAGATCAAGCAATGTCTTTTTCTGTGTGACACTAGATTAGTTAAAAGCCTGTTTTGAATGTAATTGTACTGTTGATTAATTTCGTTATCCGCCAGTAGGTTCTGAGCCAGCTGGGTGGATTATGGGCTAAGCAGAGGGAGACTCATGATGACCCTGCACTGAGGGTTGTGATGATGAACTTGTTAACTCCGACGCACTGCCACTTTACGGTATACCTAAAAATTTATCAGATCGTGCATTTTGGTTTTTTCAGATCTGTAAGTTTGTTTAACATCGGCTTAATAGTGCTTAAGCGTGTACAACTATCAAGTTTTTGTGAACAAATAACTAAACAAATAACAGCAAATATGCCAAAATACAAAGGAGTGCCGAGAGTTTTACCGCCGGCTTTTTTCCTTTCGGTCTACCTAGCTTTCATTTCGTTTTTTAAAGCCGAAGAAGAAGTAGTAGTAGTAGACAACACCAAGACATTGGTGGATAATGGGCGATCATTATCTTCATGAGCCGAAAGATGCACACTTCTCGACGGAGGCCTCCCCCAGGATTCGTCATGTCGTCCGGACCCGCGCCGCCCTCATCCAGCGTTTGACGTTCGTAAAGTGTATAAAATTACCGACTACGAATAAAAAGTTTTCATTTTCATATATTTTAAAGCCTTGACTCTTGCTTGAGCTATTAAATTACAACTTGTTTAAAATACGTTTGTAAATAGTTTTTCTGTATGCCGTTTTGGTGTTGGTACTGAAGATAAAATGCACCACTAAATTATGTTCTATCTAACTTACCAAATTCTGAGAGGGCGCTGTTATGCAGGCTGTAGCGCGCCTGGTCGGGGTAGAGCTGGTCCAGCGGGCGGTACGTGGCACCGTCCACGCCCTGGTGGTGGAACACGTGGTGCCTGCAACCAGTCGAGCCGCGTCAAAATATATAGTCCTCTCTGAAGAGTGCGACGTTTCACAACAACTTCAGAGTATAAGTTTACAGTACGTCAAAAACTCAAAGGGGACTAGCTGTTCGCCGCAAGCTGTAACTAAGATGTCGTCGAAGTTCCTGATCATAAGACATAGAATGCTAAGCATGATTTGGTCGTCCACCGATTTCGGTTTGGTTGGCTCGGCTAATCACCATACATTTTCTCATAATTGCGTTTGTTTCGAATAGATACTTACCGCCATTTAGACTTACAGCTCGTTTGCGTGCTTTCAAAGCTCGAGAGTTTTAATAACCTATTAGGTAATGGATGAATAAACGAAACATACATATTGAATAAACATAGCATCCTGACTTGTCCTGATAGTTGTGTGATGAACCCCAACTGGGACCTGAACCCAGCACATCACCTCTAGTGTAGTATACAAAGCCGTGGGTGCCCTCTTCTTATACCTGTGCGCCATAGTCCCGCGCTCCACATCCTCTCCGGTGAAGCGCACGTGCACGTGGTCCCGCAGCAGCGAGCCTATCGCCAGCGCCTCGCCCATCGCCCAGTCCGCCATGCCTTCCTTCAACTGTAAATTTAAACCCGCGGAGGGTTAGCTTAGAATAGTCCTAGGCTTGGCTAAGCGTGTCGTAAAAGGTCACTAATTCGAGTGATCCCTTTGTGTTAGGATCCCTTCAGAGTCCGTCTGGCTAGAGCCCACCCTCAATAAAAAATCTGCAGCCAAATACCTCCGGTCATGGCGTGATACGTTTCAGCAATATTTTACGAAGAGCCAGGTCCCTCTTACCCGTGTACTATCATCTTCGGTCACTTATCATCAGGTGAGATTGAGGAGGACACACGCGGGCTTAGTTACCTATAAAAATAAAAAACACTTTAACAAGTAATTTCTGATACCGAAAAAAATTCTGAATAAAATATAGCCTTCCTCAAGCTAGAGGCTAAAAAAAGAAAAAAAAAACTTTCAAATCAGATCGTTCGTTACAGAGATTTGTTTACCGTTCGTTTACAAAACCACTAAGATGTAGTTACGTTAGCAATGCAAGCGAAAGTCCCAGGGTCGAGTCCTGGTCGGGTGTAGGTATTTATTTATTATATTTTTCTCATCTATAATAATAACTGAGCATTTTGAAATGCAAAAACTTATCTTTTAGGCCTCGTTTTTTGATTAAATAGTACTTACCAAATTCTCTCGTAGTGCCAACATTCGCAATATCCCCTTATGCACCTCGAACGCCCAAAGCTCGGGTGGCTTGCAGAAGTGTGACAATATTGTATTGATACTAAGTTCGCTTATGCCAGTTCCATGAACCTGGAATACCAGATCATCATTCAGTTATTTCTCTACTCACTCAAAAAATCTATTATTTACTTAGAAATTAATGTTTGTGAGTGTCACCTTTTTTGGATCCCTGGCCTCAAAGAAACCAGTCCATGGGGTGTCAATCCAGTCCATGATGCTGAGCTTGGTGATCTTCTTCGACATCTCGAAGTGCGAGGTCAGCGTGTCCATGTATTCCTTCTCCCATTTCGCGATGTCCGCATCCGTGATCACACCCTCGGCTTTTAACTTCTTCGCGTATATTTTATCCACTGATGAAACAGTTTTGCGTTATTTTGGCGAATCTGACATCTTTATCATGAAGGCGATCATGCATTTTATTGATTAGCTTGATGTGCTTAGCTAAAAATTGTGCATATGCCTTAGGGTGGTCCTAATTCCTAAGAAAAAAATGTTTTTCTTTAATTTCGCGGGGCACCACGGTATTTGATTATATACCATAAGAAACTTTTTCAGTATTTTATTTTTTATATTTTGAATAACATTTAGGGGTCGCTACCAAGGTTTGAACTTTATATAAAAACTCTTTATTTTTATAGAAAGGACATAAAAAAATTACAAAATTATTGCTGTTGTTATGAATAAAGATATTATGTAGATTGCCCGCGACTTCGTCCGCGTGAACACCCGTTATTGATGTTGGATAATAGTATATTATGTAACAAGTGAGCAACGCTCACGAGTTATATACGACGTTTTTCAACACACTTGTGAGTAAAAGACAGACATACGTGGTCATAAAATAACAAAAACACTTGATAACAAAGCTGTGAATTGTGATTGAAAAATGGCGCCGAACTTCGCGCATGCGCGTAGGTTTTTTTTCCGCCAAATGTGTCAATGGCTGTATAGCATATACAGCCTATTTTACATGAAAATATTTAATTTGGAGTGGTAAATCCAAATATTTTAATATTTTATAACAAATTATTGTAAATTGTGAATAATTTGTTTGAGATACAATTTTGTTTAACTAATATAAGGCGCAAACATTTAAAAATGTATATGGATTTGAAGTGGTATAAAACCTCTTTGTTGTTCCTGAAAAAAATTTATGTATAACCCGGACCAATAAAATATGCTCTGTTTACTCGCATTTAATTTGCACAAAGGTACAATTCAACTTTGTAGGATTAATTATATTATGCACTAGGGTATAATATATTATGCACGCGTGACTTATAGCCCAGTTTATAGTTCTAAATTCAATAGAATTAGGCTCATTTTACGAGCAAGTGTGTTGAAAATAATATAATATCCTCCATGAAGTTCAAACTTACACTATTCTAAATTTCGTCAAAATCGATTAAGTTGTTTAGCTGTAAAAGCGTTTCTGATAGATAAACAGACAAATTTACTTTTTACTTTTTATTCCGAAGAAATCTACCGTTTCTAACTTCACAGAAACTATCATGAAATAAAGAAAACCTAAACTATATTGAGTTCCATTATAAAATAATAACTTTATTAAAATAATATCTCTGTACGTACCTACCTACATTAAATCGCGCTAGAAGCTTTATTAATGATTTAGCCCTATCAACATAGCAAACTTTTCACCTACATATCATCCATCCTTCGGATTTATTATAATTTTAGTCATAAGTATATCATAAGCCCTCAGTACTTTTACCAGGAGCATTTGCTTAGAATTCCTATTCCCTGTTTATTTGACTGCAGTCCAGTTTTTTATATGGCTATCTGAACGCTTTCACATCTAAGCTACTAATGCCACGTTTCAGTATTAAAAAACTGTTCGTTCGTTGCATCCATGCTGGACTGGGAGCAACCGGAAATCATAGAATGTACCAGCTGCTTCTCCTCCCGGGCATACTGTAAATGTCATTTAAGGGATAGAGGTTTTATTGGAGTTTTTAACGACGATAGGGTGACCCCATGTCACTGCAATATTGTTTCTCCATCATACGGTTTTATATCTTCATACGCCATAAGGGATACATGCGTGAAGTTATGTATGTAAGTGGCTAAATTATTGGGGACAGTACTGAGATTTTTGAATTTTCTAAGTTAAATCAATTTGGGCAAAAAATAATAAAAAATATATACAAAACCTACGTAGGTAGGTATTTGTACCTACGTATTTATGAAGAACGCATAGCCAATATAAAAAAATATATATATATTTTTACATTTCGTGATGCCGCCCTTTGCTGCATTATGACCTTGAAGAACCATGTTTGTGCATGTCAAAGGTTGGTGTTGTGATGACATTCTCTATCGAGAGTTTCAATCAGCTGGCTCTTAGTGGTAATCACTTCTTTTGCTATTGCTCGTATGGTGAGTTCCTTCATGTTTTCAATGGGATTAATGTCTGGCGAATTCCCCGGTCAAGGTAAAAAAGTGATTTTTTTCCAGGAGATTTTTCCAGGCATTTTCAAGGAGAATTGTCCGAAGCCTAACCCATTCTCAAAAATATTTAAGGTTATGGCGTCGAATCATTAATAAAATGAAAATAAATTCATGGTCAAAACTTAGGAAAAGTATTTATTTATTTATTTTATTTATTCTTCATTGTACACAAAAATAAGGAATATTTAAACA
This sequence comes from Stenoptilia bipunctidactyla, assembly GCA_944452665.1. Lineage (NCBI taxonomy): Eukaryota > Metazoa > Arthropoda > Insecta > Lepidoptera > Pterophoridae > Stenoptilia > Stenoptilia bipunctidactyla. The sequence goes on from OX101732.1 coordinate 2,491,815, forward strand.
GAACAATTTTTAAGATACAGAGCACAATAGGCGGCCTTATCATCGAAAGATGATCTCTTACAGGCAACCCTGTAAGAGATCATTATTACAAGGAGCCTTATTTACGTTCTGATAATTAAAAATACAAGAATCAATTAAAATTTATGAAAAACTAAAAACCAGTACAAGAATCAACAATGCTTCAAAGCGCGCTTTTTAACGAACAATGACTGAATGAAAAGGAAGGAACGTCACATAATTATCAAATTAAGTAAGTATCCTGTGTTGCCACTATACAAAAACAATGATAATAATACCACAAGCAATATCAAATAAAGAAACACTTCAAAAACAACATCATTTATTCAAAAAATTTATGATATATTTATATATTTATTTTTAAACGGAAAATTCCCCCGTATTTTAACAACGTTGACATTGTTAATTTTATTTTTATTATTAACTTTACCTATTCGTTTTTTATTTTAAGTATTTTGATTATCTTTGATGACTAATGTTTTAAAAAGTTAGTGCTTATGTTTTAAAATCAGTTTGTAATTTTATTTATTTTTTTAACTTAATATGAACAACTACAAACGATGCACCACCCGTTATTGGTTTACCCGCTTCCTTTCTGGAAATTTCAACCTGAAAAATGAACCCCGTGGTCGTCCGAAAACTTTGGTCGACAATGACGAATCAAAGGCAATTGTGGAAGCTGATGAAACTCAATCCACGGCTGAATTAGCAGCAGCTTTCGACGTTAGCCTCAAAACAATATTGGTCCATTTGCGTCAAATTGGCAAGGTAAAAAAGCTTGACAAATGGGTACCCCACGAACTCAATGACCGCCAGTGCGAAGTACGCGTGGAGACGTGCCTTGCACTGCTCAGCAGGCACACAAATGAAGGAATTCTGAACCGCATTGTTACTTGTGACGAGAAATGGATCATGTTTGACAATGGTAAGCGCTCAGCAAGTTAGTTGGACCCTGGTTCAGCACCCAAACAATGCCCTAAACGAAATCTTACCTCTAGAAAAGTGATGGTCACTGTTTGGTGGTCTAACGCGGGTGTAATTCATCACAGCTTCTTGCCAAATGGGACAAGCATTACTGCAGATGTGTACTGTGAAGAACTGAACACAATGATGGAGAAGCTCGCACGTCTCGAACCAGCTTTGGTCAATCGTTCGGCTCCACTGCTCCTGTACGTCAACGCGCGACTTCATACTGCACAACAGACGGTCTCCAAGCTACAAGAGTTGGGGTTGGAAGTTCTCCGTCATCCGCCGTACTCACCAGACCTTGCGCCTACAGACTTCTACTTTTTCCAGAATTTGTATAACTTCTTGGCGGGAAAAAAATTCAATACCCGAGAGGCACTACAAAATGCCTTTGAAGAATTTGTTGCCTCCCGACCAGCTGATTTCTTCAAGAAAGACATCAATAAGCTACCAATGCGTTGGCAAAGATGCATTGATTGCATGGGTGATTACTTTGATTAATAGAAATTAAAAAAATATATATAAACGGCAATTTCATAGGTAATAATATAAATATAATAATTAATATAAATAAATAAATAAAAAAATTGAATGCACTGTAAATTGCATAAATACGAGCACTGTCCCTAATAATTTGGCCACCCACTGTATGTTCCTTTACTCTCCAAACAGTAGAATTAGCTACCAGACGTACCTATAAACCGTTTCAATATTCAACGTGTTTTCATTGAAATTACTACTTACTATTCTTATACCTAGGTAGGTTTTCGTTTAAACATTCGTTTGTCGTATATTTTACTCATGTAAAATATTGAAACCGAGCATTAATTGATTTTGAACACAGTTGATTTAGTTATTACTCCTATTGCACCCTATAACCCTGCAGCCCGTCTTGGTGGTAGCCTGACTGTCTGCCTGACTGAAATTTGCCGCCAAATATCACCACTTTATGAAGAGCCAGTTCTATCATAATCCCGGTTGCTATGGTCTTCGAACTCGCTTACGCTTGCCATCAGCCACATTGCCGCAGGTGAAAATGAGGTCAAACTCGGGCTTATTACCGATTTGAAAAAAAAGTAGTAGGTAAATAAATGAAAAAAATGTGTTAAATAAAAATCACCCGACCAGGACTCCAACCGGGGACCTCTCGTTTGCCGGACCAGTGCTCTCCCACTAAGCTACCGGGGCCTGGCGGTACGCCTCGAAATTACTCAACACATTTTTGTTTTTACGTTATATTGCAAACGTAGCTCCTTCTAACTAATGGCTTTGCAGCTAAGACCACCCGAGACTGAATCTCAGTTAAAGTGAAGCATTGCAATGTTTTATAATATTCTAAAGTTTTTTTGCATTTAAAATGCCCGGGTGATTTTTATTTAACACATTTTTTCATTTAGGTATTTAAAAAGTAATTAGGCATTTAGGGACTTGGGGACTGAAAACTGCTCGCGTCCGCAAGGTTTAGCCCTCGATGCCTTGTACGTGGTCCCTGGGTGGTGCTAAACGAGCAGTAAAATCTGGTGGTAGGCTTCGGCCGTGGCTTGTCACCACCCACTAGACAAAACCATGCCGCCAAGTAACCTAGTTGCGTTCCGGCATGATGTCTAGTGTAGCCATTGAGGAGGATAGGTCTGAGTGATCGTGCTGCATCGGAGAGCTGTTTTCAACTCGTAGGATAATGACTCACCGGGTGACTCGTTTTGGAGGGTAGCGGGATCCGAAGCACGGTGCACCGCTGGCCGACCGCAGGTAGTAGGGGGCCCAAGTAGCATGCCAGCCACATGCAAAAGGCTGCCCCGCCACCTCGCGAAAAATCCCGGGAGGCTCCATCGTGCCGGCTGGCGACCGGTTTGAGAGGACCCGATGGCGAACTCGAGGGGGTTTGGGCGTCCCCGCAGTCTCCAAGCGAGTTTCCCAAAGGTGCGTTACCCCTATCGAGTTGCTTGGTCCCATTTGCAGCACTTCACTCAACTTCTGTTCTCCTCCCTATTCACTCCACTCCAAAACTAATGAAAGGTCCAAAGAAGAGTAAGGTAACACAGCGGTTGCACTTCCTCTTGTTTAAAGTGCACTTCTGTAACATCCGAGGAGTGCACTCCAATCTCAATGATGTCCACCACCACCTCGAGACGGAGAGACCCCACCTACTCTTCCTAACGGAGACGCAGATCTGTGATCCGTCAGACTCGGCATACCTCTCTTACCCAGGTTACATCCTGGAGTCCAAATTCCACCCGCACTCCGGGGTGTGCATGTATGCCAGTGACAAGATCTGTTGTCAGCGTCTCCGTTACTTAGAAGTGCCGGACCTTTCAGTTATGTGGGTTCACATAGATACCGGCCTAGACCAAATGGTATACGCTGGTATTTATCGGTCACACAGCGGAGATCGGGAGACAACAAGGCTTATGGACTATCTCAGCAGTACAGCGGACAAGGTTCAGCAACGTTTTCCCACAGCGCAGTTGGTGTTCCTGGGGGATTTTAACGCACACCACGGACAGTGGTTATACCCGTTTCAGGACACTGACCATGCTGGTAGAGAGGCTTTTAAGTTTTCGCTCACTCATGGCCTCTCTCAGCTTGTTGACGAGCCTACGCGCATCCCAGACGTTGCTGGCCACACTGCTTACTGCCTGGACCTTCTGCTGACAACCGATTCTCCGCAAAAAAGAGCACCTTTACTTTAACGCCCACTTTCCAGAATGTATCTGTTCCCATCACTGACCAACTAGGGCTTTTGGGCGTCACTATAACGTACAAATTAAACTTCGGTCAACAAATTGAGTCTATGGCAAAAACGGCTTCAAAAAAATTGGGTATCATCTCGAAGGTCCGGCGGTACTTCAGCCCTGAACGGCTGCTCAACTTATACACAGCCCAAGTGAGGTCGTGCATGGAGTACTGTAGTCACCTTTGGGATGGTTCTGCCAAATACCAGCTCGAAGCGCTAGACTCTGTTGACCGAAGAGCCCGTAAAATCATAAATAACAACAACCTTACAAATAAAAAATTGCAGACGCTGGAGCATCGTCGTAATGTTGCTTGTTTGACAGTATTTTATCGGCTACATTTTGGTGAGTGTGCGAGTGCTCTTTTTGACCTAATTGAACCCACCCCTTTTTACCACCGGACTACCAGACGCAGACAGAATTTCCATCCCTATATAGTGGATTTACCAAGAAGTCGAACAAAACGCTTCGATAGTTCCTTTTTGGTACGGATTGCCAAGGAGTGGAACAATCTGCCTGCGTCTGTTTTTCCTGACCACTACAGTCCTGGAACTTTTAAGTGTCGAGTGAATAGGTTTCTCGTGGATAGTCTTCATGCGCACTTTCCATCAGGTGGCATGGAAGACACCCCACCCCTTTTTACCACCATACTACCAGACGCAGACAGAACTTCCATCCCTATATAGTGGATTTACCAAGAAGTCGAACAAAACGCTTCGATAGTTCCTTTTTGGTACGGATTGCCAAGGAGTGGAACAATCTGCCTGCGTCTGTTTTTCCTGACCACTACAGTCCTGGAACTTTTAAGTGTCGAGTGAATAGGTTTCTCGTGGATAGTCTTCATGCGCACTTTCCATCAGGTGGCATGGAAGACAAACGTCCTATCCTCACAATATAAAAAAAAAATGACGATATCTCCTATGATGTTAATTGAAATGAAGTAATGTCAAAGAGAATTCTGTTCACAATTAAATACTTATGTTAAATAACGTATAAAAATGGATACTATATTGATAAAAACTGCATCGTAAATTAAAACAATAATTTTGAACACGATTTATAATCATAAAAATGGTTGTTGTGAGTTAATCTTAAAAGATCGGTATATGCTGTCGCAAACTTGTTGTTTGAACTTTTAAAGAGGAACAATTCCGTATTACATTATTTTTGCGTAACTTAAACCGTTTACGCAGCGTACGCGATGGAAGCTCAAAAAAAATAATAATTTTCCCCGTTTTCGCAACATTTTCCTTTGTAACTTCGCTCCTATTACTCACAGCATGATGTTATATAGCCTAGCCTTTCTCGATAAATAGACTATCGACACAAAAATATTTTTTCAATTCGAACCTTCCTGAGATTAGCGCGTTCAACCAAACAAACAAACAAACTCTCCAGCTTTATAATATTAGTATAGATTTGTGTCATTTATTTTTAAGATACAAGGGTTGATTTGTTAGTATTAGGGTACTTTTTCCTTTTTTTTACTCTTTTACCAACGGTACAGAAGAGGGGTCGAGGGGCCGAGGAGAGGAGGGGCTAAGGAGTGATTGTGCAAGTTTTACTTGCACGTCAAATATGAATAAACACCAAATTAAACATTAATGAGGCGATAATTCAAGATGTTCTTCAACGCATTTGTAAAAATTTTGACAGCTGGTCAAATCTTACCAAAAATAAACTAAACAAAATTCACATTTAGAGGAGGTTGTATAATGAAATGAAAAGTGCCCCGGGCATTTCAAAAGACGAAAAATAAGGACCACCCTTATATGCCTAATGTATTGTTTTACTGCTTAAATAGCTAAAACAATTCAGGTATTTACGTATTTTTTTTAAGATACATTAATCATCCTACCCGTCTCCATAGTCTTTATCTTCTTGTACATAAACGGCTGCGTGAACATGGGCTCGTCTTCCTCGCTGTGTCCGTGCCGACGGTAGCACACAAGGTCCAACACGACGTCATGTTTGAACTGGCAGCGGTACTCGATGGCCACTCGTGCCACGTGCGCTACGGCTTCGGCGTCGTCGGCGTTTACGTGGAGGACGGGCGCGTTTACGCATTTAGCTATGTCTGGGGATTATTGTGGAGTTGTTGTTAGAGTTTATGGACTTAAGTAGTAGGGAAGAATCCGAATACTTAGGATATTGTGTATCCTTTTTAGACAGATTTATACAGGGTGACTGGTGACAAATTTTAGATGCTGAAGGAGAGCATTCTATACTCGATTCTGATCAAAATTATGTTATAAAACTAGGTACTTAATTTTTCACTAGAATTCCCTATAAATAAATACTATTATGTTACTATTTACTTTACATACAACTGAGTCAATCGCGGCACGTGACCTGGCACGCGGATCGCTGCCAACGTTAGCGTAACCATGCGTTGCGTAATCAATTCTTTAACTTTCGGTTAAGTTTACTCTGTAAATAATTAATATTCATTTTTTATTAAGACGACCACTTTGGCGAAGGGGTAAACCTATCTGCCTCAGACGCCAGTGGTTGCGGGTTCGATTCCCGCCCGGAACAAGAAAAAAAAATGTTCCGGGTCTGGGTGTTTATCTATGTATGTAATTATATTCTAGGTTCCCCCCTAGTTCGCTACATGGTATCTCATAACACAAGCTTCGCTTACTTTGAGGCCATGTAGTTGGTGTGATTGTCTGGGGATTTTTTTAATTATTTTTTATTATATTTTTTCTCTTCATGTATGATTTCAAACTATCACGTTCTTGAATTTCAAAAGTGACCCACCAGTCACCCTGTAAGTTTAATGAACTATTATGACCCTAGAAATGGCCCTGAATATAGGTGGCATCCTACTGATCACGGATTGATGGTGGGTAAGCTTCGCAGCAAACTAGCCAGTTCGACCATTCTTACCAAAAAAATATTTTTGATGTGACCTTGACAAGGAACATGATGGATTGTCGCCTATATTTTAGAATACGGATATATTATTCGACCGCCTCCATGTTACATCGGTCGAGGTTTTGGCTGCAGCGTGAGTGGTCCTGGATTCAAGCCACAGCTGCGCCAGTTTGACTGATATCCCTCGTCCCGTTCCGTTGCTCCAAAACACAAGCTTATAAAAAAACCAACTTTGGAGCTACATAGAAGGACTAAGTTAAGTCCACTTTTTTTTGTGAGCTGTATGTAGACTCTAGAATACAATAACACAGTGCGAGCAAAAGTAAATATAAACAAATATAACATTAACCCGAGCAATACGGCGAACTCCTGGAGAACCTCGGCTCCGTGGTGTACCCGATCTGGTTGTTGCACACGATGTGGATGCAGCCGTGCGTGGTGAACGCCGGCAGGTTCGACATGGCGAACGTCTCGTACACGACGCCTTGTCCGGAGAACGCCGCGTCCCCGTGCATTATGATGGCCATGGTCTGGTGTTTCAAACGTGAATTAGGATATAATAGAAAAATTAAGATAATATTGTCTTAAGTTTTCACGATTCATAATTTAAATAAAACTACTTTTTAACCGAACATCCCACAAACAGCACGACCTGAAACTCAAGACACTGTCAGCTCATTTTGTGTTAACCCTGAACGCTACGCTCGAAGACTGAGAAATAGATGGAGATGATGTATGACTTTTTCCACTATCAATCTGACGCCTGACACCTCAGTCGCTCGTGACCACGGGGTCTGCAAAGACGCCGAAACGTCGAGTTAAAATGTAAAATATAAATTATACGCGATTAATCCGGTTAATAAGTAGTTTTATGAAAAATTAAGGTGTTCAGAGAATCTTCACCCATTATAATGACCATAGATCAGTATATCATCTGGTGCATGCCGGTCCCCGTGCATTATGTATGATAGACATGGTTAGTATTATAAATGCAAAATTGGGGTGGGTAAATGATAACGGTAACTAGAGAATGCATACCATGATGCTCATCGACTAGTATTATAAACAAATAAAACTACTAAAATAAAAATTAAGGAGCTCAGAGAATAACGTATCGCCATCCATTACAATGGCTATGGTCTGGTATTTTAAATGATAGTATGGACCCGTGATGTAAATTAAGGCATCCAAAGAATGCCACACTCTCTTTTATTATTATAGCCATGGTCTGGTATCAAAAACCCTAAGCATTGGGTAAGCATTACATCTTTAATCCTACCGTACGCCACTTACCTACCATCAGGTGTTCATTGATTGGTCTACACTTAATAAATTGTACATACATAAAAATAATAAATTATTATTGTTAGAAATGTACAGCGCCATCCAGCCCTGAAGTTACCAAATACTAAAGTCTGAGGAAAATAGTGTTGAATCCAAGAATCCCGTTTTTTCCCGCGTTTGTTTTTGACTCGTGTGACTCGTATCTACAGGGTGTAAAAAGTCAAAAAATGTAAAATACAATGAATTGTACAAACGCAACGTAGATAGTATTACCCAATCGCCATAGGGTTTGTATAAAAAAAAAATATATATATAAAATTACCTCCAACGAAATAGACTGCTCTGATCTTTTATCCCGTATCTCAATATCCGCTCCCTCCAAACCTCTTAGGAATAACCCATCAATTTATGTGCCTTTCGCCTCAACCAATTATAGACAGAACACGTATATCTTGCGAGCGAGTAACAACTTTAACAAAACTGACTCAAATTTAGGTTAATTCTAATTTCAGCTAAACGTAAAATTTGTAAAATGTTTTTTGGTGCAAATTGTTAATAATGTTTGAATTCTTAGTTATAATCTGTACACTTCTCTTACGCTTATACACAACTAATTCTGTTTCTATCTGTGAGGACCTTTAATTGGCTTCCGATTGTATATTTTCATAACCATACTTGTAATATTTGCTGTTGGTCTTCCTATACTAAATAAATAAATAAATAAATATATATGCACTTTAGATACCTCGTCAATAATTGAATACCTTTTCTCCACTAGTATCTCCTTTGTAGTGCTGTTCAGCCCTGGTCTTTCCGACGACTACCGGAGACACAACCTCCAGATGCGAGGGGTTGGCGCTCATCGACACCTTGATGTACTTATTGGTGCGTCTGACGAAGCGGTGGATGTACGTGCCCAGATGGTACTTGACATCGCCGGAACCCTGAAGATGAGGATGGCAAAAATAAGTTCGGTAATTACAGCAAGTTTTTTGGTAGTAGACGAAAGATACAGCTTATTGCTCCTGGTTTGTATCCCATACAAACTATTTTTGTACCTTCAAAAAGTCATCAAATTCTGCATTTTATTACTCACCTAGCCACCGCGCGCGGTTTTACCCGCGTAACTTTTGATCGCGTGGGAATTTTGGGATAAAATATAGCCTATAACCTTCCTCAAGAGTTGGGCTATCAAATGCAAAAAGAATTTTTCAAATTCCACTTGTAATTTCTGAGATTAGCGCGTTCAAACAAAAAAACAAACTCTTCAGCTTTATATATTACTATAGATATATTTTATGTCGTTTCAGCCTAATTATAAGCATTTTGAAAAAAAAACAGAGAGGCAAGACGTGAAGTTGCATCTTTGCTCCAAGTCTACTTTCTGGTAATCATGTCATTTAAGTGGCTTCAGTTATTAAACAGCACAAGGTTCAATTTGCTGCCAAACCAAGGGTTCATGCCGCCGAAATAAATTTACTGTGTTGAAATATTGAAACAGGCTTGGGATTTTTCCATTAGCTCCTACTACTCCTATAACTACTCATAAGTTTATATTACAGTCATATTTTTGCCCCAATCTTAACTGATGGTAAGTGACAAATAGGTCGAAGATTAAGTCGTCAGCAGTGCTTAATCTTAAATCTGACTCAGCACAATCTTGAAGCTGACTCAGCACACGAGTTCTGAGGAGGAGCTGATACTTCTTAAAACAATACCGAAACAAAATACCGACGGAGTGGTGATATATTTTGACAGTAGGGTTGTTCCAGGCGGACCACAGAGAGGTCCTGTAAACACGCGGGGATCGCTCGAATTCGTCGCTTTTACGACAATAATTACCACGTTCTAGGGGTTGAATGGGTTATTCTTAGATAACCCTTCTTTTGTCCATTCTGTAGAAACCACCTTGGGATGGTGCGGTGTTACCTACTGTTCACAGAATGACACGATATTACACATTACTCTTGTTAGTTTTTGAAACTACCCGCATTTTAAAGGGTTAATCAGTTTTTCTTACCGGTTCCTTTGGCTGCATAGGTTTGAACTGTGCAAAAATCTCAGATAACTGCTTGCGACAAACATTTACGAGCATATTCAATCGACCTAAAAATAAAAACGTGAATATGTTGAGTACGGTCAGCATCAAAAGTTGAAGACGACATTGAAATTTTAAAAATCGTTTTTCACCATATTGTACCTAAATAACGACTAATATTACTAACTTCCATGTAAAGTTAAAAAAACATAGAAGTTTGTCAATAATAAATAAATATTTCTGACACTCACACAACATTATCTAGCCCAAATTAAGTTTCTTAAAGAACTTGTGTTATGTATACTAGATAACTGATATACTTAAGAAATATATAAACATACATATTGAATAAATACATATTTCTTATTGTAATAAACTTAATTAAACATATAAACATCCATGACTTGACGACTAATATCTGTGTTCATCACACATATATCCGCCGCCGCTGGGATTCGAACCCATTACCTCTGGCATAGAAGGCAATGTATGTTACCGCTACACCAGCCGGTCGTCAAATATAGGTCAATATAGGTCGTTATTTGATTTTGCTTTGTAATAAAGTATACTTTTTATCGTAAATTAATATATTATTTATCTAGGTATATTTACCTCGATGCTGCATGGCCATTACAATCGACTCTATCCCGAGCCTAGTGCTGGAGTCTACTATCTCCTCCAACATGACGATCATGCTCTCTCCTCCTTCCAGACCAAAACGCTTCTCTGCCGGCCATTTTGTTGCAAAATACTTTTCTAGGCTGAAGGAAGACAAATTAAAACAACATATTTTTCAAGTTTCTTATTATGCTCAAGCATTGGCACTTTAAAAATATGTATATCGTCACATGAAAAGATTTATTTCTAGGCACACATAACCAATCCTGTATCAGATTCTTTAAAAGCAAAAGGAATTCTGCCAACCTTTGAATTTATACTAATATATAAAGCTGAAGAGTTTGTTTGTTTGAACGCGCTAATCTCAGAAACTACATTTTGTGGGATGTGGGATTTTTGCATTTGATAGCCCAACTCTTGAGAAAGGTTATAGGCTATATTTTATCCCGAAATTCCCACGGGATCAAAAGTTACGCGGGTAAAACCGCGCGCGGTGGCTAGTATTTTTATAAAAGCACTAGCCACCGCGCGTGTCACTTGTAGTTTCTGAGATTAGCGCGTTCAAACAAACTAACAAACAAACTCTTCAGCTTTATATATTAGTATAGATATAGATATTCATTGAGCAAGAAGGAGTTCCCATAGGTTTGGGCCACGTGTGTGGTAGAGCCGATGTTTATATAATAGGCAACATTAAATTTTAGCTGCACTTTCAGCAAAAAAAAATATCTGAGGTATATTTGGGTATACGCCGGGTCGTTCAACAAAAATATATTGCAAAAGCGTTCTGTCATACAAAATAGAAACGTGGATTTCAATTATGTCATGAAAATTTAAATAAAAGATATTTCTTAATACGTATAATAGATGATTAAACGAACTTCTAAGTGAAGTTCTATCGCTATTATATGAGTCGCTTCATTCGAAGATATTATATAACAGGTAGTCCTTTTTAGGTACTAGGTAACTTCGCACAGTTTAAAGTATCATAAAAAAACACTGTGGTGGGGCGCCGCGTGGCATGATCCACCCGGTTCGCGCCAAGCCCTCATTCTTTAGAGACCCTAAACGAAACTTTTAAATGGGTTCTGGGGTGGGTGGGTACGTCATATCTTCGAATGAAGCGACTCATATAATAGCGATAGAACTTCACTTAGAAGTTCGTTTAATCATCTATTATATTTCGTCGCTTCATTCTTCAGATATTATATAACAGGTAGATTTTCAGAGATAGAAAGTTTTGTTTAGGTATATACTTGGAATTGAAATAAGTAAAGATATAAATATGTAATTACATATTTTATTATTATAGTACTTAATAATTAGTATTATTGCATAATGAGCTTCAAATAATCTTACTTTATTTGAGTTGCTAGAAATTATAATCAGCTTAAATTAATGAAACTTAGTGATAGTCTATTTATAGACACATAATTTTTAATGTAGTAATTTACTTAATATCAAAATACGTAATATTCAATAACTATTTTTAATATTAGGTTAAGTATTGTTCATGTCTCGATTAAGTATCGACAAAGCAAAGTTATTTTGTTGATCATCTAAAGGCCGATGGTAAAACTTTGCGAACACCTGTGAGTTTTGTGTCCACCCGGCCGTTTTTCGAATGACATCGACACTGATACCGGCCGCGCGCGCGGCTGAGGTTGACGCGTGTCGTGTGCTGTGCGCACTAAAACGCTCATGTCAATGCCACTCACTCGTGGCGAGCGTTTGCTTAATCCATCGACTTAGCGTCTGACTTGATGCAGTTCTGTGGGGAGCTTTGAATGTTACGAAGAGATTCCCGGAGTTTGAACCTCAGATATTTTTTGTAATAAAAATATATTCTTATAAAGTTGATACTGGGCATATGTTGATATTGCTTTGAAAGTTTGGGAGAGATAATAAGGGCTGTTCACGATTTGGAGCAGAAGTCTTGATTATATCTGTTATAATAATATCTACTTTTTCAGATTGAAAAACAATATTTTCTAATTTAATTAAAGACAATGTCTGTACTCTTTGACCGGTACATAAAGCTAATAATTTAACGAGTTTTTTTTTTTTTTTGTAATATTTTCTAATGATAAATTAATATTTGGATACCAAGAAGACAGTTGATTTAGTACTAAATTTGGATCCCAAGTAAATGAATATTTAGGCTTAATAGGTTTAATTTTATAGGCTCCTTTTAAGAGGCGTTTAACACAACTATTATCACTTATCTCTTCTCCTAATAAAAGAGATAATGCAGATCGATGTGTATTTAATGAACTGTAAGAACATTCCTTATTAAATTGCTCGTTTAAGAATCAAAGAACTAATGGAATGGATTTTTCGAAACTATTAATTCATAACCACACTTCTTGAAACCATAACTTCAATGAGACGTTGTACTGGCGAACAGTAGCGAGCGAGGCGAGCATCAACGTGAGAGCCTCTGGTGGGCAGCCGCGCCGGTTGAACGACGCCCGCAGAGCCTCGCGGCACCCAGGGTAAGGCTGGAGTGCAGTGGGTGCTGACTCCATGGCTGATAAGGCCAGAAGGGGAATACAAGTACCCCTTCGGCTTTATCATCAATGATTTTTCGTATACATTTTAATACAAGAGAAAAGGGAGGAAATGCATAAAAATCCAAGTCAGCCCAGCTTATTGTAAATGCATCAACTGCGACTGCATCAGGTTCAGGCTTCCAGGTGACAAATAATTAACATTTGGCATTGGCTCGACTTGAGAACAAGTCGATCTTAATGGGCCCGAAACTATTTACAATAAGTTGGAATGGAATCCGCGCGCGTTGGAATCCGAGAGGGCCCATTTCTGGACTCGAAATCTGCTCGATTTTCTTTGGTGTTAACATAAGAAGCAAATATCCATAAATTGCGTTTTTCACACCATTGCCAAATTTCTCTACTTAAAATATTCAAATGTGGGAACTGAATACCTCCCATCTTATTAATGTAGCTAATGGCGGTAGTATTGTCAATTCGTAATAATATTGCACAATCACTAGCTATACTTTTGAGACCTAACATAACCGCGAGTAATTCTAAAAGTTCATGTGATTTTCTTTTTCACTGTTCGTCCATGAACCACTATATTTATTATTTTTGCATACTGCTCCCCAGCCTGTCCTATATGCGTTGGTGTAAATTTCTGACTTATAATTTTGAGTAATGATTGGACAAGAAATAATATTAATATTATTTTTCCACCACCATAAATCTTTTAGTAATATCTTATTAAGATTCATTTTCGCCTCATAGTTTCCTCCGAACTTATTTAAGGCTAAAAACTTTTGTCTTTCCAATATTTTTGTATATAAGAATCTTTATTTTGTGGCTGGACAGGCTGCGATCAATACACCTATAAGTTTAGCGAAATTTCGTAATGAACAAGTTTTAAGATTAATGTACCTATTTATTAACTGTGCAATGTTATGCCGCTTATCGCCAGGTGATGTCTATTACGTTACGTTCTGTGTTGAACATAAAACTTAAGAATTTGATTGACTTTTTTGGTACAATGTGACTTTTATCGAAATTTACAATAAAACCTAGACAATATAATAACTTCAAAGTTTCTCTTACATTAATCATGCATTCTTCATATGTATCTCCTAAATAGGTAGTAGACTTAAAAACCTTGTTTTCTCAAATGACTCATTACTTCACGCATAATTTTTGTAAATACCCACGGAGCTACCGATAATCCATACGGCATTGCTGTGAACTCGTAAGTGATCGGCTCAGACGAATCATTTTCTTGGAATTCGAATCGTAGGTACTTTCTGTCACTAACAAAAAACGGTATAAGTAGATATGATTCTTTCATGTCTATGTTGGCTAAGTATCCATTACGAGGAATTAATTTCGAGGCTGTTTTATAAGATTCCATTTTAAAATGTACTTTTCTTACGAACTTGTTTAAAGATTTTAAATTTAGTATAAACCTTTTTTCTCCGTTAGGTTTCGGAGCTAAAAATATATTTGAAATAAATTGATCATTTGAAGGAGAACAAGGTTTTATAGCCCCTAAGTCTAATAATTTATTTATAGCTATTTTCATGTCTCTTTTTTCACATGATGACAAATTATTTTTAGGAATAGAATACTGACAAATTTGAGTATAAATGGTATTCTAAATCCATAATTTATCCACTTCAATATAACTTCGTTTTTAGTTACTTTTGTCCAACAATCATAAAATAAATTAATTCGACCTGCATGTACCTTGATTAATGTTGGGTCGGAGCACGCGTCCTGGACGAAGTCTGCGGCTGGAACTTGGCGTTGAACGCAGAGTTCGATTGAGGGCGCCGCTGTGTTTGAGCTGCTATCGGTTTCCTCTGACCTCCCCGCCCCCCCCTGAACGACGGGTAACGAGGAGGTCCTGTCCAGTTTCCCTGCTGAGACGACCGGTTGACCGTTGATATTTGAGAGGAGACTGTTTTGGCTGGGCCTTTTTTAATTAGGGCTCCCTACTTTTCAATGGCTTTACTTGCCTTTATTTTTTCCGGCAACGAACTTCCGAATAAAGTTTCGTCTCTTTCGGAGTCTTGTATAACATGTTTAAAGTTTGTATCCAAATTAGGTAAAATCAGTTTTACCCTATCTTTGGTGAACATAAAGTGGAGGTCTGATAATAGGCAGCATCCATCACTTACGTGACGGAGGGCCTTCATTTTGTTTTCTTCCTTCTCAAGGAGGACGTCCATCCCTCGATTTATGGCGGTAATGCCGTACCCCAGGTGTTGCTGAAAGTTTTGGATTTTTTTTTTTGTCACGTGCTCGTGCTATGTCAGTTATGGCTGCTGAGATTTCAGCATTTAATTTTGGGGCTTGCAAGTTTTTGCAGTGTTCGGGTACCGTATTTTCTATGGTTAATTTATCGTTGTCTTCTTTGGACAGTCCTTTTCTTAGTAAAGGTGTCCATAAAATTGAGAGCGCATCGTGTATTTTAGCGCCAAATTCGAGTGTATCGGAATTTGCAGCTCCAAGTGCAGTAAGCAGCTCTGGATACAGATCGGGATTAGGTTCTCCCGATATGCCTGGTGCGTCTTGTGATATTGACGGCTCCGGATTAGGGAGCGTCTCTGAAGATAGCTCTTGATCCACAGTGAATGACGCGGCAGTCTTCTGGTTATCCAGGTTTACATCATCCAGTGGTAGCGGTAACTCATACCTTGGAGACGACATGTTTATGTTTTAACAAACACATAATTCATATTAATATAACACCCATAACGTATTACAGACAACGAGATAAATCTCCTTGAGATTACCCGCATTTTCTGTAATCGTATTGAAAACAAAAGGTGATCGATAAGATCAGATAAAATTTATTAAAGTTTACATCATTGCGATATTGAGCAGTTAACGTGATATATCTATTATAGATTACACGCATTTTCTGCTCTGATTTTTTAAATAACATTTTTAAGCCGAATAAGTAGGTCTTGCCTTGTAAGATTTCTTCTTCATCGGTAGAAATAATTCGCTGTTTCCGTTTTTTATATATTTTTTGTTCCAACTTTTTTATCTTTATATTATAATGTTGAAGCTGTTCTTCTGCTGTACGTTTAACATTTTGTAAAAACTTAAGTAAATGATTAAAGTAAATGACGTATGCTTGTTACCACGCACGAAAAAAGAATGAGGGCTTGGCGCGAACCGGGTGGATCATGCCACGCGGCGCCCCACCACAGTGTTTTTTTATGATACTTTAAACTGTGCGAAGTTACCTAGTACCTAAAAAGGACTACCTGTTATATAATATCTGAAGAATGAAGCGACGAAATATAATTGAAAAAACGATATAAATGTTTTAAATAACTTACAAAACCGCTTTCGTCAGTCTCCGCATGATGAGTTTCTTCTCATCCACAGATTTGGTCAAAGCCTCCGGTGGTTCCATTCGTCTCCTGATGAAGTGCAGACTGTCGAGGTTATACACGTGCATGTACTCCACGCCGATAGATCGGCAGTAAACGTTCTCTAGACGGGCTATTATCTCTCTGCAATAAGCGAAAGTGCATTTAAAGATATTTAGAGAACGCATTGAAAATGTATAATGTAATTATGACGACCGGCTGGTGTAGCGGTAACATACATTGCCTTCTATGCCAGATATCCTGGGTTCAAATCCCGGCGGCGCCGCGGCGGCGGGTACTTGTGTGATGAACACAGATATTAGTCGTCAAGTCATGCATGTCTATATGTTTATTCTAATAAAAAATATGTATTATTAAGTATATATTTCTTAAGTATATCAGTTACCTAGTATCCATAACACAAGTTCTTTAAGAAACTTAATTTGGGCTAGATTATGTTGTGTGAGGGTCAAAAATATTTTATTTATTTAATTAACGCGATTAAATGTTGTTCTATTATATTCTAAGTAAATCCAGTTCATCATAAAAATCATATTGATAAGGGTACACCACGGCAATGAATCTCTCTCCGTGACGAAGAGGTTAAGGCCATAATCCACCACGCTGCTGGCCCAGTATTTGGTGGTGGATATCAGAATAACGGGGCGCCAAAATGGCTTCTAACAAATCTTAATAACTACTGCACAGATGTATACAGCACCCTGGACCCAGTGAACGAAAAAAGCATGGAAGAGTAACTAGTGCTCGAAAGTGGCCCAACGAAAATGTTGTTTTACGTTGTTGATTCGGGTGTTTTCGTGTTTAGTTAGTAGTTGGCAGCATATGTCATGGAACATTGTCAATTGTAAAAATATAAACAGAGCCCATTTGCGGTATAAAAGGTTTTATAAATTGATCGCACTTGCATATTAAAAATGCAAGATTAAGTTATAACGTGTATTATTTTTACAAAATTATTTTTTTTATAAGTAAAACTTGGGACAACTATTTCTACGAGGATGGTGTTATGCCCAATGAACTAAGTAAATTTTCGAATGTTTATAATTTGAAGTCAAATACATTTGTGCATTTTGTTTGCAAAATTAAAAAAGGCTTATGTTCAACTGCTTGTCAAATGTAGTCAAATTTACGCCCACAAAAATATTTATTTATTTATTTACACTTTGTTGTTTATTTACAAAATACATGTATGAATGTACAACAGGAAATAAAATTATTCTACAGTAACACAATTGGCGGTCTTATCGCTAGCAAGCGATTTCTGCCAGACAACCAGGATAACCAAAATACTTAAATTTATTTACTAAAAACTAGTACTTGTGAACCAAAATTTGTCATCCTATGTTATAATATAACGTGATACATATACTATAAGTAACGTAGGTCAAATAAAGAATCTAATATCACAAATCATATTGTTTTCATGAAAGAAATGTATATCAAGGTGGATCAAAAATGTCTTAGACACGCATATACAATGTATTAGTAAATTTTTGGATGTTATACATACATACATACAAGTTTCACTTATATTAGTCATTGTATTTGCAAGATACGCTTTTTTGCTTACAATAGTAAAAATCAATAAAATATGGACAAAAACGAACAGCGTACGGTGATTATGTATCGCAGCCATAAACAAATGTCTACGAAGATTTGTTTTAGACAAAGTCTAAAAAAAGTCAAAAGAATCTTTATTTCGTAAGTATTTAAATACATTTGAAATAAGTCACAATTTACAAATTGAACTGAATCTACCACCACTTCGGAAAGTCGATCTGTTGAGAAGAAGTGGCAAGAAACTCAACAGCAATCATCTTTTAAAAATACACAATAACAATTAACAATCTTCTTGCATCCGGATATCTTATAATAACATTAGGGGATCATCCTTTATCCTAATCAATGGTAGCTTACTGGGACGCTGAATTTAAATTAAAACAAGGAGATCGACCTATGAAGACAATCGCACACTTTCGTTACCTTTAACTTCCGTTACAGATGAAAATGTCAAAAAAGTTGAGAAAATGGTTCCGGAAGATAAACGAATAACCGTAAAATCTTTAGACAAGACTTCATTTTGCATCATTCTATAGATTTTAGAATTATAATAATTACATGAGTTTATAAATTATAATAATCAAATGAATTAAAAATTATAAAAAATAAATGGATTAATATACATTTCTGAAATTCACACAACATTATGTAGCCTAAATTAAGTTCCTTGAAGAATTTGTGTTTGGGATAATAAATACATATACCTATGTAAGTATAATCATCACACTTTTTTTTATTACAATATAATATACTAAAATAGACAATAAACATCTTTCATCACAAAAATATCTACCGCCACCGGGATTCAAAGCCAGTTCTGGCCTTTAAGGCAATTTATGTTACCCCTACACCAGCTGGTCGTCAAATTATAAACGTAATCTTTTTTAAATAAAACTACTTTTTAACCGGATTAATCGCGTATAATTTCTCGTGGCCACGGGGTCTGCAAAGACACCGAAACGTCGAGGTAAAATGCAAAATATAAGTTATACGCGATTAATCCGGTTAAAAAGTAGTTTTATTTAAATTATGAATCGTGATACGTAATCTTTTTGTCTCAATCATAAAAAAATTAAAAAATATGCGTAGTAAAAATATTCATAACTTTCATTGCTACCTTTTACATAAATCGTCCACTATGACGACTCTTTGTTTCAACGTCCAATGATGTTATTATTACTGTGTGTTGTCTAGCCAATGAGCGACGTACATGGACAAATAAAACCAATCATATTTTTATGATTTTCAAAGAAAACAAAGGCCGTGTGCCGCTTTTCAAAGAAATTTTGTTTGAAGGTACTCTTTTATGCTTTTTTCGTTCACTGCCTGGACCAACTAATTAATGTACTTTCTGAAGCACGTCATGAATGAATGGTTGTCGGTGAGCTATCTTTTTACAAACCGAGACAAACATTGCTTAACCTTGAGCTCCTGCGCAACCTTTGACTGTTGAATCCGGATAAGAAACAATTTCACTTAATCAAATAAGTATAGAAATCTCAAGATATAGGCATAAGAATATAACAGGTTTAACCTACTGTCACAATTCAAATAAGATATTATATTTTTTACCGAAGAGGTAGCTCTTTTTTATCACCGCCAATATAAGTTCTTTCTGGGAGACAGAAAACTTGATCCATGTGCTTTTCGCCTGAGAAATAAAAAAAAACTCAATTGGTCTTCGCTGCCACTGGACTGCTTTTGTAATTTAAACCTATTGATTCGTCGATACTTTTATATTGACTTTAAATAAACCACATTATTAACAAATTGAAAAAAATCTACTTCTATTTCAGAAGGTCGATCTGTTGAGAAGAAGTGGTAAGAAAATCAACGGCAATAATGTTTTCTATCATTTAATTAATTAATGTTTAATCAGTGGGGCTAGCATGCGGCCATCGACAACGAAAAATCGGGCCTTTTTATCGATATTTTCTTAGGATATAGCGGCACATAGAGTATGTATTTTATAGTATATGGCATATTTATTTCTGTGGGCTTGATCATGGTACGAAATCGAGTAATTATATCTAATATTGTTCGCATATTAGCTAACCTGATAGGATATAATCAACGAATGCAGAACATTAAAAAAAACCGACTTCACGTCAAAGCTTTGGCTGAGTTATAATGTCATTAACGTAAACATTCTCCGATATCATACATACATTCATAACTTCACGCCCGTATCCCTTTATGGGGTAGGTTATAAGACCGTCTGATGTCACGTTTGACAAATGAGGTATTATAATGATGGAGAGAGACTATTGCAGTGAAAGGGGTCAGCCTATCGCCCACAAAATTGCCAATAAAACCTCTGTCCCTTAACTGACTTTTACAGTATGCCCGGGAAGAGAAGCAGCTGGTACATTCTATGTTTTTCTTTCGCTCCCAGTCCAGCGTGGAAGCTTTGAAATTCATTGAAATTTTCCGATTTCGATGAAATTTATATGGGACCAACTATGAAGTAACTTTTATCATATGAAATAAGAATTTTCAAAATCGATTCATAACTGTCCAAAATATCGTGTAACAAAGACACAAAAAAAACATACAGACGAATTAAGAACCTCCTACTTTTTTGGAAGTCGGTTGAAAATAATACCATAATATTTATCTTATCGATTTGAGTCTTTATCGATGGTCTCATGCTAGCCCTGCAGAAAGAGTTAACAAAAACAGATACTCTCGTAAAAAAATAAATTATTCAAATAAAACTACTTTTTAACCGGATTAATCGCGTATAATTTATATTTTACATTTTAACTCGACGTTTCGGTGTCTTTGCAGACCCCGTGGTCACGAGCGACTGAGGTGTCAGGCGTCAGATTGATAGTGGAAAAACCCACTCATACTGACCGATATTTAAATGGGAGTTCCCACCACCACCCGAGCCAATTACTCGCCGTAGGCTCCTCTTTGTTTCAGAGAGCACATGGAATCTGCGATCCCCAGCACATTGATGATGAACTGAAACATGTTGTCAAAGTGCTTCGTCAAAACGGCCTCAAACCACCTCGTCGCCGCCGCAGTGACCACGTGAAGCCGCAGACAGTCGAACGAAGACCTGCATTTTTACCTTTTGTGAAGGGAGTTACCGATAAAATTTCAAAAATTCTTAGGCGCGCTTCCATCAAAACAATATTTAAACCAAACTCAAAAATTAGTCAACATCTTCGCCCAGTTAAATGCAACATCCCTTTACAAGACCCAGGTGTATACAAGATTGACTGCGGCTGTGGGCTTTCCTACATTGGTCAAACTAAAAGAAGTGTATCAACCCGCGTTAAAGAACACATAGCTGACATTAAAAACCGAAGAGTAACCAAGTCTGCAGTTTGTGAGCATTCCATAGACAAGCCCAACCACTACTTAAGGTTTGACTCTGTGAAAGTTCTATCTAGGGAGACACATTATATACCTAGAATGATCAGAGAAGCCATTGAAATTAAAAAGCACCCTAATTTCAACAGAGAGGATGGTTGGAAACTATCACCAGCATGGGACCCTATTCTCAAAGATATTAAGTCAAACATCCAGCAAGCAGCACGACCTGAAACTCGAGACACTGTCAGCTCATTTTGTGTTAACCCTGAACGCTACGCTCGAAGACTGAGAAATAGATGGAGATGATGTATAACTTTTTCCACTATCAATCTGACGCCTGACACCTCAGTCGCTCGTGACCACGGGGTCTGCAAAGACACCGAAACGTCGAGTTAAAATGTAAAATATAAATTATACGCGATTAATCCGGTTAAAAAGTAGTTTTATTTAAATTATAAATTATTCAAGTTAACCTATAGACCAGAACTTACTCAAAGTGGTGCCAAGTTCTCTGGAGACCACTCGACACTCTACTCCCTTGGTCTCCATTGTGTTGGGGTCGGATTTGGTCCGTGACACGAAATTGGAAGCCATTGATAGTCCCAGTGGATCCGTCTTCGCAAGCAGGTGACCGCGTACCTAAACGAGACAGTGAAATACTTTTATACAGTAGTTCTTTTTTAGTCACCAGCCACATTTAATAATGTTATTTAATATAACATTAAATAATGTTATTTTCTTTGATACGATATAACGTATCTGCGGGGCTAGCATGCTACCGTCAACAACGATAAATCGAGCCTTTTATCGATATTTTCTTAGAACATGGTATTTAGTGTATGTAACTTATTAAGATTATGACATATTTAGTTCTGTGGTCTTAATCATGGTATCAAATCGAGTAATTCTATCTATTATGGGGCGCATATTGGCTTACATAATAGGATAAAATAACAAAATAATATTTATCTTGTCGATTCGACTATTTATCGGTTGCATGCTAGCCCTGCTGCATATTTATTTTAGTATCGATAAGTACAAAAATATTAAAATATGGCACCACAAACTTTATTACAAAGAGTCGCTGTTGATGAACATAGCTACTACGCCGCTGCATTTCATTTATAATACTACGACGTAGTACTACAAGATGATTTGTTGTAGCGCGTAGTCTCTTTATTTTACTGGTTGATTCATAATTATTGTGTGATTTAAAGAGGAACAATATGGTCCTGACGTCACATCGCCGCGCGCGGGGTGCGTCGAACCAGTAACCGCAACCGTAACCGGCTTGCTGTCCTGCCCCACGCGGGGGGTACGTCGCGGCCCGCCGGCCGTCCACTCCCACTTGGATTTGGACTACGGCTACGAATTTTCTTGCAGCGCAGCTACATTGGCTTTTTTAAAGCTTCTACCAGTTTTTAATTACAGTCCACTCAACCTTTAACAAAGTCTTTTAATTCAAGCTAGGCCTAGTAAAGAAACCTGGTGCTTAGCCCAACAAATACGTTTATTCTAATGTTTTCATCAGGTGTTCTTACTTGCTTAGGTTCTATTACGTGCAGGTTTTTTGAAATGTGACAAGCAAGTTTTGGTTTCGAATTGCTTGCGCTGCGGCTGCGATAAAGTTAAACCGCTTTGAAATAAGTATCACACTACGGTGTTGCATAAAAAGATTAATTGGATTAAAATTAAAGCGTCTCTCGTTATTATTTTGTGTAAATACGTGTCCTGGTAAAGTAAAGTTGTTTTATCATAAATTGCCTATTGTTTTGTTGGGCTGGTGTACAGTGTATCAACAGTTGATTATATTATGTTATAGTGGTGCAACCTTCAGTGCATATCACTGCAACAAACCAAAAAGTACAGACGGACAGTTTGGCCGTTGATGGGATAACTTGAACAATACCTTTTCTATGTTTTTTACTGCAGTATGGTAAAGAACTGGTTGAAGTGTAAAATTTAAGATTCTGTTGGTCTAGTTTATAAAGCTTCAACAGCTGATTGTATTAAACTGTAGTAGTTCTACATACATAGCACGGTGATATGCAACCTTCAGTGACCAAGGTGCTGTTGGTTAAACCAAGAGGTACGGACAAGTTTTTCGTTAATGGGATAACTTGAAAAATACCTTTTCTGTGTTAATAACTGCAGTATGGTGCACAACTGGTTGAAGTGTAGTAATATAGGATATCTATTAATACTGTGCGAAAATATTTCGGTTCGTACAATGCGTTGACGTTAGCCGATTCCTACTGAGTTTCTTGCTGTTTCTTCTCAGTAGACCTATCTTACGAACCGTGGGAGCTTTGCGTGAATTATAAAATCTTACATTTCGAATTTTGATGGCAATATTAAAAAAGGAAGTAAAATTTAAAATCTGTGGCGGTTAAAGTTTTGAAGTTGCCAAAAGTAAATGTATCCATTGAAGTTGTAAAGGATTTTTTTGTTTTCGAAAGAGATTTAATGTGCTGTGGATACAGGTTCTCGTTGGTGACTACGCCAGAGTGATTCTGGGTAGTGTGTTGAAGCAATCAAATTTGCAGCACAATCGTTTCCCGTTGGGAAAAGATTGCTGTGAGCAACGAACGAGATGCCTTGTTGTTGATGATGACATTAATGGATTTCAATGTTTGTTTGATTTGGAGATAATTGTTACTCAATGGTGCTTGGAACTTGGCTAACTAAAATATATAATCGTGTTATAACTTGTCAGATTATAACACGACGACGTGTGTCATCGCAGGATGGCCATTTTGGAGTTAACGGTAACTTAGCGATATTAAGATTTTTGAATGACTTCACGGTAACGGAAGTAGATATGTTGGTAGTAAGCTATAGAGGGCGCTAGTTTATAGTAGCTCGGTATTAATTGGTTTTAGAGTTGTTATTGTTCCAGCGACGACCGGCTGGTGTAGCGGTAACATACATTGCCTTCTATGCCATAGGTCCTGGGTTCGAATCCCGGCGGCGGCGGATATTTGTGTGATGAACACAGATATTAGTCGTCAAGTCATGGATGTTTATATGTTTATTTAAGTTTATTCTTATAAAAAATATGTATTTATTCAATATGTATGTGTATATATTTCTTAAGTACCTATATCAGTTATCTAGTATCCATAACACAAGTTCTTTAAGAAACTTAATTTGGGCTAGATAATGTTGTGTGAGTGTCAGAAATATTTATTATTATTTATTATTGTGTTGTGAAATAGCCGCTATTATAACCAAGCCCACAGTCTCAGTACTAAGTAACTGCCTAGTGATTACTCCATCGTGTTTAATAAGCCTCATTGCTCACATATGTCATGAAACATGCATTGGATAAATCTGACGTGTCGATTCCTATATGTTTTCTGAGGTTTGCCTTGTGTGGAGTCCATTGTAAGTTGGAGGTAACACTAATTGTTTTTAACAATAACATTTTAATAATATTCAAAATTTTGTGTGGCAGTAGGTACATTTAAATTTTAACAAGACCAGTGAGGCATACAAGTTGCAATGGGCTTCACACTTGGCGGACCTAGGAAAACATACGAATCGATAAAGTGCTATGAGCGCATTGCTGCGTTGTGATATAATTGAATATATTTAAAGGGATTACTATAAAGAACGAATGTATCGATATTAATAAATGATTATGCATATTAATGTTAATGGATACTTTATTTTACAACTTATTACCTGGTAGCTTCTTATTAGGTTTTGCACGGCTAGATGCAGTTTTAAATTCTCATAAGAATCATCGCCAATATCTACTTTTTCTTTACAACCTACAAAAAATAAAAATCTATGAGAAAAACGTAGTTATTTATTCTTCGGGTGCACCTTCGACGTCATATATTGGTACCTACCGCTTCTTACTTAGGCCTATTTCAAAAGACGATATTTTACAGGAAGACATTTTTGCCGTCATCTTAGGAACATATGTTCCGTATGTGTGATGTCATCAGTCAACGAACTTTTCGATCGCCAGACAGAAATACGGAATTGTGTATCTTCTACGACGTCGTCACGATATCGTAACGACTTTTATGTGAATGGCACTCCAGATAAGTATTACTACAGTACAGATATCTTCAGTAATTCAATTCGGCCGCGTCTTTGAAATAAATGCCTACAGCGCAGCGCCGCGGTCCGTTCACACGTGATAGGGCTGCCCGCCTTCAGCGTTTAAATTAAATTTGCCTACTTTGTGTTTACTTCCATTTAGTTTTGTGACTGCAAATATACTTTTTTTATATTAACAAATAACAGGAAGTATTCAACAAAAATACGTTTTTGTCAAAAACCAATGTTTACGTTTGAATAACAAATCGGTCTTATAAAATAGCGAACGAAAATTACTTGCGCCTCGACTGAGACTCACGAAAAGATGTATTATTAAATTCTAAAATATAAACAATCTGCATACTAACGAAAGGCTCAATCAACAATTGTTTCTTTTCTATATGCAGACACTCGCGACTGGCCGCATGCCGAGATCGAGCCGCGTAGGTCGCTTTTGTTGAATTACTGGAGATATATGTACTGTTCAGGGTGTAGGTACTTAAACTCGTGACTATGCATTCACGTTCCTATATTGGGGGATTATTTAGATCGCCCAGTAGGGGAAGTTCCGAAACTAAAAGACATACAAATATCTGATCTTAGGAACCATGACCACAGAATAAGTAATAGTTGGTACAGAAGAATTACTCCGCAAGAAGATCTAAATAAATTCGAGTCTTGCTACGACGCGATACGGTGGAATTCAGCTCGCACAGCATTACGTACCTGCAAATTTATATACCTAGAAGTTTTGTCTCTTTCTATCGCATGCCTCTTATCTTTTCTTACGCTGTTAGGGTTGCTGCCTAGTGAAGAATAATTAATCTCCTTATTTGTAATTAAGTATCTACCGATGTAGGTATTACTGTTATTCTACCTTTGTAAAAAATATTGTTTAAACTTACCTACAGTACAAAATGAAAAAAAAGTGACGACGAATAATTAGTAATACTACATATGTTTTGTTTGCTAAATTGAACATAATCAAATCCAAACATAATCTAATTGAATATTTGTTTCTTTTTATGTCCATTTTTAAATACTATTTGCGACCTCGATCATAGAATTACTGTGAGTGCTATTAGGTAGGTAGGTATCTACAACGTCCCGATGGGCGCGCGCGTGATACACGACCCATTCGAGTAGCGCCGGCGCGGTGCGCTTCGCTGTAGGTAAATAACGGATGTACCGCGCGGAGTGAGCCAGGCCTGCCATGACATCGATATTTATAACAAGATAAACTGCATTCACACATTTGCAAAATCCATCTCAACGGTCCATCCATCAAAAGTTTAAATTTTAACAATTTAGGGCCAAACCTATGTCATTAACTTATAAGCATTCAGGAAAATCTATGGACGCTTCCACCCGATCATTAGTACAATTTTACCTATTTGGGAAAACTTTTATGTTACGTATACTTTTTATATCTACAGCTTCCTTATAACCCCAATATTGAACCAAACTTATTTTAATAGACATACCTATACTTAATTGAAATATTCTGAAATGTGAAAAGAGACTCAAAATGTTACCGAATATTGAGGCAAAGTTAGGTATACGACTGTAACTGAGAAACTTGAAAGAAACTCTTCTTTTTTTTGTATTATGAATAGATTGAGATGTACGGTTGTATACAAGGTGACTGGTGAGTCACTTTTGAAATTCGAGGACCCGATAGTTTGAGATCATACATGCAGAGAAAAAATATAATAAAAAATAAATACTTATTATTTACTGAGTAAACTTAGCCGATTAACTTAGTAAGATTACGCAACGCATGGTTACACTAGCGTTGGCAGCGATCCGCGTGCTAGGTCACCTGTCGCGATTGACTCAGGCATACGTAAGTAAAGAAAATAGTAACAAAACTTTATTTATTTATAGGGAATTCTAGTGAAAAATTATGTAGCTGCCGACCTTTATTACATAATTATGATCAGAATGTTCTCCTTCAGTATCTAAAATTTGTCACCAGTCACCCTGTAAATCTTTGGGTACGCACTTCACTTCATGTCTTAAAAAATCGTAAGTGACTGAGGCATATTTACCAAAGTTAGACTTTTTCTTATGATGTTTCTTACTGTTGTGGTGCTTTGGACTATTGTCATCTTCAAACTCTTCAATCACAAGGGTTGGTCCATTTACACTCCCATAGAAGCTATCCCATGACTACAAATAATTGAAATAAATTAAAATTCTGCTTTATTTTGTAATTTGTATTAAAATTTCGCTTAAATGCGGAAAAGGCATTATCTCGTTTTTGCATTTAATAATGTAAGAAAAATATTAAATAAATAAAAAAAGACGACGATTATGATAACTTATTGTTATCTACCATATCATTTCGTTACCTATAATGCTTAGCTGGAACAAACTTATTAAAAAACGTCTCTTTTTACAAAGGGAACACCGGGAATTACTCAGACTCATCATCATGGCGACGTCCATAACTGGACATAGGCCTCCACTAAGGTTCTCCACGTTCTCCAGCTCCCACTAATCTTAATTCAGACTTATAGGGCCTTTACTTATTTTAAGTCCCTTTTGAAATTTTTGGTGTTTACCAATCTCTCTGTAGTTCTCCAATATCTCTGAACTTTCGTAATTTTCACCATATTTTCAGTTATGTTTCGTTACCAAATTTTCTTTCCAAAACTTTATTATTCTTAACAACCCTTATGCCAAAGCCCAATGAGCAAAAAAATCACGTCCTTTGGGTAATGCAGTTGCTAATAATAATAAAAAAAACAGCCAATCACACCATCTACGTGAACTCAAAGTAAGCAAAGTTTGGGTTATAAGATACCATGTAGGGCACTTGGAGGGAACCTAGAATATAAAATAGATATACCGACAGGGTTGTTTTTTAGTCGCCAACCTTTAAATATTATTTTCTTTGATACGATTAACGTACCTGCATATTTTTATTAGTATAGCTCAGTACGAAACAATAAAAATATGGCAGCACAAACTATTTTACAAATAGTTGCTGTTGATCAACACAGCTATTTCAACGGGGCATTTCATTGATAATAGATACTACGACGTAGAACTTTAGGATGATTTGTAGTAGCGCGTAGTCGCCGTTATTTTAATGGTATTCATTCATAATTTAGAGTGATATAGTGATATGAGATGCTTTGCTTAATATGTTAGCGAATATATTAATTTCCTTGTTAAAAAATACAAAAATACCTTTTTTTGCAAAAATCTAGACCAATGCACCACGAATTCAAACAAAAATTGAACAACTTACGGAGTCGACGGACCCTTTAGATGTGGACCAGTCTTCGTACTGAGCTTCCAAGAAATTGGCGTTCGAGCCACTCAGGAACGATTCTGCTTTGGAGGACAAGTTCGTCATACTTATTCTTAGAAATCTCTGAAAGAATCCAATTTTAGAATAGGTGAGAATTGTACGTTGTACGGCGCTGAGGTGAATTTTAACTTAATTTAAAAAATCTTAAAAAAGCTTGCTTTTCCTGGGGTTTGAACCAGCGTCGCTTCGATCATACGCTTGAAGAGTGGACGTCTCGACGGCTGAGCTACAGTGACACGTGACGTCATAACAAAATAGCTGCTTATAAATCGTTTGGAACGCTTTACTTTAGTTAGCAAATATGAAGTGTAATGCATGCAATAATAAAATTGATATTAAAAGTTCATATTCACTTAATTGTGTAACTTGTGGAAACAGGTATCATAATAAATGCCTAAATATAAATAATGATAAATTTCGTCAACTTAGCGCTGTTTTTCTTGAATCGTGGAAATGCCCTGAATGTACCAATGTTACTGTCAGAAAGCGGTCTAATCAAAATACTCCCGTAAGAAGCAACCTTATGCCCATTGATCAGGAAGAGACAGATATATCAAAGGGAAATTTCGAACGGGATGTGTTACCAAAACCTCACTGTGAGACTTCTAGTTCGTGATCGCTTAAAGAAAACACATGTTGTGTATCCTTGGAAGAAATACGGGCAGTGATTATCAAGGAGAATGAAAAACTGCGTAGTGAATTAAAAGCCGATTATATTAAATCAATAAAAATGGAATTAGCACCTATAATTGAAGATGTAGCAGAATTGAAAAACTCATTTAACTTTATAAATAATCAGTTCGAAGAAATGAAGAATCGTTTATCTACATGTGAAGGTGAAATTAAGAAGCTTAAATCATCGTATAAAGAAGTTGCGGAATTGGGACAATCAATAAAAACAATTAATCGAGATATTAATATTCGTGAGCAGTGGTCAAGGCGTTCTAACATTGAAATCTCTGGATTACCTTATACGAAAAATGAAAATTTAATTGAATTACTTGACAAAATCGCTAATCATGCAAAGTGTGATCTGGATATAAAAAATGATATTGACTTCATAACAAGAGTTGCCAACATGAACAGCACATCAAAAAAACCAAAATCTATTGTAGTCAAATTTACAGCGAGATACAAAAAAGATGTCATGTTGACACATCTTCGTAAAATCAACTTAAAAGCATTTGATCTCGGTATAAAGGGTGAGAATAGTGAATCCCGTATTTACTTTAATGACCACTTGACCCCACAAAATAAATTATTATTGCAGGAATGTAAAAAACTTGCGAAAGACAAAAGCTACAGGTATGTTTGGGTTCGAAACTGTGGAATAATGGTGCGTCGAAATGATAACTCTGAAGTAATTAATATATCCTCATCGGAAGATTTAAAAAAAATGAAATAGGAGTTACTGCAATATTCGGTTACTTATTATTGTTTTCTATATTATTTTTTTATTTGAACAATTTAGACTTTTTCTGCAAAAATAAATTACTGTATCTTTTATATCGATTTTATAATGTGATCTTGATTCGTCTAGCCTTACTTTTGTTTGGGAACCTTATGATGCTTTATATTAATTTCTTAAAACAAATACTTCATGATTTCTTACTCTTTGATTTATGTTTTCATTGGCAGTTGAACGAATATGTTTTTAATTTATGTGTTAATCTTTTTATTCGAAATTTATGGCTAATACATTAAATATATATTATCAAAATACTCGCGGGCTCCGGACCAAAACAAATCAATTTTATAAAAACGTTTCAGCTGCGGAGTATGATATAATTGTTCGAACTGAAACTTGGCTTTTAGACGGAATACTTGATGGTGAGTTATTTGACTGCAATACATACAATGTATATAGACACGATAGAGAGTATGCGGCTCGGGGTGATACCATGGGCGGCGGAGTTCTTATCGCGGTCCGACAACATCTTCTTGTGGAAAACGTTACTAAGTTTGAGTTAACAGGTGCCGCGGCAGAAGTTTTGGCTATTTCCATACCCATCGCTAAAACTAGAAGTTCAGAACCGGCTTGCTTGAGAGTTTTCGGTGGCTATTTTCCACAATGTAGCTTACATAAACAATGCTTGGAAGAATTTTACGAGATAATTGCATTCGAAATAATGAATTTTCCTAATAATGTTTATTTAATAACAGGTGATTTTAACCTAAGCAAAGGAATTTGGGAGTGTAATACTAATAATGAGATTTTTTTGGCATCCAGTTATACTGACATACATTTATCTGAATTTTCTTCGTTTTTATCATTTAACAATCTGCAACAATATAATTTTATTAAAAATACCATTGGAAGAATATTAGATTTAATTATATGTAATAGGGACTGCATAGTGAGTGCCTCTGGTTGTCCACTTGTCCCATTGGATGCTCACCACCCAGCTCTTGTCATTAATCTATCTGTTTTCGCCCAACCAGTTCTAAACTGTCCTCCGCGCAAAATCTATTTATTTAATATGGCAAATTATGAAACAATTAATAATTCTTTATCTCGGAAATTGACTGGGATGCTATTTTAAACGTAGAAAATACTGAAACCGCGGTGGAAATATTTTACGACAACGTTAATAATATTATTAGTGAACATGTTCCTTCTAAAATTACAATAAACCCCAATAAATATCCAGTTTGGTACTCTCGATCCCTTATTAAAATTATTAAAGAAAAATTGAAGATGCACAAAAAATGGAAAAAGTACCGACGCGACGTGTAGACGATTACAATGTGTATAGTATTTTACGTCAACGTCAAAAAAAAGTTGAAAGAGAATGCTTCGATAACTTTATAATTAAAACCGAAAATAACATTCTAAAGTCAAGTAAACCGTTTTGGTCTTTCGTTAATGCTAAGCGTAAATCCAATTCAATTCCTAATAGTATGTTCTTGAATGAGGTTAGAGTTTCTGATGGCTTGACAATAAGTAATCTCTTTAATCAATATTTTAACTCTGTGTTTAATGAAAATGACACTTGTAGTATTCCATGTATAAAAAGCGACACTAATATGAATCTAAATCATTTAACTATAACACAAACAGATATTGAAAGAAGATTGAAGATACTAGACATATCTAAGGGTTATGGCCCTGATGGAATACCATCGCTATTTCTAAAAAACTGTTGTAAATCTATCAGTAAACCGCTTTTTATTTTATTTAATAAAAGTTTACAATCTGGCGTAATGCCAACTTTCTGGAAGAAGTCATTTGTTGTACCCTTATTTAAGTCTGGTGACAAACATAACATTTTAAATTATAGACCAATATCAAAGTTATCAACAATTCCAAAATTATTTGAAAAAATCGTGCATGACAATATTTATCCAAAAATTAGACCTAACCTCATTCAGGAACAACATGGTTTTGTCAACAAGAAATCAACTGAGTCCAATCTCTGCGAATTTACTGACCTAATTACAACTTTCATGAATGAAGGAGTGCAGATTGACGCCATTTATACGGATTATTCGAAAGCCTTCGACAAAATCTCACACAATATTTTGATTAAAAAGATTGAAGCGATGGGCATTAATGGTGAGCTTCTACGGTGGATGGAATCTTATCTGCGTAATAGAAGTCAGGCAGTTACAGTCAAGGGTTTTTGCTCTACTTACCTACCAGTTGCGTCAGGTGTGCCGCAGGGATCGCACCTCGGGCCGCTACTATTCAATATTTTTATAAATGATATAAAAAAAGTATTTCAATATTCATCTTTTCTATTGTATGCGGATGATAATAAAATTTTCAGGCCCATTCGTTCTTTTTGCGACTGCTTCACACTACAAGATGATTTAAATAGATTAGATACATATTGTAAAGCAAATAACCTTGATTTGAATGTTAAAAAGTGTTGTGTAATTTCGTACAGTCGCAAAAAGAAAACTATACCTTACGAATATCGTATTGGTGGCATTAAAATATCTCGAGTGTCTGATGTGCGAGATCTTGGTGTTCAGTTAGATGAAAAACTTTTGTATTCCATCCATATAGAAAATACCGCAACAAAGGCCTATAGAATGTTGGGATTTATATTGTGTAAAGATTTTAAAAGTATTACTTCATACTTCATACTTTTCAATTCGCTGGTGAAACCCATTTTAGAATATGCTTCAACGGTTTGGTGTCCTCAGTATGATATATATATTAATCAACTGCAACGAATTCAAAACAAATTTTTGAAATGTTTAAAATATAGATTCCCAAATTTTGAATTGAAATATGAAATTTGTTCCCTAAGCCTAAGACGAATCGTAAGAGATCAATTGTTTCTTTATAAAATAATAAATAATTTCATAGACTCAGAATATTTATTGAATAAAATATATTTTAACTGTCCTAAAACAAATAGTAGACGCAAGTTATTGTTTCATGTCCCATTGAGTAAAAATAACTATGCTAAAAATGTTTTCTTGAAGAGATCCTGTGATATAATAAAAAATTGTTAGAATTAGATTACACCCTTGATTTGTCAAAGTTTAAAAAAGAATTATATAAAATACTTGTGAGAAAATGATACTTGTTAATAACATAGTTTTAGTTTTGAATTAAGTGCATATAACAACGCTATTTCTATTTTTCCAATATTTAGATTTTTATTTAGAATATTTTGTCTTTACATTATTTACAGACGTTGTTTTTTTTTTAATGTTATATATACCGCTCAAAATGTATAATCAAACTGTGGAAACTTCACTGGTTTACGTATAATCAAATGTAAATAGAAATAAGTATTATGTATAACTGCTTGTTTCCCAAATAAAATAAAATAAAAATAAAATAAAATAAAATTTTAAGACTTAAATTTCCCTATTTAAAAACAATACCTGCTTAATATTCATAGAATTAACGATTTGGATATTTTTAATTATTAAAGATTAGACAATTCAAACGAAACATCAAAATATTCCAGAGGAAAATAAAACCAGAGAACAATGCAAGTATGAAGCGAAAATTAAAACAAAATGGTACGCACCGAAGATTGCTGCATGTGCCAAGTTTTGGAAACAGCTTGGTTTACTAGACGAGACCGTGACAGAGACATCTTTTTATTATTTCTGAAAAATAATTTAAATTGCAATTGCAAAGTCATCCTTACATAGAACAATATTTAGAATGCTTTTCATTCCTATATTACTAGGTACAGAACTTGTCATCTTTTCATCATCAGAATGTTTTTCGCAAGGCCACACTTTTTTTGTCAGTTAACCGCGTTTGACCTCCGCCTTTCCTGATGGTAAGTGCAGATGAGGTTGCAGATGACAGAACACAAGTTTAGGAAGAACTGGCTCTTCATAAAAAAATCAGAACACACACAAGGGTGGTCGCTAGCCAGGCGGCCTCGACTTCGGGTCAAAATTGTTGCTACTGAGTACTCGAGCTTACAAGTGGTTTATACGAACAGCCTCCGCGGTGCGTTGTTTGAGTTTTCGGCAGCGGTGTCCGTTCTTATTCGATTCCGTCAGGGCAGATGTGGAAATTAACTTTCTAAACTAATTCTGGGTGTGTAAATAAGAATATTCTATAGTTCCACCTAGTTCGAGCTAAATGAAACGAATAATATTTACGTTAAATCTGTTATTTATGAAAGTGTTTCTAGTTTCATTTAACAAACAACTGCGGCGTCAAACTCTTATCGTTATCATCAAACAGGAAAACGTTCACTGCTACACTGTTAAAAATTATGTGATTTTACTTGCAAAAATAGTACATAAACCTGTAGAATGTACCGAAAACAGCTGTAAATTTCAGTAAATTGTGAAAAAGAAAATAATTTTCGGTAATTTTACAGATTTTTAATATTTTTATGTAATTATACCTAAAACGTGTTTAATGACAGAACAATTTGTATTTTTACACATGGGCTGGGATTATTACAAAAGCAATACATAAAAAATGTGTAAATATACTTTAAATAGGTATAAAATTGCCGAAATATACGTAAATTTCCATAAATTATAGAAAAAATACACAATTATGTAATGTAAAATTACATCTCTCATGTAAAACTAAGCTTTTATGTAATTTTCACAAAAAAAAATTAACAGTGTAGTCATAGGCCTCCCCCGGGATTGTCCAAGTCGCTAATTGCTTGGTCCAGAGACGCCCTCATCCACCGTTTACCGCGACTTTGACCAGATCGTCGCTCAACCTACCTTAGCTCCGTAGGACGTAATCGCCACTCAAACTTTACGGCCCCGTTGGGCATCTGTTCTGGGAACTATGTGCCCTGCCCATTGCCACTTCAGCTTCGCAATCCTTCCTGTGACATCGTCATACTCCATGTGCCTACTAATTTGAACTACATTTATTTACTATTCGGAACATCACTTACATATTATATTTGGAGTCTACGTTCTAAGCTTATTGCTTTGAATATTGCTAATATTTGATATTTAGCCTATGATCATATTTTCTTCCAGACTTTTTTTATTGACTTTTATGAGTTTTCGTTCCAGTCGAGAAAAATATATTCTAAATTTATTTAAAATACTATATGTATTTAGTACTACATTTATCAAAAAGATTTTTCTAAAATTGTGATCTTATAAGAAAAATTGTTTATTTTGAAGTTCTTTTATGAGAGGAGCTGTCATATGGACTTTGCTCCATAAAGCCAGAAGTACAAACAAAGATTCAAAATATGTATAGATTATATTATGTATCAAATATAAATTCAAAAAAATTCAAAAAGTTTTATTCATCTTAGGAATTTCACAAAACACTTGATGAAGTCAGTCATCACATACTTCGGCTTTAACTAGTTGTTGATAGTTGTTAAATAAGATATTAAGACATAAGGATTCAAAAATGTGGAACTTCATTTGGTGGGCGAAATTTTGACAAAAACGATTTCTTTAGTACGCCTAGAAGTCTAAACCATACTTTGTATTAATTGTTTTAAACTGTCGCGGTTATTTTCACTATGATTTAATGTATTTACGGGATTCTTACCACGATTTTCGATTTTATTTTCGCACGTCCGATATTTCGATGCTGTTACAAGCAGTCCGCGATCATGGTGCTTGTAACAGCAATCGTGGTAAGAATCCCGTAAATACATTAATTCATACTTTGTATTGCTAAATGAGGCCCGTTTGTTTTGATCTAGTTAATCTAAGACGAGCACATTGATTGAGCACGGATGAACGACGATAATTAACAGTACCTAGATTTTTGTTTTTTTTTTTGAGAAAATACTGTTATAAATTTTAAAATTCAACATTATGAGATTCAACATTTTGAGAATCCAACTTTTTAAGAATTCAACATAATGGGAATTCAACATTACGAGAATTCAACATTATGAGATTCAACCATTTGGGAATCCAACATTATGATAATTCAACATTATTAGAATTCAACATTTTGTTCCAAAATTTTTGTTTGAGGGGTGATGGCACTGGCTATACGAGCGAAAGTTGAAAAAGGGTTCCACATCAAACTGACTGAGGTCACTGATAGACCACCTATTTCGAAATTGCTTATGTAGCCTCATAATGAATATTTATAACCAACCATACAAGAACGTTATATCGGCCCATTCCATTTATACGTTTACCAAGAGTTGCTAAACAATTTTGCAGAGTCACGACAATAGGTAGAGATGGCCGATGAAGAGTTCCAAATATCCTCCACCTATTTTTAGCTCATGTCGAGGGCATAGAGATCAGATCTTTATTTTGACTGATCTGGAAATATTGATTTGCAGCCTTCTCTACAGCATTGGCAAACGTGCACGGTGGAACTCACCTCACACCACAGCAGACACATACAAATTAAGAATAAATAAACATTTAAAACTTAAAAATGAATAAAAAAAGAGACGCAACGGTCTAGACATTATCTGCGGCTAGGGTTGCCAACTTTTTTTGGAGAAATAAAGTATATTTGAGTCCGGAAAAAATACAAAACAGTATTTGGAAAACAAAACAGTATTCAATTTATTTTTTACAACGGATTTCCTACAACGCGCTAACAACTACTTTAATAGCAGCAAGAATACAAGGTTTTTTGGTCAACGGCCAAATTTTTTGACATAATAATTATCATTTATAGAAACGAATTTTGCAAAAAAAAGGTACTTATGGATTTTTTTACAAGGAAAATAATATATTCGCTAACATATTAAAAATAAAGACGTCTATGCGCTACTACAAAACATCTTGTAGTACTACGTCGTAGTATTATCAATGAAGTGCCGCATCGTAGTAGCTACGTTCATCAACAGCGACTATTTGCTAAAAAAGTTTGTGGTGCCATATTTTTATGTTTCTGTACTGTATTGTATTAAAGAAAATAACATTTAAATTTGTATGATGATTGAAAAACAACCCTGTTTACAGGGTCCGCATATAATAGGCAATTATATTTTAATAGCAGCAGTGCTAGCACGGATCTTTTGTCGATCGTAAGTTTACGAATGCTCGTATAGTATGGAGACGGTTTTGCAAGCAATAATTGAAATCTATCCATTGCCTTACGGTCAGCTTGAATAAATGTGTTCCTTGTTAATTTTGAATGTTTGTTAACAGGTTCTACTCTTAAATAACTGTAAAAAAAAATTACATTGTTACTAAAAACTTGCAACCGACTCCATACTATACGAGCATTCGTAAGCTTACGATCGACAAAAGATCCGTGCTAGCACTGCAGATTAGTTATGATGAGTGGGTCTGAATTTAAAAAAAAAAATTTTTTTACAATATTTTTCATAAATTAAAATTTCGAAATTGTTCTCTGTGAATAAAATTTAAGATTAATCTAGATTTTATGACTATACACAATTAGATGGACACGTTTTTATTACTTGTTGCGTAGTCATAAACTACAGATCAAACTTAAATTTTGATCACTTTTGAAACTTTAATATTTAAAAACAAATATTATATTTTTCGTAATAATGTCCCATTCATCAGTCTTAATCTCCTATTAAAATATTATTGACTATTATATGGCGACCCTATATACAGCTTCCTGACAACAACCGTCAGGCTGTGGGCCGCGACTAGACAGCCTCTTCCGGTGGGACTGGGAACAAAATCCTTTAAGTGGTAACCCCGAGCTGAACAACCTTCGCAGCCTTCAAAGAAGAGGACCAAATTCTACGTCGACGTCATCATCAACATCACACTCCACCCACCAGCAGCGTATTCCCAAATAATTAAGAAATAAAACAAATACGTTCTGACATGTGTTTTATTGTCATTCACAAGTGCATTGACTATATCTACTGTTTTCTAATACATAGAACATATTGCTGTACACTTATAGTATAAACAAATCATTTAACGACAAGCAATGGCTGTAAACTACAACTATTAGAAGTGTTGGATGTATGTTATCCAAGTAACGTAACAGATAGATTATTAGATTAGATGTAATAAATGTAATAAAATATATAGTTATAGAGTTGCTATTACAAACCGTCAGAATCTGGTGTATTTATTTTCTTTTGACATACAAGCCAAACTTTAATGGTAGTAGCAATTATAGTTCTATAGCCATGACAATAGGGTATCAAATAAAAAGTTAATAGTCAAAAACAGAAAGATGCATGAATACGAATGTGTTAGGAAAAAAATACTTTTTAGAAAAGAATAAATATTTGTACGATTTAATAAGTTATGAACGTTCGCATTTTTTCTCATATCATATAACTCTCAGTCTAAACAGTTGTACGAAAACTATAAGACACATTATAAATAATAGATGTTTTAATATTGGGCTAATTTATTTTATTAGAGCAATGTCTGTAATGTTTTTGATAATAAAACTCTCAAGTCAAATTCATTCCAATTGTTCATAATCCAATTATAATTGTATTAAAGATTATTGTTTGACTTTTGCATTTGTATATAAAAGAAAATTATCAAAAATATTAATGAATGAAGGATGCGCTTTATGCTCATTATAAATAGTCAAGAATTCAAGATCAATTTTATGTTTTCCGTTCAAATCTTTTGGATAACATACTGTTGCTTAAAAAAGTGTACAATAAAAAAATGTACGTGTATTCTTGGATTTTAATTGTGCAGTGCTCACTTTCTCATTGAATCATAGTTTTTAATAATCATCGAATGCAGAGCATTAAAAAAAACCGACGTCAAAACTTTGGCTGAGTTATAATGTCATCAACATAAACATTCGCCGTAATCATACATATTCTTTCAAAAACTTTATTTTTTTAATGAAGTACTGAACCGATTTCGCTGAAATTTATATGGGACCAATAATAAAGTATCCTCTATCATATGAAACAAGAATTTCCGAAATCGATTAGTAATTTTCCGAAATATCGTGTAACAAAGACACAAAAAAAAAACATACAGATGAATTCAGAACGTCCTTCTTTTTTGGAAGTCGGTTGAAAAGTAAAATGTCAAATATAATAAATAACAGTCACCCATAGTCTTATTGGTTAAAGGTGTTATAATAATTGAGTAATAAAAAAATTATTTAGCACAGGTATTACCATACCAAATTATTTTTTTAATATGGCAAACTTTAACTAGGTATAGTCTTCTAGGGGCTTGACTTAGCTTACATGAGTATAAGTGCTAATGAAAATTCGACAGTTGCCTACACCGAAACATCTTAATTACAGACTATGAAAAATGAGGTAGTGACAACTATTTATGACTTTAGTTGAGTAAAAGTTAAACTGCAATGTCGCTATTGAATTCGAAAAAAAATGCGTTCCAATTCGAATTACGTCATCGAAAATGGAGATTTTTTTGTGTTAAGTTAGAAAAGTAGATATTAATAACAGTTTGTGTTGTATTACATCTGGGATGACATCACACACTCCACCTTAACAATAAGGTAGTGTGTTTCTTACAGTTTACATCATTTCATAGCAGGGCTATGAGTTTCCTCCCATGGGTGACGAGGAGGTATAACAACTCTGCCTATAATCAAGCAGTGGTATCTGACTTTCAGATATGACTGTGGATATTTCAAAAACGATGTCATCCCAAATATCTTGGAAGATTAAATTTTCACTGCATTGCCTTAAGGGCTATAATAAAACAAATAGAAAGGGTTCGCTAGGTTCGCAGATTTTACATGCCTTAAAAACCCTATAATTTAAAAGATCAACAGAACAATAGAAGATTATCTAACAAACATTATGTACAACACTAAGTTCTAATAAGCTCATTATGGAATGTTTAGGTACTACTAATTTAGTGTTCTCAATTATAAAAAAAAATACAATGCGATTTAAACAATAAAAAAGAACTTATAACTAGAACGGTTACTCAAAGTAACATAAATAAACTAAAATTATATAACACTAGATAATTTTTTTTGTTATACATTTAAGGAAACGAATGGCAAATTAATTGTGATTATTCTATGTGATGAGTCAGGTACTAGTGAACCAGAAAGAGACAAAACATGTATACACTCGATTTTTCTTACACGCTAAAATAAAAGATACTAAAATATGTAGAAATAAATTTCATTTAAAAAAACAGGCGTGTGTGTGGCACAATCACAGATATCGATATCGATATTTTTATGTCCGTATACAACAAAAATGTAACTTGGAAAAATAATTATATTAAGATTTCAAAGAGAAATTTCACGAAGCAAAGATTTAGGCATATTTTGCACGTAAACGACGACATAGTTGAACTTTTTTAAACAATAAAAGTGACATCAAATAAATATTATAAGTATACGATTTGATTATACCTTTTTTTGAAATGTTATTGATGACGAAGTTGATTAGATTTGTGAATCTATTTCTTCGTATAGTCGATGACTACAAGACTTCCTTAGTTATTTAGAACTAAGGCAGATGCGCAGGTTGACGTGACTTATGTTATCAGATTCTATTGAGCTAATATCTAGAACCCGGGCCTAGATCTCAACTTATGTATTGTTTAAATATCGAATCAATCTTGATTTCTACGTGACTGACAGGGAATAAAAGTGATTGATTTATAAACTCGTTTAAATATATGTTATAATAAGAAATTATATAAAGCTGTTAAAATCTATTTATATTAATAAATAACTACATTAAACAGTTCATTAAAGATATGTCCAATGGACCCTTTGTTTTGGATATAAATTTTATGTTTTGAAGTAAAAATACAAAACAAAAACGCTTCTAAACATGCGGTGACGATTACATATAAACCCTAAATACATAAGTTGTAAAGATTATATTTCACTAACAGCTCACTAAAGCTACATTTCCCTTACCATGTACATGTCTAAGTCCATAACATTTTTACTTATAATTAAAGCACATATATGGTGTTAATACCTTCGGTTGGATCTAACTAAACTTATATATATTCATTAAATAAAATGTCACACGAGGAAACAATTTATTTGTCGCCGTTGGTCTGGATGGATCGGAGCTCTTTCATTTTGACACATAAAACTTTGCATTTCTAACAATTTCTGAATAAATAAATAATATCAAGATGGGGACAGCTTAAGGCCAAACAATAAATAATATTAATCGTTTTTGTGTAAAGGCAAAGGCAATTGTTTTCTTCTCAACATTATCTCGTAATATAGCCCGAGTTAAATCAGCACAAATTATATCATAATCCCGCCGAATATCGATAAAAAAGAACCGCACTTGACATCACTAATTTATGACCATAAAAAAGAACCGCATTTGACATCACTAACTTATAATCATATTTAGTGTAGTTGGAACCAACGGTATTAACACGAACAATGTAAGAATAAATTGAGGTACGGCAAGTGTGTTATAAAATTTGTGCAGTTCACAGCCGAATACCAAATTAACGCTTTCAGACGAAATCATCTTTTGAATACCCTCACACATTGGCGTGCTCATAGATAGTAGGTTGGCAGACTTTAGGTAGTCCGGAAGAAATCGCTCTAGAGCAATAAGACCACTAAATTTTTATACATTGATATCCTTTGATGCTATTCTGTGTTGTTTATGCAATGAAGAGTATATAGCTAGTATGTTCTGTCTTATGTTCTTGTTTAGTACTTTTTTTAAGGAAGTAACTTTCTTTTAATTGTGGTCATTATACGACACAATAATAGCAAAAAAAACTTGTCTATCTACATGTCCATAACACAAATGAGGGCCAATGAACTGAGGGTTTCCAAATTATTATAAATAATGTGTGTATCATATGAAAGTATAGATATTTAAGTACTGTGCGTTGTAAATAATTTTATCATTTTTATGTCGTTTTTCCATTTTTTTCTGTTTCCACCACTAACCTAAGGTATAGTTTTATACCATGTCTTTCTACTTAAATATACTGTCTTTAGAACTTTACAATACTATAGGTTTGGGGCAATACTTGTGACGCAGCGAATCTACGTTAATCTATAAAAATATACACTTTAAGGCAAGATTTACAGTCACATTGTAACAAATGTTGATTTAAATATAGAACAACAAAATTTAAATAAAACTTTTTAGAAAAGGTCAAATAAACTAAACAACTTTAAGTTTTTATATCTTAAAATCTTAAGTATGTGCAGTTTTCATATTGTTATTCTTAAATAAAATGAACTAAAATAAATAACATTCGTACACCTAAAAATATTTGTTTCATAATTATGTACACATGATATGACAAATATATTTGATATAAAAACACATGGGTTATAGGATAGCTCAGTATTAACATAATTCGAGTATTCCGACTTATACCAAGCACAGGATATTCTAAAGTCTATTTACTCATGTGTTTAGGTTCATTTTGATCTGGAAGTAAAGGCAATAAAAGTAAGCGTTACAACTTAGTATGAAATAATTAAGTACAAAAGGAACACCTTAGAAGCGTTACAAGGGCTTTTAAAGGTCAACTTTAAAAATAACAATGACTTATGCATACAAACTTCTGCCTCAATCAAATTCAACCGTTCAATCAGTCTTTAAATAATATTCATTACAGTTATCATAAGATTTTCAATCCAGGCTTCTTCCCTTCAATGCATTTGTCTTTTGGCAACTGTATAGTCTTTTCAATGACAATTCAAATCCTATTTCAATAAATGCGTTATTTTATTAAAAGGGAGTATACTTGAAAACAACTACGAAGAAGAGGATTCTCCTACTAAAAATATAGAACTAACATTAGGAAGAAATATATTGGTCGTATCATAAGCTTTGCAAACTTCGCTGACACATCCCTGACTCCTGTCAATCGAGTCAACCAATCAATCAACGGAATGTCAGTTATGTGCCGCTCGTTTTCCCTGCATATATCCCTCCCATCGTCTAGCAGTGTTGATTAAAATAGGGTCATCATCTAGTCCCGCTAGTAGATAAAGTTGGTTCACATGAGTCGCATGATAATCCCAGCGCGCGATATTAGGGCTGACACCTAGAGTAAAATGCCGTAAGTCGTAGAAAC
Organism: Stenoptilia bipunctidactyla; assembly: GCA_944452665.1. Classification (NCBI taxonomy): domain Eukaryota; kingdom Metazoa; phylum Arthropoda; class Insecta; order Lepidoptera; family Pterophoridae; genus Stenoptilia; species Stenoptilia bipunctidactyla. The sequence continues at coordinate 2,534,900 of OX101732.1, forward strand.
TGCCACTGCCTGTGTCGAAGAGAGGCAGGAGTGATTTGAGGGAGGTCATACCGTCGTTGAACATCTTCTTCGCGAGGGACACGGAGTTCTCTCCCTCTATGACGTGGAGGTCGTATAAACCTAACAGAGTGTAGATGAAGCCGTTGAGAACGAAGAGAGGAGGCTTGGTTGGGTATTCTTCATACCTGGAAATTTTGAGATTATAGTTGAGACGACTTCTTAGAAAATAAAAAAAAACATTTTTACCGTATAAAATAGGTTAGTTATTTATTTACACAGGGTGACTGGTGAGTCACTTTCGAAATTCGAGAACAGTTTGAGATCATACATAAATCGAAAAATAAAATAAAAATAAATATTAATTATTTACTGAGTAAACTTAACCGAAAGTTAAAGAATTCTTTACGCAACACATAGTTACATAAGCGTAATACATAACGCAATACTAAGCGGGTGGTGGTGTGCGTGTGGCGGGAGCACTGTTGTGTGCGTGTTGACTGAGGCGGCGCGTCGGGAAAAGTGTAGTTATTTATGTACGTCTCTTTATTTATTCATAGGGAATTTTGTTAAAAAATTAAGAACTTTTATAGCATAATTATGATCAGTGCTCTCCTTCAATATCTAAAATTTGTCACCAGTCACACTGTATAGATAATAGTTGAGAGGAGTCATAGATGTTTTTTGCTTTTTACGTTTAAAATAGGTTGGTTATTTAAATATTTATTTTATTTAACATGATGTTACAATTAAATTAAAACAGATAATCCGGATGCTTTTTAAAATGCTCTACACCTCGATCTTTAAGAATGTGCGTCCTATGAAACAAGTCAGCCTGCGGAGGAAGGTGAGTCAAAAAGCAAGATTTTTGCTATTTTGCACATAGTTATTCGTACTCTTTACAGCTCGTTTTTTTTTAAAATATTTATTATTATTTTTATGGGCTCATGATCCAAAAATCATGTCAGCATCATCGTAACCTACAGGATGACAAGATGGACTAAGATATTACCTACTTTAAAAACCTCCGTGATGTTTTATTACTATTTAATTTCCTTATCAAAGTATCTCTTTCTCTTTCAAAATGACGACCGGCTGGTGCAGTGGTAAGCATCGAACAGCTGCTCCAGCACTTTTGGAAGTAATGGTCACCGGAGTACAAATCTGTGCTACATACTCGAACAAAATGGCGCTCGGACAATACTGATTTGAAACTCGAAACACTGGTGTTGGTGAAAGAGGATCTTCCACCATTAATTATGGAAACTAGGCGGAATCGGCAGCGATGGCATTTCCAGAGTGGCAGACATCCGCACTGCCAACGGGGTGATTCGGCGCGCTTTTAACAAAATCTGCCCACTACCTATCCAGGCAACAACAAACTAACTGTTGGAAGCAGGTGCTTCCGGAGGACCGGAACGTATTTATCAACTTATCTATCATCGAGAGATGTCAACTTCAAAAACTGCAGATTCGCTTTCTGTTTCGTCTACGATACGTACCTACACGGCATACATTTAATATTATATAAAATCTTTAAACCATTTTTCAAGAAATATACGTCTCATTTTTACGTACTACGTTTTATTTCATCTACATACTGCCTTCTATGCCAGAGGTCCTGGGTTAGAATCCCCGCGACGGCGGTATTTGTGTGATGAACACAGATATTAGTAGTAAAGTCATGGATATTTATATGTTTATTTATAAGTTTATATTCTAATAAAAAAATACATATTTGTTTATTAGTTATATCCATAACATAACATCAATAACTTAACTTTAGGAAACTTAATTTGGGCTAGACAATGTTGTGTGAGTGTCAGAAATATTTTTTTTTTTTTTTTTTATTATTTCAAATGTATCTTACCAAACATATTTATCCATCCACATGGCGGCCACGCCCTGCGGCGCCGCGGCGTCGAGCGGGCGCAACGCTTTTCTCGCCGCGCGGAGGTACGCGGCGTCCCCGCTGCGGAGGTAGGCCCGTGCCAGAACCGACATCGCGTGGCCTTGCGACATAGCCGAGTGCCTGTAGAGACGACAGACAGACACAATTCAGGTACAGTATTATGTTGAGAAATAACACGTTTCATTTTAGTATGGCCAGCACCTGTGCCAAATAAAATAGTTGTGGAATACCGTTATGAAAACATTTAAAATAACTGTTATTTAAATTGTTAGTTATACACAGCCCAAGTGAGGTCGTGCATGGAGTACTGTAGTCACCTTTGGGATGGTTCTACCAAATACCAGCTCGAAGCGCTAGACTCTGTTGACTGAAGAGCCCGTAATCTATACATATAATAAAATGGTAGGAAAGTCAAAACTGTACATTGAATATTTTTTTAAAAGAATACTTGGGGTATGATCTACAATCGAAACAGAAACAAAAAATATAGTTTTTAGAATTTTTGTCTGTTTGTCTTTCCGGGATAAACTCAAAAAGTACTGCATGGATTTACTTCAAATTCGGCATGAAGATAGTTAAGAAGTCGGGTCATCATATAGGCTACATATTATCACGCTAGCAGTGTTATAATCGTAGGTGCGTTTGGTGCTGCATAGCGTTCACGCAGACGACGTCGCGGGCAGCAGCTAGTATCATAAATAACAACAACCTTACAAATAAAAAATTGCAGACCCTGGAGCATCGTCGTAAGGTTGCTTGTTTGACAGTATTTTATCGGCTACATTTTGGTGAGTGTGCGAGTGCTCTTTTTGACCAAATTGAACCCACCCCTTTTTACTACCGGACTACCAGACGCAGACAGAACTTCCATCCCTATATAGTGGATTTACCAAGAAGTCGAACAAAACGCTTCGATAGTTCCTTTTTGGTACGGATTGCCAAGGAGTGGAACAATCTGCCTGCGTCTGTTTTTCCTGACCACTACAGTCCTGGAACTTTTAAGTGTCGAGTGAATAGGTTTCTCGTGGATGGACGTGTAACACCATAGTCTTCATGCGCACTTTCCATCAGGTGGCATGGAAGACAAACGTCCTATACTTACAATATAAAAAAAAATATAGTTACTTTATGTGTACATTAAGAAAAACTACTTGAATCTACAATGACCACAAGTGCCTGACGACGTCATATTTACACTGAAAGTCCTATATGTTTGATTTCTGCCTAGACGTAAAAGATTTCAATAAAAAAAAAACTAGAAAAACAAACTGAACTCATAAGATATTTTATATTTTTATAGATAGTAGTTTTGGCGAAATGTCACTTCCGTACATTATGTTGACCTTTCAGGATCATTTCTCATTGACCGTTTATAACTTTTTGTTTATAAACCCGTATGCTTCGAAGTAATAATATATTTTTAAGTTTTTGTTATTTTTTATACATTCTAAGAACAAAAGACAAATCTCTATATGTTTGGAATGGAATACATCTTATTGATAGATTCAGTAAGTAAGTACCTACTTACGGCCATTTTGTATAACTGTGGAGATTTATGGCAATAACGTCATTGTGTGTTTTTTCATTTTTACACCTAAATTACTGATTGAACTTTAAATGTGGTATTATTGTTTGATTTGTGAGTAATGTCCACGATCCTAAAATTTGGCACAGGTTGCGGAATGCAACGACACCTTTGTTTTTTTGTTATGTTACGAAGATAATATAATTTTTTTTTTATTCACAGTTATAGTAATATGGTAGTAGGACATTGCGTGGCCGCGTGACATAGCCGAGTGCCCGTAGAGGCGACGGACACAATTTAGGAAACTATACAGACGGTTTTATTGTGAGAATAAACAAGTTTTTGGAATAATATTTCACGGAGACAAAAGCATAGAATTTATTTGCAGTTATAGTAATATGATAGCAGTCCCGCTGCGCAGGTGCGGCAGTGTCGGAACAAAAATTTAAGAAATAAACGAATAAAAAGTAAAAAATTGTTGGCAGTTTACAAACAAAGGAATCTTTCCATCCAGTAAAAAACGACACTGCGCTTAGAAAATAACCATCAAACCAGAAGATCTAACAATGTCGCTAACTAGGGTCGCCCGAAATAAGATAAGTCCTTACTTCTTAATTAAAAGTAATAAATAATACAACAAATAAGCGCCCTATTAAATCAAGTAAAAAAGCACCATCTATCGTCCAAGAGCAGTACTATTTTGAATTAGAGACCTCAACAAATTTAAAGTGCCATCTATTGGCAAATAGAAATTACATTATTGCATATCTTCAATAGTTACCTTAATTCACCGCTAGAGGCAGCACTTAGTATGGAAAGCAAAAAAGTGATACGATTTGTGCTGGATGTTGTCAAAAAATACTAAATGAACGCTTAAGTTGCTCACTCTGCAAAAACATTTACGATCTTGATTGTGCAAATGTGTCTACACAACGATATTACAATACTTTGACTCTAGATCATAAAAATAAATGGAAATGCCAAGCATGTTATTGTAAAATGCCTAAGCTAGACAACTCAAATACTCCAATTTGTCGTCGCACTCGGGAAGAACTCTCAACACCATCGCCGCTGCAAACAAACAACATTACTACGCGAAAAAAAACTACTACATTCAACAACGAATCGATAAATTCCGAAAGTGGACTGAGTTTCCTAGGTGACACAGAAATTACTAGTCAGCAAGAGCACAATATAACGAAAGATGAATTAACTCGACAAAATCTCAAAGAAATAATAAAAACGCAATTAAAAGAGAACAATAAATCAATTATCACGGAACTGCAGAGTACCATTCACGAGGAAATAAATAAAGCCATTTCGAAAATTAATGAGGACCTTAAAAAAGAAATAAATATTATAAAGGGAGAAAATATTAAAAGTCAAAACGAAATTAAGCAAATCAATACAACTATAATCAGATTAACACAAAAAAAATGAAAATTTAAAACAAAAAATAATGAATGTATCTCAAACTATTCCAAGAGCTCAATTGTAGAAAATAACAAAAACAAGTTAGTTCTTTACGGCCTTCCGCCACCAAAACAAGAAGATGAAAACTCTCTCTACTATGAAATAGTACGATCTTTCAAGGAAATCTTAAATCTTAATCTGCAAGGAAACAGAAGAAATATATAGAGTAGGCAAATATAGAAACAATTACAGTCGACCCCTCGTCATTGAGCTACAAAGCAAAAGAATGGTAAAATACATACTACAAAACGCTAATTGCTTTCAAGGCACTCGGCTTGCTGTAATGGAATTTTTAGATATGAACGGTCGTGAAAAGCGAAATAAATTGCGAGAAGAAATGCTTATAGCACGCAAGAAAGGTCAGCACGCCGTCATAAGAAATAACCAACTATTTATTGAAGGAAAACTCAAAAAAATAATAAATGAAAACCGACATAGTCTGCAACAAACAAACACTAGTCAAAAAGTAGTGAATATTCTAAGCAACAAAAGCGGAGACATAACAACGAAGCAAACTTACCAAGACGATAGCAACACTAATAACTCCTTGAATCATTCCTTTCAGCAGAACAGCTCTACCTTTTAAAATAGTTTTCCAAAACATTCAAAGCATTAATAACAAGCAACACCTATTAGAGTCATTCCTCAGCCAAAACCAATACCAAGCCTTATGTATCTCGGAATCCTGGTTGTCTGAGGCAAAACTTCAGTTGACATGTTTCAGCGGGTACAAAACTGCAGCCTCCTTCTGTCGGGAGATGAGACCTGGACCTGGGGGTGGAGTCTGCATTTTTCTACAGGAACACATAGAGAGCAACGAAATCTGTGAGTTAAGTGATATGTCAGTTGAGTATGTTCTTGAAATATGTGTAACTTTCCTTCCTAAAGAAAACACCTTAATAGTTACCATGTACTGGAATGCAAGAGAAGAAAATTTATTTTATGATCAACTTAAACTAATATTAAAATTTATTCACCAAAATTATTCTAAATCAAAAGTAATAATAGGAGGTGATTATAACACAAACATTCTTTTAGTTAATTCAAAAACAATCAAGCTATTAGAACTTATGTCTGAATATAATTTAATACAACACATTAACCAACCTAATCATGTTACTAAAACGTCCTCTACGTGTCTCGATTTGATCTTCACAAACTTTAGCGACAACTTGAAAACGACTGTAGAAAACTTTGGATTTACAAACCACTTCGCAACAATACTACAAATATCAATGTCATTTAGCCGATCAATCAAATGGAATATGGTTAAACGAAAATATAATAAAAATAATATTGAACAATTTAAACTAGAATTAAATAAAATTAAATGGTCTGAAATACTAACAAAGAATAGTAATATAAATGAAAATTACTCAATCTTCCATAGCACTAAAAAAACTGTTTTAAATAAATGCATACCTAAACAAAAAATCAAATTTAATTCAAATTATAAAAAACATTGGTTAACAGCGGGAATTAAAACATCATGTAAAAACAAAAGATTATTAAAAAAGTTTCTATTAAAAACAGATAATAAAATTTTACATAATTATTATATGAAATATGAAAAATTACTAAAGAAAATAGTTTTAAAATCTAAAAGATTAAACTATATAAACGAACTAAAAAGTTCAAATAAGTTAGTAAAAACTATGTGGAATATAATAAACGAACGAACTAATAAAAAACCGCATAAAGACAAAAGTAACATAAAACTGAACATTCTTAATACAGATATCAATAAACCAGTAGAGGTCGCGAACATTTTCAATAACTTCTTTGTTTCCATTGGAGAGCCTGACACCGGTGAAAAGAGTTCAAATCAAATCAAATCAAATCATTTTATTGCTTTTTGTATGGTACAAATAAGGTGTTACAATACTTACAATAGTAGAGGTTCACATACAAAACTGTAATCAGCATGCAATTAGTCATATAGGTACCTACATAATATAATTTAACAAATTTCAATAATATAAAATGTCAAAACAATAATGTCATTATATCTAGCCATGTCATTATCTACATAATTCTAAAATTTAAAAACTCTGATATGGAATAAAAACAGTTTTCCTTCAGCCAATGAGATAATTCTGTTTTAAGTTTATTTGCTGTTAACAGCTTAAAATATTTGGGTAGAGAATTAAAAATTTTTACACATCTTGCATAGCATTGATTATGATATAGTTGTAGGCGAGGCAAATCACCATAAAGTAACCTGTCTCCATGGCGAGTTCCTCTCGAGACATCTCTTGCATGAACAAAATAGTGGTCATTGCATTTAACAGACATGGCCGCTTCTAAAATGTACATACAAGGCAATGGCAATATATTTAATAATTTGAACAAAGGTTTGCACGTTTCACCCGGTTCCTTTCCTAACATTGCTCGGATACATTTTTTTTGCGCAACGAAACTCCTGTTAATTTCCGTAGAACCTCCCCACATTAATAATCCATACCGTAGAGTGGAAGCCACATAGCCGTGGTATGCAGTGAGCACAGTTAACCGAGAGCAAGTCTTTCTAAGTCGACTAATGGCGGGTTTCAATATTATGAAAACTGTTCGTTTTGCCTACGAACAATAGAAATCACTACCAAAATGCCTTTCTATATTCAAAATCTTGACATCTAAACCACTGCTTACGAACTGTTTGACTGTAATGGGTTGCTAGGTTACATTTGACCATTTACAAAATAAGTCATTATATCTAGCCAACGACGACGTAACAAGTTATTAATTTAAACCAATGAGGTAAAGGTAGCATGGCAGTCTGCTGCGGCCAATAAGAGTTATGTTTTCATTACGTATGACCAATTAAAGAATACGTCATTTCATCTAACCAACGACGTAAAAATTTATTCATTTAACGAAATATCCTATCAAATATCTGTCAACATATCAATAATCCAGTTTTCTCTTTCTAACTTATCAATAACTGTTTTTGAAAAAAAGGACGAATATTATTGAATGTCATAATTTTTCTTTTAAATATTTACTTTGACGTCATAAAAATGTGATTCAACCAATGCCAAAATTAGTCGAAGGATTGGCGTTTCGTTTTACGTAAGCAGTTAAACGCAATTATTAATAAAAAGCTCTAAAAACATAATATAATCTATTTATCGAATACTAAAACATAGCAAACATAAATTGAATAAGTTTATATATTTCTTTAGTTCAAATATCATACAAATAATTTGCGAATGCGTGATATTCTATAAATCACATATCACCTATTTTCTTGGAAGAACGTCACGCAAGGAGGGCCTATGGCAAATTTGAGAACTTACAGCCCGTAGCTAGTAAATATTGTGAAACGCTACTTTTTTCCTACCAGTTTTGTACCTTTACCGGTTACGCATAGCAGTCAGTTGAATATTGAAACCCGCCATTAAAACATAGACATAGCTGTTAAGTTTTTTGCACACTATATCAATATGGCATTTCCAATTTAGAAATTTATCAACATTTAATCCTAGGAATCTCGTATTGTTTACTTCGCTTAGCTCATTATTTTCATATTTAATATTAAGTTTTGATACTATCTTGCTTGTATTAAATCTAACATAATTTGTTTTATCCAAATTTACTTTTAAATTGTTATCAGATAACCATTTAATTATCAATTTAATAGTATTATTAATGTCATATTCAAAGGTTTTATTGTCATTATTACTATTCGTCAGAACCACGGAAATGTCGTCAGCAAATAAAAAACATTTTTGATTAGTCAGCTTAGGGAGGTCATTTATGTACAATAAGAATAATATTGGTCCAAGAACACCTTCCTTGTGGCACACCAGACTCAGCTTCACCTAATAGAGATCTATGAGTCACAATTTCAGAGTTAGTGTCAATATATTGAATTTCAACGCATTGTTGCCGTTTAGACAGGTACGTCTCAAACCAACTTAAAACAGTGCCTCGGATACCGTAGTTTTCTAATTTTTGCAGCAATAAATCATGGGAAACAAAATCGAACGCACGAGTCATGTCAAAAAATACTGCCACAGTGTCTTTTTTTGAATTTAGGTTTCTTGTCACCTGGCTAATTAGCTCAAACATGGCGGTAGTTGTTGATTTATTATTTTGGAAACCAGACTGCTCCTTGCATATAATACTAAATTTTGACATAAAATTTACCAGTCTCTTTTTCATAGCTTTCTCAAAAATTATTGAAAATATTGTTAGGCGTGATATTGGTCGATAGCTACAAAATCTACGCTTGTCTCCTTTTTTATAAACTGGTTGTATTATGGACGTTTTAAGCATATCTGGGAACACACCTTTTGAAAAGGATAGGTTAATGAGGAATGCTAAAGGTTTTGCTAGTTCATACTGACATAATTTAACAATTTTTGTACAAATATCATCGCAGCCTACAGTATTTGTATTGTTCAGAGATTTAATAATAAGCACCACCTCATCTCGTGTTACTGGTTCTAAAAAAAAAGCTTTTTTCAACACGAGTTTTATTAGTGTTTTGACAACCAACTGTTCTTTTCTTAGATATGTTAATAAAGAAGTTGTTGAATTTTTCTGCTATTTCTTTAGGGTCAGTAAGAAGTAGGTTATCTTCCTGAATTTCTCTAATAAAGTTATTTAAGATGTTGGTACTTTTGTCTTTTATCATTTTCCAAGCAGTTCTGCATTTATTTTTTGATTTAGAAATTAGTCTATGATTATGAATCTTTTGAGAAGTCAATATACAATGACGCAGCAGTTTTGAGTAAGCATCGTACTTAATTTTATGAACAGTAGATTTATTTTTGTAGAATTTGTACCTTAAATACCTTCGAGTCCTACAGCACTGCTTCAGACCTTTTGTAATCCAATTATGATTTTGGTATTTGTTTGTTATTTTTATTTTTTTTTAATGGGAAACAAAGATCGTAAAACATTTTAAATATGTCAGTAATAAGTGCCATTGCTATATTAACGTCTTGCTGATTATATATTTCATAGAATGTTAAGGCTGAAATACATTCCTTAAATTTAACCAAGTTGTCCATTGAATAATCCCTTATGTATTTATAATATGTCACAGGTAAAAATGATGATTTATTCATTGTTATTTTTAACATTTGTGCAGTGTCGTGATCCGATAATTCTAAAGGTAGCACTTCTATTTCAGCGTCTTCAATATTACTCACCAAATGGTCAATGCAAGCATTCCTTCTGGTTGGAACTTTAGTGTGTAGAGTAAGGTTATAGTTTTTTATAATTTCTATAAGGCCTTTGCTGCTCTGAGACGACTGTAAAGTGTTTATATTAAAATCACCAGCTAGAATAATCTTATATCTCGACTTTGACGTTAGTCTGAATAACAGTTTGTCTAGCTGTACAAGAAATAAATTAACGTTAGACGCAGGAGTACGGTACATGCACAAAATTATTACATCAGTACCAACAATCTTTAGACCGCAACATTCAAAAATAAAATCTGTAGTGAATTGTTTTGTTATGTCAAGGTTTTCGGAAAGTATATTATTTCTTAAAAATATACAAACACCACCACGTTTTTCATTACTTTCCCTACAATAAATTGTTGCTAGATAGTAGCCTAACAAATTAATGTTATTTATGTTAGATTTGTTCATGTTTCCGAGAAACAAAGGGCATCTGGAAGTTTTTTTTCTTCATGTAAATCCGTTAAAGTTATTTCTAGAAGGTTTTTTTTCGATAATAATCCTGCAATGTTTTGATGTAATATCCTTAACTGATTGATTGATGTTTTGAAATTACGAGTAGTATCATATTTAGTCTCGAAAAAATGTTTTGTTCTGATTTTCTTTATTTTTATTTAACATTTTCAGAAAATAGTAAGGAATCGTGCCTTTTTTAATTAAGTTATCAAAACTGTTTTGTTTGCCTTTATTTGCGCTTGGATGTACATTTCGTTTATTATTAGAAAAGGTCAAAAATTTATGATCATAGTCATATTGATCAATAAAATTATTAATTTTTTGGCATAAAGAGTTCCACGTGATACAGTCATTAATAAAAGCGTATTTACAGTTTATAAAATTATTGCATATAATATTTATCATGTTATTAAGTCTATATAAATTTAAATAAATGTTATCGAAAGTACTTAAAACTAAAACGGGACTTTTTGTCAATGATTTGAGTGCCGCACTAAGTTCAATAGACACTTTGACTGGATTTGAGTCGTGCTCGCCTATTGAGATTATGACTTTATCGTCTGGCATTGGTTCCAGCCATTTTATCATTTTTAAAATTTCTCCCGTGTCAGCATATGGTTTAATATATGATATTATGTTATAATGTTCATAGGGACTGTTTATTCTCGATTTTGATAATTTGTTTCTTAGGCCCTTGCACATTTGTCCACCCACGATATATATATTCTTTTTTTTTATTTGTGTTTCTGTACTTTTTTCATGTTTTTGGCAGCCTAGGGCAGGTTTTTCTATCCCTACAGATTCCCTGTCCTGTCGCTGTATCCTGTCTTGAGGGTGTGCCTGTTGGTCTTTTTGGCGGCTTTCAGAAGCAGTGTCAGTTAATGGTAGCGATACGGAGGTCATTGAGTTAACTGTAAATGTTTGGCGGCGCTGACTTTTTTGCTTGTTTTTTTGCCTAGGTGTTTGAGAATTTCGATTTGGACTTTTGATAGCTGAAACATGTTGGTTTGCGCATACAGACTTTAGTAAGTGTATTTGTTTAGATAATTGTGAAACGTCTTTTTTTAGGCCTATATTTTCAATAGTAATGTTTTCCATCTCCATGTATGTACTTTCTAACTGTGTTTTTAATTGGTCTATTTCAATTTGTTTTTCGTTAATAACATCTACGTTTGCATGAATGGATAGGTCAAGGCTTCTTGAGAATGCATTTAATTCGATCGAGTCCAACGATAAATTGTGGTCAAGTGATTCGCAAGATAATGTCTGGGCTTGTTTAATTGGTGGGTTCTTTTGCGTTTTTTTCCTATTATTTACATTATTAATTCCTATTTTATTCGTTTTTAATTTCTCAAGGCCAACCATACCTCAAGCCTCAAGGCCAACCAGTGCTTAATCCATCTCACAACTCATTTTTCCTTAGTCCCGTACAATACGGGGAAATTTTTCACATCTTAAAAACTTTAAAAATAAGAAAAGTTACGGGATTGATGAAATACCACCTTTTCTCTATAGACAGTGTGCTGAGCAACTAACTCTACCATTCTATATATTAATTAATCAATCTTTTAACGAAGGCACTTTTCCGGACATGTTAAAAATATCATTAATTACACCCGTATACAAGAAAGGTTCAAAGACTGACCCTAGTAACTATCGTCCCATATCTCGCTTACCAACAGACTCGAAAGTTTTTGAAAAAGCTATGTGTAATCGCGTGTATGCATATTGTGAAAAGTTTAGTATCTTCGACGATTCCCAAAACGGATTTCGAAAACAACGAACAACAACATTGGCAGTTTTTAACTATATACAGGAAGCGTTAAATATGGTAAATAATAAACAATATGCAATAGGAATCTTGCTTGACATGAGCACAGCTTACGATAAAGTTCAATTTCATATACTACTGGATAAATTATATGGGATAGGTATTCGCGGTATTGCTCATTCATGGTTTAGGTCCTACTTGACAAATAGATATCAACATGTAGAGATAGAATATTTTAATTATAACACTAAAGAAATTCATAACGTAAGATCTGAAAGCCGGGCCGTAAACTCTTCTATCCCTCAGGGTAGTGTGCTGGGTTGCTTATTGTTCCTAATATATATTAACGATCTCCCAAAAGTAATGGATGAACAATGTGTCCTATTCGCGGATGATATATCTTTCCTCGTAGGTTGTCAAAACAAAGAAAACTTAAATAATAGGTTAACAAATATTCTTGATAAGTCCACGGACTGGCTTAAAGATCATAACTTAGAAGTAAACTTTACCAAAACCAAATTAATATCTTTCTACCCTTACCAAAAAACTAAACTAGACATAAATTTAAATTATCACGGTACTAAAGTCGAATCAGTTAAAGAATTTAAGTTGCTAGGCATTAACATAGACACACACATTAACTGGAAGAGCCATGTAAAAGTTATAAGATTAAAGCTGGCAAGATTTTCTTATGCTTTACGCGTAGTTAGAAAATCAACGGATTTAAAAACCGCTCTTATGACATATTACGCCTATGCTCACTCGTGGCTTACTTACGGCATTATTTTGTGGGGTAACAGTGTAGATGGACCCGATGTCTTTATCGCTCAAAAAGACTTTTGCGAATACTGATGAACATATCCCCGACCGAAAGTTGCAGGGAACACTTTCGAAACCAAAAAAATTTAACAATGATATCCTTATATATTTTTGAAATAATTAAATTTCTTAGAAACCACCTTAATTACTACACTAAACGTTCGGACATAGTTTCTAAATATACTCTTAGACCATCTAGAAAAAATAAATTAGTTCAACTTACATCTAATCTTAATATGCATTCATGTAGTCCTCATGCTATGTCTATAAAAAATTATAATCACCTCCCTGATTACATAAAGAACATTAAAAAAACAAATCTGTTTAATAAAGATTTAAAAGAATTGTTATTGAAAAAAAGTTATTATTCATTAAGAGAATACATGAACGACAAATTTGTCCCTTAATTATGCTCTTATTCAAGAAAATATGTATTGATTATGTATTCTTATATTTTATGTATTGATTTTCTACCAAGTGCCCTCTTTTTATATTTTGCAGTGCCTACTTTAGGCCTATAGTGTTACATGTTTTATGTATTCAAACATACGATCCTCTATTGTAAAAAATAGAATTAAGAAATTTGTAACATTATGGAAGCAATAAATGATTGTGTATTGAGGGTGACGGGCATCGTTTAGAAAACTAAGTAGATGATTTTATTGTGAAAATAAATAGTTATACTGTATGTATTTTATTTAAGTTCATGTCCACAACTTAAAATACAATTGAATTAAGAAACTGAAAACAGTACAAAGGTACAGTTTATTTCTTAAGAAATTGCTAAAAGCAGACCTGAGACTGGAGAGTTTGGTTAAAAAGCAATAGTAGCGTGTGTACCCACTAATAAATATACCTAACTACTTATACAGAGTGACTGGTAAGTCACTTTTGAAATTAAAGGACGTGATAGTTTGAAATCATACAGGAAGAGAAAAAATATAATAAAAAATAAATATTAATTATTTACTGATTAAACTTAACCGAAAGTTTATGAATTGATTACGCAACGCATCGTTTCACTAGCGTTGGCATCGATTCGCGTGACAGGTCACGTGCCGCGATTCACTCAAGCGTAAGTAAAGTACATAGTAACAAAACTTTATTAGTTTATAGGCAATTTTAGGGAAAAATTAAGTACCAACTTTTGTTACATAATTATGATCAAATTCAAGTACTGAGTGCTCTCCTTACTTGCCAAACATTCTATTTTTATCAGTATTATACTGTTTTTCATTACATTATACTATTTACTGTTGAACAAAAATAAAGTGTACAAAATATTAGATATTAGTCGTCAAGTCATGGACGTTTATATGTTTATTTAAGTTTATTTTGTAATAAAAATATGTATTTATTCAATATGTATGTTTAATATATCTCAAGTATATCAGTTAACTAGTATCCATAACACAAGTTCTTTAAGAAACTTAATTTGGGCTAGATAATGTTGTGTGAGTGTCAGAAATATTTATTTATTATTTATTTATAAAATACTGTTTTCAGCATAAAAAGCTAAACCTTATATGCTAGACTTTAATTAATGATTTATTATTATATATTCTTTTCAGACTTAAATATACTTTATTTCTAGAAAAATAATTTGGCAACCCCACCTCCTGTATTTACAATTTGTCGCCAGTCACCCTGTATACTATATGCTTAATACATAATACCATACCATTACATACATAATACCATACCAATACATTTATACAAAGCTCAAGTGCGATCATGCATGGAGTACTAGTTATCTTTAGGTGGTTTAAATATCAACTAGAAGCGCTGGACTCTGTTGACCGAAGAGCCCGTAAACTAATAAACAACGCGACCTGACAACCAAAAAACTGCAGACCTTAGAGCATCGTCGTAAGGTTGCTTGTTTAACCGTGTACTTTTGAAATTATTTTTATGGTAGGATCCCTTCTGGGTCCGCCTGGCTAGCGACCACCCTTTATATAAAGTCTGCCGCCAAATGTTACCGCTCCGGCGGTAATGTGTTCCGGCAATATTGTATAAAGAGCCAGTTCCTTCCTAAACCCGTGTGCTTTCATCTTCGACCTCATCGTCACTTACCATCAGGTGAGATTGAGGTCAAACGCGGGTTTAGTCACTTATAAAAAAAAAAAAAAAACTACAGGATACATTCTGGTGAGTGCGCGATTGCTCTGTTTGAGTAAATTGAACCCTCGCCCTTTTACCATCGGACTACTAGACGCAGACAGAGCTGCCATCCATATGTGGAGGATATTCCAAAAAGTCGAACTAAGTACTTTAAGAGTTCCTTTTTGATACGGGTCGCCAAAGTTTAGAATGAACTTCCTGTGTCTATTTTCCCTGACCAGTATACCAGTCCTGGTACTTTTAAGCGTCGAGTGAATAGGTTTCTCGTGGATGGACGTGTACCACCTTAGTCTTCAAGTTCACTTATCATTAGGTGTCATGGAAGACAAACGTCCCATCCTTAATTTATATTTAAAAAAATAGTACATTTGTACTTTTTTTTGTTATGTTAAGAAGACAATAGAATATTTTTTGTTTTATGCGCAGTTATAGTAATATGGTAGAAGGCCCATGCCAGAACTGACATTCGCGTGGCCTTGGGACATTTTCGTATGCCTGCAGGGGTGAAGCACATAATTAAGGAAACAGTTATAATTACTGATCCGCCGAATGTAGTTTGAACCGAACACGAACTTCGGCCGAACATTCGGTAAAAATTAAATGTCGGCCGAACTTCGTTTTAATGTCGCCGCGCTTTTTGAATAGCTTATTTATTTTTACGATTTAGGGTGTAGGTACTGAAAGGAAATACCGCATATTAATAGTCCAAAATAATAAATAACTTCTAAAAGTTTTTAAAATAAAGAAATGTATTTTTGATTTCAATTTACGACTTGTACCTTATTAAGGCATGACAGTGTTAAAAGAATGCGAGCTATTGCATTTTTTTTAGACTTATGAGGAGACGAAGTTAATTTAGTATTTAATTAAATAAATAAATGTTTATGAGAACCTGTATCAGACTAATTTTATTTCACTGTTATTATAGTAATATAAAAAAACCGTATATTTTGTACCGAGTGTTCGGCATTTAAACCGAATTTCGGCCGAATGTTTAAGTTCAAAGCAAGCTACCGAAGTTCGTCCTTCTCCTAAATCTATTTTTATGTTGGATACACAAGTCCTAGGTTCTGCTTCGATTATAAAGTCTCAAATATACTTTTATACATTTAATTAACGCAATACATTATGATTTAAATTGTATTTAACATTTTGTACCTACTTAATTGTTGACCAAATTTTTTGTATGCCCTATAAGGGTGAACGTGTCTTACGCTTTTAATATGATAAAGACTATCACTGTTGACGACCACTTTAGCGATGGGGTAAACCTGTCTGCCTCAGACGCCAATGGTTGCGGGTTCGATTCCCGAATCCGCTACTTTTATTATTTATATTAATGACATCGAAAGTAGTATTAAAAATTCGAGGCTTCTATTGTACGCTGATGACGCAAAATTTTTCAAAAACATAACCGACGTCAATGACTGCTTACAGCTGCAATCAGACCTGGATGAAATATCTAAATATTGCTCATCAAACCAACTGTACCGTAATCACGAGAAATGTTCCATAATGTCATACACAAGCAGACACAATCCTATCGTTTTCGATTATAAAATTGATAACCAATGTCTTTAAAGAGTAACCTCAGTACGTGACTTAGGAGTAATAATGGATTCAAAGATATCCTTTAACTTACATATTGATTACATAGTCAAAAAAGCTTATCGTCGACTCGGGTTTATTCAAAGGATCTCGAAACCATTCAAGCATTCGCACACTATAAAACTTTTGTACAATTGCTTTGCGTGTTCACTGTTAGATTTTGCCTGTATAATCTGAAGTCCTTATTATTCCTGCCATAAAGCTCGTATTGAGAGGGTTCAAAAAAAATTCCTGAAACATTTAGCTTTTCGTGAAAATTTCCAATTCATTACCTACAGTGACTTTCTTAATCAATTTTCAATGACCTCTCTTGATCGGCGACGCACAATGTTTGACCAAGTATTCCTTTTTAAAATATTAAATAATAATATTGACTCTGCATATGTTTTAGAAAAAATAAGCCTTAGAATACCAAGACGTTTCACGTTTGCAGATGTTGTTCAATGTACCTTTTTATAAAACTATTTACACTAGTAATAACTTTTTTAGCCGAAGTGTTCAGACCTACAACAAAGAATTGAATAAATTAGATATATTTAGTAATAGCTTGGCAGTTTAGAAAATGAAACTACAATCTTACCTATTGCAATGTCAACTGTAGTTTAATGTGTTTTTAATGTTTCATGTAGGTATACTTTATTTTGTAAATGTCTACTCAAGTGTTACTTTTTTTTTATTTTTTTTTCTCTCCATTTCAAAATGTTGAATTTGTAAGACACAGTTCATTTTTTTTTAAAACGTTATTGTAAACGACTGTTTGATTCCTAAATAAAATAAAAATAAAAAGAACAAGAAAAAAAATGTTCCGTGTCTGGTATCTATATATGTATTAATATTCTAGGTTCCGCCCTAGTTCGTTACATGGTATCCCATAACACAAGCTATGCTTATTTTGGGGTCATGTAGTTGGTGTGATTGTCCGGGGATTTTATTTTATTTATTTATTTACTGTATTTACCACATTTTTGCAAATAAATGTTTCTTGCTTTCAAATCTGACTTATATTTTAATAAATTCTCGAGTTCAAACTAACTTTTTGCCTTATTATAAGTACTAGCGTTACTCAAGCTACACGTGAGACTTTCTTAATAAAATAAAGTTCAAACTATCAAAAAGCCTGTTCGGCACGGCTATTCTCCTAAACAACAGCGTCGAGTTCACCGATGCAACAGCGACGAGTGACATAATTGGTATTCACTTATATTATACCACGACACCAGCGCTCGTCGCTGATAACGGCGTGAGTTCTTCTCGATAAACTTGAGCGCCTACAAAATCTATGCATAAGGTTAATAATAATAATAAATAAATCCCCAGACAATCACACCAACTACATGGCCCCAAAGTAAGCATAGCTTGTGTTATGGGATACCATATAAGGAACTAGGGGGGAACCTAGAATATAAATAAATAAATAGTTAAACACCCAGACACGGAACATTTTTTTTTTCTTGTTCCGTAGGGGATCGAACCCGAAACCACTGGCGTCTGAGGCAGATAGGTTTATCCCTTCGCCAAAGTGGTCGTCGGAGGTTTGTATTTGGATTACGCAAATACGATCACATATCTGACTTCCGGACAAATCTCAAGCGGCTTCCTATTCGCCTTCGCTGGAATACTCACATTCTTTCTCTAGTCTACCGTATTCTGTACGATAAAGCGATACCTACGTATCTGAAAGACCGTTTAAATTACCGTTATACCAACAACGACCGTAACTTTCGTTCCTCATCGAATTTACTCCTGGCGACACCATCGCATACGTCCACATTTTTAGGCAAGTCCTTTTTTATTCGATCGGTGTCGTTATGGAACGAGCTCCCGATTGAGATCCGTTTGGCGACACTGCGTATCTTTAAACGAATGCTTAAACGGCATTACCAGGTGAAACACTGTCCATATACCTATATTTATATGTGTATTGATATAGTATTTATTTATATAGTACACTAGCTGTTGCCCGCGGCTCCGCTTGCGGTTTTAAAATGTTTACGATCATTACATAAACTTATGTAAGTATTTAATAATGGTATGCCCGAGTTCAAGTATTTTAATAATCCGTAACATTTACGTACACAGTCTTGTCAGGTAAGTAAGAATATTGTGGTTTAGTTTCGACCGACATTATTTACATTATTTTGAAATAGTATACATACGACGTTTTTCAACACACTTGTGAGTAAAAGACAGACATACGTGATCAGAAAATAACAAACACACTTGATAACAAAGCTGTGAATTGTGATTGAAAAATGGCGCCGAACCTCGCGCATGCGCGTAGGTTTTTTTTTCCGTCAAATGTGTCAATGTCTGTATAGCATATACAGCCTATTTTAAGTGAAAATGTTTAATTTGGAGTGGTAAATGCAAATATTTTAATATGTTATGACAAATGATTGTAAATTGTGAATAATTTGTTTCATATACAAATTTATTTTACTAATATAAGGCGCAAACATTTAAAAATGTATATGGATTTGAAGTGGTATAAAACCTCTTTGTTGTTTCTGAAAATATTTAGTGTATAACCCGGACCAATAAAATATGCTCTGTTTTCTCGCATGTTATTTGCACAAAGTTACAATTCAACTTTGTAGGATTCATTATATTATGCACTAGGGTATAATATATTAATGCACGCGTGACTTATAGCCCAGTTTATAGTTCTAAACTCAATAGAATAACGTTCACTTTACGAGCAAGTGTGTTGAAAAAGAAGTTATTAGTTCATAACTGTCGTGTACAAAAAGACTTTTTTATTTCTTACACTCAGGAGTATTTTTGTTTGGGAAACTATTCAATATACGAACACTTCTTTTTTACTATTTTGTTGTGATTAGGAGTGTGCACGATGATAGCCACGGACGGAAAATATAAATTCTTGATTTGTTGATATTTTCATTTAATAGGTAATTTAAATATTTTACTCATACTATGTATTATGTATGTAGGTATTTCATTTACCAAATATTGAGGACTGTAATAAACTAATGCACAAACATACATGCAAACTAAGTATTATCACCACGGTCAACACTGTTGAAAAAATTATGAGGAACTTAAAATTCGATAAACTCTCAATATTTGCATAATTCTTTCCACGTGGGGAGCTATCTCGTAAGTTTGTTGGGTTTCATAATAATCACTTTTTGAGAATTGGCATATTTTCCATAAAAATTAAGGTAAGAATAGGTAAATTTGAATGAAATAGATTTGACAGTCCCCAGTCCCCATCCCCACCCCCACCACACCACCAACTTTGCACATAGTGAAGGATTTAGATTTATTGTTATTTGTAAGACACATTACAATTCGGAATAAATTAAGGAATAAATTAATAAAGTAATATCACCTCACCGAATCGAAACCATATCGAGTTTTAATATGGGATATCGCCATCTATCGGTAGGACTGAATTTGATTTGCATACAGACAAAGTTACATACAAACAGACCAAATTTTTTTATCATATTAAATGTTCAGACACGTTTTTATTACTCTTTTAATATAATGTAAAGATTGAGTAAGGGATAGTGCCATTGGCATTTGCCTTGCCATCTATCGGTAGGATTAATACTAATAAATTTATTCGATTGCTTTCTGTTTCAACAACTCAATAAGGTATCATATACTTTCACCATAATGAAACCATATCGAGTTTTAATGAGGAATATCGCCACCTATCGGTGAGAAGAAACACTAAATCACTATGTTGACTTCAAAAAATTAATTATTAATCACTAATTTTCCAAAATCTCGATTTTTATAAGATGTTGTTAGCCACAGATGTCAGCAGAATAGAACAACAAACAGACAGACACAAAAAGACATTTTTTTCTTTCAAATTCTTACTTTTTTTTCATTTCTTAATAACTTTACATATTTTTTTTGTAAAAATATTTCATGTTCACACGTTATTGTTTACTGTTTTATATATACATATGTATGTAAAGATAGATGTATGGTAAAGATTGATACAAAATAAAAAATATATAATAAAAAAAAATTACGCGAAGAACCCACGACCTTAGACTCATGGTCGGTCTACACGCAACTGAACCATCAGGCCTATTATGGATCTCAAAACCATGCGATGATATGAAATAGTTTTGACGTTAAGGCCGCTCAACATTCTCGCGAGAATCTCCCGAGAAAGCCATACTCGTATTCTACTCAATTTCTCTCATTTTTCTCTACTTTTTGTGGGTTTTGGGGTTTGTTTGTTTGGAGTTTTGTGTAGGAGTCACGATCGCATGTTTCTCAGTAACAAGCGAGCCGCCGATTTTTTTTTTTTTTTTTATAAGTGACTAAACCCGCGTTTGACCTCAATCTCACCTGATGGTAAGTGACGATGAGGTCGAAGATGAAAGCACACGGGTTTAGGAAGGAACTGGCTCTTTATACAATATTGCCGGAACACATTACCGCCGGAGCGGTAACATTTGGCGGCAGACTTTATTATAAAGGGTGGTCGCTAGCCAGGCGGACCCAGAAGGGATCCTACCACCAAGCGAACGGTTTAACGGTTACATCGCAGAGTATATCTCAGCGATGCGCGTCTGCAAATTATCATATCAGTCGAATAAACTACTAATACTGACTTGAATATTCGACTTGAACGATAGTAATATACAAACCTCCTGAATCGAATGATACTTCTAATATTCGTAATTACTAACGATGGTTAAACTAAATATGGCCGACTGACCTTGAAAGAAAGCATTCGAATGGTTAGTTGAATGACTAAATGCATTGACAGGCAGCTTGTGTCCGCTGTTTCACCCGCATAACTCCCTTTAGAGAGAGAGAGAGAGTTTTGAAGTAACTCGTAATAGATTTTAAAAGTTTTTGTTAATTTTTTTATATTGTTAGTATTGAAAATGGTCCAGGAAGATAAAAATTAATATTTAATATGTTTTATTTACTAACAAATAAAGATAAATTGTGATAAAAACATATTGATCTCAAGGCTTTATTTACATATATGTATGAAGATAATTATATTAACGACTCGCGAGATTCTCGCGAGAATGTGGAGCGGCCTTAAAACTTATCATACGATCATTATTTGGTATACCAATAACCCCCATATATAATAATTAAGTATTTATTTATGAAAGCAAACGAAATGGAAGAACACAAATGAAATCAAGAAACCAACATATCATAGAGGTGGGTGCGATCTCACCTTTTTCAATTGACGTTTTTAAGTCATAGACGATGATTGAAACTTGATTGATGATTGAATTTTAAAAGGTAATGCAACGCCTCTTGCATGCAAATGTAAAGGGACTTCGTTTATTCTTTATGTCACAATTGTTGATCATTGTATCATAGAAATCTTGTTTATTATGTCATGTCATGAAAGAACCGTAATAGGCCTGCATGAGTACTTCTGATCTCTACAATATTCTAGTCAGTTTTAGGCATAACTTAAAAATCTATTACAATTTTTTTAGATTCTAGATTTTGTTTATGTCTGCAGAATCTGCTCATCATCCTGGACAACTTTTGTTAAAGCATCATATCTATATTTCTTACGGTTTTGATGATCCCTTAAGGGTTCTGCATCAGGTGTTCCAGTAACCGAAATAAAATATACCCTATATGTTGCCCCGGCTTCACAGCTATACATCAAAAAAGTTTCATTCAAATCCGTCCAGCGGTTCCAGAGATTAGCGTGTGCAAACAGACAAACTTACAAACAAACAGACAAAATTTTTTTTTCAGATTCTTACTCTTTTTTCATTTCTTTATAACCCTAGATATTTTTTTTTGTTAAAATATTAAATGTACAGACACGTTTATTTTTACTGTTTTATTATATGTATGATAAGTATTTATGTAAACGTTTATGTATGTGTATGTAATTATTCGTATGTAGTTTATGTTTACGAGCCGTACACCTCGCCCACGTCCATTTCCATCAATGCCTGGGTTGCCTGGCAGAAATCGCGCTTCGGCGATAAGGCCGCCCTTTGTATGTTAATTGTGATTGTTATTTTAATTTAATCTGTGTAACTATGTTGGTGTACAATAAAGAGTTTTATTTTATTAAGAACTTTCATTCGTCGAATTGTTTGACAATTTTCTTTAGGTTTTGGTCGTCGAGCACAGCGCTTATTTTAGTTACACGAATAGTCCTGCAGCTTTATTACACTTGTTTGTTACATTGAATAATCTATCTGTCAAACGTCACCCCGTACAAGAACATCAAAGCTGTCAGCTGTCATATTAGATAAACTTATGCGCCATTAATTAACGTGTCTGTCAGTTTTATAGGCCATCTACGTCGTCATTCGGGATACTCGCGATTGTCTCTGAATGCGTTTACACATGCTCTGAGTGAGTTATTGAGATGTTTTCCTGATTCTAGCATCCAGTTAGTAGATAGGGAAATGATTGTATACATATAGGGTGGATCATTTGCATAAAAACAGTATGGGAAATTCAGAAACTAAATGACATACGAAGATTTGCACCACAACATCGATTTAAATAGAAAGATATAGATATACATTTGACGACCACCTTGGCGATGGGGTAAACTTATCTGCCTCAGACGCCAGTGGTTGCGGGTTCGATTCCCGCCTGGAACAAGAAAAAAAAATGTTCCGGGTCTGGGTGTTTATCTATGTATGTATTTATATTCTAGGTTCCCCCCTAGTTCGCTACATGGTATCTCATAACACAAGCTTCGCTTACTTCGATGCCATGTAGTTGGTGTCATTGTCTGGGGATTTTATTTTTTTATTATATATTTATTGATTTTACAAAAAACTTGAACTTAACTTGGGAATCGGACCCGGAATAAATATACCCAAACATCGTGTATTTATGTCATACAGTTATGTTTTACTCTATCTAATATCGGTGTGTCATGTAGAAGGCATTTAAACGGTACTCTTTCACACTATATTACGAAAGAAATTAAAAGTAAACTATTACACAGATACACCAGCTGTAAAAATAATATCGGATATAACCATGCGTGTTTACATTTGAAACTTTATACGAGCTGTCTGTTCTTTTGTTTAATGATTCATAAGTAAATATAATGTAACGGGTGTTTATGAAATTTTATGGTCAGTTATTTTTAATGTTATGAAATCCGGATAAAGAGCCCTGCGGGTTTAGAATGCGACCATCGACTATGATAAATCGGGTCTTTATATATGTCGGAGCTAACGATAAGTTTGCGATATCAAGATGTTACTATGACTTCATGGTAACGGAAGTATGTTGGTAGCACTGTTAAAGAGGGCGTTAAATGCAATGAATAACTGACATTCGATTGCAGCGCCATAGGTTATATCTTGAAGTAGGATGATGGCAAGTGACACAGATACGGTTAGGACGGCTAGGATATTAACTGTATCGTCTATGCGGCTAGGTGCGCTGACGTATCTCGGACTGACGGTCGATAGTAGCTCGGTATTAATTGAGTTGGCATTGTAACTGACGGAACGGACTCGCGAATAAAGATTTTGTTGTGACTAAGCCAGGGTTATACCCAAGCCCACAGACTCGGTACTTTTTTTTTTTATAAGTGACTAAACCCGCGTTTGACCTCAATCTCACCTGATGGTAAGTGACGATGAGGTCGAAGATGAAAGCACACGGGTTTAGGAAGGAACTGGCTCTTTATACAATATTGCCGGAACACATTACCGCCGGAGCGGTAACATTTGGCGGCAGACTTAATATAAAGGGTGGTCGCTAGCCAGGCGGACCCAGAAGGGATCCTACCACCAAGCAAAGTAACTTGGTTAAAGTAACCTAAGTAACTGTCCAGTGATTAATTCTATCGTGTTTTTGAGTAACGCTTCTTTTCGTTTTGTTTGTTTTCCGACATATAGATATTTTCTTAAAATATGGCACTTTAAGTATTATGCTTCTATGCTGGACTGGGAGCGAAAGAAAAACATAGAATGTGCCCGCTGCTTCTCTTCCCGGGCATACTGTAAAAGTCAGTTAAGGGACCGAGGTGTTATGGGAGGCTTTCTTGTGGGCGATAGGCTGACAATAGTCAGCAATAGTCTCTCTTCACTATTATAATGCCTTCAAATTTGTCAAACGTGACATCAGATGGTTTTATTACCTCTGGTGTTCTGCCTACCGCACGGGATACAGGCGTGAAGTTATGTATGTATGTATTTAAGTATTTTTTTTAGTATATGGCTTCTTTGGTTCTGTGGGCTTAATCATGGTATCGTATTAAGTAATTCTATCTATGGTGGTACGCAAGTTAGCTAACATGATAGGATAAATAATAAAATGAGATTTATCTTGTCGATTCCAGTCTTTATCGAAGGTCGTATGCTAGGCCTGCTGTATTTAGCTAGTGATAAGTGACTTCTGGGATAATGCACAATATTACTTATACTCGCAGATGAAAATGAAAATAGTTATTTGCTTTAACAGATACTTCAGTATATATTCAGTGGCCAGTACCAACCTAGTAAGCATGTGAAAATGCTTGTAGCAGGTGGTTCTGATCTTCCCAATGCCGTTAACACTAATAAAGTAAAATATTTCAACTACACAGTTACTAAGTTTACAAACAAACAAAACATTAGAAAAATTAAAAAAAAATCAAAAAATTAAATTAAACATTACAACCATCAATCATGAGTATACATTTTAACTTGAAGATTTTTAAATGTGTGAGAATGAGTGTGAATAGGGTGTAAAGTGCGCGTTGTGTGTGTGTAGATCAGTCAAACTTTTTAAATATTTATTAAGAATATGAAATTATTCTATAGTGTAAATAACAGATAGTAGGATAAAAGATGCGTTGACGTCCCAAGGTATGAAAAATTCTAGTATATTATGTATATCTATAGTCTATAACATAAACTATGAGCATACTTAAAGGCTAGATGGCACTGTGTGAATATAATGTACATAAAATATCTCTTATAAAGTCTCTGAACGGGAGAAGCTATAATCATCACAAATCCGCGTAATGAGCCCACTGCAGGGCTATGAGTCTCTCCTCTGGGTGACGAGGAGGTTCAGGCCGCAACCCAACAAGCTGGCCCGGTGCTGGTTGGTGGATGTCAGAATTTTCAGGGTGCCGAAATGGCTACTAACAAATCCTAACGACTACCTCTATACGACTACCTACTGCCCTCCGAAGCACGAAAGTCGTTGTGAGAAATAAATGATCGGCGGTCACCCATCCTGTTACTGACCGCGACGAATGTCGCTTTACCTGCGACATCGTATGATATGCACAGTAACCACGGCACCATAACGAATTCAAAGCTATACCCCTGTATCTATAATAATATATAAAGCTGAAGAGTTTGTTTTTTTGTTTGTTTGTTTGAACGCGCTAATCTCAGAAACTACAAGTGGGATTTGAAAAATTCGTTTTGCATTTGATAGCCCAACTCTTGAGGAACGTTATAGGCTATATTTTATCCCGAAATTCCTACAAGATCAAAAGTTACGCGGGCAAAACCGCGTGCGGTGGCTAGTATTTTATATAGGGCAAGTCAAATGAACTCAAATGGGTTCTGTAACTGAGTTATGAAATTATGGTACTTTTGTTACGCCACGCTTAACTAAATGGCGGTTTTCAACCGACTTCCAAAAAGGATAAGGTTCTCAATTGGTGTGTATTTTTTTTATGTTGGCTACGCGACTATTTGGTCACTAGTGAATCGGTTTTGATCATTAGTTTCAAGATATGGAAGATAATTTAGAGGTGGTACCATATAAATTTCATCAAAATGGACTTAGGTGTACTTTTCGAAAAATCTTAAATTTTCTAGAAAATTTGTAAATATACGAAAATTCATACATATGACGTTTCACACACATACTCAATAAATTATATAAAATAGTTACTTAGCTACTTACGTTATTTTTTTTAGCAAATTGTATCAAACCATATAATTCAAGTTTAGATAATTTGTATTTTTCCCTACTTTCATCTTTATTTATTCATTTAATAATTTATGTACACACAAGGAAACTTAAATAGACAAACAATTAAATTGACAACAAGGTACAAAGGCAAAGCTTATTTCTAATAGAAATTTCTACCAGCAAGCCTGAGGCTGGGAAATGAGAAAGAAAAAAAAAACAAATTAAGTGCGTACAACATACTAACATAGAAAAGATATATTAAATACAATACATACATATACATACAATACATATTAATTATAATTACACATATATAAAATATAAATACATAAAATATATAACAATAAATACGTGTTAAAAAAAATATCGATAAACGTTCTATAATATAATTGATTTTAAAGACCTATGTTTGGGAGAGATAATGTTCTCTAACTCTTCTTTTAAAAATATGTAGTGATTTCGACTCACGGATTTCGTAGGGTAAGGAATTCCACAATCTGTCAGCATGGACAGTAAACGAATATGCAAAGAAATCGGTTCTATGTGACTTCATGAGGAGTGTACGCTTATGTGCTCTACAAAGCGCATCTTTAGAATTAGAAAAAGTGAACCGCTCACATAAATAAACAGGAGAGGATGGGTTATACAGTACATTAAAAAGAAGACAGAGGATACGGGTGTTTCTAAGTAAACGGATCGGGAGCCACTGTAGTTTTTTACGAAATTCGGTAACATGGTCGAACTTTTTCAACCCGAAAATAAAACGTATACACAAATTCTGCAAGCGTTCCAATTTATTTAAAATCATTTCTGTGGCATCTAGATAACAGGCATCTGAATAGTCAATGATGGGTTGAATGAGTGTTTGCGCCAGTGAGATTTTCGTCTTTAAGGGTAGGAAACTTTGAAGACACTTTAATTTATCAAATGAGTGGCGTACCTTTCGACTGCTATCATTAACGTTATCAATCCATGTTAGGTCGGCGTTCATTATTATCTTTTTTTAGAACTAATAACTTAATTAAAAACCAAAATTGTATAAAATTCTTTATGATAAAATGTAAATCCGTCATTAGACATAAGCTTCTTACCTCTTATGTGAACTATCTAACCATACTTAAGGTCTGTGGATTTTGTTATTGATAATAAATAAATAAATGATCTACCTGTATTGCTTGCCTTAAACTAAATTTGCATTTCTTACGTCCCAGTAAACTTAATACACACAGCATTCAAAGAAAAACATTCTTAGTACTCATTTTATAAGATACATATCACCAAGTCTATATGCAATTTGAACTAGATTTCACGAAATGTATGACAAAACCTTACTCTAATGACATTTGGGGACCGCATACGAGATAATATTTCGGTGCGTTGATACTAAATATTAAGTTTACGCGAATAATTGACAACACCGCAGTGACATAGCATAGTGACACGGTTTCATAACAGCAATACTAAATACTGCACTAACACAGAGTAGGAACATTTATTATTTAGAATATTATAAAAGAAGCAAATCTAAAAATTACGGCTGTAGAAAAAGGCCATTAAAGAAACAAAAAAAAAATAAGTTACACATTACACAAAAATTCAAAAGTTTTATTTTTCATAAGACTATCGAATAAACATTTAATGACGTCACAATTTTGTACACACAGTGCTTACTAGCCTCAAACCAAGAAAAGCTAATAAGAATCAGAAAACGGAGAGAATACTAATAAAACACTTTCTTCTATGCTGGACTGAGAGCGAAAGAAAACATAGAATGTGCCTCTTCCCGGGTATACTGTAAAAGTCAGTTAAGGGACATAGGCGTTTTTGAGGGCGATGGGCTAACCACCTGTCACTACAATAGTCTCTCTCCATCATTTTAATACCTCCAACGTCAAACGTGACATCAGATAGTTTTATTATAGCCTCTGGTGTTCTGCCTACCCCATAAGGGATACAGGCGTGAATTTATATAGTATTTCCATAGGAAAACCCAGGCCCGAAATCGGTAGACTTCTATCACACACATAGTATGATACACATAGTATTGCTTCTCAGCAGTTAGATTCATACTAACCCACTTTACTTAATTTTCAGATATAACATTAAGAACAAAATATTTAAGTCTTTTAAAATAAAAATGACATTTTCTACTATATTCTTGCTGCAGTAAAATTGCGTAAGTGAAATGACCATGGCCATCACTAATATTCTATTCGACGGTCACCTCTAGGTAACAAGCTTGCTCCCGCTCTGTGACAGTTGGTCTTGAATTAAAGATACACATGTTGTTTAATGGATGTGATGACCTAATGATTTGTTTAGAACGCTATTTGCGATCTCAATAATTATTTCTCAGAAACATTTATCATGTCCGTGTCGGTGCTTTGTTGATAGATGAACGTGTTATGTATGGAGGTTTGTGGGCAATTATATTAAGAAATATTTAGATGTTTTAACTTCTGCTTCTTTTAGTTGTATTGAAAATAAATAAATAAATATTTCTGACACTCACACAACATTATCTAGCCCAAATTAAGTTTCTTAAAGAACTTGTGCTATGGATACTAGATAACTGATATACTTAAGAAATATATAAACATACATATTGAATAAATACATATTTTTATTAGCATAAACTTTAATAAACATATTAACATCCATGACTTGACGACTAATATCTGTGTTCATCACACAAATATCCGCCGCGGCCGGGATTCAAACCCAGGACCTCTGGCATAGAAGGCAATGTATGTTACCGCTACACCAGCCGGTCGTCAATTTAATATATGAAAGTTTATTTACAATATATTAAATATAAAGTAAGTATGAATATATAAACAATTAAGTATCAGAATATACTACTTTAGTTTTAATAAAGGAATTCAAAATAGACCGATAGGGAAAAAAAATAGCACGAAAAAACTCTGTTTGGTCAAAAGTTTTCTTCGGGCACGTTTAAGGACAGGCGGTGATACTACATCATTTTAACTACATCGCCGGCTTTACTATGGAAATATCCAATGGTTTAAAGCAGTGGTTCCCAAACTTATTTAGTCGTAGACCCCTAGATATGTTTTACGGTTTTGAGTAGACAGACTATCCGTTGCGCACTTTTTAGTCTGTGAAAATAGAACCTATGCAATATATGCAGTAACGTACCGGACGCGCAAACAGTCCGGCGCACAATAATTTGACAAACGTTTGTATAAGTTTTACAAACTAAATAATTAGCACTAGTATCCGGCTCCTTTCGGGTGCAAATTGACATCAAGTTACAAAATTTGAGAATAAAAAGAAAAATAGTTAACCACCGATTTTTACTAATAACTAAAATCTTTTTGTGCGATCGAATCTGCGGTCCGGCGCCGATGATGTCTATATACTATAAATAAAATTCCTAGACAGTCACAACAACTAGGCAGAGCTTGTGATATGGAATACCATGTGAACTAACCTAAAATATAAATACATACATAGATAAACACCCAGAACCGGAAAATTTTTTTTCCTTGTTCCTTGCGGGATCGAACCCCAGACCACTACTGGCGTCTGAGGTAGACACTGTTACTACCACATCGCCAAAGTGGTCGTCAATTATAAAATATAAAATAATATAATGTAAGTAAATGTGCCGGCATGTGTACTATTCTTGTCCTGTTAGATTATACCCGCGCATTCGATGCTATAAATATAGACTTGTTACTGTCTAAAATGAAATATTATGGTTTTGATGTTCCTACAATCCAATGGTTTAACAGTTACCTTAGCAATCGCAAACAATTTGTCAAATACACACTTGATGACGGCCGAACATACACTTCCGAGGTTGTTGAGGTTGGTAGAGGTGTTCCACAAGGTTCTATTCTGGGTCCACTACTTTTTGTGTTATATTGTGCGGACGTCATCAAATGTTTCGAACACTGTAATTTTCATATATACGCTGATGACATACAAGTTTATATTTCTTTCAGGTCAGAGGATTACATGAACGCAGTCCATAAACTTAATTGCGATCTTAAGCGTGTCGAAACTTGGTCTTGTGAACATTCTCTGATTCTAAACCCACTAAAAACTAAATATATTATGTTAGGATCCAAAAATCATATAGAAAAATGCGTTGGTAACCATCTCGTTATGTTAAAGAATGAGCCGATTGAGAGAGTGTGGGAAGCCCGTAACTTAGGATTAGTAATGGATTCTGAACTTCGTTACGAGAAGCACGTCAATGAAGCCGTCAGGAACTGTTATTACCGCCTTAAAACCTTATATAGAATTCGTCCTTACATCGGTGAAGAGTTACGGGTTCAACTGGTAGAATCACTCATTCTTTCCAAGTTAAGTTATGCAGACACAGTGTATGGACCTCGGCTTCTTTCTAAAACTGAACGATTAACACAGAAAGTACAAAATTCATGCGCACGTTTTTGTTTTGGCATACCATTTAGGGCTCATGCAACTCCTATACAGAATGACCATGATATGTTACGAATGAAGTCCAGACGTAAAATTCACTTAGCCACTATTCTCATTGGTGTTCTACAGTCTGAAAATCCACCATATTTGTTCAATAAATTATCTTTTTCACGCTCTAACCGCATAGTTGACAAGAAAATGACTTTAAGTACACAATCACATCGTACGATGGCGTTCAAGGGCAGTTTCCGATACGCTGCAACAAAGTGTTGGAACAACATCCCGCCTCCAATAAAACAATCTAAGACATTAGCTAGTTTTAAAATAAATCTAAAAAAATTCTTTCTTAAAAAACAAGTCCAATATGAAAACTTTGTTTGCAGCGAGTCGTTTATCTAATATATTTAATACTCATTTATTTATTTAATTTATTTTTATATCTATTGATTTTACATATCGTATTTTATATTCTTTATACATACACACACACACATTTGTAATGGATTATTATGCAATCAATTTAGCTCCAGTTATAATTATTATGACATTAAGGTTTGTTGTTGTTTATTCCTGCATGCCTTGTGTACATATTTTTATTTTGTTTTGTTTTATTGTGTTATTTTAATAAGCCTTACTTTTGTTACTCTATACCCTCCATTATAAGGTTCAACTGAAAACCAGCGCCTTGAGGTGACTCTCTTGGCATATGCTGAGTTGGACCTGTTCACACCTAATTACTTGTATAAACTTACTTTCATTTTTATTATATTTGTACATTGTGTGTGAATAAATATTTTTCATTTCATTTCATTTCAAATAGGTACTATCAGTGTATGGTGAGATCCGTGGATCATTCCGTGGATCACTCCAGGCATTCTACGCTGCATAGCGAATAGAAATAAAATGCAAAAGCAACTTCGAAGCGATCCATATAACGAAATTTTAAAAATAAGTTACGTTCGATACCGAAATTTTTGCAATAACTTAATAAAAAAATTAAAAAGGCAATATGAAAGAAATTTGCTTACCGCATCAGTAGGAAATAATAAACTGCTTTGGAACAACATTAAGAAAATAACAAATTATAACCAAAATAAAAGTAATACCGTTGAACTAATTAATAGTAAATCAACCCCTATTCAGTCCGCAAATTTTGTTAACGACTACTTTGCAAACATTGGTAGAAAGCTAGCACAGACAATCCAACCGACAAAAAACTTTCAAGATTTTATACCCACACAGATTAATTCCTTCGTACTTCTTGAGACTGACCCTGATGAAGTTCATAAAACATTAATGAGTCTAAAATCAAACAATGCCCCCGGTTGGGATAACATCACAATCGACTTTCTTAAAACAGCTCGAAAAGAAGTGGTGCCAATAATATCCCATCTTACCAATTTATGTTTACAAGCCGGTACGTTTCCCAGCCCCTTGAAAATATCGTTGGTTACTCCTATTTATAAGGACGGGGATAGAGATGACGTCAATAACTACAGGCCGATATCTGTACTTCCAGCTGTATCAAAAATAATTGAAAAAATAATTAATTCTCGACTAACCAAATATCTGAACCACTTTAAACTGCTTTCATCTTCACAGTATGGATTCAGACAATCATTATCTACGGAAGACGCTGTAACAGCCCTGACTTCATTAGTTACCAATAACCTTGACGAGGGCAAGAAGTGCGTTGCAGTATTCCTAGATCTAAAAAAAGTCTTCGACACAGTCTCTATCCCAGTCCTTATACACAAGTTGGAAAGCATGGGTATAAGAGGCATTCCGTTAAAATTGTTCACGTCATATCTTACAAACCGGCAACAGCGGGTAAAATTAAATCAATACGTGAGTGATGGCGAAATGGTGACATGTGGAATCCCGCAAGGAAGTGTATTAGGACCGACCCTATTTTTAATATACATTAATGACCTGTGTAATTTAAAACTTAATAACGCTGATATATTTTCATACGCTGACGACACCGCCATACTGTTTTCCGGTGTTAACTGGCAGACACTTCAAACCGACGTAGAAGTAGGATTGTTTCACGTAGCTCAATGGTTAGAATCTAATTTACTCACCCTTAATGCAACTAAATCCAATTACATTTGCTTTAGTATCAACAATAGGACTCAGCCCGCGGAAACATTCTATATTAAAATACATTCCTGTCTTGATACTGCCAACTGCAATTGTCCTAAGTTAAAAAGAGTCGCAAAGGTAAAATACCTAGGCGTTATACTAGACTGCAACTTATCCTGGTATTCACACGTTGAATCACTCACTAATAGGGTACGAAAATTTATATGGTTGTTTAGTGCACTGAGACACATTGTGCCAAATGATCGAAACTCACCAAAGAACCTTCTGATCTCAGTCTACACAGCAGTGCTAGCACGGATCTTTTGTCGATCGTAAGTTTACGAATGCTCGTATAGTATGGAGTCGGTTGCAAGTTTTTAGTAACAATGTAATTTTTTATTTTACATTTATTTAAGAGTAGAACCTGTTAACAAACATTCAAAATTAACAAGGAACACATTTATTTAAGCTGACCGTGCGGCAATGGATAGATTTTAATTATTGCTTGCAAAACCGTCTCCATACTATACGAGCATTCGTAAACTTATGATCGACAAAAGATCCGTGCTAGCACTGCTGCATTGGTACAATCGGTATTAGTGTACTGCATCCCGATCTGGGGAGGAGCCGCTAAATCTAAATTCATAGCCGTAGAGCGGGCTCAGCGTGCTTTATTAAAGGTTATTCTTTTCAAAAACGTAAGGTATCCCACAGATGACTTATACAGAATCACGAATGTTTTGTCAATAAGAAGACTCTATATTTATCAAACCGTATTAAAAAAACACAAGGCTCTACCATACAACCCAGGTAACAAAACAAAAAGACGAAAAGACATAGTGGCGTACACACTTAAAACGAAAACTGCCTTCGCAAACATCCAATACGACAGAAGATCATCACTGCTCTATAATAAAATAAATAAAGAAATTGAAATATATAATAAAACACATAAAGAATGTAGAAAATGTATCTTCGACTGGATAGAATGTTTTAATTATGAGGAAACTGAAAATCTCTTAAACTTTATAACGTAACACATGTAGGTAAACACACTCTCAACTAAACACAAACACAGTTTTAACTTTAACTTTGTATTTACTATTAACATTTTATTATTATATTTTTGATCACACAGTACTACATCATTATAAATGATACAAACAAACATGTACCCAAGTTATGTTGAATTGTATAATATTTGCTTTTTGTTTTTATTTTGTTTTCATTGTTATCACATTATATTTTATACCTTTTTTTTTGTAATCAAGTTTTAATTTTGTAATAATATATATTATATGTACCTAACGTTAAATTCGTGCAGTAAAGGAAGACCGGAGTCTTCTGGTACAGGCACAATGTGCTTAAAAGGAGGCTCCAGCCCCTAATTATTGTGAATCATAAAATTGATACTGAAATAAATTATTTATTTATTTATTATTTATTTAGATCCACTATCGCCGACCCCCATTTTAATTTCATGGACCCCCAAATTTTTTTTCGCTCATGTAGACCGCTTGAAGCGGGGCTAGCATGCTACCGTCGACAAAGGAAATCGGGCCTTTTTTTTATAAAATATGGATGGGACGTTTGTCTTCCATGACACCTGATGTTAAGTGAATATTATATGCCTTTTATCGATATTTTCTTAGAATATGGTATTTTGTGTATGTAATTTATAAAGATTATGACATATTTGGTTCTGTGGTCTTAATCATGGTATTAAATCGAGCAATTCTGTATATTATGTTGCGAATATTGGCTTACATAATAGGATAAAATAACAAAATATGTATATAATCTCATTGGGTAATGTTCTAATTATGAAATGAAATACAGACTTTTATTGGCATATTTTATTTACATAATTCTATAAGAAAATTAAAAAAGTAAATTAAAGCATTATTCTCTTAACAAAAAAATGCTTTAAAACATTTTTTTAATTATTAAAGTACAATGTGTCCAAACCAAGGAGGTTTCAATTCAATGTAAGTACACATTATCTGTGGTGAGCGCGATGCGCGCGCAACGCGCATGCGTGCTGGATCCGTAGCCATAAACCAATAAGAGGCGTTTTCCATTTTGACACTATTTCGTACATACGAATTTGAGTAATATTTTGTTGAATTTAGTAGCAAAAATGTCTAGCAATACCGATGATACTAAATAACCATACCATGAGATTAAATAAAGTAGTGTATGCAACTGCATATAATTAGGTATTAAAACACTCATGTAATCTTATTTTGAAACTCGCCTGCGGCTCGTTTCAAAAAACTACACTCATGTTTTAATACCCTCTATTATATTATGACAGTTGCATAAACTACTATTATCTTGTCAATTCGACTATTTATCGATGGTTGCATGCTACCCTGCAGGTTGTCAAATGGGGGGAATTCCATACGGGGGTTTGTCCATGGTGGGCGGAATGTTCAGGTTGTAAATATTAGGCAAAGCTCTGTATGCTTTATTTAGTACAGCTGCTCACCAATAGATGGCAGCACAATGTAAATTAGCTCGCGCATGTAAAGTGCTAATATGAATAACATAAATACCTAGAGTGAAAATTTGTTTGTATGCAATTTTATGTAGCAAACCGAAAAAACCGAAATATATCGATTTCACTCGCTTTACTGTTTTTATTGGCGAAGCCTTTTTTGGGAGTCGTTCATGAATTCGTACCCCCGTATTCCACTTTGGAAATCTCTGGTTAATCTGGTTTAGAGTAACGCCGACAAGGCGCGAAGCCCCGCGTTCCCCGCCGCTGTTAAAAGCAGGGACTGCATAATCGGTATAAAATTTTTAAATAGTACTAGTAAAATTTCAGTACCCTTATTAGTGTACTGCTTCATCAAACACAATACCTGTACAAGTTATTAAAATCTAAATTAATTATATCAGTACCCAAATAATGTATAACGGATTAATTTCTGTATATGTTTTAAGTACAGAAATACTGTACCGAAATGTATAGGTCAGCATATGTACCTACGCTCCGTAGACTTCAACTAAACTATCAAACATTCTACAGTTATTTAAAAATAAAATTTTAATATCAATATTAATATTAATACCGGAAAATTTCAGTTAACTGAAAAAAAAAATCAGTTATGCTACAATAATAAAAAAGGTACAAGAATTATTTCAGTATGAATTCCTGTACTGTTATTTTTAAATACACCTAATTTAATTGTATGACTTCATACAGAAAAAAAATGTACAGAAATTCATACCGGTATACAGTCCTTGTAAAAGTGGCCTTAATGTAAATTGGCAGAAACATAGCACGGCTGTAGAAAAGAAAATGACAAATAAACGGCAAGTTCTTGTCTTTCTGTGGGAACAATAAAGTTTTTTTATTGGAAAACACGGGTTGTGTTTCACCTCACCTCAATCTCACCTACAGGGCACCACCGATAAATACTCGAATCGACATGATAATTATATTATTTTGTTATTTTATCATATGTTCAACCGACTTCCAAAAAAGGAGGAGGTCTCAATTTGTCTGTATGTTTTTTATTGTCTTTGTTACACGATATTTCGGCCAATTATGAACTGATTTTGAAAATTTCATATGATAGAGGATACCTCATAGTTGGTCCCATTTAAATTTCATCTAAATCGGTTGAGTACTTCATTGAAAATTTCAAACTTTTGAAAAAATATGTATGATTTCGGAGAATGTACTTACGTTGATGACGTTCTCAGCTCAGCCAAAGTTTTGACGTGAATTCGGTTTTTTTAATGCTCTGCATTCGTTGATTATTATGTTATGTTACATGCGCACCATAATAGATAGAATTACTCAATTTGATACGATGATTAAGGCCACAGATCCAAAGAGGCATAAAAAATACATACTATAAGTGCCAAATTCTAAGTAAATATCGATAAAAGGCCCGATTTATCGTTGTCGATAGTCGCAAGCAAGCCCCACTGACGGTAAGTGAATAAGGACCTGGCCCTTCATAAATATTACCAATAGCGGTGATAATTAGCGGCAGATTCTTTGGCCAGACGACCGGCTGGTGTAGCGGTAGCATACATTGCCTTGGATGCCAGAGGTCCTGGGTTCGAATCCCGGCGACGGCTAATATTTGTGTGATGAACACGGATATTAGCCGTCAAGTCATGGATGTTAATATGTTTATTTAAGTTTATTCTAATAAAAAATATGTATTTATTCAATATGTATGTTTATATATTTCTTAAGTATATCAGTTATCTAGTATCTTAATTTAGAAACTTAATTTGGGCTAGATAATGTTGTGTGAGTGTCAGAAATATTTATTATTTATTTATTATTGTTTATGCACCCTGGTCGTTAGTCAGGCGGATCATAAGGAGGTCCTACCAACACGCGGAGGCCACTCGGATTACTCGCATTATGACAAGCTTACCCAGCCTACCCTACGATGGCAAAATTATTGTCGTAATCTCGAAATGCAGGACAACTGCTTTGTGTAGATATCACGTATTTGAGACCTCGATAATTGCTGCTTTAAAATTTTATAAGCTAAATATTTTTTTTCATTTATTAAGGAATAGTTGAACATTCATCATCATCATCACAACTCTTTGTAATGGGCCCACTGCAGTCTCTCCCCTGGGTGAAGAGGAGGTATAGGCCATAATCCACCAAGCTGGCCCAGTGCTGGGTGGTGGATGCCAGAATTTTCAGGGCGCCAAGATGGCTTCTGACAAACTCTAACGACTACTGTATATAATTATACAGCACCCGGGACCGACTGCTTAACGTGCCCTCCGAAGCACGGAAGTCGCCGTGAGAAATGAATGGTCGGCGGTCACCCATCCAAGTACCGACCCTGCCGAACGTTGCTTAACCTGTGATATCGTATGATACACACAGTAACCACGGAGCCACGACGACTTCATTATTAAAAGCAAAAACTGAAAAAATGTGTCTAAAATTATTGACAATATTTTTTCTATTATTCTATTATCATCTATTTAAAATAGAAATAAATATTGTCATGTCGCTCGGCGTGTGCACTTCCGCATATTGATTGTTGTAAAATTTGTTTTATTCTTACCTCAGAGTTATTAAAAATTTCTTCTAACGACTGATAGGTACTTTTACAAGAGTTTGTACCTATCTTGAGTTTAGCAGATATTGTACTTAAAATGTAGTCAAATGTTGACACGGACATTCGAGTGAATTAAATAAAAAATGGGTTACGATACGACTCAATTCTTCATATACAAATTAAAAATTCTTTACATATTTTTTTCAAACAGAAATAAAGAAATACCAAATCGTCGTCCATTGCTTTCAATTCAACACCTGATATAAGTCAAACCGCTAAAAGAGCTCTCCCGTCACTGTGGCCAGCGCCCGCCACAGGCCCCCGCCCGTGTTAGGCCCCAGTCACCGCGCATTCAGTGTGGCCGCACACTTATTCAGAGGCACTAAGTCCTAAGCGGCTATAATATTCTGTTTGTCACTCACCAGCCCAGCGCTATCTTCGCAGCAATGTACCGGCCGGCGCACGGCGTTGAAAACATCAAACCAATGCTCATGTTCTTCAATTCGTTGAAATATGACGAATATAACGATGATCTTTAAGTAGTTTCAATCAGCCCCCTTAGGCGCATTTGGTCCAACCGCGAATTAGATCAAGCGCGATATTGGACCAAATGCGCCTAAAGGGAGCCGCCTTCGCTATAGCTGCCTCTGTCGTGTTGTATATCTCTGTCTCTGTCACTCACCAGCCCGGCGCTAGATCGGCCACTCCAGCGGCGATGCGTCTTCGCACGGCGACGGGCCAGCCGCCCTTGCTGCGTTGGTTGGCGACCAGCCATCTTGCCGCCGCGAAGAAATGAGCCATGTGCTCTGTTGTTGATAGGGTTATGTTGTCGATGGCGCCCGCGCCGTTTAAGATTATACTGGCTACCTGTGTAGGGCAAATGAAGGTTGTTAAATTGGTGTTTTGATTTGTATAATCGTAAGTAATAAATTAATTATGTATTTACTTTTTCATTTTATGTCAATGTAACGCTTCGGAGTCTTCACAGACCCTGTGGTTACTCGTGTCAAGTTAAAATTTTAAATATAATTATATTTGATTAGAATCAAACATATAACATAATTCATTATGGCACAAGTATGTGGATTTTGGGCAAGATACAGGGATACCAATTTAAAAAATTAGAGAAACAGATTTTAGACATAGGCACATGGTGAATAAAGAGCATGAAATAAACATACTAATATTTTAAACGTTAAAGTTTAAAAGGACTACAGAAGATTTGTTACTCTTTCACACTGAAAACAGATACCGTGATGATGACCCATCTTTTAGGTTAATTGAAGTATCTGTACACAGAGCTAGAGACGAATTAGCTGATAGTTGAAATTGTCGAAACTAACCATTCGCCAAAACGATGATATAGTCTGGCTAATGAAAGTAGAAACTGGAAAAACCTGGCAAATTAAATAAATATCATCATGGTAACCCCGACGAAAGTACGAAATACATGGATTAAACTAAGTTGATACTTTATAAATTAAAAAAAAAAAAAAAAAAAAATTGGTACTCTCCTAACATTTGATGACAAGTATATTATTAAAACGAAAGGCAACTAGTATTAATCAGGTTTAAAAATAAAATACAATAATTATTTTTATTCATTGTAATCCAAATCTGAATCCAGCAATTCTATATGGAATGACTAGTCAGAGTCTCTGGTATCGCTGTTTCCTACATTGATTATGAAACTTTCTAAGTTTTCATTTTTTTATTCATTTTCAAATACGAAAATTCCTAAATCTCAATTACGAAAACCACCAACAACCGTTCGATTGACAACAGTGACACCAAAAAAACGACTTTGGCATTTATGCTAGTACTGCCATATAAAAAGTTTGCAAAAATCCCCAGTGTCTACTTTCGTTAGCCAGACACTAGGTATACACGACGGCAATAAAAAAATAGTCACTAGCCATGCGAATCTTTAAAGATAAGTAAGGTAAGCAGTAAGGCTTCCAAAGAATAAAATAACCCCTCTCTATTCACCACTTCGTAAGACGAAACTGTCCTACGAATTTGCAGGTTGGCAAATCAGTACAGCGATCTCATAGACGTCCATGTAGACTCAACAAACAAGATTAGAGCAGTGTTAAGCTCTTGTCCCACAATTCAATAATATATTTTCCACCCTTTCTGTTATTTTTTTATACTTTTAAGAACAGAAATAATAGAGCAGTTCTTACCAAAAAGTTTTTTTATATTGCATGATGTATTCGCCTATAATTGTTTGTTACACCTAGCTAGTAAGTTTATAGTGATATACTTATACCCATTTATATGTAATGTTGTAAACAAACGTTGGTGGATCAATAAATAAATAAATAATAATATGCATAAAAAACTTCATCATCGTCCAAGCACGATTTTCACATTTCATTTTTCAACTCACATCCAAAAGGAGGAGGTTTTCAATTCGTGTGCATTTAAAAAAAATTTTTTTTTGTATCTTCGTTACATGTTTTTTTTTTGGACAATTGGAATATTTTTGTTCCATATGATAGAGGATAGATCAGAGTCAGTCCCATGTAAATTTCATCGAGATCTATTGAGTACTTCTCGAAAAATTTTAAATTTTTGAAAAAATATGTATAATTTCGGAGAACATTTACCTAGACGACTTTATACCTAATATTGTCTTAAATTTTTACGATTCATAATTTAAATAAAACTAAAAGCGACATCGCTCGTGACTATGGGGTCTGCAAAGACACCGAAATGTCGAATTAAAATTAAAATATAAATTATACGCGATTAAAAAGTAGTTTTATTTAGATCTATTTCAGCCAAGTCAACTTGAAGTCGATTTTTTTTTATATTCTGCAGTTAACGTCTTCTAATAGTTAAAACAGAGAACCTATACCATCTGCTACCTGCTCACGTTCGTTGCTTCCCTTATCAGCAACCACTTAATCACCTTAAACATCAAAGTCTACGGAAACTTACACAGTAAAAGAAACTTATCTTAATGTAATGCAAAGCTGATTTATGCAGGAGTTGGAGGAATCAACTATTTATAGCTGTTATTTAAAAATAGAACTTCAATTAAGATCTGTTCCACGCTGGTTTTTAGAAATTAAACAAGTAGAGAGCTTCAATATTATATACTAATATTTCAAAAAATTATAAAGTATGCAGATTGTATTCTTAATTCGTGTAATTTTAGAGTCTAATTTTGTATTTTTGTATTTTGTACTTGAACTTTATACTGAATTCCAATTCTAATACTGTAGCTTAATTAATATTATCTTTAGTTCTAATATAATTATTATCTGCACGTATGAATTAATACCTTTCTATATTATTATGTTATTTTTTTTTAATTTAATGTATTAATTCTAATAAGTTTTTTTTTTTTTATAAAATATGGATGGGACGTTTGTCTTCCATGACACCTGATGTTAAGTGAACATGAAGACTAAGGTGGTACACGTCCATCCACGAGAAACCTATTCACTCGACGTTTAAAAGTACTAGGACTATACTGGTCAGGGAAAATAGACGCAGGCAGTTCATTCCAAACCTTGGCGACCCGTATCAAAAAGGAACTGTCAAAGCGCTTAGTTCGACTTTTCGGAATATCAACCACATACGGATGGAAGTTCTGTCTGCGTCTAGTAGTCCGATGGTAAAAGGGTGAGGGTTCAATTTGCTCAAACAGAGCACTCGCGCACTCACCAAAATGTATCCTGTAGTACACGGTTAAACAAGCAACCTTACGACCTAGGGTCTGTAGTTTTTTGGTCGTAAGGTCGACGTTGTTAATTAGATTACGGGCTCTTCGGTCAACGGAGTCCAGCGCTTCTAGTTGATATTTGGCTGTCTAGATATTATTTAAAATTATTATAAATTTAATAAGTCTAGTACTTATTAAAATTATTAATCTAAATATGTATGATATTTATTCTTTATTGTACAAGTTATATTTACATAGTTAGTTTACAAAAATACAATAGCGTACAATTGGCAACCTTATCAACAAAATATGATCTCTTCC
The DNA here is from genome assembly GCA_944452665.1 of Stenoptilia bipunctidactyla. Classification (NCBI taxonomy): domain Eukaryota; kingdom Metazoa; phylum Arthropoda; class Insecta; order Lepidoptera; family Pterophoridae; genus Stenoptilia; species Stenoptilia bipunctidactyla. The sequence continues at coordinate 2,577,208 of OX101732.1, forward strand.
AGGCAACCTTTTCGACAAGATAAGTACAATTTTCTTAGTAATAACAAGAAAGTAAATTAAAAGCTACACATGTATAACTACTATATATAACTACTTATATACTGTATAGATATATACATATTGAACTGACTTTTCATAAAGCATTGCACACATCACCGCCGAATTCTTTTTCTCGTATTGGTAATATATTTTTTCATCCTTATTGTAAAGGAGCATAATTATTTTAAATCCTATAATTGTAGCCTGCAATTTAATTATTTTAATAACGGCTTGGAGCAAAGGGGTGTTTTGAAAATCAGCGTTGCTAGCTCACAGCAACACTAAACTGAAAGTATTCTTTGACACAGTTATTCTCTTTAATATTATTGAATTTTCTTGTTTTTTTTTTTAAGTTCGTGTGTTAATAAATATTTTATTATTATTTTGCATACTTAAAGCTACACGCCTTTCGACAATTTGACCAGCCGGTTAAATTCCTCGCTATTACGCATGAGCCGCTATCATAATGAAATATGTTCACAAATTGACATTTTTAATCGTACTCTTGCCACATATAAATCATTTTTGTACCTCAATATTGAATTAATAATAGTTATAAGTAAAAGTTTGTCTAATAGTAAAAGATTATATAAAAATAAATTATGTTATAAGTTATGTATAGTAAGTTATAGTGGGTTTTAAAGTTATCAGTTTTTGTGTTAATGCAGTAAGTCAAATAGAATAATTGTTCGCAGCTTTGTTAAATGTATCAAGTGAATGTTGTGTACTACTTTAATTGGTTAAAAAATTTAAACATGTTATATTGTTCAACTGTACCTAGCCTGTTAGATGTTGGTTTGTAAAATGTTGTTGTTCCTTAATAAATAAATAAAATAAAATTATTATACTACCACCACTTCAGAAAGAGATCTGTTGAGAAGAAGTGGCAAAAAACAGCAATCATCTTTTAAAAATATAGGTACAATAAAAATTTATAGCTAGGGGATCCCATCTTCTTGCGTCCGGATTTTTTTTTAGAAGTCCATTCGATAGCTGAACTCTTGAGGAAGTTTAAATTTTTTTATCAATAAATTTTTGTAAGTTGCTAGTAATTTATAAAACACAATAAAGCAACTCAATAAAGAATCTTATACAAAGTCAAGATTTCTAATAATATTGACGAATTCCAAAGTCAACTTTGCAACAAGCCGTCACAATGACTAGTGAGTATGGTATCGTTCCTGGTATCGATTAAGTGCAGTATTACGTCAGTTATCAATATGCACACAATGCAATATGATTATTGTTAACACGGTAGATATTAAACTTACTGCGAAGCGACAATGTCGAACGAATGTCGGGTAATCTTAGCTATATAATCGATTAATATAATCATGGGTTAGCTGTAAACAGTACGAGATTTAAAGAAAAATTATACAATGTGTAACAAAATGGAGAGATAACACTTAAGGCTTAGCTTTTTTACTATACGAAGAATATACAGTAAAAGAATTAGCATGATCAGTGCTGGTATAAACTTTCGTACAAATTTATTTAATTATCATACAACGAAATATTTTCACAACCCTAGTCAACCTAATAAGCTAAAACAAGACTTGTGCCGCAGTCAGTGACCTTATGACATTTCCCGCACCGGCTGAACTTTGCAATATCTGTCTTAGTTGCCCATCACTTGATTTTTACGCCATCTGTTATCGAATAGATTTCATCAAAAGCTAACAGCTGTTTTTAGGGTTGACACTTAGATATTTTGATCTAAACTTTGAACTTGTTTTTCGGCCGAACCGCAAGGATAACAAATTTATGTTACTCTTACTTATAAACTACATCACCAAACATACAATCCCCTTAAGTATTATCTCTTTATTATGTTACACGTTGTATAGTGTCCTATCGGTAAGCTATCCGAAGGGGAGAAGCTACAAATAAAAATCTAAAGGCGTTTAGGCTCAACCACACACGAAAAATATCTCGCGTCTCCAAAAACCAAGACCTTATCTAACAGACTTCTACTGAACTCAGACCCATTCGTCACTTTAAGAAGAACATTAATACGAAAAAAAAAACATTTTCCCCTAAAGCTATAAGTTTGCTTATAGCACATATTAGATCAAATGTCCTCTACCTAAAAGTTGTCTGAAAGAGATCGCTTATAGCAATAAAACCGCCTATATTTAATACTTGCTGTTGTGCGCGGTATTACCCGCGCACTTTCGAATCCCGCAGGAATTACGGGATAAAAAATAGCCAAATTTCATCCATATCCGTTGAGCCGTTTTGCCGTGATTTAGGCACAAACATCCATACATCCAAACATTCAAATTTATAATATAAGTAAGATTAAGTTTATATGTATGCAAAAAAGAATATCTACATTTAGTCAAATTCTGATTTAATGGTTTATGCGTTTTTTAATTTTCTGTATATATTTAATGTGATAAACCTAAAAACATTTGTTTTATTCTTAATCTTCAATGATCTTTGCTTTATAATCATTTCTAAGTAGGATATCCACGTACAAGTGATATTGACCGCCCTACTAAGGAACTGAGCCCACTGTGCGATGGTACAAATGAAAATGCTTCAATAGTTAATTTTTGATACGAGGGTGGATTGAAAAGTTCGCGGCCTAGTCAAGAAAACAGAATAAAGTACATACAAAAATATTTTTATTTTTCGACGTAATCTCCATTTAGCTCTATGCACTTCTTCCATCTGCTTTCCAGAGCTTCCATATCTTTAAAAAAAGATTCCTCAAGGTCTTCAAAATACAGGTTAACAGCGGCTTCGACCTCTTCATTCGTTAAAAATTTCTGCCCATCGAGGTGTTTTTTCAGGTTTGGAAACAGATGAAAGTCCGAAGGTGCCAAATCAGGAGAATAAGCTGGATGTGGCAACAATTCGAAACCACAATCACGAATTTGAGCCATAGACTCGACAGACGTGTGGACTCGGGCGTTGTCCTGGTGAAACAACACTTTCTTTCTCAGTAATCCTGGGCGTTTCTGTTTAATTTCTTCACGTAAACGGCGTAGAAGGGTGCTATAGTACGCAGAGTTTATTGTTTCGCCTTTTGGAAGGTAGTCCACCATAATGACACCCTTAGCATCCCAAAAAACCGATGCCATCACCTTGCCAGCCGACAGAATTGCCTTTGCTTTTTTCGGAGTTGGTTCACCTGATTTTTTCCATTGTTTGGATTGTTGTTTTGATTCTGGGGGATAGTGGTGAACCCAGGTTTCATCCATTGTCACAAATCTGTCAAGAAAACCTTGTGGATCAGCCTCGAACATCTCCAAACAGTCGCGAGAAATCGTGAGTCGAATTCGCTTTTGCTCTACTGAAAGCAATCTGGGGACCCACCTAGCCGAAACCTTAGAAAAGCCGAGTTCATGGACAATGATGTTTTGCGTTCGTTCATATGAGATGCCTATAGTGTCTGCAATTTCTCTGATAGTCAATCTACGGTCTTTCAATATGAGATCACACACTTTATTGATGTTTTCTTCGGTCGTAGACGTCATTGGCCTGCCGGAGCGAGGGTCATCTTCGATGTTCTCTCGTCTACGTTTAAATTCTGCAACCCATTTTTTCACAGTGGTATAAGACGGGGCAGATTCCCCTAATGTTGTTTGCATGTCATCATGGATCTCGTTTGGTGTTAATCTTTTTTTAAACAAATATTTAATCACAGCACGTTGTTCAAATTTCTCCATTAGTGAAAATTTGTTCTACACACGTATTCGTAAAATTTTATTTAAACAAGATATCAAATTGAAAATTCGCGGGCTGACAATTGAATAATGACAGTTCAAAATGACGGCAGAAAAAATAACAAAAGTTTTTTTTTAATGGCCAGGCCGCGAACTTTTCAACCAATGTAGTATGATTTGCCTGCGTCTGTTTTTCCTCCCTATTATCCATTTCGAAGGTGATGATGAGATCTACCTACCTAATCATTTACGATAGTACTTTATCCATAATTAAGAATGACGAAATACCTCATAATACTGCACAAATTTAGAATACTTATTTTTATAGTGAAAAGAAAAAAATAATTATATATATTAAAACAAGGTGTTTTTTTTGTTTTATGCACTGAAATTGTTTTGTAATATTTTAAGATGGGATATTTAAAGTATTTATTCCTTTTGCTATCTAGTGCCCATATGATACGTTCCGATTCATTATAGAGCAGTGAAAAACACAGCATCTAAAGGTACTATTAATCCATTTCGGCGAGTTGCGATGATACTAATATTACAAAGCTAAAGACTTTGTTTAATGAACGCGCATATCTAGGAGACTACCAGTCGAATTAAAAAAAAAATGGCACTCGATAGCCCAGTTTGGCCTATCAAAATGTATCAAGAAATCCCTACTCAATCAAAAGAACCGCGGTTTACACCGCATACAGCTGTTAGTTGTTTATAAATCTATTACGAAATAACTATCGAACTATTTCTCATTAAAAACTTAATAGCAGAAATGACCTAGGTTATATTTAAAGCGGTGCGCGTAATAAGCTGACCGCCGACCGCTGTCATTATGAGGAATTTTACGACTTATAAGCATTAGTTTTTGCATGTTAAACTCTTTAGTGTAGATACCAACGAGATACAGGATAAGTTTAAATACGGTGTTATTGAAACAGGAAACGGAGACAAACAGTATGAACGAGCGTCTGTAGTTTCATGTGTTGTATCCTCAATTTATCTGTGTTATGAAGTTGGAACGGCAGAACAGTGTATTTTAATATTGTCTTAAACGATTCATTAAGTTAAATAAAAACTTTTTAAACCGAACTTTTACGCGTATGATGAGGTCGAAATTAGAAATTTGTTCAAAAGTTAAAAATACTCAATTTTTGTTGTTTTTTTTTCATTTTCTAATCTAAGTACTGGCCTAAATGTTCAATACAGTTTTGCCATTTTCATAGCAGTTTATTCGCCCCTTTACTGCAGAAGTCTGAAGTACAGGCGATTAATTCAACGAAAGGATTTCGTACTGCGTTTCGGTTGTTCATTTTTTACCCACTTAGAAATTTGTGTAACTAAATATTGCGAAAAGTAGATATCTGTAGGGGCTTAGAGCGGTTAAGCACTAAAGCCAATCCGAATCCGAGAAAATAAGAATCCACAAATCTTGTATGAAATGACGGATGCCAGATGTTGTGCGTAAGCTAATATAGAAATAATTCTACGGCTACGCCGGACTGTCGTCGTTTCTCGCATTCGGATCGAATAAGAATCGGATGTAGTAAGTAACCGCTCTCAGTGCGAACGCTGCGTCACGCTTTCGAACGCGCGTTTCATACAAAACTGCAACGTCCGGTACCATACGCGCGTTCGATATGGACGTTCACGGATACGCGCATACGGTACAGGAAATTCTATGAAAGTTTGTATGTTCGAATCTCTCTTAGTAGTTGTTATATAAATTTATGGGTAAGTGTGCCTATTTGAAGATATGGACGTACCGTACGCGCGTTCGAACGCGTAACGCAGCGATGGCACTTAGGGTTAGTATAAAATATCTGAATAAAAATAAAATATAAATATTTCTGACACTCACACAATATTATCTAGCCCAAATTAAGTATCTTAAAGAACTTGTGTTATGGATACTAGATAACTGATATACTTAAGAAATATATAAACATACATATTGAATAAATACATATTTTTTATTAGAATAAACTTAAATAAACATATAAACATCCATGACTTTTCGACTAATATCTGGGTTCATCACACAAATATCCGCCGCCGCCGGGATTCGAACCCAGGACCTCTGGCATAGAAGGCAATGTATGTTACCGCTACACCAGCCGGTCGTCCAATACATGGACAGTAAAAGTCATTGGCTGTTAATTAATTTAAAGCTATTGATTCTTGCCACTAATTCGCAACAGATCGACTTTCTGAAATGGTGTTTAATGAATATTGTTAAACATTTGAGTTATTTAAAGTAACAATAACTACGAAGTAACTAATAAATTGACTTAGAAAGAATTCCTCAAAAGCTTACCTTAAATTTATTCCTAGGCGACTTTCGTTTGGGCCTGTCCAGCAGCGCCCAGCCTTTCTGCATGTCGATGATGAGGTCTCGCGTGATGCGTCGCCATTTTTGATCACCACCGATACCGTAGTAGATATGTTCACCCTGAGTGAACGAAAATATAAAATGAGTAACTATGTTTTATACTTTTTTTATTAATCTAACTGGTTAAGACGTAAATTAAGCGCAGCTACTCTATCGCCGGAGTGAAATGTGATAAAATTTTACAAACGATTTATGTTCCATTTATTATTATTAATTAGTTTAAAAGGGAAATTACTCTTCTAAAAGACTCCATTTAAAGTTCAGCTGGATGTTATTCACGTGAAAATAAGAACTATATTTGTACATAATTGTAAGTGTTTCATGTCTCCATTTACATGTATGTTTGGAGCACAAATTGTATACAAAGTGTTGATTTATAAGAACATAATCCTTTCATAATCCGTTATAGCATTTTTTTTACAAATACTTAGAAGATTATGTGCTAATAAGCAAACACCCTGTTAAAAATAATTAATTACCTGCGCGTGAATAAGCTGCGTGCTCGTCACGTAATGTAAGTACATAACCTCCTTCTTATCCTTGTGTTGCAACACCGCCGTTACCGAGGAGTTTGGCCTCAAAGCCACATCCATGCTCATCACCAGATCCAACGTAACATTCAACTTCAACCACACCTGACTACCCGGACGCTCCGTCGTCAAAAACTTCAAAACATTCGACTGCACCGACGCGTCAAACTCTCTCGTCACCTCTGCATCGGCAACAACTTGCCAGTTCTCCTGATAACCCTCTCCATCATCTATAATTCTTCGTCTCGGCTCTGCTTCTGTCAAGTTCTTGCTGTAATGAGCTAAGCCAAATTGCGCAATTTGTGTGGCGTAATAGAACCCACGAGGATCCCATTGAGTGGAGACTGGTACGCCTTCGATTCCGCTGATGCATTTGACACGGTCTCGGACTTCCACGTTGTAATTTTCGAATGTGATGAAGGTGCCTTTTGGGTCGTATTTCCGTTTCGGGTGGAAAACCTTGCTGTAGCTGTGAGACCATTTGAAGGTTTCGACGCCGTCTGATGATGTTATCTTGCCGTAGACCTGTTGAGGGGAAAATCTGTTAATGAGCGTGGCTAGTACGCAAATCTCCTACATTCAGGGTTGTCTGTAAGAGATCATCTTTCGATGATAAGGCCGCCTATTGTGCTCTGTATTTTAAAATTTTCTGTATTAATATTCCTTATCTTTGTGTACAATGAAGAATAAATAAATTTATTTATCATTATTTATTATAGGTCTGATGTTTTACGATTTTTTTATAATAGTATGGTAATGACAATAAACTTGTGACGAGCTTGAAACTAGCAAGTAAAATTTTGTTCATTAGATAACTTTTATCCGTTCATTGTAAACGACATCCCTAAAACGACACCCCTAAGGTATCGTTAACAAAACGCATTTGTTAACGATACTACTAATGAATAGTGTTGTTACCTGGATATATGTTCATATACCAAAATATTAAATAAAGTAAAAAGAACTTGAATAATTTCTTCAATAATCGATGCTCAATAATCTTTATTACATCATACATAATCAGTCTTCTTTTTACCACAAGCACGTTATCGAGTTCTTAAACTACAAATTCACCGAATTTATGATTTGCTTCTTGCAGGCTTGCTTCATTTGTTCAAAATATTCACGCAAATCGCCAGACATGAGTGACAAGATACTATTTCAGATGTCTATCAACCATTGAGATAGTATACTATTGCTCGATAATAATAATTCTTAAGCGATATGTTATCCCAACATTACGGTGGTCAGCAAATTTTTGCCAACCCTAGCTGTAGTTTTGGGAGTGTCGTTAACAATGACCGGATAAAACTTAGGGGTTTTTCTTTCAACATCATCATTATCATCACGACTCTTTGTAATGTACCCACTGCAGGGCTATGAGTCTCTCCCCTGGGTGACGAGGAGTTATAGGCCATAATCCACCAAGCTGGCCCAGTGCTGGGTGGTGTTTCCAGAATTTTCACGGCGCCAAATGGCTTCTGACAAAACCTAACGACTACTGTATACAAGTATACAGCACCCAGGACCTTATCGTGCCCTCCGAAGCACGGAAATTTTTCTTTAGGACTAACAAATATTTAAGAACTTTAAAAGAAATATAATTTCAAATCAATACAAACTTACCTCAAAGTACTTGTGTAGGAACGAGAACGGAACGTAGACCTCATCGGTGACGAGGTCGCGGCGACACGCCACCGAGTACTCTCCGTTGATTGAACATTCTATGTCCGAGCTGCTGCGAGCAGCTATCGAACTCGATATGACGCTCACTGCTGGGATCATCGAATACCTTCGATTACTTTCTCGATAATCGTAGCTTAACTTAATCAACGATTACTAAGCAGACAATAAGAAAAATGTATAAAGAATTCAGTACATATATATCATACTAACAAGGTTTCTGAAACTACCAGTCGCTTTAAAATAATATGTATGAAAAATAGGTTTGAGATAAGATGCATCAAGATTTATTAACGGGATCAAAACCTACGCGGGTTATACCGCGTGTGTGTGCAATTATCAGCATACAAAGCAATAATATGTGCCATGTATTGATTATAATGTACTCCTTTAAATATTTTTAGCTATATCCATAAAGCTATTTCTTCAAGTATCCGATAATGTTTCATCCATCAAAACTTAGCCATTTCCAAAATGAGAAGGATTCAGTATCAGAGGAATAATTTTTGGTAGTAGTACTTCAGCCAGCAGCCCCTTTTAGACGGGGTGATAAATACTGAAGGAGAGCACTCTGTACTCGATTCTGATCATAATTATGTAATAAAAATAAGTACTTAATTTTTCACTAGAATACCCTATAAATACTTTGTTCACTATGTACTTTACTTACGCCTGGGGCAATCGCGGCACGTGACCTGGCACACAGATCGCTGCCAACGCTAGTGTGACCATGCGTTGCGTAATCAATTCTTTAACTTTCGGTTAATTTAACTCAGTAAATAATTAATATTTATTTTTTATTATATTTTTTCTCTTTGTGTATGATCTCAAACTTTCACGGCTTCGAATTTCAAACAAGTGACCCAAAAGTCACCCTTTAGATATTTTCGAAAAAATACAGTTTTTTTGTGCGACTCGACCGGCACGTGGACCTATCGGTGACGAGGTCGCGGCGACACGCGCACTGCTGGGATCATCGAATATATTCAACTTGGGGATCAACTTGATTGTAGCAGTGTAGTCGGACGCAGACATTACAAAATGTTTAAGAACTCAGTACATTTATGTCATTCTAGAAAGATTTCTGAAACTATCAGTCAATTTAAGAATATATTTTTGATTAAATATAAGCTTCAGATGAAAAGTATACAACGTGTAACATAATGAAGAGATAATACTTAAGGGGATTTTATGTTTGGTGGTGTAGTTTATAAGTAACAGTAACATAAACTTGTAATCCTTACGGTTGGTTCGGAAAACAAGTTCAAAGTTTAGATCAAAATATCGAAGTGTCAACCCTAAAAACAGCTGTTACCTTTTGATAGAATCTATTCGATAACAGATGGCGTTAAAATAAAGCGATAAGTAACCAAGAGAGATACTACAAAGTGTAATTTTGTGCCTACTAAATTAGACGACAACAACGTCTCGGGAATGTTTTTTTCTGTAGTATCTAAGTGCAGAATATTTTTAAAACTACCTTTTCACCAATATGTGCGTTTATCACGCGGTTTACCAATTTTAAACTCTACTGAAATAATAAATTTGCACGTTCGAACCGACAACACGTTAATTTTAACTATCCGTGAGAACATATTTTCTTAACCTTAAACTATGATGCATCACTGACAAGGATATTTAACTTCTTGTTTATTCTCACACACTTACAACTATCATCACCACCATACAATAAAGATTGAAATAAATTTTAAGTAATTCAGCATTCTGCATAATTTTTATAGTCTATGAAATAGCAAGTTCGATGCCCTTTGTCTGCCGCGGATCGCTCGCTCGCTACTCCCGGGCTCTCACGTTTAAGTGTTACGTATTTTAAAAACGTTTAATACTTAGAAGTCGCACTGTTTGTGGTTATGAACGGATGCTGAGGCTCGGTAGCCTTCTATTTCTAATACTTAACAACATGATCGAAATACATTTACGACTAAAATCAAAAATGTTATCAAATTAAGCAAAAGTAATCATAAATTTAAGAAAAACGTAAAACAAAACATTAATTTAGGTACTCTCAATAAACTATGATATCAAACTTGTCATACAAAAAACTATCACATTTCTTTAGAAATACGCTATTGCAAGAAACTAATATTACAAATCTATCGGTAGGTATTACGTGGAAATTCTTTCGCACGGCGTCAAATCGCAACTTATACCTAATGAAGAGAGACTCAAATAGACGATCAAACTTACCCATAATTCTAATAAAAAACGAAGAAATATCCTCTCTCTCTCTTACATTCAAACTTTCTAAGAATTATAATAGGAAACATATTCGGTAAATACCTATGATTTTGTAAACCTCAAACTATGATACAATACTTACAGCTTCTTGTACTTCTTGTATTCTCCCATACTTATAACTATCAATACATACGACAACAAAGCATTAAATTAATAAAATTAGCAACTAAGTAAAGTCGATTTCATAAAAGATAACCCGTGCATAGCTCTTATATCAAACACACAAGGTGTATTATCGCTCAAATCGCGGGCTTCTTTCGGCGTCTCGTCGCGAACTTGCGCCTTTCGGAATTATATATACCCTTTGAGATTTACCGCCGCCGCGTCGCTTCCAAGCCAAACTAAAGGTTGTTCCGTTCAATATTTATTATGAACAAATTCTCAACTCAACAAAATGTTTTGTTTAAAAAAGTTAAATTACTGATGACTAACTAATTATTGTTTTTAGTTGCGGTTGTTTCAGGCAGCTGAAATTATTTTCAAACGCTATAGGGAAAAATATCCTAAGTATACATGTCCTGAAACTTAATTTTTTTATGAGGAATCTTTATCTTTTATTATTATTCTCTTTCTTGAGAAACAAAATGGATTAATTTCTTTATTTAAAATGTGTGGAGCGTAAAAATAAGTTAGGTACGTAAATTAACAAATAACAGTTTTTAATATTTTGACATTGAACAAACAACTTAAAAACTATTGAAGTGATTTCACGATTGAAAACTATTTATTTGTAACAGAATAACTTAACAATACAAAAACATAATATAATGAAGTCATTTCACTGTATTATGAAATAAATTGGGTACTAAGATTTTGGTTATCATATTGCTATAGGTGCGGAAAAACCCTAAAAAAATTAGGTACTTACTAGAGAACTCTTTGGTTCGGTTATTAGTAAAATTAATAGAAATTTATTTCAGTTCTTTCATGTCCGTTTTGAAGTGTGCACGTCAGTTGCTATCGCTATTTTATTCGAAGTTTTCTTAAAATTTCTCGACTTGAAAGTATTGGAGAAAGTATTGTTATACGACATGTGTATTCAAACAACAAATGTTACGATATGATTCTGTATTTTGGAGCCGCTAGTAACCAACGAAGCTCGAAGACTTTACAGGCAGCGGTTTGTGGAGTGCAGGCCGGCAGCTGAACAGCGCCACTTACCCGGCTATGGCGTGTTTTGAAGCATGAGTCTGCGGCTCAGCGCGCCGGTTCTTTTCACGCGAAACCCAGCGCGGCCACCTTCGCGTTTCGAGAACTTAGAAGAGCAAGTCTTGGATCATTTCGAGGAGGATCCGAGGAGCAGCACTGGACGAGTCGGCGCTTTTTTGGATGTCAATCACATGGTGATATGGCGCACGCTTAGTGATGATGGCCAACACCGTTATCATTCCCGATGGACGCAAGAGCTGATACCAGCGGATTTGTGACCTCCTCGGTTAGGCTTTTGTCGGTGGCACAAACGTCATATGGATGTGTGTGTATTGAAAAAGAAGGCACAAATTGTGAGCCGTTTTTGTAATTCTGGCCAAATGTAAGGGAAACCCTAGATACAGTTGTGAGTGTTTTTACGCAAAGTGAACTGAATGTCGATTGAAATAAGTGCGATACTTGCCATAAGAGTTTGTCAGATATTACAAATTTAAGTTGTAATAATTATAACAAACACTCTTTATTGTCATTAAACGTAGAAATAATTATGTACACAATATTTAAGCGATTTAAAAAGCTTTAAGCGATTTCTTCCGGGCAACCCGTTTATTATTAATAAATAGAAATTTGTACTAACATGTTGTTTTATTTGTTTTCATTAGCTAGGTAGTGTGATAAAAATTGTGTCATTCAATGTGCCAAACGATAGGTAAGTAACAATCAGCTGCGCTGATATCCGCGCTACTCGCAATGGGCGGCCGCGGCGGCGCGGCGTATCGCTCGCTATTCAGCCGGTGCGGGAAAGGTCATAAGGTCACTGATTGCGGCGCAGGTCTATTTTTAGCTTGTTAGGTTGACTAGGGTTGTCAAAATATTTTATTGTAAAATAATTTAAAAAATTTGTATGAAAGTCTATACCAGCACTGATCATGCTAATTCTTTTACTGTACATTCTACGTATGGTATAGAAGCTAACCCTAAAGTTTTATCTCTCCATTTTGTTACACGTTGTATAATAGGTAGGTATTCTAAAAGATTATCTACAGAGTTGCATCCATCAAAACTTTTTCTTTTATAAAATTAGGATTTAGTATACTACTGTACTGGCCCAGTACACTTGTGTATAGATTTCTCCAGGGAGCTCAGTCAGTCTGTTATACAAATAGATTTAATTATTTCATTGATGTCTATAAGACTATACATATAAAAGTTCAAGTTATAGATCGTAAAAATTGCAATCATAGATAAAACAAGTTTACATTTTAAGCTTTTAAGGCTATCGTAAGAAGGTACATTTTAAGTTAACTTACCAGGTCTGTAAGCGAGGTCTGAACACCGGCTCCAGTAGAGGGTAGCGAGCAGCGCGGCAGCACACAGCGCGGCTAGCAACGCGCGCAAGCTCACGCGTGCTGCCATCACGCCGCCGCGCTGGAAAATTCCACTCTATTATTGTGGCTATATGTATCACTTAAACTTCAGCATACAGTCAGCTAGTGTACGGAAAAACCATGGACTTCCAGCATAAACTCTTTAAAGCAACTTTGAACTCTATTAGCGTAGATATACATATCATTTTAGTCTAATCATAGTCGGCTAGAGAAAATATGGAGATGTAACTTTAAAATAAATTTCTTTAAAAAAGAGCCCATTATGTTTGTTATCTTTTAACAGCTAGTTGTTTTCTTTGAATATAACATTTGGCTGTATTGTCAACTCTCTTCGCTATTCGCAAGTTTTTTTAACTTTATCAGAGTATAATGTTCCTAGACGTTAACATTGTTTTGTATAGAATTGAAGCAACACCAACTAGTGACGAGAATGGAAAACTGAATTTGTAAGAATGTGATTGGTTGTTTGTTAGTTTGTTTGATTAAGGCAATGGTAAAGTCATTCAAAGAAAATTGCCCTCAGCATGGCACTTGAAATTTACATCTCAATGTCATTGGCAAGTGAGGCACTATTTTGATTCGAGATTATTTTCAAGTGCTAGTTAGAATACCATGCTTTTCTGTCAGCAACCTAAAAACCATAGGATCTAAAGCAAGTATTCAAAATTATACTGTAAGTATGATACTTTTAATACAGTAACAATCAACTAAATAAATATTACGGTAGTGTAGTAAAATAAATCCTTTATAAAAGTACTTTTATATCTCAATTTTTATACATTATAATGATAGATGAGATATTTGCCTTCTATGCCACCTGATGTGAATATGAGGACTAAGACGGGAGGTACATGTCAATGAGAAAACTATTCCTTCAATACTTGTGGTCAGGAAAAACATGCACTTTCTATATTTGTAGATGTTTATTATCTGCAATGGTCACACAAAGTTTGATTTAAATTTTAAATCTGCCCATTTGGTTAGGGTTTAAATGGTTCTTATTTGAGAGAAATAAACACTCAATACCTTGAGTGGAATATAGTAGATCTACAGGCTGATGATGAAATGCTCAATCAATGGAAATTATATAAGGGAGTATCTCAAATACTTTCTGCCTCAAGACTCAATTCTGTGGCTATGTAAGACATAAGCCATAACATCACAGCAATATATATTTTATTAATAAGTAAGTAGTTCTTAAATAGAATGAACAAATTTTTTTTTATAGTTTGAGGTGATTTCTAGATGCTACCCTTGATTTTTAAACATGAAACATTAGAATGACATTAATCCATACTGTCATCAGTCATATGCTGGATATGTTATAGAGGGCTACAAAATTTAGGGTTTGAATATCCTAATGGACCATGTGGCATGTTACCGCCCCTTATAATTCATTTGTATAGTCTTCTTCGTTATTTCTTAAATATCCTCCACTTAATCTATTTCATTAATTTATAAATTATTAATATTTCTTGTTTCACTAACCTAATTTTAAGTTGTAAAACTAATCAGTGGGCCAAGTTGCCACAATAAAGAAATTTATTATTATTATGTGTTTATGCTTTACATTCACCTTAGTCAAAAAGACTAAGGGTTGAAGATGGAACATCTATGCGAGCTTTTGGCTAAGACATGATGCTTATAACTGAATTATATTGAGTTATAAGATTTAATTATTATTATTATAATTAATTGTAACCAAATTTATGTTTAATTTCTGTAAATCGCTACTTAATATTTGATAAGATAAACATCATGGCATAGCCTTAATTTGTTTATTTTTTATTATTATCTTAAGCTCTTTATTTTAAGCAAACATTTAATAAAAACATAGTTTGACAGTCTTTAGCTTTATCTTTTCAGATAGAATGTAAATAATGAGAGTTGCTTTAAGTTTTTTTGATAATTTGTCTCATATTTCATGAGTTCAACTGCATCTTTGCCAGATGACTATGTTTCTTCAAGCTGGAATGTATATTCATTTAGAAATATTGATATAACTTTCGTCAAATAAACAGATTTTTAATCTGCAACTACAGATAAATTACAATTGACAAGAAGATTAAAGGAAAAAAATAACATAAATCTGTAGTGTAGACTAAAAAACCTCAAACAAAAAGGTTTATAAGAGCTAAATATAGTTGTTAAGTACATCTCGTTAAGCCCTTCGCTCGTCTGGGCTTGCGTAGGCGGACCAAAATAACTGTAAACTAGCTTCATATATGTATCCAATTTGCTGAATAACAGTCTGTACTTGGGTTTATTTAATATCACCATCATTAAAATTGTATCAAATAAGCCTCAAAAGTCTCATTAAGCCAATGTTTATTTATTATTTACACTATTCCACGTACCTTGTACACAGCATCGGTATTCCATCCGTTTGGACGGGGTTTAAAAAACACTAAGCGCACTCCTCTCATAAACGTTGTTTTACATTGTAATAGCACTCTCACACGCGACTAAAACTTTCAAAATTAATTACAACAGTAGAATTTTAACAGTGAAAGCAAAATTCAATAATTTTCCGAGAAAGCGCACAGGCGACCGCTCGTAAACCAGCTGGAATTTTGTTTGACATTTTTATGACATTGACATTCGTATACACAAAAGTCAACAACTGACTGACAGAGAAAAAAGGTGACACTTGACATAGGGAAAAATTGATTGATTGAATTAATTAAATCTGTGGAAACTATCTAGAATAGAAGCTGGACTGGGAGCGAAAGGAAAACATAGAATGTGCCAGCTGCTTCTCTTCCCGGGCAAACTGTAAAAGTCAGTTAAGGGACCGAGGTGTTATGGGAGGCTTTTTTGTGGGTGATAGGCTGACCCCCTGTCACTACAATAGTCTCTCTCCACTATTATAATGCCTTGCCTCCAAATTTGTCAAACGTGACATCAGATGGTTTTATTACCTCTGGTGTTCTGCCTACCCCATACGGGATACAGGCGTGAAGTTCTGTATGTATGTGGAAACTAATACGTCGCGTTAGAACCATTCCTGGCTTAGTACTATGAACCTTAAAAACTTGTCCTAGACCTGTGCCCTAAACTTTATTAATGTAAATAAAGATATAAATCCATTTACCCAATGGTTAAAATAGGGGATAAAAGTTTGTAAATGAAATCTGAACCACTAAATCGATTTTAGTGATTTTTAGCACAAAGACATTTGAAATCCCTGTACTTATATCCCATATAGGGTACTTTTTAGGGTTCCGTAGCCAAATCCCCCATTATAGAACTCTTATAGATTCGTCATGTAATTTGGAGAGATGTCTGTAATTTGGAGAGAATTAAAGAGAATTGGAGAATTGACGAATCTATAACGGTTCTATTATTGGCCATTTAGAATTTGGTGTACAAAATCCATGTCAACCGGTAGTTGACGAGGCAAGCGAGCGGACCGAGTATTTTGCGCGAGAGACACTTCCAAAGGGTTAAAATGTGTACCTACCCCCATCTAATTTCTAAACTAAGAGTATGATAAAACTAAAAAAAATATACCGATGTTGTGCTTTCCCATGTTAACTTTCACCGAAAATTGGTTTAAACGAGATCTGGTAAGTAGTTTTTTTATACGTTTTAAAAAATTGTTATACTTTCATGATTGATCAATTCATTCATGGCTGACTCGGACTTGGCTGCTTCTGTAAGTATGTATAGTCGAAGTCAAAAATGGAGGCATAGTTTACGCTAAGTTCGAAAGAGGTAATAGAGGTCGCTATAACATAGTGATTTTACCGATCAGAACTTGAAACACTGCGCTCATTAAACTGACAGACATTTTAAATTAATTAAATTAATGAGTGTGATGATTGTGCGAAAATTATAACCCTTGTTGCAATGTGCCACTATGCCCCCACTTTTGAAGTCGACCGATACCTACCCCTAAGACGCTGAGCCAAATAAACATCACTACTTATTTACTGTTAAATTTGCACGTTTTTTGTTAACGAATTCAGTGGCAATATCGATTTGATTTAGACATAGACATAGACATAAACTTTCTTCGATATTTCTGCACATCAATACAAAAAGACACATTTAAACAGATATTGATATAGACAAACATTAGTACCTACATAATAATAATTTAATTTCATCTACAAAATCAGCAGCGACTTACAGTCAAACTGCACCCAAGCGGATCGCTATTTCTTAATAATGGGTTTCATTAATAATTACTTTTATTGTAATAGAACGAACACTGAGTGTTTCGAAAATATTGTGATTATTGTAGTTTTTAAACCATGTTTTTTTTATTTATTTTGAGTTGTCAATATTTCCGATAATCCCGTTTCTAAATTAATATTAATAGTAGGTATGAAGTTGATGTAAGTTTATTATTAATTCATACCTATTTAAAAAAATATATATATACATGGTGGGTATAGAGAGGTCATAGCGTGTAACAAAGGACTCACCATTGAATCTGGGCCTCGAGACATGGCAGACACCGGCGGTCCTAAGCATTTATGATCGTGAGACCGTATGGAAAGAGAAAGAGCTGCACGGAAGGTTTTACAAAGCTCTACACGAGGCACACGTGGACCGTAAAGCCTCGATGCATTGGCTGCGCTTCGGGGACCTCTTTGGGGGAACCGAAGGGTTTGTCTTTGCGATACAGGATTAGGTATGTTATGAGGGACGGCACAGTGGACGTTTGTCGGGCGTGCCGCCAACTTGGCGAGTCCCTCAGATATGTAGTTTCTTGGGTTGTTTGGTTCTTGCTAACACTGAGTATCTGCATAGACACAACCAACAAGCCAAGATTCTCCACCAAGAGCTCGCTTGAAATACAGTCTTATCAATCACAAACTGCTTTATTACCAGTACACGCCGGGGCCCGTTCGCGAAAAGGGCAGCGCCAAGCTTTACTGGGATCCGCCCTTTATCACGGACAGGACTTTTTTAGCAAATAAACCTGATATCGTGTTAATGGACCGATCGTCGTCTAAGGTGTTTTTGGTGGACATAACTATCCCGCATAGCGAAAACCTCGTGAAGGCCGAGATCGAAAAGCGAAAAGCAACGCAAGTACTGCATACGTAGGTACCTTGCACACGAGGTGACCGAAATGTGGGAAGTTATGTCCACCGAAATCATCCCGGTTGTAATATCCACAAACGGTTTGACCCCAGCCACACTGGTCAGACACCTTGAAAGGCTGGGATTCGGCGGTGGTTCGCTTTTAAGCACGTATGCAAAAAGCGGTATTGCTTGACACTGCTCCAATCGTTCGCCGGTTTGTTTCTCTCTTGCCCTGATACCCGACCGACTGGTCCGATTGTAGCGTCTTTGCCACCGAAAGGCGTGTTGATTTTAAGATGCCCAATAATAAAAATGTAAAAATACTATCATCCAAACCTTGTGCTGGTAGATGTAGGTACAGAATCCTCATGACGTTCGAAGCTCCAATGGTCATTGTCTGTGAACAACATACTATTGTCCGTCTTTCTATCTGATAGAGCATATATTTTTTTGATAAGTACATCCTTTACATAGGTACTTTTTGGAAATTGTGAACATGGGAAATATAGTGAAAATGTAAAATATAATAACAGCAACGTTGAAAAATATGTACGTAATGTACTTTAAGATATGAGATAAGAGTATAAGTGTGGGTACTTAATCTGTTTGTCTTTTTTAACCGACTTCAAGAAGGATGTTCTTAGTTTGATCCATATTTATGAATGTTTGCCGGCGATATGAGTGCTTCGGTTTTGAAGGTGGTGTATACTTTTGAAAAACCTTCACGAATCTATGTCTAACTAATAAAATGTAAGGTGGGTATGTCAATTAACGCCCTCTGTTAAAGAACGCCCGCACTACGAAAAGTGAACTTATATTTATATAAGCTGCATCGCAACTTAAGCACATATACAATAGTCCAATATTGACTAGTCAAGCGCGGGCGCGTGACCCTAGAGCCGAAATCTTGTCAGGGAGAAGCTGTGATCGAAGAGCGTCACGCGTGTTTGTTGCTACTATAAAAATATCTCAAAGCGAAATTGTAAGTAACGTTTTCTTTTTTTACGTAAGTTAAATTAAATAATCCGTAAACCCTTTTAAGTTATTTACTCAATTTCCTTAGAAAAATTACAAAAACTGTAATATCTTCTCCTCGTCCAATAACGCCCAGCCATAAGCCCCTGGGGTGTTATAAGACAATGTGTGGGCGCTATTATAAATATCAAAATTTTGAAGCATTAAAAGGAGACAGAACCTGCTCCATACATTTCTGGGCCACGGTGTTAACAACTTGACATTTGCTTTTTTTTTATTTAAAATATAATCATGTTTCATCACCGAAATTTTCAAGATAAACCAGTGTTGAGGAATTGAGATATCCATAATTTTGTCTATAGGTATACACAGAAGTTAAGTGAGCTTAGAATCACTTTCGAAAGCTATTATTTTTCTTATTGTTGAGTACATGAATTATTGTATTTTGAATTATTTAGAGAGCTTATAATCAAAAATAAATAGTAGCACATTTTACTTAGATAACATACTAGATAAAATAGGACATTATAAGATATTACCTATATTTACTTAGTTATTAGTTATAGTTTTAAACAACTATTCCAACTAATAAATTAATACTAACAACTTTCACTTTTCTTAGGGCTATCTTAAAAATAGAAAAAACCATGAAAATACTCAAGCGCAAGGAAAGAAACCAAACAAACGAGTGAACAAATAGATCGATTGACTTACTGAACGAGTCAATTACAATAGTTTCGTTCTTCATTCACTCAGTATTGCCAAACCTAATAAAGAATTTCGCCTATTTTGATTACAAAATAATAATTTAAAATAAAACTAACGCGGTTAGTTTACATTCATTTAACCTTATAATGATTCTCATTTAATATTTCTTAAATTTTACTCAGCGTATTTTCAATTATATTATGAGTTATTCATCTACACTAAAAACCCATGACAGCGATTTCCATATCTTGAATTAACTTGTTTCCCCCTCACTACGTTTTTAGGGGTTTTATGTATTTTGAATAAGGATAAAGTAAGCTATTTTTTTAGACCAAAGTCAACCTGTTAACCCTGTGGCCCAGGCTTACTCAGTTTCCTTTAGTTATTTTATGACCAGCTATTCGCAGTTCTTATTTTTTAAAACAAAAAATTGTATTTATAGGCCAATAAAATGACATAATCGAGAAAAAAGAAGAAAGTTATTAGATTATTACATACTAGCTGTGACCCGCGACTTCGTCCGCGTGGATACCGTTTATTAGAGTTGTATAAATACTATTATTATATCCTCCTTGAATCCTCCTTACTTTATTCTAAATTTCGTCAAAATCGACTCAGTAGTTTAGCTGTGAAAGCGTAACTGATAGATAAACAGACAGAATTACTTCAAAAACTGTTACAACAAAGCAGTGATCCGCAGTTTCACCTAGGTTTTGTGAAAAAGTATAGGTAGGTAGGTATATTACATAGATGATGCCCGCGACTTCGTCTGTATTGAATTAGTATTTCGAGTAGGTTATTTTCTTCTCCAAGGTCCTAACTATCTTTAATAACAAAAATAAAAATGAAGAATCTTCGCCCATATAATATGTATAACTCCTAACCACAAATATAGGTAGGTAACTATCTATTAGGTACATTACAAAGGCACATAGCGTTATAAACAAATCGGGTGCCAAGTGCCTTACATTTTAATATTGTCTTTAGTTTTCGCGATGACTATTATGCATGACTATTAAATAAAACACTTTTTAATCGGATTTATCGCGTATATTTACATTTTAAATTTTAACAGTCGCTCGTGGCCACGGGGTCTGCAAAGACACCGAAACGACGTGTTAAAATGTAAAATATAAATTATACGCCATTAATCCGGTTAAAAAGCGTTTTATTTAATGCCTTCAAGTTTACTAAATTCATGCAATATCTTCATTAATTATACTTAATTATACTTGTTATTCTAGGTAAAGCTAAGTAGTTTTTGCGTGAAAGAATAGCAAAAATCCATCCATCCAGCCATTATCAGTGTACATACAATACTACCTATAGTTATGTATGGCTGCTTTTCACTGCCAAACGGCTAAGTCAATATTAATGTAATTTGGTATAGTAGTTAACACATACGTTACTTTTTATTCCGAAGAAATCTACGGTTTCTGACTTCCAAGAGGCAGAAACGAACATGAAATAAACAAAACCTTGATTTCCATTTTATCTCTGTATGTACAGAAGGCAGTATATCAAGCGTTACAAATCTGTCAAATTTTTTTACTTGAATTTGTTCTCTATGCCCTCGATAATAAGTTAAAATTGGTTGGGGAAATTTGACAGGTAATGTAACGCTTGTTCCTTCTGTACCTACCTATATTAAATCGTGCAAAAGCTTGCGCTCGCCTCCCGCCTTTTTATACCCTACCGCCGCGAGCCGCGTCGAGCACGGCAACCGTTACGCAAAAATAATCCCTATATCATTCAGTATTTACGCGCGATGGGTTATTAGCGTATTTCATGTATAAGTTTGGTGTTTCTATACCAATTTCTATGATTCTTTTTTTATTGAATAGGTAATAATGTTAATTTTTTTAAATTAGGGATGAGTGAGAGTATTATAAACGTAAGAGTAAACAAATATAATCAGAAGGCTCCGAACTGCTAAGCTATCGGGATTTACACGTGTTATTGTGAGTCAACCATAAAATATAGATATATACTGTTGTGGGATATTTTTTATATAATTTTATGAAGAATATTTCTGTCATACATGATTTCTATGTAGCTTTAACCATTAAGGCTGCACACGCGACGGAAGCTTAAAAAATGAAGTAACTTCTCCCGTTTTTCCAACATTTCCCTTCACTGCTCTGCTCTTATTGATTGTAGCGTGATGATAAGTATACTATAACCTGCCCAGGAGTATGAAGAATAATTTTACCAAGTTTCGTTAAAATCCGTCGAGTAGTTTTTGTTTCTATAAGGAACATACAGACAGACAGACAGACAAAAATTTTACTGATTGCATTTTTGGCATCAGTATCGATCACTAATCACCCCCTGATAGTTATTTTGAAAAAATATTTCATGTACAGAATTGACCTCTCTACAGATTTATTATAAGTATAGATAGATATAGATAGATTATTGCTGCTTATGGGCGTTATTAAAAACACCACTTTTTTCAAAGGCGTCATTACCCTACTACGTTTAATAACGCCCAATGAATGAAAAATAAATCTATTTTTTTTTCAAATAAAATGCTTGATAGCTGTTTAATGTTTTTATTTTGATTATTTAAACCAAAAAAGGCAAACCAAACATGTTTACTTCGAGATGTTACAAGCATTTTTAAGAGTAACACAAGAGTTCTTATTTTTTTGTTAAATTTTCGTTTTTGTATGCTTTTTTTGTTCTCTATAAATAAATATTTGACATAATTGGCCATTATTGTTTTATTTAATTTCTAAAAACGATATTCTGGCTTTGAAGATTTTTTTTTATAAACGGGCGCTAATAGACATATCCTTTCTAAAAACGCCCGAAATCATGTTTTTAAAAAGAGGCTATCATGTCGTGAATCGTACATATTTTCTCATATAAATTATTATTTTTCAGTAAAAAAAGAAATGATGCGTTTATGTAACTTAAAATTTATTGTCCAGTAAGCTGTTTATATTGAAAATAAATTATTTTTCGTTAAGTGGGCGTTAAATGCCTAAAACATAGAATCTGTATTTATTGAGAGGTTGATTTTCGGTAAATGAACACTATGATTTCTTTTATAAGGTACAAGAGGCATTTAACGCCCACTTAACGAAAAATAATTTATTTTCAATATAAACAGCTTCATCCATCCACAGCCTGTAGACGTCCACTGTGGACATAGGCCTCCCCCAAGGTCTTCCACGTCGCTCGGTCCCGCGCCGCCCTCATCAGACGTCTACAGGCTGTGGATGGATGAAGCTGTTTATATTGAAAATAAATTATTTTTCGTTAAGTGGGCGTTAAATGCCTCTTGTACCTTATAAAAGAAATCATAGTGTTCATTTAGCGAAAATCAACCTCTCAATAAATATAGATTCTATGTTTCCTTATATTATTTATTAATGGAAAAGCTAAAGAGACAAAAAACGTTTGATTTGTAATCTTCAATGAAACTGTTGAAAAACCTGAACTTTATTGCGTTCAACTAACGCTTTCTTATACAAAAATATACGATACGAATGTAGTAAAAAAATCTTGTTATTTTTTTATTTAATTGTATTTGTAAATTTATCTTTTTTTTAATATTATATCTAAGCTTTCACTCTTAAGAGTTTAGAATAATTGATAAAAGTGTTTTTTTTTCAATTTGTAAATAATCACTGAAATAATTTAGAATTAATAAGTTACATATATTGTTATTTTACGAGCTAATATTTCCCATTTATGTATTCTTGTCATTTAATTGCTATTATTATTCTTGTTTTATATGTAATTGTAGAATTTGTAAATATAACCATGTATTTGAAAATAATGTATGGAAGAGCGGGACCCTCTAGCACATTCATTTTGAGCTAAACAGAGGGCCCTGTAAAACTTGTTTTAATTAAAATAGAAGTTATTATTATTGTTATGCATACTTATAACTACTCGCCTTTCGGCGGAAAAGACCCGACAATCGGGTCTTAATATTATTGTTATTATTAAAATATCAGTATCAAATAAGCGAAAATTTGTCATTCTCGATGCATTTTATGGTTTTGCACAATTATAACTGTAATATCACCGATTTAAACATAGAATCCGTTGGTATGCAACATTTTTTTATATAAAAAACATACAGGCGAATTTAGAACCTCCTTTTTTGGAGTCGGTTAAAAAACGAAAACCTTCTCTAAATCGTGACGAATAATCTTCTGAAAACCGCATCAAAATCGGTTCAGCCAAATGCGAGATAAACTCGGACAAACATTCATACAGGTCAAACTGTCCACTCCTTTTTCTTTTTCTGCATTACACATTGTCACATTTTAACTGAAATCTATCATAAGTTTAGATATTTTTATCACTTTTGAAACATCCATATATGATAAATCATTGAACTTGTATAACTTGACATAGAACGATCCCACAACTTTTATTCCATATTAACTTTTGTTCAATCCGATTAGCTCTAACGACACATACCACTTCTTTTTGAAGGCCGACTTTGAGAAAAGGCCCAAAAAATGTTCTTCTTTCTTGTTGAGCAAAACTTCAGTCATTGTACATACTTCTTGCTAACGCTTTAAAACAAATAGCATTCAAATCATAGACAGGCAAGCTTTAAAGTACCTACCTGGGATATACATATGCGTATTGACCATTCACGCTTAGATAATATCAGCAGAGGATAAATAAAACAAATCTAAGTAACAACCAAAATTTGAATGCGCTAATCTGTTAATGTTGATGTTAATGTTTTTTTTGGATCTATTAGAAGTCGCCGTAGTGCCGTGGTTACTGTGCATATTAAACGATATCGCAGGTTAAGCGCGCTCGGTGCGGCCAGTATTAGGATGGGTGACCGTCGACCATTAATTTCTCACGATGACTTCCGTGCTTCGGAGGGCACGTTAAGCAGTCGGTCCCGGGTGCTGTATACTTGTATACAGTAGTCGTTAGGGTTTGTCAGAAGCCATTTCGGCACCCTGAAATATCTGACATCCATTAACCAGCACTGGGCCAGCTTGGTGGATTAAGGCCTAAACCTCTTCGTCACCCAGTGGAGAGACTCATAGCCCTGCAGTGGGCTCATTACACGGAGTTGTGATGATGATGATGATTAGCCCAGCACTGGAATAAACTTTAAGGTATAGATAGGTATCTCAGGAAATTCCTAGAGCTCAAATGTAACGTATTTGTTTATTTTCCCTGACAATCACACCAATTACATTGCAGCAAAGTAAGCTTAGCTTGTGATATGGGATATCATGTAACGAACTAGGGAAAAACTTAGAGTAAAATATAAATAACAATATAAAAAAACCGTAAAGCCGTTAGTTGCTTACAACAATAAATAAACATAATTTTGAAATTAAATAGAATACCTTAAATTAAACCATAACCGTCCATCTGCAGATCAATTGTACACAGAAATCTATTGTGTGCACTTTGCTAAAATCGCATTTATAATATTTATAGGGCCATCAACTGTGTCTCCGAACTACTATTTTAATTTTCACTATGATTTAACTGCACTGCAGTCCGCGATCATGGTGCTTGTAACAGCATCGAAATATCGGACGTGCGAAAATAGAATCGAAAATCATGGTAAGAATCCCGTAAATACATTAAATCATAGTGAAAATAACTGCGATAGTTTAAAACAATTATTATTTTAATTTTATGCATAATTTACTTCAAATAAACATATTTTGTATAAGGGTTGTATATCTTATACGATGATTTTTTCTGAGTATACAGGGGGAAACTCATAAAAAATATTAAAAAGTGCTCTAAATAATAGAGATAGAAAATTTTACTCAGTCAAAGATTTTCGCGAATTTTCGAAAATTCATTTACCTTTTTTTTGTAAATAATTAAAATGAAGTCGTCGTGGCGCCAAGGTTACTGTGTGTATCATACGATATCACAGGTTAAGCAACGTTCGGCGCGGTCGGTACTTGGATGGGTGACCGCCGACCATTCATATCTCACGACGACTTCCGTGCTTCGGAGGGCACGTTAAGCAGTCGGTCCCGGGTGCTGTATACTTGTATACAGTAGTCGTTAGGGTTTGTCAGAAGCCATCTAGGCGCCCTGAAAATTCTGGCATCCACCACCCAGCACTGGGCCAGCTTGGTGGATTATGTCCTAGGGTGATGGAACCATTCATCGACACTTTAAGAGACTTGACGACTTTACAGCCACATAAAAAAATATATATTTTAGTCACGCGGTTCTTTTAAATCAGTGATGGTTATGCTTATTGTCAAGAATAAAAATTAATATTTAAAATCCAAATAAACTATATAATTTCTTTGATAATTGTAAAATATCAGAAAATACAAAAATATCCCGTGGTCGACTTATAAAATCCAATGTTCAACATCCAGTGATCGACATTCACCAATAATCAACAGGCAGCATTCGACATCTATTTAAACCTTCCTTTCTAATTAATCAGATCCCGTGAATGAGTTTTGTGAAAGGGACCGTAATAAAGTGTTAATTTGTTTTTGGGAATAAAAAATAAAAAGTAATAATAATAAATGTTTATTAAAAATTTTACAAGTTTCAACTAATAACTATATGACAATAACTATATCAGTCTCAAAAAATATCATTAGAACTAAATAGTCTCTTCTCACTGACAATAAAGTATGTAATAAAAAATTGTATTTAATTTTTCGTAATTCTAAAAAAAGTGATTCATTTAAACAGTCTTAGCTTGACAAAATCAATAAAAATACCTCTAATCATTATAACAATTATTATATCAGTCTCAAAAAATAACATTATTATTAAAAAGCCTCTTCTCACTAACAATAAAAGTAATAACAATTAATATTAACCTTTTAAATTCTACAAATAGAGTTTATCGGTCTCAGCTTGCCAACATCTTGGTTACAATCGTTAAAACTCCAGTCTTTTAAAAAAATAACTTAAATAGCATCTTCTGGACAACATTAAAGATAAAACAATATACTCTTCTAAAAATTGCTGATTACTACAATATTTTGATACCAAAATCAACGTTAAATTATAAAATCAATTAAAGAGCTACATAAAGAAAGAGCTACAAATTAATAGGTAATTAATTTGGTGCAACAAAGTTTTTTTTTGCTACAGATAAATATCTGGTAAATACTTCCTCATCTCATTAATCTTGTAGAAACCTCTGTTATTTAGACATATAGGGTCATTTATTTTTTCAATTACTTGGTCATTATTATACCATATTGTATCAGGTTTTTCTGGCCATTTAAAAGATTGTCCTGAAGACAAAACCATTGTAGTTACTTCATATTGAATCCCATCTACGTTTACGACTCTGCCGGGAAAGTATTCACCCTCATATTTAACAATAACATAATTACCTTTCATAATACTTTTTCTTTGGTCACATCCACTATTTTTACAAAATTTGGCCAAAGGTATGTTTTCTGTGTCTGTTTCAATAGAATCTTCACTTTCCGCGTAGCCAACTTCTAAATCAGTATTGTCAGAACTAGACTTTTCTGATGGAATCCGCTTTCGTTTCAAATTCATTTTGCTTTGCTTTTCTTTGGCAATTTTCTCTTTCAATAACTTTTTTTCCAGTCTTTGCTTTTTTCTTTCGTCTTTTTCTTCTTGTTGTTTTCTTTTTTCGATTTCTTTCTTTTCATAATATTCTTTCCAAGTGTTGCTGGTAACCGCCGCAGGTATTTTTTCCCTCTTGACTCTTCTTTTCTTTTTGTCGTCATTTTCAGGCCAAAACAGATGTTTTTTAAAAGGAGTAGGTATTTTACATCCTAATGCGTCAGAAACGGTTTTTTTTGCAGGTGTCGACAAATCGGTCTTGTTTGATTCTAAACCAAAACTATTATCATTTTGAACTAGAATATTTTCACCCGTCTTGTGAATGCTAGAATTAGGTCCCATTTCGTGAATTTCTGAAGATATTTGGGAAATTCTGGGTTCCTCGACATTATCACCAGCATCATTATGTTCAGTTGTTATGGGCTCAGTTTCACAATCTAACAAAACATAATCAGATTCAATAATTGAAGGTGAAACTGGATTACGAACGATGTGACCTGCCTTAATATCAAATGTTTTGACAGCGTTTGGCGATGAACAGTAAGGTGCAACCCTTTCACACAAATTGGTTGTATTACCCAAACCATCTTCTATCAAATCATTTTCTGGTTGTCTTTCATTTGAGGTTGAAGGCAAATCATCTGTTAATACCCCACAATTATCTTTTGACTTATTCTTTGCCCAAATTATGTAAAGAGACATGTCCTCATTAGGTAATAAGTCTTCCATTGATGACCTATTCTCGAAATATAATTTATTGAAAAAATTCAACTTTTCCATTGAAAATGTTTTGATTATTTCTGAGTCTAAATACTTTGAAAATTCTTTTTGAGCTGGATCAGTTTTATCGTTTATTGTTTGAGTGCGGTTTTTAATTTTAGTTAAGTCAATATAATCAGGACCAAATGGATGCAAGCCTCCAGCCCTAAAGCCATTTTTAATGCAATCTTGAGAAATTTTAGAAATTGCTTTTTGCAAAACTGGAGCAAAATTTTCTTTTCTCAAAGTTTTACCAAGATTTTCCAATTTCCAATCGTGAGTAGCTTTTTTCCATGCCACTTTGAGCGGCCTAAATACCGACAAATCCATGGGCTGGAGGATGTGTGTTGTGTTCGGGTATAATGCAACAAGTTCGATTCCATTCTCTGAACAGAATTTAGATAAATGTAAAGTTAGATGAGATCGATGCCCATCCAGAAAGAAAAGTACTGGTTTTTGAATTTCCATTTTTTCTAGCCAGGGGTTAAAAATATTGGTCATATATTCAAAAAATGTGCTGCTACACATCCAACCGCTGTCTGATTTTCCAATACCCCAGCCATTAGGTACATTAGAGACAATATTGGAGGGAATCCTTTCGTAATTAAAAACTATCATAGGAGGTGCAAGTTCTCCGGCCGCATTTGCTGTGAATAAAACTGTTAAATTTTCTTTTTCATCGCCGCATGAGCTGTAAAGATGCTTTTCTCCTTTTTTTGCTAAAACTCGACCTTGCTTAGGCGATAAGAAAAAGGCACTTTCATCAGTGTTATAGACCCTCCTTGGATCTTTCAAAATGTCCTTTAAACCATTTTCTTCAAAATATTGTTCAATTTCTTGGAACCATTTTCTTATTTGGTCTTCGGTCACGTTATCTCGTGCTTTCGTTAAGTTTTCAGGCACCTTTTCGACCAACTCCGGATGTCGTTTCATAAATGATTGGAACCACTTCTTTCCAGGTCTATTATTTGTGAATGGGTTTTCTCTTTTCTGTTCTGTAATTATTTTTTGTACGGTGTCTAGTAGGCTTTCCCTTGGAATGGGAAAATGTTTTTCAGACAAAGCTAAAATCCAACGTACTAAAATATGTTCTTCCGATTTTGTTAAGATAGTGCTAGGTCCCATTGTGCAACTGACTGGAGTCTTACCTATGACTTTGTCGTAGAGTGTGATTCGCGGTACTCCGTATTGCTTCGCAGCGGTTGCAACCTTTTCACCGTTTCTAACTGCAGCAATAGCCTTCTCCATCTGCCAAGGTGCATAATCTTTTCTTGGTGCCATCTTAAAGAAAAAGAAACAATGAAGCTTTCACCATCACCAATCATCGACACTTACATAAGCCAATTATCGACAGGTTGTTGTTTACTGGTCAGAAAACAGCAATCGGTTTATTTTAAAGACACACTTAAAAATCATCTTATAAAGAACCGTATTACATTATTACTAAATAAAGCACAAAAATAAATAATTTTCGACACTTGTCGATGACTAAAGAATGTCAATTTGTTGGATCCAGTGAACGACACCATTAAAAAATTAAATAGTTTATAATATAATATGATAAGTTATACTCAATTAACTGCGGAAGCCACAACCAAAACCACTAAATCAATGCCGAAACAGATATATCATCATGTAAAGATTTTATGAAACAAAATATATACTTACGTTGTTATCGATTTCCGTAATATTTCTGGATTATTTTGTTGACACATTAACAACGCCCAATCACACCTCCGCCGTTTTAAAACAAAATGGACGAATGTTGTGACGTCTGTCAAGCCGACAGAAAAATGGTTGACCGCTATAATTGCAGTGTTACTAACATTTAAAAAAAAAGTAAGAGCTTAATCTTTTTAAAAATTCTTTTGAACTGTCGGACACTGGTGCTTGTCGGTTAGTGGTGCCATCACCCTATACCTCCTCTTCACCCAGGGGAGAGACTCATGCCCTGCAGTGGGCTCATTACAAAGAGTTGTGATGATGATGATGATGATGAATTAAAATTAATGCAGATTTATACGGTTTCCCTCTCATTTTATTTACCAAGTAGAATGCTAGAGAGATTTCATCCTTTTGATTGACCCTAACGATCTATGCAATAAAATTAGAGGGTGTCATTTTTACAGTTTTTAGTCGGTTTGATTCCCGGGTGAAGCAAAGGAAATTTCAAAAATCTTTGAATACGGTTTAACTTTTTTTCAAAAATAAAAGAATGTTTCCTTGGAGTAAAATTTGCTATCTCTAGTGTTTAGAGCACTTTCCCTATAGATGGCATTCAAAAATTCCACCCTGTATATAAATAAGTACCAATATTTTTATTCGTGTTACGATTAAAAATTTGAGTAAAATGTAGAGTACGACGTCTGCTTACGGATCTACTCAGAAAACTGTTATATTTAACTAAAAAGTTATCTTAGTCGGACAAAAGTTGTTATCTGTTTTTATTTGTGTAAATTTGTCCCGTACACTTAAGTTTATGAATCATTATCATCATGCGGGAGACAATCATTGCTGGACATAAACCTCTCCTAAGGTTCTACAGCGCATAATTATACCTATTACAATGCCTTAGTACATACAATATACGGTGGGTGCACCACGGAAGGCCATGCTCCTTGGAAGGCCATGCTCCTTGGAAGGCCATGCTCCTTGGAAAGCCATGCTCCTCGGAAGGCCATGCTCCTTGGAAGGCCATGCTCCTTCGAAGGCCATGCTCCTTGGAAGGCCATGCTCCTTGGAAGGCCATGCTCCTTGGAAGGCCATGCTCCTTGGAAGGCCATGCTCCTCGGAAGGCCATGCTCCTTGGAAGGCCATGCTCCTTGGAAGGCCATGCTCCTTGGAAGGCCATGCTCCTTGGAAGGCCATGCTCCTTCGAAGGCCATGCTCCTTCGAAGGCCATGCTCCTTGGAAGGCCATGCTCCTTGGAAGGCCATGCTCCTTGGAAGGCCAACTATTAAAAAGTCCGTGTTATATTCATTTAATGTCAAATTCCTTATACTCACACTTAGACCCACTTAACTTAAGAACGCAGGCGCAGCAGCAACTCTCTGGAATCGCTTTTTTGTTTGTGAGGTCCCTCGCTTCGTAGACGTTAAAATAGTTATTTTCAAGCACAGCAAAACGTAAGGTTTTAAGCCAACAACCAAACTTTATCTTATATTTTTTAATGTGACAAATTCTTAGGTAACAACCTAAGAATTTGTTTTGGTGTTAAA
Source organism: Stenoptilia bipunctidactyla (assembly GCA_944452665.1). Lineage (NCBI taxonomy): Eukaryota > Metazoa > Arthropoda > Insecta > Lepidoptera > Pterophoridae > Stenoptilia > Stenoptilia bipunctidactyla. The sequence goes on from OX101732.1 coordinate 2,608,561, forward strand.
GAAAAAAAATATCATATCAAAAAGCTTCTATTTCAGTTGAAATATCAGAAGTTTATCTAGGAAGGCCAGTGGTTTCTTATAAAGCCACTAAAAAAAATTGCGGTTGGCCTTGCAAGGACCATACATCTATAAATCATGAAAATATAACTTTATGAAATAAAACGGCACAGAAAAGAACTGCTACTGTCACGCAGGTGTGAAGTTTAGATCTGTAGATGAGGCAGTGTCTGTTTTAATGAATAATAATTAAATATTAGCCTTCTAAGGCATATTTTGGCGTTACAAAGAACGGACCCTTAAGAAGGCCATTATGGGTGAAAAATAAAATTATAATTCAATTCTAAAACCCATTGGCAACTTATTTGATATCGATATAATACTGACATTTAAATCAATTCCATAATTCAATTCTTAGTTATACGATGGTGTCTTAAGTAAGTTCAATGATATTTTTATATAATTACATGATTTAAGGCATTTAATGTTTAGTTTAAATGAAAGAGCTTGTTCTGTAGTATTAGGAAAAGCAGATAAGTATTTTGATTGTTACAACTCTATTTTTAAGTTGAACGACCGAATTTTAAATTTGGGTCTTCTTAGGAGCCCTGTTCCTAGTAAGGCCAAATGGAAGACCTTTATAAAACACTAGCTGTTGCGCGCGGTTTTACCCGCGCTATTTCAATTCCCGCGGGATTTTCGGGATAAAAAGTAGCCTATACGGATTCGGAAGAATCCCTCCAAGTAATGGTAAAAGAAATTTTGAAATCGGTTCAGTAGTTTTTGAGCCTATTCAATACAAAAATACAAAGGTTCCCTCTTTATAATAGTAGTATTAGTAAAACATAAGTTTATTCAGTAGTGATTACATCTCAAATAAAAAATATTTAATTCTATGTTAGACAATATAACAAAGTATTACTTAACGGTTTGTTTCTTTAATTTATCCCGTAAATAAACGAATTAAAACGGTTTATTCGTTAAGGTGGCCCTCCATCGTATACCTACCTTGCAACTTGTAAATGATTTTTAAATTGTCTACGTGTTACATACCTACTTTAAATATTACCATTTTTATAAATGTGAATTTTTGTGTACCTAACATTTATTAAATGGGTATCTACATATCTACGTATTTTACTTTTGATCTAATATCACGATTTGTCATTATAACTTCCATGCTTTGTAGAGTACTCGTAATGTTAGAATTTGGCTATCTTTGAACAAACTACTTGAATTCACAAAAAAATCTTGATATCCTCAAGGCTATATTCTATCAAGAAAAAACTGCGCAAAATCATAACATAACTTATAAATTATACAAAACTTCTAGATAAAATCTGCGAAAAAATGTTACTTGGTTACTAAGAGCTTAGATTTAAGTATTATCAAATTTTGCTCTTAGTTAGAATACCATCTAACTTTATTAATAAAGAAGTATATGTATGTAACTTAAATTATCCAAAAATTAACGTATTTTAATCGTTATAATCCGTCGCTTCGGATAAACATGACATAAAACACGCGTTAGCGGCTGCGGGAGGATCCTGTGGTAAAATATTGAATGGCGGTGCGAGAAGCATGTGACCTATCTGAATCGGTAGGTTTTCGCATTTGCCCTAGTTTACCTCGAACGCTGAGAAAACCGCTCAAATTGTGTCAAAGGGTCCCAATACCTTATTAAGTATGACAAATACCTTACTGAAAATATCTACTCATCGGGTAAATCCTTTAATTTATGAGTTTAATTTAATTCAAATAAACAACTATCATTTATTGTTAATCAAATTGGGTCAATACTCTACCTATGGTTTTATAAACTTAGTCACAAATAACTTGTGCTCCTACTCTTTTAACTATAATTTCTCTCATATTTCATATTTATTAAAGCAAAAAACAATGACCTATCAAATCTTTTCCCGGAAAGTACAAAAATGTGCCACCGAAAAGTTAAATTAGGTCATTCACCTATTTAAATACGTTAAGGCTAAAAAATAAGAAGGCAAACGAAACTGCATTGACTTCCCTTGTTGCTCGGTTCGTTACCCACAGTTTGTCGACTCCAAATATAAATAAGCGGATCCTAGCATCAGAGCGGTTCCTAAATATAGTGTAAATAGTGCAATCAATGTTGAGGAGGTGCAGCCAGCGATGTGGGAGCGCGGAGAGTACGGGGTCAGGCTGCGCCGCGAACTGGGTCACCCGGCGGTGCAGTCGGGCGTACTCGGCAGTTTTCGCGTGGCTTCGTGCGATGTCGGGGCTGCTCGGCGGTAGTCGGCGACGCATGCGCGCTGCGGCATCGATCGTCCGCACGAGGCGCAGCGGGCGAGTGCCTCGCGAGTCGCGCCGCGAGCCCCGGGCCCCGACGATGGCGGCGTGAGCGAGCCGCCCCCGCGCTGGCGGACATGCCGCCATGGCCAGCGAGGTACCCTGCCCACGCCGCAGCGCCGCCGCCCGCTTATGCAACCGAAGCCTGACACGCCCGCCGATATGGTTAATACCCTAGTGCTAACTTAACTCCATGGAAACTTCTTCGCATGAACCTCCTTAATCCTAGTGCCTGTATCTACGTCTCATCAATGATGGTGGTATTGGTATAGTGGTTTCAACAGCCGCAGCGTTGGTCCTTGTCGCTCGTGCGAGGAAGAGATGCTGTGTCTCGTTCGTTAGCCAGCTGCACTTGCGAGGTGTTTAGTGTGTGAGGTCGTGAGTCGCCACTCCTGTCTTAAGTACTGTATCGATCAGTGCCAAGCGTGGGCTGCTTATGTGAGCGCTAGCAGCTCCGAGCGCCCCGCGGCATGGCGTTGTGTGACACGGTTCCCTATAGCGCAGGGGGCTGTGGAGTGAGATAATTTAGGTCAAATCTCTGCGACGATGAAAGAAACGGTATGGATTATGCACTTGCTCTTGGATCTTTAGCTTAATGGTAGTAATGGAGTATTTGACGTCCGCTGTCGACATCACCAGGTAAGTTATAACATAGTTTAAACTTCTAGATACGACTATCGTCAATAAACTTTCCAAGAGGGGTATTAAATCTGAAAATACTTTTTAGTATAGTTGTCAGTGACGATGTCGCAGAATGTCCGATTTACGGCCATAACCAGCGCCACAACAAGGCCATAAACTCACGTTAAGTGCTGCATTGTTATTGTTAACATTTCATTTAATGCTGACGCACAGATATTTCTATGAATATTATAATAGTTACTCATTTGTACGAGAAATATTATTTTTACAAATACAAATTTAAAAAATATTGAAAGTTTTGTTATAGTTATGTGTCAAGTAATGTGATGACACAAGTAATTAGTGTAATGAAGAGTAAAGGAAACGTATAGTTCTTAATTTCAAACAGTGTATTTTACTATTGCTAATAACTTCCAGTCTATCATTAGCGAACTATAAAGGCGTTTTACGCAAGCATTCAGTGCGCGCACAGCTAGTTCTTATGTCATAAATCTGCTACAATTGAGTAGGTTCGACGCCGTAGCGCGTAGCATTACTACGCTCAATCCGTCGTTCATTATTTAAGAAACTGTAGTAATTTAAAAAATCTGATGAGTTTGTTTAAAACTAAAATCTGTGTAAGTATCCATTGGATTTGTTTTCGATAACTCTAAATTTATGGGGCTAAAATCGTCTCAACGTAGCTAGTATCCAATAGTTTAACCTTTTTTTCTTGAGTTAAAAAAAGAACTTGGATGGGTATTAATATAACTAAGCATTCAATGTTATTATTAACACTTTTTTTAACTTTTGATGGACTTTATTATCTGAGTTTATTAGAAGCTGATGTTTTTGTTGGAATAATGCATATTATTTTTCTGATATAAAAGGTCTCAATCTTTTTGATCTTCCATATTTTTACGCAGAAATACAGTCTACAGAGGAATTGGATTGAAGCGTATTTCGTATCAAAAATAGGCGATGGTCCAGACGTAATAATTGACGTGATATCCAGCCGTCATAATAATTAAATTAACGAATGCAGAGCATTAAAAAAACAGACTTCACGTCAAAACTTTGACTGAAGTATGAGATCGTCAAAAAAGAAAAAATCGGAAATATTTTCCGTATTCATAAGTTAGTATTTAAAAAAAAAACATGATTATTGAGTACAATCGATTTCGATGAAATTTAAATGGAATCAACTCTGAAGTATCTTCTATCATATGAAATAAACATATTCAAAATCGTTTCATAATTGTCCAAAAAAATCGTGTAACAAAGATACAAAAAAACAGATAGGAATGGAAAACCTCCTTCTTTTGGAGGTCGGTTAAATATTAACTGGCAGATTTGTGAAGTACTCTTAGGTTACTACACATTTGAAACCTAGTTGAAAATTCGGAAACAAGATGAAAAATAAGATTTAAACGTTAACTCGACCAGCGGGGCTAGCATGCTACCGTCGACAACGACAACGGGCCTTTTATCAATATTTTCTTAGAATATGGTATTAAGTGTATGTAATTTATTAAGATTATGACATATTTGGTTCTGTGGTCTTAATCATGGTATCAAATCGAGTAATTCTATCTATTATGATGCGCATATTAGCTTACATAATAGGATAAAATAACAAAATAATATTTATCTTGTCGATTCGACTATTTATCGATTGTTGCATGCTAGCCCTGCAGTCACAATATATTTATTGCTTAATACAATAATCACAAAATCTTGAAAATACCAATTCCTAAGAAATACCATCATCACCACCCAAAATATTATACAAGTTATTTATTATTCCAATTATGATTATGTATAAAAACTAACTAATAGCAAGCTCAAATACTACACTTAAACGGGTGGAAACCCAATCAAAGCCTGGTCCTGCCCCAGTGAACGAAAAAAGCATTCACTGTTCCACCCGTTTAGGAGAAAAACAACATACAGACGGTGACAAAACTGAAACGGATTGACGTTTCATTTTATAAGAACGCCAATGAGAGGTTTTCTGACAGCTTATTAAAAAAACAAAACGGTACAAAAGGCTTCGATAGATGGCGCTTTACAAAAGGTGAAGTTTATTCCATATTGCGTTTATAAAAGTAAAATAATTTAATTGACGTCTGTATCAGAAATTAAAATCATAAATAACCATAGATGGTAGATACCACTTACCTACATTATAGTATACAGACTTAACGCCTTCGGCTTTTTAAAAGTGCCATCTATAGAGGCTTTTTGAACTAATCTTTATGAGCTGTCAGAAAACTCCTCATTGACGTAATTTTTTGACAGCGGAACGAAGCTTGAAAATATCGCAATGCTGTTTTGAATTGAACGAAATTTGGTATTCAGATAAACAAATATTGGGTTGGGGAAAAAGTTTCTTCGCATTTTTTAAGAAAATTCAAAACATTGTTTAATATAGGTTATTGACATTTAACTAAAGTATGTATGTACCATTTTGTTCGATAACCTTTTGCCATATTGTAGGTAGGGACATGATCCCATTGCTATAAAAATTTTGGTACCTCTCATCAAAATACCGCGACAAGTGGATTTGGCAGTCCTCTTGTGATGTTAACCTAACACTGCCTAAAGAATTCTGAAGAGACCGAAACAGGTGCAAATCTGAAGGTGCAAGGTCAGGACTATACGGCGGATGCATTAACACCTCCCAGCCAAACTCTCTTAATTTTTGCTGGGTGGCTATAGATGTGTGAGGTCTAGCGTTATCATGATGAAACACCACACCCCTTCTGTTGATCAATTCCGGCCGCTTTCTCTCAACTTCTTGTTTTAATCTCATAAGTTGTTTGCAGTAGAGTTCAGAATCGATAGTCCTGCCTGGTGGTAACAACTCATAATGAATAATGCCCTTCCAATCCCACCACACACACAACATCACCTTATTGCGAGTTAACCCGGGTTTCGTCACAGTCTGAGAAGCCTGACCGGCCTTTCACCACGACTTTTTTCGCACGTTCTTGTCGTACGTGATCCACTTTTCATCACCAGTTATCAGCTTCTTCAAAAATGATTCGGTTTCGTTACGTCGTAATAAAGAATGACAAATGAGTACCCGGTTCATTAGGTTTCTTTCAGTGAGCTCGTGAGGTACCCAAATATCGAGCTTTTATGTGTACCCAGCTTTTTTCAAATGCGCCAAAACTGTTTTGTGGTCAATTCCCAGTTCTTCAGCTACATCGTAACTACTGATATGTCGATCTTGCTACACTTTTTCAAAAACGGCATCCATTTTATCCGTAATAGGGCGACCACAGCGAGGTGCATCTTTGACATCAAAATTTCTGGATTGAAAACGCTTAAACCAAATTTGTGCTACTCTCACAGACACTGCACTAGGTCCATAAACATCACAAATTTTTTTCGCGGCTTGCGTTGCATTTTTATTTTTTTTGTAGTAAAATTTTAAAATGTATCGAATTTCTTCATTAGATTCATTCATCTTGACAGTACGAAAAACAAATGAAAATCACACATTTTCCTAAATTGAATTTGGAATTATGTTCTTTAAAATTTTAACTTTCAATGATACCCAAACCAAAGATACAAATACTATAGCCAAAGAGATTTTATTACAAGTTCATACATATTATAATGCGAAAAGACTTTTTCCCCAACCTATTATCTCATTGCGTTATCATTTTGTTCTCTAGTCAATCACAATCTTCATACTTAAAAGTCTTACGTGAATATTGTACCATTTGCAATGTTAAAGTATCGATATGATTGCGATATTATTTCGTCCCGATTGGCTTTTGAATATCATTTTGACGTTTAGGAGATCGTAATAATATTCCAGTATTATTTCGATGAGAAATAAATTAGTTGAAATTATAGTAGAAACAATTATTATAATATATTGTCTTAGTCATAATTTATTATTGGTATAAACAACAATAAATGATGAGTCATCTCTTATGAGTCCCGTATACATAAAACGCATTCGAATTGGAAGATACTTCTCAAAAGTTCATGGCGCCTGCATCCAATGAATAAAAAAATGAGTTTCATACATTTGGCTGAATTATAAATTGGGGTAAGCTTCCATGCTGGACTGGGAGCGAAAGAAAAACATAGAATGTGCCAGCTGCTTCTCTTCCCGCGCAAACTGTAAAAGTCAGTTAATAATAATAAAACTCTTTATTGTACACCAACATGGTTACATAGTTTACGAAACAATAATTATAATTTACATACAAAGGGCGGCCTTATCGCCAAAACGCGATTTCTGCCAGGCAACCCAGGCATTGGTGGAGAAGAATGTGGGTGAGGTGCACGGCTCGTGAACAAACTACATACGAATAATTACATACACATACATAATGATAGCATACATATCTATATTTACACATATACCTAAGTACATATAAATAAAATACATAATAATTAATTATGTATTTTACACACATAAATATATATATATAGTTAAGGGACCGAGGTGTTATGGGAGCCTTTTTTGTGGGCGATAGACTAACCTCCTGTCACTGCAATAGTCTCTCTCCACTATTATAATGCCTCTAAATTTTTCAAACGTGACATCAGATGGTTTTATTCCCTCTGGTGTTCTGCCTACCCCATACGGGATACAGGCGTGAAGTTATGTATGTATATATGTTTAAATTAGGTCCGGGGTTGTGCATTTTAATAATACAAGTCATCGTAAACTAATCCATTCTACCATAGATCGACGCCCTCAATCGACGATCAATCGATTTGTCTGTTAACACCCTTAGACACCCACTTTATTGCCCCTCAGAAGAACGTTAAATGTTATGGAAATCACTCAGCAAACCGCTGTGAGAATGAAACTCTAGCTAGACCTTGTATAACACGCAACAATTGAGCCATTGAGACTGGACACCTTTACTCGATTGCTTCAGTTTGACAATCGTTGATACTGAATAAATCCAGCGTCATACAAATATTACTATCCAGATAAAGATTGTATAAGTCCAATATCGACGACCGGCTTGTGTAGCGGTAACATACATTGCCTTCTATCCCAGGTCCTGGGTTCGAATCTCGGCGGCGGCGGATATTTGTGTGATGAACACAGATATTAGTCGTCAAGTCATGGATGTTTATTTAAGTTTATTCTAATAAAAAATGTGTATTTATTCAATATGTATGTGTATATATTTCTTAAGTATATCATTTATCTAGTATCCATAACACAAGTTCTTTAAGAAACTTAATTTGGGCTAGATAATGTTGTGTGAATTTATTTATTTATTATTTATATTTATTATTTAAATATAATAATTAAAAAATGGCGACGACCGGCTGGTGTAGTGGTAGCATACGTTACCTTCTATGCCAGAGGTCCTGGGCCCGAACCCCGGTGTGTGATTATTATATTATTATTAATTAACTAGCTGTGACCCGCGACTTCGTCCGCGTGGATACCGTTTATAAGAGTTGGATAAATACTATTATTATATCCTCCTTGAAGTTAAAACTTATCTTATTCTAAATTTCGTCAAAATCGACTCAGTAGTTTAGCTGTGAAAGCGTTACTGATAGATAAACAGACAGAATTACTTCAAAAGCTGTTACAACAAAGCAGTGATCCGCAGTTTCACCTAGGTTTTGTGAAAAAGTATAGGTAGGTATTACATAGATGATGCCCGCGACTTCGTCTGTATTGAATTAGTATTTCGAGTAGGTTATTTTCTTCTCCAAGGTCCTAACTATCTTTAATAAAAAAAAAAAATGAAGAATCTTCGCCCATTTAATATGTATAACTCCTTAACACAAACATAGGTAGGTAACTATCTATTAGGTACATTACAAAGGCACATAGCGTTATAAACAAATCGGGGGCCAAAGTGCCTTAAATTTTAATATTGTCTTAAGTTTTCGCGAAAACTATTATGTATGACTATTAAATAAAACACTTTTTAACCGGATTTATCGCGTATATTTACATTTTAAATTTTAACAGTCGCTCGTGACCACGGGGTCTGCAAAGACACCGAAACGTCGAGTTAAAATGTAAAATATAAATTATACGCCATTAATCCGGTTAAAAAGTGTTTTATTTAATGCCTTCAATTTTACTTAATTCATGCAATATCTTCATTAATTATACTTAGCTTATTGTTATTCTAGGTAAAGCTAAGTAGTTTTTGCGTGAAAGAATAGCAAAAATCCATCCATCCAGCCATTATCAGTGTACATACTATACTACCTATAGTTATGTATGGCTGCTTTTCACTGCCAAACGGCTAAGCCAATATTAATGTAATTTGGTATAGTAGTTAACACATACGTTACTTTTTATTCCGAAGAAATCTACGGTTTCTGACTTTCAAGAGGCAGAAACGATCATGAAATAAACAAAACCTTGATTTCCATTTTATCTTTGTATGTACATCAAGCGTTACAAATCAGTCAAAATTTTTTACTTGAATTTGAACTCTATGCCCTCGATAATAAGTTAAAATTGGTTGGGGAAATTTGACAGGTAATGTAACGCTTGTTCCTTCTGTACCTACTTATACCTATTAAATCGCGCAAAAGCTTGCGCTCGCCTCCCACCTTTTTATACCCTACCGCGAGCCGCGTCGCGAGCCGCGTCGAGCGCGGCAACCGTTACGCAAAAATAATCCCTATATCATTCAGTATTCACGCGCGATGGGTTATTAGCGTATTTCATGTATAAGTTTGGTGTTTTTATACTGTATATGTTAATTTTTTTAATTAGGGATGAGTGAGAGTATTATAATCGTAAGAGTAAACAAATATAATCAGAAAGCTCCGAACTGCTAAGCTATCGGGATTTACACGTGTTATTGTGAGTCAACCATAAAATATAGATATATACTGTTGTGGAATATTTTTATATAATTTTATGAAGAATATTTCTGTCGTACATGATTTCTATGCAGCTTTAACCATTAAGGCTGCACACGCGACGGAAGCTTAAAAAATGAAGTAACTTCTCCCGTTTTCCAACATTTCCTTTCGCTGCTCTGCTCTTATTGATTGTAGCGTGATAATAAGTATACTATAACCTGCCCAGGAGTGTGAAGAATAATTTTACCAAGTTTCGTTAAAATCTGTCGAGTAGTTTTTGTTTCTATAAGGAACATACAGACAGACAGACAGACAAAAATTTTACTGATTGCATTTTTGGCATCAGTATCGATCACTAATCACCCCCTGATAGTTATTTTGAAAAAATATTTCATGTACAGAATTGACCTCTCTACAGATTTATTATAAGTATATAGATGAGTGTGTGACTCAGTCAATGATCCTGCAGGTAATAATAACCCTTATTGCAATGCGCCACTATGCCTCCAGTTTCGAAGTCGACCGTACATGTTTAAAATGTACGTTTATGGTATATTTCTTAAGAATATTATCCATCATCTAACTGGTATCCATAACGCAAGTTCTTTAAGAAACATAATTTGGGCTGAATTATATAATACGAGCGTTTGCCCGCGACTTCGTACACGCATAAACTCAAAAGTCCTATTTTCCATTCCCGTGTGAATTCCGGGAATTCCTTCCATTATAAAAACAGACACTTATTGAGGAACCTTTATACCAAGTATCACATCCGTGCACTCAAAGAATAAGATTTTATCATACGTTTTAGTTTGTATCATATATTTCCCGTTCCCGTGAGAATTTCGGGAATTCCTTTCATAGCACAACCAGTCTCTTTTTGAAGAACTTTTATGCCAAGTATCATATCCATGCATTCAAGGAATAAGATTTTTCATACAAACTAAAAAGTCCAATAATTCCCGTTCCCGTAGGAATTTCGGGAATTTCTTCCTTAGTGCACCCCTACATCTCCTAAAGAATGTATGTTCCAAATTTCAGCTCTGTATATTGATTTAAATAAATGAAAAATGTGATAAATAAAAAAAAAAAGCTATACCATAAGATGGAGCTAAGTTAGCAATATAACGTAAAAACAAAAATGTGGTAAGTAATTTCGAGGCGTACCGCCAGGCCCCGGTAGCTCAGTGGAAGAGCACTCGTCCGGCAAACGAGAGGTCCCAGGTTCGAATCCTGGTCGGGTAAGTTTTATTTATCACATTTTTCATTTATTTAAGAATAACTTAAAAACATTATATAATATTTATTACGAGTTGTTTCCCGCGGTTTTACCTGCGGGAATATCGGGAATATCAGGATAGTGAGCCTATGTGCTATTTCATACTACACATTATTACTATTCCAAATAGTAATGAGTAATAGCTGACCTGTCAAATTTTTGACTACTCTTGAGATGTATTTTTATTTTATTTTTATTTATTAAGTTAAGATATGCCAACAATAATAATACATAGCACTTATAATAATAATTTAGAGAAGTCTTAAATCTAGTACTAATATCACTTACAGGCATATACAGCATTCTATATAATAGCATATTGTCACAATAACATTAAATACGATCATAACATGCACATAAATAGTTGTAAAAAATAAAAAGATATAGAAAAATAAAAACGAAACAGAGTATGTCATTTTATAAGAGTATGTATTAAAATAACATCGCGCAAAAATAGCTCATGTTCGGTTAATTCCAAATAATTAACTTATATTAGAAACCGCAGCAAGGATTTTAATATATTACCCTCTCGATTTACTCAATAGACTACAAGTATCATCCACTTGAAATGAAAATCCCGATATTATTTCTAAGAAATTAAATGACGTCTGCACCAATAGCTTAGATATAAACAGGCAGCACTTCACAGGCAATATCATCTTTATACATTCACATAGGTACCTTACAAAAAGTAGTTTGACAGGTCAGAGACTGTATGGACCGTGAACATTACTCTTTTATCCAAACCCGTTGAGCCGTTCTGCCGTGATTGAGAAATAAAAACATCCATACATCCATCCATCCAATCAAACTTTCACATTTATTATATTAGTAAGATTATTTCAGCGATAGGCTGACCCCCTGTCACTGCAATAGCCTCTCGCAATCATTATAACACCTCATTAGTCAAACGTGACATCAGTTGGTCTTATAACCTCTGATGTTCTGCCTACCCCATAAGGGATACAGGCGTGAAGTTATGTATGTATGTATATATATAAAATATAAACGACAACTCCGATAAAATTCAAAGCGTGAAAGAATATGAGGAAGTATACCAAATGTTGTTGGGATTGATGTGGAGAGGGTGCCTGTGAGATGTGATGCGCTAATTAAAATTAACCCTATACGTATACGCCCCAACCAGCCAGGCTATAAACATGCCTGACACGTGACGGAGGAGCTCCCTTTTCCATAGCATTAACGAGCTATTAATTCTTTTTTAATAATACTTTTTAACACTGTGTTTTGATCAATGTAGGACCACATAGTTTGATTCGCATTTTATCCAAAAATCTAGGTATTCTTTCACGCACTAATTGGAGAACGTTTTCCTCGATATGCCAAATATATGTTCCCATGAGACGATTTCGGAAGGCGAGAGAATGTTAAAATCCCACTATAGATTTAGCTGTTTTTCTGTAACAAACAAACAATATATAAACAAAATCTTCAGGCAATATTATTATAATGACAGTCTCCATGGTCCAGAGGTCTAGACGCTACTACACCAATCGGGAGATCGCGGGTTCGATTCCCGCATGGAACAAGAAAAAAAAGTTACGAGTCTGGTCGTTTATCTATATAAAATGTAAATTATTTTCTAGGTTTCCCCCTAGTTTGCTACATGGTATCTCATAACACAAACTGTGCTTAGGTACTTTGAGGCCATTTAGTTGGTGTGAATGTCTGGGTATTTTATTTTATTTTTTTATTTTTATAAAGCGGAATATTACAAATATTACGCTACTTTTGCTACAGGAAGAGAGTAAGAATCTATTCAGTCTGTAGCCAATCACTGTTTCATGGTAGTTTCAACAGTGTGTAGTTGGCCCTCGTGACCTTAAATAAGCGTGTCCTAAAAGTGACCAATACAAGTGAACCCCGTTTGGTAATAGAATCCTGTTAGGCTCCGCATTCCGCATGACTAACTTTCATATAAAATCTGCCGCTAAATATTACTGCACCGGCGGTGATGTATTCCATAAATACAGGGTTGATTTGTAGTCACCAGCCAATTTTTTTTTACACAATAAGTATCATTTATAGAAACGATTTTTGCAAACAAAAAGTATTTTTTTTTTTTACAAGGAAATTAATTTATCCCCTAACATATTAACCAAGGCATGGTCTCTCTAAATTACTATTAAAATAATGATGACTACGCGCTACTACACACATTTTGTAGTACTACGTCGTAGTAGTATCAAGGAAATGCCGCGTCGGAGTAGCTATCAACAGCGACAATATTTTTATAAGTTTGTGGTTCCATATTTCTACTTTTTTGTACTGAGCGACGCTAAAATAAATATGCAGGTACGTTTATTACCCACGACGGAACGGAGACGGTATATGCGTTTGGGGTGAGAGGGTGTTTGTGCAAACCAATGTTACCATTTATCTCCAGAACCACTGGTCCGATTTTAATGCGGTTTTCAGTAATCGCTATGGATTTGATTGGTGCATGTTCTTAGATAGGTGTAGCGGTAACAACTCACCAGGGGGCGCTGCAGTAAACATTTGTTTGTAAAAGCCAATGTTACCGTTTATTTGCATAACCATTGGTCCGATTTAAATGCTGTTTTCAGTGATCGCTTTGGATTCTATTAGCGCATGTTCTGAGATAGGTGTTACGGTAATAACTTACAAGGGGGCGCTGCAGTAAATATTTGTTTGCAAACCATTGGTCCGATTTGAATGCCGTTTTCAATTATCGCTTTGGATTTGATTGGTATAATGTTCTTAAAAATAGGTAATGTGGAACGAGGTGTTGTGTAATGTTATGTATGGTACCTATATTATGCTCTTTAAAAAGTTTGAAATAAAAAACAAAATAAAAATTTTGAAAAACCCACGACGCGACGGTTATAAAGTAATTGAATAGGAATAAAATAATTTAAAATCCCCCGACTTGTCGCAATAACATAGGTATTCAACTCCCTATGAACTTTATAAGAAGAGCAAGAAAATCCGTCTGGGGCTGCCATTGAATGAATTCGTTTTGTAGTTTTATATTGAAATTTAAAATATTGATTATATATAAATAGATAAACACCCAGACACGGAACATTTTTTTTTCTGGTTCCGTGCGGGGATCGAACCCGCAGCCACTCGCGTCTGAGGCAGATAGGTTTACCCCAACGCCATCGTCAAACATTTAAATTTGGCTGGTGACGAAAAATCAACCCTGTATATTATGAAGAGTCAATTTCTTGTTATCAGGTGAGATTGAGGTCAGACGCGGGCTTAGTCTGTAATAAAATAAGCCATACCTTACGGTAGGTCTCGGGATACCCTCATTCATAAAATATACAAGTCCCTGTAGTTTTGTTGAAATGGTGGGTACTGACCGCTGTTGCATACATGGCGTAATGTAACATCCTCAGTGAGCATGTAAAGTGACGCTAGGCCGTCACGCCTCGCATGCATGTTCGCATCATATAATCTTGAAAACTTAAGATAATACTTAAAAACTACATTCTTACATTATAAAATTGGTCCACCAGTTTTCCAGGATCTACAAACTACAATCAAAATTAAATTTTAACAGTAATAGTATCGAAATACATACATTACTTCACGCCTGTATCCCTTGTGGAGTAGGCAGAACTCCAGAGGTTATAAGACCATCTGATGTCACGTTTGACTTTGGAGGTTATATAATGGTGGATAGAGACTATTGCAGTGACAGGGGGTCAGCCTATCGCCGCCAATAAAAACGCCAATAAAACCTCTTCCTCTTAACTGACTTTTACACTATGCCCAGGAAGAGAAGCAGCATTCCACGTTTTTCTTACATTCTACGTTTTTCTTTCGCTCCCAGTCCAGCATGGAAGAAATATTAATGTCTTATACATATTAATCTCTTCAACCCTTAAATAAAAAACTATTTTTATCGAATTGGATCTCGTGTACTAAATCCTGTTAAGACATCAAAACTTCAAGTTCAACTGTAAAATATAGCTATACATACGCGTTAAAATTTTGAAAACATAACAAGGCAGTATCGTGAAAACATAAGACAATATTAGGTTCCACACCGGGTTGCCGTGTGGAGTGAACTGCTTGCGTTTGTTTTTCCTCACGACTTCAGTCCTGCAGGGCAATTCTTCTAAACAACAGCGTCCAGCTCGTCGATGGAACAGCGTGAGTTAATTGGTATTCACTTTGGTAAATCATAGCACGACATTAGCTTTCGTCGCTGATGACGGCGTGAGTGAGAATTTTTGACTATTGTCTTTAAGTTTTGGTATTCTGCTAAGAAGTCGTCGTGGCGCCGTGGTTACTGTGTGTATCATACGATATCACAGATTAAGCAACGTTTGGTGCGGTCGGTGCTTGGATGGGTGACCGCAGACCATTCATTTCTCACGACGACTTCCGTGCTTCGGAGGGCACGTTAAGCAGTCGGTCCCGGGTGCTGTATACTTGTATACAGTAGTCGTTAGGGTTTGTCAGAAGCCACTTTGGCGCCCTGAAAATTCTGACATCCACCACCCAGCACTGGGCCAGCTTGGTGGATTATGGCCTATACCTCCTCGTCACCCAGGGGAGAGACTCATGCCCTGCAGTGGGCTCATTACAAAGAGTTGTTATGATGATGATGATTCTACTAAATGTAACATCTGTGAGCTCGACGACGAAATCTTTGTAGATAGCCCTGCTGGTGCTTAAGTGTCAAGGGAATAGGTTTCTCGTGGATGGACGTGTACGACCATAGTTTTCATTTTCCCTCAGGTGGCACGGAATATAAATATACAATTAAGTAAAACACAATTAAGTAACTGATGGCCATTACAATTTTATTACTATCACTATATTGTATTGTCTTCTTCAGTAGTTTCCATCTTAAATTATACGTAGAATTCTGTAAATTAAACATTGTCCTATTGACTTACTGACAACTTTTTCTTGGTAGTAGGATCCCTTCTGGGTCCGCCTGGCTAGCGACCACCCTCTGTATAAAGTCTGCCGCCAAATGTTACCGCTCCGACGGTAGTGTGTTCCGGCAATATTGTATAAAGAGCCAGTTCCTTCCTAAACCTGTGTGCTTTCATCTTCGACCTCATCGTCACTTACCATCAGGTGAGATTGAGGTCTAATGCGGGTTTAGTCAATTATAAAAAAAAAAAAACTAGTCTGCCTAGCCATTTTAGCGTCAACACCCAATTTCCTCTAAGTACCGAGTGCTGTGTGCTGTTTAGGTTGCCTGTCAAAAATCACTCTTTAGCGATAATCCGTATTTGTATAAAAATAATACCAACTATCTTTAACACTCATGCTGTTTATGTCTATTTAACATTTTTATTTTACTCCGCATTCAAAATCTATAAGCTTCTTCATGCGGAAAGGACCCGACAAGCTTTCACATTTACAACATTAATACTTACAATGTACCAATGTCTAGCTCAGATAAAATTTGATATAAAACACATGATTCGTTTGCATACAATTAAATAGGTACCTACATTTCCAAACAAAAAACCGTTTGAATTTTCATTCACATGTTTAGCACGACACAAGTGGTACAATAACCCAAGGTGATATCTCACACGGCGGTAGTTTTTCAAAGAGGCTCCTTACAAAAACGTTGCGCCGCTGTTCTTATATTGCTGGCTTTATGTGCCCCGAGCTTTCATTTGTCTTCTCGCTAGGGCTGCCACTTTGAGATTACTGTGTTTTTTTGAGGTTAGGTTCCAGATTTTGTTCAAGTGGTAATGTATTTGGTAATTCAGGAGTTAAGATATATTAGCGAATAGGAAATCTTTTTGATTAAGATTTTTCATAGGTAGTAAAAAATATAAATAAAATTACAAAACTCTACATACTAGGTTTGTTATTCTAAAGGTATTAAATATTAATATTTGTGGACAAATAAAGCTACAGTCAAATTGCCACATAGACTTGCTTCACAGAAGAAAATTCCTGAAACTTTCCTACTTTTTGCTTGTAAATATTATTTTGTACAAGACATACATTTTCATACATAATTTGTTTAGCTCGATGGAAATAGCTATTTAACCCTAAAATATGTAAAACAAATATACATTTACACCAAATATCTGGCCTCTATTGAGTTCTTCCTAGATCTTTTATTACATAAATTAGATAATGTGTGGATTAATTTTAGAAATGGGTGAAAACATATGTGCAATAATTATATGAATATGATAAATACACTAAAGTTATAGAGATCCTTGCAACTTCGCAAATACATGACAACAAATAGCTGCTTCAAACAACATCGATCCCTACAAGGCTTGGAACCAGAGAATCTACTCGTAAAACGCATATTTACATACTCCTTAATCCTAATATTTCGTATTGTTCAAGCATCATACAGTCCAAACACTAAAAAAAATAAAAAAACGTAACATGATGAAGATCCTGCCGGCCGGTTTCGGCCATGTGACTCCTAGTTGGTACGGCGACGCTCGAGCGCTCGTGCGCCCGAAAATGGCTGATCTAGCTCAGTTTAAAAGCAACACAAATTTAAAAATACAAAGTGAAACGAATTAAAGACTAAGTATAATTAGAGCCAGTGTAGAGCAGTCAAAAATTTATCGCGTTCAATAAGTTTCATTCTTAAGCATTCGTAACAACGTCATTTGTAAATTCATCGAACTAAACAACGAGTCAAAAATTTAGTTAAGTGGTATAAAATCCAGTTAAAACTTAAAAAACCACTTTATTTAGTTCAGCTTAAAAAAGTCTGGTTACTATTAAATTTTCTAAGTAGGAACTGCACTATGAAAAAAAATACGTATAAGGATAGAATAATATATATAAAAAATATTTACGAATCTATGAAATACAAAAATATTACAATATTTTGTACATACATGCATACATAACTTCACGCCTGTATCCCTAATGGGGTTAGCAGAACACCAGAGGTTATAAAACCATCGGATGTCACGTTTGTCAAATTTTGAGGCATTGTAATGATGGAGAGAGACTATCGCAGTGGGTGTCAGCTTATCGCCCACAAAAACGCCAATAAAGCCTCTGTCCTTTAACTAACTTTTACAGTATGCCCGGGAAGAGAAGCAGCTGGCACATTCTATGATTTTCCTTCGCTCCTAGACTAGCATGGAAGTAATACTGATAAATAAATAAAAACAAATTGCATAGCTTTTATTACCTAAAAAAGCCAACCAAAATCTTTACCGTGACGAAACCAAAAATTTTTTTAACAAAGTACCCTCAGCATAGTCTCAAGGCTGTTCAACCCTACCCATCCTTGAATGGCGTCTAAAGTGTAACAGTTTACGGCACGTCACAGGATCACGCCTGTAATTAAACTTACGTAGGAATTCCCCCTCTTTGCCGTTTCTTGAGAAAAATACGACAAAGCTACGGAAAAATATAACGCCTTATTATACGACTAACAGCCCGTTCACACATGATCCGTTTTACTGGATACCTTTTTTTGTATCGTAAATACGTATACTGAATACTGAAGTCGCTCATAAAACTCCATGCGCAATCGATGAAAAAAAACGTATCCGGTTCACTTGATTTTTATTTTGAATATAAAATTTAGACAAATCTGAATTCACGGGTACAACTTTATCTGACAATAAATAATGTGAGACCATTAAAACTGCTATATGACTACATATGTATTTGGAAACAAATCTTACTATAAGAATACCAAGTAAACAAATTCTGAATCTAATTTATTCAAATAAATACAAAACAATCCAAATAATTTCATTTTGTAATTACGTTTAAGTAATTTGCTTCCACGCTGGACTGGGAGCGAAAGAAAAACGTAGAAAAACTTTAAAGGCGTTTTTGTGGGCGATAGGCTGACCCCCTGTCACTACAACAGTCTCTCTCCATCTTTATAATACCTCCAAATTTGTCAAACGTGACATCAGATTGTCTTGTAACCTCTGGTGTTCTGCCTACCCCATAAGGGATAAAGGCGTGACGTTATGTATGTATGTATGTATGTTTAAGTAATTATCAAAGAAGGCGTGCTTAAGAAAAAACTTCTTATGATACAAGTACATCAGAGTTGACAATGAGATATATAAAATAATTTCGCGGCCAAATTGGGGAGGTTTTACCGGATACGTTTTTTTTCATCGATTGCGCATGGAGTTTTATGAGCGACTTCAGTATTCAGTATACGTATTTACGATACAAAAAAAGGTATCCAGTAAAATGGACCATGTGTGAACGGGCTGTAATAGGTGATAGGGTTATATCTGAACGATTTGAAATGTGTGATACTTATTGAATGCTAATTACAGTTTACTACGGATATAGAGGTACTAAAACATATTTTTTATATGTTATTATCTGTATTACAGAAATGGTAAAAATCATTAAAATTGCAAATCTTCTAATACTTTTTAAAACATATGATAGGCTGGTTAAAATCTTTATGTCATAAATATTTCCATGTGTGACTGTAATTTCAAAGAAATAAGACAACATTATGGAATCCCATCGATTAAATTTGAAAAGTTTGGTAAATAATAATACCTACTTAATAATAATGTGGTTAATGAGAACAATGAGCTTAGTAGGATTGCCACGGCGTCTTTAAAGTGTTAAAACTTACATGTTCGTGCAATGCTTCACTTTAACTGAGATTAACAATTTTTCAACCGACTTCCAAAAAAGGAGGAGGTTCTCAATTCGCCTGTATGTTTTTTTTTGTTTCTTTTTTTAATGAATTGATTTTGAAAATTGTTGATTCATATGATAGAGGGTATCTTCTCATTCTCTCTTCATAGTTGGTCCCATTTAAATTTCATCGAAATCGGTTGAGTACTTCATCGAAAATTTCAAACTTTTGAAACAATATGTATGATTTCGGAGAATGTTTACGTTGATGACATTCTCAACTCAGACAAAGTTTTGACGTGAAGTCGGTTTTTTTAATGCTCTGCATTTGTTGATTATGTGAAGAAATAAAATCAATCTTAGGTGATTAGCTGCAACGCAATACCATTAGATGGAACTGCCTTAGCAATATAACGTAAAAAGAATATACTAAGTAATTTCGATGGCAAATGCCAGTGTCCGGTACAGTAACCGTATATTTTTCTGATCTTTAATAATTGAGCATTATTTGAAATAAAAAAAAAACTTTTTTTTTAATTTAAAATGTTACTTAATCACCGCAACCTTCGTCGTGTTTGAACAATTAAGTATAAGTACCTCCGGATAAGCTTAACGTAAAAGATGATTAGTAACCCCCATTAGGTAGTGGTATCCTTTCAAGGATGAACTGCTATTCATATAAACACTGCCAAATACCATCCCCAATTTATCTGCGAAATTATTATATATCTCATAGTCCTCTGATGTACTCGTATCATAAGAAGTAAGTATCATAACTTAAACATAATTACAAAATTAAATTATTTGGATTGTTTTGTATTTATTTGAATAAATTAGATTCAGAATTTGTTTACTTGGTATTCTTAAAGTAAGATTAGCTTCCAAACACATATGGAGTCATATAGCAGTTTTAATGGTCTCACATTATTTATTGTTAGATAAAGTTCTAATCGTGAATTCAGATTTTTCTAAATTTTATATTCAAAATAAAATCAAGTGAAGAGATTTGTGCAATAATATAAGGCTGACAGTAATATAATAATATGCTACATCTGCTGTCAGCTACATAATTATATTAGGTATTATGTAGCTGACTGTAGAGAAATGTTTATCAAAAACTCCGAAAATTTTGCTATTTTCTCTTCTGTTTACGTAACATAGCCATTGGCAGGATACTGTATTAAATTGGACAAAACCTAATTTTCCTACAAAATGCATATGTAGCTGTTTCAAAAACTTAAAAAAGTTCAATAATACTACAATGTGATTCGTAGTCTGTTGAAAGACTACGCCGTAGACTTCTCGTAGTCCATTACCAAACCAATATGGTATCTAACAAATGTAAATAAATAATTGTTGTAAAAGGTTTTAAACTCCCACCTTAAGTCTTCCTAAGTCAATATCTCAAATTATTCTTTTGCATATTTTTGTGTATTTTATATTTAAAAAGTTAGAGTTACTAAAATGCTAGTTACATAAAAATAGTTTTATCTGCGTTTTAATTAGGTTCACTATAAAATTACCTAAAAATCAATGTGAGTTACACAGGAAATAGCTACTAAAAGGCTCAGATTGAATTCGAAACCTATCACCTACATAATAATGTAGCTTATACTAACTATTACACTTAAAAGTGCTTAATTTAATTATACATTCATCCAATTAGATGTACTTAGAAACTGGATCCACTAAGTTCCCTCCCACTGACAGGTGGCAACTGCCTTTAAAGGTCAAAATTAATTTGAAATAACGGAGCTCATAACTTAATCGTAGGAAGATATAATATTGTATTTAAAGGTTAGCTATAAGGGCAGCTAACACAACATTGTCTTAAGATTTCAAGATATCTTGAATGAAACACTTTTTAAATGGGTTTATCGCGTATAATCCACATATATGTTACATTTTGACTCAAGTTTTGGTGACTTTATATAGTTTAGAGGCAGAATCACACATGATTGACCACCTTTCACTTACTTACAGACCACAATGCTGGAGATTTTTGAGATTTGAAATGTAAGAAAATTTTCTAAATATTGCACAGAGGATGTTGAATTTATGTGCAATGTGGTGTACTATTCTAAATAAATAAATAGTATGTAATAATTTATTTCACAGAATGTGTTCTCAATCCACAACCCACAAACTGCCTGATACAGGCGTGCAAATATTAATGTTATCAATAATAAATTTTTACTTTAAAAGTCAATTTCAAATAAAAAATAGCGGTAAAGAGAGGAGTTACATAAGGAACAGTGTTTCAGCATTAGGTTCATACAATGAATTACAAAATAAGGTCTTTGTCATTCAAATGTTCATCTAGTCTTTAGTAACATTGATCAATCTATCAATCAATAACCTTCTAGGATACCCCCTGGTATGTTGTCTTCATAATACAAGCGATAATATAATATGTGTTTAATTTGGGTGAAATAGTTGGTGTGTCGATGCTAATGTTTTACTAGCCCAAACTCCAAGTAGTACGTAATACTATAAATGTCAAAGACTGTCTGAGGCACTTGGCTAAATCTTTATAATTTAGGTTGTCTGGTAGAGATCGCTCTAGAGCGATAAGGCCGCCTTTTGTACATTGTTATCCTTTTATGTTTATCTGTATTTTTTTAAATAAACAATTAAGAGTTAATAAATAAATAATAAATAAGTCACAACATTCAGTTAGGTGAAATTTGGAGTGAAAAATTGCAGAAGGGTCCAAGTCAAAAACCAAAGTCAATATTTTCATTATTTATTTTTTAAACTTTATTGCTCAAATAATAATTCAAATACAATCGATGGACATAATGCCATTTGGCATTCTCCACCAATCAACCACCACTAAAGCAGAGAAGGTAAATAAGTGCAGATTATTATAAAATAAATATATCGAATACATAATAGTATATTATGTAACAAGTGAGCTAAGTTGCTAATTACAGTCGAGGCAGTTAATAATGAGCCAAGACTGTAATTAGCAACGCTCACGAGTTACATACGACGTTTCTCAACACACTTGTGAGTAAAAGACAGACATACGTGGTCATAAAATTTATTTGAAGCAGCTGTTAGCTGCTGCGCGTCCCTGTACACACGCTATTGTTGCTTGGAGGCGCTGTGCCGCTGCTTCTGCACGCGCGCCGCCTGTCCGCCCGGATCAATAAAATATGCTCTGTTTGCTCGCATGTAATTTGCACTAAGGTACAATTCAACTTTGTAGGATTCATTATATTATGCACTAGGGTATAATATATTTTGCACGCGTGACTTATAGCCCATTTTATAGTTCTAAATTCAATAGAATAAGGCTCACTTTACGAGCAAGTGTGTTGAAAATACAATTTATTTGGTACAGGTACTTTATAAATAAGCAAGGCGCATGATTTACAAATACAAATGAATCAGCTACTACTTCAGAAAGACAACCTATTGACAAGAAGTGATACAAAAATTAACAGCTCTTTTACTAGATTACAACCAAGATTTAAAAAATCATTGAATACATAGACGATTTATTCAAATATTTCAGAACGCCTTTTTACCGTGTCTTTACACAACTTTAACCTCAAGTGATTAATCTTGAATACTTGAGGAGACCGTAAAATAAAAGCGTATATATAATGAGAGAGACCAATAATGTATTAGTGGCTTTACGAAGAATACTTATTTATTTATTTACACTTTATTGCCAATAAAAAAAATACAAGAGTGACAAAACAAAACAAATTTGGACAATGTGGGCAGCCTTATCGCTTCAAGCGATTTCTACCAGGCAACCCGTTTACAAAAATCAGAACATTAACATTATAAAATAAAACAATGAGGGCAGTGCTTAAAAAAGGGAAAAAAAGTAAAATAAGTAAGTAAGTAAATAAAATATTTTTTATACGTATTTCTTGAAAAACTTATATAATAAAGGAAAAAATGTGTTAAATAAAAAGGCTCCCCGGTAGCTCAGTGGGAGAGTACTCGTCTAGCAAACGAGAGGTCCCAGGTTCGAGTCCTGGTCGGTTGATTTTTATTTAACACATTTTTTTCATTTATTTAAGAGTAATTTAGCATTTTAAATGCAAAATCTTTAAAATATTATTAATTTTCATTATGTCTACAAACATGCGTAATTTCTTTTTTACATAACAGGATTTTCAAAATACAATAATAATAATAATATTCATTTATTTCAGAAAACAAAGGTTCCATAGATTAAAGAATTTCACACACACTTAGGTATAAAACTAAAATTAAAATATCATAAGTTAAATAATAATAAAACAATAATAATAATAATGAATGTCAAAATAAATATTACTTATATAACAATTTAAACTCTAAAAATAAAATAAGAAATAATTCAATTATTAAATTAAAAAACAAATCATATTAAACTAGAACAAATCAAAATAAATCAAATCAAATTACATTAAATCAAGTAAATAAAATAAAAAAAAATAAAATAAATAATTTATCCGACATAAACTTAAGAATATATAATTCTTCCAACTTATTTTTAAATGACAGTCTGAACCGAGTTTGTAGATTGCCCGTTTCTGCAGCACAAAAACAGATTGGATATAGGCGGAAAAGAGAATATATGAAAAGTCTTTAAAAATATCCGAAATAAGGTGTTAGCGCAACAGCTTCGTTAGAAACGTTTTCCCTTTTTTAACAATTTTTTTCAACATATGCTGCAGAACTAAGCGTTTTCGAAAACCTAACAATATGTGGTCCCCATTGGAATATTGAGTCTAAAGTCATGCCAATTTTTTTTTGTCTTGTTGTGGAAATTCGGCAATTAGAATTTGTAACAATTCCATTATGAAGCACACTATTTACTGAAAACCATTTCTTTACATTGAAGATATATTGGTTTAATTCAAACTTAATTCTGATTCACATTTTTCAAACACTTTCTATCAAAAAAAATAACGCAGATCAATAAACTCGAGAAATATTCTAGATATTGAAACTACCATATATTTCAAAGCTAATGCGACAGCAAATAAATTATGACTAACTTTCTGACATTCACAAATTAATACCTATGAAAACTATTAATGCGCACTTTGAATATAAGTATAAATATTCAAAATAAACTTAAACAATCTTCCCTGATCTTGCATCTTCGAACTCATCTTTACTTTCCGATAGGTGAGATTGAGGTTGACGCCGGCTTGGTCTATAATAAAATAAATAAAAAAGTAAACGTCCATGACTTGCTGTCTTAAATCTATAAAAACATCCAACCATATCGATATTCAAACCTAAGATCCCCGGCATAGAAGCTACCACTACACCAGCTGGTCATCAAATAGTTCGTACCCAAGTAGTAGAAGCGACAGTCATCACATCTCCATGTAATGAGCCCTCTGCACGGCTATGAGTCTCTTCTTTGGCTGATGAGGAGGTTTAGGCCGTAATCCACCAAGTTGGCCCTGGACTGGATGATGGATGTCAGAATTTTCAGGTTGCCAAAATGTCTCCTGACAAACCCTAAAATATACAGCACCCAGGACCGACTGATTAACGTGCCCTCCGAAGTACGGAAGTCGTCGTGAGAAATAAACAATCGGCGGTCACCGATCCTAATACCGCGCTTAACATGCTATATCGTTTGATATGCACAGTAACCACGACGGGGCGCCACAATGACTTCGGCGACAGCAGTTCGCGACGTTCGCGTTTTTCGTTGTTTTCTAGCATTGACTATTAGGAGAGAACACCTTGCCAAAGTTTAGCATTTAGTGTAGATGTTTTCACAACGAGCAGGGCTGAATTGAAATAACAGTGTGCCTAGTGCGACTTTCGAATGACTTTACCATCGTGTCAATCGAGCAAACTACTTGAAACAACTAATCACATTCTTACAAATTCGGTTTTACATTCTCGTCACTAGTGACTGTACAGTAAACAAAACAAATATCTAAATAGCTCCATCGAAAGTATTGCGGTTGCATATGTAACGAGTTTGATTATAACAAACTGGAAAAATCTGGGTCACATAGAAATTATTTATTACTACGAGCGAAGTCTTACTTTCAGATACGAATCCGCACAATAAGATTAGATGATACACGATCTCGATAGTTTATCAATGCATCATTTTTGAAATGTCTAAGTTTCTTATATACCAGTTGGATGCGATTAGATGTCGTCGTGCTATCATAAGACACAAAAGCTTACGGAAACGTATGATCGAAAAAATGTATTGACTTTCATCGCGCACTATAAAAGTATGACCAGGCGAACGGTGGTGAAATTTTGATGTGTATAAATTCATATCTTTATCTATTTTTTCATTGCTCAAAAATATGATTTAATGATTTTGACTCGATAGTTTTTTTTTCGAGAACTCGTCTAAAAATACTTTTTCTTAAATTACCACGTAGTTATAAAATCCATATGCCTCGAAATCTTCACATTATTGTTCGAAGTTTACTTCATCAAAATTTACATAGCATATGCCGTCGTCACGTCCTTATTTTTTTATCTAATTTCTTAAATGATTTCAACATCTGAACGGTGACGATGGTCGATCCCTTGCGACAATATGCAAGGGGGTTAACGAGGTGAGATTTCAAGAAAAAACATTGCTAGATTTTCGGCGCGGTCGGTACCAGTATTATTGAACGCCATCCATTTTTAATGATTGGAATTAAATATTTTATATATATTTTATCCATATTTGCTGCTACATCGGATGGGTTTTCCATTTTACAAAAATAAAATATTTTCCTGTAGGTGTTATCAGTAAAACCCATTCCAAAGAAACCCTCTGCAGGGTCAAGGACTCCTTGCTATTCCATAACCATCCAGCAAAGCTGTTAAAATTTTAAAGAGCACAAAAAAGCTTCTTACTTAAGGACGCTACACGCAAACATGAAAACTTAACTTAACCAGGCGTCTAAAAATCTAGTACCGCGACGTACGTGTGTTAATCGTGATGTACACGTACTAATAGCTCATTGGTAAGAGCACTTATCTGATAATTCAACTATGTAAGAGTTTTAATTATTCATTTCATGATTACATAACGGTACCAAGAAAACTATATATTTTTCTTCTTCTTTTCGTGTCATATGTCATATGCTACATACGGAATTTTGGAGTGTTTTAGCCCAGTGATTGGTTATAATAAGGGCGTTCCCATTTGCCTACTCATAGCCAAGGAGAACTTGAAAGCCGTCCTCTATATGTTGGGTTAGGTTTAAAATTTGGGCGCTGCAGGAGTTGCCAGGACAGAAGCCAGCTTGGTCTGGATTGATTTTTTGATCTATTACTGGGGTTGAACGGTTTGGCGTTCTAACAGTTAGTAAGTGAGACATAACAGTGAAATAGTTTTTGGGATTATCTGATTGTTTGCATGGTTTAAGTATAGCAATTATTTTTGATTTTCTCCATTTTTTGGGGATTTCTGCTGCTTCAGTGCAGGTGTTGAAGAGTTGAAGAAGCCATGACACAGCGACTGAGCCTAAGTTTTTAAGTTGCTCTACGGTGCTGTCATCTATACCGGCAGCTTTTCCAATATTAAGTGCACCTATCGCTTTTGTGATGTCGGTGAAATCAAAAGGCTGACTTATGGGACGGAATTCTCACTCTGATGTTAATGAGGAGTCAGAATTGAGCCTGGGCTTTTTGGTGGTTTTCCGTTAAGGAGAAGTTGGTGCGCAACTTGATTTGCCGTGACAGGGCCAGGTTTTACAGCTTCAGGCGGATTGCTTGTTAGTTTTTGCAGCATATACCAAGCTTTTTTGAATTATGGATCATATCAATATTTTTCACGAAATTCATCCATTTAGTACGACGGCATTCACCAAGCATTACCACAACCTCTTCGCCAGATGAAATTGTTGCTTCTGAAAAAGGGTCTTTAGAATAAGAAGCTTCATATTCGGAGAGTTTTGCAGCAGTATCTTTGGATAGGCCAGGGGCATAACTACTTCGACAGCCATGTGGAATACACTGACGAGATACCCTTTGCACTACATGTATAAAACATTGACAAAGACTGTAACGTTTTTTCTAATCTCAATTTCCACAATTTTCTTAAACTAAAATTAAGTAGAAATCTAATTTAAGTTATCTACGTGGCCGATATTGCATATTTTCCGACCTGCAAAGCCCCAGAAAGATTATTCCCTATCATGAGATGAACGATCAAGTGCACTGACCTCCGGAGGCCGCCGCGCTAGCTCACGGGACCAACTAGGTCACTACTTTAGTGCATTACTCTACTTTGCTAGCGTGCCCTAGAAAAAACCTAACGCCTCTATACCTACCGAAAGTCACTTTCTATCAAATTAAGACGCCATTCTAAAATTACTTACAATAATTGTTGAGAACTATACGTACAATGGATTAATGGATAATTCGTTGAAGTTTTGCTTAGGTATTTAATTACGAAGGCGGTACGGAGGTGGTTAAAAAGGTAGGGAATTATTACCCGTCTAGAAAACTACCCAAACTTCTTAATTAAAATGTCAACTAGAGTAGTTTGATCAGAAATTACGTAAATATTCATCAATTTTCACTTTTTTACTGATGCCTTCAAATGAAATCAAACAAATCTGTCTATGCATACAGAAAGCAGCCTTCTCTAGGTAGAGCGTGTAAGTACTGACCTACCACAAATCATCTATGTGGAGCTTACAGAAGACAAGTTTTGGTGCGATTTACGACAAGGTGAGTCTCGGCGGTGCAGCACTGCAGCGGCAGGGGCGGGGCGGAGGCTGAGGCGCGGGGAGGGTGCGAGGGGTTGGGGGGGTGCGACCCGGTGACCGGCAGTGCCGCCGCGGCGCGCCGCCGCCCCGCACGCCGCGGTGCGCCTTCAACTTCCACGGAACCCTGTCTCGCAGCCAGCACCATGATCGTGGAGATCCAAGAGGTACTGTCAGCTGGTGTCAGTCAGTGGGTCGTCGGCCGCAGCGCGGGCCGCCTGCATCGCTGCAGCGCTCGCTCGCACGCGCCCCAGGGCGGAGCTTCTATACACCTTTTAAACGTTTACTGTAGACCTTTATACCATTTTCTAAGTGCATTTTTATTTATACAATGATAAACGTACAAATTTACTCTTTTAAATTTGTATAGGAAGTTTTTATCTATGAGTATTCAACCGAAATCTATCCTCAGGGTAATTTATTTTGTGTGTTTTTTTTAATGTGATTTAAGAATTTTTGGAATTGTGTATATTATTTGATGTCGTGTTTTTGTGTGTGCAGGAGGTTAGAGGCAAGAGGCCGTTCAAGATATGGGACAGTTCGCGCAATGTGCGGAAAGGACTGGTGGTCGCCAGCTTTGAAGAGTTAATACATAGAGGTCAGTTGAAACACATTTATTCTTATTTCATTTGGTATTTATAGATAATTATAAAAAAAAAATGAAGAAAATAATGGCTTCGGTAACTTAATTATTTTAATCATTTGCAGGAAAAGTAGATTTTTTACTTTACGTATGTAATCCTCGTCGATGATACGTGCTCTATCGTCCGATAACTTAAATATAAGCACTAAATTATTTTATAAACTAACCGCGCATAAGGTATAAACTTAAAAAAATTGCAAACCTATTAAGTTACAATCTTTCGATTTCCACAGGCGAACTTAAGAAATGTTATTTAAATTTATTAAAATCACCATTCTAAATTCGTTCTGCTTTTAAATTTCAAAAACCATCGCCACATGAATTCAAAAAATATTAAAACCTTAAAAAGGCTGCGTTCAGTCAGAGTACATCAGTTTACAAATCAGTAGCACACATTTACGATAGCACTACAAAGGCAGTGAACGCAACCAACAGCGCCCCCTGCTGGTAAATAGTTTAGCTCCAGGTCACTAGGTCTGTGGATGACCTGGTCACGGGAGCACTGACTCAAGCCCCGTAATTAATAGGGATACATGTTGATTTTAACTTGTATGCGATCAAATCGCTTCGGTCGCTTGCGGAATGCCGACTTTGCAATTTTTTTATCTGTGACATTTTTTTGTACAGTTACTTTTTCAATTTTTTGTTTTTGGGATTATGAGCTTTGAAGTTAATTGAAAGTGACACGGCTAACTACAGAAAAAGAGTTAAGAATAACTCTGTTAAAAAAGGACATTTACCTATGTGGCCACGCACGCTTAGACTTATGAGCTAAGACTTATTGAGTTCATCTTACTTAGCCTTAAAAAGGACCCAACATATTTAGCACTGTAAGACTAACATAAAAACATTGTTAATGTGTACATAAAATCTGTTGTTTTTCATACAGTATATCGGTCGAGAAGAAGTGAAAGAGACCGCCTAAAAATCAAGTTTTTCGTTCATAATAACTTTGGTTTACTGTGTCTTCAACTTTCTTAATCTTATTTAGGTATATCGTATATAAATTCTAAGACTAAATCTAGCATTTTTTTGAGTATTCGTTATAAAAACACCTGTGCTGTGTGTAGGTATATGCAAACCTGGATATCCACAATTTAACATTTATTTGTATAAGTACCATACTGCCCCAAAAATTACCGATGTTTTCAATGTGTTACATAGATTATAATATTCGAATAAAATGCAAATTAAGCTTAATATTGGCCAGTTAGACTTAAACAACGGCCAATTCGACGACCGCTTTGGCGATGGGGTAACACTGTCTGCCTCAGACGCCAGTGGTGTTTGGTTCGACTCCCGGACAGAACAAGAAAAAAAAATGTTCCGGGTCTGGGCATTTATCTATGCATATATGTACTTATTTATATTCTAGGTTCCCCCCTAGTTTGCTACATGGTATCCCATATCACAAGCTCTGCTTAGTTTGGGGCCATGTAGTTGGTGTGATTGTCTGGGGACTTTATTTTTATACATTTATTTTATTTTAATTCAACTTAAGCTTTGGCCAGTATAACTTAGGCATTTGAAATTTTAATAGTAATAAATTCTTTATTCATGAATTTATTATTATTTTAAGTTTATTATTAGTAAATTTTGTCTAAGATAGGTATCTAGATAAACATACCTGCTTAGGTCTAAACTAAAATCAATAAATCTGTACAGCTCAGCGTCTGTATGTGCTTCTGTTACAGCGGAGATCGTATTATACTAAACCTACTTACATTTAAAATTAAATATAAAAAAATCCCCTCAACATAAGTAGAAAATATGGGAACTTATAATCCTAAATGAAAAACTTCTCTCAAATAATTTATCGCGAATACTGAATTACATTTAACACGACGCGACGTTTCGCCATGTTTCTACAGAGCACGCGGTCACAAGTGTGCTCGTGTTCTATTTAAGAATCAGATTCGAGATTATAAAGATATGTTTACAAGTAATAATATTATGTAGACATAGGTATGCGTATGTACCTGCATTCTTAAATAAACGAGTCTTCTTACCCATGTCCTCCCTTTAATGTTAGGGGTTATTTATGTTTTCACCTAACAGACAACTCCACAATACGAAATCTACTAACTTCTCTGTTTCATATTGATACGAAGTATTATATACCATACATATTTTACATTCGAGGACGCCTCAGTTTGAGTTCATACATGAAGAAAATAAAATCAAAAATATTAATTATTGACTGCGTAAACTTCACCGAAAGTTAAAGAATTCATCACGCAACGCATGAGTACTCTAGCGCACATACTACTTTTGCGGCAGTGCGTTGCTTACTACTTTTGATGCGGTTTACAGAGTTGTGAGTGCCTCGAAAAAACACTTTATTTATGTAGGTATAGGGAATTCGAGTGAAAAATTAAGTAGGTACAAATTAATTATCATTTGCTTATATTTTAATTATCATCTACTTATATTTTAATGACTACTTTTGCTTAGAAATAATAATTTTTGTGTAAAATGTTTATATTGCTAATAATTTGAATGTTTGATTTGACATTGAGTTTATTTCATTCTTCTCCGATAGAAATATAATTAGTTTAGTATGATTTAGCTAGGTGAAGATAAACTTTGCTTGATAAATACAATGATAATGTTTGAGTAACACGTTAGGAAGATGATCCTTATTTTTATTTTTTAGTGCGTTTATTTTTTTCATAGGGATAAATATTAACGAGAGTGTTCAATTTCTGAAATTTTATTTGATTAACCTTGACTTTGAGATTTGTTTGAAAGTTCACTGATGAATTTTATTTTTATCAACTACATTGATTGTTTAATTTGGACACCTCATCAATATTAGTCGTCAGATCGGCCATCATTAGTTGATA
Organism: Stenoptilia bipunctidactyla; assembly: GCA_944452665.1. Taxonomy (NCBI): domain Eukaryota; kingdom Metazoa; phylum Arthropoda; class Insecta; order Lepidoptera; family Pterophoridae; genus Stenoptilia; species Stenoptilia bipunctidactyla. The sequence goes on from OX101732.1 coordinate 2,640,397, forward strand.
TTGTATACGAATTAGGAAGGAAAAAAAGGAAAAAAGGAAGGAAGGATGGAATTATCGCACTTAGGTAGGTTTAGCTAGGGTTTATATATTTGTGATGAGTTTTGAAGGTTTGCATAAACTCATGTTAGGAGATTTTGAATTGAAGTTACGCGCACGCGTCACGATGTTTCAGATGAAAGGTGTCTAGAAATTTATTTACTCGTTTCACGAATAAATGAATTTTATGGTGCCCGGGGAATGTGGAATTCGGACTCGAACTCGTTGAATTCCACTGGCTGGAAATATTTTGATACCATAATAATTAATATAAAATTAAGAACCTTCAGGATGTCAAGTAGACAGATATTTTGATTGTCATTCCCCAGTGAGCGTCGAAAAGAGTAAATGAAATATATGTTTAAGTCTCACACATTCTGAATGTTTCTTTTATTAAGTTAATAATCCGAAAGTCCCCGGAATAACCCGGAAAGTTCGTTACAGTACCTACTTTTATTACATAATTATGATCAGAATCGAGTAAAGAGTGTTCTACTTCAATACCTAGTCACTAATCACCCCGTACAGTTTGTGTCATACTCTGTGGTGCAATAGCCTGCCAAACATGCAAGAGACTTAAATTTCGATTCTCGTTGCATGACAAGCCTATTAAAGATCTGCAGCTATTTGCCTATTTTACATACATAACGTCATAACGTCACGCCTGTATCCCTTAGGCAGAACACCAGAGGTTACAAGACCATCTGCTGTCACGTTTAACAAATTTGGAGGTACAGATAAAGATTGTAGTGACAGGGGTTTGGCCTATCGCCCACAAAAACGCCTTTAAAACCTGTTAAAACCTCTGTCCCTTAACTGACTTTTACAGTATACCCGGGAAGAGAAGCAGCTGGCACATTCTACGTTTTTCTTTCGCTCCCAGTTCAGCATGGATTTTTGTATTACTTTCTGATTTTGTGAGCATTGATTTAATTACCTACAACGTTTAATAGATTTCGAATATAATATTCCTAAAGGAATATAACCAAATCAATAAGATTTTTTGGTTCATTCCCAGTACGTTGCCTCCCATAATGTTGCTTACGGCTTCGACGTCTCATCAGCATTCCCATTACATTGCTCTTCACCTTACTGAAAGTCCCTCGACGCCGCGCTCGAGTATTACGGTAAAGTTATGGTTAGTTACTTTTCAAATTATATTTTAAGAACAGAAATAAGTATTAATTTGGATTAGGTACTCTCGGATATGGACCAACGATGACTTTTATTATCATGATTGCAATTTTATTTAGTTAAGGATGGATGGCTAAAAAAGTTCAGAACATAAGTTATTTGTGTGATTACTAAAGTAAGATGCATCCCTAAAATATCACACTAACCCTGCATTTTTTCAAGATGATAGTAGCCTATATGTTAATCTAGGTCATGGCCTGCATGCAAATCTCTATCAAATCGATAAAACGATTTTCAATGATAGTTGAAATTCAGTGATGTTGAAAAAATCCAGTTGAATTTTTCGGCTCAGAAAAGGGCGAAATTAATCAGATAAATTAATCACATTTTTACACTGTAACTCGAAGTTTCGGTGACTCGTAAGATACGCATTTCATTAAGTATAACGCATCTAAGAGAAGATTGTTTAAAAGTATGGAAAGAATATTTTGATGCTCGCTCCCTTACTAAAGGAATATGGTATAAAACGATCCAACCAAACAGCGCTTTTCGTGGATAGATGATGCCAACATGTGTAGACCCAATATCGTCACTGCGCTGAGGCTGCGTTCCGGACATATTCCATTGAATAAATTTGCTTTTCTGATGGGTAAAGTGAACTCACCTAACTGTACGGAGTGTGAAGTCGTAGAAGACGCGTACCACATAATGATGGAATGTGTCCAGAACGAAGCTGAACGTTTTAATTTCAAACTGGGGTTTAATTTTTTATTATAATAGCTTTTTCTCTGTTGTTTTTCTGTTGTTTTAAACATCCTTGACTTACTGGCTCATACGTTGGTGTACCTCAATCTATGTAACACGATGATACAGTTGAACATCGACCTTGCAAGTACCCATAGGTACTGACTCTTCATAATAGATACATTGTTCGAACCCATCGCTTGATCTTCTCATAAATCTTGCCTCTTGTACGTACTGAGTAAGCAACCGGAACAGTCACTGGCTGAAAAGTTGGCAAGTTTTTTTTCCCCTGTTTTCCTCCAGGTTTATTTATTTCCATAACTATCAGAGTACGAGGGTGGATTGAAAAGTTCGCGGCCTAGTCAAGAAAACAGAATAAAGTACATACAAAAATATTTTTATTTTTCGACGTAATCTCCATTTAGCTCTATGCACTTCTTCCATCTGCTTTCCAGAGCTTCCATACCTGTTTTAAAAAAATATTCCTCAAGGTCTTCAAAATACAGGTTAACAGCGGCTTCGACCTCTTCATTCGTTAAAAATTTCTGCCCACCGAGGTGTTTTTTCAGGTTTGGAAACAGGTGAAAGTCCGAAGGTACAAAATCAGGAGAATAAGCTGGATGTGGCAACAATTCGAAACCACAATCACGAATTTGAGCCATAGACTCGACAGACATGTGGACTCGGGCGTTGTCCTGGTGAAACAACACTTTCTTTCTCAGTAATCCTGGGCGTTTCTGTTTAATTTCTTCACGTAAACGGCTCAGAAGGGTGCTATAGTACGCAGAGTTTATTGTTTCGCCTTTTGGAAGGTAGTCCACCATAATGACACCCTTAGCATCCCAAAAAACCAATGCCATCACCTTGCCAGCCGACAGAATTGCCTTTGCTTTTTTCGGAGTTGGTTCACCTGATTTTTTCCATTGTTTGGATTGTTGTTTTGATTCTGGGGTATAGTGGTGAACCCAGGTTTCATCCATTGTCACAAATCTGTCAAGAAAACCTTGTGGATCAGCCTCGAAAATCTCCAAACAGTCGCGAGAAATCGTGAGTCGAATTCGCTTTTGCTCTACTGAAAGCAATCTGGGGACCCACCTAGCCGAAACCTTAGAAAAGCCGAGTTCATGGACAATGATGTTTTGCGTTCGTTCATATGAGATGCCTATAGTGTCTGCAATTTCTCTGATAGTCAATCTACGGTCTTTCAATATGAGATCACACACTTTATTGATGTTTTCTTCGGTCGTAGACGTCATTGGCCTGCCGGAGCGAGGGTCATCTTCGATGTTCTCTCGTCCACGTTTAAATTCTGCAACCCATTTTTTCACAGTGGTATAAGACGGGGCAGATTCCCCTAATGTTGTTTGCATGTCATCATGGATCTCCTTTGGTGTTAATCTTTTTTTAAACAAATATTTAATCACAGCACGTTGTTCAAATTTCTCCATTAGTGAAAATTTGTTCTACACACGTATTTATATCGTTCGTAAAATTTTATTTAAACAAGATATCAAATTGAAAATTCGCGGGCTGACAATTGAATAATGACAGTTCAAAATGACGGCAGAAAAAATAACAAAAGTTTTTTTTTTAATGGCCAGGCCGCGAACTTTTCAACCAATGTAGTACATATATTTTTACGCTAGTATGATAACATCTAACGTATATTCTGCTTCTAAATAATTTATTTGATGAGTTTAATTTTAACTGAGGTGGCTTGCTGGCTGCATGCACACTTAATAACGAGATTATCTTTTTGCGATAATCGACACTAAGTAAAAATATGCCTCACAGCAGATACACGTCTACCTGGCCAAGTTTTATGATACGGATTTTTTTCTTGTCAGGCCCGCTATTCAAACCATGCTTGGGCTTGAAAAGTTGACTCTGACTTTGTTCATAAAACGAATGAGGAGTTATTCCTATTTCTTCGTTAAACACTAGGTATTATTTAAATAGGATTAAATTGATGTCGTAAGATATTACAGTTTTACTTTTATTATCCCTGCCTGGATTACAAGGATGAACCACATCATCGTTTTAATTCAATCATTCGGTTTATTTACACAGGTAAAGAGAAGTTATCAGTAGCGAGCAACGAGTCAGTGCGACTAGTGTTAGACGCGGACGGGACGCAGGTAGAGGACGGCGACTACTGGAGGACCCTCCCGCCGCATACTGTACTGCTGCTGCTGCGGGCCGGCGAGCGCTGGTACCCCCTGGGCGTCGATGTCATCAAGGCTGGTGAGTAGACACTATTATACAATTTTTTATATTAAAAGAGCTTAGTAATCATCAACGTGCGGGAAGTAGAGCAGGAACGGAATCCACTATCTGTCCTGCTCTTCTATTTGAGCTCAACAAAGCTGTTTGGCGGTGGAAATAAGCAATATTATGATATTTTTGACCTGTAGATGGCGGGCCCCAAAACCGATCATATTTGTCCCTCAATAAACCGTTATATATTAACAGTCCTCCGTATTTAGTGACCTTATCCCTTTTTTGCAGCGATCTCCGCGATACCAAAGATAGTATGCGAGACGATACACGCGCTCGAGTTGCACGATGAAACCCCATCGTGGAAGATCATGGACAACAAGGGGCGCGTGACGGTCGTGCTGCACTGGGACCAGCGGCCCGGCGCGTCCCCGGCGGCGCGCTCGCCGTCGCGGCAGCCCAAGCCGGACCGGCGGCCGTCGCTCGTGATCCAGACGTCTCTGGACCGGCCGCAGCCGCCGCCGCCACACATCACCGTAGTGAACCACGACGAGGGCGCGCGGCGGCGCCACGAGCACGCTGCCGACTGCCGCGCGGCGCCGCGCCCGCCGCCCGACGAGTGTGACTTCCACTGCTGCGCGCTACACGAGGAGGGCCGCCGCATCGCCGTGCACAAGAGCGTCGCCACCTCGCCCATCCAGGACGCGCAGCCGCGCGCGTCGCCGCAGCCGCGCCCCAAGGGCCACGTGCGCTTCCTCGACGCCGAGGCCGCGCGCCGCGGTGACCGCGACTCCTCCGAGAGCGAGACCGAGAACACGCTCGTCGAGGACGAGGCCGTCACCTCCGAAAAGTTCCTTCTGCTCATCGATCAGCTCAGCGTCGACCAGAAGAGACACCTCACCATCAAGGATATCGGCATCATCCTCGAGCGCCTCAGCTCCAAAATCCTGGACGTGGAGCGTCTCGACCGCGAGTCCGAGTCGGACGACTGCTACAACTGGACGATCAAGGCCACGATCCGCGGTGACGCGCTGCGCGAGCTCGGCGTCATCTACAATGGCAACTACTACGCGATCAGCGAGCACCCGGGCTACCGGGAGGAGAACGAGGAGGCCGGGGACGAGGCGGAGGAGGAGGAAGAGGAGGACCGGCTCTGATCCGGCCTGTGCGGCGCGGCCGTGCCCGCCGCCGCCGCGGCCGTGCGCTCGCTGTGCCGCATCGCCGCGCGCTGAGCCCCGCGCCGCACCGCGCCGCCCCGCGCCCCCCGCGCCCCGCAACCTCTTGCCCCTCGCTGTGAATTAGAGACATTATCAAATTGGTTCCGGCTCCGTCTCGCGGCCTCAAGCTAGGCTGCCCGGATGTTAGTTGATAAATAGCGGAATAAATGTAAGTAATAAAAATGACTTCCTATCGATTTCTAAGGTGATTACTAGGATATGAATCGAGCGCACCTCCGCCTTCGCCGATTCAGTACCGTTCAATGAACGTTATGTATTCAATAATGTTGTAGCGTAAATGTGTATTATACGTATCGGACGTCATTCAAAGCCGCACAAAATGTCATCGAGATTTTGATCAATGTTATTAGATAAATAATAAATTATACACGAGTTAGCGGCCCCGGTCAGCGCGCGCCCCGTGTCTACACCTTGTTGTGCACGCACTGCTCGATGACTTCGTTTGTTGATCGTTTATTAGTTTAAACTTTTGTTATATCAGAAAAGTAATAAATACTGTTTTTTCCCGGTTACCTCCTCGTAAACATAATAAATAAAAGTGCTCTACATAACTGAATAGAGGTGGCCTAATTGTTCGAAATACACTAATTATTGAATTCTTGAAATCTGTACGTATACTTCTATTCATGCGGGATCCAGAGAGACAAGAAACTGGTACAATAATTTGGTATAATGCCTCGCTCGCACCAGCCGCTGGCACGCGAGCCGAGCGGGCTGCCTACTCTACTCTACTACTGACAGAGATGGAACACGTAAAGATATTTCAGAGAGAACACGTAACTTTGATATATATGATAGATATATTAAATATACTAATTAATACATTGGATGTTATAAAGAGGTTGTAATTAATATACGAATATAACGTCATGGAGTGTCGTCGTGCCCAGTGGCGCCGTAGATAAGTCGACTCTTGTACTTAATAGCTATATGGTATTTAGTGTTACTGTATAATGTTTTTAATTTTTGTATAGTACAGATGCGTGAGTTGTTCACAAACTAATGTATAATAAAAATGGAGTACATCAAGTTTTATGGCCCGAAAAGGTCTCATAAATTGTATAGTTATCTAAGATTGTAATATTACTAAATATTACGTTTGAAATGCACTTCTATCGTGATTGAGTTTTATGTGTTTAAGTTTCGTCTTTGATGGTTTTCAGTATATTTTGGTGTTTATTCTATATCATTGTTGTGATATGTATATTTCAATCATTATTTAAGTGAAAAACTTTTCATGGGAGTCTTCAATAACCTACCTCAATAAATAAGTTTGTCGAGTGACGAATTAGATAGTATAACTGTGTTTTGCAATGAAAATTATTTACGTTTTCCTAGTTATATTATAAATTTATTAATATTTTAAATAAAGAGTTACGATTTTCATTTTATTTATTTATTATCTTGTTTATGAATTTTATAATATACTGTTATAATATGAAATTATTTATCTAGACAGTTTAACTAACTTTCAAGCAAAGATGAATCAACATTACAACACAAACCTATACGTGTCATGCACCCAATAAATTGGAGCTTAAACTATAGCATTAATGACTGTGGTATTCATAAATAGGTATAATTATGTAATTAATGATCAACCGAATACACGTTTAACTCATTGTAAAGAAAAGAGATTAGAATTGTCTTAAAACCCGCTTAATGAAAGTAATGTGTCAGAAAAACAGAGTAACGAAAAGATAGTAGTAATAATATGTATAAAAATAATGACAAGGATTCTTATTTCGTCTTTTTATGATACGAGAAGACGTATAGCTTTGCTCGTGTCCTGAAAAAATATGAGAATAAATGTGCATAATTACTCATTTATTCGTCATCCGATAACACTTTAGTTTAGTAAGTTAGTCATGAAGTTAAAATGGAAATAAGTTGAAAATAAAGTTAAGATTTGTTTCCTGATTATATATTCCTCAATAAAATATTCGTTTAGACTCCCAAGAAATGTTTTGTGATATCTTTTTAAAATGTATTATATTAAATTTATTGCATAATTTGTTTTTAAAGTTTGATATTGTGTCTTGTCCTTAAATAACGTTTTAATAAAATAGGAAAACTCGTTGTCAGTTAATAGTGACCGTTTTTGAATTAATGCTTTTGTTGATTTAATTGTAATAAGAATAATTTGTTTTTGTGATGAAATGTGGTTAAAATATGTATGAATTTTGGCATTAAAAGCTGTATGTTTTTTAAGATAGTAAAAAACGTTTTCTAATTAATTAATAAAACAATGGTAACATAAAACTTTGTAAAGTTAGGAAATAGCAATGCGTGTGCTTGAAAGTGATTTGGATATATAATATATATATATATATTTGTTTGGAAATAAGGGGGACATAACCAGAGCCAACTAATGTTAAGCAGTTCTATGAATGGGGATTTTATTGCCGTCTACGGTTATATCTTTTCAGCATTTTGGATCATCAAAATAACTTATATATTTGAAGATACCGTAACCTGCCAAATATCTCAGTGAATGTTTGATTGATCATACCTTGAATAAGTCTTCTTATACGATATAACCGAAGAAAGTGAAATGATATTGTCATAATGTTTTCGTTCTAGAATATTCAATTTTGAATATTTGTATGTTCGCGGTAATGTGTCTCGATAGCGGAAAATGCTATTCGGAATCAGATTTGGTAAGGCACGGGTCGTCGTAAACCTACAGTTCACTAATTTTTAAGATATGAAAGTAATACTAACAAGGTACTTTGTGTAAAATAATATAAGGTATCCAGCGCGAGCTATTAAATTTTTCACCGATGATTAGTTAAATGATCAATTTATCATCATTTTTGACGTCTACTTTGGCGATGGGGTAAACCTGTCTGCCTCAGACGCCAGTGGTTGCGGGTTCGATTCCCGCACGGAACAAGAAAAATGTTCCGTGTCTGGTTGTTTATCTATTTATATTCTAGGTTCCCCCCTAGTTCGCTTCATGGTATCCCATAACACAAGCTATGTTTACTTTGGGGCCATGTAGTTGGTGTGATTGTCTGGGGATTTTATTTTATTTTTATTTTTCAACAAATTGGTAATTTTGAAGCGTGTACGATGAATGATTCTCAAATTGATGATTTAACTTACGATGATCGGATGGAAAGTTTTTACTACTGCAGCACTGGTCGGATTCATCACCTTTTAAATTGTCACTTGATGAATGTATTTAAATGATATAAAATCATTATGTTGTTGTATTAATAATTGGTATAAAGATAATCCATGCGGCCAGTGCCCCAGAACTGAAATTAATGTAATTATTCACCGCTGCGTTCGACTAGGTTATCAGTTGTATTTTTAATATGGTCGCGTGTAAGAAACATAAAATGCTCTACTACCATTGTAAAAGAAAATAATGATAACTTAGAATATTTAAACAGTGCAAAACAATATAGTTATTCGTTTTCATTTTTGTAGTCATCCTCGGAAGTTTATTAATGTGGTATTTTCTATTATTTTTCGAGTATAAAAAAAGGAAAATACGTAAAATATATTGAATATTCGTCATCGTCATATAATCGATAATCGTACAATATTGTATAGAGTAAGGAGTATCCTTATTTTACCATGTTACGTGCCAAATTAATTTGTAAAGTAAATGTACAAATTGATGCCAAAATACTCATGTTTTTGCCTTCCAATAGAATATTGTACCAGTATTATAATTTAGTTAGTTCTTTTATTAAAATTGTGGTAACAATCATGTGTTTAGGTATCAAAGTGGACATAGAAACTAGCACTCAGTATGTAAGTTACGACAATAGCTTTTTGAATCCTAGTGTTATGTCCACTGCGCGGCGGGAGCGTGTTGAACAAAGCCGTCCGCTGCGTTACGTACACGTCAAAACTATTGACTGACACTATGATAAGGTACAATGGTCTAAGTAAGACGTGAGTTGTGCATTTGTGTGCATACTTTTGTAGGAAATTCTCATAGAGTTAGTTCATATTGTGTTTAGTTTGCTCGTGGTTTGCTCAACCAAAAGGTTTGCCAACTTTTTTGTGTAGACTTGTAATTAACAATAAAGAATAATAATTGAGCTCGCATTTTTAACGTGATTATTTGACGCCGTTTTTTTATTACCAGGTGAATAGAGAATGAATGAATGGAGGTATGCTTTCTATTCCTTCGTACACAAATGCACACAACAAGTCTCACAGTGATGTCCGTACCAGATACTGCACCCACACTAAATCAAAAGTCACTCTATGAAACAAGACGACAAACTTAATTAATTCCCATGGAACATTCGTCAAAGATGTGCAATTTTTATTTTCTACGTTAACACCGTGTACTTTAGAGTTATTTTTGTATGCGGACATCCGTGACTGAGGCAGTACCGGATTTAGTTCATATTGCGACTTACCTAACAAAACTTCACTGCCACTAATTTAAAAATAAAAATATTGGAAATGATTTTTGTGTTTCATTCATAGTTAAGTAGCCCATTCATCATCGTCATCACTCACATCACTGATCCAGTGCAAATAGATAGATATTAGAAATTTCAGGGTGCACTAGTGGCCTCTGACATAACATAACGAGCACTGATTGAAAGTATATAACCGTAATAGATAGCTGATTTCAAATATTATTCCAAGCACAAGTTGCATGGTATTACGAAAGCAATATAACCTTTTTTAAAGGCATAATTTCAGTCCTGGCTTTTAAGCTCAAACTATAAAAATAATCAAAAGATTAAATACATAAATGTCAATTCATTTAATGAATATTGCGTAAGTTTTGTTGTGTAATCGGTAAATCGAAATAAATTAAATATTGTATTGATTATGTAGTTATCTACTGCGACCAAAAAAGAGCAAATAAATAAGTTGCGTTCGAAAATATCATCATCATGTTGATATGACATTAAAAATAAACAAAAACGTTGTGAACAAGTAAAAATAGTTCATTAAACCATAAGTATAAAAAAGTAGTAAATTCAAATATTTTAAAGTGGATATATATTTTTCAACACACTTGCTCGTAAAGTGAGCGTTATTCTATTGAGTTTAGAACTATAAACTGGGCTATAAGTCACGCGTGCATTAATATATTATACCCTAGTGCATAATATAATGAATCCTACAAAGTGCAAACTTTGTGCAAATAACATGCGAGAAAACAGAGCATATTTTATTGGTCCGGGTTATACACTAAATATTTTCAGAAACAACAAAGAGGTTTTATACCACTTCAAATCCATATACATTTTTAAATGTTTGCGCCTTATATTAGTAAAATAAATTTGTATATTAAACAAATTATTCACAATTTACAATCATTTGTCATAAAATATCAAAATATTTGCATTTACCACTCCAAATTAAACATTTTCACTTGAAATAGGCTGTATATGCTATACAGATTAACGGAAAAAAAAACCTACGCGCATGCGCGAGGTTCGGCGCCATTTTTCAATCACAATTCACAGCTTTGTTATCAAGTGTGTTTGCTATTTTATGATCACGTAAGTCTATCTTTTACTCACAAGTGTGTTGAAAAACGTCGTATGTACTATTTCTATAATTTTTTAACATAAAATACTGCGTTCTTCCCATAATCAACGACATAAGTCAATGCCAACTGTCAAACTAACAAATCAATCGATTAATAACAGCGCCTGGCTGAAAGATTTTCATTCCTTTGTTACTGCTTTGTGATTACATGGTGTTCTGTTGTTACATAGTGCATAATTCCAACTTATGTTTCTTAACACGAAATCAATAGTGACCTTACTTTCTCAGCTTATTATACTATCCAAAAATAATAAAGGAATCAACTTTATATGGTGGGCATAAAAGCCAGGCAATATATGAGCACTGGGATGAACCCTTTATTACCTAATTGTTGACTTGAGAATACAATCTTAAGTAATTTTTTGGGTATCTAAATACACAGGGCTAGTTTATTTATTTACCTTTCATTGTATCTACATATACACAAAAGAAAAAAAAAGAAAAATGACAATGCAAGAATAGGCTGCCTTATCGCTAGTGAGCGATCTCTGCCAGGTAACCAAATTGTCAAGTTTTTAATCAACGACCACATGTTTTTAATACAATGAATATAATTTATCGCTAACATATTAAGCAAATAAAAAACAAAATAAAAAATTTGTAAAACCCACGACGCAACGGTTAAAAAGTAATTGAAAAAGAATAAAATAATTTAAAATCCCCCGACTGAAATGATTTATGTGACGAGAGATAATTAACGTGAAAAGCTTTTTCAAAAGTTCACTTGATCTCACACAGAGTCGGTCATATTGTGAAAAACATACTATTCATTTTCATAGCACTTCCCTACGCTTACCTATTCGGTTCTCGAAGATGTAGATGTCGCAATAACTTAGGTTTCAACTCCGTTTTTTTGTTTTTTATTTCAAACTTTTTAAAGAGCATAATATAGGTACCATACATTACATTACACAGCACCTCGTTCCTCATCAGCCCTCTAATGTCCCCACCACCGCTGGAAAACCCATGTAGTTTATTTAAATACATAGTGAAGTATTATAATAAGTATTTACAACTCAACTTTGCTGGGGCTTTGTTGTAACGTAACTCGATATCATATTACGTAGAATGGTTTGTGCGATAATTGAAAACGGCATTCAAATCGGACCAATGGTTTGCAAACAAATATTTACTGCAGCGCCCCCTGGTGAGTTGTTACCGTAACACCTATTTCAGAATATGCGCTAATCAAATCCAAAGCGATCACTGAAAACAGCATTTAAATCGGACCAATGGTTTTGCAGATAAACGGTAACATTGGCTTTTACAAACAAATGTTTACTGCAGCGCCCCCTGGTGAGTTGTTACCGCTACACCTAAGAACATGCACCAATCAAATCCAAAGCGATTACTGAAAACCGCATTAAAATCGGACCAGTGGTTCTGGAGATAAATGGTAACATTGGTTTGCACAAACACCCTCTCACCCCAAACGCATATACCGTCTCCGTTCCGTCGTGGGTAATTATAAAATTAAATTAGGAGTGAATGAATATCATAAATAATAAAGACGACTACGAGCTACTAAGAAACAGTTTTTTAGTACTACGTAAACATAGAATGTGCCAGCTGCTTCTCTTCCCGGGCATACTGTAAAAGTCAGTTAAGGGACCGAGGTGTTATGGGAGGCTTTTTGTGGGCGATAGGCTGACCCCCTGTCACTGCAATAGTCTCTCTCCACTATTATAATGCCTCCAAATTTGTCAAACGTGACATCAGATGGTTTTATTACCTCTGGTGTTCTGCTTACCCCACACGGGAAGCAGGCGTGAAGTTATGTATGTATGTCTTCGGCGGTGGGGGGCGGCGAAGAAATAGACCAGGAGACTTTCTTTCAATAATCTGTATATTTCCTTTTAGTTATCACCAACATGTTTTAAAATAGATTTATAAAAGATACATCTTAACTGTTTGACCATTATTCGAGATGTAATTTCATAACAACAATTTATTTGTTATGACATTCTAAATACATTATTTGATTCTGCTTAACATGTGTCAAGTGTTGCCTGCCAATGCTTATAAGTACTAAAAAGGATACAATCCCAGATACAGCCAAATTCAAACTCCAACACACCCCCTCAACACTTGCACACATGTAACACCCTGTAGTTTTACAATATACCAACATACATTAAAAATCTTTCAAACAACAACTATACTATATCTCTATCTTATCTTTAATCCTTACTCTACTCACTTCATTTAATATCAAAAAAACTTTCAACTATCATTAACACCTACTCGACCCACCAATTACAAATTCTATCTTCAAATATCAAAACCTTCAATTATCTTTAACATCCACTCGACCTACCAATTACAAGTTCTATCATTTTTTCAACACGCAGTTGAATTCAAAAACAATTAACCTATTAAATTCAAAATTAATTAACCTACTAACTCATCTCGACAAAAAAAAAAAAAATTCTGCTATATAAACAAATCACAAAATATAAACTAAATTCAATAATAAACGTAAAAGTGTGATAGAAAACTTAATGCCAATCCAAAATATTTTGTAAACCTTGTTATTTTATCAAACATTCAAACTTATTCTCGTTTCATGTCAACACGTTGCTGTTGTTTGTTTAAAAATAAAACCAATGATTCATTTACTTAAATTTAAGTTTAACTATTTCCACAATATTTTCACACCCCCTTAAATGAATCATTACATTAGATTATGCACCCCCTTAAACATTGTACATACGCAACGTACATACCCCGTTAACTTTTTATTAAAATTGATAATATGAATTGATTGGACTTCTTAAGTTTACATCACGCCTTTACATAACATATCTTATGCAAATATTATACACCCCTATAAAAACTTACATACTAATTCCCCACATATTGACCGAAAAAACATTTAGTTCACTTTTGCCCGCACTTATATCTAACACTCACTCTGATACGAGTTTTCTTTGACACTTCTCAAACTTTACAGGTGGCAAACACTTTGTGAGTATATCTGCTATCTGCGAACCCGTTGGACAATATTTAACTGCTATTTTGTTTGCATCAATTTGATCTTTTAGATAGTAGTATCTCACATCTATGTGTTTACTTCTTTTATTCATGATTCCTTTCTTCATAAGCCAAATAGCTGATTGGTTGTCCACTTTCATTTCTATTTCTAATTTTTCATTTGTTATTTCAAATATGAAATCTCTGATAAACAAAAGTTCTTTGCAGCATTCTGCTGCGGCTATATATTCTGCTTCCGTACTTGATAGCGCTACTATCGGCTGCTTTCTTGAGCTCCATGCCACTGGTCCACCGTTCAGCCAAATCACGTACCCCGACGTGCTACGCCTAGTGTCTGGATCCCCCGCGAAATCTGAGTCGCAATAGCCTCGAAGCACTTTATCACCTTCACCAAAGCAAATGCCTTTATTTTTCGAACCTTTTAAAAATTTAAAAATCGTTTTTACATTATTTAAATCATTCAAATTTGGAGCACTTTGTTGACGCGAGCAATACCCTACATGAAAACTAATGTCTGGCCTCGTTTTATTTGCCAGATATAATAAAGACCCTATCATTTCCCTATAGAGTTCATGAGTCTCTGTATCTATTTTCATCTTTGGGTGTTGTTCTATCAAAATATTTGGGGTTTTGCACTCTCTTGCTTCATTCAAGTTAAATTTCTTCAAAATTTTTTCAATATAATTTTTCTGACAAATTTTAACTCCTTCCTTCTTTTGTGTTATATCCAACCCAATATAGTTCAATACTTCTTCGAGGATTCTTAGTTCAAAACCTTTTCTTAACGTTTCCACTACATGCACCAAGTCTTCTTCTCTCTCGCCAGCTACTAATCCATCATCTACAAAAATCGCAAGAAATATCCTTCTTTCACCTTCCATTACAAAAATACATTGATCTAACTTTGATTGCTTAAAACCCATTTTTACTAAATAATCTGTAAATTTAATGTTCCACATTAAAGGAGCTTGTTTTAACCCATACAAATTCGTATTTAGTTTGCATACTTTATCCTCTTTGTTACTGTAACCTTTTGGAACCTTTAAATAAATACACTCCTTTAAATCTCCATTTAAAAATGCTGTTTTAATATCAAATTGTTTCATTTTTAATTTTTTATTTGCAACTATTGACAATAATACTCTCAAGGAATTTGTATTAACTACTGGACTATATGTTTCATCGTAATCTATTTTATATTTCTGTTGAAAACCTCTTGCGACTAGTCTTGCTTTGTATCTTCCATCTGACTTGACCGTGAAGATCCATTTGCTCGTTATTAATTTTCTTCCTTCTGCTTCTTTCTTATCCACAAAGGTCCAGGTATTATTTTCTTCTAACGATTTCATTTCTTCTTCTATTGCTTTCTTCCATTTATCTTTTTCTCTTGATTCTATTGCCTCCTCATATGTTAACATCGAAACTTCCGTATCAATATCCATAACATAATCTTTATACCTTTCTGGTAACCTTTTATCTCTTTCAGGTTGAACTCTTCTAAAATTATTTTCCACCGCTCGACTTTCCTCGTTTTCTATATTACCATGTTCATCTTCGACCTCTCGACTTTCCTCAATTTCTTCATTTCTACTTCCATTTTCTACCACTCGACTTCTATCAATTTCTTCACTATTACTTCCATTTTCTGCCACTCGACTTCCCTCAATTTCTTCACTATCAAAAAATACTTCACTTTCTTCTTGTTGTATATCTTTATCAAAATTTAAATTATTTTCAAAATTGTTTCTATTATTTCTTTCATCTTCTTCTGATTGTTCATCTTCAACCAATTGCCAGAGTCCTTTTATTTTAACCATATTATCTACATCTTCTGAATATATTCCTTGTTCTTCTTCGTTTATTCTTACATCCCTCGCTCTTATTATCTGTTTCTTGTCATCCACCCAAATTTTGTAACCGTTTCTAACATAACCGATAAGTATTCCTTTGCCGCATCTTTCATCAAGTTTTCTTAAGCCAAAATTTATTTTATAATATGCTGTAGATCCAAATCTTCTGATGTTTGATAGGTTGGGTTTTATTTTGAACCACATTTCCGCTGGTGTTAAGTTTCTGCCTTCTGTTGGACTTCTGTTGATTAGGAAACTTGCTGTTAATAGTGCTTCATCCCACAAATATTTTGAAACCTTCCCGTCGAACATTAGTGCCCTTGTCCTTTCCATCAGGGTTCTGTTCAGTCTTTCAGCTCTTCCATTCAGTTGAGGCGTGTACGGTATGGTTGCATCCAGTACTATTCCTTTAGCTTGGCACCACGCATGTAGGCTATTGCTCGAGTACTCCCCCCCATTATCACATCTTATTTTCTTAACTTTAGTATTGAAATGATTTTCCACTAAATACACAAATGCTTTAATTTTTTCAAGGCACTCACTTTTGACGGCGATCAAGTACACGACACAAAAATGCGTAAATTCATCTAAAAAAGTAATAAAATATTTTTTGTTGTCCCAAGTGGGAACTTCAATCGGACCGCAAATGTCGGTATGAATTATTTCTAAAGGGAATTTAGCTTTCGTTCTTTTATTTGTAAACGGTTTCCTAGTCATTTTAGCTTTAGTACAAATTTCGCAAAAATTTTCTGAATATCCCCCCCCAATTTCTATGCCATTTACCAGTTTAGCCAGGCGAGACACGTCGGATACGTGACCTAGTCTCCGATGCCAGATGTTGACACTTTCTGTTAGTAGCGCTTCGTGAGTATAATTGGCCAAGAACTCAGTTTCATATAAACCCGTATTCGTTTTATAACCAATTAGAATCGGTTTGTTTTTGAAAATTATACATACCTTGTTTCCTCTGAACAGCACGTTACCTCCATTATCCGTTATTGCGCTTACTGATATCAAATTTTTTGATATTTCTGGTACATACAGTACGTTTTTTAATTGTCCAAAGTTCGTGATAATTTTTCCCGTTCCTTCTGCTATCAAGTTTTTAGCATTAGCGCATGCGATTGGTACAGCTATTTTCTCTGAAATGTTTATTATATTTTTATTGTTGAAAAAATGTGAAGATGCACCTGAGTCAATTACTGCTTTTATTTTAATTTTCAAATCTTCTCTTCCTTTATTTAAGTTGTTATTTCTACAGAATTTTTCTATGTGTCCCTTCTTATCGCATTTCCGGCATGTCTTTTCCAGAAAACAATTTTTAGTGTTATGATTGCTTTTCTTGCAGATCTCGCAGCCTTGTCTACGTAATCTAGCTATATGACCTGGTTGACCACAGTTGAAACATTTCCTCTCATCTGTCCTAAAAGCTTGATTATCTATTTCATTTGAGCTACTAGGTATATTTGCCATTTTCATTTCTTTCAATTTTTGCACCTTTTTAATCAAATTATAAATTGTTTTTTCATGTTTTGGAGTTATCTCCCAAATTGCCTTAAAGTAATTTAAATTTTCTGGTAAGATATTAACTACTTTATTTATTAGCATTTCTTCAGAGATGCTATTCGGTTCGGTATTGTTTATTTCTATAAACATATTTTGCAAATTGCTAATGTCTTCTAAAATGTCACTGCTAGCAATGTAGCTATAGAATTTAATAATTTTTTCATGATTTTCTTCTTTATTATCACAATTAAATATGATATCTAGTTTGTCATAAATTTCGATACTCGTTGTACAGTTTATCACATGATTTATATACTTTTCATCGATTGAATTTAAAATAATAAATTTTGCTTTTGCCTCATTGTATTCTTTTTGTCCTTTTATTAAATTTTTTGATTCCAGATACAAGTTGGTTAGTTTTTTCCAGTTTTTATAGTTTTTTTCGTCTTTTAACTTTATGTTTTCCATTATTTATTTGTAAATAAATCAAAAAGGATGATGAACTTCAAATTATTTTTCTCTGTTTGACAATCTTTTATTTTGATGAATTGTCAATAATTATAAATATTTTTTATTTCAGCAAAAATTTATATCGGCTTTTAATCATCTTTATCTTATTTCACTCTCATTTCTATAATCTAAAAAATAATGAACTCTGGCACTTATAATAAATGATAGGTACATACATATAAATCAATCCTTTTATTTTCCTTCTCTCCTGGTCTCTGGGCCCATAACCTCTTCGGCGGTGGGGGGCGGCGAAGAAATAGACCAGGAGACTTTCTTTCAATAATCTGTATATTTCCTTTTAGTTATCACCAACATGTTTTAAAATAGATTTATAAAAGATACATCTTAACTGTTTGACCATTATTCGAGATGTAATTTCATAACAACAATTTATTTGTTATGACATTCTAAATACATTATTTGATTCTGCTTAACATGTGTCAAGTGTTGCCTGCC
Organism: Stenoptilia bipunctidactyla; assembly: GCA_944452665.1. Classification (NCBI taxonomy): domain Eukaryota; kingdom Metazoa; phylum Arthropoda; class Insecta; order Lepidoptera; family Pterophoridae; genus Stenoptilia; species Stenoptilia bipunctidactyla. The sequence goes on from OX101732.1 coordinate 2,658,623, forward strand.
AATGCTTATAAGTACTAAAAAGGATACAATCCCAGATACAGCCAAATTCAAACTCCAACAGTATGTACGTCGTTCGTAGTATTATCAAACGTCACCAATTAAACGTACCTTCGTGGTATCATACCCTGCGTAGAGTGTGCATCAACAGCGACTACCTGTAAAAAAGTTTGTGGTTTTCTACTGAACGATACTGAAATAAATATGCAGGTACGTTTATATTATATCAAAGAACACAATATTCAAAGGCGAGATCCGCGAATGTATGGAGCTAATGCTAAGACTAGTACAATACTTGCTTCAAAACTTCATTGTACTGGGTTCATGATTTTACTATCTATTCATGTCATTGTGGTCTATTGTTCCTGTAAAAAATATTATAAAACCATGTTTTTTTTTCTAGACATCAACACCAACGCCATAATGTAATGACAGACATTTATCTCTTTGAGTTTGACAATGACATTCAAATGCATGCATAACATGAAAATCCACAAACAGCGGCTGATTGCCATAACCAACATGATTGAAGCCGATATTAAATTATCTACCCCATTAATCATTCGATCGTTCATTCACATGCTTTCATTCAAGATTACGACTGACTATTGAAATATTTTACCTACTTAAAACTTATTTATCAATTAATATTTCTAACATGGAAGGTGAATGTTCAAATTAGTAATACCATATTAATATATATCGAAAATGAAAATGAATGAAAATGAAAACTTTTTATTCGTAGTAGGTAATTTTATACACTTTACGAACGTCAAATGCTGGATGAGGGCGGCGCGGGTCCGGACGACATGACGAATCCTTGGGAAGGCCTCCGTCGAGAAGTGTGCGTCTCTCAGCTTATAAAGATAATGATCGCCCATTATCCACCAATGTCTTGGTGATGTCTACTACTACTTCTTCTTCGGCTTTAAAAAACGAAATGAAAGTAGAACCCTAGGTAGACCGAGAGGAAAAAAGCCGGCGGAAAAAAAACTCTCGGCACTCTTTTGTAAAAAGTGCTTATTATAGGTACAATTTGGCAGAAATACAGCTCTGCTATGACATGAACAAACAAACAGAAGACAGCTATTCGTGCTTGCCAATATCATGTCGCAGCCAAGCTGCTTACATAGTGATTAATGTTTAATATTTGGAAATAACCTGTGGAGATCAATCAATCAATCCCACGCTCTTTTGTCATCTAAATAATCTTTGAGTTTATAGTAGCCTTTTTTGCATAATGTTTCTTTGATAGTTCTTTTAAATTTATTAAACGTTAGAGATTGAATTGACTGTGGTATTTTATTATAAATACGTATTGACATTCCCATAAATGATTTGGTGCTTTTAGTCAGCCTTAATTTGGGAAACGCTAATTTATGGTCGTTCCTTGTCATTACAGAATAATTTTTATCATGCTTATCTTTCATGGTTTTAAATTTACTACTATTCTTATCAATATACATAATGTTTTCATATATATATTGTGATGCAAAGGTCAAGATACCAATCTCTTTAAACTTTTCTCTTAGAGATTCTCTACTTCCAAGTTTATACATTCCACGAATAGCCCTTTTCTGCAGTGTAAATATCGTGTCAATGTCTGCGGCATTGCCCCAAAGTAGGATGCCGTAGGACATTATACTATGAAAATAACTAAAATAAACCAGCTTCGCCGTATTAACATCAGTCAATGAGCGAATTTTCTTTACCGCGAACGCTGCAGAACTAAGTCTACTCGCTAGCTGTGAGATATGGGCGCCCCATTGCAATTTAGAATCTAAGGTAATTCCAAGAAAAATAGTGTTATCTACTAGATTCAACCTGTTCCCATTAAGCCGCAGATCAGACTCAACTTGTTTTACATTTGGTGCGGAGAATTTTATACATTTAGTTTTTTTATCATTGAAAGCTAGATTATTTACATTAAACCACTGTACTACATTAGAGAGAGAGCATTGTTTACATCGTCGTAGTTGGTTTTCTGCCTTATCATTTTAAAAATTAATGATGTGTCATCAACAAACAATACAATATCGTGATTATTGCCTACCATATAGGGTAGATCATTTATATAGACTAAAAATAAAAATGGGCCCAGAATTGAACCTTGTGGCACTCCCATTCTCACAACCGACCCAGCTGACCTTTTCCGGTTAACCTCAACCTTCTGGATTCTATCACTCAGGTATGAATTCAAAAGTTTGAGTTCAGTGCCTTTGATGCCGTAGTGGTGGAGTTTCCTGATGAGAGTGTCATGCTGAACACAGTCAAATGCCTTGGATAGGTCACAAAATACACCTAGAGCATCCTGTGACCCCTCCCAGGCACCAGCTATTACTTCAAACAGTTCAACACCAGCATCAGTTGTCGAACGACCTCTTGTGAATTCAAATTGTTTGTTATGAAGTAAATTGTTTTTTGTGAAGTGAGCTAATAGCTGGTTGAGAATAATTTTTTCATAAATTTTGCTACATGTTGGTAAAATCGAAATTGGTCTAAAATTAGTAGGGTCCGTAGAGCTACCCGATTTAAATAAAGGAATAACCTTACTATGCTTCATTAAATCAGGAAACTCCCCACTTATAATACAGTTGTTAAATATTTCAACAAGGCAAGGAGCTATTACATCTATGATAGAACTTAAGATTTCAACAGATATGCCCCACAAATCAGTTGTCTTTTTAACATCAATTGTCTTAAATGTTTTAAAAATGTCTCCGGTGTCTATGGGTTGGAACTTGAAAGACTCCTTGCACTCACTTACATGATTTTTCAGCAATGATTCAGCCACCACAGGTGAAGAATTTAACAATTTAGTAGTTGAAACTGGAATGTCAGCAAAACAATTTTCGAATGCTGTCGCAACATTTTCATCTACATTAATGGTTTTATTGTCAATTACAAGTTTAAACTCAGTATTGCGATCCTTAACTTTTCCAGTTTCCTTATTTATTATGTTCCATGTTGTTCTAGTCTTATTAGAACTATTTTTAATCTTATAACTTAGATATATAAATTTGGCTGCGGCACATACTCTTTTGAATAATTTTGAGTAAATTCTAACGTAGTTGCAAAAACTTTCACTTTTGTTATATGATTTCTCATGATAGAGATCATATAGGTGCTTTCTACTTATATGTATACCTGTGGTAGCCCAATCACTGAAGGATTTACAATTGTTTGGAGAGACTTTTTTCGGAATAAATACACTCTCATGTTGCTTATTTATTATACTACTTAAATTACTGTATTGTAAATTTACATTGTTGGAGTGGGCTATATGGGGCATATTTTTAATAATACTACATCTAAATCTCTCCAAACGCTTTTTATTGACCGGAACAACCATTATATTCTTATTAACATGTTTTTTATTTGAGTATTTAAAAGTAACCAACTGACCGCTGTGATCAGAACTTAGTTTATTTATAACTGATGAACTTACCGGAGTAACATTAGAAAACACATTATCTAGGCAAGTTGCACTGGTCCTTGTTATTCTAGTTGGTTCTAGGAACAGGTTACTAAGATTATTACATTTAAACAGATTTATTAGTTTTTTACTCAATGATGAATTTTCTAATAAGTTAACATTAAAGTCCCCGCAAACAAATATTTTCTTGGTTTTATTACATAATTTATCCAAATCTTGTTCTAAAACAAGTTCAAAACTATCATAGTGTGATTTAGGGGGTCTATATATACAAACAATTATGCAGTTTGTCAATTCTACACAGGATATTTCAATAGTTTGTTCAATAGATAGGCTCACTATGTCGGTACGTTCTCTAAATTTTAAAGATTTATTTAATATTATTAAAGAGCCCCCATGTATTGCTGTCTGTCTATTGAACGAACTAGCAACTTGGTGCTGAGAAAAATTTACAATTAACTGGTGGTCTAACAAAAAATGTTCAGTTATACAAAGAATGTCTATGTGTTCGGCATTCAAAAACAATTCAATTTCAAAGACTTTCTCTGAGATGCCTTGTATATTTTGATGTACCAGGTTTAAACAATTTTTATTATATAAAGCACTTGAAATATTGCTAGATGCTTTAGCATCTGTTGTCTTATTTACTAATTTAAAGAATTTGGACAACCCAAACTTGTCAGCGTAGTGGAACTACATGTTTCACTATGACATGTCAATATACAAGACTGCTCAATAAAAGCAGAATCGGTAGCTAAATACTTAGCTGGTTTAAAAAATAAAAAGTTTAATAGCACTTGTGCTATCTGGTTTAAAAAATAAGTAGATATATTATATATATCTTTTGTCAAGTTAAATTTAAAATTACAAATTGAGTTAATGTCAATGACATTAATCAACATGCTTGAGGTTTCACTTACACATATGTTATTAGACCCCATGTAGCCATGCATTAATAAATTCAATTTATATCTTATTCTATTCTCTCTGGCGGCTCCTCCTATGTAAGGAAATGTAAACAAAACAATTTTTTTACCGTAAGGGCCTGTAACTTATCTAAATATATTAATAATTGACTTTGTCTCACATTTCCCCTTCTCCAAAATAATAATATTAAAGTTGTATCAGGACTGTACCTGCCCTTCAGAGCCTTTTCAATTATACATTCTGGCGATGCTCTAGGCATACAATAATTTAGTACATCCTCTTGGTTGTTCAACAATTTACTACCCATGTTTTTACCTATTTTCATCACTGATTGATAGTAGCATTACTGCTGACTGATTCTGACACTCTTCGTACTTGGCTCCTTATTTGAGATAGGTATTACCTATGTTGCCAACAAAACAAGTTTTTGTTAAAGTAATTTTTTTTTTTAAATTTTAAATTAATAACTACTGAAACAATTTGAGTGTTTATAATTTTATGATAAAGAGTTTATATTTTACCATTTTCTTAACGGTTGTACAAAGTATAATAGCAAGTTATGAAACGTCTTCTTTGGTCGGTGACTAAAAAAATTTCCCTGTGTAAAAGGCAAACCTGACTGACTCGTCTATGAACGAGTAGTTGAAACTACTTATTGGCACACACATAGTTGTAATAACGTAAACATCCATTTAGAAAGAACTTTCGAGTATTCGACCCTAAGGGGATGAAAAAGGAGTTAAAAAGTATGGAAGTCCGTCATTTTTACAGCTAGAAGCCTTAAACTTTGCTTTAAGGTAAACCATTAGAAATAAACGACTACGTGTCCTTGGGTTTTTGAAAATTCCACCTCTAAGAAATAAAAAGGGGTAAAAAGTGTGTATAGGGAAAACAAAATTAGTTCAACTATTTTATTCGAAACTTCACAGGAGAACTCCTATAAATAAATAAGTAAACTAGTGTTTAAAGCGCTTTCAGAATTCAATCCCTAAAAGGTGGAAAACGGGTGACAAATACTAAAAATCAACATGAGTATCGTTTTTATGTTGTGAAATTTAAAACCTCATCAACTGTGCAACCAGACTACCACTAAAGCGATACATTCTAATGTAGTGGAAGCCACAATTATAACTGGATATTTTTTTTTTTTTTTTATAAGTGACTAAACCCGCGTTTGACCTCAATCTCACCTGATGGTAAGTGACGATGAGGTCAAATATGCGCTATGGGAAACAGTATTTGTGCGAAGAATTCTCTCGATCCTGAATGACCTTGTTGCCCCGGCGTAAAGTCGGCCAGTAGCTTTGGCAAACAGTAATGAATTAGCAAAAAATACAGTGAATACAGGGTTACTGGTTAATTTGACCTAGATCTGTTAAGGGCGTGTAGTACATAACTTATTTCACTATGAAACACCCAACCACAAACCTAACCGTTTTCGAGATAATCGACTTATACATTTTCTATTCCCGATGTTTTGCCATTAACTATCATATTTTGAAATGGGTGCGCTTTTTTATTATTATTATTCATTTTTTACATGCAGATCTTAGTAACCAAAACTAAAAACATAGGTAGTTCTGAGCGATTGAAAGTTTAAAAAATCAGAAAATGTTGTTATCAGTTTACTTTTCTTTTAAGAATATCTAAAAAAAAATATTAGCGCAGACTTTTGGCAGTTGTGCTTAAAAACATTTAAGTTTTATCAACTACCCAATAATGTTTAACAATCTAGGCTTTACTTAAATTCGTAGGAAAATTCTTAGTTTCAAAGGTGACAGTGGACGTAAAAATATTTACGTTGATTGAGCTTAATTCATGTTTTAGCCCAGGAAAGTAAACCAATATCAGTTTTTGCTGGAAATAAATTCTCAGTAAAATAAAGGGAGAAAAAATCTCGAAAAATAAAATTTCAACCCCTTTAAAAATGCCGGCTAGGTTTTGTTTTATTTATTTTGCTTAAAAAAACTTCATTAGTCCATAACTTTTCCAAAAATACTAAATTTAAAATAAAAACAGACCTATTTTGTTTTAATACTAAATTCTAAGTGAATAATGCGGTAAAGGCGTGAGTAAAACAAGCAAGTTAGCGACTGACTGGTTTATTACTATGAACTCAGTATCTTATACAAAAATCCTTGCAGACTACCCTACATACGTTACATCTTCTCCCCTTTAAGACTCTTAATTAAAAACTACAATAAAAACTTAAAACTTATACAATATTGCGCTTTGCCCGATCAAAAGCACGCAGCGCACGAGCCGACGCTCCCACCGGCGGCGGCGGTGCCGGCTCCGGCGATTTTGCCGGCGATCGGTCACCGGCACCGACCTCACCGTCGGTGGCGTCTTTTAAGGTGTCCTCAGCGCTCTCCTCAACCCCTAAGGAATCTTCTAGTTTATCCCTGTTTAGATTCGTACGTGATAATGAGTATCTAGTTTTATTCGTAATAATTTGATCCGCGTGCCTACGCCATTCACGGCCGCCGCCTACGTCTACTTTAAATGATACCGGGCCCGTTTGCCTAGTAACTGTTCCCTCGGCCCACTTATCGCCACGCACCGAGTAGTCCCGAGCCCACACGGTGTCCCCAGGCTCGATGTGCTTGTGCGGCGGCGCTGCAGGCGCGGCGGCGCGCACTTGCCGCTCCTGCGCCGTGCGCACCACAGCGGCGCGGTCCGGCCGCAGCGCATCGAGGCGCGTGCGCAGTCGCCGACCCAGCAGCGCCTCCGCAGGAGATACCCCCGTGGTGGCGTGTGGGCAATTGCGATATTGTAATAAAAACCTATACAATGCCGCGGTTACATCTTCCCCCTCGTGCAAAGCTCGTTTTATGGCTTTTTTAACGGTTTTGACTGCATTTTCCGCGGCTCCATTTCCTTGTGGGCGATAGGGCGCTGAGGTCACGTGTTTAATGCAATTTTTTATACAATATTCTTTGAAATCCTGCGAAAAGAACGGTGGCCCATTGTCAGTGACGAGTTGCGACGGTAATCCGAATCTCGCGAATACGGATCTGAACGCCGCGACTGTCGCACGAGTGTCCGTATTTTTCATAAGTAATGCCTCGATCCATTTTGAGTTAGCATCTACTATAATTAAATAGTGTTTGCCCGCGCACTCCCCAAAGTCTGCATGCACGCGCTGCCACGGGTGCAGCGGGTACTCCCAAGGGTGCAGCGGCGCCCGCGGCGGCGCGTCGCGGACCGAGCGACACGGTATACAGTCGCGACAAACGTTAGCTATGTCAGAATCTAAATTGGGCCAATACACGTAATTACGCGATATACTTTTCATTTTTGTTATGCCTAAATGCCCCTCGTGTAACTCATTTAAAACATTTTTTTGAAGTGTTGCAGGAATAACAACTCTATATTTGTAAATTAAACAACCCATTTCCAAAACTAAATCCTGTCTTCTATCGTAAAAAGGTTGTTCTGCGCCGCAACTCGGCGCCGACGATGGCCAACCGAACAACACGTAACCCTTAATTTTACACAATAAGTTATCTTTTTCAGTTTCTTTTGAAACATCCTTAAAACTAACTGGGTAACATTCTTTTATCAAATTTATATAATCTATCGTGTCCAAAGCGGGGCCCTCCCGAGGGAGCGGTAAGCGCGACAAAGCATCTGCCGGTCCATTTTCCGCCGATCTAACGAATTCGACCGTAAAATCGTATGCGGCCAAACGTGCCGCCCATCGCTGCATCCTGCTCGCGGCGGTCTGTGGAATACCACCCTTAGGACCGAATATGTACTTTAACGGTTGGTGGTCAGTTCTCAAGATAAAATGTCTTCCATATAAGTACTGGTGGTGCTTCGTGACACCGAACAATATTGCCAGGGCCTCTTTATCCAGCTGGCTGTAATTCCGCTCGGCAGCGTTGAGCGTGCGCGACACGCAGCTGAGAGGGCGCTCGCTGCCGTCGGGGTAGCGGTGCGCCAGCACGGCACCCAGCCCGTACGAGCTGCTGTCTACTGACAACACGAGCGGCCGCCCCGCCTCGTAGTGTGCCAACACGCGCTCGCTCAGTAGGGCCCGCTTGGCACCGTCGAATGCCCCGGCACATTCTGCATCCCACTCCCAAAGCGCGTCTTTTTTGAGTAGTTTATGTAATGGATGCAGTAAGTCACTTAAATTAGGTATAAATTTACCATAGTAATTCAACGCTCCTAAGAAGCCCTGTAGTTGTGAGACGTTCTTTGGTGTGGGTGCCTCGGCGATCGCTTTTAATTTATACGGGTCCGGTCGCAGCCCCTCTTTGTTAATTATAAATCCTAAATATTTAACTTCATCTTGTAAAAAACTACATTTATTTAATTTAACAGTAAGGCCTGCGTCGCGCAACCGTCCGAGTACAGCCCGCACATTCGTAAGATGTTCAGTCGTATTCGAGCCCGTGACACAAATATCGTCTAAGAAAACTACACAGCCCGGCAAACCCCTCAGTGTTTCCTCCATTAACTTTTGAAATTTCTCAGGTATGCAAGATAGCCCGTACGGCGTCCGGCGGTAAACGAAGGTCCCTAAGTGAGTAGTAATCGCGGTGTATGGTTGAGAATCTTCCGTCAATAAGCACTGCTCGTAAGCGTGGCGGAGGTCAATTTTTGAATACTTCTCCCCTCCACTTAAATTGGCAAATAGCTCTTCTATACGAGGCAAAGGGTAGTAATCACGTTTAAGGATAGGATTGACCGTTATTTTATAATCCCCGCATATTCGAATATCCCCGTTCTGTTTTACCACGGGAACAATAGGGGTGCCATAGTCCGAATAATCCACCCGATATATAGTGCCGTCCGCCTCGAGCCGCGCCAGCTCGCGCTCCACCCGCGGGTGCAGCGCCAGCGGCACCGGCCGCGCGCGCACGTACACTGGATCCGCGCTAGAGAGCTGTAGTCGGATGGCGCGCTTACAAGTACCTAACTTATTATTAAACACTTGTGGAAATTCTGCACATAGTTGATTTACGAATGGAATATCGTAAATATTATTTATATTAATTTGTTTAACTCCTAAAGCACGCATCCAATCTCTTCCCAGTAGTGGGCGTGCGCCGCCCTTAATAATGTATAAAGATAAAGAACTTACTCCGAAATCATTTAAACGAACGTCAACTTTAATTATGCCAAGAGATTCGATCCGCGCCCCAGAATAGCTACGTAACAATAAATTATCCGGCTCAATAATTTTATGTGAAAAAAACTTTAAATATGTGTCCTCACTAATCGCAGATATGCGACTCCCTGTGTCTATTTCACACTCCAAGGTAATCCCGTCGATACACAATTTAATAAAATAAGGTTTGTTACCTCGTGACGATACTTCGATCGAGAACATATCTCCTGAGTCCTCGTCCTCACTTACGTAATGCTGTCGAACGTTACCGCGCACTTGTTTACACATCACTTTTAAATGCCCGCGTTGATGGCATTCATCGCAATTATAATTTACGAAACGACACCGATCCGCGCGGTGATACTTTCCACATCGCCAACACTGCGTCTGCGGCCGGCCGGCATCCGACCGGCTGTTGCTGGTGCCGCCCGCTGAGCGCCACGGCCCTCGCGGCCGCCCGCCGCCGCCTGCGCCGCCGCCGTCCCCGCGCCCTGAGCGCGCTTGATGCAGGCCCTCGCGCGCCGCGCCGCCGCCGTCCGCGCGCCCTGAGCGCGCGTGATGCAGGCCCTCGCCCGCCGCGCCGCCGCCCACGCTGGAGGCGCTCGCCGCTGCCGGCCAGCTATTTCCGATCGCTGCGGTTCCAAGTGCTCTGCCACTAACTTAGTTAAGGCGTCGTACGTTTTGTCCTCAGGCAAAGCCGGCGAACACAAATCGCACATTAACAAATATGTCGCTTCACCCACAACCGTAATTAATAACGGGACTTTTAGTTCCTCTCCGATCTCATTTAAAAGTATATATTGATTGACGCGACGAATATAAGCCGGCCACTGCTTCGAATTTAATTCAAACTGTTCCAACTTTCCGATCGGCATTGTAAAAAAAAAAATACTATGCCACACACTTATCACAAACAAAAAAAATACTTTTGTTAAAATCCCGACCTCGATCGCCAGTGCGGTAAAGGCGTGAGTAAAACAAGCAAGTTAGCGACTGACTGGTTTATTACTATGAACTCAGTATCTTATACAAAAATCCTTGCAGACTACCCTACATACGTTACAGTTTTCCATATGTTTAATTTCTCATTGCAAAGTTAAAGTACATTCATGTAAAGGCGAGGAAATGGGCTGTTATGTTTTGTCTTTTTATGCCAAGGTGAACCCTATACTACTCTTCTAGGATTATCAGCATATCTCATAGCTCATGGTATTGTTAAAAAAACTGTAATTAGTGTTATTAAACCTCTCACCAACCAGCACTTGGTGGATTACGGCTTAAGCCTCCTCGTCACCCAGAGGAGAGACTCATAGCCCTGCAATGGGCACATCACACAGAGTTGTGATGATAAATCTCTAAACCGTGCTGACGTGCTCTGTTTTCTATCGCCATTAGGTACTTTCATAGCTACCTTTTAAATAACTCGTCTACTATGACAAATTAATACATCTTAAATCTAACGTATCATGCTACAGCGCAAGAATGTGTGATGGCTGTTAGAAAAAAATACAAGTCAATCAAGAGCCAGAGAACAGAATTATTTTAAATTCTTTTTTGACTTCCATTTTAAAATATAAAATAAATACAAGTAACATTTTCTTACCCTAAACATTTGTACACTTATAAGCATAACTTTCAAATTGAAAGCACTAAAAGTGCATTAAACTGAAAGTAAACACGAATAAAACGCTTCATTCAAACGAACGCTTGCGACCAAACCAATAAGTCGCGGGAAGCTTTAATAAAAAGAGATAACTTAGAATTAAATTCGTAGACCAATCTCCGAATATCTTCGACTGGCAGATTCAATCGTAGTGCAGTTCAAACACAGATACCCCCATCTCCCCCTCCCATTTACCCTTCTCAGTTTTACGTAACAAAGGTGGAGTGACGGCCGAAATTAAATTTACTTTGGCACACAGGTATACTTGTTTGAAAGAAATGGACCGTGCGAAGGAAGTTTTAATTATAAGACGTCACTTACTTATTAAACAGAGTTTTCTGCTTTTTTACGAGTAGGTAGGTACCTATTCGTTTGTAATTAAAAAAGCTTAATAGTAGGTACTTTATTTTACCCATTTACTTACCAGGTACTTTATTTTTGCTTGGTGGTAGGATCCCTTCTGGGTCCGCCTGGCTAGCGACCACCCTTTATATAAAGTCTGTCGCCAAATGTTACCGCTCCTGCGGTAATGTGTTCCGGCAATATTGTATAAAGAGCCAGTTCCTTCCTAAACCCGTGTGCTTTCATCTTCGACCTCATCGTCACTTACCATCAGGTGAGATTGAGGTCAAACGCGGGTTTAGTCACTTATAAAAAAAAAAAAAACCCATGGTTCTGGCTAGGATCATGTCTACTGAAGTTATTTATTTATTTACACTTTATTGTATGCCATAACTAAGTACAAAAAAAGGAAATACATATTAACAATTTTGAAATACAATTGGCGGTCTTTTCGCTGGGAAGCGATCTCTACCAGACAACCATGCTGCTAGTTGTTATGTTTAAATAATCAAATATTATAAATAATAAGTACACTTGCGTGCAGAAAAATCGACTCACCCCGTACGCTTTCGTTAAAGTAGACGATAGCTGAAAATTTAAAATTAATAAATGTATACTTCTCAGACTGATTGTTTAATATCGTTTCAAGAATACAATAGACCAGTTTTCAACCGACTTCCAAAAAAGGAGGAGGTTCTCAATTTGTCTGTATGTTTTTTTTTGTGTCTTTGTTACTCAATATTTAAGACAATTATGAATTGATTTTGAAAATTGTTCTTTCATATGATAGAGAATACCTTGTTGTTAGTCCCATTTAAATTTCATCGAAATCGGTTGAGTACTTCATTGGAAATTTCAAACTTTTGAAAAAATATATGTATGATTTCGGAGAATGAAGTTGATGACATTCTCAACTCAGCCAAAGTTTTGACGTGAAGTCGGTTTTTTAATCGTCTGCATTCGTTGATTATTACTGTAACAGGTTTTGGTTTATTGATTTTACAGACTGAAATACAAAAACAGTTGGAATAGCAAAATTTTTTAATTAATAATTTTGAAAGTAAAAACTTTCTTCAGTAGCTTGTATTCCTCCAAGTGCTTTTATTGTTGCTTACATCCTGTTTTTCATTGACCTTGTTAATGATTTTATGAATTCTTGGGGTATACCTTCCCACTCCTCTTGAGTATCTTTAGTTCCTGGAGTGTTTCTGGGGCTGATTTCTGGCCCTTAGCCTTCTCTTTAGCTCATCTCATAGGTGTTCAATAGAATTAAGGTCAGACTGATCTTACTAACCTCGCTGGCGACTTTATAACAAGAATTTCCACCTCACGTAGGTATAGGAATATTATGAAGCTGTATGCGGCCTAGCATTGTCCTGCATCAGCTTGAAACCCTCGCCTATAAATCCGGTGTATGGCATGACATGTTGTTCTAGCACCTCCTGGATGTATCGCTGTGCAGTCGGAATGCCTAAACGAGGTCCGGATATGACCTCGAAAAACAGTTTTAACTACAAAAGAAATTCCGCCCCAAACAGTTCGCGAAGCACCTCAAAGTCCACTCGTTCTTCATTACAGGCTTGTAAAAATCGTTCTCCCTCTCTTCGGTAAACTTTCCATCGTCCATGATTTCCATTTAGACTGATACACTCTTCCGAGAACAGTACGACATTCCATTGATCGAGTGTCCAATCAACGTGAGAACGAGCAAATCGAAGCTGCGCTTGACGATGCATGAGGGGTTAATCTTGGACCATTAGCAGGTTTGTGAGGATGGAATCCGCTTTCCACAAGTCTCCATCGTACAATCCATATACTTACAGCTACAGTGCGAACAACATTCAACTCTATTCTTACCTTATTATTATTAATATTTCTTATTATCTTATTCTTATTTCTTAGCACCTTAACTCTATTCAAATGCCGATGTCTTAAACTTGTGGATACCATAAATTGATCATTTCTTTATGAAGTAGCAAAATCAACATTATTGAAGCCCCCAGTCTCTAAAAACCTTCTGAACACTCATCTAACTGCTGATCAACTTAAGTGGAGACGTCGGGCCACGACGCGCTGACACAGTCCAGCCTGGATCAGTGTTACAACTTGAGCACACTCAGATGGAGTAGTATATTTTTTCACAGCGAGGAAAAACAATTTAACTCAAGATAAATGACCAATAAATCAGTGAAAAAAAGTTGAACAGTAAATTGATCAACTTTTTACACAAAACATTGTTCCTGAGATTGCATTTAGTCCAGTCAATAAATGACCCAAAATGAGGTGTAGAGTGCGTGAGCAGTTAACTAAGCGATTCCTTCAGAAACTTGTTCAGGGGGCTTAGGTTGTTAACATACCAAAAGTCCTGACTCCTAGGTGATGAGCAGGGGGGAGGAGGGGGGGGGTAAAGGTACGAATTTTGGGTTTTTCGCTTATATCTCGAAAACGGTGCATCGGTGAGAAATATTTTTATTAATTAAATGGAGTTCTTAAAATTATCTAAAACTTTTATATCATATGTTTTTTTCTAATTCCTAACCGTTTTCGAGTTATACCCTCGGAAAAAGTTCAAATTTACAAAAAAAAACAATTTACGTCAAAATATTCATAAACATTGCATAATATTGTCTAAACCTATTCATAAACGAAAAGTATGAATAGGAAAGAAATTGTAGATTTTTAAATTCCCTTTAAGAATATACTAGCTGCTGCCCGCGACGTCGTCTGCGTGAACGCTATGCAGCACCAAACGCACCTACGATTATAACACTGCTAGCGTGATAATATGTAGCCTATATGTTGACCCGACTTCTTAACTATCTTCATGCTAAATTTGAAGTAAACCCATGCAGTACTTTTTGAGTTTATCCCGGAAAGACAAACAGACAAACAGACAAAAATTCTAAAAACTATATTTTTTGTTTCTGTTTCGATTGTAGATCATACCCCAAGTATTCTTTTAAAAAAATATTCAATGAACAGTTTTGACTTTCCTACCATTTTATTATATGTATAGATATACATGTGCTGATTAATGTCCAACCCGCCTAAAGTTACAGCTATTTTAAAACTTGTATAGCATTTTAAGTTATCGCGCAAGGATCGGGCATCGCCAATATCTTCTGTCAGCTCATCGATAAAAGTTCACGATGAAAGGGTGGTAGTTGACCCAACATTGCTCTTTCAGCGGATATGTATAAGCAAACGATCAGATGAGGATTTGATGACATATTTTGAGTATGAGTTGGTCCCATTTCCCTTAGCACTGTTCAACGAAAGTGGCATGAGAAAGACAAACAAATCAGTGCTGTACAGCTTATTTGAGCCAACCAAGAAAGATATTCTTCTGCCTCAAATGAACATTGTAGTCGATGGAGGATTTCTATTCCACAGAGTTATTTGGCCAAAAGATCGGTTGTGACTATTTATAATAGTTATATCACCTACGTCGACCACCATTATCCTGGGACTACTCGCACTGTGGTGTTTGATGGGTACACAAACACAGCCAATAGCACTAAATCACAAGAACAAATGCGTCGTTACAGACTAAAAAGGTCAGCCGACATCAATTTGACATGGGACACACAAATATCTGTTAAACAGGAAGACTTTTTATCAAATCCTACCAACAACTTCATCTCCTTACTGGAGATAAAGCTGCAGGAGAAAGGGATACATACTCTTCAGGCTACCGATGACGCTGACATCCTAATCGTGAAGACTGCTGTTGAACAATCCACTTACAACTCTGTGGCTGTCGTTGGTGAGGATGTAGACCTTGCTGTCCTGTTGATTGCTTCCACTCCTGCGACTATATTTTGCCGCTGCACCAAGGATTGTGTAATTGGAAAATGTGGCTGCCGAAAAGCGATGCTCACCTGTTCTGCAGCGTGCATCCACTGTCAAGGGAAGTGCCTGAACAGTGTGCCTGTTGACGATGAGGACGATGAAGACGATGTAGAGCCCATTCAGCAAGAGCCACCCGCTACTGAGGAAGAAGATGCCATGGAAGAAAAATCATTGCCTGGGCCCTCAAGTTCAAAGAGGATGAAAATTTGATTACTTTTAATGTCGAGAGTAAAACATTAGGAATATATTGAGAACAATGGGGTTTACAATTATTATTGTATTGGTGTAACGAAACTATCTGTAGAATAAAGTGTGAAATTTGTCATCATCATTATTTTTTCTACTTTATTTAATAACTTGCTTATAAGTGGCCATATATTATGTTATAAGATGAACGAACAAAGGTTGTGGGTTAAGAATATGATATACAAACTAATTTTCTGAAAATTGCAAAATGCTATACAAGTTTTAAAATAGCTGTAACTTTAGGCGGTTTGGACATTAATCAGCATACCTATGTATATATATTCTAAAAGGGAATTTAAAAATCTACAACTTCTTTCCTATTCATACTTTTCGTTTATGAATGGGTTTAGACAATATGATGCAATGTTTATGAATATTTTGACGTAAATTGTTTTTTTTTTTTGTAAATTTCAACTTTTTCCGAGGGTATAGCTCGAAAACGGTTAGGAATTAGAAAAAAAACATATGATATAAAAGTTTTAGATAATTTTAAGAACTCCATTTTATTAATTGAAAATATTTCTCTCCGATGCACTTTTTTCGAGATATAAGTGAAAAACCCAAAATTCGTACCTTTACCTCCCCCTCCCCCCCCCCCGCTCATCACCTAGGAGTCAGGACTTTTTGGTATGTTAACAACCTAAGCCCCCTAAACAAGTTTCTGAAGGAATCGTTTAGTTACCTGCTCACGCACTCTACACCTCATTCCTTGACTGGACTAATTGTTAAAAATGAAAAATGCGGTTGTACGAGTAATCGAGTGAATATTATCAACACCATAACGTTTATTGAAGTGTAGGATTTGTTAAAATAAATAATAATAAAAAATCTTTATTTTCTCTTCACAATAGTACAGTTGGTAGGTACATAATTATATAAAATAAAATAAAAGATAGGTGAGTACAGGTGAAGAATGGTCCCTGAAATAGACAAAGCCTGTGCTTCAGGTAACCAAAGCCCCAGTTGTAGTCCCCGAATGCAAGTATTTACAAATGTGTGTGCCAAAGTAGTTTGAGGTACATTATTATTATTATTAGGGGTTTTGGGACTATATGAGCAGTCTTGTCCGCTCGTCACACTGCGACCTAAAAGATCTATTGTGTGAGTCCCAATTTATAACTCGCCGCACACTCCAATTGAGGTACATAGAAACATTATTTAATAACATACACATATTTCACTTATACTTATACTTAACATATTTTAATAACTATAAATCTCAGATATTGTGTGTAGTACCTATGCTAACTGAACAAAGTGTTTGTGTGTGTGAGTGACGAGTGATAGAATACAACATTATGCGAACACTACAAGAAGATTCTCGGTGTCAGAATAGGTAAACTGTTGGAGCCACATTGTCAATTTTTTCTTGCATTGGTACCTGTTTAGGGAGTATATGCTGAGAGATATATTTGAGGTATTATAAAGGTGTGGGCCTAGAAAGCAGAAAAATCTGTGACTAAAGCTAGTGTTAGTTAATTTTATGGGGATAACATGTTTATTTCTTTTGTTTGTAAGTTCTGCGGAGAAACGAATGAGTGAGTGCTGCCGTAGGACCGTGTATAGGACAAAAATTTGTCGCACAGTTAGGACTTGACAAAAAGAATACAGTTCGCTAGTTGGAAATAGTAGGGGTTTGTGTGTATGTAGCTGTTTTTAATACAGCTCTGTGGGCTCTTTATAATTTTATAAGATGAGCCTTTGCGGCACCCCCCCCAAGTGGTGACACAGTAAGAAATAATGGATTAACACAGAGAAAGGTAAACCATTTTTAGTACATGAGGATCAGAGATATGGCGAAGGTGTTTAAAGATATATATAAGTTTACGAACTTTTGCTGTAAGAAAGGAAATATGATCTATGAAACGCAATTTTTCATCAATGTAAATACCAAGGTATTTACAGTAGTTGTATTATTGAATTTATGGCAAGAGCAAGGTATGGTAACAGTGTTGTGAGGTTTATGAGCAATTATAGATAATGTATCAGGTATTCTCTGGGTATTATCGCTAATTTCAAAGGTAACGTAATAAATTTTTTGTACGTTCAAGGTTAGTAAATTTTCAGTTAGCCATTTAGTGACAATACTAAAACCATCTTGAGCCAATTTGAATGTTTCAAACCAGTTTTCTGAACTAAATACAAGGGCAGTGTCATCAGCAAATGAAATTATTTTCCCGTTTGTTAAGGTAATATTACACAGATCGTTTATGAATGCCAGAAACAAAGCAGGGCCGAGTATATTGCCCTGGGGGACGCCGTAATTAATAGGCAACTCAGAGCTCGTCAAACCATCGATGACCACACTTTGAACTCTGTTTGTTTGATAGTTTTGGAAGAAGAGTAGCTGAGCATCCCTTATCCCCAGGCTCTGTAATTTATTTAAAAGTATGGGATTTGAAAGCGTGTCAAATGCCTTTGCGAGATTGATGAAGATTACCAGACACCTTTTGCCAAGGTCCATATTTGACACTTAAAAGTCATTCAAGTCATTTACTGCATCAGATGTAGACTTTCCATGCCGAAATCCGTACTGTCTGTCAGATAGTAGATGTTTGTTCTCTAGGTATTTAATTAAACGAGAATTAATAATACGCTCCAAAACTTTGGACATTGCAGGGAGTACGGAAATGGGGCGGTAATTGGCAGGTAAATCTTTGCTTCCTGACTTAAATATAGGGTGTATAAGAGCTTTTTTGAAAGCAGATGGGAAGAAACTTTTCTTTATGGACAAATTACAAATATGCGTAAGGAGCGGAGCTATGATTGCTTTATGGGCTTTGAGGAAATTAGATGAAATCCCATCCCATCCGATTGCACAATCGCTCTTGAGGGACATAATTGTGCGTTCAACCTCGTCTTCATCTGTTCCAAGCATGACAAAAGAGTTTTCTGAGGTAGGTATTGGAAGGGTGTTTGTAAACGGACTTCTTAATGAAGAATTATCTTTAATAGCTTCAGCCAAGGATTTTCCTGAGTCAACAAAAAAAATGTTTACGAGGTCAAGTGAAGATCTGGGAGAATTAGAACACTTAAGAAGGTTAGTGGCGACTTGTTTATTTTTTTTGATGTTAGTAATATTCATAATAGTTCTCCAAAGTCGTTAAGTGTTATTACCAGCTTTTTTAGTTCTGATTTCTCGTACTCTCTCTTGATATTTTTAATGAGATTATTACTATAATTTCTGTACCTGCAGAAAGTAAGTTTTAGAATTTTGTTCTGTGGATCCATTTTTAGACTTTTGTGCATATAATCCCTGTTTCTGGTACATCGGACTAGGCCAGGCGTCATCCAAGGTTTGAGTGGTCTATATACTCTCGTGGAGTGGCAACAGTTTTAGAATGGAGGTTTATTATACTTCTAAGTGAATCTATTAATAGGTTTGTAGCTTGATCGGGATCGTTGGAATGTATTATTGAAGAAAAATCAAAGTTATTTATTGATTCTGTTATTCCGTTTTCGTCAATAATGACTCTCGATTTAGTTGGGATAGGTTTTATGTTTGTTGCAAGTGAAAGAATAACAGTTTCGTGATCGGTAACAGAGAACTCGACAACGATTGTAAGTGCTCTTTCGGTAGTTTTGAGTAACACATGATCGAGACAAGTTAGTCTGTGAGTAGGCATTGTATGTGCAGGTAAGAGACCATGATAAGCTGCGCAGTTAAGATACTCTTCAGCGAGTGTGTTGATGTTCGAAGGGGTGATATCAATATTGAGGTCACCAATAATTGCAGTATTTTTGTAGGATTTTAATTGAGTAAGAAGTAAATTTAAAGATTGTATGAAATTTGATACGTTTAGAAATGCCCAGGGTCTGTAGATAGCTAGTATTGCAGTATGGGTACCTATAGTAATTTTGAGGCAGCTAGCTTCACAGAGGAAGGGTTCTGAGATTTTAATGTCATCGCATTCTTCTCTTACATAAGTTATAACTCCGTCATTTTGGTTATAGGGATTCGACGAGCTATAGCTCGAGTATCCGTCTATTTCCGGTATTTTAGAAGTTCGTGAAAGCCAACATTCGGTAAAAATAATAACATCAAATTTGGATTTTAATTTATAAAGTAAGATCTCAAAACTAGATAATTTGGCACATACGCTACGAATATTTTGCGATATAATTTTGAGGGATCTGTTATGATGAAATTTGTTCAATTGGTAAGCCACATTTTCAGGATTAGTCAAACTACTTTCCGACACTGAAAAATCATCCAATAGGCTCATAAGCTCGTTGGTGTTAGGCATAACTGGTAATATAAGTACGTAGGTGCACATAGGAGTGGTATAAAATATTTAAATAATAGTTAAAATACATCAAGACTGAAATATATAACGTTTCAAACATTGGGGCCGAGACCGCTCTCAGGGTTGACAGCGATCCACCGTTATGGTGCGTAAAAGGTAATTCTAAATACTCGTCATTACAGCACAGAAAATAGAGTAATAATATACAAAATTGGGGCTTATGTAGCATAAATAAAGTCGGTAATAAAAACCAGCACACTATTTTATTTAAAAGATAAAAATTAATTCTAAGGGATGTCTTTCCAAAATACGTGTTTAAATTGTTTTTGGTTGTATTGAGCATAATGCTGTGTGTTTTTAAGTGGTAAGGGTTATATCTATTCTATATATACTTATCATAAATCTGTAGAGAGGTCAATTCTGTACATGAAATATATTTTCAAAATAACTATCAAGGGGTGATTAGTGATCGATACTGATGCCAAAAATGCAATCAGTAAAATTTTTGTCTGTCTGTCTGTCTGTATGTTCCTTATAGAAACAAAAACTACTCGACGGATTTTAACGAAACTTGGTAAAATTATTCTTTATACTCCTGGGCAGGTTATAGTATACTTATTATCACGCTACAATCAATAGGAGCAGAGCAGTGAAGGGAAATGTTGGGCAAACGGGAGAAATTACTTCATTTTTTAAGCTTCAGTCGCGTGTGCAGCCTTAATGGTTTTGCTTGGTGGTAGGATCCCTTCTGGGTCCGCCTGGCTAGCGACCACCCTTTATATAAAGTCTGCCGCCAAATGTTACCACTCCGGCGGTAATGTGTTCCGGCAATATTGTATAAAGAGCCAGTTCCTTCCTAAACCCGTGTGCTTTCATCTTCGACCTCATCGTCACTTACCATCAGGTGAGATTGAGGTCAAACGCGGGTATAGTCACTTATAAAAAAAAAAAAGCTACATAGAAATCATGTATGACAGAAATATTCTTCATAAAATTATATAAAAAATATCCCACAACAGTATATGTCTATATTTTATGGTTGACTCACAATAACACGTGTAAATCCCGATAGCTTAGCAGTTCGGAACTTTCTGATTATATTTGTTTACTCTTACGTTTATAATACTCTCACTCATCCATAATTTAAAAAAATTAACATTATTACCTATTCAATAAAAAAATAATCATTGAAATCGGTATAGAAACACCAAACTTATACATGAAATACGCTAATAACCCATCGCGCGTGAATACTGAATGATATAAGGATTATTATTGCGTAACGGTTGCCGCGCTCGACTCGGCCCGCGGCGGTAGGGTATAAAAAGGCGGGAGACGAGCGCAAGCTTTAAGGTACCGATACACGGTGACACTGACACCGACACTAGTGTCGACACAAGTGTCAGACGCGTCCACACGGTGAGCAATTTTTAGTGTCGACACTAGTTCTGAGATCGAGTGTCGCGGTCGAAGTGTATTGGCCGTCTACACGGAGCGATGCGCAATTCAGTGTCAGACATTCCATCGCCATGAATCGATATTTACGGACTTAGTTAAAATTAGGAATGAATATCTACTATTAATTTTACATAACCGGGAATCGAACCTGGTCAAAATATCGTTATCGTATTTATGAAAAGGCACATTTTATTTAAAATATGACATCAGTTGCAAAAAATGTATTCCCTTTTCAAATTTCAAATGAAATGGCACGCCCGCTGAATAAATGCGTTCTAATTAACCGACTTTTAAAAAGGAGGTTATCAATTGAACCCGTAGGTATCTGTCCCTATGTATGCTTAGATCTTTAAAATTACGCAACGGATTTTGATGCGGTTTTTTGTAATGGATAGACTGATTCTTAAGGAAGGTTATTATGTATAATACATGCATAATATAGTAGAGAAACACTGATATTAGATGTTTTTAATGTGATGTCGTAAATAAGCACGTTCTTTTGCGCTTATATTGCAAACGCTGGCTGAACCCTACGAGATAGACCAAAATGATGTACTACAGTATTGTTTACCTTAAAAAGTTCAACAAAAAGTTAGCGTTGGTATATGTCTATCTCTTAGGGATAACCCACCATAACCATTTTTATCCTTTACTAAAAAATGGTTATTTACGAAGTGATTTTAAACAATACAGCATTCATTCTTATCCAATTAAGTACCTTTAATAAATTGTGAATTTATTATAGATCAATATGCTTTTTACAGCATGTAATTTAAGTGAATATTTCCGAAGATATTACAAATTTAAAATGCACGCGCGTGCCGCCGCCATGCTGCTCTAGCTAAAAGTTTCGCGCACGACCGAAAACCGCGACACTGGTCTCAGACACTGCGCACGTCGCGTCTACACGGCGGCAGCTAGAGCGACACCAAGCTAGAGCGCCTCTAGAGCTGCAACTGAGTGTCGCGGCACATGACATACACGGACACTCGGTGTATACACTGAGTGTCAAGTGTCAGGTGTCGTCGTGTATCCGTAGCTTTATAATTCATTCAATAGGTATTTGGCTGTTGATTAGCTGGGATGCGCCGATCCGATCCGATCTTTTGGAAAATCGGATCGAAGCCATACGATCTAACGATTTTTGGATCGGATCGAGACCATGCGATTTTTTGGCGTATCGATACACAAGTTCGAAAATCGAATCGCTTGGATCATGTATGAATTGAAAGGCGGTTTATACCTACCTACATATACCACTCACGATTTTGTTACGACCGAACTTGATCTTTTGTTTACGTATTATTTACGTATTGTTTATGTATTTAAATACTTACGAAATAAAGAATTTTTGAGTTTTTGAGTTTGACGTTTCGTTCCAAATTTGGCGGCGGCGGTGGCGTCTTTTGCGGGTAGATATACGAGCATCTTATTACATTTTATTATAATCTTACTGTGTAGGTAGGTAAGTAAGAAAACATAAGTACGAGTTGATTAGTTTCTATTAGAAACTATTCTATTTCATTGTTTCCGATAATCTCAGATTATCCGCACGGACGTTTTGTTAATAAAAACTGATAGGATAAGTTAAGACACTTATCCGATAATTATCAATGGATTTTTTCCTTGATAATTATCATGATTTATTCGATTATTATAAAAAATCGATTTTTTCGAACCCTGGTTGTTAGTATTTACAAGTGCATGCTTAGTTTATTTTTAAATAATAAATTAGTAAAAATGTAATGGTGTCTTGCTTTTTTGCATCCGATTTTTTTGATATCGGATCGTCGGCATGCGATCCAATCAGCGGATCGGATGGACGTATTACGATCCGATCCGATCCTTAAAATCGGATCGAAGATCTGGATCGCGCATCGCTACTGTTGATGCGTTCAGAGCGTTCGACTTTATTGACAGACAATAATATGTCATGTATATTATAAACCGTGCTGATCAGCGCGACTTTTAGTCTTTAAATAGTTTATTTGAATTTCTTTCGTTGTTATTTTATAAAATAGGTATTAGTTGTTTTGGTAGTGTTTAAATATTCGGTCAAATTCCAAATTTTGGCTAATTTATGTTCAGTTTTTTTTGTATTTTTTAGGTTAAAGCGTAGGTACTTTTATAATTATTGTAGGTATAGGTATTTATTTTTAAGTGAAGTAGGTATAGGTAGATAGCATTGCACAGGCGTTTCAGTTTTATTTTCATTTCTTTTTGTGTTGTAAGTGGTACATATTTCTGGGTATAATTCTATTTGGATATCTCAAATTTTAACAGGTTGCGGTGCAGGAGAAACCGTCTTTATTCACAGAATTCCCATAATACCAAATAATTTTCCATTACAATTTAAAAGAACGCAATTCCCAGTATCGGTGTGTTTTACAATGACAATTAATAAGGCTCAAGGGCAGACTTTTCGTGTTGCTGGAGTAGATCTCGGTGTCAGTTGTTTCTCGCATGGTCAGTTATACGTCGCTCTTTACCGGGTTAGCAGTTCTAGAAATCTTCATGTTCACGTGCCGGACGGGTCAACTTTCAATATATAGGGTCGCCACATAATAGTCAAATATATTTTTATAGCAGATTCAGAATGAGGAGTGGGTCTGAACTTCGAAAAAAAAAAATTTTTTTTCAACATTTTTCATAAATTAAAATTTCATAATACTTCTAAGTGCATAAAATTTTAGTTTAATCTCTAATTTACGACTACATAGCATGATGAGAAAACGTTTCCATCTATTTCTATTAAACAATAAAATATTAGTTACATTACCAAACAATACCTATACGTTCTTGCGCGGCACAAGCAAACGAGCCGAAAGTCAAATTCGAGCCGCCGCCGCCGCGCCCGCGCCTACTATGTTTGATTGAAAGCACGACACGCCCCCCGCTCGTCAGTCTGTCCAGAGATTCGCGCGCGCGAACACTAAATCGATAACTAACAAAAATGTCGAATTACGCGATTATGGCACGTTTAATCCACAGTCACAGACGCCGGCAGACCTCGATTTCTGGTTCACTCGAAGACTCGAAGAAGACGTGCTGGAGTGTTTTGAACAGCATTCGATAGCCAGCACAAACGATGCGGCTCAGGTTTTCGAAGTCAGCAGCTCGTGGGTGCGGCGCTTGCTGCGACGAGAGGGCTCAAGTCTTACCACTTTACGAAAGTGCAAGAACTGAAGCAACTACCTATGCTCCGCGTGTGGTTGCTGAAGCACATTCTATGGACTGACGAGTCCACCTATCGCTGTTATCAAAAGTGATAAGGATACTTTAGGGATAGTCTAAATTAATAAGCTAAACATGACAGGTTTTGTGTTCAGTATATGGGCTAATGGGACTCCATGTACAGCAGTTATAATTGTGAATGTGATAAGTTATCAGTGACTAATACCTAGCACGGTATTTAACATCAGCGACAGGACGCAAGGTAAAAATGTAAGTTATTTTTGTATGTTATACCTACACTGTACATAGTTATAAATAAGGTTATTCCAGTTACTTAACACGTCATTCTAACATTAGTTTTAACAAAGACTTCAAGCACGAATGCTTTATTTTAAGTTCATTTTTAATTTAATGAAGATCAAAACTAAAACAGTATTTAGATACAATTAGTTTAATGTGAAATTGATAGTCAAAAACCTGTAACAGTAGTGTGATGGGACATTAGAATCACCTTTTATCCTGATGTATGACGTAATTACAGCTGATTCCGCTCTAAGTAGGTAACTAGGTCACGCAAACACACGGGCGCGCGTCAACGACCTTCGCTCGGATGCGTAGGTATCTACTATTCGCGTAAGATTATTGTTTTGGTGAAGTGATTTTCTTAAAAGAAATAGACGGAAATATTTTATTTTTTGCTATGTACCTAGTCATGAAGTGTAGATTAAACTTAAATTTTATTCATTAAAAATAATTTTGAAATTTTCATTTATGAAAAATATAAAAAAGAAATTTACTTCATAATTTAAACCAACACATCATTGTTAACCCAATTTTAAAATATCACAGACTATTATAAATTGACCCTGTAGTTTACTCGGAAGCTTCGCGCTGAAGTATTTTCGTTCCATAGATACTTAAGCCTCATGTGAAAGTGATCTAAACAATTAATTGTCAAATATTATAAAATGTCAATCCTTATCCTTACTAATATTATAAATATAAAAGCGTGGATATTTGTTCAGCTTTCACGCAAAAACTACTCGACGAATCATGAGAGGTACTAGAAGTAACATAGGATACTTTTTATCCTGAAATTACCGCGAGCGGAGTCGCGGGCACAGCTAGTTTGTAAATATTTTTTATTGTATGTGTAGGTGTGAGTATGTAGTATGGGGCTGAGTTGTTTACAGTACTTTGACACAAAGGTGAATATTGGTAATATAGATAAAAAGATAACAAAAACATACAGGTTTCTATATGAAGACTAAATATAAGTTTCGGTACGAAATTCAAGGAGCAAAGTTTTAATATTCTATAAGAGTATATGAAAACAATTTTATAGCTACAATAATATGGTTTAACTAAAATGGGATATAGTCATTCCTTGAGGGAGTTAAAATGGGGTTCGTCTAATAAGGTTATTATCTTGGAGCCATCATCTTTGCGAAGAAGTACCTTTCCATTTACTGTCCAACAGTATTTGACTTTACCTTGTTTTTGGAGGTCACGTCCTAGGTAATACAGTCTGCGGGCTTTTAGAGTCAGGTACTCACTAATATAAATTGGCTGGTCCGGTGAAGATAATCCTATAGCAGCAGATGATAAACGGTTGTTTTTGTTATTTAAATTGTAACTCTTGGCTGCTTTCAATACGTTATATTTTGCCGTCGTTGAGCTTAGGGTTACTAGTATACGGCCGGGGTCTGATCTTGAGGGCAATCTTCGTACTTCACTAATATTAACATCCGTGATACCCGCTGAAATGGTGTTCATTATGGTAGTGGTTAGATTTAGTATATCTCTTAAGGATTCATGTTTTTTTACAGGCACATTTCTTATTTCAAATAAGTACAAACATGACAAACGTTGTAGTTTTTCGACCGAAGACTCAAGCTGGTTAAAACGGTCATTATGTAATGATGTAATTTTTTCTAGGGAGACTGTGCGGCTGTTATACTTTAATTTTAAATTTAATATTAAATAATTTTAAATTTAATACGTTATAATTTCTCAATCTCGCAGGTTTTTTGTTGAATATCTAGTATTTTATTTGTCATTTCAGTTATCGAATTACGTATATTTATAATTTGTTTCTCTTGCTCCTTGTTCCAGTGTGACATAAGTTGTTGGAGTTCACTTTTAAAACGTTCGAATTTGAGGTCAAAGTCGACCCCACAATTACAAGTCTTTTTCTTTACAGTTGTACGCTTCTTAACATTATCTTCTTCACAAGCTTGAAGCATTTTGTGTGAATTTATGAGGCCAAAAACACAGATTTTATTCTTCCGACGGGCGGATATTAGCTTCTTATATTGGTCGTAGGCCTATTTGAACCCGAACATTAGATGAACGCTCTTCAAAATCAGATAGATGGCGCTGCTTGCTACTGCTAACATCTCTCTCCGTGATAATATTCGCAAAAAATAGTAAACTATCAATATTTATTGTTTTTCGATCAAAAATAGCCTACAATAGTTATAACTAAATAGTGAAAACGTTTGTGACGCTGTGTTGTGAAAAATATCTAAGTTAAGACTCAAAAATAAAATCTGAATCTTACACCAGACTAAATTAGTTAAAAAGTGGCTGACACGCTTACGAGTAATACCAATGAAACCTAGCCGCATCCACGGACAACGAGTGAGTGATTATCATACGAAGTATTTTGAAGCAATACACAAATTAATTACTAAATTCATGTTATATTATGTTAAATGTTAAACAGTGACGGTAAATGTGAAATAACAATATCCGACCCGCATAAGAGTGACAGAAATAGAATAACGTCTTTTCTAGTGTATCATTTATCCGTATATTTCACCGAATGACGTCAGAACAACTGTAGCTCCGAGCGTAAAGCGTTGACTGGTCATCTGATACGTCGTGTGTTCGAAACCTGGCGTTGGGAGATTTTTTTTTTTATTTTTTTTTTGTTAACATACTTAATTAACTGACACAATTGGAGATTCATTATTGCCTTTTCGAAATAATACCTAAGAATTTTTATATAGTTTAATAAATCATACTTTTATTTGAGGTTAACATGAGTACAATATGCTCCCCGCCCTCAGAATCGAACCGTAAAGAAGGATCGAATACAGACCTTACTAAGCCTAAGGATGTTGAAAAGAAAGCAACTTTACGTAAGCGTAAGCAAACCGAGCAAGACTGCATTATAAAACAGGAATTAGAAGACTTTCGTAGGGAAATGATGTCCCTTTTCAAAACTTTCACTGACAGTCACAATGAAAATTTGCAGAAAATCCAAAATGAAATTACAGCTGAAATTAAGGAACATGTCTCATCTTTAACAACTAAAATCATGCAAGAACAAGAACATTTGAAAGCTAATATAAAAGAGCTTGAAAATAAAATTTGCACGGTCAAAAATAAAATTCCAAACTTATCAAACGTTCAGAAAAAACTCGAAGAGGCCAACGATAATATATCTCAACTCAAATTAGAGATTAATCAAAATAGACAATTTTCAATGCTTAACAACCTTGAAATATCCGGTGTACCATTTTCTAAAGGAGAAAATTTAAATACCATATTCCAGAATATGTGCACTAGAGTTGGATTTTCTTTACGGGAATGCGATGTAGGTACTATTCACCGAGTCCGTAGATTTCAACCACCAGAAAGAGAAGGGTACTCGACACCCAGCTATCATCGTCAGGTTTACCCAACGCAATTGTAAAAATGAACTTCTGGCTGCCGTCCGCGCGCGCCGCGGCCTTACTACCGCCGACATCGATCTGCCGGGACCCGCGCTCGCGCTTTATGCCGGCGACCACCTCACTCCTACTAATAAACTTATATTAAAACGGGCTCGCGAGTTGAAATTTGAATTTAATTATTAATATTTATGGGTCCGTGACTGCAAGATATTTTTACGTAAAAATGATAGTAGCAAAGCAATATGTGTTATTAACGAAAAGGATTTGGATAAAATTAAGTGACTATCCGAATTAAATTGCTATTTTTGTTATATTTCAGTGTTCTATCATATAATCTGTTCTATATATATTATATTATGTCTTAAAGGTATGTTATGTTTTTGTTACGCCGAGGACCTTTATTTTGTTTTCCACTATATTTTTATTCTAAATAGTATCGCAAATTTATGTAAAACTATTTTAAAATTCATTCACGCACTTTCAAAATTAATTAAATTGTTTTTGGCATGTCGCTCACGTGTACGAAATAAAATTTTCAAGTATTTATTTTCTTTCAAAAATGACCTCTAAAACTTTGCATATGTATAACCAAAATACTAGGGGGCTACGTACAAAAACGCATGATTTTTTCTCCCAGGTAACGCAATCGAACTATGATATAATATTTATAACGGAATCTTGGTTGACCTCAGATTTTCATGACAATGAGTTATTCGATAGTAGTTTTAATGTGTTTCGATGTGATCGGTCTGCTGCCGACAGTGGACTGGCGCGGGGCGGGGGAGTTGCGGTGGCAGCTCCGACCACTCCTCCGCAACTGGCCCGTGCCGCCGCGCGCTTTTTCCGACTGCGTTTGGCTGTCTATACCCTTAGACCCCGACAACCGCCGCGCCTCGATTTATGGAACACGAGCACGTTTTCTTAACTTAGCTTGTATTTACATACCCCAAGGACCAGGTTACAAAGATACATTGACTTCCTTTCTTGAGATAGTAACTCAGTTAATTATTGATAAATCCGAGGATTTATTTTTAATAGTAGGCGATTTTAAAGTCTCGGACGCGGAGTGGCAGACTAGTGATTCGGACGAACTATCATTAACTCCTAGTGGTAGCTACGCAACGCAGAGCATGTTTGAGTTTCTGTCTATCACGGGTCTGAAACAGTATAATCACGTATTTAATTTTCATAATAGGATCCTAGATTTAGTGTTAGCCAATAATGACTGTATGGTTTCTTCATGCGACAAACCGCTCGTGTCTGAAGACAAACATCATAAATCTTTATTAATAGATTTTAATTTATTTTATATTCCGCCGTTGAAACAAGCAGCTAAATTTAACCTAAACTTCCATTTAGCAAAATTTGATGATATAAATTGTGAACTCTCTAGAATAAATTGGTACAGTTTTTTTAATAATTTGAATATGGAAGAAAGTGTGACAAAATTTTATAATTTATTGAATGAGTTAATTAATACGTATCTTCCCCGGCGTCGAATAAAATCCTGAACTTCTAAACCCAGCTGGTACAGTCGCGCTCTTATTAAAGTACTAAATGAGAAGCGTAAGTTACATAAATTATGGAAACTATATAATAATCCTTTAGACTATCAAAGTTTTAACCTATTGCGTAAAAGGGCTGAAAAAATGGAAAAAGACTGCTATCATAATTTCATTTCTTTTTCTGATGATAAAATCAAGTCGCAACCAAAATTTTTTTGGACTTATATTAAATCTATTACTTCGAATAAAAGTTACCCTCAAACTATGCATTACAAGGGATTTCAGACTTCGGATGGCGAGGAAATTTGTAATCTTTTTAATGAGCACTTCCATTCTGTATTTGAGGAGCCAACTTCTTTTGTCAATGTAAGCGACCTTGAACCGAGCGACAACTCTATAGTTGACATACATACAATTAATATTAACACCAAACTTGTTTTCAAACATCTTCAGTCAATTAATGTTAACAAGGGATCAGGTCCGGATGGAGTACATCCATTGCTAATAAAAAAATGTGCGTCATCTTTAGCTTTGCCTATCACAATTTTATTTAAGAAATCTCTCATCGAAGGTCACGTTCCCGAAATCTGGAAGCAAGCATGGGTAACTCCTATACCAAAAGGACGCATCAGCTCCGATATAGAGAACTTTAGACCTATATCTAAGCTGTGCCATTTTGGAAAAATCATCGGAAAAATTATTACCGATCAGCTGTCAGAGGTAGTGCGTTATCATATTATTCCTAATCAACATGGATTTTATAGGGGTCGTTCGGTTGACACAAATTTGTTAGTATTTACTGATGATATCCTTGGTGCAATGCAGGACGGTTGTCAGGTGGACACCGTATATGCCGATTTCGCAAAATGTTTTGACAAAATTTGTCACAATACTCTTTTGTCAAAGCTCTGGCAGCTTGGTATACGCGGTGATCTATTCCGATGGATCAAATCATATATCGATAGAAGGAGCCAATCGGTGGTCTTGTCTGGTTACACATCGAAACGTATGCTTATATCCTCTGGCGTCCCGCAGGGGTCACACTTGGGGCCTTTGCTATTTACATTGTTTATAAACGATATCACCAAACACATCCAGCACTCCAGTTCCTTGCTCTACGCAGATGATACCAAGATTTATAAGGTTGTTCGTGATATTAAAGATTGTGAGCTTCTGCAACATGACCTGCACAATTTTGAAATTTTTTGCCATAATAATAATTTAGTTTTAAATTTAGATAAATGCAACGTGATTAGTTTCTCTAAAACCAAAAAACCAATAAACTACAACTACTGCCTTTTTCATAAAAATATCAAAAGAGTTACTCAAATCCGTGATCTTGGTATTATTATGGACACAAAATTAACCTTCTTGCCTCATATAGACTCAATTATACGTAAATCATACCAACAGTTGGGTATTATTCTGAGGGTGGGTAAGCCGTTTAAAAATGCACTTACCTATAAGATCCTTTATAATAGTTTTGTCCGAAGCCATTTGGAGTTTGCCTGTGCTGTTTGGAAGCCTTATTATAATTACCACATTGAGCGAATAGAAAAGATCCAGCGTAAATTTATTAAAACACTAGAGTTTAGAACTGACAGTATTTACTCTGAATACACTGAATCCTTAAAAAAACATAACTTTCTATCTCTAGAAGATCGCCGCGATTGCATCGACTCCGTTATGTTGTATAAATTAGTAAATAACTATATAGATATTCACTCACTATTCAATAAAATATTGTTTAGAGTACCTCGTAGACGTGAGCGCCATTGCCGTGATAAGAAATTGTTTTTTATTCCACTCAGTAAGACCCTTTATGGAGCTAATTCTTTTGTTAAGCGTGCGTGCAAAATTTTTAATGAAAGTAAAAAATTGACTAATGTGGATATATTTTTCGATAAATTATATAATATAAAAAAATGTTTTAGGATAAATGATTGAATTAAACAATATATGTAAATTAAAAAAAAATATACAGGGTTCATTTGACAACATCTACCAATTTTTTTTTTACGTAATAAGTATCATTAATAGAAACCATTTGTGCAAAAAAAAGTAGTTATTTTTTTACACGGAAATTCATATTATTCACTAAAATGTTAGGCACAACATGGTCATATTATTTTACGAATGAATACTATAAAGACTACGCGCAGTGGTACAACTTGTTTAACCGAATGAACTACAACACAGACGTCTAAATTTTCAACAAACAATCGTATCCTCTTGACAATAAGTGCCATTACATCGAGCAGGTAAGATACCGACATGTTCAAACGTGAACGAAACCGGCCGGCGCCACGGCGGCGCCGTCGCAAACCCGGAAACACTTGTCTGTTGCCATGACCTTCAGTCGCTCGCGCATCCTCGGCGAAAGTGCACGCGCAGCGTGCGTAATGCAGCTGTGTTCGCGAGAGCCCGCGAAACCTGCGCCGCATGTGTTTATTAGACAGTGTGTCGTCGCTAACTATCGATAATGTTTACAAATAGGGAATCGTTTATCAGAACGAAGCTCGAAGCCTTTCTGATTTAAAAAACCAAATAGTGTGTGAATTTGACAAAGTGACACTGCAGTGCTAAAATAAAGCCCATGAAAATACTTACGTTAAAACGTGCTAGACTCTGCCTGGAGAAAAATGGTATGCATTTTGATCACTTATTACACAGATTAGAGCTTTAATTAATGTACATAAGTTTATTCGATCTTTTTAAATACGCCGAAGTGCAAAATGCTTCTTCTTTCTATCTATTTTTGCATTCACTTAAAAGTATTATGTTAAATTTTCTCACATTAAATCCCTCAAACCTTTTGCAATTTGCCAGTTCTAAGCCTGTAAAAGTATGAAGAAAAGATTGTACGTAACTTGTGTAGGTAACTTTTTTTATTGCCTGTAGGTATGCATAACTACTGAACTCAAAGTGTGACCTTGCAACCTCATATCGTTAACATGTTTTGTCGCGCGACAAAACATCTTGTAGTATTATTAAACGTAATCAATAAAGTGCCGCGTCATAGTATCGTATTGTGTATAGGGCATTCATCAATAACGACTATTCGTGAAACAAATGAAGGTGCCATATCTTTACTTTTTTCTACTGAGCGATACTAAAATAAAAATGCAGGTTATTCGTATTATATCAAAGTACGTAATATTTAAATTTGGCAAGGGCCTACAAAACAACCCTGTATATATGTATCTTCTAATTGTTCTATAACTTTATTTTAACGTATCGTTTTATGTATTGTATATTGTGTAAATCTGTAAGTACATGTATGCTGTGAATACTAACGTAAGTAAACTACTTGAACTGTAAAATAAAATTTTCCTTGTTTGTTAGACAGGTAAGCGTTTAGAATTACTTTGTATTTTTAAAGAAACTGTAGGTCTATGTTAAGAAAATGTTTGATATTAATTACTGTGAAAGACCGTTTGTTTCTATTTTAAATAAATAAATAACAAACTTCAAAGGGAGTGGTCCACAGCAGATCTGATGGTTGGGATGAAAATCATGAGGACGGAATTAAATCAGAGATTCGATAAGCTCGAGGTTGAAATGCGGAGTCTGCGTGAGGAAATAGAACTGTGCAAACGCAACACTGCACAGTCCTCGATGCAAATAAATAAACTCGAAACTCGCATAGAAACTTTAGAGGGAATTAATGATGAGGTTGAAAAGCTCCAGTCCACAATAACACAGCTCAAGGAGGATATAAACAATAAGGAACAAGATGCCCTAGTGAATGATATTGAAATTATCGGAATACCGGAAGAGAATAATGAAAATCTTTTACAAATTGTCAGTGTGATCGCTACAAAGCTCGGCACTAGCCTGGAGGAGTCCGACGTGGCGGAGGTGTACCGCGCGGGCCCGCGCCCTGTGGTGCTGCGCCTCATCCGCCGACCTGTCAAGCTGCGGCTCCTTAAGGCTGCCCGTGAACGGAAGTCACTTACCTCCACTGACCTTTCTAGTTCCAAACAAGTCAATTCGGTATTTCTTAATGAAAGACTAACTAAAACGAACAGAAAGTTGTTACAGTTAGCGCGGGCTCAAGGAAAGATCTTTAATTGGAAATACATATATGTCAGAAACGGAGCCATTTTAACACGAAAAGCAGACGGAGAAAAGGAGCACCGACTGAGAAACGAAGATGACATACACTCGGTTTTCTCAAATGGGATACAACGCAACAATACACCATAACTTATTCTGAAATTATTTCAAAAAAAGAGCACAATACATATTGTTATGTTTTTCCATTAATTTCTACATCATCTATTTTGTTTATAATAATCAATATTAAGTATTTAGTAAATATTTTAAACTTAAAATTAAACCTGTTTTGTAATTCTGTAATTAATGATTATCTAATTTATTTATTGTTGTGCATATTATTATTGTTGTATACTTATTTCTTAAAGCTAAATGAAATGCTAGACCCAGAAAGAAAAATAAATGAAAAATTTAGTTTGTCCTTTTATTGTCCTTTTAATTTATATTATTCAATTATTTACCCTAATTTTATGATGTCATTTAACTTATATGTCAAGTTTTTTAACTCTTTTTAAGTTAAGCTTAGTGCATATTCTTGTTCCAAAACTATTAATTATATGCAAGCGGATTTTGAAATTCATATTTTCAATGTAATTTTTTTAATTTTTAAAGTGAAACGTTATTACAACTCAAAATTCGACCTAGCTTATTTTATTTATATGATTCAAAAGATAATCAATGTGAAGGGATTACTTAATATTTTAAATTTCAACTTGACCTTGTTTTGCAATCATGATATAGGTTACTATCGAAATTATTTTCTAAATGTATTCCAATATTCACAATTCCACTTTATTTATTTCCTAAAGCTGCACGAAATACTAGTCCCAGTAAGTAAAAAATGTGAAATATTTACTTTGTGTTTTTATTGTTTTTTTAATTTATATTCTCCTAACAGTTATACTAATTTTATGTTCTCAGATAACTTTTTATGTGTATCTTTTACGGCGTACTTTTATTCCGATACTATTAACCCTTAGCACCACTCGTGGGGGACCTAGGTCCCCCAGCGCTTTGTTTTTTTCAAATCATATTAATATTTAGAGCCCGACGCGGTTGCGATTCCGTGTATTCCCAGTGACACCCGAGAGCTACAGAAGTGCATAATTGCTGAGACTGCTAATATGTTTATAGAATTAAAAAAAAAAAAAAAGTCAACTAAGCCCAACATTCCTTTTGTGATTTCGAGTATTTTTAAATTTATGAAAGAGTTTATGTCTGTTTTTAATAAAAGGTAAATAGTTTATTTGAAAAAAATCTTTCTTTTTTGTTTTGAAGTAATTTTTTTAAATTATATTGGGCCTGAAAAGTAACGTCTATAAATATACCTATTTTGTATTATGTTTCTTTGAGTTTAGAAATGTTTTTAATTATTATAAAAAAAAATGAATAAAACTGTTCATTTTCATTGTTCATGTTTTTTATTTATATTATGAAAAGATATCCCAAAATATTCTACATTTCGTAACCTAAATTTTGAACACAAAATGTGGGGACTTAGGTTCCCCACGAGTGTAAATGTGTAGACTGAAAATACCGAGTGGTGCTAAGGGTTAATATGCGAGTGGATTTTGATTTTTATAATTTTGTAGTCAAATTCGTAGTTTTTAATTTAAAACATCGTTACAACTCAACGTGTGTATACTTAATTTATCCTATTTATATACTTAATAAAATAATTAATTTTGAATATTGCGACTTTAATACTTTTTCTTTATATTATAACATTAATGGATAAAACTAAAAAAAATGCTTAAACAAGATGAGCTAGCCGCTACTGTCACGAAACTATCACCAGATATAATAGCTATTAACG
Organism: Stenoptilia bipunctidactyla; assembly: GCA_944452665.1. Lineage (NCBI taxonomy): Eukaryota > Metazoa > Arthropoda > Insecta > Lepidoptera > Pterophoridae > Stenoptilia > Stenoptilia bipunctidactyla. The sequence continues at coordinate 2,694,150 of OX101732.1, forward strand.
AATCCTTCCTAAGAGACGGCGAAGAAAAATATGCTTTCAAACTGCCTGGTTATAACTTCAAACATATACCGAGAAAGTCGAAGAACAGAGGTGGCGGTGTTGGCTTCTACACCCGCCGCGGGCTGCGGCTGCGGCCCCGCGCGCACCCTGCGTCCGGCCTCGAGCAGATGTGGCTGCAGCTCACCCTGCCCGGCAAGGTACGAATAGCGATAGGGACGGCCTACCGACCAGAGTCTGGGCTCTCAGTGAGGGATGCACTAGAGGCATTAGGTGTATCAGTTAGTAGTTGTGGGGACTGTTCGCATATATTTTTGTTTACAGATTTTAATGTAGATTTGCTTAGTAAACAAACCAGTACGGCCTTGCAGCTTATTAATTTTTTTAAACAACACAGTCTGCATCAGTTAGTTACAGAGCCGACACCAATCAGCAAAGACTCGTCTACGCTTTTAGATTTAGTTATAACGGACTCACCACAACTATGTCGTAAGATCATTGTACAGCATAACTCGAGCCTCAGTGACCACGCCTTTGTACTTGCAGAACTAAAAATACCTAAGCCGAAACCCTCTATACAATTTATCTCGGGCCGATCGATCGATAAAATAAATGATGACGTTTTTACACAGGACCTGCGTTCAATTCCGTGGGAAATAATATATGATTGCTCAGACGTAAATGATATGATACAAATATTTAACAATTTTATAATTACTCTATATGATTTCCATGCTCCATTAAAAAGATCTCGAATACACGACAAAAGTGCACCTTGGCTTACGGATAACATAAAGTTTATGATCGAATTGCGAAATAAGGCTCAAGCAGATTTTATAAAGAATTCGTCACTTCCGGATAGCGATCATCGAAAAGCATAATATTATAAAAGCTTACGAAATTATACTACACGGGCTATTCGAAATGAGAAGACTGCTTTCTATTCTCACTATGTGAATGAAAACGTCAGGAACCCTAATAAAATGTGGTCATACTTAAAAAAAACATCACTTTTCAGTCACCATACTAACAGTGAAATCCCACAAGTATTATGTGACCCTGACAAAATAAACGATTTTTTTTTAGATACCCCGGGACAAAACTTACCACCTACTCAGACTATAGATATGTATCTTAACAGTTCCCACGGTACATCCTCCTTTAACATTAAGGAAATTAGCGAAGCAGAAGTATTAAAATTTATGTCAAAAATAAAATCGAACTCGGCTGGTCATGATGAAATAAGCATTTTAATCACTGACCTCTATATTTACCACTGGACTGGCGGCTGTCAAAGTGCTTTTGTGCCCGTTTGATAATCGCCATTTTGGCGCTGTCGGACGTAGCGAGTGTCCGTGGTACTAAAACTAGTCGCTTACAATATACACATGTCCTCATTCTTGATAACTTTTATATAATGCTTATAACAATAACAACATAAAATTCGAATTAATATTTGAAAAATATAAAATCACTTAGCAAAAAGCAAGCATTTCTCTGGCGGCCACTTCCAATATACGTCAAAATTTGTTCTGCGGACACTCGCTACTCGCTAGTGGCGCTTCAAATAGGCACAAAAAAATAGCTGTCAAACTTACGGAACAGCCAGTCCAGTGGTAAATATAGAGGTCAGTGATTTTAATGATTAAAAGAACTTTGACGGTTACTCTGCCTATTATAACATTTATAGTAAATAAGTCCCTAAAGGATGGGGTCTTCCCAGACTAGTGGAAAGTGGCTAGGATAAAACCTCTACCTAAATCTATTTCAGTGGTAGAGCTTAAGGATTTACGGGGCATTAGTTTTATCTAAAGTGGTAGAAAGAGCAGTCTGCTCTCAACTCACTGCTTACCTGGAACGGGAAAACATCTTTCCGAACGTCCAGTCCGGGTTCACTGCCCTCGCGCATGTCACTGACGACATACTTAACGCTTCGGATAAAGGCATGGGTAGCATTCTAGTTCTGTTAGATTATTCTAGGGCCTTTGACTGCATAAATATAAAGTTATTACTTGCTAAGCTTAAATTTTATGGTATCGCTGAGGATTCTCTGAAGTGGTTCGCCTCTTTTTTAACTAACAGAAAGCAGTTTGTAGAAATAGAAAATGAAAGTGGAGACAAATTATTCAGTAGTACAAAAAATATAACTAGAGGTTGTCCGCAGGGATCGATCCTATCTCCAGTCCTGTTTATTGTTTTCACCGCAGATCTAGTACAGACCATCGAACGCAGAAACTCAATTTCTATTCATTTGTATGCAGACGACACGCAACTATTCACATCTTTTAAAGCTCAACATACGAATGAAGCGGTGAACAGAATGAACGAGGACCTACAGATAGTTTTAAACTGGTCGCAGAATAACTGCTTGGTACTAAATCCAGTCAAAACAAAATTTATGATTTTCGGAACAAAACACCAGATCACCCAAATTACACAACAGGATCCATCATTATTTTTAGGAAATGTAAGAATAGATAGAGTGCAGTTATCTAAGAATCTAGGTTTAGTAATGGACGCAGAGCTTAGGTTTGAAGAGCATATTAATGCAAAAATAAAATCGGCCTTTTACAGATTACGGGTACTCTATGGTATAAGGAGTTTTTTGTCAGAACAAGTACGAATAACGCTGACAGAAAGTCTAGTTCTTTCTATTTTTAATTACGTTGATACTGTATACGGGCCTAGGCTTTATAAAAAAACATCCCAAGCTATCCAGAGAGTGCAAAACGCCTGCGCATGCTTTTGCTTTCAGGTCCCTAGACGTGCACATATAACCCCATACCTAAACAAATGCCGCATGCTGAAAATGTATAAACGCCGTGAGCTGCACCTCGCCTGCTTAACCCATAAAGTAGTGACAAAAAAATTACCTTTATACTTACTTATTTAATAAAATGCATTGGAGACATGAATCCCGGGAAAATAAAGCCAGAGTATGTAATAAAAATAAAATGGTGCTCCCGGTTAGTAAGCATTTTAGCAGCGCTTTTATGGGTAGTTTCAGGTACCGTGCGGCCAAGATCTGGAATGATCTGCCCCCTCCTTACCGAGCTCACTTGTCCAAGACTAGTTTTAAGATAAAATTAAGAATATCTTTGTTGGATGACCAAATTAACGATAAAGATGCCCAAAAGTTATTTTTCAATTAAGTATGCACAGCGTTTCTGCCTTAACAAGACATTTTATATTATCCACGTTCATCATCATCATTTTTTTTGTTATTATTATTTTTTTTTTCCTCTCTGAGACATATTATCATGATAATTAATTTAAAATTTATGTATTACTTTTCTCTGTCTTATGTCAATAGAGCATTTTTTTTCTTTTTCTACCTTAATTTGACATCTAATATAATTTTAAGCTTATTATTAACAAGCTATTATTTAATGTACCGATAATTTTGATTTTTTTTTTGTATAAGTATTGAAAATTAAATTAAATTAAAATTATTTTTGTATAAATATATAGACTATCCAATAAATGAGGTACCAAACAAAGGGTATTTTGGAAAACAGCGTTGCCTCACGGCAACATTCATGCTGAAAATGCCCATTTGACGCATATGTATTTTTTTTCTGTTAATTTCAATGTAATGTGTTCAAATTGTGTCAATAAATTATTTTATCATTATTATTATTAATAAATAAATAAAATCTGCTCGATCGCAGTTGGGCGTTATCAGATTTCTGCCAATAGCGAAGAAGGCAATTGCGTAAACACTGACAGCTTATAGTTATTTCACTCACTCACATGTAGATGCGGACAGTTTCGCACTCTGTCTTATATGGTTTTAAGAACTAAGTGCTTCACACGCGCTCTGTTATCCTGGTACTAGCGTTGAATATTTTATCAAAAATAAAGTTTTATTTAAAGGAAAAAAAGTTTAACAGGGACTTTTTAATCACACGTCCGCTCGCACAGACATCCGGGGGGGTATTGGGGTATGAAACATAACTTCAAGTAAAATTATTATACTTTGTTTATCTGATCTTAATTTTTATTGGTGTTTTGAATCGAAACATCGAGGGTGGGTCGATTTTTTTGCACGCAAGTATATATATATATATATATACTTGCATATAAATGGATAAAGTATTACTCAGCAGAATGTTGTTTTACCAGGCCTGGCTCACTCCGCGCGGTACATCCGTTATTTACCTACAGCGAAGCGCTCCGCCGGCGCATTTCGAATGGGTCGTGTATCACGCGCGCGCCCGGCGTCGGGACGTTGTAGATACCTAATAGCACTCACAGTAATTCTATGATCGAGGTCGCAAATACTATTTAAAAATCGACATAAAAAGAAACAAATATTCAATTAGATTATGTTTAGATTTGATTATGTTCAATTTAGCAAACAAAACATAGGTAGTATTACTAATTATTCGTCGTAACTTTTTTTTCATTTTGTACTTTAGGTAAGTTGAAACAATATTTTTTACAAAGGTAGAATAACAGTAATACCTACATCGGTAGATACTTAATTATAAATAAGGAGATTAATCATTCTTCACTAGGCAGCAACCCTAACAGCATAAGAAAAACCTACCAGAAGGAAAATCCGCCATTCCAAGCAAATGTGTTTATAAAACTAAATTAGATAGTAATGGATCTTTTACACGCTGTAAAGCTAGACTGGTAATAAAAGGATACAAGCAAGTCAAGGGCATAGATTACAACGAGGTATATGCCCCAGTGGTCCGATATACATCTATTAGATACCTTATAGGTCTTTCTGCTAAATATGGACTTAAGATACACCAAATGGACGCTGTCTCAGCTTTTTTGCAGGGTGAACTTGATGAGGAAATCTATATGGCCTTACCGCCTGGTTATGCAGATGAAAACAAAGTATGTAGACTGAATAAATCCATATATGGGCTTAAACAAGCCAGCAGGCAGTGGAATAAACAATTAAATACTGCTCTGTTAGAGATTGGAATGACTCATTCTAATGTTGATCCATGTGTTTACTACCGTATATTAAATGAAAAAGATATACTGTATATAGCAATCTATGTCAATGATTTAATCTGTTTCTTCAATAACAATGTAACAGCTGAAATGATAAAAAGTAAATTAAAACAAAAATTTGATATGAAGGATTTAGGACCAGCCAAACATTGCATTGGGTTTAGAATTTCTCAAGACGAAGATTCAAATGAAATCTCTATTGATCAATCGATTTACATAAAAATTATACTTACCAGATTTGGAATGAACAACTGTAAGCCGATGTGGACACCTGCTGATGCAAATGCAAAGTTAAAGAAAGGTGAGAATGAACAAGAAATTTTAAATAACATTCCATATCAAGAAGTCATTGGCTGCTTGCTGTATTTATCGCAGGGGACTCGACCAGACATCACCTTTATAGTTAATTCTCTGAGTAGATACAATAATTCACCTACTAATGAACATTGGGTGGCCCTGAAACGAGTCATGAGATACCTGAAAGCTACCATTAATATGAAACTGGTTTATAAAAGGAATGTTGATGGAATAATCTCGGGCTATTGCGATGCCGACTGGGCAAATGATGTTGAGGACAGAAGATCATGCACAGGCTATATATTTTTATTTCAGGGTGCTGCAATAAGCTGGAATTCTAAAAAACAGCAGACTGTAGCCCTTTCTACAAGTGAGGCTGAGTATATGGCTCTAGCAACAGCCATACAAGAATCTCTTTGGTTGAAACAGTTGACAGACGAGTTGCAACCTGAACTTAAAGGTAAACCTGTAACCCTTTACTGTGATAATCAAAGTGCAATTAGACTTTCAGAAAATGCTGTTTACCATGCACGCAGTAAACATATAGACATCCGGTACCACTTCGTTCGAGAGAGTATTACTGCTAAACAAGTCATAGTCCAGTATAGACGAACTGAAGACATGGTTGCTGATATTTTGACAAAAGGGCTCCACCGATTGAAGCTTGAAAACTTCACCCTATCAATGGGCTTAATTGTAAAGAGCTTGCGTCCAGGAGAGGATGTTGGTATAATGGACGCCTGCCTTTATATTGGAAGATAGCAGATGCGTTATCTATGACATCTGTCACTCTCTCTACTCTGTGATCATTCATTCTGCCATGTATGTATAGAATCTTTCCTAACTGCGCTGTAATAATTAATTATCCGTTTTAATACTTCAAGTTAATAAATAGTTCTTATCTTTAAATGCCCTAACTTTTATTTCAACATCCTTCCGTACGTAGTACGCATATTCTCAAGTTTTTCTTGAAGGCATTTTGAATGCCTCCTGTCTCATGTCGCGGTTGAAATAATCTTTATGTTTTTTATCCTACAAATATGGTAAATCGTTGAATAGATCGATAGCTTTGGTCCACGCTTCTCGATCTTTCTCGTTCGCCATGTTTTCGCGCTAAATAAACAATTATAGCCGTAAGCACGTCGTATCGTCGCAGCACTCAAGCGCAAACTGCGTAGAAATCAATCCTGATTTCGCTACACACGTACTGATAACGCTCTCTAGACGATAATTGTCCCTAAATCGTGAGCTCGCTCGGAGCGATTTAGGGACGATAAAAATCGGGTAGGATTTGCCTACACACGAGACGATTTATGATACGATCTAGGGTCCTCCCCACCACTGTCCCGATATTGACAGTGATTTTAGAGTCGTGTGTAGTCGCTTTTAAAAAACTAGAACCATCTAGTAAAGTATACCTGAACTTTTTTGATGATTATTTGAATATTTTAACCTAATGTTTCAACCGGTTTTTACTACTCGCTATTAGGTGACTAATGTTATCGCTTGTTTGGCTATGATTGGCCATAACCTACCGCTTACCTCTCCCGCAAACCGCCCGTCAGCTTCACTTGTGTCCCCATAGAAAACTGGATAGGGCAACTCCTCTATATATTTCCTCCATGAGTGTTACACAGATTCACAGATTAATTTAGTATTCCACCTCAATATTCAAACAAAGACTTCAGAATGTACGATTTTATTCAGGTACACAATATATCTATAAATTAACTCAAGCGCACGAGCCCTTCCTCGCCTTGGTTAGTTTCTCAGCGTCTGCCATGCGGTCCAGCACCTCCTGCATCTCCGGCCATGGCTTATACTCCTGGTTGATGATGATGATCTTGTTCACGGTAGGCCTCCGAAGGTCCATGGTACGCGAAATTGTGTCATTTCTGTTTTTATTGAATGAAACATCCACCTGGAAGAAGAGTTGATGATGATAATGTGCATTACCCAAACTGACATAGCAACCAAGTAAATTAAAATATATAAATAAATATTTCTGACACTCGCATAACATTATCTAGCCCAAATTAAGATACCTAAAGAACTTGTGTTATGGACACTAGATAACTGATATACTTTAGAAATATATGTATGTTACTAATGTAATAGGTTGGGGAAAAAGTCTTTTCGCATTATAGTATGTATGAACTTGTAATAAAATCTCATTGGCTATAGTATTTGTATCTGGCTGGTTTTGGGTATCATTGAAAGTTAAAATTTTAAAGAACATAATTCGAAATTCAAATTAGGAAAATGTGTGATTATCATTTGTTTTTCGTACCGTCAAGATGAGTGAATCTAATGAAGAAATTCGATACATTTTAAAATTTTACTACAAAAAAGGTAAAAATGCAACGCAAGCCGCGAAAAAAAAATTGCAATGTTTATGGACCTAGTGCAGTGTCTGTGAGAGTAGCACAAATTTGGTTTAAGCGTTTTCAATCCGGAAATTGTGATGACAAAGATGCACCTCGCTCTGGTCGCCCTATTACGGATAAAATGGATGCCATTTTTGAAAAAGTGGAGCAAGATCGACATATCAGTTGTACGGGCGATAAATAGTCTTATGCCCGTACGCAGCGAATTGTCACTGCTTTAATAAAGACACGAATAAGTAAAAGGTATAATTCTACTCACGAAACACGTGTCTTAAGTATGTCGATGGATACATATAATAAGGAGGGGAATATTAACTAGATAGGAATGAGGATATGTACATAATACTTATATGTAATAATAAGCAGATTGCACTACTTTTCTTCAAACAAATCGTTGCACAAAACTTTCACAGAAAAACCGGACAGCAAAAAAACGATATCTTTGCATTCCAGGCGCCAAGTCACAAGAGTATCAATCCACAATATAACTTTGACGTTTTGACGTCTGTCAAAAACAATTCGTCTTCGTTCATTGAAACAAAATCACAGACTAGCGCCACCTATGGTAACTGGCGCGAACATCCCCCCGCCCCGGACAGTAACAAACGGTCCGACAACTCAATCTAGTGGGAGGCGAGAGAGGGTAGCGACTGCGCGCTTCAAAACAGAGTCCCCCACAAGAACATCGGCAAGCCTGGGGACGCCATCCGACCCCGGATGAAGTTCAACAATGCGTCCAAGACGCCAGCGGAGCGGCGGCAGGTTTGGGTCCTTGATCAACACGAGGTCTCCGACCTTCGGTGGGTTCGTCTTGTCAGACCACTTGACCCGCTACTGTAAGATATGCAAATACTCCAAATGCCAACGGCGCCAAAAACTCTGCGTAAGCTGCTGGAGCAATTCAAATCGCGAGAGCCGTCCGGAATTGATATCTAAATACGGATATTCAGGCAGGGCGTTAAGCGGTCTGCCGATCAAAAAATGGCCCGGCGTAAGGGCTTCCAAATCATTTGCATCAGAAGATAGGGGACACAACGGACGCGAGTTGAGAACCGCCTCAACCTTAAAAAACACGGTCGCGAGTTCCTAAAAAGTTAGTATTGTTTCCCCAACAACACGACGAAGGTGAGTTTTAGCGGACTTCACAGTTGCCTCAAATATCCCTCCCCAGTGGGGACAGGACGGCGGTGAGTACTGCCATCGCACCCCTCTACGAGAAAGTGTGGAGCCGATTTCAACATTACTCCTATCCAAAAATTCGTAAACCTCCCTTAAATACCTATCGGTACCCTTGAAATTGGTCCCACAGTCGGATCGAATCAAAGAAGGCAGCCCGCGACGCGAAAAAAATCTGCTGAGCGCAGCGACGAAGGCTTCTGTCGAGAGAGCACAAACCACCTCGAGGTGGACAGCTTTAGTGGCTAAACAAACAAAAACGCACAAATAAGCCTTCTCAGTCTTAGCGTTACGGAGACGCGAGGTTTTAATCGTAAAAGGTCCCGCAAAATCCGTACCAACCCCGGCAAAGGGCAGCGATTCGGAGACGCGATCCGCAGGCAAATCTCCCATTTGGGGCTGCGTAATGTTAGCTTTAAGGCGATAACAAGGGAGACAGCAAAAGATGACATATCGCATATCGACTCTCCGTGCCGACAAAATCCAAAACTCCCGCTGGAGGATCGCAGTTAAAGCATTACATCCGGCATGTGCGTTTTTCACATGGCGGTCCGTTATCAACAATTTCACTAGGGGGCCGTCTTTCGGGAGCAAAAGAGGATGACGGGCCCCAAAAGGGAGCTGAGTATTCCTAAGGCGACCTCCAACACGTAACAAACCCTTGTCGTCTAAGAAGGGACTCAAGCGCCCTAGGGGTCCCTTCAACTTAGACGTACGTTGGCGGAGGGCCTTTAACTCAGCCACAAATGCGCGCTCCTGGACTATCCGCACCCAATAAACAAGAGCGTTATTACGATCCTGCGGAGATAGTATCGGAGTCTCAATTTTATTCCGGGGATGACGACAATTAAAGATGAATCGTCGTATCCAGGCCGTGACACCTAGCAATTTATCCAACGAACTGTAACGTTCGAGAAGGGACTCCCAGTCTGGAGCCGCCAAAGTTTCAACGACGTTAACCTGCATCCCGAGGGTAGGTGCTTTGACCATGGCAAGTGTGTGAGGCCAAGAACCCTCAGACAGTAATAACCACGGTGGGCCCCACCATAGGTGGTGGTCCACAAGCGCTGGCGCCTCGCAGCCACGAGAGGCGCAGTCTGCGGGGTTCAATTCGCCAGGCACATGATGCCAAATCAACTGGGCCTTCGATGCCTGAATTTGAGACACCCGGTTGGCCACAAATACCTCAAGGGTATGGACTGAACCTTTCAGCCAACAAAGGACCACCTGACTGTCACACCAAGCAAAAACCGAATCAAAGTGGACACTTGTTCCCAGGGTCTCGACAACGTGGTTAAGCAATCGAACCAACAGAGTAGCCCCAGACAACTCCAACTTCGGAATGGTCAATCGAGTCCGAAGGGGGGCAACCTTAATTTTGGCCGTAACCAGCTGGACATCGACAACGCCTGTCGCATCAACCGTCCTAATGTACACGGATGCCGCGTATCCACTCTCAGACGCGTCACAAAAACCGTGTAAACTGGCCGAGAACCGTCCCGTGGGCAATATGCGCCTCGGGAGACAAACGCGGTTGACATCGAAGAGGGATGAGACAAACGCCACCCAGTCGCGTAGCAAACTACCGCAAAGGGGCTCATCCCACGTTACTTCTGCTGCCCATAGTTGTAGGAAACACTTCATCGCAAAACACTACAGGACTGAGCCAACCGTTTGGATCGAAGGTACGAGCTATCGTGGAAAGCACAGTTCGTTTAGTCCAGACCTTAGGGATTGGGAGCTCTAGTCGATAGGTGAACAAATCCTGGACTGGCTTGTACTGTACTCCCAATACAGACAGCATGTCTGGAGTATCTGGATTCTCAAAAAGATGGGGCTTCTGCTGGTGGTCTTTGGGCAGGTCTGCTACTAGGTCAGGCGAGTTGGACAACCATTTTCTCAACTCGTAGCCACCGGCGGCCAGGAGATCAATCAGCTCATCTCTCAAAATCAAGGCCTCCTGCAAGGTCGAGGCGCCTGAGTAGACATCATCGACATAGAGGTCACCCTTAATGAGGGCGCACGCGCGGGGGTAGCGCAGCCGCTCGCGCTCTGCGAGCTCCCAAAGCGAACGGATCGCGACAAAAGGACTCGATCTTAGCCCATAGGTGTTGGTGTTCAGCTCATAGACCAGCATCGGATCCCGGGGATCCTCTCGCCACAATATAAGCTGGTATCTCCTATCATCCGGGTGGAGAACCGTCTGGCGGAACATCATGCGGATGTCAGCCACAAAGACGACGGCATGACGACGGAAGTTAGTCAAAACATCACACACGTCGCAATGTAACTTCGGTCCTGTATGTAAACACTGATTCAGCGACACTCCGGTTGACGTGGGAACTGAACCGTCAAAAACAACGCGTATCTTCCCGTTGGAAGTCTTCAAAACCGCATGATGAGGAAGGAAATAATGTTCCTCATTTCGCTAGTCCAAACTCGAAACAGACATATGCCCCATTTCTTCATATTCCCGCATGAAGTCCACATACTTTCTCCTGAACGCGGGATCTCTATACATCTTACGCTCAGTCGACAACAATCTCTTCTCAGCAAGCGACCTGGAGCTACCTAAGAGAGGACGAACTGACAAAAAAGGCAAGCGAGTGATCAGACGTCCTGAGCGGAGGCGTCCAGTATTATTCTGGTAAAACAATTCGCACTCCTCGTCCAAAGGATTTACTCGCTTGGCAGTCGGAGGTTCCTCCGTTTCCCAAAACCGTTGTAAAATGTCCGTCAAGGTAGAACCAACAGTGAGGTCACTATCTACCGAGGGAAGGTCCGGGACGTCCCGGACTGGTCCCATCACTACATGACCCAATGACGTTGGTATGGCTACAAAACCGGTTGGCTGCAAAACTCTCGTACTTCCACACAACAAACGACCCAACACATCCGCCCCAATCAATAAATGAACTGGGCCAGGTCGATAGAAGAGAGGATCCGCCATAGCCAAACCTTTCGTCAAATCGATGGCGGCGCGCGGAGCTCGCACCTGAGGCAGCTCGCCAACCACCATTTTAAACAGGATCGCCGAAGATCCAATTTTCGGCTTCAAGGAAGAGTGGAGGGAGAAGGAGAACGAAACCTGACCGATCGGATTCGAAATCCGCAGGTCTCCAACGCCCCGTACCGCTTCGCGATGCGGCACCAATTTTAAGCCCAACTGTCGGACGAGCCAATAAGAAATTATACAACCCTGAGCTCCCGAATCCAAAAGGGCACGCACGGTGACAGTATTCCCTTTCGGGCCCCAAACACGCACGGAGGCTGTTGGCAACAGCACATACTCCGGTGGGGGGGTTGCGTCCGACAGCAGCGTTAATGAAAATCCGGGGGGGGTGATCCCTCCCCCTGTTCCACATTCGAGTGGGCTGAGACCCGAGGGGGGAGGTCATATCGGGCGAGGGGGTCCCATTCCGGAGCATAAGGTCCCCGTTGAACCCTACTCCAAGGCACCGAACGATAACCATGACGCGCGTACATACTGTCCCAACCGAGGATACTCCAACAAAGGAGGGGAGAACCGTTTCGCCCTCCTATTCGCGTCCCCAATCGCCACCGCTATGTCACGAGCATATTGATGGGTCGGGCGCCGGGGCGGTCCCCTTGCTTCCACTGAACGACCCACGCTAGGACCCGGTGTAGGAACAGCCAACCTGTCCGTGACCCTGCACTCGTCCTCCAAAAAACGAAGGAGGTCCGAGAAAGGGGGTAGGTACGAGGCACTATTTCCTCCATACCTCTGCTCAAACCGACCCTTCATCTCGGCGGGCAGCTTTTTTTTTTTTTTTTTTTATAAGTGACTAAACCCGCGTTTGACCTCAATCTCACCTGATGGTAAGTGACGATGAGATCGAAGATGAAAGCACACGGGTTTAGGAAGGAACTGGCTCTTTATACAATATTCTTCGTCAAGCTTCGTCAAGACGATGTGCAGCAGGATGAAAGACCACTGGTCCACCGGTAAATCCAAGCGATTCAATGAGTTGACCGCAGTCAACAGCGGGTTGACTAACTCCATCCTTAAGGAGGACACTCTAATAACTCTAGGCGAACCCAAAATGCATGCCACATGAGTGTCCGCTAGTAAGCGGACATTCTGGTACCGCTCAACTAACAATTGCCGAGCAACCTGATAGTTGGCATCGCTAATAATGAGGTGCTGGACCACCGAGCTGGCTTCTCCGCGAAGAGCGGAGCGATAATAAGCCAATTTCTGGCTGGGCGACAAATCTTCCCTCGAATCAACCAAGCTATCAAATAAGTTCATGAATCCTATCCAGATGGTGAGGTCACCATTAAAGTTGGGGATCTCTAAGGTGGGCAATCTTCCCAACAAAGCAGGCGGGGTCGGTTTAGTTTCCCCGCTCAAAGCCGGCTCTCCCCTAATAGCAGCCAGGATCCCCTTGGCAGCCTCGGTAAGTTGATCAGCCAATCCAAAGGCCTGGTCAACATCGCGTTCAAATTCCTCCAGGAGGGCCAAATCATCAACAGACTCCTCCATCATATGTGTGCGGAACTCAGTGGCATATCGTTCCAACTCCTGAAGTCGGGCAGGCAATCCCTCATATCGGGTTAACAATGCCTGAAGTCGGTCCGTCCTAACAATGAGGGCCACTGCCCCAGCAAGCCAACGCAAAACACCACGGACCCCTGCCCTTGCCCTTGGTAAGTGGATTGGGACTCATAGTAATTAACCAACAATAATTACTTTATAAATAATTAATTGAACTAAATTCAAACAAAATCAAAAAGAAAACAAAGTTTACACACAAATTAAAAGGAAACTCAACTTAAAACAATAACCTTCCTTTGTGCGCTGTTGGTTAAAAAGCAACTGTCCAAATCAAATCTCAATTATTAAAAGATAACAAAACACAAAATAGAATGAAATAATAATGTTGTAAACAAAACCAAGTAACTGTGAGATCAACTTCAAACAAGTACTATAATATAATCAAATTCCCCTTTTTAAGAAACAAAACAAATTACTTTCCTAACAGTAAGTCCCGAGGAACCAAAATACATTAAAATAACACAGTATTTCAACACTTTAGTTTTAAATTAGGCAATCCAATGAATTTATATGACAACCAAAGAATGTATATTATGCAAAGTTTTATGTTGAAATACAATACTAATTGCAATTGTATGAATTGTTACCAAAATCCAAACAACAAACACTGGATATTATACAAAATTAGCAAAATTAACCAATTTGGTCAAACAATACAAGGTTCAGTTTGAAGGTTAGGGAATAAAGATTTCCAACTAACCACGCTCTGCTACCAGTTTGTACGGGCAATAAATAGTCTTATGCCCGTACGCAGCGAATTGTCACTGCTTTAATAAAGACACGAATAAGTAAAAGGTATAATAATCGCCAAACACGTGTCTTAAGTATGTCGATGGATACATATAATAAGGAGGGGAATATTAACTAGATAGGAATGAGGATATGTATATAATACTTATATGTGATAATAAGCAGATTGCACTACTTTTCTTCAAACAAATCGTTGCACAAAACTTTCACAGAAAAACCGGACAACAAAAAAACGATATCTTTACATTCCAGGTGCCAAGTCACAAGAGTATCAATCCACAATATAACTTTGACGTTTTGACGTCTGTCAAAAAACAATTCGTCTTCGTTCATTGAAACAAAACCACAGACTAGCGCCACCTATGGTAACTGGCGCGAACATCAGTAGTTACGACGTAGCTGAAGAACTGGGAATTGACCACAAAACAGTTTTGGCGCATTTGAAAAAAGCTAGGTACAGAAAAAAGCTCGATATTTGGGTACCTCACGAGCTCACTGAAAGAAACCTAATGAACCGTGTACTCCCCGGAAAATCACACATTGAAGTAAGCATAGCTTGTGTTATGGAATTCCATGTAGCGAACTAGAGAGGAACCTAGTATATTAAATACATAAATACATAGAACGCCTGGACCCGGAACATTTCTTTTTCTTGTTCCGTGCAGGAATCGAACCCACGACCTCACCACAGCGTAGTAGCGTATAGACCTCTGCACCATGGAGACCGTCAAATTAATCTTCTATCTTAATTTGCGCATGGACAAAACAACAAACCTAAGCATCTATACTAATATTATAAAGCTGAAAAGTTTGTTTTTTGTTTGTTTGGTTATTGGCGGGTTTCAATATTCAACTGACTGCTATACGTAACCGGTACAGGTACAAAACTGGTAGGAAAAAAGTAGCGTTTCACAATATCTATTAGCTACGGGCTGTAAGTTCTCAAATTTGGCATGGGCCCTCCTTGCGTGACGTTCTTCTAAGAAAATAGGTGATATGTGATTTATAGAATATCACGCATTCGCAAATTATTTGTATGATATTTGAACTAAAGAAATATATAAACTTATTCAATTTATTCAATTTATGTTTGCTATGTTTTAGTATTCGATAAATATATTATAGTATGTTTTTAGAGCTTTTTATAATAATTGCGTTTAACTGCTTACGTAAAACGAAACGCCAATCCTTCGACCAATTTTGCCATTGGTTGAATCACATTTTTATGACGTCAAAGTAAATATTTAAAAGAAAAATTATGTCATTCAATAATATTCTTCCTTTTTTTCAAAAACAGTTATAGATAAGTTAGAAAGAGAAAACTGGATTATTGATATGTTGACAGATATTTGATAGGATATTTCGTTAAAATAATAAATTTGTACGTCGTTGGCTAGATAAAATTACCTATTCTTTAATTGGTCATACGTAATGAAACATAACTCTTATTGGCTGCAGCAGACTGCCATGCTACCTTTACCTCATTGGTTTAAATTAATAACTTGTTACGTCGTCGTTGGCTAGATATAATGACTTATTTTGTAAATGGTCAAATGTAACCTAGCAACCCATTACAGTCAAACAGTTCGTAAGCAGTGGTTTAGATGTCAAGATTTTGAATATAGAAAGGCATTTTGGTAGTGATTTCTATTGTTCGTAGGCAAAACGAACAGTTTTCATAATATTGAAACCCGCCATAAATGCACTAATCTCAGGAACTACTAGTTCGAATTGAAAAATCTTTTTGTGTTCAATAGTCCATTTATAGAGAAAGGCTATATGCTATAACACCATGCTGTGACTAATAGGAACGAAGTTACAAAGAAAAATGTTGCGAAAACGGGGGAAATTATTCAATTTTGAGAGCTTCCATTGCATACGCCACGTGAACGGTTTAAGTTAGGTACGCAATAGTATATTATGTAACAAGTGAGCTAAGTTGCTAATTGCAGTCGAGGCTTAATAATGAGCCGAGACTGTAATTAGCAACGCTCACGAGTTACATACGACGTTTTTCAACACACTTGTGAGTAAAAGTCAGACATACGTGGTAATAAAATTTATTTGAAGCAGCTGTTGAAGGTACAGTTAACAAACTTATATTCTACATTATTATTTGAAGTGCCAGCTCGTCCTGAGTGTATGTGGGCGACATAGACAAATCACTGGAATGATTTGGCATTAAACAATTAATGCTAGATGTCGACGGTTGTGGTTCAAGGCCAGGACAAAACTTCTTCTGCTTCGGCTCTAAGTTAATACCGCTTGGACACGCGCGCTCAGCGGATCCCCGAGCGCCGCGCTGGTCAGTAACCCTGTCCCATTACACGTACACACGCTATTGTTTCTTGGAGGCGCTGTGCGGGCCGCTGCTGCTGCAGGCGCGCCGCCTGGCCGCGCTCAGCGGAGCCCCGAGCTCCGCGCCTGTCAGTAGCCCTGTCCCATTACACGTACACACGCTATTGTTGCTTGGAGACGCTGTGCGGGCCGCTGCTGCTGCAGGTGCGCCGCCTGGCCGCGCACAGCGGAGCCCCGAGCGCCGCGCCGGTCAGTAACCCTGTCCCATTACACGTACACACGCTATTGTTTCTTGGAGGCGCTGTGCGGGCCGCTGCTGCTGCAGGCGCGCCGCCTGGCCGCGCTCAGCGGAGCCCCGAGCTCCGCGCCTGTCAGTAGCCCTGTCCCATTACACGTACACACGCTATTGTTGCTTGGAGACGCTGTGCGGGCCGCTGCTGCTGCAGGTGCGCCGCCTGGCCACGCTCAGCGGAGCCCCGAGCGCCGCGCCGGTCAGTAGCCCTGTCTCATTACACGTACACACGCTATTGTTGCTTGGAGGCGCTGTGCGGGCCGCTGCTGCTGCAGGCGCGCCGCCTGGCCGCGCTCAGTGGAGCCCCGAGCTCCGCGCCTGTCAGTAGCCCTGTCCCATTACACGTACACATGCTATTGTTGCTTGAAGACGCTGTACGGGCCGCTGCTGCTGCAGGTGCGCCGCCTGGCCGCACTCAGCGGAGCCCCGAGCGCCGCGCCGGACAGTAGCCCTGTCTCATTACACGTACACACGCTATTGTTGCTTGGAGACGCTGTGCGGGCCGCTGCTGCTATAGGCGCGCCGCCTGGCCGCGCTTGGCAGATCCCCGAGCTCCGCGCCGGTCAGTAGCCCTGTCCCATTACACGTACACACGCTATTGTTGCTTGGAGGCGCTGTGCGGGCCACTGCTGCTGCAGGCGCGCCGCCTGGCCGCGCTTAGCGGAGCCCCGAGCGCCGCGCCGGTCAGTAGCCCTGTCTCATTACACGTACACACGCTATTGTTGCTTGGAGGCACTGTGCGGGCCGCTGCTGCTGCAGGCGCGCCACCTGGGCGCACGCCGCGTGGACGCGCGCGCTCATATATTTAATGTACATATAACCCAGATCAATAAAATATGCTCTGTTTACTCACATGTAATTTGCACTAAGGTACAATTCAACTTTGTAGGATTCATTATATTATGCACTAGGGTATAATATATTATGCACGCGTGACTTATAGCTCAGTTTATAGTTCTAAATTCAATAGAATAAGGCTCACTTTACGAGCAAGTGTGTTGAAAAAATAATAATAGGTTGGGGGAAAAAGTCTTTTTGCATTATAGTATGTATGAACTTGTAATAAAATCTCTTTGGCTATAGTATTTGTATCTGGCTGGTTTTGGTATCATTGAAAGTTAAAATTTTAAAGAACATAATTCCAAATTCAAATTAGGAAAATGTGAGATTTTCATTTGTTTTTCGTACTGTCAAGATGAGTGAATCTATGAAATTCATAGAAATTCGATACATTTTAAAATTCTACTACAAAAAAGGTAAAAATGCAATGCAAGCCGCGAAAAAAATTTGCGATGTTTATGGGCCTAGTGCAATATCTGTGAGAGTAGCACAAATTTGGTTTAAGCGTTTTCAATCCGGAAATTTTGATGTCAAAGATGCACCTCGCGCTGGTCGCCCTATTACGGATAGAATGGATGCTGTAGAATTTAGTAGCGGTAAATTGCTTAGTAGCGACCCGCTGAATACAATATGCTGACATTATACTTAGAAAATGTTCGGTTAGCCCGAACAGATGCAATTTTTGAAAAAGTGGAGCACGATCGACATATCAGTAGTTACGACGTAGCTGAAGAACTGGGAATTGACCACAAAACAGTTTTGGCGCATTTGAAAAAAGCTGGGTACATAAAAAAGCTGGATATTTGGGTACCTCACGAGCTCACTGAAAGAAACCTAATGAACCGTGTACTCATTTGTGATTCTTTATTACGACGTAACGAAACCGAATCATTTTTGAAGAAGCTGATAACTGGTGATGAAAAGTGGATCACGTACGACAAGAACGTGCGAAAAAAGGTCGTGGTCAAAGGCCGGTCAGGCTTCACAGCCTGTGGCGAAACCCGGGTTAACTCGCAATAAGGTGATGTAGTGTGTGTGGTGGGATTGGAAGGGCATTATTCATTATGAGCTGTTACTAACAGGCAGGACTATCGATTCTGAACTCTACTGCAAATAATTTATGAGATTAAAACAAGAAGTTGAGAGAAAGTGGCCGGAATTGATCAACAGAAGGGGTGTGGTGTTTCATCATGATAACGCTAGACCTTACACATCTATAGCCACCCAGCAAAAATTAAGAGAGTTTCCTGGGAGGTGTTAATGCCGTATAGTCCTGACCTTGCACCTT
Organism: Stenoptilia bipunctidactyla; assembly: GCA_944452665.1. Taxonomy (NCBI): domain Eukaryota; kingdom Metazoa; phylum Arthropoda; class Insecta; order Lepidoptera; family Pterophoridae; genus Stenoptilia; species Stenoptilia bipunctidactyla. The sequence continues at coordinate 2,713,031 of OX101732.1, forward strand.
CAGATTTCCACCTGTTTCGGTCTCTTCAGAATTCTTTAGGCAGTGTTAGGTTAGCGTCACGAGAGGAGTGCCAAATCCACTTGTCGCGGTATTTTGATGAGATGTCCCAAAATTTTTATAGCAATGGGATCATGTCCCTACCTACAAGATGGCAAAAAGTTATCGAACAAAATGGTACATACATATTTTAGTTAAATGTCAATAAACTATATTAAAAAATGTTTTGAATTTTCTTAAAAAATGCGAAGAAACTTTTTCCCCAACCCAATCTTATTCTTTGAGTGCATGGATGCGAAACTTGGTATAAAGGGTGTTTCAATAGGTGTCTGGTTTTTTTTTTATTTATTTATTTAAAAAACACTTAATCTATTACAGTTTATAACACATCTTAAATCACTAAGATTTGTCTGATGTGTCATCACAGTTCAGTTCTTGTACATACTTATTTTTGGCCTTAATAATTATTCTTACTATATTACACATTATATTATAGCAACTTAAGCAACGTATTAAGTAATAACAATTTAAAGTTTTTATCTACTTATAAATTATATGCCTACTTATGTTTAATTCTTTACATTTCTGAATATATACCTACTAATGCCTGACGCATAAAATAAATAATCGCTATATCGCAGGAGCTACTGTATTAAATCTATTCTAAATTAAATCTTTGGTCATTACCACGCACAAAATTCATCATCATATCACAATAATTCGATAGATATGGAAGACACAGTGTCGAAGTCAGTTAAGCTATCACTACTGCAGCAAGGAGTAAGAAGGACGACACTTGTTTACAACATCTAGTCAAGCCGTGAGCGATGATGACCGACGGCGATCGACGTATCTCTTGTTCACTGCCGTTTGTTTACATTCGAGCACTATAGGAAGGGTTTTGGAGCTGACCTAAAGGGTATTAATGAAATGCCACTTTAATTTATGTTTGATATTTTTTCCGTCATCTAAGATCTAAATTGTTTATTAATCGTGGAATTATAATTAATAATTGTGTAGTTCTTTGACCGTATATATTATTGAATGCCTTTGTAGTTGTTAATTTTTCGTTGTTTATTTGACGTGTATTAATAGTATGTTGTATTTTTTTTTGTAAGTCTTTGTTAAAAAATTGTTCCTTCAATACTAGAAGATCAAACGAACTTCTTAAGTGAAGTTCGATCGATATTATATGAGTTGCTTCATTCGAAGATAGGGTAAAACAATCGGTTATTAGCCACCTTTAGTTATGGGCCACTTTAAAAATTATTTGCTTATAATAAGAAATCAAACATAGTCCGCCATCTATTATGCTTCACCGTAACTAATTAGGCTAATGAACTTTCATGTTAGTGCAAGTTTTCGCCACTTAAAACAATAGCGCCAATTTTATTTAAGTTTTTTGTCAGTTAGCGGACATGCGTCGATATGAACGCGTCAGTGTAAAGTAAACGTTAAGGCAAAGTGTTTTTTCAAAACTTATTTTTTCTTTGATTTCGTGTGGATTACGTGAAGTGACTGATTTGTGTGTACTGTATGTTTACATGGGTAATCATCATCATTAATATTGAGTTTTTAAACAATATCTAATTTTAGCTTGGTTTCAGGGGGTGGCCAATAACTAAATCGTATTTTTTAAAGAAAATCAGTTATTGGCCGCCTATGCTAATAACTAAAAATATCGAGCATGTTCTAATTCTGCAAAAATAGACCTAATTCGTATTACTTATACATCATTTTATTCTGTGAAGAAAAATTGCACCTTTTTATCAACAAATTTCAGTTACTGGCATGGGTGGCCAATAGAGTGGTCAATAACTGACTAGGGTATTTTTTTTTCAGGTATTGAGATAATCATTTGCAACTTTCAAAAAAAATGCCTAAAAGAAGACAATATTCCCAAGAAGACCTTCAAAAAGCTTTGGCTTTCATAAGACTGAAGGAAGGATCGGTCCGTGAAGCAGCAAAAAAATTTGGGGTGCCTAGAAGTACACTTCAGTTCAAGACCGAAAATCCTAACATAAAATCTAAATCAGGTCCAGATCCTGTATTAAGTGAAGATGAGGAAAAGGAGCTGTGTACATTCATAATAGACCTGGCTAAACGAGGATTCCCACTTAAAAAGGATGACTTACTGCTTTGTGTTCAGAACTTTATAAATCAAAATCCTAGACCAAATCCTTTTAAAGACGACAAACCTGGTGACACTTGGTTCAAAGCTTTTCTGAAACGTAACCCTAATATTTCGATTCGCACATCTGAGGGTGTAACAAATGCAAGTTCTTGTGTGGCTGAAGAAGATATCAGAAAATGGTTTCAAGAAATCAAGCAGTATTTTGTGGAAGAAAGCTTAATAGAGGCACTGAACGACCCCTCTCGTATCTTCAACGCAGACGAAACTGGCTTCAATATTTGTGCTAAATCTGGAAAGGTTTTGGCTGAAAAGGGCAGCAAAAATGTTTACCAGATAGAAAAAGCACCTGTAAAGGAAAATATAACCGTTATGTTCGCTTTTTCTGCGTCAGGTTTAGTCTGCAATCCGATGATCATATATCCCTATAAGAGGATTCCGGACAAGATCAGTTTGAGCGTGCCAACTGGTTGGGGCATAGGCCGAAGCGACACGGGTTGGATGACAGCAGCCGTGTTCCATGACTTTATTGCCAATTGTTTTTACATGGAGCTCTTGCAGAAAAATATTCAGCTACCTGTGATTTTGTTTGTTGACGGGCATAAAACTCACATCACTATCGAGGTGTCACAGCTGTGCCGACACCTAAAAATTCATTTGATTGCTCTTTATCCCAATGCTACTCGCATTCTACAGCCCGCAGATGTTGCAGCATTTCGGCCTATCAAGGAAGGTTGGAAAAAAGCCTTACAGGAGTGGCAAACCATTACCAGATAAGCATGACGAAAGAGAGGTTTGCTCCGTTGCTTAAAGAAATGGTAGCGTCATGCGCGAAAAAGGAAACATTGGTGAATGGTTTCCGCGTATGTGGACTCTATCCATTTGAGCCTGACAATGTTGACTATAGCAAATGCATTGCTTCATCAAGCCAAAAAACAAATACTCGAGGCACGAACGAAACATCAAAACGCGATGCACAAGTTTCTCAGTCTTGCTCCATTGACTATACAGATTTTTGTGAGATTGTTGGACCGTCAATCATTACTAAGTGTGAACAGGTAATGAATATTGAACAAATTGAGGGTGACGTCAATTTTATCGCAATTTACCGGATTTGGCAGAAACTATCGCAACGAAATTTGCTAGTTGATGAAGATTCTATTAAGAAATACAGGGCTGTCGCTGACGACTTTTGGGACTCTTCTCCTTTTGAGAACAATCCAGTTATCATTCCAACTGATGCGGTCCAAGAAAATGATTATATTTTAGATGAGAATACTGGAGAACTGAGACAAAACTACATCATTGATAAAACTATTAATGGAAGCTCAGCAGAAGCTGACAAGAGTTTTGGGGCCATGAAAAAGCAAGATATTAAACAGAATGATCATATGGGACATGAAACCGCTGTCGTTGGCAAGTATTTAGAAGCGAAACCGGGTTCTTCAAGATTCCTTCACCCAGACAAGCTTGTAAGGGTGATTTCAAATGAGTCCATGTCTGAGTATCTAAAAAATAGGTCACCAGATTTACCCACGAGACAAGGAAAAAGACAAATAGAAAGATTACCTTTTGCGTTGACGTCAGATCAGTATGTCGAAATTATAAAATCCAAGCAGCTAAAGAAACAAGAGGAAGAGGAGGCAAAAGGAGAACGTAAACGCATACGAGAAGAAAAAAAAATTCAAAAAGAAAACAATGCACCGAAGAAAAAATCTAGGATTGTTAAAAGCGAGGTAGTTAAAAAAGAGAACAGTGTTAAGGTGAAAGATAAAATTGTATGCTGTGATTTCTGCCTCAGTCCAATTCGGAAGCGAGTCCTGGAATGCAATCAATGCTTAAAAAAGTATCATTTTAATTGTATCCCATCAGCCCACCGCATTCACGTGCCTGAAGACGATGACGAATTCTTATGTCACCAATGTTACCGGGAGAGTAATACTGACTCGTCCGATGAAGATGAGGACAACTTCTTTGCTACCATATGCGATGAAGTTAAAAAGCACAGATAGATAATTTATTATTCTTACATGTTGGTCCCAAAGAATTTACCTACATAATTATTAGAGTTCAATAAGAACTAAATGTTAATTGTTTGAGGTGATTGTTCCTTTTTTAAAATGATAACTTTATATTGTTATGAGACTGATTATAAAGGCTTAAACAGATTTAAGAGATTTTATTCGTTGTTTTTAGGTTTCTAATAAGAGATTTAGTTACGTGGCTAATAACTAGAGCATTAGCGGCCAATAATTGATTTATATGGCCAATAACTGCAAAAATTTGCTTTTTTTTTTATTCAATAAAAAAAATGTGAAAAATTTGTATTTTATTGAAATTATCCTTTCCGGGTCATTTTCATTAGAATGCGCTCTTTAAGTTGATGTATTTGAATTTTCATTGCGAAGAGCCATCAAGGCACAGTTCAATATAATAGTATCAAATCCGCTTAAGTGGCCAATAACTAACCATTTTACCCTATATTCATTTACCAAGTAGTCCCTTTGACTCACACGGTAGCACGCACGAATTTAAGAGTTATGAAATGACTAAAAAGGTCAAAACACGTGTTTTCGATCGTTTTAGTTAAAATTTTTCACACCAGTCTGGATCCATAGGATGCGCCTCTGTCGAGCTCATTATTTTAGAGTTCTTCATTTTATAGTTATGGCAAAACTTTGAGGGCAATAGTTTACTACATTGACAGGGCGGGTGGGACCTTAATGTATATCTTCGAATGAAGCAACTCATATAATATCGATCGAACTTCACTTAAGAAGTTCGTTTGATCTTCTATTATATTTATCAATATATTCATTTACCAAGTAGATGTTCAGAGCATAAGGTAAAGTTTTGCTTTATAAAAATTCATTAACTAATATTCAACAGTTATTTAATCAACTCAATGTAAATGTATAACTTTGAAACATTTTATTTACATGCATACTGAATAAAATTACTTAAAGTAAATTAATAATTAAGGATCAACAAAGGAGTTTACTTCTACATTTGATTGAAAAACTGCCCTTCCAAAATTTCTTTTATTGATCGACCATGGGGCGGTTATAAAACTTAGCGAATGTTTGAGACTGAGCGGTCCTGCAGGCCGTGCTGCGAATGGCTAGCAGCGATAGGCCGCCACGCGCTCTGGCCGCGGACGTTGCTGCGCGTGCCGCGTGCTGTGAGCGCTGAACGCCGCGCGCCGCCGCCACGCCCGCGCCGCTAGACCCCATGACATGCTTTATCCAGCGACTGATAGACGGTGAGATCGTTGTTTTGTAAGGTCACTTTGGTTTCACTATAAGGCAATCTACACGCTCTGGCCTAAGTTAACTCGTTACAAATAACTAATCTTCTAAAGCTAATGCAGGGCATATACAGGAATGGCATGTTCATGGAAATATGGCAAAACTAGAGTTGGTTACTAGCAGTAGCTGAAATTATAATCAAATCCAAATTACCTATTTTGATTTCATTTGCAAAAATTATAAGAGAAATTGCACACGGTGTGCTAGTGGCCTAAAAGCCAGTAAAAATACCAGTTACTGTGTGTGTACTTTGCTCAAGAGTTAAATAACTATTGGGATACCATTTTGAAATATAATCTTAAAACGACTTGAAGATCTTAATCTTAAACCAAGTGCAATTGTGTTATGTTGGTAATGGCCTTAACCTAAGGTAATGGATTAATTAGTTCATGTGATCCTATATTGTTTCAACTGTTCTGTGATTGTTTCCTAATAATAAGGCCAACCTATGACTATTTACTATATCTATTAACTGTTTTTATTAGTTTTACTTTAATTGTTCCTTAAAAAATGATAAAATTCAGTGAAACCGAACGATTAAAGATATCTCCACTGTTATTGTGACAATAGTTCTAGTACCGATACGTTGTACCATGCTACATTGTACTGAGCTTAAGTTTTGTTAGAAAGCGACGAGACCACGACTAGGTACTGTGGTGACCGCCTACACGTCTTCTCTTAATGAAACCGAGCCGGGAAGCCTCGCTGGTTCGTTCTGGAAAGATAAATAATTTCTTTTCAAAATCGTTAGCTCAGTAAAAGAGCACTCGTTCGGCAAGCGAGAGGTCCCAGGTTCGTGTACTGATCGGGTCTTTTTTTTATTTATTTTTTTTATTTTATTTTTCCCGTTACCTATTTAAGAATAATTGAGCATTATTAAATGCAAAAATTTCAAAACGGCTTGAATGTTTTAATTTAAAGCAATTTGGAGAGAGAGTAAACGCGTCTATAACCGTAGCTTCAAGATCTCGTTACCAAGAAACCTATTGTGAGCATTTAACATTGGTGCGAGAAGCAAACAGATTTACTTGAGGTTGACTGAAAACTTTGATACGCATAATTGGGTAGTGTTGTATTTTTCCGAGTTGATATACGGAGCAAATAGTCAAATATTCATTTTCTCAAACTATTACCAAATACTTTTAGCTAATGCATTTAAATGAGGAAATCGAATTCCTCCCATTAAATTAATATAGATAGTACCTACATACAGCGCAAACGTGTTTATCCTTTGCAAAACACTGTAACCCATTAAAAGCTGAAAACATGTCTCACTATTTTTCCAGTTTCCATTTGCATGATTATCTTTACAAATTACCCCCCCCCCCCCCATCAGGCTGTGACGCAAATATTCGCTAAATATTTCTATGACAAGATGTCTTTCACATGTTTTTCCACCACTGTAAATCTTCTAAAATCTTACTATGTATTTGTATTTTTGTATCGTTATTATTGCTATTTTTGAGAGCTTTGTATCTATCCTTTCGAAAGTTTGAGTGGTAGTATAAACACTAATATTTAACCGTTGGACAAGCTGAAGTTAATGAGCTCGACAGAGGCGCATCCTATGGATCCAGACTGGTGTGAAAAATTTTAACTAAAACGATCGAAAACACGTGTTTTGACCTTTTTAGTCATTTCATAACTCTTAAATTCGTGCGTGCTACCGTGTGAGTCAAAGGGACTACTTGGTAAATGAATATATCTGAAGAATGAAGCAACGAAATATAAATAATATTTAAATTAGTGTTTAATTGGCATAACATTACAGTCTTTGAAAAGTTTATAATAATTATTTTTAAACTGTGATTTTATGTTTGGAGATACTATTTTCAAGATTCTAATTTGTAGTGTTTGTATTTTATTCAGGTATGTCTTGAAAGTTCTTCCGTAAGTCATAATTCCATAAGATATAATTGAGTCGGCTAATGCATTGTATAGCAAAATTAATATTTTGTGAGGTATTTTGTTTTTAATAATAATTAAGTTGGCCAGAAATACTCTTAACTTATCGCAAATTGAGTCTATATGATATTTCCACGTAAAATGACAATCTACGATTAGCCCTAGGTAAGTGTGTTTATCAACTATTTCTATATTAGGACAATTGCACTGTTGTAAGTTTAAATGAAGACATCTATGGTTGTGAGCCTTAAGCTTATTTTTTATATCTTGATGAGACTTAGCGTATGGTGATCGTATGTGCACAAGTTTTGTTTTTAAGGCATTTAAAACGAGGTAATTGTCATGACACCATTTATTTATACAGTCAAAGTCTTTTTGTATTTTATTTAGTGCACTATGCAAGTTCTATCCGCTATAACCAGGCATGTGTCATCCGCAAACTGGTACGATTCGCAATGCTTTAGCACATTGTGCATGTCATTCACATATGCAATAAAGTTAAATGGGCCTAGTACTGACCCCTGCGCCGTGCCTTCAGTAACAGGTATTGTATCGCTAGTTGCTTCACCAATTTTCACATAATAAGATCTATTTTTTAAGTATTCCTGACACCATTTTAATACCAGGCACTGTACACCTGTATTATAAAGTTTTTCTAAAAGGCATTCATGGTTCAGCGTGTCAAAAGCTCTAGAAAAATCTATGAAAAGAGCCAATACGTGCTTCCTATCGTGTAGATGGTTATTTACCTTGTCCGAAAAATTAGAGAGTAAAGTAGTAGTACTTTTTGCAGGCTGAAATCCATGCTGATTTTGACTTATTATTTTATTTTGACGGTAAAATGAATGAATTTGATAACATAGATATTGTTCTACTATTTTATCTAATGAGTGTAATAGGGAGATCGGACGGTAGTTAGCGAAGTCATCCTATTTAGCCTTCTTATGGATGGGACGAACATTGCTTTTTTTTAGTTCGTCTGGATAGATTACTGATTTAAAACTAGTATTGATTAAATGTGTTATGCTTATGGCTATTTTTCTCGGATATCGATTTAATATCTGCAACTTTCATTCCATCATTTCCGGGCGCTTTTCTTAAGTTTAATTTATTAATTATATTTTATATCTTTCTAGGTTCCGCCCTTTTCAATCGAAGGGTGACTTTGGCTGACTCACTGTATTCAGTTTTATCTAAAAGTTTTAACGAACACTTAGGGAGAATATCTCTTACCGCCTTTCTAATTCTATAGCGAAGCTACTTGCAATTTGAGTGTTAGTTTTCGTATTGAATGCTTTTATGATTATGCTGTCTATAGAATTGATAACCCTGCCGCATATTCTATTGATTATTTGCCATAGACCACGAGGGTTTCTCAAGTTATTATTGATTTCGTTTCTGTAGTAATAATTTTTGTTGTACTGTAGTATTTTATGTATTTTATTATATTTTAATCTATGCTGACTATCACTTGTATCCCTTTTCCATTTACAGTAAATTTTGTCTCTTTTATCAGTTAACTTTAATATATATTCGTTTATCCCGCGTTGCTTTATTTGTTTTTTGGAATATTGAGTTTTATTTTTTAATGATTTTGTTTATGCCGAATCAAAGTTGGTTTTAATAAATTTGTAAATATCTTTTGGGCAACTAATATTTTTTGTTTGAGACCAATCTATTTTATTTAACTCTTCATTTACTATATTTTTATTATGATAATAAATTATTGTTTTTTTGGTGAAACCCTTCATACGATTTAAGGAACTTCCTTCGCAGGCAACAAGTACAGCACGGTGATCGGCCAGGACTTATTGACTGCCGCCGTGCACGGATTCATTGAGGTTAAGCGCGTAAATATATGATCTATACAAGATTTTGTAACTTTGTTTCGTCTTATTTCAATGCGAGTGTAATCTGTAATACCTACAACGAGTCCGAGCTCGGAGAGCATGTCTATATAGTCATTCCTTATGGTTGTATTCATTTTTATGTCGATATTTGCGTCCCCTAGTATGATTGTGTTGGTGGTAACATATCTATTTAAAAGTTGTGAAAGTTCTGAAACAAACATACGTTTATTATTGGATGGCGGTCTGTAGAATGCACATAGTGTTAAGGTGTTATTGTTTGCGGTTATTAATGTACCAATAATGGATTCGAAGTGCGATGTTTTCGTTATATGAGGTGTAAATTTTAGGTAATTTTTCACATATATTATTATTCCGCCACCTCTCCGGTTTGTGCGTAACTGAGTGTGCATTCTGTAGCCCGCTATATTATAAAGATTAATAATACTAATAATAAGCCTCCCAAAACAACCACACGTCCTGATCGACCATCTGATCACGTGGGGGGCGGACACACGGATACAAATTTACTGGCGTGGCTAACGCGGCTCTGGAAAATAATGATGATGGCACAACAGGCAAATAAACGTATAGGGCCGCTACTCGGGGGCCGCCGGGGCGCGTCTGGTGCTGGCGCTGGGCGTGGCAGCATGCGATCCGCCAGCACACGGAGACTGAGCCGACCACCAGCCCAGTCTTCACCACCATCATCGCCTTCAGGGAGCTTGGCACCGGCAGGGGCATCACAGCCCCCGCAATCGGAGCCCGCTCCTGAAGGACGGCGCATGAGATGGACGCAGCAACAAAACGCCAACCTCATGCGAGCGTATTACGGGGCAAGAGAGACGGAAACAGGTAGAACGGGGTATCGAGCACGCATGCACCGCGCTTTCATGCTGCTGGAGCCTCATTTGACCATCGCCGAGAAAAAACCTTGCGGATAGAGCTCGGTGGATAATGCGTTCTAACATCTTCGCTCCCACTGAGCTCGAACAACTGAGACGCGAAGCCTTCTGTGTGGTACCACCCCCAAGAGTGTCGCCTCTCCAGTGCAAATGCCTGCTTTAGAGCAGCGTGCAGACGAGGCAGACCGGAACAACCCGGTGGCAGGGGAAGGTGCAACAGAGATGGCTTCCCAGGATCTAGAGCACATGAGAAGGCTACTAGAGGAGGCGATCGAGGAAGTACATAATACTCCCCTTGAAGGAAGGCCGATGCTTCCCAAACTACCATGCAGTGTTCGCAATAGGCAAGTCGTTGAGGCCGTTAATCGGATGTTGCCCCAACATTTGGAGAGCAGCTCTGATCTTGTCGAGACGAACTCAATCCTTTTTGGAGCGGCTATGGTGGTATGTCGGTTTACTGGCGCCATGACTGCTCCAAGCCCAACTGCTGGACGTGCTACTCCTCGGAGTAACGCTGTACCAGCTTGGAAGAGGTGGATTGAGCGTCGTATCGAACAAGCCAGGATCCTCATCGGCAAGCTAACTTGCTTCAGCTCGGGCAACACCAGGCCAAGGATTGTGCGTTTTGTCAGGAGGGAGTTTTCCGGAATGGCCACTAACTTGACCAAACCGGACTTCACCTGAAAACTGACAGAGCGCATCGACGAGCTGAAGCAAAAGATCGCTGCATGGGCGAAGCGTATTCGGAGGTACTCCCAAAGGGTTGAGAGATACAACCAAAATCGCCTCTTCTCGAGTGACCAGAGGAAGTTCTATAAATCCCTGGAGAGTTCCAAACCCTGCTCGACTGGCCACATACCGGATAAGGCCGATGCCATTAACTTCTGGCGAGGCCTGTGGGAGCGGCCAGTAGAGCACCAAGAGGGTCCCTGGATTGATAGGGTTGAGGAAGCGTGTGCGGAGGTGATCCCTATGAGTCAAGTCCTCATATCAGAGGAGGACGTAAGTGCTGCAATCCGCCGGAGCCCGAACTGGAAAAGTCCGGGCCCTGACGGATTGCAGAACTATTGGCTCAAGGGATTTTCACTTTGCCATGCAACTTTGGCCCGTCAATTCCAGGAAGCCTTAGACACCGGAGCTCTCCCGAACTTCCTCACTACTAGGGTCACTCATCTAGTTCCTGAGTCCAACGATACCGCGGATCCATCAAAATACCGGCCCATTACGTGTCTGTCTACCACCTACAAGACACTTACCTCCGTTCTGAGCACCAAGATTCGCCAGCATTTAGATGCTAATCGCGTTATATCTGATGCTCAGAACGGATGTAGGGTCGGTAGCCGCGGATCAAAGGAACTCCTTCTCGTGGACGCTGTCGTTGGCAAACTGGTCAAACGCAACCATCGCAATTTCTCCGCAGCCTGGATTGACTACAGAAAAGCATTTGACTCTGTGCCTCATACATGGCTCTTGAGAGTTCTTGAACTGTACAAAGTCGACGGTACAGTTCGAATATTTCTCGAGCAATGTATGAGACAATGGAGTACAATGCTCAGCCTCCAAGGCAAGCGAATGACGGCTGCGGAAGACCGAATCCAGATTGGTAGGGGAATATTCCAGGGTGATTGTCTGAGCCCACTTTGGTTTTGTCTGGCTTTGAATCCTCTAAACACATTGCTGGAGGGTTCAGAGACGGGCTTTCAGTTTCGTAGAGGGGGCATGCGGTTATCCCATCTTTTCTACATGGATGACCTCAAGCTGTTAGCTCCAACGGCTCCACGATTGAGGGAACTGCTAAAAATCGTGACAGATTTTAGCAGCTCCATCAAAATGGAGTTTGGAGTGGACAAGTGTGCGGTTGTTCATGTGGAAAGGGGAAGGATTACTCGCTCTCAGAAGGTAGACTTAGGTCCCGTTAACCTGAGAGCTCTTTCCGAAACTGAAACATACCGATATCTGGGTATGTCACAGAACATCGGTGTCGAGGAAACGAGCGTAAAACAGTCTGTACGCGAAGTTTTTTTTGAGCGCCTGACAAAGGTACTAACTAGTTCTTTGTCGGGTCTCAACAAAGTCCGAGCGTTTAACGGATGGGTTATGCCCGTTCTTTCGTACACCTTTGGCGTACTCAGATGGACTCAGACCGAACTAGACACCCTGGATCGGAAGGTCCGCACTACTATGACCCTCCATAGAATGCATCACCCTCGGTCGTCAGTTATGAGGCTGTATATCTCCCGGAAGTGTGGAGGAAGAGGCCTACTTAGCGCCAAAACCTTGCATAACCGGGAGATATATATATTTTTTTTTTATATTGTAAGGATAGGACGTTTGTCTTCCATGCCACCTGATGGAAAGTGCGCATGAAGACTATGGTGTTACACGTCCATCCACGAGAAACCTATTCACTAGACACTTAAAAGTTCCAGGACTGTAGTGGTCAGGAAAAACAGACGCAGGCAGATTGTTCCACTCCTTGGCAATCCGTACCAAAAAGGAACCATCGAAGCGTTTCGTTCGACTTCTTGGTAAATCCACTATATAGGGATGGAAGTTCTGTCTGCGTCTGGTAGTCCAGTGGTAAAAAGGGGTGGGTTCAATTTGGTCAAAAAGAGCACTCGCACACTCACCAAAATGTAGCCGATAAAATACTGTCAAACAAGCAACCTTACGACGATGCTCCAGCGTCTGCAATTTTTTATTTGTAAGGTTGTTGTTGTTTATGATTTTACGGGCTCTTCGGTCAACAGAGTCTAGCGCTTCGAGCTGGTATTTGGCAGAACCATCCCAAAGGTGACTACAGTACTCCATACACGACCTCACTTGGGCTGTGTATAAGTTGAGCAGCCGTTCAGGGCTGAAGTACCGCCGGACCTTCGAGATGATACCCAATTTTTTTGAAGCCGTTTTGCCATAGACTCAATTCGTTGTCCGAAGTTTAATTTGGACGTTATAGTGACGCCCAAAAGCCCTAGTTGGTCGGTGATGGGAACAGATACATTCTGGAAAGTGGGCGTAAAAGTAAAGGTGCTCTTTTTTGCGGAGAATAGACACGCTTGTGTTTTGGAGGCGTTGAATTTGACCAGGTTAGATTCGCCCCAATCGGACACATTCCGCAAGGTCGAATCAACGCGCTCAATCATAGACTTTCTCAAAACCTGGATTTCATGGGCGCTCGTTCGCGCATTGGATATATATCTTTCAACAACAGTGCTGTCATCAGCATATCCAATAATGCCTGGTGTTAGGAGGTCATTAATGTGCAGCAAGAATAAAGTTGCAGAGAGAACAGATCCCTGAGGTACCCCGGCATTAATCGCCATTAGGTCAGAGGAGTAGCCGTCTAAGACTACTCGAATCGACCGTTCCCTCAGAAAATCAGATATCCAGTCGCAGAGCCCGGTCGGTATGCCATATGCTGGAAGCTTGCTTAAGAGACCATCATGCCAGACCCTGTCAAAGGCCTTGGATATGTCTAAGGAAACAGCTATTGCTTCACCATGACCCTCAAAGGCCTCACTTCATAAGTGTGTGGCATACACGAGAAGATCGCCGGTCGAGCGTCCACTGCGGAAACCATATTGGCTATCGCTTAGGAGCTCGTTGGTCTCGAGGTATGCCAGGAGTCGATTGTTCAATACACGTTCCATGACTTTGCAAAGTATGGAAGTGATTGAGATTGGTCGATAGTTGACAGGATCAGCACGGCTTCCCTTCTTCGGTACTGGTTGTACGTTAGCTAGCTTCCAGGATTTTGGGACTTTACCAGATTCCAAAGAAAGTCTATAGAGACGCGTCAAAACGGGAGACAACTCAGCTGCGCAGCGTTTCAACACCACTGCAGGAATACCATCTGGACCGCTAGCCTTATTCTCGTTTAGGTGCAGCAAGCATTTAAGAACCTCCTTTTGGCGAATATGAACGGTACCCATTGTAGGACCGAACTGAGGTAATTGGGGTGGGATTTTTCCTTGGCTATCTAGACGAGAATTTTCCGCAAAGATACTGGCAAATAAATCCGCCTTTTCCTTAGCGGTGTGGGCCAGAGAACCGTCAGGTTTCCGCAGTGGTGGCAGCGATGGGCGACAAAAGTTCGTTTCGACCGACTTGGCGAGGGACCAGAAAGCTTTGCTTCCCGAGGGGTATGACGCTATTCTGTCTCCAATACAGCCTATGTGGGCGAAACGAGCTCTTTTGATCACCTTCTTGCAGGACTTGGCGGCAGCATTGTACCTCTTCTTGTGTTCATGCGAGTCATCGGCTTTGCTTCTGCGAGCGGTTGCCCAGGCATTGTACGCTTCTCGCTTACGCTTTTCAGCGGAAGAGCATTCAGCACTAAACCATGGGCGAGCTTTGGTTTCAAGGGATAGATCAGCGTAGGGAATGAAGAACTCCATTGCTTGACCTATCACACTTGAGACTGCATCAGCGCAGCACGATGGATCGGTTGATGTTCTCCGATGCAGCACGATTACTCAGACCTATCCTCCCCAATGGCTACACTAGACATCATGCCGGAACGCAACTAGGTTACTTGGCGGCATGGTTTTGTCTAGTGGGTGGTGACAAGCCACGGCCGAAGCCTACCACCAGATTTTACTGCTCGTTTAGCACCACCCAGGGACCACGTACAAGGCATCGAGGGCTAAACCTTGCGGACGCGAGCAGTTTTCAGTCCCCTAGCGGACCGTAAAGCCTCCGTGCATTGGCTGCGCTTCGGGGACCTCTTTGGGGAAACCGAAGGGTTTGTCTTTGCGATACAGGATCAGGTTATCAAGACGAACAACTACCGGAAATACATTATGAGGGACGGCACAGTGGACGTATGTCGGGCGTGCCGCCAACCTGGCGAGTCCCTCAGACATGTAGTTTCGGGTTGTTCGGTTCTTGCTAACACTGAGTATCTGCATAGACACAACCAAGCAGCCAAGATTCTCCACCAAGAGCTCGCTCTGAAATACGGTCTCATCAGTCAGAAACTGCCTTATTACCAGTACACGCCGGAGCCAGTTCTCGAAAAGGGCAGCGCCAAGCTCTACTGGGATCGGCCCATTATCACGGACAGGACTATTCTAGCGAATAAACCTGATATCGTGTTAATGGACCGATCGTCGTCCAAGGTGTTTTTGTTGGACATAACTATACCACATGACGAGAACCTCGTGAAGGCCGTGACCAAAAAACAACGAAAGTACTTGGACCTTGCACACGAGGTGACCGAAATGTGGGAAGTTATGTCCACCGAAATCATCCCGGTTGTAATATCCGTAAAGGTTTGACCCCAGCCACTTTGGTCAGAAACCTTGAAAGGCTGGGATTCGGCGGCGGTTCGCTTCCAGCACGCATGCAAAAAGCGGTTTTGCTAGATACTGCCCGAATAGTTCGCCGGTTTCTGTCCCTCTTGCCCTGATCCCCGACCGACTGGTCTTATTGTCGGGTCTTTCCGCCGAAAGGCGTGTAGCTTTAGGTATAAATAATAATAATAATAAATAAATTCATATCCAAATCATCAAAGCCACTTTCTTTTAATGCTTCACTTACTTGGTTTTTTACCTGTAAATGCGGTTAAAACCAGCCGTCGTTGGCTGAGAATTTCGACCATTCGAAACAATAATAATAAAAACCTTTATTTCACATTTACACAAAACATACACAATTTAAAACATACATAAAATACAAACACAAACTGTACAATATTACAGAAATAAAAATACTCACTGCCCCTAAAACTATCGTCTTGACTTGACACAAATTAAAATACCTAGTAGTGTGTGTGTAGGTGTGAGTATGTATTTGGTGATGCGAGTGTGTATGTTCCGTGAGTGTGAAAATGGCGCTGGCTCAGCATGTGCCACAGTTGACTGAGGCGCTGTTATTCTGCCAGGAACCAAAATGAACAACTTACTAATGAATTAAAATGTGTGTGCCGAACATCAATAAAGCTTCGCTATAAGTTTAAAATCCGAAAAGTGAAAAGAAAAAATTGTGTAAAAGTATTATAAAAAAAGGAATTCAATAATTTAAATGAAAAAAACATAATATAAATAATAATAGTCCAACAAAACCAACAATCCAACTTAAAATAACTATAACTACTATAATAACTAACTTTTCAATTTCTAAAAAAAAACTGAAATGTTGAACAATTGCAGTTTCAGGTACCCAGCGAAACCCGAAGCGAAAATAAATAATTTCGATATGCCAATTTGAATTGCATATCGATTACTAGTGACAGTAGAAATGTTTGCTTCGGTTAAAACTATAATATCTAGTGGTATTGGCGAGGCGTGTAAGATAACTAGAACCTTGTTAAAATTTTTGATTATAGATCTTATATTAATGTGCATACAGAATAGTTCTGTTTTATTTACATTATATGGTATGTTTGTTACAAATGTATTTACTGTTGAGCAGTCAAATATTTCAAGAGAATTATTATACATAGTGGTTCTGTTGGAAGCCATTTTTAATTTATATTTTAAAAAACGAATGAAATGTTCATTCATTAGTATGAATGATTACTTTTTTGAGATTAATGCTTCAACATCAGACATCGAGCGTACAATATGAGGGCGGCTGTTATCTTCACATTTTTTAACATAGATAATTCCTGATTTACACCATACAAACTTATATAACTTCTTTAGCTTTTTCTGCGCATTAAAAAGCAGGGTTTTAGTGCGATGAGTAAGGGCCTCGTGTGCAAACACTCGCCGAGTACTTTCTTCTTTGGGGAGCTCAGATAGGATGTGCCCAGCTGTTAGTTCTGATTTTTTTGCAGATTGAATCCAGGCATTTCGTATTGCGTTAGTTTTCACTTCAATCAGTATATGACCTGGCTGTGGTCTATCTTTCGGTTTAGCTATACGACGTGCCGTTACAATTATTTATTTTTTTTTATAAGTGACTAATAAACCCGCGTTTGACCTCAATCTCAACTGATGGTAAGTGACGATGAGGTCGAAGATGAAAGCACACGGGTTTAGAAAGGAACTGGCTCTTTATACAATATTGCCGGAACACATTACCGCCGGAGCGGTAACATTTGGCGGCAGGCTTTATATAAAGGGTGGTCGCTAGCCAGGCGGACCCAGAAGGGACAATATCACTAATATTAGCTCCATCTAGATTTTCAACAATTTTACACATCACTTGTTCAATATTTTTATTAGTGTCCGGTATTCCCGCTATTTCCATCGTATTGCAACGCGTTTTTTGCTCTAATTCATTGACGTGTTGTTCTATAGCCAACAGCCTGAGCTCGAGATTTTTATTTTTGTTAGTTAGTTCCATATTTTTATTCAATATTGTTTTAATTTAATTGTCTCCTGCTTTTTAACTAAGTCTTCAATGTCGGCCATTTGTCCATTCATATGCTCCACTGCTGCGGTAAGGTCGCCGATTTCCGCTTTTAGTATTTTACGGACCTCCCGAGTAATAGTTGTTACCAACTTACTTTCATTAACACTAATGTTGTCCTCGTCATCTGAGCTATCTGTCTGTGCCTGTGGCACAAAACAAGATGACCGTCTGGATACATTGCTAAGACACTGCTCGCAGCTCCATTCCAGTCCTTCAGAAATGCGTAGTGCAGTCAGCTGTTTATTAGTTAATTTGGCACAGGTGGTGGACGCATGTACACATTTCATACATCTACTGCAATCAAGGCCTGGGCTTTTTTGAGTTACGTTTTTGTTGCAAGTTACACATTTTTTAGGTGCCAATATAGACTCACTCGCGGGTACTTTAAAGATAAGTAGGAATAACTGTTACGCGTGCGTCTCGTATGTAGTTGCAAACCGAACGTTATGGAACATTGGGGTTGTGTTATGGTTCTCACTTTTTATTTACTTTTCAAGTATTTTATTATATTCCCTTTAAGAAGTTGGTTAAGATATATGACAGAATTGTTCCTCTTTAAAGGTTCTAAAAAAGATTCTGCGACAGGATATACCGATCTTATAAGATTGATGACTATCAATAACCATTTTTATGATTATGAATCGCGTTCGAAATTAATGTATTATTTTGCGATGGAGTTTTATCAATATATCAATACATATAGTAATTCTTATCCAATTAAATACGTTATTTATCATTAGTATTTCATTGCGATCAAAATTGTCTTCGACATCACTTGATTTCAATCAACATTGTAATTTTAAAATAACTCTGCAATAAAATAGGTAGGTACGTTCGGGAATTATTTATCTCGCTGTTATTTCTCCGATACTTACCTACCGAACTCGGGGTACCTATGGCCATACTCCCTCAACTTTTAATATTTCACTTGGAAATATCAAAAATACATACATAACTTCACGCCTGTATCCCCAATGGGGTAGGCAGAACACCAGAGGCTATAAAACCATCTGAAGTTACGATTGACCCATTTGGAGGTATTATTATGATGGAGAGAGACTATTATTATGGATATATCATTTAACTGACGATTCGGAGTCAGACTATCTACAACTTTAATTTCTGCGCTATAAAGCTATTCCCAAAATTAAAAAATCATAAGTACCTACATACCTACTACTTTTTTTTCAAATTGGTGAGCAAGCCCGAGTTTGACCTCAATCTCACCTTAAGGTACGTAAGATAAGTGTAAATGAGGTCGAAAGTGACAGCACACGGGCTTATGATAGAGCTGGCTCTTCATAAAATGTTTTCGGGACGCATCACCGCGGCTGCAGTGTTGATGTTTGGCGGGAAATTTCAGTCAGGTGAGTGAGACAGTCGGGCTACCACCTAGCGGGGCTCACTCGAATAAACCGCTTTTACGCGCTACTTTTAAGCGTAACTAACTAAATTGTCATCAAATGCTGGGTTTCAATATTTTACATGAGTAAAAGCTACAACAAACGAATGGTAGGTAGGTACAAGAATAGAAAGTAGTAATTTCAATGACAAAACGTTGAATATTAAAACGCTTTATAGGTACGCCTGGTAGCTAATTCTACTGTCGTAGACTAAACGAAAATACATACATAACCTCACGCCTGTATCTTATGGAGTAGGCAGAACACCAGAGGCTTTAAAACCATATGATGCAGTGACAGGGAGTCAGCCTATCGCCCACAAAAATGCCAGTAAAACCTCTATCCCTTAAATTACTTTTAAACTTTACCCGGGAGGAGAAGCAGGTAAGCAGCAGCAAGAAAGCAACGAACAAACAGTTTTTTTTGATACTGTAACGTGACACTGCTAATTTAAAGATGAAAGCGTTCAGATAGCCAGAAAAAAAACTGAACTATAGTAAAAATTAATATGGAACATGGAATAAATCCGAAAGATAGTTGGTATGTTGATAGGGCTAAATCATTAATAAAGCTTCTTGCGCGATTGAATGTATAGGTTATGTTGTAATAAAGTTAAATGTGGCGTCCGCCGACGTGACCCACAGAGAATCAATATATTATTATCTATTAATCAAACGTGCTCGATAAAATAAATACCAAGATAAGATTAAATATTGTTAACTTAATTATACACGTATATTTTAGTATATAAGCTATTTCTTTATGTTAATAAATTGTCACTCAAGATGTAATCGTGTCTTGCTTTAAAACCCCTTTTCCTGGTCGTAATAAGTGGTGACCTCGAAGTTAGTCACGCAGCCAATTAAGCAAGAAGATTTTTGAGGACCCGACCAGAAATATAAAGGAAAATGTAATGTAATAGAGTTATATTTTTGGTCAGTAGTTATACATATTATATGGGCGAAGGTTCTTTATTTTTCTTTATTTTTTTGGTTCAATGCAAACGAAGTCGCTGGCACCATATCTATGTAATAAACCTACCTACATATAAACCTACCCTTATACCTACCCCCATTACTTTTACCCAGTGTGCCTTTCGTAGGTATTCCTGTTTGATATTTACTTTTTGTAGGTTACTATTCTATTTTATTTTTTGTAGGTCTTTTTCACAAAACATTGGTGAAACTGCGGATCACAGCTTTGTTGTAACAGTTTTTGAAGTAACTCTGTCTGTTTATCTATCAGTAACGCTTTCACAGCTAAACTACTGAATCGATTTTGGCTAAATTTTGAATAAAGTAAGTAGTTAAAGTAAGTAAGTTTTAAATTCAAGAAGGATCCATTATTTTATGTTTATACTTTGCTTCTATGCTGGACTGGGAGCGAAAGAAAAACGTAGAATGTGCCAGCTGCTTCTCTTCCCGGGCATACTGTAAAAGTCAGTTAAGGGACAGAGTTATGTATGTATGTATGTATGTTATCCAACACCGATAACCGGTATTCACGCGGACGAAGCCGCGGGCAACAGCTAGTTTAAGATAAATCTGAATCTGAAGCATGTGTATCGCGGATATGTTAGTATGTCATACCTTATGTCTAAGTGCCCACGCCGTCGCCGCCACAGCAAGAGATGCAGCATATGCAGTCACCAAGATCAACGGGTTTATTTCCCAATGCTTTCGCATCGCGTAGAATAATTTCAGCCTGTTTGGATATGGTGCATCATACTGGTTCGGAGGAATCATATCACCAGCCCCACGTTTGGCGCCATTTAGCCCAAAAGGGGATATTGGCCTCGCAAACAATCGTTTATCAACTAAAAACTTCGACATAATTTTGCAATCGTTAAAATTAAAATTCATATAAAAAAATGTTTCTCGATTTGTTTATTTATTTTTTTGTCTATCAAAATAGATCAAGTCAGTGTGTCGTAAATAATGACACCAAAACTTCAGTTTAGTTGTTACTCAAATCAGTCCACGGAGATCGTTATTAAAAAAGTTTATATAAATAACTAACTAATCAGCGCCCCAGGTCCGGGGGAGTATTACTATTTACATTAGCATTACTACGAGAATTTCGTGTAAGTATACCAAACTAAACTTTAACGAATAATCAACGAATGCAGAGCATTAAAAAACCGACTTCTAGTTAGAACTAGACTAAATTGAAATAGGATTACATGGGAAGCAACAGCTTTCTAATAACAAAAGAATCTTGAAAATCGGTTCACCCAGGTAACAAACATAAAAAACACACAGACGAATTGAGAACCTCCTCCTTTTTTTGAAGTCGGTTGAAAACAAAATGGCATCTTCTGTTGAGACTTTTAGAGGTTTTATGTTATTATTTCAGAATAGAACAAAACATATTGATGTTTATGTTTTGAAATGGGAAACTGATGTTATAAATATTGTGTCAAGCTTTGATTATCTATATGTGTAGATAGACAGTCAAGGCTTCAAACGCGTCCCAAAAAATAGAGGTGAACTGTTAGCCTATAAGTCCGTCGACTACTTTCAGTTCGCTTCAAACTGTTACTGCATTCCAGGAGAGTAAAAATGTCGATTTGTCTGTTTAAAGTGTGCAGAAATTACAAAGGTCGAATTAAAATAAAACATAAAGTCATCTTTCATCGGCTTATAACATTACTTATAGTAATTTCTTGTAAAATAACCCTTTCGTAACAAAAATAAAATATGATTTCGCCATTACTTTTGGGTTGCCTGGTTACAATAATTGTAGAGTTACCCGAAGGGTTCTGGTAAAAAAAATAAAAAGTTTGAAGATTATTTTTATAATAAAATGCATTTTATATTTAATTGAGACCGTATTGTGTAAAATCTTGTAACGCCGTGCCGCCGCCGGGTCAGAGTTCTTAGTGTAAATTAGTGAAAATTAGTGCTGCAATCTATTGAATATTGACAAAAAATCTTATCCTCACCATTCGCATAATTTAGAAATATATTTATACAACTAGGTTTTTGCTTGGTGGTAGGATCCCTTCTGGGTCCGCCTGGCTAGCGACCACCCTTTATATAAAGTCTGCCGCCAAATGTTACCGCTCCGGCGGTAATGTGTTCCGGCAATATTGTATAAAGAGCCAGTTCCTTCCTAAACCCGTGTGCTTTCATCTTCGACCTCATCGTCACTTACCATCAGGTGAGATTGAGGTCAAACGCGGGTTTAGTCACTCATAAAAAAAAAAAAAAAAGGTATATTAAATACACGATGTAAATAAATAATAAAAATAAATAAAATCCCCAGACAATCACACCAACTACATGGCCCCAAAGTAAGCATAACTTGTGTTATGGGATACCATATAGCGAACTAGGGGGGAACCTAGAATATAAATACATAAATAGATAAACACCCAGACACGGGACATTTTTTTTTTTAATTTTTTTCGTGCGGGGATCGAACCCGCAACCACTGGCGTCTGAGGCAGATAAGTTTACCCCAACGCCAAAGTGGTCGTCAAATGTATGGGTGAAAAAATGTAAAACCTTTTTTATTTCCAATATGAGACTTCTATTAAATGGAATTTAGATTTTTATCTATTATATAAAATAAATTGTATTCCTACCTATACTAAATAGGTATTCAATCTGGCTATTAAAATATTGTTTCCAGAAATAACACTGCCAGGTTACACGTCAGTGTGCGTGATGTGACGCGACTATAATACATTGTAAACTACGATGTTAGTATGCGTAAGACGCACTGCAAAAAGTACAAAAGAAGCACATAAGACAAGAGTTTTTAAATAGTATTTGTAATAAAAAATTGTGGCAGCAGGCGGGGCAAGTACAAATAGGTATAAAACTGTTATAAACTCACAGACGTGTTAGTATAAGTAAGCATTAGGTATATTAGTCAAGAATCACAAAATATACACATGAAATAGGTAAAAACATGGGCAGTAAATTGTTGAACAACCAAAAGGATGTATTAAATTATTGTATGCCTGGAGCATGGCCAGAATGTATAATTGAAAAGGCTCTGAAGGGCGGTTACAGTCCTGCCTGATACAACTTATTTATTATAATATGGGGGAAGGGGTAATGTGAGACAAAGACAATTATCAATATATTTAGAAAAGTAACAGTTAGTTTGGGGAAAAAATGTTTTCTTTTACGTTTCCTTATATTGGGGGTGCTGCCAGAGAAAATAGAGTAAGATATAAATTGAATTTATGTATGCATGGCTTTATAGGGTCGAATAACAAGCATGCTGATTAATGTTATCGACATTAACTCTATTTGTAATTTTAAATTTAATTTGATAAAAGATATATAGGGTGTCCCAGAAACGACACGTTTCCGTGACACTGGATATAACTGGACCTAAGACCTAAGGACCTGAGACCAGTTAATTGTAAATTTTTCTCAGCACCAAGTTGCTAGTTCGTTCGATAGACAGACAGCAATACATGGGGGCTCTTTAATAATATTAAATAAATCTTTAAAATTTAGAGAACGTACCGACATAGTGAGCCTATTTATTGAACAAACTATTGAAATATCCTGTGTAGAATTGACAAACTGCATAATTGTTTGTATATATAGACCCCCTAAATCACACTATGATAGTTTTGAACTTGTTTTAGAACAAGTATTGGATAAATTATGTAATAAAACTAAGAAAATATTTGTTTGCGGGGACTTTAATGTTAACTTATTAGAAAATTCATCATTGAGTAAAAAACTAATAAATCTGTTTAAATGTAATAATCTTACTAACCTGTTCCTAGAACCAACTAGAATAACAAGGACCAGTGCAACTTGCCTAGATAATGTGTTTTCTAATGTTACTCCGGTAAGTTCATCAGTTATAAATAAACTAAGTTCTGATCACAGCGGTCAGTTGGTTACTTTTAAATACTCAAAGAAAAAACATGTTAATAAGAATATAATGGTTGTTCCGGTCAATAAAAAGCGTTTGGAGAGATTTAGATGTAGTATTATTAAAAACTAGCTGCTGCCCGCGACGTCGTCTACATGAACGCTATGCAGCACCAAACGCACCTACGATTATAACACTGCTAGCGTGATAATATGTAGCCTATATGTTGACCCGACTTCTTAACTATCTTCATGCCAAATTTGAAGTAAATCCATGCAGTACTTTTTGAGTTTATCCCGGAAAGACAAACAGACAAACAGACAAAAATTCTAAAAACTATATTTTTTGTTTCTGTTTCGATTGTAGATCATACCCCAAGTATTCTTTTAAAAAAATATTCAATGTACAGTTTTGACTTTCCTACCATTTTATTATATTAAAAATATGCCCCATATAGCCCACTCCAACAATGTGAATTTACAATACAGTAATTTAAGTAGTATAATAAATAAACAACATGAGAGTGTATTTATTCCAAAAAAAGTATCTCCAAACAATTGTAAATCCTTCAGTGATTGGGCTACCACAGGTATACATATAAGTAGAAAGCACCTATATGATCTCTATCATGAGAAATCATATAACAAAAGTGAAAGTTTTTGCAACTACGTTAGAATTTACTCAAAATTATTTAAAAGAGTATGTGCCGCAGCCAAATCTATATATCTAAGTAATAAGATTAAAAATAGTTATAATAAGACTAAAACAACATGAAACATAATAAATAAGGAAACTGGAAAAGTTAAGGATCGCAATACTGAGTTTAAACTTGTAATCTTCTATACTTATAATAAATCTGTAGAGAGGTCAATTCTGTACATGAAATATTTTTTCAAAATAACTATCAGGGGGTGATTAGTGATCGATACTGATGACAAAAATGCAATCAGTAAAATTTTTGTCTGTCTGTCTGTATGTTCCTTATAGAAACAAAAACTACTCGACGGATTTTAACGAAACTTGGTAAAATTATTCTTCATACTCCTTTGCAGGTTATAGTATACTTATTATCACGCTACAATCAATAAGAGCAGAGCAGTGAAGGGAAATGTTGGAAAAACGGGAGAAGTTACTTCATTTTTTAAGCTTCCGTCGCGCGTTTCAGCCTTAATGGTTAAAGCTACACAGAAATCATGTATGACAGAAATATTCTTCATAAAATTATATAAAAAATATCCCACAACAGTATATGTCTATATTTTATGGTTGACTCACAATAACACGTGTAAATCCCGATAGCTTAGCAGTTCGGAGCTTTCTGATTATATTTGTATACTCTTACGTTTATAATACTCTCACTCATCCCTAATTAAAACAAATAACATTATTACCTATTCAATAAAAAAAGAATCATAGAAATCGGTATAGAAACACCAAACTTATACATGAAATACGCTAATAACCCATCGCGCGTGAATACTGAATGATATAAGGATTATTTTTGCGTAACGGTTGCCGCGCTCGACGCGGCTCGCGGCGGTAGGGTATAAAAAGGCGGGAGGCGAGCGCAAGCTTTTGCGCGATTTAATATAGGTAGGTACAGAAGGAACAAGCGTTACATTACCTGTCAAATTTCCCCAACCAATTTTAACTTATTATCGAGGTCATAGAGTTCAAATTCAAGTAAAAAAATTTGACAGATTTGTAACGCTTGATGTACTGCCTTCTGTACATACAGAGATAAATTGGAAATCAAGTTTTTGTTTATTTCATGATCGTTTCTGCCTCTTGGAAGTCAGAAACCGTAGATTTCTTCGGAATAAAAAGTAACGTATGTGTTAACTACTATACCAAATTACATTAATATTGGCTTATTGGCAGTGAAAAGCAGCCATACATAACTATGGCTGCTTTTCAGGTAGTATTGTATGTACACTGATAATGGCTGGATGGATGGATTTTTGCTATTCTTTCACGCAAAAACTACTTAGCTTTATCTTGAATAACAATAAGCTAAGTATAATTAATGAAGATATTGCATGAATTAAGTAAAATTTCCGTTTGGCAGTGAAAAGCAGCCATACATAACTATAGGTAGTATTGTATGTACACTGATAATGGCTGGATGGATGGATTTTTGCTATTCTTTCACGCAAAAACTACTTAGTTTTACCTTGAATAACAATAAGCTAAGTATAATTAATGAAGATATTGCATGAATTAAGTAAAATTGAAGGCATTAAATAAAACACTTTTTAACCGGATTAATGGCGTATAATTTATATTTTACATTTTAACTCGACGTTTCGGTGTCTTTGCAGACCCCGTGGTCACGAGCGACTGTTAAAATTTAAAATGTAAATATACGCGATAAAATCGGTTAAAAAGTGTTTTATTTAAGAGTCATACATAATAGTTATCGCGAAAACTTAAGACAATATTAAAATTTAAGGCACTTTGGCACCCGATTTGTTTATAACGCTATGTGCCTTTGTAATGTACCTAATAGATAGTTACCTACCTATGTTTGTGGTTAGGAGTTATACATATTATATGGGCGAAGATTCTTCATTTTTTTTTGTTATTAAAGATAGTTAGGACCTTGGAGAAGAAAATAGCCTACTCGAAATACAAATTCAATACAGACGAAGTCGCGGGCATCATCTATGTAATATACCTACCTACCTATACTTTTTCACAAAACCTAGGTGAAACTGCGGATCACTGCTTTGTTGTAACAGTTTTTGAAGTTATTCTGTCTGTTTATCTATCAGTAACACTTTCACAGCTAAACTACTGAGTCGATTTTGACAAAATTTAGAATAAGGTAAGTTTTAACTTCAAGGAGGATATAATAATAGTATTTATCCAACTCTAATAAACGATATCCACGCGGACGAAGTCGCGGGTCACAGCTAGTTAACAATAAAACCATTAATGTAGATGAAAATGTTGCGACAGCATTCGAAAATTGTTTTGCTGACATTCCAGTTTCAACTACTAAATTGTTAAATTCTTCACCTGTGGTGGCTGAATCATTGCTGAAAAATCATGTAAGTGAGTGCAAGGAGTCTTTAAGTTCCAACCCATAGACACCGGGGACATTTTTAAAACATTTAAGACAATTGATGTTAAAAAGACAACTGATTTGTGGGGCATATCTGTTAAAATCTTAAGTTCTATCATCGATGTAATAGCTCCTTGCCTTGTTGAAATATTTAGCAACTGTATTATAAGTGGGGAGTTTCCTGATTTTATGAAGTATAGTAAGGTTATTCCTTTATTTAAATCGGATAGCTCCACGGACCCTACTAATTTTAGACCAATTTCGATTTTACCAACATGTAGCAAAATTTATGAAAAAATTATTCTCAACCAGCTATTAGCTCACTTCACAAAAAACAATTTACTTCATAACAAACAATTTGGATTCACAAGGGGTCGTTCGACATCTGATACTGGTGTTGAACTGTTCGAAGTAATAGCTGGTGCCTGGGAGGGGTCACAGGATGCTCTAGGTGTATTTTGTGACCTATCCAAGGCATTTGACTGTGTTCAGCATGACACTCTCATCAGGAAACTCCACCACTACGGCATCAACTGACCTCAAACTTTTGAATTCATACCTGAGTGATAGAATCCAGAAGGTTGAGGTTAACCGGAAAAGGTCAGCTGGGTCGGTTGTGAGAATGGGAGTGCCACAAGGTTCAATTCTGGGCCCATTTTTATTTTTAGTCTATATAAATGATCTACCCTATATGGTAGGCAATAATCATGATATTGTATTGTTTGCTGATGACACATCATTAATTTTTAAAATTATAAGGCAGAAAACCAACTACGACGATGTAAACAATGCTCTCTCTAATGTAGTACAGTGGTTTAATGTAAATAATCTAGCTTTCAATGATAAAAAAACTAAATGTATAAAATTCTCCGCACCAAATGTAAAACAAGTTGAGTCTGATCTGCGGCTTAATGGGAACAGGTTGAATCTAGTAGATAACACTGGGCGGCCATATCTCACAGCTAGCGAGTAGATTTAGTTCTGCAGCGTTCGCGGTAAAGAAAATTCGCTCATTGACTGATGTTAATACTACGGCATCCTACTTTGGGGCAATGCCGCAGACACTGACACGATATTTACACTGCAGAAAAGAGCTATTCGTGGAATGTATAAACTTGGAAGTAGAGAATCTCTAAGAGAAAAGTTTAAAGAGATTGGTATCTTGACCTTTGCATCACAATATATATATGAAAACATTATGTATATTTATAAGAATAGTAGTAAATTTAAAACCATGAAAGATAAGCATGATAAAAATTATTCTGTAATGACAAGGAACGACCATAAATTTGCGTTTCCCAAGTTAAGGCTGGCTAAAAGCACCAAATCATTTATGGGAATGTCAATACGTATTTATAATAAAATACCACAGTCAATTCAATCTCTAACGTTTAATAAATTTAAAAGAACTATCAAAGAAACATTATGCAAAAAAGGCTACTATAAACTCAAAGATTATTAAGATGACAAAAGAGCGTGGGATTGATTGATTGATCTCCACAGGTTATTTACAAATATTAAACATTAATCACTATGTAAGCAGCTTGGCTGCGACATGATATTGGCAAGCACGAATAGCTGTCTTCTGTTTGTTTGTTCATGTCATAGCAGAGCTGTATTTCTGCCAAATTGTACCTATAATAAGCACTTTTTACAAAAGAGTGCCGAGAGTTTTTTTTCCGCCGGCTTTTTTCCTCTCGGTCTACCTAGGGTTCTACTTTCATTTCGTTTTTTAAAGCCGAAGAAGAACTAGTAGTAGGCATCACCAAGACAATGGGCGATCATTATCTTTATAAGCTGAGAGACGCACACTTCTCGACGGAGGCCTCCCCCAGGATTCGTCATGTCGTCCGGACCCGCGCCGCCCTCATCCAGCATTTGACGTTCGTAAAGTGTATAAAATTACCTACTACGAATAAAAAAGATTTCATTTTCATTTTCATTATCAGATAACATCAAAACAAGTTAAGTGGTTATGTTTTTTAAGTTTTTTGCACTTAAAATGCTCAATTATTCTTAAATAAATGAAAAAAGGTGATAAATAAAAATTACCCGACCAGGGTTCGAACCTGGGACCTCTCGTTTGCCGGACGAGAAATGAAAAGATTTCTGTGAAGAAATTGATCTCGGATGGTCTTAGCTGCAAAGCTTATACCATAAGATGGAGCTACGTTAGCAATATAACGTAAAAACAAAAATGTGGTACTTAAGTAATTTCGCGGCGTAGCGCCAGGCCCCGGTAGCTCAGTTGGCAAACGAGAGGTCCCAGGTTCGAAACCTGGTCGGGTAATTTTTATTTATCACATTTTTCATTTATTTAAGTTAAGTGGTTTTGGAGATATTACAATTAGTTTTGATTTTTAAGAAATTTCTTTTTTTTGGTCCTATTTTGCCTACAGCTGCTATAAATATTTGTTAATGTACGTTTTATTTTTACTAGGTCTATCTTTGTTCGTCACTTTAAAATCTAGTAATAATTATGATACCTATAGAACCCTATGCAAAGAAAAAGAGTGAAATGTGCTAAATATATTTCATTCCAAAAACTCGACTAAAGTTTAACTGAATAGTGTGATTAAATATGTAACGCTTATCACCTTAAAGTGCACATAATGTTAAAAAATGTGCTAAATTAATGTTAATTGTACTATTTTAAAAAGAGTTTAAAATAGAACAATAGTGTCCCTTTTTCTAATCCAAAGCTTAGAAAAATATAATTTTGTCATTCATACCTGGGAATTACAACTGATCCTGTTCTGGTTAAAATAAAGATTCCAGATATCTTTTGTGGCAAAATAACTAAAAAAATAATAATAACAGAACTACATTAAAATAAACAATACTTACAGTGCCATAAAATGAAACAAATCTAGCCTATGTTTTTTAGATTTTAGACTCCAAGCTACTTCTGTGCAAAATCTCGTTCGAAGAGCAAACTTATAATATGAACTTTTTTCTGTAACACCTCTTTCAGTGATAACTTCAAATAATGACACCTGCAAAGGGCACTACTAAAATAAAATGTCTTCTTTTGATATGTATTTAATAAACAAATATACAACTTTATAATTTATTAAAATTTTTGAAGCCATTTAGGTTTATTTACAAAGTCCAGGCGTGAAACAGATATGCTCCAGGTATAATATGAAAAAAAAGAAAATAAGTGTGATTGAGTGCTAAAGGTTTGATAATAAGGTATTTCTTATAATCTTAAGTTGAAATGGATGTCTATATTTAATCAAATCATTTAAAAAGACTTGTAATCGTAGGTCTGTTTCAGTTAAAAGGGCAGGTACTACAAGACAGCCAGTGGAATTGCAGAACTGTACAATTTTCCAGCATAGTTCTGTAACTTCACCGCTTACTTTTTAACGGATATGACTTAGGTTTATAGCACATAACTAATCCTGATAATGTCTATGGCTGTGGGTGGAACTTCTAATCAAGTGAATCCAGTTGTTTGCCAGCTATAACATTCATAAGCTATTAGTACAGGATCCGAACTAGAGGCGTCCTTCACCGATTGGCTTACCGATTGAGAAGTAATTTTGATCAAATAATTTCAGAAAAGTATCGTTAATTAGTTGCTTAAAGAGTTTTGTTCAAGGTTATGATTAATCTGCTCCTATTTTTTTAATTATTTGAAAGTAAAGCTACTAATCGGAGTAAAGCCCGCTCCCCCTTTTAGTGGTAGGATCCAAAGATTTAAATCCATAGATGCGCCCTTTCAGTACAAAGAACTAACGAAATATTGTCATTACTGAAAGAGGTGCATGCACAAGTCTTGTGACAGTCTCTAATGAGCGCTTGTGGTGCACGTTCACATACATTATTTTGTTTAAAATATTTACATAAAGACTTAATTATGCTGTCTTGTTGATTTCGGGGGTGTAAAAATACAAGTCGCAATACAAACAAGGATAAAGGTGTTACTTTTCATGCGTTAGTAATTATTATATTATTTAATGCATTTCTCGATTTCGTCGGGCAAGGAAGCTCCCGGCCACCAAAGAATAAGTAATCAGATAGTAAATAAAAGATCAACTCAATACTAATTTATGTAACCTATTAAAATCATATTAGTAAACCTTTGAAGTTTTTATTTTACTTTACAAAGCCGTCGTGTTTTCTGGCTATTTTATGGAAATAGAAAAATATATTGGTTTATTTTATTCACATATTATTTGTCATAACAGGTTTCAAGTAATAATTTTCTTATACTTAATTGTTGCAGACCATTAAAAATAGTAATATTCGCGGGGAAGATATTTCTAGCACTTTACCAATATTAAACCAATATGATGTAAATTGCTAAATTATATCAACGTTTTAGATACAAATAATACACTGAAATTTCGAAGCAATTCGTAGAATACACAGGGTGACTGGTGCGTACTCAAGTTAACAATCCTGTAGGTATGAATTTAATAAATAAACGATTACTTATCTTTATTTTTATTACTCTGTAATCCTTTATGACTGTTTAGGCGTGTTTCTAGCGTAAGTTACATCTGATCTTATTCTATGACGTTTGTTGACGTGGACGCGCCGTGCTTGTGTCGGTAAAAATGACAACTTTAAGACACGTACGGGCAAATCTATGGATTTAAATCTTTGGTAGGATCCATTCTTGTTTTATCCTGGCAAACAACCGTCCTTCACACAGAGTTTTAACTCCCAATATCATCGCTCCAGCGGTGATTTGTTCTGGCAGTTATTTATAAAATATCATACCCGTGTTTTGTCGTCATGGACAACAATCTTGTAAAAAAGAGGTCATATGCGTATTTAGTAGCTAATAAAAAAATCTCAGAGGGATCTTCTTGGTTGCAGGATTGTATTGAAACTTCGAAACCGCAACTACATTCACTTCTTCATACAAAGTATGCCAACAAATATTCTAATAATATAATACTAATAATTCACTTAAATTTTAGGGTATATTATGGTGATATAACTCCCGAATTTGTATTTATCATTTTATTATAGTTACATTTTACGTAAGTAAAATTAATCGTAGTACTTGCTCTGCCAAACTGCGCCCAGTTTGGCTTTAAGTTGATGCCCTATTTGCAGTTGAAATCTTATTTTAGCCGCATTTCTTAACAAAACTCATGATCACTCGGTGCACAGGTCATTTCAATAGCCGAGCCCCGAGAATTAACTTTTAAAGTGGCGTAAGCCAGATCAAAATATTTATAGATAAACACGTTACCTTTGCTAAGGTGTAGATCCTCGACAGTTTCGAGTAAGATAAATAAAAAAAAGTAATTTATTTTGCTCTTTCAGTGGAAACTGATATGATGCTGGTCAGAAGACCGCCACGCCGCGTCTCACGTCGAACTAGACAACGCTATTCGGCGATTCGTAAATTCTTTAGACGAGCCTTAGGGAGTATAAGTAAGACAATTCTGCAATATATGCTTAATCTAGTTCTATTTGAATACTTCATTGGTATAGGATGATAAATGAATGACAGTCAGTTTACATAGTAGATTTGGGCCCCCATAAACAGGATATTTAAATACAGGGTGACTGGTGGGTCACTTTCGAAATTCGAGGACTTGATATTTTGAGATCATACACGAAGAGAAAAAAAAAATATTTTATTGAGTAAACTTAACTGGAAGTTAAAGAATTAATGACGCAACGCATGGTTACACTGGTAACTACTTACAACGGACGTACGCCACGGCGCTTTCAACACAGAATAGGAAGGTAGGTATTGACGACTTCATGAACGGCCGCTCGTCGAGACGTGAAGCATTCATGAACTCTTTATTAATTAATAGGGAATGCTGGTGAAAAATGAACTTTTTTCTACTTTTATTGCATATATATGATCGGAATCGACTACAGAGTGCTCTTCCTCAGTATCTAAAATTTGTCATTAGTCACCCTGTATACAACGTCAATTTTCAACCGACTTCCAAAAAACGAGGAGGTCTCAATTCGTCTGAATGTTTTTTTTTTGTGTCTTTGTTACACGATGTTTTGGACAATCATGAATCGATTCTTAAAATTCTTGTTTCATATAATAGAAGATACTTCATAATTGGTCCCATATAAATTTTATTGAAGTCGGTTGAGAAAAATTTTGAAACTGTATGATTTCGGAGAATGTTTACGTTGGTGACATTCTAAGTCGACCAAAGTTTTGATGTGACGTCGGTTTTTTTAATGCTCTGCATTCGTTGATTATTGTTCATGCGTTATCTAGCACATGGTCAAATATTTAAAAAAAATTGGTGTAAGTACAAAAAATTATCGATATTTCAATTGTAATGCAAAGATCAATCCGCCGCCGTTCGCTGGCTATCTGGTCACTGCGCTATATTGATAAGTCATCGGTATTGAAGTAAAACAATGTCCCATGATTTGAATTAAACAAACACTAGCCAATTAAAGGTATGCGCACACTATGACGGGGGGCAATCGCAACGCAATAATCCGCCTGCCACAATCGCATACATTTTATATGAAATGCGACCCGCCCCGGTATAGTTTGCGATACTTCATATAAAATGTATGAGAGGCTCGCATGCGGATTTTTGCGATGCCTGCGGCCCGGCATAGTCTGCGCTTACCTTAATGGTGTATTAGATTTTTCGTTATATGCTAACGTTGTTCCATTTTGTGGTAATGCATTGCAGCTTTACTACTCAGTCCAGGTGAAACGTTGCAATAAAACAATTAGCCAATAAATCTTTTAATTTATGACATCCACTACTGAGACAATAGTAGGTAACACTTATTATATTAAATCAAGGGAATCACATTTTTCTGTAAAAATCAAATTATGATTAAATAAATATAACAACATTCCATGCTTATTTATAAAAGCTATGTCACAATAAATCAAAAACACTCAATGATTCTGTACCCAATCACTATTAATAAATAGGTAAAATTATGCTTATTATATTTCCATTCGTTGTAGACTGCTCATTGTAATTTTAACCATGTTATCCACGTTTAAATAAATACTTACACATAGGTAATAAGGGTAATAAGGAATACTTAAACGTAATTCCTTATTACCCTTGTATAAAATCCGGTATATATTATTATTATATATTATATATATATTATTATACAACGTGACATTGAAAGAACTCATAGCTTCAGTCAACCAACTTATTTTTATCATGAATAAAAATTTTAAAGCAAGGTGCTTGCGGTTAACAATATTTTATAGTTGAAAACAAAATATCAGAGATAAATAATAATATAAAATTTTGCAATTTTTCAATTAGCTATCATTTATTCTTTTCGGTATTGACAACTATTTATTTTACCAAAACCTTTACAATTTCGAATCAAAATCAGTTTTTTTTTTAATCTCCTCTGAGGCTCTTATTGAACACATGTAGTTTAATAAAGGCCTTATTTTAACTCTACTTCTGGAAAGTTAATGATAAAGAACATTACGATGTTAAGTTATCTGCAACTCAATTCATCATTAAACATAAAATTTCACCTTGGGTATATTTCATTTTCCTGAAAAATTAAAGTGAGCCTTAATAAACCTTACGTAACAAAAAGTTCTTAAATAACATGTTTTTCTATTTCTTATTCACATAGAAATGACTAAGAAATAGAATATATCCCTCCATATACTTTCCTTTGAACTAAATAATCTCTTAAAACCAAGAAAAAAATACGTCACTAAAAATATTATTAAATTAAGTGGACCTAATTAAACATATATAAAAACGTTTGGTATTTTTGATTTAGTAAACTTGAGTATCTTTATCTTGTATTTATACTTTAAACAACAATCAACATAAATCTTAGGATTCGTCATACATTTAACTTAAGCTGTTGTGAAATACACTTCAACTATTAAATCAATTTAAACATACTTTCAAGTAGCCTTAAGATACACTATATTTTGATTCGATCAAGATTCAAGTTCGTTTTGAAAAAAAACATTAAATATCGCGCACAGTGTTATAGTTTTGTTGACAAAAAATTACTACAGAGTAACGTAGACCTACTCTCGGGACGGAAATCTGACTATTGGCTAGATGTTCAACGCACGAGCCCACGGCCACGAATATAAGCTATCGGGACTTTCTTGTTTCGTGTTAAGTAAAACGGTTGAAAATGCGTAAATGTAGAAGTGGCACTTACACTGGCTCTTGATACCCGCAGGTACCTTATTAAATTATTTTTATATTAACGAAGAAAATTTTTATTTGCGGATAATCAATGACGATGTTTCCTAGTTTAATGCAAGAGGATCAGGGACCATAATAGGAAAAATAAAAAGTCTATGGTAACTACGCGTGATTTTCGACATAAGAACATGTCCCACTACAGTAGCTAGTAGTTCAGTTAGTTCATTTAACTCAAGTTATAAAATCTACATAGGCATGAGTGAGTCTTAGGGCAGGGTGTAAGGGTACGGCTCCGCCACCGGCAATTGACTACTTACCATGTTTTTGTGTACCATTTCCTAATTCATCATGTTTAATAACTATACTTAAATATAATTTCAGGTAGACCATCAACCTCTATTATACTAAGTGAATCTAACTATACTGTGACTGAATTAAAGCACCGAATAATAGACTTAGAACAAACATTGAGTGAAGTTACTAAGCGTTATCCTAACCTCAACTCAATTGAAGAAAGTGATTCAGCAAGAACGGAAACTCAGACCACTATTGAAAGTTTAGCATCAAGCAAGGATAAAGGTAGTGAGAATAAAAAAACACAATCCTCTGTTTTTTCTTTAACGAATTCTAGCAAAAAGTCCTCAAAACTAGCATCGAACCGCAGCAAAATCCACAAAGAAAAGCAAAATTTGGACGACTGTGATAAATATTTTCCACGAAATTCAAAACGAAATAAACATATGAAAAGTATTGTCACCGCCTTTAAATCTGATAAAATGCATAATATGTCGGCATTGCATGGTAAAAATGTAGAATCCGTTTTTTCGGCGAGTAGCTGTGAAACACAAATACAAAACCCTATCAAAAAGCCAAAAAAACGTTCTAAACACCATGAGGGTAAAAAACCTTTAGAAGAAGAAGACCTAAGTGCTCGAGATATGTATTTGACCGATAAAGATATCCCTACTCCTGACAATTCAGATTATAATAAGAATCGAGATAGAAAATACAAATCTCTAAGTCCAGGAAGAGAAGAAAAAAATGAAAAGTTAGAAAAACGAACAAAAATGCCTAAACAAAGAAGTGATAAAAATGAATTTCCTGAACTGGATCAGACTTTCATAACTGATATAATCCGCAAACAATATCGTCCAATAAAACTCGGAAGAGGAAAATCTGAAATGAGTCAATTTTCGGTTCCTGTATGCAGAGACCGAGTATCACGAAGCAAAGCTACTCGTGTAAAAGATCCCAATGAGAGTTCATGTTTAGATCATGCTGACCCATACAAATGTGAAGAAAATACTTTCAATGAATCACCAAATAATTATGATACCAAACAGTATAAATATTCAAGTATGCCCCGTTCGAAAAATAAATCTAAACATCCTCAAGTTTACAACGATTCTGCTCTTTATGACTTAGTTCCAGTAAAAGAGAAGCCTGAATCTCCTTTGTCATGCAGATTTATGTTGCCTGAGGATAAACAACCTGATAAACTGTACAAAGAGGTACCACCCTCACCTAGATCACAACGACCTCGTCTAAACTTGACAGCACATTATTCAGATTATGAAGAAGTTGAAGATATGAAGGCGGATGATAAACCAAACGTCGCAGATTGTTTCAATAGACTGGTTACAAAACTAAATTTATCTAGTTTATCAAATGAACCATCAGATGACGCACCTAATAGTTCAAATGAGGTCGTGAGAATAGATGCCTGCGATAAAACGCAGGAGACATTGTTGGAAATCAAAGAAACACTCCAACAATTTTTAGAAGATTTTAAAAAAGAAAATTCTACACATAATCTACAAGACAACTGTTATACTGGAGTAACCAGCAGTAGTTGCTTAATGCATAAGTATCCGTTCGCAGCAAATAACGTTATGCCACCAATGTTGCCCAATTCATGCTATTATCCTATGGCAATGCCAATATGCCCAATGAACTGCATGCCTCCTACCTGTCCTGTGGTAAATAATTGTAACTTTACTTCGTCTCAAGAGAATTTGCAGAGAGAACAAGAACAAGGTGATAAAAAACCTGATAAAGATAGCACGGTAGAGCTTATTAGAGAAATCTATAAATGCGTAGCCTCAAAACAAGAATCTTGTGAGAAATCTGACTTAGATCCAATTAAACAAGAAAACCAAGATCCAAAAAGTGAGCAACCTCAACCAGACGTCAAGATTTTAACTTCAAGAAGCGTTGGTAGTTCCAAAGCATCTTTATTCGAACCCGATAATAACCAATTTATTTCACAATCAATTTGTCGTTCCAGTAGTTTTGCCACACTCAATACTAAAATAACTTCTAATCTGTACGACGATTTGAGTAAAGAGTTATATTATTCTGAAACACATATTAATACATCGGATACAGATGTGACACTAGGAAAACCAGTATCCAGTGGTACGGTCATCTTTGAGAAAAAGGTAAAGCTCAAATTTATAGTCTTCTTTTGTCTTTTTTTAATTGTATAATTAAAATTTTATTTTTATTATTTCAGCCCAAACTAAATAGATTCAAGAAGATTTTTAATTTTTTGGCAAACAAAAAGGAAAAAGCCCCAAAAGACACCGATTCAGTTGACAGTGAATCGGGTAAAGTGGAAACGTCAACCGCTTCATCAAAACTTACTTATAGCCACAGCGTTATAAATTATCCGCTGCATGGCCAACGTTACGTCACTCATCCATCACAATATCCTAACAACTATCAAAGAGTAAACTATCAAAGAGACAATTACCAAAGAGACAACTATCAAAGAGACAACTATCAAAGAGATAACTATCAAAGAGACAACTACCAAAGAGACAATTATCACAGAGACAACTATCAAAGAGACGATTATATACATCCAGTTTATTCAAGTTGCAGTGATCGTGGAATGAGTAGCGTGCATTCGTACGTACAACCAACAGCCCCACCGTACGCAATGTCACTTTCTACTCAAAATACCAAACCAGGACACATACCAATGCGTACAAAACAAATCGAATTAAAATGTACAGCGACTCAAAGTGACACGGTTCCCTTCTATCTCAAAGTGGCAAAGCTATTCCAGGCGCCTAAAGGACCTAATACATCAGGCAAGGCAAATCCTCCTAACAATGCTGTTAACAACTTCCCAGTACAACCTTCAATCAATGCACCAGCTAACTTCACATCCCTGCCCCCGATATCACAGGTCCCAGGTCCTACTGGACAACTTTTTGACTGGAAGAAGTTTCAAACAAAGCTATTGAAACCAGAAATGGATTTGAAGGGCATATCAATGATGCAAAAAGAAAATTTAATGTTTCAAAGAACAAACGAAAATTTACAAAAACAGTTAATGAAAAAGTTGGGACAAAGTAAGAACCCGCTTTCAGTCAAAAATATGTTAAGGAAGGCTCTCTTGACTAACACGCCGGCTCATCAGAAAATGATGTATAAACCCAAGTTTGGTTTCTTTTGATTGGACAAGCGCACTTTAGAATGTTTGTGATGCGCAAAAAAATGTGCTGTGTTATTTTACAAACGAACGATGTGTTTTTATTTTTAATAAATTTAGTATTTTTATAATATTGTATTTTTAGATGTTATATTTACGACGTTGTGCGACATGAAAGAAAAGAACATATATTTTAATATTAATTCTACAAATTTTCATAATACAGATTTTATGTTTTATATTTTATAATGTTCTATTTTTAAAATGTTTCGAAGCATGAGCTAGTTTACAAATCTTATTCCTGATGGAGATTGCAAAGTTTAGATTTAGTAGTTACTATGAGACTTATGTAAAAATACGTCTTATTAATTAATGCTAAATGCGAAATTAAAATATTTTAAAACGGATTTTATGTTCATTATTTAACATTTCTTATCAAGAATTCTCATTTGTTATATTTACGGATTGCATTTTTTAAATATTGCTTACAACAAGCTTCTTCCATGCTGCTAGACTGGGAGTGAAAGAAAAACATAGAATGTGCCAGCTGCCTCTCTTCCCGGGCATACCGTAAATGTCAGTTAAGGGACAGAGGTTTTATTGACAGTTTTGCGGGCGATAGGCTGATCCCTGTCACTGCAATAGTCTCTTCCCATCATTATAATACCTCTAAATTTGTCAAACGAGACCTCAGATGGTTTCATAGCCTCTGGTGTTCTGCCTACCGCTTATTCCGTTTATCCACCCTAAAAAAGCCACCCTAAGGAGGATACTCGGAAACGCGTGTCCTTCTATCCACCCTGAACGGGGTGGATAACCGTAATTCATATAATATGTTTCTTCCGTTTTTCTCACCTGCCTAAGTACAGTCATTAACACAAAAACATACACAAACCCAGTCCAAGAAACTTCGTGAACATTAAAATACTTTAGATGTACATACTTACCTTCTTCTTTGAGCTGAAAATAGTTTTGTTTACTCATCTAACATTCTATGTGACTATTACGTCATTCTAGACGTATCTTTTAATGACACATATCATTGCAATTAATTTCCATTCCAGTCATATTATTGTATGTGCTTAAATATAAATCATAGCTTGATTTAAACTTTAAAATGTCTTTAATTGAAAAAATAAAAATATTGACAAGGGGTAAGGGTCGAGTAGCTTTACATAATGGTTATCAATATCACTTTAAGAAAACATACGCAAATCAAACAACTTATTGGCTGTGTGCTAAACGAAAAATAAACCACTGCGTCGGGACAATTACTGTAATGGTAAATAAAAGTATTATTAATTAATTATTATCCAATGGTTGTAGGATTTTGCACATAACATATTTTCTTTTAAATAAAGATACATTACCCAGTTCGTGCCCAACTAACGCCCCAAAAGCATTGTTAGCTAAGGTATTTTTTTCTTCGTCAATAGCAGTAAAATTAGTTTGGGTTGATGACGAGCTGAAGCTGGAACTAGTCGTTTGAGTATCTCGTTCAGTCGTGGTTTCTTTATCGCCTATATTAACTGCCATTGAATCCCATCTTTGACTTTCTGCCATATCCAATGATTCTTGGCTATCACATTGAGTCATATCATCGTCTATTGTGTCCGGAACATACTCGTACTTTCCTAAAAAATGTGTCGTAATAACTTGTAGCGACAAACATTGATTCAATATATTATACAGGATACTTCTATAATGTACTTACTTTTTAATGACATAGTGGAATATGCACAGTCAAATTTATTAATTTTATTTTTAGCAAATTTATAATTAAATTGCTTTATTGTAAATGTCAAATGTTTTTTTTTTTAATAGCCTTGTTTTTCAAATGTAAACTTTTTTAACTTTTAATTATTTGTATAAGCATCATCCAACATTATTATTACAGGAAAATACTGTGATGAAAACAAAACCACACATACAGTTATGTAAACAAGATTTCACTAAAAATGTAATTGACTCGCATATAAACCAATGTATCAACGAAGTAACCACTTCACTAGATCCGGTGCCGAAAATCTATAAAAACATGGTAGCGTCACTTAATGAAGATGATGTCGACTTACTAAATGAAGTTCCTGAATTTACAAAAATTAAAACTACTTTATATGAACATAGAAATGCAGCATTGGGTTTAAAACAACTTAATTTTAAAAAAGTTGCCGAAGTTGTAGTGCCGAAAAAATACGAGAACTTTTTATTAGCTGATTTCATAGATGAAATAGACAATATTCGGATTTTGATATTCTGTAACAATTTCGCAAGAGACCAAATGGGTAAACTCAAAAATTTCTTTGGCGATGCAACTTTTAGAATATGCCCCAAACCGTTTAACCAAGTTTTCAGTATACACGCTGATATGAACAGTACCACGACTTCAACAAATATAATACCTTTGGCATTTGCAATTATGAGTGACAGAAAGAAAAGCACTTATTTAACGGTATTTAATTTAATCAAATCCCAAATTCCTGCATGGAATCCCGCAACATTCACGCTCGACTACGAAAAAGCTACAATGGGAGCATTAAAAAGTGTATTTCCAAATATATTGCTACATGGCTGCTACTTTCATTATGTGAAGTCCATTCAAAAACGAGCAGATAAGCTAGGTATCAATAAATACCCAAATACAAAAAGATTAGTGTTACTTACGGGAAGGTTGCCACTATTACCTTCAAACTTGATTAATGAAGGCTGGTTGTTTGTGAAATCATTTTTATTAGACGATGAAAATAATATGGCGGCATTTGTGAAATATTTTGAAAAAACATGGCTCAAGGACGAAACCTTTGTGGCTGTTTGGAATTCATTCGGGGTGACTCATAGGACAACAAATTCATTAGAAACCTGGCATAAAACAATATCACATGAAATTAAAGACAAACATCCACATTTAGCTAAGTTTTTGGAATGCGTGCAAAAAAACGCACAGTTCTTCGCTAATACGTCTGCTGCAGCAAAAAAATTTAGAAAACGATTGCAAATATACATTAAAAGGGACGAATTTATCCAGGATACGCAACTACGTCTACTCAATAATGAAATAAGCGTTGGTCATTTTCTGGACATATTGCAAAATTTATAAAAAACCACCAGCCCCGCTTCGGCTTTCTATCTTATAGTACCATGTACCGTAAAACGTGAATACTTGGGACAGTTTTAACTTTTGATTGACTGTATAATTTACACTTATCATTTTTTAGTACTTCTACCTAGCTATAGCCTACAGTCCTGAAACGTAGATTATTTTAAAGATATCAATAGCAACGGGATTTGTCATTCTATATGTTTAAAAAAAAAAAGTCTGTCGTCCCAAGTTAGACGTGTGAATGGTATAACATGGGACATCGGTGATATTTCTTACCATATGCAAGTTAGATATATTTTAGTTAACTTGGGATAAATAAAAAGAACAAAATATTAATTACAAAATTATTTGAGTTATTTTACATGTGAATTTCACAAATAAAAAAACAAATAACAAAAAATCACAATATTTATTGAAATAACACAGCTAACATGGCAGTTTATAGTTATAATAACTGCTAATGTAATATTCATTTATATAATCATCATTTGAACTGATTTAAACAATTATCAAACGAGATAAAGATTATTATTTTTTTACCTTATAGAGCTATTTAAAATACAAAAGATAAATTCAAACTTGGGACAGTAATAAGTAGGTAGGCTAATAATCATAAACATTAAAAAATAATATTTTTAATTTCATTAAATACATGGCGCCCTCGATTAACAGTGGGTTGTGCCAAAATTCTCTCAATTTGTTGGGGTTGGATTAACATAACATCTTCATTAGGAGGATAAATGAAAGTGTTTTTTGACTTTTTCTCAAAAAATTGCATAAAGCGCCTTCCTCATGAATTGAAATAATCTTGGCAATAAATTTCTTTACAATCGGTTTTTTTTTGTACCTTCGTTATATATAATATTGACAAGAACAAAATCATTTATGTTTGCTTGTACGAAAATATTTTCTTTATTTGGGTCATCGTTGGATTATATAAAATTCGCTTCTGAAGCCTGGGCCTTTTGATGTTTACGAGGCATTGTTTACCTAAAACAAATGATAAAATATGTCTAGTTATGTAAATATACCTGCAAACTTGGGACAATATAATTTTTAAACAACTGTTCAAGTATAACTTGGGACATGTCCTAAGTAACCCCAAAATTGGGTGCTGAGAAAGCAAATTCATCGCAGCACCTTAAATATTTGCTTCCGCTCACAACCAAACAATAAAATGAACACTCTAATGACCAAGCCTAATCACCAGCAAAACTATTTTTCTTAGTTATTTACAAATGTTTACATACCATTACAAGTGTTCAGCATACAATTTGCGTCTTTCGTCTAACACTTTAAACAAACGTTTGTTATTTGACGACGTTTCAATTAAGTTTAATTTTGTGATCGTCAAAATGTCGGGACCAAGTCTTGTATATCCAATCTACTCACATCAAACTTTAGTTCTATAAATCTACTATTTGATACCTGTGCAAGAATTTTAGCTACCTCAATAAATACATAGTGATTTATCGAAAACCTTGGTCCCGACATCTTGACGTCAAGATGTCGGGACCAAGTCTTTAGGCAGCTCACGGGGATATCTTACTTATGTAGTATTTTAATACCTTAAATATACTTTGTTTTTTTTTAATTGGTTTGTTTGAAACACGAATCGCTTGAGAAATATTACCCAAAAACGTTGGTCCCGCCATCTTGACGTTTAAACATTTGTGTATAACATGTGAACGGACAGCTTCTTTTAGTTTGTCTAACCATTAATATTTAATACCACATTGGTATTAAACATTACACAAGTTTTTATGTGGAAAATGTTTTTACAGAAAAATTTAAAAAAATACACAATCTTTTGTTTGTCTTAAAATACACACATACAAACATATATGCACGTGTGTGCATACACACACATATACATATTTTATTTTTACTAAAACATGAAACAATAAAACATGATTGATTGTTAGAACATTTATTATTTCAATTTACATTATTGTTAGCAATAATTTATACACGAAACTACATAAATTATTTTTCAGCAAAAATCAAACAATGTGGTATAATAAAAGTCTGGCTTTTTGTTACTCTAGTCTTCATATCATCGTAACAATTCCATTTCCCTAAAACCCTTGGACAATTGGCCCTGTAGTGGCCAATACTACCACCTATTGGTGGGACAAAGTCGATGACTGCAAGAATTCTGTAATATTTGTCTTTTAATTTTAAGTGAGTAGGAATTTCGTATATATTGATTTTTTCGTTACCAGACAGCTCAAAAAATAATACGTTGGAAAGTGAGCAATGGTGTAGTAACTTCTGTTTTTACACCATTGCATTCAGATTGTGTGCATGAAGTGATATTATCATTTAAAGTAGATTCAGCAGACGCATTTAATGCCACGATTCCTCTGTCTTTAATTATGTTCAAGTCCAAGGGAATAAACCCACATTTCCGCTTAATGCCATTAATAGGACAATTGGAATTTGAGCAAGACTTAATAATTTCTGCGCTGTATAATACATCAGAGACGACATTTTCAAC
This sequence comes from Stenoptilia bipunctidactyla, assembly GCA_944452665.1. Classification (NCBI taxonomy): domain Eukaryota; kingdom Metazoa; phylum Arthropoda; class Insecta; order Lepidoptera; family Pterophoridae; genus Stenoptilia; species Stenoptilia bipunctidactyla. The sequence continues at coordinate 2,756,969 of OX101732.1, forward strand.
AACATACGCTATGTTACACTCACATTGTATTTGTTCTTGGCCTCCTACTGTCGTTGACTTGTAATGTTTTTTCAATATTTCATTGCGGGTTTTATAAATATCATCGCGTTTAATATCGTTACTTACAAGATTCTTGATAAAATCAAAGTAAATATTGTCAGTATTATTGATTTTAACACTTAGTTGAAATCCATCTACGTATCCAATGGCTATCGATTGAGAAAAGGCATCAAACGCACAAGTATTAAGAGCCATAATTCTGTCCACTGCTTTTACTAAATTACCGTTTATTAGTAGTGGTATTTTTTCCTGGCGTGCTTTATCTGTGGTTTTCTAGTATTGCCTTTACCGCGCCAATTTTCAACATACGATGTGCTTTTAGCGAAAATCGAATCTATGTCGGTATTTCTAGGATTTTTTCTAACTTTCTGTAATTTTGGTTTTTCTTTTTTCTCAACTTTATTATTTATATTTGAATGTAAATTACTATGAGCCAACTTCGTTTCTCCAGAGACATACTGATTATGCTGTATGATAAAATCATCTACTCTCAATTTATGAGACTTAGTTTTCAAATTACATAAAAGAGTTTTGATATTTTTAAAGGTGCTCTCAACATTGGAAGATGTAGGCGTTGAAATATCACTAGCGTAAATATTTTTCATGACGTTTGACCAAAGGGGCAGTTGATTTATGAGTCTTAGTATGGTATCAATTATTGTTGGGAAGTAATACAAGTTTTCTGTATTATTGAAATCCTCATCCATCAATTCATTTATTAACTTCTCTTTGTCAATGTGATCTTTTAGCCATTTCATAGAATCTCCAGATTTCACGTTTTTTTCTTGTTCAATTATAATTTCATCTTCCTGTTCGAAGATAGAGACATCGACTGACGCTTTGCAGTCACTATTTGAATGTTCATTAATATCATCATCAGTAAAGTCTTGCTTCTTCGCTACTTGTTATTCCTTCTTTACTTTGACCAGAAAATTTAGCTAAGCACAAAGTGACCATGTCTTTTACTATCTGTTGAACTATTTCGTAACTTTCCGTTTGTTTAATTTCTTGGAAACATTTAATATAAAAGAATTTCACTCTTCGATCAATGTTCTTAAAACATGACAAATTGTGTAATATTTTAATAAAATGACTCGTGTCAATTCTAATATAGGTTCCAAAGTGAGTATCGTAGTTTCCGCTGTTTAAGATTTCAAAAGATTGGTCCAGATATTCCCTGGTTGAATTGTAAACAGTGAAAGCTTTAACTGAAGCTCCTATAAGCGCAGAAGAATCGTCGCAGACTACTTCATCCGGAGACGAATTCTTTTCAGACCAGGTTTCAAGCCATTTGGTAATAGTGTTCATGGTCTGACTTTCAGATATCATGTGAAATAAAGGTAAACAACTTTGACCAGGCAATGCTTGCATAACGCATACATAGAGGAATAGATGCTTGTTAACAAGAATATCTGGACAGGGCCCAAGATCTTTAAAAATGCTTCCAGTGGCATCTAGGCTTACCACGGTTCTATGATTTTTTTTATACTCAGTATAGTAGTCTTCTTGATTAGACGACCAATAGTACACGATAAAGTGGGGATACAAACATATAAATCTTAAAAGATCATTGTAAGGTGCATGTTGTGCCATTAACCACAGAGCCATAACAGGATTTTTGTCAAAAAAGTGTGATGCTTTTTCTTCATATTTAATCTGACGAAGAGTTCCCAATTTAGGTACATGAGTCGGCTCAAGATCTGTAGTATCCATTGCAGAATCTACCAAAGAATTTCTAACGGACACAGCTGAAGAATTTTTCAGCTCGATACTGAGCTGTTTCCGTTTTATTGGTGATAACTTTACTTTTCTAGATCTTGTATGAATGAATTCAGGCTTGTGATTTTTAATTATACAATTGCAATCAATTACTTTATCTGTTGGCCAAAAAATCACAACTTTTATATTGGCACCACACTCCTTACAAGAACCATGGCATGATACAGATTCATCCGGTTTTATGTACGTCGATTGAAAATGCCAAGTGCACGGTTTTTTGGTTGCCTTCCATACTTCTTCTCGTAGTAAATCAGCCCACTGGTGACTAGGTAATGTCCACTTCTTACGAAATTTTGAATTTGTGTTTGGATCTTGTCTCTTTACGTACTTTTGAATGGGCTGAATTTTTTTCCAAGAATGGATATCTATAAAAAAAGGATTTTTTTCTTCGTTGACATCATCGTCTACATTGTCAGCATCACTATTTTTTTCAAAATATATTTCTTCGACATTTTCATCTTCACTTTTTGATGCACAGTCATCTTCATTTATACCAAAAAAGTAATTAAAATTTGTTTTTAATGATATATACAAACTTTTAGCGGACATTTTACACTCCAATTCGTTGCTAATATCAACAAAAATTTTATCACATGGCGAAGGTAACTCATCATTTTCAAATGCACTTTTATACTTTAAAAATATCGTTTTCTGTATTTCCAAGGGAATCGCACTTTTCCTTCCTCTCTTCATGATGACTCAGTATATGAATAACGTATCAATATTAACAGGAAATAGTAATTTAAACACAATAAATAAATTAATGAAACACTGATCACGCAAACTTGTTTACGAAACTAACGTCAACACTTTTAAAACTTTTTAGAACTACCCTCAAAATTCTTTGTTTTTTGCGTTTTGTTTTTGCATCACCATATTTAAAAAAAACAGATATTTGGTGTGGTCAGCGCTACGACTATTGCCGTGTTTTGCGGTAAAAAATAATAATGATGGATATGACTATTATTCGAAAGGAAGAGTCTTTTTAATCAATCAATCATTTGTTTTAATGCATTAGCACTTTTAAAATAAAAAGTAATATAGAATGTATGAATATCGGTACTTATGTGTATTGTGTGTGTGTGTGTGTGTGTGTGTTGTGTGCGTGTGTGCTTGAGTGCATATATGTTTGTATGTGTGTATTTTAAGACAAACAAAAGATTGTGTATTTTTTTTAATTTTTCTGTAAAAACATTTTCCACATAAAAACTTGTGTAATGTTTAATACCAATGTGGTATTAAATATTAATGGTTAGACAAACTAAAAGAAGCTGTCCGTTCACATGTTATACACAAATGTTTAAACGTCAAGATGGCGGGACCAACGTTTTTGGGTAATATTTCTCAAGCGATTCGTGTTACAAACAAACCAATTAAAAAAAAACAAAGTATATTTAAGGTATTAAAATACTACATAAGTAAGATATCCCCGTGAGCTGAATTTTGTGATCGTCAAAATGTCGGGACCAAGTCTTGTATATCCAATCTACTCACATCAAACTTTAGTTCTATAAATCTACTATTTGATACCTGTGCAAGAATTTTAGCTACCTCAATAAATACATAGTGATTTATCGAAAACCTTGGTCCCGACATCTTGACGTCAAGATGTCGGGACCAAGTCTTTAGGCAGCTCACGGGGATATCTTACTTATGTAGTATTTTAATACCTTAAATATACTTTGTTTTTTTTTAATTGGTTTGTTTGTAACACGAATCGCTTGAGAAATATTACCCAAAAACGTTGGTCCCGCCATCTTGACGTTTAAACATTTGTGTATAACATGTGAACGGACAGCTTCTTTTAGTTTGTCTAACCATTAATATTTAATACCACATTGGTATTAAACATTACACAAGTTTTTATGTGGAAAATGTTTTTACAGAAAAATTTAAAAAAATACACAATCTTTTGTTTGTCTTAAAATACACACATACAAACATATATGCACGTGTGTGCATACACACACATATACATATTTTATTTTTACTAAAACATGAAACAATAAAACATGATTGATTGTTAGAACATTTATTATTTCAATTTACATTATTGTTAGCAATAATTTATACACGAAACTACATAAATTATTTTTCAGCAAAAATCAAACAATGTGGTATAATAAAAGTCTGGCTTTTTGTTACTCTAGTCTTCATATCATCGTAACAATTCCATTTCCCTAAAACCCTTGGACAATTGGCCCTGTAGTGGCCAATACTACCACCTATTGGTGGGACAAAGTCGATGACTGCAAGAATTCTGTAATATTTGTCTTTTAATTTTAAGTGAGTAGGAATTTCGTATATATTGATTTTTTCGTTACCAGACAGCTCAAAAAATAATACGTTGGAAAGTGAGCAATGGTGTAGTAACTTCTGTTTTTACACCATTGCATTCAGATTGTGTGCATGAAGTGATATTATCATTTAAAGTAGATTCAGCAGACGCATTTAATGCCACGATTCCTCTGTCTTTAATTATGTTCAAGTCCAAGGGAATAAACCCACATTTCCGCTTAATGCCATTAATAGGACAATTGGAATTTGAGCAAGACTTAATAATTTCTGCGCTGTATAATACATCAGAGACGACATTTTCAACAACATACGCTATGTTACACTCACATTGTATTTGTTCTTGGCCTCCTACTGTCGTTGACTTGTAATGTTTTTTCAATATTTCATTGCGGGTTTTATAAATATCATCGCGTTTAATATCGTTACTTACAAGATTCTTGATAAAATCAAAGTAAATATTGTCAGTATTATTGATTTTAACACTTAGTTGAAATCCATCTACGTATCCAATGGCTATCGATTGAGAAAAGGCATCAAACGCACAAGTATTAAGAGCCATAATTCTGTCCACTGCTTTTACTAAATTACCGTTTATTAGTAGTGGTATTTTTTCCTGGCGTGCTTTATCTGTGGTTTTCTAGTATTGCCTTTACCGCGCCAATTTTCAACATACGATGTGCTTTTAGCGAAAATCGAATCTATGTCGGTATTTCTAGGATTTTTTCTAACTTTCTGTAATTTTGGTTTTTCTTTTTTCTCAACTTTATTATTTATATTTGAATGTAAATTACTATGAGCCAACTTCGTTTCTCCAGAGACATACTGATTATGCTGTATGATAAAATCATCTACTCTCAATTTATGAGACTTAGTTTTCAAATTACATAAAAGAGTTTTGATATTTTTAAAGGTGCTCTCAACATTGGAAGATGTAGGCGTTGAAATATCACTAGCGTAAATATTTTTCATGACGTTTGACCAAAGGGGCAGTTGATTTATGAGTCTTAGTATGGTATCAATTATTGTTGGGAAGTAATACAAGTTTTCTGTATTATTGAAATCCTCATCCATCAATTCATTTATTAACTTCTCTTTGTCAATGTGATCTTTTAGCCATTTCATAGAATCTCCAGATTTCACGTTTTTTTCTTGTTCAATTATAATTTCATCTTCCTGTTCGAAGATAGAGACATCGACTGACGCTTTGCAGTCACTATTTGAATGTTCATTAATATCATCATCAGTAAAGTCTTGCTTCTTCGCTACTTGTTATTCCTTCTTTACTTTGACCAGAAAATTTAGCTAAGCACAAAGTGACCATGTCTTTTACTATCTGTTGAACTATTTCGTAACTTTCCGTTTGTTTAATTTCTTGGAAACATTTAATATAAAAGAATTTCACTCTTCGATCAATGTTCTTAAAACATGACAAATTGTGTAATATTTTAATAAAATGACTCGTGTCAATTCTAATATAGGTTCCAAAGTGAGTATCGTAGTTTCCGCTGTTTAAGATTTCAAAAGATTGGTCCAGATATTCCCTGGTTGAATTGTAAACAGTGAAAGCTTTAACTGAAGCTCCTATAAGCGCAGAAGAATCGTCGCAGACTACTTCATCCGGAGACGAATTCTTTTCAGACCAGGTTTCAAGCCATTTGGTAATAGTGTTCATGGTCTGACTTTCAGATATCATGTGAAATAAAGGTAAACAACTTTGACCAGGCAATGCTTGCATAACGCATACATAGAGGAATAGATGCTTGTTAACAAGAATATCTGGACAGGGCCCAAGATCTTTAAAAATGCTTCCAGTGGCATCTAGGCTTACCACGGTTCTATGATTTTTTTTATACTCAGTATAGTAGTCTTCTCGATTAGACGACCAATAGTACACGATAAAGTGGGGATACAAACATATAAATCTTAAAAGATCATTGTAAGGTGCATGTTGTGCCATTAACCACAGAGCCATAACAGGATTTTTGTCAAAAAAGTGTGATGCTTTTTCTTCATATTTAATCTGACGAAGAGTTCCCAATTTAGGTACATGAGTCGGCTCAAGATCTGTAGTATCCATTGCAGAATCTACCAAAGAATTTCTAACGGACACAGCTGAAGAATTTTTCAGCTCGATACTGAGCTGTTTCCGTTTTATTGGTGATAACTTTACTTTTCTAGATCTTGTATGAATGAATTCAGGCTTGTGATTTTTAATTATACAATTGCAATCAATTACTTTATCTGTTGGCCAAAAAATCACAACTTTTATATTGGCACCACACTCCTTACAAGAACCATGGCATGATACAGATTCATCCGGTTTTATGTACGTCGATTGAAAATGCCAAGTGCACGGTTTTTTGGTTGCCTTCCATACTTCTTCTCGTAGTAAATCAGCCCACTGGTGACTAGGTAATGTCCACTTCTTACGAAATTTTGAATTTGTGTTTGGATCTTGTCTCTTTACGTACTTTTGAATGGGCTGAATTTTTTTCCAAGAATGGATATCTATAAAAAAAGGATTTTTTTCTTCGTTGACATCATCGTCTACATTGTCAGCATCACTATTTTTTTCAAAATATATTTCTTCGACATTTTCATCTTCACTTTTTGATGCACAGTCATCTTCATTTATACCAAAAAAGTAATTAAAATTTGTTTTTAATGATATATACAAACTTTTAGCGGACATTTTACACTCCAATTCGTTGCTAATATCAACAAAAATTTTATCACATGGCGAAGGTAACTCATCATTTTCAAATGCACTTTTATACTTTAAAAATATCGTTTTCTGTATTTCCAAGGGAATCGCACTTTTCCTTCCTCTCTTCATGATGACTCAGTATATGAATAACGTATCAATATTAACAGGAAATAGTAATTTAAACACAATAAATAAATTAATGAAACACTGATCACGCAAACTTGTTTACGAAACTAACGTCAACACTTTTAAAACTTTTTAGAACTACCCTCAAAATTCTTTGTTTTTTGCGTTTTGTTTTTGCATCACCATATTTAAAAAAAACAGATATTTGGTGTGGTCAGCGCTACGACTATTGCCGTGTTTTGCGGTAAAAAATAATAATGATGGATATGACTATTATTCGAAAGGAAGAGTCTTTTTAATCAATCAATCATTTGTTTTAATGCATTAGCACTTTTAAAATAAAAAGTAATATAGAATGTATGAATATCGGTACTTATGTGTATTGTGTGTGTGTGTGTGTGTGTGTGTTGTGTGCGTGTGTGCTTGAGTGCATATATGTTTGTATGTGTGTATTTTAAGACAAACAAAAGATTGTGTATTTTTTTTAATTTTTCTGTAAAAACATTTTCCACATAAAAACTTGTGTAATGTTTAATACCAATGTGGTATTAAATATTAATGGTTAGACAAACTAAAAGAAGCTGTCCGTTCACATGTTATACACAAATGTTTAAACGTCAAGATGGCGGGACCAACGTTTTTGGGTAATATTTCTCAAGCGATTCGTGTTACAAACAAACCAATTAAAAAAAAACAAAGTATATTTAAGGTATTAAAATACTACATAAGTAAGATATCCCCGTGAGCTGCCTAAAGACTTGGTCCCGACATCTTGACGTCAAGATGTCGGGACCAAGGTTTTCGATAAATCACTATGTATTTATTGAGGTAGCTAAAATTCTTGCACAGGTATCAAATAGTAGATTTATAGAACTAAAGTTTGATGTGAGTAGATTGGATATACAAGACTTGGTCCCGACATTTTGACGATCACTTAATTTTTACTGCAAAAACATAACCGCCATTCAAGTACGAATTCACACGAAACTGGCAGCAGACCATAAAATAAAGAATTTTAAGTTGCCAGAGTATTTAGCAAGTGTCCCATGTTTGGCCCAAGTATCCACGCTGTCCCAAGTATCCACGTTTTACGGTACCTACAATTTAGATTTTAAGACTATTTTATGTTATTCGCTTAACAATAAATATTAAATTAAAACTTAAAAGATATTGATTTGATTCAACTGTACTTGGGGAAAAAAATCGGAAGAAACATATTATATGAATTACGGTTATCCACCCCGTTCAGGGTGGATAGAAGGACACGCGTTTCCGAGTATCCTCCTTAGGGTGGCTTTTTTAGGGTGGATAAACGGAATAAGCCCTGCCTACCCCGTAAGGGATACAGGCGTGAAGTTGTACCTATGTATACAATGTGTTAATTTTATACTTGATCAAATGAAATGTGCGGATATAACATTAAAAATTATCGACAAAACGTGAAAAAAAAATTTTTTTCGTACACCATTTAGAAATTAAAGCCAATGAAAAATTTTTTTTATTCAATTCCCATTTTTCGTAGTTAATTTTTTTCCTAACTAAGCAGACCATGGATTTTTTTTAAATTAGTCTTATTTTGAAGGTAAAACCATGAACTAGTAATAAAAATTAAAAAATATCACAATATCAAGCCGGAAAGTTGTAAAAACATTAATTTATTTTTATTTTTTCATAAAAAAAAATGTTTTTTTTAATGTTACCTTTTACTTTTTACCTTTTACTCCGAAACTAGCACTAGCATGTTTTATTAAATTTCATAACATACCCTACAAGTTCACCACAATAAAATAGGTGCTATCTCTCTTCGTTGTTACGATAGGTACTATCCGAATTAAGTAGGTAATTTTAACAAAATTAAATAAGTACTTGGATTACATCAATAGTGCAATAAAAAACACAATTAAATTAAATCATTTATTTAATTCAAGTTTTCAAAGTGTCCACCATTCTCATCCATGCAAAAAAATGGCACGCATTGCCATACTACGTACAGTTTTTTTTAAAACATTGCGTTTTGCTCTAATTTCATAAGCTGCAGCCATTATTTTTTGCAAAAGCACTTCGCGCGTTGCAACTGGAGTACTATACACCATCTGCTTCATATGACCCCACAGATAATAATCAAGTGGTGTCAAGCGGCAGCCACGCCACTGGTCCGCCTCGTCCAGTCCATCTAGTTCCATAACGTTCATTTAGGTAGGTACTCACGTACGATTGTGCTGAAGTGAGCTGGAGCGCCGACATGTTGGAACCACATCCTTCTCCGTGTTTGAAGATCCACATCTCTCATCAGGGATGGTAGCTTATTTTGCAGAAACAAGAGGTTAGTTGGCCCCATCAATCTTGATGGTAGAATAAATGGTCCAATCAAATAGTCTCCTATAGTCGTTCCAGGTCTAAAAAAGAATGTCTATACCCCTTTCGTTTTCGAAAAGTGCAAAATTTACATGAGCCGGACTACCAAGCAAGAAATGTTTTTTGTTCATGGCTATTGCGGCAAAGACGCATAGTACGCAATTTTTGTGATCGTATTTTATGGACGGATCAGGCAAATAAAAAATTTTCCGAAAAAATTTTAATCGGACTCGAATCACAAATTTTCGCAACCTGCATTTGTGGATGCCGGAGGAAGAAAACCCTTTAGCAGTTCGACCAGCATCGTTCCAGGTCGAATTTTCTATTAACGTTTGGGCTGGGATGCGTGCCATTGTTTGCATGGATGGGAATGGTGGACACTTTGAAAACTTGATTTAAATAAATGATTTAGTTTAATTGTGTTTTTTATTGCACTATTGATGTAATCCAAGTACTTATTTAATTTTGTTAAAATTACCTACTTAATTCGGATAGTACCTATCGTAACAACGAAGAGAGATAGCACCTATTTTATTGTGGTGAACTTGTACAGCCGGTTGTTCCAAGTTTATACTTTTACGAATTCGTAAAAAAATATGTAAAACGTAAAATTATCCCGTAAAAAGTGTTGCACCACATTTTTTTTATACTTTTTACAGTTACTTTTTACGTATACTTTATACGGAGCTCAGACCCACCTCATAACGTAAAAGTATATTTTTTTGATTGGAAAATGGAAAATAACCTACAGTAGGTGTGCTAAATTTGGTTTAATTATTAAAAAAAATACTTTTTTGCACTCTGTTAATAATAGGCCTTTGTTTCGTATTTAAACCTTATATTTTTCGATATTACAAGTATAAATGATTTTAATTATAGAAATTGATTTAGTGCGTATGCGTGTGCGTAAAGCTTGAAAGTTCGTTGCGTATAAAAGTTCCTCCTCTCCGCAGGATTCTTTCACAGGCTTCTTTCATCTGTTACGTTGCGTTAAAACATAGTATTTCTTAAACCGTAGGGATGCGTTCTTAACATGCCCCCGGCCTTGGAAGTACCGACTTCCAATAGAGAAACACCTTATTTAATTTGTATCATTGCATTCTATAGGTAGTGGACAAATTTTAGAAAATGATCTACGTATAGTGCTGCCTGTAGCCATTCGTATAGAAGCTACTCTCGACACTCCGTCTTTCCCTGGGTAGATCGCGATGATTCGTCCCATGCACCACTTGAGGGGGGCGAGTTGGGGATCGGTTTTGAATTACACATCTGGAATTTAGGTTTGGGGTGGAGGGGGGGAGGGGGGGCAAAGGGGGTCTCCCCACCACGATGCGGAGTTGCGGAGATGACTAGTTTTTTTTTTATGAATTTTGAAGTTTGTTATTTATAACCTCAAAAATAGGGTTATCAATGACTTATCAATGACTGTTATCAATGACTGATTAGGGGTGATTTTGGTAAAACTACAGTATAAGCGGCTACACACGACCCTAAAATCACTGGCGATATCGGGACAGCGGTAGTGGGGATGAAATCGGCTACTACTCTACACACGTCTCTGCCAGGCAGTACGAAACCGACCGTGCAACAGACTGCTCATTGTTCCGAGATGCCGCCGACACTCACAAAACAGCAGAAAATAGGCATTGTTTTGGCACTTACTACGGTGCCACCTAACCAGAGACGAAAAAGGAAGACCTGGGTTAAAAACTGGTTGATGAAACGTCATGAACGTGATGAGACATTTAGAAGTAGATAATTTTAGAAACTTTTTATGAATGGATTTTCAGTTTTTTGAAGAGCTCCTTAATATGGTGACACAAAAACTTCTTCAAATACATTAATTCCATGACAATAATTACTTCCTCGAATAACATCTTCTCAAAATTCATAAACTCTCCAGTACTAGTATCCCATATTACCTTCTCGAACTTCATTTACTTCCAGTACTAATACTTCTTCCATTTTCTGCCGTTCGTCTGCCCACAAATTTTTATCCCACAAATATAGTAAATCGTTGAATAGATCGATAGCTTTGGTCCACGCTTCTCGATCTTTCTCCTTTGCCATGTTTTCGCGCGAAATAAACAATTATAGCCGCAAGCACGTCGTCGTATCGTCGCGGCACTCAAGAGCAGACTGCGTAGAAATCAATCCTGATTTCGCTACACACGTACTGACAACGCTCCCTAGACGATAATTGTCCCTAAATCGTGAGCTCGCTCGGAACGATTTAGGGACGATAAAAATCGGGTAGGATTTGCCTACACACGAGACGATTTATGATATGATCTAGGGTCCTCCCCACCACTGTCCCGATATTGCCAGTGATTTTAGGGTCGTGTGTAGCCGCTTTATATGGACCGTCGAATTTAGGGGGGGGGAGGTGGTTGGTGACCTCCCCCTCTGAGGGGGAGGTGCGGATCCTTGTAGTAAGTGCTCCGCTTTGCTTCGCTCCTTGCATTAACCTCCTGACCTAACCAGTCCATGTCGGTCTGTGACACAAATTGTAAAAGTTACAATTATTAAGTTAATACTGGACTCTTATCGTTTATAAGGGCGAACAACGTACGTTTTGTTTTGTACGTTAATAATTGAACATTTCACTAGTACGCATATTAATAAAACAACAATATTTTTCTTATTATTTATTATATTTTATAAACTTGTTTTATTACATTTAACAATTCCATAAATTGGTCTTTTATATACATATTTTAGCAAGTAACGCCTCCACTTGTATTCAACTATAATGTCAGCAAAATTTTCTGGGTGGTTATAATTATCTTTATAGAAAAACCTTTTAACCACCCGCCACTGAGACTCAATCCTTTGGGTATGCATTCCATCTTCTGCCACAAATGGATTGTCTGGATATACTTACGTTTCGTTTTACCAAGCAATCATATAAATTGATGTAAAATATCGTTTCAGTATAGGAAATTTCAAACACGTATAATTAAAAAACTATGCATCTCTGCAAAACAAGAGGGGTATTAATCGAAAGGGGAAACCCACCCCTACATAAATAAACCCATTTCAATCCAATTTTCCAGATGTGTAATTCAAAATCCCACCCGCGAGTTGTCCTCCTTGACAAGAACAAGCGTATTTTCTTTCAAGGTGTCTCAAAAGTTATTCCACTTCACCCGGATTTGTAGCTCCGATACATATTCCTTTGACCACCGAGTCCAAAAGTGCTGCCTGGCCTGCTCTATTCGCTGGTAGCGCGACAGTCGGTGTGGCAAAGCTTCATAATAATCCCATTTATTTTTTAATTGGTGCGATTTTCTGGCAAAGGAGCATGCGGGATCGCTATTAAATTCATTGGTAATGGCGCGCCAGGCATCTTCCCTCTGCTTAGGTGTAACTTTACCTGAAAAAATGTACATGATTTAACACTTAAGTATGAGTTAAATTTTTTTTTAAATAAAAGGTATCATGCCTGTTTGTTTATTTAATAAAATATGTTATTTTTTAACAGATTATTGAGTAAATTCGACTCATCTTCATTGAATTTAGCACTTCGTTGTTTGAAACAAACAAACACAATAAGCTCGGTATATTTCCTATGAAAACGTGAAAAATTAAATAGGTACATAGGTGCTGAAGATGTTGTACTTACTTTTCCAGCGCAACATTATCTTCAGATATTATTCCATTATACTATTTTAATGCAAAAAAAACAAACAACTTTAGAAATTATAAACAATTTATTTAGTTTGTTTTTGACAATCATATCGCAATATTGAATGCATTGTCTGTCATACAGTCAGCCAATCACGATAGTTTATTTTGAAAGGTATGACAGGTCTTGCCACGTAAAAAAATGGTAATAAAAAGCTCCCAAGCTGAAATGGAAGAGTAAACGTTTTTGACGCCTGGCTACTTTCTATACTGTTACTTTTACAGGAATTTTGTTGGAGCAACAGAAATTTACGAATTCGTAATAGCAAAAGTAATAGTATACGTAAAATGTAAAACGGAATTTGTAAAAAAGCAGATGATTTGGAACAACCGGCCAGTAGGGTATGTTATGAAATTTAATAAAACATGCTAAAAAAGTTACCTTGACGTGCTAGTTTCGGAGTAAAAGGTAAAACATTTAAAAAAAAAACATTTTTTTTAATGAATAAATAAAAATAAATGAATGTTTTTACAACTTTCCGGCTTGATATTGTGATCTTTTTTAATTTTTATTACTAGTTCAAGGCTTTACCTTCAAAATAAGACTAATTAAAAAAAATCCATGGTCTACTAAGTTAGGAAAAAAATTAACAACGAAAAATGGGAATTGAATAAAAAAAAATTTCATTGGCTTTAATTTCTAAATGGTGTACAAAAACAAATGTTTTTTTTCGCGTTTTGTCGATAATTTTTAATGTTATATCCGCACATTTCGTTTGATCAAGTATAAAATTAACACATTGTATATGTATACTTTCAACAATTTACTTGCAAATATCATTTGTATATTGGATGTTCCTTATTGGGCTTAAATATTCTCGTAAACTGTTTCTTCTTTACTCATGTGCAATTCAATGGAATATAAATGTTTACATTTTGTAATAAAGATATGAACACTTCTCGAAACCACTGCTGATCTTCTGCTCAAAGTGGTATTGGTATTTTAGATAGGTACTGAAGGTGGCGGTGATTAGAACATTTGGTTTTGGTTAATAAGGCTTGTTGATGTTTTTAATTAAGTAATGTAAAATATTCAGTTTTTTTTTGTTTATGTATTATTTGTACAGAATTAATGCACAATAGGAAAACTATGCGCTCTTTATTGTTTCTTAAGTAAGTAGGTACATAAACTTCATTATTGTAAACCTAACTTGACCGCTTATTACTTGGTCCAGTGAAAAAGGTCCTATGATGGAGATGCCTGTATACGCAGCAGAACCCTGTCTTTAAATCGATCGCAGCTATAGTTGGTTTGAAAACATTTATTTTTAAGCTCTAGGATGAGGTAGGTGTTAAATGTTGTTAAGTGTTATTTAATACATCCCCATATTTCTAGAAAAATAATTAATAGCTAGATGTATTTTCAACATAAATTAATTAAGATTATTTAATAAATATTAACAAAATGTAGGATTACAACTTAATTTATATGAAAGATAAAAATTTAAACAGCCTACCTATTTATTAGTCACCGACTAAATTTGAATATTTTGTCTTTGATGCAATTTAAACGTACAAGCAATAGATGGCAGCACTTGCCATTCATTCACGAAAATAATAATAACAGTATAAATAACTTGAAAATTGCATAAATATATGTGTGTAGTGACTGTGTTATAGTGCAAATGTTATCCATGATAAAAAAAACATGTTGAAGTGATAAAAGACACCAAAAGCACGGCATTGACAATCAAAGCATTTTATTCAATTTCAAGAGTTTGGTCATAGCACCATTTTAACGTTTGGTGGCGCCACTTATTACAGACAATAACAACTTAATATGAGTGAATTGAGTGAGTGATAGGCAATCATTCGCCATTTGATCACAAAACGCTGCTGCTGGCTTGTCTATCTGTTGTAAACTGCACATATCTGCTGTGTTTTCCTGCAAACTCAGAAGTAGCGTCAAGTGAACTTAAGTTTATCATATATGTAACTGAATTGTTGTGATGCTTGATAGACTTCATGGTTCACATATTTCGACGAATAACTTTATAACTATGAAACATGCTAACAGGTGTTGGTTTTTGATTGTTTTAGTTAGTGGTTCGTTAGTTCGTTGCCATTGTACAGTAAAATTAGCACCCTTTCTTTCACTTAAAAAAACCAATATTTATCAACAATAATAATAAAAAACCACTATAGTGCATAGTCCACCCAAAAAAACTCAAGCACATAAGCGCCGCCAAGCGGCAGACAAGCTTGCATTCCAAGCTCCCTATAATATTGGTGTGTCCTATCTGTACTTGTACATAATACTTTCTAATCTGTGACTAAAAGTGAATTCACTGTTTGACCATTGGTTTGTTATAATTTCATATAACTTTTAATATGACATATGACATGATTAATATTTAATATGACATGAACTCTTCCTATAATAACCCCAAATGACTAAATAAGTGCAAACCAAATCAATCAATAACATACAGAAATACATTTTACATCGAAAACAGTTATATACCGTTAGAAACTGATTAGATAAAGAACAAAGAACATTTTGAATTTTGACATTATAAACAACGCCATCTATGATTTTAGCGGTGCACTAAACACAAAAGGAGCATCTTCATTAACAAAATCAATCAGTGATAAGAAAGTTCTAACCCGCTACCACCATGCTACCACTATTGTCCGTTCATCGTAAGATGTCCCCTGCCGTTATGTTGGCACTATTGCTTGTCAAGCTGTTTTCGTTATCTGGGATAGTGAATTAATCCTTTTTATTGATTACTTGCCAAAAGGGCAAACGATAACTGGATCCTATTATGCAAACCTAATCCCGAAATTACGTGAAGCGATTAAAGAAAAACGTCGTGGGAAATTGTCATTGGGCGTGTTGTTTCTCCAGGATAACGCTCCACCTCATCGTTCGGAAGTTGCGCTCACCGCAATCCGCAGTGCTGGCTTCGAAGTCCTTGATCACGCACCATATTCTCCTGACTTAGCCCCGAGTGATTTTCACTTATTTCCAAAATTAAAGGAGCATATTCGTGGAACTAAATTTGACGATGATGACGCGGTTATGACTGCCACAGAGGAGTTTTTTAATAGTTGAGAAAATGATTTTTTTGCGGAAGGAATAAGAAAGTTGGAGATGCAGTATACTAAGTGTATTAGATTAGAAGGAGATTACGTAGAAAAATAAAATATTCTTGTTTACATTTTTTTTTTTTGTATTCATTCTAAGAATGTTTTGAATTGCCCTCGTATAATATAAATTGTGTCGTCCTTCAAAACCTTCCTAGTCTTATAGTTGTTTATTATTTACAAATCAGAAAATTAAACATATATTTATTCGTGGTAGGTATAAACAAAGTTAGATTACGGGGTTAAAATGGACACATATTATTGGTAACACTGCTGCCACAATGCTGCCAACATCAGCAGGCAGGGGACATCTTATAGTGAACGGTCTATAAGTGGCGATTGTCGCTAAAAATGAATGAAAGCATCAAATCTAATATTGCACAAAGGAAGAAACAAAACGTTCAAAGACGCAGAACACTCTCAGAATTAATTTAAACACATCGAATAACCTAATTGATGACTCAGAAACCTCATTTCAACTAGGTAACAGGAGCCTTGTGACCGATACTACTTTGGACTCATCTCTTATACAAGACCTGTAAGAAAAAAATTCAGAATTCTGTTAACAATTAAAATCTGCACATAGTGAAATAAATGACCTTAACTGTAAAATAAACAACTTGAAGAAAGACTTGGAAGAAAAAGGCAAAACAATTATTTTACTGAAAAAGTTACGCTGACACCTACAACAAATAAAATCATCAATACACATACTTCTTCGTCACCAACAAACTCATATTCAACAGGATAAGAACAACGCGACTGTCACCGTTGGTTCACGACAAAAGTGTTTGTTTCAATTTACGAAAACGGCTGACAACTACACCCTATCAAACACTTTCCCGTCCAGACATTAACCCTTATAATCAAAGACCCTTAAGACCCTTAATAATCAACCAGGAAAAAACACCCAAAGAAAAAACAACAAAAATATTCATTCTGGGAGATGAGCAGGTGCGCGGTCTCTCACTGCAGCTGTCGAATAGCAGAAGAATTATTTTATGAGATCAACAATAGCTTAGAAAAGTTATAAAATTGTAAACAATTTTTTTTTCTTAGGCACAAACGAAAGTTCACATCCACTTAAATCCACTTTACTACAACATAAAGATGTTATAAAACAGAATTAGAAACAGAAAATTATAAAAAAATTTAGTTTATAGATTTTATTAATTATTCCGATAATTATTGCATGTCAAATATAACCGATATAGCATGTCAAAGATAACCTAGCTTTAAGTACTATTATCAAAGGAATCTTTATTATAAACTTAATATAGAAATTGACCTTTTACAATATAAATGTACTCCTTTGAACAAAATCAATCCGACAATAAAAAATAAATTAGTTAATATTAGCACTCAATTTGAATCAAGCGATGGTAAAAATTTTTATGTACAAAAATCTCCCGAGCAGTTTTTTCGGTAATATGAACACCAAATCATAGCCGGCATACTAGGGAAACGCGATATATTTGAAGCGGCGTTAATAGTATATTATGTAACAAGTGAGCGAAACTGGACAAAGTTAGGGAAGAAATATTAAACAAAACCCTAAGATCTGGTGCGAGAAAAAGAGAGACTTTGCGGAGGAAAATGTTATCAAATACATAGAGTGCTTATCATGACACTCTTGTCGAAAATGACCCGCTTCTTCCCTTGGGATATTACAATATAATAGTATATTATGTAACAAGTGAGCGAGTTACGCTCACGAGTTACATACGACGTTTTTCAACACACTTGTGAGTAAAAGACAGACATACGTGGTCATAAAATAACAAACACACTTGATAACAAAGGTGTGAATTGTGATTGAAAAATGGCGCCGAACCTCGCGCATGCGCGTAGGTTTTTTTTTCCGTCAAATGTGTCAATGTCTGTATAGCATATACAGCCTATTTTAAGTGAAAATGTTTAATTTGGAGTGGTAAATGCAAATATTTTAATATTTTATGACAAATGATTGTAAATTGTGAATAATTTGTTTAATATACAAATTTATTTTACTAATATAAGGCGCAAACATTTAAAAATGTATATGGATTTGAAGTGGTATAAAACCTCTTTGTTGTTTCTGAAAATATGTTGTGTATAACCCGGACCAATAAAATATGCTCTGTTTTCTCGCATGTTATTTGCACAAAGGTACAATTCAACTTTGTAGGATTCATTATATTATGCACTAGGGTATAATATATTATGCACGCGTGACTTATAGCCCAGTTTATAGTTCTAAATTCAATAGAATAACGCTCACTTTACGAGCAAGTGTGTTGAAAATGAACTTTTTAATACAGTTGCTCAAAAAGTGGCGTATTGCAGGGACGTATAGCGTTCGGAAAGTGGGCTTTTACGCACTCGTGCTTTTTCTTTCCCAACTGTCAAAATAATGTAAAAAACCAACCACGAAGGTTTTACTAAAAAAAATTCATAGAAGTTTTAAAGATTCATGCAAATATTTCTGAAAAGAAGCTACTAATTTGTTTCAATATCAGATTTAATGATTTGATTCAATGTGTTAGGTTAGGTTTCATCTCATTACATTTAATTTTCATTACATATTAATAAAAAAAAATCTACTAAAGACTTGGCTGTATGGGCATAGTTCCCTTGCCTACCCAGACAGAATGTGTGAAGAAAACAAAAAAAACTTTGCTTATATTCTTTTACGGTTGGCGCCATTTTGTTTATTGTTGAGTTTGTTGTGTTTTTATTATTTTATTAAATTGCTTCATTTTTTCGCAACTGTATTAAAAATAGTCGTTCAGTACACGTGCGGAACCGTCATTGCAACTTGTTCCGACTGTCAACCCTCGCCTTCGGCTGCGCCTCGGCTTGGGTAAACATTTGTCGGAACTCTTTGCAATGACAGGCTTTCCGCACTCGTAATGAAATATACTATTATAGTGAAATAGGGCCGGCGGATGTCATATATCTGACTGAATCCTTCATAAAACATGGTACTGAATCTAAGCTTTTCAAAATTTAAATTAGCATTACTCCCGCTCACAGGAACGACGAGGTGGCTCCTGCATTCTAATAAAAAAACATCTGAACTTTATAACTGTTCTGTATATCGAATCTAAGCCGTTCTTATTTGAATGCTGCGGCATAGAACTGATTAATACCAACGTTTTACCTAAAATTAAAACGTAAATTAAATCACTTACCTTAATTTGAAGCCTAATAATACTTGAGAGAGATACCATCGTTCTGTCCTTTTTTCGCACGTTCTTTCCTTCATATACCTACTCTATTGCCTTCTCTTTCTTTACCCCACCACCACACAGGTAGCAGCTATGCATTGAAGTCGTTGTGTAACCAGGCAGAATTAAAAAATATTAGGCTTCAAATTAAGGTAAGTGATTTAATTTACGTTTTAATTTTAGGTAAAACGTTGGTATTAAATAACTTGACCGTTAATTTGAAGCCTAATAATACTTGAGAGACGTGTTTGATATCGCCTGGTGTGGTGGTGACGTCAATGTGAATACGAATAAAAGTTAATAAGCCTAAAATAAATTGACTTGTGGTATTGTTTTACAATGCCAGGGAGATGTACATAAAAATAACCTATTATAGTATTTTCAGTAACGTAATATCAATTACCTTTCAAATACACAGGAATAAGCAACAGTTGCTAACAAAAACTACAATTAAGTAGTTTAAATTAAATAGAAATATAAAATATATTTCATCCACTGCATTAAATTGACTTGTAACTGATTTTTTTTTGTCATTCTTACTTATTTACAATAAAATCGTTCAAATGTATTTTCAGAACGCCAGTTATCTCTAGTCAGGATTTCATCCAACGGACCATTTTCCACCCAACTTTTTTACGCCACAGCGGAACGGAAGCTGTCGGCTGAGGCATTGATACCAGTGTCGCGTCCTCACGACGTGACCCACACCAGCAACATTTTTTTTTTTTATTTTTTTTATTTTTTTTTTCTTTCTTTTATATACATATATACTAATATAACCCGACTAGGTTGCGAGAGGCTAGTATAGGTTTCCCACGTATAGTTTATAAATCCATTATCACACTTACTTTTGATTATTATGTCTTTTCCAATTAAAATGAACTTATTTACCCAATAGACTGGGTCCAAGCATCTATTTTTTTATATTTCTGTATTAGGATTTTAGCAGGACAAAAAATAAAAATATAACATTATCAATATTCTAGATCGATGATTTGGTGCATTTTTGTCGCGACCAGTGCAATAGATTATAGGATTCGCTTGACAAGAGGATGGTCCTCTCAGCCGTTCAGTTCGTTCCGGGCTACAAAGCGTGGAGACGACGACGGCTTTATTATTAAGAGAGTTTTTATATTATGATGCAGGTCTGCCAGAAATTGAGCTTAATCTGAGCCAGTTGGTTCGTTTACAGACACTTGCTGGACCACGGACCACGGACCACACTTGACCACGCTGGTTTATAATTATTTATTGTAGAAGCTCACCAACTCTTCATGAGCAACCATTTTTGTTATTCTGACCAGTTTGTCGGTTTTTTTTTTTTTTTTTTAAGCTATTGCATAGCTTCTATTGCGGCCGCCCGGTCAGTACGTCCTAGCTCTGTATGACGTGTCGCAGCCGGTGCTGGTGTCAGTGGACGCCAGCAGCGTGGCTCAGGGCGTGGTGCTGCTGCAGGCCGGCCGCCCGGTCAGTACGTCCTAGCTCTGTATGACGTGTCGCAGCCGGTGCTGGTGTCAGTGTACGCCAGCAGCGTGGCTCAGGGCGCGGTGCTGCTGCAAGCCGGCCGCCCGATCAGTACGTCCTAGCTCTGTATGACGTGTCGTAGCCGGTGCTGGTGTCGGTGGAGCCAGCAGCGTGGCTCAGGGCGCGGTGCTGCTGCAAGCCGGCCGCGCGATCAGTACGTCCTAGCGCTGTATGACGTGTCGTAGCCGGTGCTGGTGTCGGTGGAGCCAGCAGCGTGGCTCAGGGCGCGGTGCTGCTGCAGGCCGGCCGCCCAGTCAGTACGTCCTAGCTTTGTATGACGTGTCGCAGCCGGTGCTGGTGTCAGTGTACGCCAGCAGCGTGGCTCAGGGCGCGGTGCTGCTGCAAGCCGGCCGCCCGATCAGTACGTCCTAGCTCTGTATGACGTGTCGTAGCCGGTGCTGGTGTCGGTGGAGCCAGCAGCGTGGCTCAGGGCGCAGTGCTGCTGCAAGCCGGCCGCCCGATCAGTACGTCCTAGCTCTGTATGACGTGTCGTAGCCGGTGCTGGTGTCGGCGGACGCCAGCAGCGTGGCTCAGGGCGCGGTGCTGCTGCAGGCCGGCCACCCGGTCAGTACGTCTTAGCTCTGTATGACGTGTTGCAGCAGAACACCTTATTTTGTTGCAATAGCTTTACCGCGGCAGTCTCCAAGTGTCACACGTCTTTTTTTTTTTTTTTATGTAAGCCACCCTGGTATAAGAAGTTCACGCCTTATAGTTAAGTCACGGTATTTTTGCCCACACATGAATATCGACTTTGGTACTAGGTCGAAAACCTGGATACCTTGTCAACGTGTAAAGATACAATGACATACAAAGAGTGAGCCAGCACTATTTACACAACATTCAGTGGAAAGATTCGCACATGTACACATCGATATAATCGGCCCATTGTTGCCTACATTGAGTGATGGCTACAAATACTGTGTTACAATAATAGATTGCTGTACACGATGGCCGGAAGCAACATCTGTGCAAGACATTCGGGTCTATACGACTATCAGGCGAACTGTCGAAAAAAATAAATAATGAAAATACGCTACGAGTAACGGAATACGATTAGATTAACCAGCTACGCGCCATGAAAGAACTGAAACCAACATTAGCTCCGCACGCAACCAAGCGCAGTATTTTTGGACACTCGGACTTGTCATCGTGCGATCACGTTTTCATAAGATGCGACGCAGTGAAGACACCACTCGCACCGGCACATGAAGGCCCGTTTCCTATACAGAAATGAAACAGAAAAGTTCTCCCGATAAAGTTACCGACTCGAGAAACTACTATAGCTATCGATCGATAGACTAAAACCAGCGTATATCATCGCCTCACCACTGCCGCATGACGACGTCCTAGCCCCGACCGCAATACCTCGCAGCATACGACACTACAAACTATTCGAAGTGACGAGGCGTTAAACCACCAATAGGCTTCGCTTGAGGGGGAGCACTGTAGCTACCCTAGCAACTAGCTGCTGCTAATTAATTAAGCTGTATCAATTTAATAAATAATTCTCTTTCTAATCTCCAGCCCTGATAGTTTAATTTCAATATCAATTGAGAAGCAGCTAAATACACCATAGCGCGTATTCCGTGCTTTCGAAATTTCTGGGCAACCCAATTGCATACAAGCAAAGTCCCCTAGTGCAAAGCTGAGCCCGAAGGGCAGCCAACTCTTCTGTCCACGGTATCGTATAGTAAACATCATGTTATTAAACTCTCCACAAAACAATTAGAAAACAGTTCAAAACCGACCTGAAAATTTTAAAACTTGTTGAGTAAATAAAGGGAATCACATCCACTACATCATACACTGCAGCGAATTGCATCACAAATCTGTGGCAGCGGATATCATTTTGCAAGCAAGAGGAACATTGATTATCAATTTCACTTAATATCTTTAAATTCTCATAAGCCAATAATAATTTGAAATGTATTACTTCGTCATAACCTGGATAGAAAAAGTACTTTAGTACTTATATTAATCTATGAGAACAACCAATCACGGATTGATAATTGATCAACTTAACCACAGACTAAGAAGATTATGTTCATAAATTGCCAGCATTCAAAATAACATCAATCACAAATCATACATTGCAGCCACTGGAGCTGTCAATTATTTTCGTTCATAAATTAATATATACGTAATCTCGGCTCGATTTATTGTCTACTCTGCTGTTGGTTGCAAGAAATTACCCCTTTCTTTCCACCGGTTGTGAAAGTTTTTCATGGAAAATACTCGAAGAGTCAGTATCGTTTGGATTTTTCTCTCCTATCTAGATGGAATGAGGGAGAGCCTTAACGTCCTTGTGAAGATGCGTTAGATTTACGACCATGTGGTCAGTATCGCCTGGATTTACCTCTCCTATCCTGGTGGGATGAGGGAGAACCTTTATGTAGTTGTGCAGATTCGTTACATTTATGACCGTGTGGTCAGTATCATCTCGATTTACCTCTCCTATCCTGGTGGGATGAGGGAGAACCTTTACGTACTTGTGCAGATGCGTTAGATTTACGACCGTTTGGTCAGTATAGTCTGGATTTACCTCTCCTATCCCGGTGGGATGAGGAAGAACCTTTACGTAGTTGTGCAAATTCGTTAGATTTTCGACCGTGCGGTCAGTATCGTCTGGATTTTCCTGTCCTATCCCAGTGGGATGAGGGAGAGACTTTAAGTCCTTGTGAAGATTCGTTAAATTTACGACCGTGTGCCTGCTTACTTCCACGACCTCGAAAGGGCTTTCTAACATTATGATAAGTGATGGCATGAGGGAGGAGTTTTACTTAACATGACCTTATTTAAAGGATCCTTGACAGAAGCTAAAATAACCTAATATTTGTCCAATCAGGATTGTCAAAGCTTTGTATAACTTTAAGAATTTCAGAATAATTATGAGGTGTTTTTGAAACTACAGATGTGGCTGTAGGTTTTGTGAATCCCAGATCGTTCAGATTATGTTCGTCGATTATAGGATCATCATTATAAGATGTCTAACCAAACAAGATTAAGATAAGATTCTTTAAAAATGCTACATCTTAGATTAACTGTCCTATTATGCCGTAATTATGATTCCGCTTTCGATTCTGACGGTAACGGCGCGAACGCTTTTGACTAGAAGAATTACTCGAGCTTCTTATCCAGAACTACTAGACGAAGAACTACTCAAATTCGTCGTCCTTGAGATAGTTTGTACATATGAAGTACTAGTACTACATTGTTTTGATCACTTATTTTTAAACCACGATGCAAATAATAAATTTCGCTTTCCAAAGGAAACTAAAAGGTAGATAAATAACAATTCTAAAACGAACGTTAACAACGTTAAACTTATTTTGGAGCAGGTATAACATTTTATAAAAATTGAATTACAAATTATAACACGTTGCATTATAAATAACAATAGCCGTGCGAAATTTATCAAAGAAAACACATAGGCAAGTAAAATAATTAAGATAAAATGAACTCACCAATGTCAGCTATAATCCGAAACAAGTTTTAGAAAGATAAATATGTACCTTCAGTAAACACTGTGTCTTCTCTGATATAGACAAGTTGTCAGGACAAGAACAACGACGTCAATGAGTCAAAATCCAACGCATTCAGCATAGCTGCTACCTGTGTGGTGGTGGGGTAAAGAAAGAGAAGGCAATAGAGTAGGTATATGAAGGAAAGAACGTGCGAAAAAAGGACAGAACGATGGTATCTCTCTCAAGTATTATTAGGCTTCAAATTAACGGTCAAGTTATTTAATTACAGTATTTAAAAATGTATGTATACACAGAACTACATCTTCCTCTGTAGACATATTTTTAAAAGAACTAGAGAAGTAATGTAGTAGATGTTATCAAGTAAAATAAATAAAAAAATCATCATTTGTGGTGACTTTAATATAGATATACTGAAAAATAACTCTATCACAAACAAATTTCAAGCAATTTTGGAAAGAGGCATGTTTAGATCTAATTTGTAGTAATTTAAAAAATATTCAATCTAATATACACTATGTAGCTTTATCAGATCATGAAACTGGACAAAGTTAGGGAAGAAATATTAAACAAAACCCTAAGATCTGGTGCGAGAAAAAGAGAGACTTTGCGGAGGAAAATGTTATCAAATACATAGAGTGCTTATCATGACACTCTTGTCGAAAATGACCCGCTTCTTCCCTTGGGATATTACAATATAATAGTATATTATGTAACAAGTGAGCGAGTTACGCTCACGAGTTATATACGACGTTTTTCAACACACTTGTGAGTAAAAGACAGACATACGTGGTCATAAAATAACAAACACACTTGATAACAAAGCTGTGAATTGTGATTGAAAAATGGCACCGAACTTCGCGCATGCGCGTAGGTTTTTTTTTTCCGCCAAATGTGTCAATGGCTGTATAGCATATACAGCCTATTTTACATGAAAATATTTAATTTGGAGTGGTAAATCCAAATATTTTAATATTTTGTTACAAATTATTGTAAATTGTGAATAATTTTTTGATATACAATTTTGTTTAACTAATATAAGGCGTAAACATTTAAAAATGTATATGGATTTGAAGTGGTATAAAACCTCTTTGTTGTTTCTGAAAAAATTTAATGTATAACCCGGATCAATAAAATATGCTCTGTTTACTCGCATTTAATTTGCACAAAGGTACAATTCAACTTTGTAGGATTCATTATATTATGCACTAGGGTATAATATATTATGCACGCGTGACTTATAGCCCAGTTTATAGTTCTAAATTCAATAGAATAACGCTCACTTTACGAGCAAGTGTGTTGAAAAATATATAACGGATTAAGACTAAAAAGTATACAGAAAAAAAAACAAAAATTAAAATACATTTTACAAAATAAAACATAAAATGAAAATAAGGACAAAAATAATTACATTAAGATTAAATTAAATTAGGATTTAAACAATATTAGCGACGTTTTACCTGAAATTAAAACGTTTTTTAAACATACTTACCTTATTCGAAGCCTAAATAATGAGAGTAGCGTTCATTTCCTTTAGATACAAGTTGTGCACTTCCGCTTGCGACCGACCAATCACATGCTTGCATGTAAGCCAATCACATGCTCTGCCGCCAATTTTTAGTTCTCTCTAGCGCCACCAGAGGCAGTAAGTTTTGAAACTTAGGATTTACTTTCATTGCGTTTTAATGGTATGGTCACCAGGCAGATTTAAAAACCTTAGGCTTCGAATAAGGTAAGTATGTTTAATAAACGTTTTAATTTCAGGTAAAACGTCGCTATTAAACAGTACTGTACCGTTATTCGAAGCCTAAATAATGATAGATGAGTTTATTATCGCCTGGTGGGGCTAGAGAAACGCCAATGTGAGTTGTATGGTGCGTGTTGAACAGGTTTGCGAAATTAACATCAGAAATATATAGGAATATCGTTTTATTTCACGAGTTATTATAAGTGCATCAGACTAAGCGAAACAATTATGTAATTAGCTATTATGGAAACAAAGTAGAATAATAATCAACATTAAGAATCAATGGGAACAAAACATGATGAAGTAGAATTAGAGCCGTTTGCGGTTTGAACTTCTCTTCTATAAAATCTTTTAAATGTGTTGGCAGACTTCCAATTACCTTTTGCCAAGATTTCGTCAAGCTGGCAGTTTTCAACCCATCTTTTTGAAGCAACTGCAGATCTTATGCTTCCTGCTGTGGATTCAACGCCTGATTCCATAAGCATCATTTTTATCCAGCCACTTATTACTGTTCGAGTCGCAGGTCTCAATTTCCCAGTGACTGCCAAAAACAAACTATCTATGTTCGTGTTTTCTCGTCTTGGTTTAGATAAATTTATCAGGTGCTTAACCCAGTGCACAGGACAAATCTGAGTATTATTAGTATTAGACAGAAGTTTCCAAGCCGACTGTCGGTGATTGAGCGAGTCAGTTTTGGATCCAAAGGCGGGTTTTAGTATTATTGTTTGGTCTTCTATTATACAATGCTCTGCTGAGATTTTTAACAACGTAAGGTCGTGAACTCGTCTTCCCGAGAATAGTAGTAAAAGTGTGGCAGTATGCTTGGAAGATTCAAACAAGCTAGCGGTTTTAGGGTCTCGGGTGGCTAGATGATTAACTAGAACGTCTGTATTCCATACTGGCGGTTTTGCGATCTTAGGATTAGCCAAAGCTATGGATTTCAAAATCTGTCTAACTAGGATGTTCAAACTCAGGTTTTCACGATTACATGGATCAGCGAAGGTAGCAACCACAGACTTGTGAAGTAATATAGTGTTTAGAGATAGTCCTGATTTTTGATGTAAATCTGTTAGAAATTGTGCTAGAATAGTGCCGTTTGGTTTGTAAGGGTCTATATTCTCAGCTTTTGACCACTCCTGCCATCGATTCCAAGCAGGCCTATAAGTTTTTAAAGTAGATGGTCGCCAGCTAGAGGATAAAAGGGATTTTTGTTCCTCCGACCATCCATTTAAGAGCTCTTGCCACCCCCACATCTCCATATTTCCATAGTCATCTCTGACACTCGTGGGGGAGCGCGGCCCGTTGCTTGGTCTATTAGAACCCGATCCAGATTCCTGATTGTGAAGGGAGGGCTCAACGCCCGACTCTTGAGGTCTGGTCTCCAATACACATTCTCCCAACGAGGTACAACCACCAGGTAGATTCCTGAAGCAGTGTTCAGGTGTGCTAACACTTTTGGTATGAGGTGTGGGGGAGGAAAAACCCATGCTCTCAGAAAGTTCCACTCTAGACTCAGAGCGTCGTAGAGGGTCGCATTCTTGTCGGTTCTGTCCAGTGTACAGTAGTTCGGAACTACATGGGCACGATTCGAAGCAAACAGATCGATTATTGGGACACCCCACTTTGTGAATACAACTTCGGTAAGTTCTGGTAACAAATGCCTTTCTGGGGGAGGTCTGTTCCGCGATAACCGATCCGCATATGTGTTGTAATTCCCTGGAATGTGATAGATCGACATGTGTATGTTGTGCAAGTCTAGGATGGCAAAGACCTTCAATGTCAGGCTCGTCAGTACTTTTGATTTGGTGCCGCCTTCGTTTCTTAGATATGCAACGACTGTTCGATTGTCGCACTGTATTGTTAGGGCGCTTGAAACAAGTGACAAGCATTTTAGCTCTGGTGCCTTCAATATCGCAATCATTTCCTTTTGATTGGAGTGCAGCTTTTGATGAGCTGGAGTCCACGTTCCTTGGAGTGGCGTGTAGTCCAGAATGGCTCCCCACCCTTGGTCGCTCGCGTCTGTCGTTAAGTAATGCATCGGGAGAGGGTTGTGTATCACTGACTTTCCTTTGTAGTTTTCGAGCCACCATTTGAGCTCTTCTCTGCACATCACGTTGAGAGGTATTGTGAGTAACTCGTGCTTGAGCATTTTGTTTGCTAGTGCTTGAAGTGCACGGAAGTGAAGTCGGCCCCTCTTGACAACGAAACTGGCAAAGTTCATTAATCCTAGTAATGTCTGTAAGTCCTGTAGGGAAGTTGTGTCTTTCTCTTTCATTGACATTATTAGGGATTGCAGTTTTGCGGCGAGTCTTGTTGGCAAGTATTTCTGATTTAGCCAGGGGTCCCACATTACGCCTTCGTCCATGTTCGTAACTAATCTTTGGTAACCAGTTACCAAAAAAGATTTTTTTTTCGCTTTTTCGTAACTGGTTGCGAAAGAAGAAGGATTTTTCCACTTTCGTAACTTGTTCTTAGTTACGAATGTGGAAACTCTTTGTAAGTTGCTGGCCAGATATAATAAAAAAAATAATGAAGATTTAAGGGAGTATAACTTCTTCTTCCTCGCCTTCTATCGAAGCGTCTTCGAGTTCCAACCTTGCAAATACAATAATCTAACAGTTCTCTCACATTTATGGCTCTCGCCAAATTATAACCAATGCGACGTTAAGAAAAAAAAAATATTTGAAAATACAAATCACATACCCATGCTATCCTAGTAGGTACCTAGCTAGCCTTTCATGCATTTTATTACAAAATATGCAAAAAATAAGATGAAACCTATGTGAAACTGTTTTTTTATTATATACTAAGTCCGCCTTTGACCTGATAAGGGAAGATGAAAGCACACGGGCTTAGGAAAGAACTTCTCTTCATAAAATATTACCCGAACACATCACCGTGCCGCGCATTCCGCCGGTGAAAAATCAAAATCAAAGTTCTTTGCTGGCATTACAATAATATGAGCGATGCAACCTGCGCAGCACGCCATAGACGGTGCCGTAGCACGAAACGACGCCGTGCTTTCTGCCGGTGGCGGTTCATGACACGGTGCCGGGCCAGTGCCATACCATGACACGGCAAACGGCGCCGCGCCGTAGACAAGGAGTCCCGCCCTACCATCAAGCTAGGGCTATTCGGATTAGTCGCCTTTTACCACATGTTTATCCAGGGGTGGTATGGCTATTCTAAGCCGAACCTATACGGCGTACGAATAAAAAAAACGTTAAGTTAATAATTTCCATCCAGCAACTTGCATGAGATCGATATATAATTTTATTTTCCACTTGGATCCCATGGAGTGGTTCTCACATCTTTCTGCTTCCCTGGTACTTAATTAGATATTTATAGGCGTTTATGGGATTGAGGTCTGATCAACATTATATTCCAGAAGGGTTATATCTATGTATTGCATAAATCAATCATGTGTCGGGTTACCAAAATGGCAAAAAACAAATCTACGAATGTGGAAAAATTATTCTTTTTTCGCAACCAGTTACCAAAAGGCGAAAAAAAAATCTTTTTTGGTAACTGGTTACCAAAGATTAGTTACGAACATGGACGAAGGCCACATTACACCTAAGAATTCTAGAACTTTTTGTGGAACGAGTGTCGACTTCTCTGTGTTTATAACTAGTATGTATGTATACCTATGTAGCGGCGGCTGTGCCGCCGCGCCTTACAATAATGCTTAGTATTAATAAACGAGCAGTGTCGCTACAGCTCTCAAGCAAAGCAGTCGTTTCATTACCCGCCTGTTAGTACCTACTTACCATTGGCGACGAGGATGGGATCGTTGCGAGGAGGATGATGGTAAGCTATATAATATCCGTTCGGTGCGTGGGGAACCAATGGTGGAATCTATATTAATTCGTGGGAAACCCTATCAATTCGAGATAGACAGCGGTTCTGCAGTTACCGTCATTTCAAAAAAAATGTGTGATAGACATTTTAACGATGTGCCATTGTCGACAACTAAAAAGAAATTGATTAGTTATACGGGTGAACGCATAATATGTGTAGGCTTCGTTCGGCTGCCGGTGCAGTATGCAGGTCATACGCGCGACCTTGACGTCTTTGTCGTACAGGACGGAGGGCCGCCTCTGCTAGGTCGAGATTTTTTATCGTTATTTAACCTACAGCTGACACAGACGCCTGTGCACTACTGTCAATTGAACAACGATAACGTAAACAATTTATACACAAAATACTCATCACTATTTTCAGATACACTAGGGTCATTTAATAAATATACAGTAAAATTATGTTTGAAAGAAGGGGTAAAGCCAGTATTTTTTAAAGCTAGGCCGCTCGCGTTTGCATTACGCGATAAAGTAAATAAGGAAATTGATAGTTTAGTCGATTTGGGGGTTTTAGAACCAGTCGAACATTCCGAATATGCTTCACCTATTGTACCCGTACTGAAACGTAATGGTTCATTAAGATTGTGTGCAGACTACTCTGTAAGTATTAACAAACAGTTAATAGTCGATCAATATCCTTTACCGACCGTTAAAGAGCTATTTTCAAAACTGTATGGGGGTGTTCAGTATACCAAGCTCGATTTATCAATGGCATACAATCAGCTTATATTGGAAAGGGATTCGCAAAAGTTAACTTGTATAAATACTCATCGGGGTCTATTCAAATACACACGGCTAGTGTTCGGCCTGGCTAGTGCTCCCGCTATATTTCAACGCGTAATGGAAATGTTGTTAGCGGGCATAGAGGGAACCACTTGCCTATTGGACGATGTGTTGGTCACTGGAGCTAACACTGCACAGCACATGCAGCGTCTACATGAGGTACTAGGGCGCCTTCAAGACGCCGGCCTGACCTTGCAGAAAGAGAAGTGCGAGTTCTTTAAAGACGAGGTCAATTATTTAGGTTATATTATCAACCGTAACGGAATAAAAAAATCACCTGAAAAAGTTAGGGCTATTGTGAACGCACCAGTACCTAATAACCTAAACCAACTACAGTCCTTCTTAGGACTTGTTAATTATTATAGGAATTTCGTACAAGGCGCTGCCACAATATTAAGTCCCTTGTATGAGCTTTTAAAAAAAAACGTGAAATGGAAATGGGAAACAATACACGAAAAAGCATTCACAACTATAAAGAATTGCTTAGCTTCGGATAAAGTGTTAACCCATTTCAATCCGTTGTTTAAAATTATATTAACAGTCGACGCGTCACCGAAAGGCCTAGGTGCAATATTGTCCCAAGTAGAACCCGATGGGTGTGAAAAGCCTATTGCATTTGCCTCGCGAACCCTAAATGCCGCAGAGAGTAGGTACTCGCAAATACAAAAGGAGGCGACATCAATTATATTTGGTGTTAGACGTTTCCATCAGTATCTATACGGAAGGTCGGAACCATTTGTGTTACGAACAGATCATAAACCCCTTATATCGATATTCGGTGCCCACAAAGGCATACCGGAGGTTTCGGCGAATCGTTTACAAAGATACGCTTTGTTTCTAAGTGCATACAATTTTAAAATCGAGTATATACGTAGCGCCGATAATAGCGCTGACTACCTCTCGCGAGCCAGCCTGACGGACGTGGCGGGCGACGGTGAGGCGGGGGACGCCGCCGCGCCCTGCGACCGCGCCGCGTATGTTTGCTTCGTGGTGGATGGGAGCCTGCCGGTGACTCATGCGGTGTTGCGAGATGAGACCAGTAAAGATCAGTTACTTAAAAACGTAATTAGATATATATTAAATGGGTGGCCAAGCAAACTTAATGAAATTCATATGAAACCCTATTTTTTATGTAGAAACCAGCTTTCATATGAAAATGGCTGTATAATGCGTGGTCACAAAATTATAATTCCTAAATCATTGCAAAATAAACTCATTTTAGAACTACATCAATCCCATTTGGGCATTGTTAAAACAAAAGCCGAGGCGCGGTCCCGGGTTTGGTTCCCGGGCATCGACGCGGCGCTTGAGCGCATGATCGGCGCGTGCGCGGTGTGCTCGCGGCTGCGGCCGTCCCCGCCCCGCGCCGCCCCCTCACCCTGGCCACGCGCGCCCGCACCGTTTCACCGGGTACATATAGACTTTCTCGGGCCAATAGGTAACAGTTCTTATCTAGTAATCGTTGATTCCTATTCGAAATGGGTAGAAGTATATGATATGAAATCCTCGACTACTTCTACCTCCGTTATAGATAAATTATTTGACTACATGGCAAGGTTCGGGACGCCCAATACTTTGGTTAGCGATAATGGCACAGCGTTTTGTTCTATGGAATTTGAAAAATTTTGCGAGTCCAACGGTATTTTGCATATGACATCGCCTGCTTACCACCCAGCTAGCAATGGGCAAGCAGAGAGTTTCGTAAAAATTGTTAAAAAAGGAATAAAAAGTTGCTTAATGTCAAATTTAAATATTAAAGACAGCAGAAGGAATTTATTAAAGTATTTATTCGACTATCGAAATTCTATACATTCCACCACTGGTGTTTCACCATCACAGCTTGTATTTGGACGTAAGATGAGATCGCGTTTAGATCTATTGAGCCATCCCCTTGCGCTTTCATCCACTGTACATAGCGAATCTGATCAGTGTTCACAGCATAACAGTAAGGAACCAAGACGTTTGTTGCCTGAGACACTAGTGCTTTATAAGAAATATTTTAACAATAAACAATTCACATGGAAAAAAGGTATAATAAAAAAAAGAGTAGGAAAAATGCTGTATTTAGTAGAGGACTATTTATTAAAAACTATTTGTAAAAAACACATTAACCATATTTTATTATATAAAGGGACTGATATAATACAAAATGATAGTGCGCAAAATGCCGTATTACTCCCATCACTCTCAGCGCCATCACCGCCGTTGCCGCCGTCACCACAATCTCTCACGCCGTCGCCGCCGCCGCAGCTACCGCTGTCAAAGCCGTCATCGCCTGCAGTTACCGCAGCGCTTGAGGATGACGCAGCAGCCGAGCCGCTTCCCTCGCCCTCCTCGACCCCGCCGCCGCAGCAAGCACAACTCCCCACGGAGGCGGATGAGGACGGTGGACCATGTGAGCAGGATGAGGACGAGTTCTATGATGCCGCCGCCCCCAGCGAACATAAGGAGCCAGGGAGATCAAACAGGCAAATGCGCAATCGTCCCCGAATTGATTATAGGAAGTATTTTTAGACTGTTAAAAATAGGGGGAGGAACTAGTATGTATGTATACCTATGTAGCGGCGGCTGCGCCGCCGCGCCTTACAATAATGCTTAGTATTAATAAACGAGCAGTGTCGCTACAGCTCTCAAGCAAAGCAGTCGTTTCATTACCCGCCTGTTAGTACCTACTTACCAATCACCCAGCCCAGGTATGTAAGTAGGTCTGTTGCAATAGTAATATGCTCCTGTAGTTTGTTTGGGTCTTGGTTTACCAGGTAGTAGTCGTCGAGGTAAACAAGAATGCGTATTCCTCGATTTCTGAGACAGACTGCAACCCAATTTGTTAGCGACGCAAAAGCTTTTGGTGCTGAGCTGAGCCCGAAGGGCAGGCAGGTCATTTGGAGTAGCTTGCCATCGTAAATTAGTCTGAGGAAGCGTCTGTGGCTTTTCGTGACGGGCAGATGGAAATAGGCCTGGTGGAGATCGATTTTTGCCATCCAGTCGTGAGCCTGTAGGAAATCCGGTACTCGATGAACGTTTATTAGTCTGAATTTTTCTTTGCAGAGGAACTCGTTCAGATTTTTGAGGTTGAATATTGGTCTCGACGTTCCATCCTTTTTTGAGCGAAGAAAAAGTGGGGAAATAAAACTGGGAGAGTGAGTTGCATGTTCTATTACTCCTTGCGATTTCATTTTTATGACTGCTTGGTGCATTTCTACTGAGCGTGGAGTTTGAATGGAAAAATTGGGCAGTCGCAGGGTCGGTTTGATTTTGAACGGGATGCGGTACCCGGATATCATGTTTAGGATGTAGAGCGGTGCCCCTAGACTTTCCCAGCGACTGTAAAATTTGCGGAGTTGTCCGGCAGAGAATTTGGGGGGATAGTCAATACTTCCTTTTGGTCTGGGCTTTCCTTTCCCGGTGGGAAGAGGGAGAGCCTGGTCTAGGTCTTTTACGAGGTGGTTCGGATCGCATTTGATTTGATTTTCCATTTTTGTTTTGAAAATAAGAATAGGAAGACTGTGTTTGTTGTTGTCTTGGCTGAAAACGTACAGATTGTTGCTGCGTTGGCTGAAAAGAAGTGGTTCTCTTTACATTTGAGTGTAAAGGGCGTCTTGGATCGATCTGCGGAGCAGAGTTGCGATCTTTTTCTTTTGGCCAAAAAGTCTTCACTGAGCCACCTGCCTTTTCAAGAGCAGAGCTAAATTTTTCCGATTCGAACAATGTAGAACATGATGGAGGTATTTTGCGAAGAATTGTTTTGTGGACTTGGTCTTTTACGGAAGAAAGAATATTTTCTCTCCTGTGTTGTATTAGCTCTGCGCGATGGCCACAAACTAGCTGTAGAGTATCTGCTGAAATTTTAGTAAAGTCTCCTCCTGAAAAAACTTCATTAATCTTTGCGTGGAGGTCAACAAAGGTTACGGTGTCTGTTGTTTGGGCCCAAGACAAGAAGCTTTTCATGTCATGCTCAAAAGCTTCACGTTGTTCAAGCAATGCAAAGGAGATACTAGCAAAAGCTTTTTCCATATTCTGGGTGAATTTGGAACTGTCATAACGCCTGACCTCTTCGTTAGGCTCCAGGTGAGTAAAGCCAGGAGAGCGTAAGTACAATTTTTGAACATCCGCGTAACGTACATTAGACCAATCGCTATGATTAAAACGTTGTAATTCCTTTAGCTGTTCTAAAGATTTGTCTGACGCCTGAAGGACTGACGGTTCCTTTACTTTAGTACTAAAAGGCAAATTAAAGTTGGGTATGACGGTAGTATTCTCAGTGGCTGCCGAGGAGATATTTGACCTAGAGGTGTCTTTATCGGATTCATAGAGATCTCCACTAACGTTATGTGTAGGATAATCGTCATTTTCATAAGAAAAGGATTCCCGACACTGATTTCCATTACAATTAGACACGTTATTTTGAAGGTCACTCACTACTTTAATTAATTGATTCAACTTACGGTTACAACGGTTCTTACGTTTACGTTTTTTAGATTTTTTATGACCATCGCTCGATGATGATGATGTAGTACTAGAATTAGAGGACGACGAACTAGAACTGGATGATCTAACTTTTTTCCTCTTTGTCCTTGAACTCGTATCCAGTTCTTCTATATTTGTTATAGCTCTGGTCCCACTAGGTCCTGGATATGCAAGTGCATCGTCCTCATCCATCCTGAAACACACAGTTCTAACGGAAAGCCGTTAATGCACTCAAATTAATATAAATTCTAATAAAATTTACAAATTATCCGAAGAACGTAATGAATAAGAACATATTATTTAGTGGTAAAAACACTATTGAATTTATTAATTGCGAACGCAACGCCGTTAAGTCCAACATTAAAGTATAACCATATACTTACAATTTGTTCCAACTGTTTCTATAGATTTAACTAAAAGTACTTGTAAAAGATTTGTTACTTTCACGCCGATAATTTAGTAAAATATTGTAAATTAAACTTGGAAAATAAAATTCACACAACTAGTATCTGAGACAGCTTGGGGTACGTAAGCAGCCCTATATTGCCGTCTCTGACGGGAATTGAAACGCCAATGAAAATAAATCCTAAGTTTCAAAACTTACTGCCTCTGGTGGCGCTAGAGAGAACTAAAAATTGGCGGCAGAGCATGTGATTGGCTTACATGCAAGCATGTGATTGGTCGGTCGCAAGCGAAAGTGCACAACTTGTATCTAAAGGAAATGAACGCTACTCTCATTATTTAGGCTTCGAATAACGGTACAGTACTGTTTAATACAAAATTATTTCCTACTTAGATTTTGTTTACAAATTTATTTATTTAATTATAAGTTATAACTTTATATATGTGCAGGGTGCCCTAAAAAGTACTTTGGAGAATAATATCCTAGATAGAGCCAGTCTTCCCCATTCGACCACCAAAAACCATTTCCCATTGGGACCTATTCAAAATTGTAAAAATTTCGTAGTCTAACTATAAATGAGATAACATGAGATAGATTTTCGAATCAGTAGTGTCTCTATAGTCTAATGATTATAGTTCGAATTTTTTCTGTCATATCGTTCATATCTAAACCTTTCCTTCTCTCATTTATTGGTTTTGGATCGGCAATGCATTAACTGTTCAGTTGCTATTGATGTCATTGAGTATGTTGACAAAATATATCACAAAAAACTATGGCATTGTGACAGTTTGAAGTCCATCTTTCGTCTTTCTCTTACTAGATTTCTCATATTAGAAAAAAAGCTTTACATTTTTAACGTAAAATCAAAAATGTGTTAAGTAATTTCGAGGCGCAGGTACCGCCAGGCCCTGGTAGCTCAGTGGGAGCGTTCGTGAGTTCGAGTGAGTTCGAGTCCTGGTCGGGTAATTTTACTTAACAATTTAAAGTATTATTAGTCGAACGGTTGTTGGTGGTTTTGGTTATTGAAATTTTGGAATTTTCGTATTTGAAAATGAATAAACAAATGAAAATTTAGATAGTTTCATAATCAATGTAGGAAACAGCGATACAGCGGCAGAATGTCGACCAGAATGTAGATCCAACGGCAGAATGTAGACCAGAATGAAGATTCAGCGAATTGCTGGATTTAGATTTTGATTACAATGAATAAAAATAATTATTGTATTTTGTTATTTTATTTTTAAACCTGATTAATACTAGTTGTCTATTATTTTAATAATATACTTTTCATCAAAAAGTAGTACAGTACCAATTTTGTTATTTTTTACGATACTTTTATAAAAAAAAAATTAATCAAGTATCAAGT
Organism: Stenoptilia bipunctidactyla; assembly: GCA_944452665.1. NCBI lineage: Eukaryota > Metazoa > Arthropoda > Insecta > Lepidoptera > Pterophoridae > Stenoptilia > Stenoptilia bipunctidactyla. The sequence goes on from OX101732.1 coordinate 2,793,912, forward strand.
TTGTTCAATCCATGTATTTCTTTCTATTTCGGGGCTACAAAGATGCAATTTTTTTAAATTCGCCAGGTTTAAATAGTCTCTACTTTCATTAGCCAGACTATAAAATAAAATGGCGTCCACTATGAAAAATAGCTAATTGTCAAAATTATTGCTTAGGTCTACCGTACGCTATCCCAGATAAACTATTGAAACTGGCCGTTAAAGAACTTGTTGGGCGCGATGACAAACTTATGAAACCTATTTTTTTACCGACTTTTCTAACAGTAACAGTCATAACATAACAAAAATCAGGTATTCTTACAGAAAAGTCATCCATGTTCGCCTAAAATAAACAATTTATGACAATTAACAATAATCTTAAAATAAAAAATGTTCTATATTAAATTTTATAGGTTCTAAATTAATGTTTTCAGATATTTGTTCACAAAATTGTAGTTATAAGTAAGTAAGTCTTGTGAAGCAACCGATATGAATTATTGCTTTACTGGAAAGAAGCCCGAGCTACCGGCGGAGCTGCTTCCCAATTTTCCAGACAAAGCTTCGATTTCAGCGTCTATCAGTACTTTAAGAAGGTAAGTACATTTTGCTTTAAGATAAATAAATATGATTCTGTTATATTGTTATGATATTAAGTGAGCTCAGCTAGCAAATTAAATGTAAATGAGTATTTTCTATAATTAGTTCTACAATTTTTATAATTGATCTGACAAATTTTAAAGTTAGTCCACATTTGTCGCTTTATTATTGACAAAGTCTAACTTAACTGTAGGCAACACTTGATAAGAATAGCAAAATTTCTTCATTGTTAAGTTACGGTCTTTAAGGTCCAGTAAGAACCTACGTTTGAATATTTTTTATCACCAGTTACATTGACGCCACACATGCACGCTTTCAAAACTTGACCTGAAAAAAAAAACAAATATAGCTGATTATTTGCCAAGGACTACATAATTCATACAGGATCCTGGCATCGTATTTGCGACCCTAGTACATTGAACACTTAATTTTTTTGTACTTGTATGATGAATATCTTCTGAATAGTCTTACGATTTAATTTATATTAGTAAATTAGTTACTTTTTTTTTAAATTGCCAATAGTTTGGAAAAAGATGAAATTTCCATGAATTTGAACCAATTTTTAACTAAGCCCACGTTCGACCTCAACCTCAACTGATGGTAAGTGAAGATGAGGTCCAAGAAGAAAGCACACGGGACTAGGAAAGAACTGGCTCTTCATAAAATATTGGAACACATCACCGCCGGAACGGTAATATTTAGGACCAGATTTTATATGATGGGTGGTCGCTAGCCAGTCGGATCCTGCCACCAAGCGGGGGTCACTCGGATTATTCGCTTTTTATGACACCCTTATCTAAGGGCAGCAAGGGCTATTCTAAGCCAAAATGGTATCTTTACATTTGGAATTGACAGTGACTATCATATTGCCTGCCTTGAAAAAAATGGAAGCCTCTTGGGAAAGTCGTGGAGAATACACATTTATTTTATTTATTTATTTATTTTAGGAGGACCAACAGCCATTATAACAATAATAAAGATACAGTAGTAATAGTGGGCCAATTATAGGTCCTCACCGATATGAAGCGAATCATAAATACAAATACGTTACCTAAACGATTACAAATACGTGACTTTTAAAACTTAATATCTATAATAAAATATACATTAATAGGAAAGAAACATTAATTCTGTCGTATTTGAATCAACGTAACTAGCTATAAAAACATAATTTACACAAAAGCTATCAGGAAAAATAAAAGCGAAAATTTGAAAAATTAGTGTCTGAAGATAGCATTACTGATTAATCGCCTCGCTGACCCAACATTGGTATTAAATAAGTCCAAGTCAAATTTAATTGATAGTTTATTAAAATTATTGCACATGTTGATAGTGTCAGTTGTAAAGAAGTTCATCAATCTGGGTTATTGGAATGCCAATTTAAAATTACATTACTTTCCACCATTATTAAAAATTATCAATATAGGTTAAGGCTGTGTCCCAAATATGGGATATCATGTAGCAAACTTGGGGCACCCTAGAATATAAATAGTGTTCCGGATTGTAGCGGATTTCCGATACATATAGACCCACGAATAGTATTCTATTTATTTATTTAATTATTCATGTACACACAGTGGTATAACTAACAGGATAACTTAAAGGCTAAACAATGCACAAAGATAGAGCTTATTTCTAATAGAAATTTCTGCCAGCTGACCCGTGACTGGAGAGGTGTAAAAAAGAGCAATATTAGTGCGTGCGTACCTACTTATAAAATATTTACTTATACTATTTCACATAATACACTCAATTACATATGTTAAATAAAATAACTATAGATATATAATAATACTATACTACTCAAAACAAAATAGGGGCCACCTTTTCTCACAAAAAAACGATTGTATGACACTTTAAACTTAATATTAAGCTTGTTTTAGTCTCTTTGCATAAAATTGATATGTTTATGTATTCCTAACATTATTCTGAACAAAGTTTTTAAATCTTTACCCTCAAGTGGAAAGACATAAACAAATCAAGTGAAAATAACCCTAATCACAATTTCTTATTCACTTGTGCTTAGACTATCGTTTCAAACGTTTCTCGATTTGTTTCACTACTTTTTTGAGTTTTATCATTATTACTCATTACAATGCCACGTATTCGGCACCATATGAGCATAGAAACAGCTTCTAGATCATTAGTATTGCTGCAAGAGGGAGGATCTCTACGACCAGTAGCTCTACGCCTAGTTGTATCGCGGCTAGCTATCTGAAACGTTTGGGCTCGCTACCAGGAGACTGGTGGTGTTGTTAAAAGACGCGTGAAGACGCGAGGTGGCCTCTATTTTGTTTTGAGTAGTATATTATATATACATACACATACATACATACATATAATATACAAATTTATATATTTAGTCATGTTGTTTATATTTGACTTTATTAAAATGTTAACGAATTTGAAATAGGTAGTATTCATTTACACTTTTTCTAAATATTGTTAGAGATTTTGATTCCCGTACTTTATAACGACAAAATACTGTAGGTAGAAAGGCCCCCCTTTCTACCTACTTTCTACCTCGCATCTCTCACCCCTTCTGAATGACAGCCACTTTAAATAATACGTCATATCGCTACAGAATAGTCTTACGATTTAATTTATTTTAGTAAATTTGTTACTTTGTTTTAAAGTAAGCTACCGAGGAAGATATCCTCAGTAGCACCGGTCGCAGCGTCAGGCGCTCTGCCGGTAGGAGTGCCAGAAGATTGTCAGCCGCCGGCCGGACCTAACCAAATAGAAGTAATCAAACAAGGTTGCGAGCGACATTACAAGTTCGTCGAGAATATCCTCCGAAGGATTGCCGCTAATTTAGGTACCTACCTTTTATTTTATTATGACTTTTAATACGCTAGTCCTCTTATTCAGTGAAAAAAAAGAAGTGAAAGGATCATAACACTCCGTAAACTTTTGGGTTTGGAATTGGACAAACATATAAATTGGAAAAAACATTTACAATGGGGAGTTTTCTGACAGCTCATAAAAATTAGTTCAAAAAACCTCTATAGATGGCACTTTTAAAAAGCCGAAGGCGTTAAGTCTGTATACTATAATGTAGGTAAGTGGTATCTACCATTTATGGTTATTTATACGTTAAATTTCTGATACAGACGTCAATTAATTTATTTTACTTTTAAAAACGCAGTGTGGAATAAATTCTTCGCCTTCGCCTTTTGTAAAGCGCCATCTATCGAAGCCCTTTGTACCAATTTTGTACAGTTTTGTTTTTTTTAATGAGCTGTCAGAAAACCTCTCATTAATTACAAATAAATTATCCCAATTAAAATTATGCTCTACGGGAAATTAAAAATACCACTGACATCCACACAGCTCTTTATAAATGATTTATGTTAAAAAAGGAAATAAAGGCTTCCTCCTCTCTTTCTAGTATCTATTTTGTTGTGCCCTATGATGTGGAACTTATCTTTTATATTGTTATATTTTATACCGCCATAGTGTGCAAATAAAGAATATTCATATATTCATCCTCTTTAAATTCACTCATCGTTATAAATAAGTATTTATTCATATATCCGGGACTTAAAAAAAAAACTGTAGCAGGTTTCGGTTTATTGATTTTACAGTTTGAAATACAAATACAGTTAGGATAGAAATGTTTTTTATTTAATAATTTTGAGAGTAAAAACTCTGTTCAGTAGCTTGTATTCCATTTTCACAGGTAGGAAAACAATTTAAATCAAGGTAAATGGCCACTTAATCGGTAAAAATAACCAATTTTGTCCAGTCAATTTAGACATTCGAAGCTACCCAATTGCCACCAACCTGAAAAGGCTGACGTTTGACCTTAAATAAAAAAAACATAGAGGTGAAAAATGGGAAAATGAAATGAAAATGAAATTTTAATTTTTTATTCATCATAAGACCTTCGAATGGCCGTTTAATGACGTCACAATTTTGTACTTCGGCTTTAAAAAGGTGTTGATAGTTACTGAATAAGATATTACAGTAGACCAAGAGACAAAAAAAGCCGAAGGAAAAAAACTCTCTGCACTCATTTTCAGTCAGGATTATACGAATTAATACAAATATATGTACATATAATACAAATTGATCATGACATGAAAAAAACAAACACAAGACAGCTAATTGTGAGAGCCAATGTCATGCCGCAACCAAATTCCTTACATAGTAGGTGCATTGAGCTATGGATGCACAGCACGAACATGACAAACTGGGACCAGAATATTTAAACAAGAATGGAATAAAATAGTCATAGTATCATCAGCAAAACGACCTGGCACAGCTGGCAGCACCCGTTCAAGAGTATAACGAAAGCACCAGCCATCACCCTCCTCAACCATATTTTAGGGAAGAGGGTGACCCGATACCCGACGCTACCACTAGCCATGCCGCCTGAGGGAGCATGACGTTCTTGCTGTTGTCTTGACAAGAAAGTAAGGGAGTGGAACAGTCACAAGTATGCCATATGTCATACTGCACAGCCAAACCGTAAACAAAATTAATAAGTAATTAGAAACTTTAGATATATCCTGTTGTGCTTAACTCCATGCCTTTTTATCGTCTAATGGCGGGTTTCAATATTATGAATACTGTTCGTTTTGCCTACGAACAATAGAATTCACTACCAAAATGCCTTTCTATATTCAAAATCTTGACATCTAAACCACTGCTTACGAACTGTTTGACTGTAATGGGTTGCTAGGTTACATTTGACCATTTACAAAAGAAGTCATTATATCTAGCCAACGACGACGTATAGATGTTCTATCTCACGAAGTCCGTTTGGCTATGAATGTTGTCAAGCGTGCACATGCACATTATTTTTGTGTGCGTAACCTCGAGAGCGCTCAGTGTCGATCGGGACACGGTCCGGATCAGTAGTGTATTTAGTTCGCGCCAAATTGTTTCACGGAGTAAGGTCAGCATGGCAACAAAACGAAGAAGAGTTGTCCATAGTGAGGAAATATATATTTATACGTTTTTGATCAAAAATTTTACGCAAAGATATTTAATATAGAAATAGAAGTATTTATAAAATGAATATTTTTTTGTGTTATAAGATGTTTATATTTCTTAATTATGTTGATTAAATTTTGTTTTATCTCAATATTTTGATCTCGATTTTGAATTTATAATCAATGTACAAGATGATTCTGACGACAGCAAAACGGAATCGGAAATCGAAAATTTATCTGATAGTGATTGAAAATACTGAATAGTACTACTTGTTTCGTTTCCATTCTGTAACACCAATGCTTAATTAAATGTCTACATCTTCTTAATATTTTTGTATTTATTGCAACCTAATTTAATTTATTTACAAAAAGTATATACTTTTAAAACCAAAATTTGATTTCGATTGCTAACGTTACCTACATTTACACACACAAGCGCGCTTGTCGGGATACGTCACTACTACAATCAAAGCCGAACGGACTTCGTGAAATAGAATATCTATAACGAGTTATTAATTTATGGCGGGTTTCAATATTCAACTGACTGCTATGCGTAACCGGTACAGGTACAAAACTGGTAGGAAAAAAGTAGCGTTTCACAATATCTACTAGCTACGGGCTGTAAGTTCTCAAATTTGGCATGGGTCCTCCTTGCGTGACGTTCTTCCAAGAAAATAGGTGATATGTGATTTATAGAATATCACGCATTCGCAAATTATTTGTATGATATTTGAACTATATAAATATATAAACTTATTCAATTTATGTTTGCTATGTTTGAGTATTCGATAAATATATTATAGTATGTTTTTAGAGCTTTTTATTAATAATTGCGTTTAACTGCTTACGTAAAACGAAACGCCAATCCTTCGACTAATTTTGCCATTGGTTGAATCACATTTTTATGACGTCAAAGTAAATATTTAAAAGAAAAATTATGTAATTCAATAATATTCGTCCTTTTTTTCAAAAACAGTTATAGATAAGTTAGAAAGAGAAAACTGGATTATTGATATGTTGACAGATACTTGATAGGACATTTCGTTAAATGAATAAATTGTTACGTCGTTGGCTAGATAAAATGATCTATTCTTTAATTGGTCATACGTAATGAAAACATAACTCCTTATTGGCCGCAGCAGACTGCCATGCTACCTTTACCTCATTGGTTTAAATTAATAACTTGTTACGTCGTCGTTGGCTAGATATAATGACTTATTTTGTAAATGGTCAAATGTAACCTAGCAACCCATTACAGTCAAACAGTTCGTAAGCAGTGGTTTAGATGTCAAGATTTTGAATATAGAAAGGCATTTTGGTAGTGAATTCTATTGTTCGTAGGCAAAACGAACAGTTTTCATAATATTGAAACCCGCCATTAAACCAATGAGGTAAAGGTAGCATGGCAGTCTGCTGCGGCCAATAAGGAGTTATGTTTTCATTACGTATGACCAATTAAAGAATAGGTCATTTTATCTAGCCAACGACGACGTAACAATTTATTCATTTAACGAAATGTCCTATCAAATATCTGTCAACATATCAATAATCCAGTTTTCTCTTTCTAACTTATCTATAACTGTTTTTGAAAAAAAGGACGAATATTATTGAATTACATAATTTTTCTTTTAAATATTTACTTTGACGTCATAAAAATGTGATTCAACCAATGGCAAAATTAGTCGAAGGATTGGCGTTTCGTTTTACGTAAGCGATTAAACGCAATTATTAATAAAAAGCTCTAAAAACATACTATAATATATTTATCGAATACTAAAACATAGCAAACATAAATTGAATAAGTTTATATATTTATTTAGTTCAAATATCATACAAATAATTTGCGAATGCGTGATATTCTATAAATCACATATCACCTATTTTCTTGGAAGAACGTCACGCAAGGAGAGCCCATGCCAAATTTGAGAACTTACAGCCCGTAGCTAGTAGATATTGTGAAACGCTACTTTTTTCCTACCAGTTTTGTACCTGTACCGGTTACGCATAGCAGTCAGTTGAATATTGAAACCCGCCATTAGTAATCTTTAGTTTTATAATAAGCTTTTCGAGATAGTGTTTTTAATGATTGATTTAAATTTATTGAATGGCAGGGATCGAATTGACTTCGGGAACTTTCAAATTTAATTTTTAATAATATTTTAAATAATCTTACCGATTTTCAGCTTGGTGGGAATTTATGTAACTTTACTTAAATTTTTGATCTTATGTGACCGGCCTAGTGATTGAATTACAATTAATTGATCAACTCTTATAACAAAGCAATGTCCCTGAGATAACGTTATTAAAAATTAGAAATGCGGCTGTACGAGTAATGCAGTCAATATCATCAACAACATCCCCTATATTGAAGTGTAGGGTATGTTAAAATAAAGCTTATGAAACAAACTTTCAAATTAAATTATTATATTTTGTTTATCTGATCTTAATTTTTATATATTATGTTTTGAATCGAAACAGTAAGGGCGGGTTGATTTTTTGGCATGCAAGTATATAAAATAAAATATACAGGGTGTACAATCCAAATGGGTCAGTATAGAGATTTCAGAAACTTGAGAGATAGCGAAATATGTCCTTAGGAACCATGGCGTCATTTTAAATTTAATAATAAATACATTCAAATTTTTTTTATGTCTGAGAATCGAACCTGGTCAAAATCTCTGTAAACAATGCGGTATAAATTGTACAAGTTGTAAGAAGCAAAAATTCAATAGCATCCTGTTCGAATAATTGAAAAAAAAACCAGCAATAACTAACTATTTTATTTCAGTAAAATGGTTGCCGTTCTGCTGAATGCAAGGATTAGTTCTTTTGGGGTAACGAATGTAAAATTTCGTTTCGTATTTTAATGGGGTGTATTATTCTCTTTTCAAAAAAAGTATTTGAAACGCCCGCTGATCAAATGCTTTCTTATTAAAATAAATGCTAATGCATAACAGATAAGATATGCATAAGTGGTCTCCTCAGATAATTGATGATCGATTCACATTATTCACGACATTTTGATATTTTTTCCTTTAATTTAGATACATATGTACCACAATATGTTGTAAATTATGTATTTTATGTAATGTGATTTTGTGTATTTAGTTGGTAAGCCTTATTTAAATAAATAAATAAAAAATTGTGGCCATTTCAGTCCAATTTAGGTACTGTCAGTCTTGTGTACACAAGATTTCATAGCCTTTGGTCCTTATACTTAGGTACGGACCAATATTTGAAGCGATTACAAGAGTATTAACCAGGTTCGGTTCCCGGTTATATATGAGAGTTATGAAAAAAGTTTGAATGTTATTATTATAAAATCTAAAATCATGGTCCCTCAGAACAGATTTCGGTATCTCGCATACTTCTCCATACAGACCCATTTGGATTTTACACCGAAAAAACGAAATAATGTAAAGTTTTAGTTTAAAAATATTTTTTATAGATAGATATATTTCAACTAAATTATCCTGTCGCGCTAAAGCCTAAAGCCCCAAAAATAGCCTCGAAGAAAGGTTAAGTAGTCAGCGTCAGAACCCCTGGACTATCAAGTTTCAATACCTTTTCGATACTATTTGATACCTAAATTAAATGATTTGAAACCCACCTCGACGAGCAGTGAATAAACATGAAAATAAAGTGGCCAGACATTCTGACGTCAGGTTGTCTGGACCACATTTTTTTCAGATACTTAGTTGGAAACAAAATATCTTATTTATTTGTAAATGGAAACTACTACCTACTATAGCGGAACTGGAGGTATCCTTGCATGGACCCAAACTCAGGATAGTTTACTACTATAATTAAGTTACCTTGTTAATTCCGCGACTCACACTTGCACTAATGCGAGTCGCGGCCACCAAACTGCGCACCCTGAGGGTGCTTCTAGTTGAAGCGAAACACGTGTCGGTGGAAGCTCGTGGTGTGGGTTACAGTGTTCCAAGTGTGTGTTCATTGCATTCCTTGCGTCTTGCTTGAGGGAGGGAGGGCGGTGAACCACCGCACGAAAATTCTGCATCACTAGTGCAAGTGTGATTCGTGGAATCAGCAAAGTAACTTAGTTATAGTAGTTGTCATGGATTTCCGCAAAGTAACGCCTGATTCAATCAATTATATCAGGATAGTTTTCTTCTAAACTGCTCCGACTTTGACTCGACCACAGGACCTCTCTTGCTTTATACTAGAACTCAACCAATGGCCCACGGGGTACGATTAATGTTTAACGTTACAAAGTTCTATAAATTAATTTATGAGAAAACTCTCTTATTTGTAACAAAGTTACAATTCTAAATAACGATAGCTTTAATTAAATATGAATAACTAAGTAGATGTGTTTGCATGCTTCAGTGCTCTGACAAATAACATGCTAATATTCGTTTTTTGTTAATTTCAAGGAAATTCACCATCACAGACAGATGTCAAAATCGTATCGTGCATACCTATAGATGTAACAGATCTTCAGCAGAGAATTTTCAATTTAGAGAAAGAGCTTGAAGAAGCAAAAATGAGCCGAAAGAACGATTACGCAGCCTCTGTGCGGCAAGAGATTGTGGGTGCTACTGCAAGTAACTGTGGCCCGTGCATAAGTTTCGAACGTAATTATCGTCAATGCAAGTGCCACCCTTCACGTAGACATGTAAATTTATCGCAAAACAATTCTAGTGTAGAAGGATTTCCAAGAAGAAAACGTTCAGACAGGGTCATGACAGAACGAAAATCCGAAAAATCAAAATTAAGTAAAAGATCACTTAAACAGAGATTTAGGGGCAGGCCAAAAGACGTAGACCCCTATGTTTATTATGTACAAGCAAATACCTCACCATTTGGAAAGTTACAGAGTTCTACGAAAAAATATCGAGCTATGGCCCAAATCCCAACAAAGCCAGATGTGAGGCAACAAGATTCAGTGGCACGTATGGTAGACTCACTCCAACTGAAATATACATCGCAACTGCTGGCAGACTTCAGCAGCAGCAGCGAGTACTCTGCGCCAGTGTGCCGCGATGCCGCCGGAGCGGCACTGCCGGAGGAACATGAGCCTGACGTATTTTCTGGTCGTGGAAAATTTCATAACCTGGACAATGACATAAAAAATCTTTGCAATGACGCTGCAAGTTCTTGCAGCAAGTATTACGATGATAGCCTCTATGATCTAGTACCTGTTAAAGAAAAAAGCAAAGACGTTAAGAAAAGCGTGAGTGGACGAAAGAGAAAGGAACATATGGACAGCATTGGCAAATCAGTAATTCACAAAAACATACCAGAAGAAACTAATTTTGTTATGAACTGCACTTTTGACAATCAAGGCTTTCCAACTTATAACAATTTTAGAAAAATAGAAGGTAGCGAATATGCTAAATCATCTAAATCTTACAAAAAAGATATTAGAAAGCGAAAAGGAACGGATTATAACGATGCATTATTGCGTAAAAATGCATCTTGTCTTACAATTAAAATGACTAACATGGAGTGCCAAACGACGTCGGAAGAGAATGCAAAATTGAATGCAACCCCTAAAATATCAGATAATGCAGAAAATACATTGAATGAAATCAAGGAAACATTACAAACTGTGTTAGAAACTGTTAAAACTAGTTCTAGGGTAAAACACAATACAGAAAAAGTAAATAGCGCTATCAAGAATCAGATAGATGCTGCTAATAGTGATATCATGAGACAAAGTTTAAAGTTAAAACCACCTCATCCGTCTGGACCAATTCAATTATTTTACACACCAGTGCCATTTATAAATACCTCATATTTAAATCCTTGCATGCACCTCAGCAGTAACTATCACTCTGAAAAAAATGATTCAAAACAGAAAGAAGATAAAAAAGTACAAGACAAAGTAACAGAGATTTGGAAGACAGAAACTGCGGGTGATAAAGCAAATTTTACATCAACTAGCGAACATGATGAGCCTACACCAAATAATAAAAAAGAAAGGATTCTTTATGATACTCAGCCAGTTCCTGAGAATATCACAGAAACCGTAGAAATTGCTGATACTACACCACAAATCAATTCAAAAAATTTGCGCTCGAAAAATTTGGAGGATGAAAGCAATGAAAGTATTGTTACCGATGAGGATAAATTAAGCCTTGTCGAAGAAAATAAAACTGAGGTTGAGAAGAGTAGCGAAAGCGGGGTAGAAGCAGAAGATGAAGAAGAAGATAACGAATCCGAATACGCATATAGAGATATAAGCGGAGATGGTAGCGTAATTCACAATGCTGAGGCAGTTACCGAGAATGCCGTCGAAAATGAAAGCATTTATAGTTCTGAGTCAACTGAAACAACACAGTCAATCGAACAACCAGTAAAAGAAAAGGTAGGTAAATAATACATTTTGTGAAATTTATAAAGAATATAAATCTATTGTTTCTTCATATTACATATTTTGGTTTCAGAAATTGGATAAAATGTTTAATAAAGTAGTCAATTTTTTCAAAACTAAGCCGAGTAAAACTGACAGGTTTAGTACTAAGAAAGAGAAAAGGAAACAAGCCAATAAAAAAAGCAAATCACATGTCGACACTGCTGAAGTCACTATGGATAATGAGCACGGTCTTCAGTCAAGTGACACTGATGAACAACATGAAGAAAAGACTCTTAGTTCTAGCGAGAGCCACTCTCTGCGAGTCTTACATATGAGATAAAAGTCTAAAAAGTGCACCCAAACACATATTACGGCGAAGATTATGGATGAACCTTAGTTCGTATTAGTGACGTAAAAAAAATTCTTGCAAATTGTGAAAGTAAAAATATTTGAAGTTTTGAAATTATTGTGTTTTTTTTAGAGCATTGCTTCGCAGAATGTAAATAACTAGCTTTTGCCCGCGACTTCGCTCACGGTAATCAAATGTAGCCCATGTCACTTTCCAGCCCCCAAAACTATTTTTTTACAAAAAAATATTTTATTTAAACAGTCCGTTGCGACGTGAAAGATGGACAAACAAACATACAAACACTTTCACACTCATAATATTAGTATGGACTTCTTAAAATTTAAAACTGGATTGGGCATTTGTCTCCCATCTCACCTGATAAGTGAAGATGAATCACTGCCGTAAATGACAGGTATCAGTTTACTACAGTATTTCGCTATACAGGGTGTTCGGCACAACGTTGAACATACGGAAATGGGGGGCAGGTGGGGGGTAACTAACCAGCACAAAAAATGTTGCCTAGGACTCAAGTTTATTTTTATTTTTTTTTCTTTATACAATTAAGGTAATTGGTAGGTCCTTTTAAAATTAAAAGATGCACATTGTACGTTGCTAGAAATAAAGTGATGGCCCTCAAACACAAAAAAGGGCTAAAATAAAATATTGTAACTCAACTTCGAGTTGCATTTAAAAAAAAAGTAAGAGTGATAGATGACTTTTGCACTGCTAAAAACATCTCTGAGGAGCTTTCTAAGGATATGTAGTTTATTTAGATAGGTAACTTTTTCGTAAGAAAAGTAATTCGATATTTTCCACCAAGGCGGACTATTTCGACGAAAATCTACTTATGTGGAAAGTTCAATGTTATGCAAAAATTATTAATGAAAAAAATTTAAACTAGGTACCAATTAAAATCTGGTATCTTTTATTAAAAACATCAATAACATAATTAAATCATAAAACATCTTAACTTATGACGCCAATTTGAGCAAGATTTCATTTAGTTTAATTTATGAATAATAGTTTACCTAATTCCTGGATTGGTCAGGGTGGCCCCCACGATCGCCAGACCTCATTCCTCTCGACTTTTACGTCTGAAGAGGGGCCAAGGACTTAGTATACACATCTGTCCAGTCGTGAGGAACTTATAATTCGTAATGTTGATGCTGCATTCGAGAAGATAAAACACGAAATATCACTTCATACAATAACGGTTGAAATAAAAAAACGATGCAGAGGGTGCTTTGTAAATGAGGGACATCAATTTGAGCATCATTTAAACTAAATGAAGCCTTGCTCAAATTGACTTCATAAGTGAAGGTGTTTTATGATTTAATCATTGATGTTTTTAATAAAAGATGCCAGATTATAATTGGTCTTTTAAATTTTTTTCAACTTTAGCATCAATAATTTTTGCATAACATTGAACTTTCCACATAAGTAGATTTTCGTCGAAATGGTCCGCTTTGTTAGAAAAGATCTACATATCCTTAGAAAGCTCACACGTCAGAAGTGTTTTAAGCAATAGCCATCTATCACTCTTATTTTTTTAATGCGCGTTTTATACAGGTTAGGCACTTCGTTGAACATACGAGAATGAGTGTCGGTGGGGCGGTCTGGGGTCCTTCATCACTATCCGACACTTCAGGTACTTCTGTTTTCGTTTTCGTTAATAAACAACTTTGATTTCAAAATTCATTTTTACTACTCGCATAAGTAGTTACCTACGTACTTAATTATTCGAATTGAGTGAACGTATATATTTTTTTCTTGAGCTTGCCGTGCGTAGTCTTATGCCTTAGAAAACAAATCATTTTCTTAAATGCAGTCAATATAGTGCTACCTACTGAATAATAGTTATTGCTGGCTTCACAAAGCCAGTTTTTCTACGCCTCACTCTTTTAAATAGCAAAGCTCGTGCAACATTTGCCTTTCTAACTTGGTAATCTATGCACTTTTCAACTTGCCTGGCACATACTTGTGCTGATGGTAATCGCCTGTAAAAAAAATTCTAAGATTAACAATCAAAATAGTAGGTAGGTACCTACTCACAGTAGCTTATGTCAATGTACCTCTCGATGTATGTATTAACTTTAAGGCATCTTTATTAGAACAGGACAAAATCCCCAAAATAAAATTTATTTCCAGCGGTGCCCTTTGTAATTTGAATTAACACCTGCAGAAAATGCACATCATTCTTTTGTATTACAAATGTACCTGTGAATATACAAGTCGTTATTCTAAATAGCCTTATAATAACTACCTGCCCACCAGTGGCTAAATCCTCAGATTGAATAAAAAAGAAAACCTTAGTACAAGTTCATCATCATCATCATCATCACGACTCTTGTTAAAGAGTCCACTGCAGGGCTATGAGTCTCTCCCCTGGGTGACGAGGAGGTATAGGCCATAATCCACCGAGCTGGCCCAGTGCTGGGTGATGGATGTCAGAATTTTCAGGGCGCCGAAAATGGCTTCTGACATCTAACGACTATTGTATACAAGTATACAGCACCCGGGACCGACTGCTTAACGTGCCCTCCGAAGCACGGAAGTCGCCGTGAGAAATGAATGTTCGGCGGTCACTCATCCAAGTACTGGCCACGCCGAACGTTGCTTCACCTGTGATATCGTTTGATACACGCAGTAACCACGGCGCCACGACGACTTCACATAATATAATACAAGTTATAAAATTATAAAAGAATTGCCATATTACAGCAGACACTCGTATATTTACATGAAATAAATATAAGTAGGTAGATATTTAAATATGATTACATAAAAACTAGTTAAATGAAATGAACACAGTGCAACCACAAAAGTATGGTCAGCACATTCAAAATATTTTTTTGGCGATTTTATTTTGTTCTGTTCATGATGCCTTGAAGATTCATAAATTGAGAGGTACCTACTTTGACATAAGCTACTGTGAGTAGGGTAAGTGGGGGGAAGATGAAAAACGGGGTATGACAGAAAGTCAACAATAACGCCACATCTAGCAGATTTTTTTAAGTATTTGTAGCACTGTATAAGCTGCCATTTAATTTTCTCCTATGTCATAGTCAATGCTTGGAGGTTATTGCGCAGAAACATGATTTTATTTTACACAATTATACAATCTGACTTTTTGCGTGTTTCTTCAATATTTTTATCTTACCCCGCATCCTGTAACTTTCATTAAAAGCTAGGTACAACTGATTCTTTTGGATACTTAATAATTACTTTTTATTTACGTTTGAGTTAGTAACTAGATTTTTTGCCATTACTCGTAAGTATTTTAGGAATTGGTACAATTTTCTATCCTTGCCCATTACATTTTGATAGGGTAAGATGAACATATCAATTTTCGAGCCAAATATTTGGTAGGTACAGGTGTCTGTCCTGTGCGACGCTTAGGAGTACAAAACATTAGGCTAGCTAAAATATCAGGCAGTTTAGATTACCGTGAAGGATATCATAAAGAAGGGAGCATCCAAGAGCTCCCGTCGAGAGTTAAGAAGTGCCAATATTTTATGATGACGACAGTCCTCTTCATATGAGTTATGTCTTCTATGAGACGTAAAGTTCAGATGTTTAACAAACTTTTTTTGTACCCGCTCTAACATAGAAATATAAATGTTATAGCTAGGACTCCAAATGGGACAGCAGTACTCAAGGATGCTACGACAATAGGCATAGTATAGACTTTTAGACTTTGCAATCGTGTGAAGGGCTTACATGTTCGAATAATAAAGCCAAGATTACGGATTGATTTATCAATGTGCTTAGAAAATATCATTTTCGAATCCAAAATTACGCCTAAATCTCGCACCTCGTCAGTTCTTTCAATAGGTCTGCCATTAAAGTTGTAGGGGAAAATAATTATTTTATTTTTTCTACTAGGTGATCAAAATTCATTTATTTTTCTCTATTATTTTCTTTAGTCTTTCAAAAACACCGAGATAGTTTTCTTAAACTTGACCCGATTCAAACTTAACATGTTTTTAACCTGAAAGTACTTACTAGGATAAAGGAAGTTAGCAGTAGGTATTATGCATTAAGCTGCATGTTGTATGAGTTTTATTTTAAATAACTGAAAATTGATTTTATAGCATACCTAGGTACTCTCACATAATTCAGCTAGAAAATTACCCCAGTAATTTTCAAATAAAATGATGGATAATAAAAGTCATGGTTGGTCTATATCCGAGAGTAATACCTATTTCTGTTCAAATTAATACTTATTTCCGTTCTTAAAATAAAATTTGTAACTTACCATAACTGTACATAAGTAGGCGCGACGGCGTCGTGGGACTTTCAGTAAGCTTCACCTCACTCGTAATGGGATGTAATGTAGGGATGTAATGGAAATGCAGATAAGACGTCGAAGCCATACGCAACATTATGGGAGGCAAAGTTCTGGGAATGAACCATAAAATTTTATTGATTTGCTAATATTAATTTTTACTGTACGACCAACACTTTAGGAATATTCTATTTGAAATCTATCAAATTGTGTAGGTAGGTAATTAAATCAATGGTCACAAAATCAGAAAGTAATACAAATATGAATCTTAAAGATCGTTCATTTAGGCTTTAGTAACATTTTAATTATAACAGTATTTTTTTGCGATTATCTACCCAATTTCTGCCTTAAGGTGGATTCTCACAATCAGCTAAGCACTTCGCGCTCATAGATGGCGTTGATGCGAAAATTTAACGTTTTTAATTGTTTAATGAATGATAATGTTTACATTCCTTAAAAATTATACGTTTTGCTGTAATAACGTAACATTTGTAATGTCTCAAGCAAGATTTAGCTGAGTTTTAAGTCACGAAATTCGTTTATTTGATATAAATAACGACTTCTTGGTGGCAGCAAAGTTCTCACGCACACATTGACACAGGTCGCGGGGGGCCCGATGAACCTGACTCGTTGACACTCGTGCGCGCGAAGCTAATCATTTTCGATACATTTGCGAATGCTAAATATTATACGTTTATGATTTGATACTTTTTCGATGGATAAAATTAATTTCAATTAGTTACTTCGAAATTATTCTTTTAAACTTCCTTACTTATAATACTTACAATAAAACGAAGAAACAAAGAATAATCTTATAAAAGATTATCTTTATAATAATAAGGCATTATACTGTACTGGTAGTAAGTGTACAGGTAATAAGGCAGTTTCTGATCGTGAGACCGTATGGAAAGAGAAAGAGCTGCACGGAAGGTTTTACAAGGCTCTACACGAGCCACATGTGGTCAGTAAAGCCTCCGTGTATTGGCTGCGCTTCGGGGACGTCTTTGGGGAAACCGAAGGGTTTGTCTTTGCGATACAGGATCAGGTTATCAAGACGAACAACTACCGGAAATACATTATGAGGAACGGCACAGTGGACGTATGTCGGGCGTGCCGCCAACCTGGCGAGTTCTTCAGACATGTAGTTTCGGGTTGCTCGGTTCTTGCTAACACTGAGTATCTGCATAGACACAACCAAGCAGCCAAAATTCTCCACCAAGAGCTCGCTCTGAAATACGGTCTCATCAATCAGAAACTGCTTTATTACCAGTACACGCCGGAGCCCGTTCTCTAAAACGGTAGCGCCAAGCTCTACTGGAATCGGCCCATTATCACGGACAGGACTATTCTAGCGAATACACCTGATATCATGTTAATGGACCAATCGTCGTCCAAGGTGTTTTTGGTGGACATAACTATACCACATGACAAGAACCTCGTGAAGGCCGAGACCGAAAAGCATCGCAAGTACTTGGACCTTGCACACGAGGTGACCGAAATGTGGGAAGTTATGTCCACCGAAATTATCCCGGTTTTAATATCCGCAAACGGTTTGACCCCAGCCACTTTGGGCAGAAACCTTGAAAGGCTGGGATTCGGCGGTGGTTCGCTTCCAGCACGCATACAAAAAGCGGTTTTGCTGGATACTGCCCGAATAGTTCGCCGGTGTCTGTCCCTCTTGCCCTGATCCCTGACCAACTGGTCAAATTGTCGGGTCTTTCCGCCGAAAGGCGTGTAGCTTTAAATTTAATTACCTAATAATAATAATAAAATTCATTTATTCAGGTAATTAAAATCCACTAATAAAAATTAACACTTAACAATAATCAAGCACATACCTACACATGAATAGCAAAACAAATAAAATAAAATGACGACATTCACACAAACGACAGCTAATGTAGATCACAATTTTACATTGGTAATAAAACATTAGAAAAATTATAGTAAAATTAAATTAGAACTAAGTAATCAAATTAATAAAACAAAGATATTAACAACACAGGAATATTATACAATATAAGGTGCAGAGAAAAAGAAATTATATAATAAGAAATTAAAATACATGTCATCTTCTAATTTTTTTAACTATGTCACACAAAATAAAATTACATTATATTATAATTCAATTCAAATGCTAGCCAAGTTCAGTGTGGACCCTTTCCCAGTGTTTATCTATACAAATAAAACATATACCAAAATAACATATTTTGTCTGTTTGTCGGTCTGTCTGTTACGATTAATCTCCGAAACGGCTGGACCGATTATTACGGGACCTTCACAGGCAGATACTTTGCGCCATACAATAGAGTGCGCCGGGTGACCCGCCTGACGCAGCGCTGCTCTAAGTATAGGACCACATGTAACAAGCACGCGGAGCCTGCGTTCGCTTGACGCAGCGAAGGCCCTATGTAGACATATACTTTACAGTGAACCACAGCACCCGAGCACCAGCATTGGCATTGAGACACCACCACGAAATCTCAATTTGTAAGTAGGGGCTTATCAAGAACAATTATGTAGCTATTTCCATTTACTCAAATCAACTATTCAAAATAATTAAATAAATAAAACACATAAAAACGGATTTTATCAGGTAACTGAATTTTATTAAAAATAATAAACTCTCACTACCGTGCATTTACATATTAGAAATTTGCAAATTTATCAGAAAATACCCAGAATACTATACAATACGTGATGATGTTCCATCAAAATATACTATCAGGCCCTCCCGGAAAAATCAACTTATTTTACCTACTTCAAAACTACATAGGTATACCTACATGCCTCTGGCCCACTAGCCATGTCAATTAAAATATACAACCATTTACCAAATTACATTAAAAATTCAACTAAAGATAATATATTTACAAAAATGCTTAAACAATTATTAATAACAAAATGTTATTATTCGATTGACGAATATTTGAAAGAAAAATTTAAATAACCTATAAAATATTTCAGTTGAAAAACAGTAAATCCCTCTCTCTCCTTCCATTGCAGTTCCTACACTAGGCCCATAAGATTACATTGTATAGAAGAGTGTTACATATACTATACTTAAAAAAATAATTATGTAATTTTTATGGAAGCAATAAAAATATTAAATTTAAATTTAAATAAATCTACCGCCAATGCGGAAAGTCGATCTGTTAAGAAGAAGATCATTACTGATATGGGTGCTTCACTATAGTGAAGGACGAACTGTGTCACGAACTGTTAAAAAAAAAATAGAATTGTAACTCATTCATACCACCTACTAGATGCTGCGCTGTCATCAGTACTTATACAGGGTGATTTATAAAATAAGTCGTGCGCCACGGAGGCGGTCGATAGTGGACAAATAGAAATATATAAATATACTTATTACATATGACATACAGATCTGAATGATATGGTGCGTACAGATTGCTTGTAATGCAACTAGTAATGTTGCGCATTTGGACGTGTAGTGCGCAGAATGTTAGATTACAAGTTCCATTTCAGCAATCTGTACGCAATATGCATTTTTTGTAAAATGTTACTAATTTTGGCAACATGTTCTGGATGAATCGTTTATCCCGTTCTACTTCCAACACTAAGATGTCGAAACTTGGAGAAATGTAGCCAACAAAGTAACGTTTCATCATTTTACAAACTCGCAGTTGACCCTGCATCTGTATCTAATCAGAATATTTTTAATTAATAAAAATTAATAGGTATATATTTATTTTTCTCTCTTTGCCTCTGTGTGTACATAAATAAATAAATTATGTTGTGTGAACCTGATAGTAGTAGTTGTGTTTTTTATTTATTTGTAAGCTTCCATTATTGTCCAACATGAGGGGAAAGATGCAATCCTTAGCCGCAGACAGAAAATCTTTATTGTTGCGAGCCATTGACCGGAAACATTTTATTTCTGTAATAGAATTTTTTTCTTCTATAGCTTCTGAAATAGTCTCTTTGAGACGTTGGTGGAGACATTTTTACAATTTTATAATTAAAACAACTACAAGATAGTAAAAAAACAAAGCGTCCGACTGCATGAAATCGGCTCGGAGCGGCTCGTCAGGGAGTATATTGTTCCATGGGGGCGCGGAGATCTCGTGCGATAAAATCCGAAGTTCCGAACGACAAAATAAATAGGTTGCCTGACCTAAGCGGCAACGTCACATTTTTAGCAAACGCTGAACCCGCAACGTAGCTTCAATGAACGCACACACACTAAAACATTCAGTTATCGTACTACACTGTCACCGTCCACTCATAATTGACACATTTGAACAAAATTTTATACTTCAGTTAAGCTATTTCTTGTCAGTTTTTTTATTTTATAAGTAATTTTGCTATAAATAAATATAGAAATAATTGCTAATGCAAGCATTCCAGAGTAAAATAACGCTCTGTTTGCCCATATTTGATAAAAGAAATTAGTATGGGCGTGAATGTCCCTTAACAAGAATCTGTCATAAAAAGTACTGAATGGTAAACCTTATTTAACCCAGACGTGATCCAAGCATCAAAAGAGCCTGGTCGAGTTATCGGACCTCGATTACGTTTTTGTAATAGTAATAGTTAGATGCAAGTCCAATTTTCACTAATTGCTTTGTTGATTAAATACAAAAAGAAAACAAGACTTCAGACAGAACTCGAATTCTGAAAAACATTATTAGTTATTAAATGCTGGCTGAATGCATTTTATAGAAGCCAGTCCAATGACAGATGAAATCAAAGTTAAAGAAATACCTTTCGTAGACATATTTCATACGTATCCATGATATAAAACTTATATTGCTTGTTACTTTCGTTTTTTTTTTCTATGAAAGAAAAGCTTGTGAAAATAAAGTAAGCTGATAACAATAAATTCCAAAATTTTTAATTTGTCGCATTTACATGAAAATGAAAACTTTTTTATTCGTAGTAGGTACCTACCTAATTTTATACACTTTACGAACGTCAAATGCTGGATGAGGGCGGCGCGGGTCCGGACGACATGACGAATCCTGGGGGAGGCCTCCATCGAGAAGTGTGCGTCTCTTGGCTTTGAAGATAATGATCGCCCATTATCCACCAATGTCTTGGTGTTGTCAACTATTACTACTTGTTCGGCTTTAAAAAACGAAATGAAAGTAGAACCCGAGGTAGACCGAGAGGAAAATTAATGAGAACGATTTGTCTTTCTACGACCCATTCTTTTATTATTGCAATGCTTATTAATTAATAGTATATTATGTAACAAGTGAGCTAAGTTGCTAATTACAGTCGAGGCTGTGATTTGAGCCCGAGCCACAGACGAGGTCATAAAATTTAAGACCATGGTAATAAAATTTATTTGAAGCAGTTGTCGAAGGTAGGTACAGTTAACAAACTTATATTCTACATTATTATTTAAAGTGCTGCTGGCCAGCTCGTCCTGAGTGTATGTCGGCGACATAGACAAATCACTGGAATAATTTGGCATTAAATAATTAGTGCTAGATGTCGACGGTTGTGGTTCAAGACCAGGACAAAACATCTTCTGCTTCGGCTCTAAGTTATTGCCTTGCATTATTTTGTTGCCAATTTTAGCCTTATCATGTAAGGAATCTTCGATGTAAGACTCGGATTTGTATATTTAATAATTTGTTTGGTATAAAATCTCTTTGTTGTTTCTGAAAATATTTAAAGTATAACCCGGATCAACAAAATATGCTCTGTTTACTCGCATGTAATTTGCACTAAGGTACAATTCAACTTTGTAGGATTCATTATATTATGCACTAGGGTATAATATATTATGCACACGTGACTTATAGCCCAGTTTATAGTTCTAAATTCAATAGAATAAGGCTCACTTTACGAGCAAGTGTGTTGAAAATACTTTTAGTATACACATAGTACCTACACACATTTAGTATACACAAATCATAAAAAAATATAATTAATTGTATGTGAAAGTGTCCGTATCAATGCGGTGTAAGTGCGATTCATTCTTTGATTCTGTCTATATCATTACATTATGTAGGTATGTAATATTTTTATGGAACAAAAAAATAAAATAATACTGTGTAATAGTTTTCACGATTTTAAATTGAAAATTAAATAATTTTTAACCGGATTTCATATGATCTTTGTAATGAGTGGGCTCTAGCCGGTAGGGCTATGAGTCTCTCCACTGGGTGGCGAGTAGGTATAAGCCATAATCCACCAAGCTGGCCCAGTGCTGGGTGGTGGATGTTAGAATTTCAGGGCACTGAAATGGCTTCTGTCAAACCCTAACGACTAAAAGATACAGCACCTGTAACATACAAGTATACAGCACCTGGGACCGCCTGCTCAAAGTGCCCTCCGAAGCACGGAAGTCACCGTGAGAAATTAATGAGAAATTAACCGACCGCGCTAAACATGCCCTAAGCTGCGATATCGTATGATAGAGTAACCACGGCGCCATGACGTTAAATTATAGGTATGCGATAAATGAATCTGGTTAAAAAGTGTTTTATTTTTAAGAAGAAATTGTTGATTCCACAAAATCCACTACGTAGAAATATTGAGACATTTACCTACTAATTACTGTCCAACAATTTTATATATTTTTTTATTACATCATTCATTATCAACACCCTGTAGACGTCCACTTAATAAATCTTAAGAAAAATTTAAATTAAATTTTCAAATATCTGTTTAATTTGGCAACAGTTTTGTCATAAGATTTTGTTTTGTTTGTTTTCTTTCATTCATTTTTTCCTTTCGAACGAATGTGTCTGCGCTTTCTTCGACTTCCGATTTATCACTACGATCTGGCTTGTTAAACTCACTCTGTACTGTATTCAAATAAAGACTCGGCTTGGTATTTTTGGACCTTGACGGCTCTTCTGAAAGTGATTTGTTTCTGGCTTGTTTAGAATTTGAGTTTTAACCTTTCGAATAGGACTTTGTTGATAAATAATATGTCTACGAAAAGTTGGTGCATTCTTGGTTGCTGTTCAGCCCGTAAGTACAACCAGGCCTGGCTCACTCCACGCGGTACATCCGTTTTTTACCTACAGCGAAGCGCTCCGCCTACGCGCCTGCGGATTTTGAATCGTCGTCGGGACGTTGCGTTGGCGCGCGTTGTAGATACCTACCTACCTAATAGCACTCACAGTAATTCTATGATCGAGGTCGCAAATAGTAGGTATTTAAAAATGGACATAAAAAGAAACAAATATTCAATTAGATTATGTTTAGATTTGATTATGTTCAATTTAGTAAACAAAACGTTGAAAAAGTTGAAATAATATTTTTACAAAGGTAGATTAACAGTAATACCTACATCGTTAGATACTTAATTACAAATAAGTACCTAAATTAATTATTCTTCACTAGGCAGCAACCTGTGAAAAAAAAAACTTCTAGGTATATAAATTTGCAGGTACGTAATGCTGTGCGAGCTGAATTCCACCGTATCGCGTCGTAGCAAGACTCGAATTTATTAAATCTTCTTGCGGAGTAATTCTTCTGTACCCCGGTACTATTACTTACTCGGTACTATTAATTACTTATTCTGTGGTACAACAAATTACGTTTTGTATAGTTAGAATAAAAGAATATTTAGTCTTTATATTGGTACTAATAACACTTTTTATTATTTCAGGTGGTGACGGCAGTATTTTAATTGAAAATATTTGTTGACAATTGTTGTAAAGACACAAATAAAATCTCGAGTGGCCAGAGGACTGATTATGGTCAAGATGATATCATACAAAATCTATCTTACAAGTATTGTAAAAAAAGTTTTAAAAAGTAGTACATTTTTTAAGTGAATATTTTGTAGTTCTCCTATTATTTGAATTCTCTAAGAAAAGAAAACAGATTTCAATGGAACGGATGCATGGTAAGGCAAAGTTACCGCCCAAATTTCTAGATGGCGCTAGGTGCTTTATTTAAAAGCGACTATACTATCTACAAACAAATATAAAAGTTACTTTATGGACGGACATGGACGGACGGAAAACATAAACAACTCGTAGTCATGGATGCATAAAATGTGTTTTCTTTAATTTTTGTGAATGACTTCAATAAATAAGCATTCAAAATACTATAGCCATGTCATATATAGACTATTATAAGCAACATATAAATGAAAATTTAATCCCAAGTGAGGATGAAATTGTACGTGGAATCTGCTACTCCATGTGTCCGAAAGATGAATTCCAGTTGTAAGTTCTAAATTCGCGAAGATTGTCTCATTTAAGAAAAAATTATATTATTTTATTGCAAATATGTTTTTTTAGACGGGTGCGAGAAAGACTTGTTCATGTTCTTGAATCTTGTGGATCTGAAATGAAACTAATTAAGTGCTACAGTCGCTCTGCTGCTGATTCAACTATAGCGATTCCAAAATTATTACGACCTTATTCAGTCTTAAAACAGACAGTAGAATACCTTCTGTTCAAGTAAGATTATTTAATATTATTTAATAAATCAAAGATACAATACCTACCATTTTTACAAAACAAGTGTAAAAAAAACCAACTTAGGTTTGTACGTACACTTGCATTCATCATCATGTGCAAATTTACAATAAAAACTTAATTTAACAAGATACAAGTACAAGTAAATAACAATACAAAATAAATTACAAATGAAAGCAAATACATATCTAGAATCACTTATTAGACTATCGCGGTTAGTGCTGCAATATTAATTTGAGTTATTAGTTTAAGTATACTTTTTTTACAGTGTTATAAAACGGGATGATGTCTCAACATTAGTGGTTTATGATTTTATAAATGACCGCTTAAGAGCTATTCGCCAAGATATGACTATACAAAGATTACCACCGTCAGAATGTGTAAAACTTCTTGAACCTATGATACGATTCTACACTTATTTTGGATACAAGTAAGTATGTGCTTTGATTCTAAGGATGAATTAGGAAGATAAAATAGTTAAATGCTTATGTAAGTAATTTTATTGAGAAGCAATCATCTTCCTGTTTTTTTATCTGTATCACTAAAATATGTTTCATGAAATAATGTAATATGATTATGTATTATGAATATTACATTTGCTTGTATTCCTTTGATTATCGAGAGTTGACCCCTAAGTCTCTTTTTATTTCAGATTGTCAGATCATCCTCAATTTGACTCTGTGCTGAATAAGAAACATTTGCTGGAGTGCATTAAATGGTTCCTCAATCAATGTGATGTGATGGATAAGGATATTAAAGATTTTAATGAGCTCAGTACAGCCTTAGACTCACTTAATATTGAAAATAGCAAATATAAGAACCCAGCCTATGATAGAGGACTTATAGAAAGCATTTATATATTATGCAATTTGGATGACTTAAGTCCATTGGCTAGATATTTAGAGTTACCGACTTATTTGAAAAGGTAAAGAAAGAAATTACTAAGTACATTACTTAAAAGTGGTTTTATTGTATTGGGATACTTACAGAAAAATTTTTCTTTGCAGGGAACCTAGGGTTCGAATGTCATATAAAATTGCCATTTGCAATATGAAAGGAAACTTCATTGCAGTGACAAAGTTAATTGAGCAGTTATGTCCTTTGTTGTATTGTGCGGTGTGTCTACATCTGCCCGTCTTACAAAAGTAAATATTCTGTTTCTATTTTAATTTCTTGAAACATCAACTGTGATTGTTCGGACATGAATATAAATCAGCATAACCTTATCACAATAAACATGGTCTTTAATTGAAGGATTGTACTTTACAGAAAAGCATTGCAAGTGATGTCATTAGCGTACAACAGCAAGCGACTAGCCCTTCCACTTGCAGTATTGCAGAAATGGCTACATTTCAGTAGTAAGACAGAAGTGTCTAGGGTGTGTCAACACTATGGACTAGAAGTAGAAAATATGGCTGTACTGTTTGTGAACAGTAACTTTAAATCTAATGTTGATATTGTAAGTATTATCATGGTTTGAGGTTAATTAAAGTAACAGAAGCTCTTGCACCACAGTCATAGAAAGTGCCAATAGTACCATTTGATTATCACCCAAGTGAAAATGAATAGTTTATTGCTATGTAATCGTAAATTACAGATTAAACTTAAATTTTGTTAATTTAAATGTCAAAAAAAAGTTTTAGAAAACATGAAGTACCTATTAAGAAAAAAAAATTCGTACATTAAACCCACACATCATACTTAACCTGCATTAAATATTTAGTAAGACCCTATACAGGGTTAATTTAAATAAGCGCAACACCTCTCACAGGCAGCCCCTCTACATATATCAATACCAACAACATTTATTCTCCGACTTTTTAAAAATCTTGATAAATAACACAAAGAAAATAGAAAAAGAAACAAATTTTTGGCCCCTCTGTTATTTATTACTCTGTATTTTGTAAGTCACCCCGCCCCCGCGCCGCGCTGCAAGTGGCGTGGCGCAAGTTGCGTGTAAATTATAATAGCTACGCTCAGTGTAAATAATAATAAAAATCAACAAATATTTTTTGTATGGAAAACCTTAAAATTTTAAAAGCTAATAATTCTAAAACGTCGTAGAACAAATGTTGTTGGAATTGATGTGGAGAAGCTGCCTACAACAGGTGATACGCTAAGTTAAATTAACCTAGTCTATGAAGAAGCTGCATATGGTACAAAGTCTTCTATGACTGTTGGCTGAAATGGTTTTTACAACATAAAAATATGGTATGACGCATTTGGAATAATGACACTGGTATTGTTTGTTTCAGATAAAAGCAGAAAAAAACTATTCGCATTTAGAAAAACTAAATATGAATCCAGATTTTATATTTACCTACACAAAATCCTATAGTTAATCATGTTTAAAGAAGACCATGTTATTTACAAAGATATTTACATTATATTGATATTAATTCATATTTACATAAGTTTTATCTAACTCTTCTGCAATTTTTTAATCATGAACAATTGTGTTTTAATTTGGTTTTAGTTCTTGAATTGATCTCAATATAATCACATTATTTGTTGTTATTTTAAACTATCATGTTAATTATTAAGATGTCAAACCTTAACAATGTTTTATGCTCAAGAAGTTTCTGGTTAAAACTGATTGAACCAATGAAAATTCTATATTCATTCATGACCTCAACTTTGCGGCCTCGGTCCAGTATTCGGTTGAGGCGTAAAAGGTCTTAATAAATGTTATACATATACAGGGTTGATTTGTAGTCACTGGCCAAATTTTTGTTACACAATAAGTATCTTTTATAGAAACGATTAAAGAAAGTATTTATTTTTTCACAAAGAAATAAATATTTCCGCTAACATATTAAGCAAACCATGGTCACACTAAATTACCATTAAAATAAAGACAGCTACGCGCTACTACAAAACATCTTGTAGTACAACGTCGTAGTATTATCAGAGAAATGCCGCGGCGTCGTTAAAGCTATGTTCATCAACAGCCACCATTTGCTTAAAAGCTTGAGGTGCCATATCTTTACTTTTTTTGTACTGAGCTATACTAAAATAAATATGCAGATACGTTTATATCGTATCAAAGAAACTAACATTTAAATTTGGCTGGTGACTACAAATCAGTCAGATAAAAGTTATCTAACGAATAAAGTCGACGGCTTCAAGCTCGTCTCAAGTTAATTGTAATTATTTTTTGTCATACAAAATTATTCCGCCGATTGAAAAATCAGTACCTATCAGGAGGTAATATATTCCTGCAATGTTATCACTCCCTTTGTTTACTCCTAACAAAAATCCCCTATATTATATAACCGCGATATTTAGAGTTTTAAGGAAATTAGTACAAATAAAAAACTTTCTAAGTATTTCCTAATCTGCAATGCCCATGTTTGACCTCAATCTGACCTCATGGCAAGTGAAGATGAGGTCGAAAATAGCGCGCAGGAAAAAACCGACTCAAAAAGATTCACCGTCGGAGCGGTAATATTTGGCAACACTTTCTATATGAAGAGTGGTTGTTGGCTAGGCGCACCCCGAAGTGGGCCGCCTAAACCAACTCTACACAGTTAAATACTATTATTATGTTAACACTGATCTCATGGAAACATTACAATTAGTGGCCTTCAACAGCAATAATTAAGTACCTACCTACTAAGAATTGAACATTACGTCACGTCTCATAAGATTAACACATTTTCATTGGAATTTTAACCTTATGACTACTGAATAAGCTGCGAAGTGTATACATACATCTTATTAAACGTGACGATATGTAGGTAATCGCGATAATATATTTTTCAACACACTTGCTCGTAAAGTGAGCGTTATTCTATTGAGTTTAGAACTATAAACTGGGCTATAAGTCACGCGTGCATTAATATATTATACCCTAGTGCATAATATAATGAATCCTACAAAGTTGAATTGTAACTTTGTGCAAATAACATGCGAGAAAACAGAGCATATTTTATTGGTCCGGGTTATACACTAAATATTTTCAGAAACAACAAAGAGGTTTTATACCACTTCAAATCCATATACATTTTTAAATGTTTGCGCCTTATATTAGTAAAATAAATTTGTATATTAAACAAATTATTCACAATTTACAATCATTTGTCATAAAATATTAAAATATTTGCATTTACCACTCCAAATTAAACATTTTCACTTAAAATAGGCTGTATATGCTATACAGACATTGACACATTTGACGGAAAAAAAACCTACGCGCATGCGCGAGGTTCGGTGCCATTTTTCAATCACAATTCACAGCTTTGTTATCAAGTGTGTTTGTTATTTTATGATCACGTATGTCTGTCTTTTACTCACAAGTGTGTTGAAAAACGTCGTATGTAACTCGTGAGCGTTGCTAATTACTTAACTTCGCTCACTTGTTACATAATATACTATTGCATTTCTGTTGAAAAAATTGTTTTCTTTGATGTTACACTTCTAAGTTATATAAACCTGTGATAGAATGTATGCGAATCTACCGACATTGCTTTTTTTTTATTGAAACCTGGAATTTCTCTGTTAAGAAAAAAAATATCAATAGAAAGGATGAAAACAAGGAAACCGTCCTCGTGAAGCACAGCTACCTGATGTTATTGCCTTCATGAAAGTTTTTTAAAATTCTAAAGATATATTTATATACAACTAAGTTGCACTTATGCATAAATATGTTCCAAAAAGCAAATTCTTAGAGCTTGTCCAGAAGAAGCGTTATACATGATGCATGTGGACAGAACTTAAGAACTTCTAGTATCTCTCGATCGCGCGATTCAAACGCCTCATCTGGTCAAGCTCTTATCCAAACTCAATTTTTCTCACTCATCCATTAGAAAACAATTTTGGCATGTTTTTTATTCAACAAAATTTGAAATTTCGTCGCTAATTAATATTTTATTATTGTAGCTAAATGATTCAAATGACAGTTGTTGTAATTACTTATCTTGTTAATATCAGGCGCGGTCGCAAGCTGAAATTTTGGGGGGTCACGACGAAATTTTTAAACACAAGTATCTTTTTCTAGCTTCTTTTCCTTTAAGAGGTGCATCTTTTCATGATTTTAGGGGGGGTCATGTCCCCTGTGACCGCGCCTGGTTAATATGCGTAGTTTTACCCAAAAAGGTAAGCCAGAAAAATCTGGCTTTATTTTAGTGTTCATATACTTAAAAATAAAACAACAATATATAAAGGAATCCTTTATTTAGTTTTATTTACATAAGAAAATTCTCCTAATTATGTGATAACTAATTACAATGGACAACAAAATACCTATCAAACGGTTACAAGGCTCCGAGACATACTTAATTTCATTTCGTCAACACCTTTACCTTCCTTTGTGACCGCAACATCTTTATTTCATACTAAGCCTCTATGATGACAATAAAACATTTTTATTCAATGATGTCATCCAAAATACAAGCTATACCAAAGTCATCAGATAAAGCGAATTATAGCAATTTATTTTGAAATGAGAGGCTTTTAAAACAAAATTCGTATTATTCACATCATTGCACTACGAGCATCCTTTTTTGGGAAACTAAGTTAGAAATTATCACAGAATATCAGTTGAATATCTAATTTGAAGTAACTTATTGGTAACTAACATGTTCACGTTACACTAATCAAGAAAAGCAACTGATGATATCAAATATATATGGTATTAAAATACTGCAAATACATAAATAAAAGTAATAATAATTTTAATAAAGCGTTGATTTTTGAATTCAAGTAACTTTGCTGTATCTCTGTACTTCTTTGTGTTATAAGTTGAATAAAAAATGTTGAAGAGATATGTAACCAATTTAGTGGCCTAAAATGCACATTTTATAATAGCAAAATTACTTATATTCATCATTTCATATGGATAATAGTATTATAACGCCTGATTCAATCAGTTATAATATATAAAATTTTCTATAACAATTTTAACATAGAAACAGCTTGCGCTGGTACATTTCATTATCAGCACCACAACATTAGATGTTAGCGGAAGGTAAACTTTCGTAGAACAAAAAACTAGGAACCGTTGAAACCTTACAATAAAAATAAAATGTCAAACTAATCAACACTGCTCTGAACTAAACTCTACGCATGATTTCATTGGTACAAACACGTAAGACTATGATAAATAAGTTTTAATAAAAAAAAAACAATAACAAAAATCGAATTTACAGTGGGATGTCAGAAATATGTACATGTAGTTTAAGAATGTACAGTCACGCGCATTAATATGTAGACACTTCGCAACTTTTTCGGTTGTGCTGAAAATGTATACATATTAAAAGACGTGACTGTACAGTGTTTACCTTCCCAGCTCCCGACAAGCTTCCGTTTTGTCATGACTGCCAATATCGTACAACTGTCCACTGAAGTATGTGCTTTGCTTACTTAAATAACAAACAATAACATCGAGACCCATTCTGATAAGCTCACATGGAAACTAAAGTTTTTTAATTCGTGAATCGACCACTTCAGCTTCAGTATAAAAAATGTATTTTATCCGTAAAATAGAAACTAAAAATAATTAAAAGGTTGTAAAGCAATTTACAAATAAACATACACATAGTTAATCTCAAATCTTTAAATGAATTTATGCTTCGATAGTAAATTAATCAATCCCTTTTAGTTAAATAATATTATCCTACATTTTCAGAATGCATTCAGTTTCTAAAATAAAACAAAGATTAAAAATACAAAACATACCAACTAAACTATCTACCGACCGTAAAATTTTCGATTCATAGACCGTGTGACTTATCAGAATTGGCACCCAACTATAACTAGTCTAACATGCATCCACTTCCTTGCTTCCGTTTCTGGGCGAGAGAGAGACAGAACCATGTAAGAGCGGGACAGCCCGGCGACCGGCGCCCGAGACAACACAAAAACCTGGTTTTTCCCGATACTTGACAAATGCATACTGTGACACTTTGTTCGTATTCGCGACGCTAGGCCGGCGATACACGCTGCACTGGTGTCATCGCTGTAACGACAATGCAAGTTGAAATATGGACTTGTTCAAAAGTTTGCACCTTTATTATAAATTCTTCTCAAGTAATAATAATTCATAGAAAACAAAGAAAATCC
Organism: Stenoptilia bipunctidactyla; assembly: GCA_944452665.1. Lineage (NCBI taxonomy): Eukaryota > Metazoa > Arthropoda > Insecta > Lepidoptera > Pterophoridae > Stenoptilia > Stenoptilia bipunctidactyla. The sequence goes on from OX101732.1 coordinate 2,825,866, forward strand.
TTAAGGCTTTATGATTAACACAAGTTTAGCTTGTAGGTATATTTCAAGAATTTTGTTGTAATTGAAATGAATAAACAATGATAAGGCTGGCACTATTTGAAACTATTTCACATTACGCGTCATTATAACATGAATTATTTCTTTTTTTTTTGCATTTCTGTGCCACCAACCTAAAGTATGACAAGGAAATCCCATACCAACCTGTCAAATTTTATTAGGTTGGTAGAGTCTGACTAACGAAAGTAGACAATTGGGGTTTATGCAAACTTTTTATATGGCAACTTATTCTGGTGTCACTGTTGTCAATCGAACGGTTGTTGGTGGTTTTGGTAATTGAGATTTTGGATAAAAAAAATAAAAATTTGATAGTTTCATAACCAATGTAGGAAACAGCGATACCAGTGACTGACGATTCATTCCATATAGAATTGCTGGATTCAGATTTTGATTACAATGAATAAAAATAATTATTGTATTTTATTGTTTTCTTTTTAAGCCTGATGATAAGATAAGATTTTTAGATTTTACTAGTTGCCTATCATTTTAATTATATACTTCTCATCAAAATGTAGGACCGTACCAATATTCTTATTTTTTACGATAATTTTATTAAAAAAATAATCAAATATGTTTGTTTAATCCATATGTGTAGTACTATAGTCGGGGTCATGATGAAAATCATGATGGATTTTTTTTTAAATCACTAGATTTTTTCATTCTCTACTTTCATTATACTAACTTTATCGAAAATAACAACCGTAAATACCAACCTAACAACACTAATTCAGCTTCAAGAAGGCCTCATCGAAGAGCTCCAGCTCGTGACTCAGGTAATTAGCCTTGTTCCTCAGCTTCTTGGCGGAGGTGGAAGCGTCGTCCATCATCTTGATGGCTTCCCGCACCTCTGACAGGTCTGTGTCCATCTCTGTGGTGGCTTCGTCGATGAGGCGACATAGCCGGGCGAACATTGTTGATAGCTCTCTGGAAAGATCGGAGGTAATCGTTAAGTACACACAAATCATAATATTGTCTTAAGTTTTCGCGATTCATACTATTAAATAAAACACTTTTTAACCGTATTTATCGCGTATATTTACATTTTAAAGTTTAACTCGACGTTTTGGTGTCTTTGCAGACCCCGTGGTCACGAGTCGCTCGGTTAAATAAATAAATCCGGTTAAAAAGTGTTTTAATAATGTTTTTAAGTTTTTTATTACAATGCATTATTCTTAAATAAATGAAAAATGTGATAAATAAAAATAAAAAGGCCCCGGTAGCTCAGTGGAAGAGCACTCGTCCGGCAAACGAGAGATCCCAGGTTCGTACCCTGGTCGGGTAATTTTTTTATTTTTTTATTTATCACATTTTTCAAGAATAATTGAGCATTTTAAATGCAAAAACTTAAAAACATTATTAAAACATTGCAATGCTTCACTTTAACTGGGATTCACAATTTCTGTAAAGAAATTGGTCTCGGGTGGTCTTAGCTGCAAAGCTATGCCATAAGATGGAGCTACGTTAGCAATATAACGTAAAAACAAAAATGTGCTAAGTAATTTCGAGGCGTACCGCCAGGCCCTGGTAGCTCAGTGGAAGAGCACTCGTCCGGCAAACGAGAGGTCTCAGGTTCGTATCCTGGTCGGGTCATTTTTATTTATCACATTTTTCATTTATTTAAAAAGTATTTTATTTAACACACAAATCACTTATTATATTATATTATATTACAATTTAAATAAATCACACTGTTTACAAATTGATATTTATCATTGTATTGAAAACTGGACAGTCGAGAAGGAGTGGCAAGTTAATAGTAATTATTCGATTTGACTTCACAGAGTTGTCTTATGGCGGGTTTCAATATTCAACTGACTGCTATGCGTAACCGGTACACGTACAAAACTGGTAGGAAAAAAGTAGCGTTGCACAATATCTATTAGGTACGGGCTGTAAGTTCTCAAATTTGGCATGGGCCCTCCTTGCGTGACGTTCTTTCAAGAAAATAGGTGATATGTGATTTATAGAATATCACGCATTCGCAAATTATTTGTAGGATATTTGAACTAAAGAAATATATAAACTTATTAAATTTATGTTTGCTATGTTTTAGTATTCGATAAATATATTATAGTATGTTTTTAGAGCTTTTTATTAATAATTCCGTTTAACTGCTTACGTAAAACGAAACGCCAATCCTTCGACTAATTTTGCCATTGGTTGAATCACATTTTTATGACGTCAAAGTAAATATTTCAAAGAAAAATTATGTCATTCAATAATATTCGTCCTTTATTTCAAAAACAGTTTTATATAAGTTAGAAAGAGAAAACTGGATTATTGATATGTTGACAGATATTTGATAGGATATTTCGTTAAATGAATAAATTTTCACGTCGTTGGCTAGATAAAATGACCTATTCTTTGGTCATACGTAATGAAAACATAACTCTTATTGGCCGCAGCAGACTGCCATGCTACCTTTACCTGATTGGTTTAAATTAATAACTTGTTACGTCGTCGTTGGCAAGATATAATGACTTATTTTGTAAATGGTCAAATGTAACCTAGCAACCCATTACAGTCAAACAGTTCGTAAGCAGTGGTTTAGATGTCAAGATTTCGAATATAGAAAGGCATTTTGGTAGTGATTTCTATTGTTCGTAGGCAAAACGAACAGTTTTCATAATATTGAAACCCGCTATTAAAATCAATGAATATTCAATTTAATAAAAAAAAATATATATCCACTCTATGCCTTTGATGGACAAATCTTATAGCACTTTAAATAAACAAATATGCAATATTATATTCCGGGAATATTTAATGAAGAGCAAATTCTCCCCCTTACTTTCATTCTTCGACTCTTCACTTATCATCGGGTGAGAATGAGGTCAAACGTATTGCCCTCATTCTCACCGGGATTAGTCTATACAAAAATCGCAAATCTTGAAATTCAATTGTAACCTATAGGGCATCGTCCTAATAGCGACATCGCTATCACCGCACGAATAAGCGATGCGACCTTCGCGCAAATTCCGATTATTGCACCTATCATATGAGTACAGTAGAATCCGATTATTATGATTCCGCTTGTATTGACCAACCGCTTATTATGACGTGTTTACACAGTGAATTTTGGTTTTTATATAAATTATATAACTAAGTCGGATATAATGACTTCGCCTATAGTGAGATATCGCTTATTGTGATCCTTTTTATCAAATTTTGTCCGCTTATAGTGACCGACCGTATGATTTCTAACATCTTTGGCAGTGTTCGGGAGAGTCACGTTATACCCAAAGACGGCGCGTGAAAGGCTTTATGGTTTGAGCCTCAGAGCGTAGATTTACTTATTTACGAAGATTTTTTGGACGACCACTTTGGCGTTGGGGTAAACCTATCTGCCTCAGACGCCAGTTCGCGGGTTTAGCGCGGGTTCGATCCCCGCACGGAACTAGAAAAAAAAATGTTCCGTGTCTGGGTGTTTATCTATTTATGTATTTATATTCAAGTTTCCTCCCTAGTTCGCTACATGGTATCCCATAACACAAGCTATGCTTACTTTGGGGCCATGTAGTTGGTGTGATTGTCTGGGGATTTTATTATTTATTATTACTTATTGAGTCTACTTGCTAATATCTACTTTTCTCTATTTTATTCCTCTAAAATAAATCACATATTAACTTAAACAGTTTATTTATTCTTGCAGTACCTACGCTTTATTAGACGTCCGTTTAGTATGACTTGTTTCTTATTTCCCTTCGATTTCATTATAAACGGATTCCACTGTAAATTGAAACTCGTGTGAGCTCGCGACGATCGCGTTTTATAAAGACGCTGCCTTATATGTCCCATCAGCTAGATAACTAGCGACTTACTGCTGCACTTGATGACTGCAATTAGCGCTGGTGAGGTCGACAATCAGCCGCAGTTTCTTGCTGGCATGGTTCACGTATTGCTGCTTGAAGGCCCGTTCCTGCGCCTTTGCGGTCCAAGTGAGTCGTTCGTACGCGAACAGGGCCCCGTACAGTACGCCGGTGACGGCTACTATACGCCAGCCTACTGTTTTGAGCAGCTGTGGAGTTTAACAGTTAGGTAAGGTTAAGTTACATCCCGTATTAGGAATTTCGGGGTATTAATTCATGTAGATAATATGGTGATGTGTTTTAATAATTGACGACCACTTTGGCCATGGGCTATACCTGTCTGCCTTAGACGCCAGTGGTTGCGGGTTCGATCCCGATCCCGCGGGTTCGATTCCCGCACGGAATAAGAAGAAAAAATGTTTCGTGTCTGGGTGTTTATCTATTTATGTATTTATATTCTAGGTTCCCCCCTAGTTCGCTACATGGTATCCCATAACACAAACTATGCTTACTTTGGGGCTTGGTGTGATTCTCTGGGGATTTTATTATAATTATTTCCCCAAAGCCAGTTCTATTCTAAGCCCGTGTGCTTTCATCTTCGACCTCATCTTTACTTACCATTAGGCTTAGTCTATTATTGAAAGTAAAAAAGATAGTATAACTAGGGACTTTGTAAACTTTTGGCCTTTGGACTTTGAAAAATTTGCAGGAATTCGAGAACAGCAAGGCTCTCCCATGCTACCCTGCCTCCTATTGATTATTCTAACCTTAAATGTGTGCGCCAATAGTTTCTGTGGCGATCTCAAATACGGGCGTGTTATTCAATCAGACCAGTCATTTAGCGAGTACTTCGGAGCCCCTATGATTCTCTTCTATCTCTCCGATGAAAGCTTAAATTGCGACGAAACCTCATTAATTATATTATGGGCGTCGTTACCATATGACGGCTTATGTGGCGTACTGGTCGAGTGTTTGGCTGCGGCATGAGGGTTAATAGCGTCAATGGAAATGGACCCAATCTGCTCAGGCATTCATTCATTATTTTGACATTTGACATTTTGACGATCACTTTGGCGGTGGGGTAAACCTGTCTGCCTCAAACGCCAGTGGTTGCGGGTTCGATCCCCGCACGGAACAAGAAAAAAATATATATTCCGTGTCTGGGTCTTTATCTATTTATGTATTTATATTCTATCCCTAGTTCGCTACATGGTATCCCATAACACAAGCTATGCTTACTTTGGGGCCATGTAGTTGGTGTGATTGTCTGGGGATTTTATTTATATTTTATTATATAAAAAGGTCCGTTACCAGTCCAGACAGCAGCAAAGCGCCCATAGTCCCCTGCGAGCTGATAGCCCCCATGGCGATCTTTGAGACCAGCGTCCAGTCCTCAGCCGATAGGGTCAGTTGAGTGGGGCCGTTCTGGGCGCGACTCAGTTCTAGAGAGTTCGGCACCGAGCTCACTGACGCTGGGATCTGCAATTTGAACAATAATGAGTATTATTAGAGCTATAATCTCAAAAAGTAATTACAAAAAAACAATTATCAATAAAATTTATTCGCTGTAGCTAAGTGTAATTAAGACATAATTTAATGACCTTCATAAAAATATAGTTATTTACTGAAATACTTGAAAAACGAAAATGGACATCGACGAAAAAAGTCAAACATGACTTTTTTCCTAGTTCTCACAGAATAATCGTACTAATATTATAAATGTGAAAGTTTGGATGTATGGATGTTTGTTCCTCAATCACGGGAGAACGGCTCAAAGGTTTTGGATGAAATTTGGCATAGTGATAGTGTATATTCTGGAACAGCACATGGGCTACTTTACATCCCAAAATTCCCGCGGCATTCGAAATTGCGCGGGTAAAGCCACGCGCAACTGCTAGTAAATTATATTTATTTACACTTTATTGTTAACCTTATATTGTAAAAATTTCAAATACAAACAAAGAGACTTATATTAAACAATTGGCGGTCTTGTCGCTGGGCAGCGATTTCTACCAGACAACCATGGACATATGACAATCGTAAAAAGTAGCTTGGGGTTAAGGCATACTAGTTAATCTATAAAACATAGAATACATATCAATATAATTAAATTATCGTAATATCGTAAATAATAAACTACATATCAATTAATTATAATCGTAGTATCTGTGAGGGCTTAAATTGATGATTGTTCTTGTATATATTCGTAGTGTTTGCTTAGATATGCTATGCAAGGGTCGCAATACCGATCTCTTATAACTTTCTCCCATCATAACTACAATCATTTTTAAAGGGCCCATTGTGTCCTTCTTTCCTATATAACGAGAAGCTAGAAACTACAAAGGTGGCCTATTGCTAGGTAAAAATATAAAACTAGTTATAATATAAAATTGTTATCTATACTAATATATGCTGAAGAGTTTGTTTTTTGTTTGTTTGTTTGAACGCGCTAATCTCAGAAACTACAAGTGGGATTTGAAAAATTCTTTTTGCATTTGATAGCCTCACGCCTGAGGAAGGTTATAGGCTATATAACCTTCCTCCCGAAATTCCTACGGGATCAAAAGTTACGCGGGTAAAACCGCGCGCGGTGGCTAGTTATAATATAAAAATACAACATTGTACCTAAATATTTATTCTGATGTTACTACGGAAACGGTATTTATGACTCGCAAAGTTTCAGACAAATTATACAAATAATAATTACCTATAATAAATATTTCTGACACACAACATTATCTAGCTCAAATTAAGTTTCTTAAAGAACTTGTGTTATGGATACTAGACAACTGATATATATAAAGATACATATTGAATAAATACATATTTTTTATTAGAATAAACATAAATAAACATCCATGACTTGACGACTAATATCTGTGTTCATCACACAAATATCCGCCGCCGCCGGGATTCGAACTTAGGACAATTTATGTTACCTCTACACCAGCCGGTCGTCTTAAAGTATGAGAATAAAAAAATAAAAAGAAATGAGAAAAAACTGTTTGATCTTCAACTTTGAAAGAAGCTATAAGTACCTCGTTCTTTTGCATTTGTTTATGGCAACATTTTCTATGAATAAATGTATATTGACATACCTGAGTATATTGCGAGGAGTTTTTGAGCGCGATCTTGTTGGAGTTCTTGCCGTGGAAACGCTGGATTAGCGCCGTGATGCCGTATGAAAACCTGCAATGGATCGAAATAATGGAATGTTAAAGTTTATTTTAACGCTTTAAAATCTCAATAATAGATTAGAAAATACATAAAATTCAATTTATTTTTGTAATTAATGTTCTTTTTGTTGTACTGACGTAATTTTAGTTTATTATGTTTGCTTAAATAAGTTGCTTTAGGATTTTAAAGTTATAACTAATGGTAAATATTGAAATTAAAATGAATTTATTGTACCAATGTATATTAGAGTAGGTATTCATGTTAAGGTCTAATAATAAATAATAAAATCCCCAGACAATCACACCAACTACATGGCCCCAAAGTAAGCAAAGCTTGTATTATGGGATACCATGTAGCGAACTAGGGGGGAACCTAGAATATAGATAAATAGACATATAGATAAACACCCAGACCCGGAACTTTTCTTTGTTCCGGGCGGGAATCGAACCCGCAACCACTGGCGTCTGAGGCAGACAGGTTTACTCCATCGCCAAAATGGTCGTCAAAAGGTCTGTTTAAAAGAATTACAATAAAGATAAACGAAACCTTTTGAAATTCATTCAGAGCATGTTAGCATGATCCCGGATGCAAATCCTAGTAGAACCAGGTATTTGTGCGCTTCACAAAGATATATTCGCGCTCAATTTGTGAATGTACTATCGAAGCAACTGAACCATGACCCACAACAAAGGTATGATTTAAAAATACCCTACGAAGTAACTTTTGCAGAAAGTAAACGTAAATTGTGATTGAGATAATTTCTTGCAAATTTTATGAATTGTTATAATTCCTACGGAATATCATTTTATTGGAATATAGCTACGAAAAATATATAAATGCCATTTTTAGAAGCCTCCAATACGATTCTAATGTAACGGTGATGTAGAGCACAAGGTTATGTTGTGGAAATTACTGTCAGTGTAATAGGGATCAAGGTTCGCCGCGCTGGGTATAGTAGGTCGAAATTCGCTTTAAGATATGTTTCCTTGGTGACGAACTTGTTATCATATCATTAGACAGACACTGACATTTACTGATTACAGAATTCGTACAGTATCTAAAAAGTCATAAGTGCATTATACGCGATAGACCTTACAAGTTTGACAGTTTCAAAAGAAATTTCAACAAAATGGGTCATGATTATAGTTGTAAAAATCCCGTTAGCTACCGTTAATTATCCAAATTTATGGTTAGTTACCGATAAAATGCAGTAATTAACTGTTAAATATCTGACAGCAACAACGAAAAAGGATAAAGTTTTTATTGCTTTTCTTGCTAACCGTCTTCAAAAAAGGAGGTTACCAATTCCACCCGTATGTATGTAATATTTCCAAAATTACCCAGTTTTCGTATATGTTAGTCTATATTCAATATCTGAACAAATGCGCCAAATTTCAAATAGTCTATAGTATATTAATAGTAATTTCAATAGTCTATGTATGTTTTTATGTTTGTATTCGCATATTTCCGGAGCTACACGTCCGATTTAAGTAATTCTTTTTTTGTTGTACTAGGTATTGTTCAACTTAAGGTATACTATAATCTGACATCAGATGGTTTTATTACCTCTGGTGTTTTGCCTATCTCATAAGGGTGAATACATAACTTCACAGGCGTGAAGTTATGTATGTAAAGCTGCAACAGAATTATGTATACCACCAAATCTCCCGCACGCATACAATATCCATGCATATATATATATATATATAACATGTGTGCGGGAGACTGGGTGGTATACATAATTCTATTGTAGACTGTACATAGTGAGAATATTTAAAAAAATATCTAGAGGAGCTGTCTGTTTAATGTAATTGCATTGGCTTCCTACGTAGCATACTTATGTATTAAATGAACTCCTAATTAAAGCTATTAAAAATAGAATGAATGGGACAGTAATAAGCGACGGCACTAATAAAAATATTTGTAAAGTGTAAGTATGCTCTGAATTTATAAAAAAACGTGAAATATTTATCATACTCACTCTTAACTAAGCAAAAGAGGAGAAAGAGTTTAAAAAAAATTCAAAAAGTTTTATTCATCTTAGGAATTTCACAAAACACTTGATAAGTCAGTCATCACATACTTCGGCTTTAACTAGTTGTTGATAGTTGTTAAATAAGATATTACAGTAGACCAAGAGACAAAAAAAAGCCGGCGGAAAAAACTCTTGGCACTCTTTTTCAGTCAGAATTATCAAATTAATACAAATAGGTACAGTACAAATTGACCGTGACATGAAAAAAACGAACACAAGACAGCTAATTGTGAGAGCCAATGCCACATGCCACAACCAAATTGCTTACATAGCAGATGGAATGAGCTATGGATGCACAATACGAACATGACAAACTGGGACCAGAGTATTTGAACAAGAATGGAATAAAATAGTCATAGTATCATTAGCAAGTATACTCCAAAAAACTAAGTTATATCTCGGGATAGGTCTTTAATGAAGGATCCCAAAATGTGTAGGTTACGTTGTTGGTAGGTTACCTGAAGCTGAGGTCCTCGTGGAAGTCTGCGCACAGGTTGTCGCAGTTGAGGCGGTAGAGCACCTCGAAGGGCTGCTGGTGCGGCACCATGTAATTTGCGGCCGCCGCGCGCTTGTGCGCTGGGAGAATCGAGTACATGCGCTCTGCAAGTGTATCACGTAGTTTTAGCAAAATTATTACGATAAAGAAAGCATGTCCGTCTCTCCTCGAACAGATTAATATAAAAGCCCCTAGGGTCGCTGCTCGTCTGCATAATTTTAAATACATCTTTTTATTAGAATAAACTTAAATAAACATCCATGGCTTGACGACTAATATCTGTGTTCATCACACCGATATCCGCCGCCGCCGGGATTCGAATCCAGGAGGCCTATTTTGTAAATCGAAAGAAGGACGAAAGACGTACGACGTATACGATACGTGAGTAGTGCAAAAGTGCTATTCTGTGCGGCTTTCGTATCGTTCAACGTTTTTCGGATCCATAGACAAATTATAGACCCATTGGCGGACTGAATTAAATAACTTAGGGTTTTACAGACGACGTAAGTTATCAATCAAAAAACCATCAGTTCATAATTTATGTGTTTTTACATAGTAATTTCACATAATACAGTTAGAAGGGCGTTAAATATTTGAACGACGTGTTTTTCTTCAGTGGTTTTTATTGTTTTATGAATTAAAAGTTAAAAAATATGTAAAATCGTAGGTTGAATTTTGCCTTTGCCTCTTAATAAAAAACCACATTTGTCAATCATTCAACTAACCAGCCAATTTTGATTTGACACTTGCAAATATTTTCTTTAAAATTATTTACTTACCTATTAAGTAAATAAGAATCTAGTAGATAACACTGCTTTTCTTGGAATTACCTTAGATTCTAAATTGCAATGGGGCGCCCATATCTCACAGCTAGGGAGTAGACTTAGTTCTGCAGCGTCGCGGTAAAGAAAATTCGCTCATTGACTGATGTTAATACGGCAAAGCTCGAATATTATAGTTATTTTCATAGTATAATGTCCTACGGCATCCTACTTTGGGGCAATGCCGCAGACATTGACACGATATTTACACTGCAGAAAAGGGCTATTCGTGGAATGTATAAACTTGGTAATAGAGAATCTCTAAGAGAAAAGTTTAAAGAGATTGGTACAACGATATATATATCGCCGATGAAGAGTCAATAAATAATAACTGACATTTTGGCCATTTTCGTTTTATTGAATAATTAATTGTTAAATATAGTAATACAATTGTTGATTAAGGTATTGGATCGATTTCTTATTAATTTTCCAAGAAAAATAGTAATTGCAATATATACTAAGTGTTGTTACGTCTTTTATGATGGCAATATATACTATCTACGACTCATCACGTTCACTCGTGTTCGTTGTAACAGGCGTACTAACTGTTTGCGACCTGTCTGTCGATTTGGTGCCATTACTGAGAGAGAGAGAAAGAGAGGAGTATACAAAATACGAAATGACGACGATGAAACGGCCGCTACTTAGCTTCCACTCGACACTTAAAAGTTCCAGGACTGTAGTGGTCAGTTTGGCCAAAAAGAGCACTCGCACACTCACCAAAATGTAGCCGATACAATACTGTCAAACAACCAACCTTACGACGATGCTCCAGCGTCTGCAATTTTTTATTTGTAAAGTTGTTGTTATTTTTGAGTTTACGGGCTCTTCGGTCAACAGAGTCCAGCATTTCGAACTGGTATTTGGCAGAACCATCCCAAATGTGACTACAGTACTCCATGAACGACCTCTTTTTTGATGTGTATAAGTTGAGCAGCCGTTCAGGGCTGAAGTACCGCCGGACCTTCGAGATGATACCCAATTTTTTGGAAGCCGTTTTAGCCATAGACTAATTTTTTTGTCCGAAGTTTAATTTGGACGTTATAGTGACGCCCAAAAGCCCTAGTTGGTCTTTGATGAGAACAGATACATTCTGGAAAGTGGGCGTAAAAGTAAAGGTGCTCTTTTTTGCGGAGAATAGACACGCTTGTGTTTTGGAGGCGTTGAATTTGACCAGGTTAGATTCGCCCCAATCGGACGCATTCCGCAAGGTCGAATCAACGCGCTCAATCATAGACTCTCTCAAAACCTGGATTTCATGGGCGCTCGTTCGCGCTTTGGATATATATCTCTCAACAACAGAGCTGTCATCAGCATATCCAATAATGCCTGGTGTTAGGAGGTCATTAATGTGCAGCAAGAATAAAGTTCAGAGAAAACAGATCCCTGTGGTACCCCGGCATTAATTGCCATTAGGTCAGAGTAGCCATCTACGACTACTCAAATCGACCGTTCCCTCAGAAAATCAGATATACAGTCGCAAAGCCCAGTCGGTATGCCACATGCTGGAAGCTTGCTTAAGAGACCATCATGCCAGACCCTGTCAAAGGCCTTGGAGATGTCTAAGGATACAGCTATTGCTTCACCGTGACCCTCCAAGGCCTCACTCCATAAGTGTGTGGCATACACGAGAAGATCGCCGGTCGAGCGCCCGAAGATCGAAATCGGTCGATAGTTTACAGGATCAGCACGACTTCCCTTCTTCGGTACTGGTTGTACGTTAGCCAGCTTCCAGGATTTAGGGGCTTTACCAGATTCCAAAGAAAGTCTATAGAGACGCGTCAAAACGGGAGTCAACTCAGATGCGCAGCGTTTCATAACCACAGCAGGAATACCATCTGGACCGCTAGCCTTATTCTCGTCTAGGTGCAGCAAGCATTTAAGAACCTCCTTTTGGCGAATATGAACGGTCCCCATTGTAGGACCAAACTGAGGTAATTGGGGTGTGATTTTTCCTTGGCTATCTAGACGAAAATGTTCCGCAAAGATACTGGCAAATAAATCCGCCTTTTCATTAGCGGTGTGGGCATGAGATCCGTTAGGTTTCCGCAGAGGTGGCAGCGACGGGCGACAAAAGTTCATTTCGACCGACTTGGCGAGGGACCAGAAAGCTTTACTTTCCGAGGGGTATGAAGCTATTCTGTCTCCGATACAGCCTATGTGGGCAAAACGAGCTCTTTTGATCACCTTTTTGCAGGACTTGGCGGCAGCATTGTACCTTTTCTTGTGTTCATACGAATCCACGGCTTTGCTTCTGCGAGCGGTTGCCCAGGCTTTGTACCCTTCTCGCTTACACTTTTCAGCGGAAACGCATTGGGCGACCTTTGGTTTCAAGGGATAGATCAGCCTGTTAGACCAGAAGTGTTAGACCAGGTCGTAAGGTTGGAGATCCACATGTCGTTGATATTAGGGCTATAAAATATGAAAATATTACAATTGAAATAAAATAAAATTTCGATCAAGACTGGATGCCTTTACTACAGCGGACCAAAAATATGAATGACGAAGTAAGTAATCTATAATCGATTACATTCCAATAGACTACCACTAAAAGCCACTAAATTTAACCATTTACAACAACTAAAAGCAGTTATTCCTAGTGATTGTCATCCCTATTATGATTCTTTGCCTTTTGAATATTCCTATCTTGATCAATATTTCATATAACTGATCCGAGTTTTTCTTTGTCTAAGTTTTGACTTGATTATTGTTTTTCCTTGTTGCATGTACTTTTAAGCGATTAATGTGCCATTTTAATTATAATAAGGTCTTTCATAACGAAATGTCTCCTGCAAGTTGATTTACTTCTTTGATCTAATTTACTACCTACCTAAAGAGTTAAAAAAGGTACTTAATTTTTCTACGTAATTTAAGTTTTACTATTGTATTTTTGCATGTTTAATTTTATTTTTGTGCTTTTGAAAATTTTTTGTGTTTTTATTCTCTTGATTTAATAATTAAGATAAATAACGCAAATTTACTTTGCGATACTGTTACACAGTGCAAATAACTGCTCATTTAAGTGATTTTATTTAAATATTTATCCTTTATTTCTACTTCACTATTTTTGTAAGTATACCCCTTATTTTTTAAATAAAATTTTAGAAAAATGACATTAAAATACAAGCAGCATTTGTGTTATCTTCCTGGTATTTTAGTATTTTTGTGTAAATTTAGAAGCAATTTCTTCTATCTGCACTAGCAATACCGAATATCTTCAAATTCCAACATTATATTTCATTCGAGGAAACAATACCTTCTATCTGCAATTTATTTAAAAACCAGAAATACTTTAATAAAAATTTTTATGTCGTTATACGGTAGTTGGCTTAAATGAACATTTTAAAGAATAATATATAAGAGAAAACCTTTGAAACGGACGTGGTACGTTTTTTTCGCCTCCTGAAAAGTTGAGTTTTTGTAGTTATTATTTATTGCATATTCATCGGCGATATGAAGAAGTAGTAGTTGACAACACCAAGACATTGGTGGATAATGGGCGATCATTATCTTCATAAGCCGAAAGACGCACACTTCTCGACGGAGGCCTCCCCCAGGATTCGTCATGTCGTCCGGACCCGCGCCGCCCTCATTTGACGTTCGTAAAGTGTATAAAATTACCTACTGCAAATAAAAAAGTTTTCATTTCATTTTCATTTAATTACCTCCTTAATATTTACAATGAGCTCTGCCACGAGGGAGCAATTGCAAATGCTCTTGCAGTTTATGCAGGAGCACAGTGATTTCCTGCGAGGGCGGCTGATTAAAAGTGTGGAGGGTAGGGTCCGTGCCAAAGCACTTTGGGCGGATCTTGCATTCGCACTAAATTCCACTGATGGGGCCATAAAAACGGTGACCCGGTGGCAAAAAGTAAGTTTTGTTGCCTAAATAAATGAAATGCTTGCTAACGCATATTGCATGATAGCATGAAGCTAACAAATTTCTTTTGCTAAGAAGGTATGGGCTGACCGCAAATAAAGCGGCTGCAGCATGCAGGCGCTCAGCCTCGGCCACTAGTGGTGTACCAGCTCCAAGATTTGCTGGAGTCAGAAAGGCAAAAGAATGCTGAGCTTGCCTCCGTAGGGAGCTAGGGGATATTACAAGCGCCCTACGGGAATTAGTGTTGGTGCTACGGCAAATAAGGGAGTGAACGTGGTTTAATTGGTTTCTCTATACCTTCCTCTATAAGTACTAATATTTTTTTGATTAATTTTTAACACTTAATTCGGTGGTGTAGTGAAGATTTATCAGTCGTAATATTGTTTAGTACTTTGAGTAGCTATTATGTACCCAAATACCTTAAACACTGAAACTTATAACTGATTTTTGTATTTTATAGCTATTAAGTGTGATGTATGACCCGGGCAACACCGGGCTTCGCTGCTAGTATGTATGGAAATACTCATTTGGCTCACGTAATGGGGTTGAATAAATAAACTGAAGAAATTTATAATTTTGTTTTAATATTGAGTTCCCACATACATACGGCCTGCAATTTGTGTGACTGCAGAATGGATGGTATTCACTCGTATTTAACATTGGAATGGCTCTTATAAAGTGCTGCCTATCATCATCAGATAGACCCTTCTGGCAGTCACCAATTTGTGGGGTTTCTTGAACCTCATCATCTTTCCATCTCATAATAGATAGTATTTACTTGTAGTATTGTTTCTGGACTAAAATATAATTATAAAATAAAATTTCATTGTCAAATATAATAAACATTTTAATAAGAGATAATATAAAAATCAACTAACATATCTTCTTGATCATTTCTCCTGTGGCATACCAAATATAATATCTTTTCATCCACATACATACATCCACAGCCTGTAGACGTCCACTGCTGGACATAGGCCTCCCCCAAGGTGGCGTGTGGCTTCGCCTTAAGAATAGCGATACCCCATCTCTTCCCGTGGGTGTCGTAAGAGTCGACTAAGGGTCAAACCAGAGGACGGGCAGCAGCGTCCTTTTGTGTATATTAACATCACACTGCGATCGCCAACCCGCCTGTCAAGCGTGGCGATTACGGCATTTCCCCCCAAATATCTTTTCATTTTCATACAACGTTCTCGAATAAAAGTTGCAAACATTTAGTCATAAAGAAAATGAAATAAATTAAGGTAAAAACGCCAACCGCATTCGCTGTCTGAGACGCCGGCGTTCTCAGTGCTCTTCAGCTTCAATTAGGTCAGCCAGAATGAAATTATCCATTATGACGTTCCTATAATTCACCAAAATCAATAACTATACTAAATTCAAAAGAACACATGAATAAAAAAAATATATTGTTTACTCACGAAGCAAAAACGACAACCACTTTGATATCGTAATAATTGAGATTAAATTACGAATAGAGACATGTCAAACTGACGAAAGACGTGCTGTCAATTGGTTCAGAGAATAGCACAATACGTCAAAAATTGAATGATTTCGTGTTTCGTTTCGTATTTCGTATCCGCAAACGATACGCAAGCCCCACGGAATAGCATTTCGTAAAAACAAAGGGCGATATCCGTCTTTCGTCTATCGTTTCGATTTACAAAATAGACCTCCAGGACCTCTGGCATAGAAGGCAATGTATGTTACCACTACACCAGCCGGTCGTCGTATATTAATAAGTAGACTCAATAAGCAAATCTACGCTCTGAGACTCAAATCAAAAAATCCTTTGACGCACCGAAAGTCTTTGGGTATAACGTGACTCTCCCGATTTGATAAACACACAATAAGCAATATGTCACTATAGACGAAGTAATTATATCCGACTTATAATTATAATCCGCTATATAATTTATATGAAAACCAAACTTCCCTGTGTAAACAAGTCATAATGAGCGATTGGTCAATATAAGCGGAGTCATAATAAACGGATTCTACTGATTTTCTACTGTAAAGCGATTGGTCAATATAAGCGGAGTCATAATAAACGGATTCTACTGATTTTCTACTGTAAAGCGATTGGTCAATATAAGCGGAGTCATAATAAACGGATTCTACTGATTTTCTACTGTAAAGCGATTGGTCAATATAAGCGGAGTCATAATAAACGGATTCTACTGATTTTCTACTGTAAAGCAATGCCTAAGAGCTATTGCAGACGTAGATTCGTTCACTACCTGCAAGCCTCTATTTAAGACAATGAAACTTCTAACTGTTCCAAGCATTTATATTTATGAAACGTGTGTATTTGTCAAAATGAACCCAGATTGTTATAGAACAAAAAAACAATTCTGCCACAAAGGAAACTCTAGATTTCCGGATAAGTTATATCTCCCAACAATAAAATCAGAAATTTGTGACAGAAATGTCGAGTTCTAGTTATGTCGATAAAGATTTTTAATAAATTGCCTTCGGAATTGAAATGCCTACGATTGAATAGATTTAAGTCCACTTTAAAAAAATGGTTAATTCAAGAATGTATTTACTCAATAACCGAATATATGAACAAAAAGGATGTTGAAATGAAAATTATTGTCTAATATTTAATTTAATTTAAAAACCTATTTATCAATGTTTTAATAATGTTATAATAAATAAATGTACCTGCAGGGAACTATTTACTTAAAATACTAATATTGCATGCTGTGATACAGTGAAATATGTGCTCAATGAATTATGTACTAAGACCAACAAATGTTACCATATTTATAGCAATAAAATGATTTGATTTGATTTATAACGAACCCGCCATTTCCTGCTGCGCCGCGTCCATCTCCTGGCCGATATCGCTGGAGAGCCTCTTCTTGAGCCGCGAGCCGAGCCCCGCCTCCACGTGGCGGTGCAGCGAGCGCTTGTACTGCTCGAGCGTGGCGCGGTCGGGCTTGAACTCGCATTCGTATTCGTCCACCAGGGCTGAGAGACGACGGATCTCTTGGCTTAGGGTTAGCGACACCTAAATAAATAAAATAATAAATAAAATCCCCAGACAATCACACCAACTACATGGCCCCAAAGTAAGCATAGCTTGTGTTATGGGATACCATATAGCGAACTAGGGGGGAATCTAGAATATAAATACATAAATAGATAAACACCCAGACACGGAACATTTTTTTTTCTTTGTTCCGTGCGGGGATCAAACCCGCAGATAGCGTCTGAGGCAGATAGGTTTACCCCAACGCCAAAGTGGTTGTCTAAATTTAAATGTTGATTAAAGCTTAATTTTTCAAACGTCAAATAAAAGTTATCTGAAAAATTAAGTATTACTCGCGGAATAAAGTTGTTTTACGATATTTATAATTTTATGACATAAAATGACAATAAACTCGACACGAATAATATTTTATTCATTAGATAACTTTTATCTGGCCATTGTAAAATCAGACCTTAGAGTTGTCAATAAGTTCAGTTATTAATTAGTGAGGTGTAAGTCGGAAGTTAATCGCGATAAAAATATAAACTCAACGTTTTGCCTAGGGGCAAGCGGTGCCACTATTGTGAATCACAATCGTAAAAACATATGAAATATATCTCTATTCAATATCTTTACTTATATTGTAAAAAATATCACAACACTAAAGGATTTAAAAAAATATTTGGGTCAAGTTTATATAGCAGTCCAAACAAGGTCACGCTTCCACGCTTAGCCATAAGTTTTCTTTATTAATAAAATAAAGAAAATACGAGGGGCGTTCAATTTATTCTCGGTATCGGGGTAATATACTAATGATAAGGGTAATTAAATGATTTTGTTGCTTGAATACACTCTTTAAGGGTATAACTTCCCCCCGCAACGTCGAGGAGGACGCAAACATTCTAACCGTGTCCCTCATTTAAATCCAAAAGCAGAGTAAAAGTGTACTAAATACAATGTAATGTATACGAAAAGTTAACCAGTGATGTGATCCAGCCAAACATACAAAAATATTCTAGAAAAGTTCCAGCCTTATATGTGTAATTAGCTAAAAAGTTTCAAAATCGTACGTATTGAACATTTAATTTTGCAAGTGAACAAAGGATTTGACGTCGGGCCGCACAGTGACGCACAGGGGTTAACGGTAAAATCCTAACTGACAAAATACAATAAATCGCAGATCTACAGTGTATTCCACTATTTAAAGTTATGACGTCAGGGTCGTCGTGGCTTCTTACATACCGGCGCTGCACTTGTGATACCTGAGTTCCAGTGAGACGCGGATTCAAACCTGCGGTAGAGACTTTACAAATTTTTTATTTTTATTTTTTAAATTTTACTTTCATTCTTGACTACATTTTTATATTTATTTTGATGATATTATTAATTAAATATTGACTTTCAAATTATATTTGATACATTGTGATAGTTATATTTTTATTTTAGCAGCAGTTTTGTTACTTTTATGAATTTTTTTTTTTTTTTTTAAAGACTGTTGACAACTTGTATTTACTTGTTAAGTTAACTTATATTTGTGTTCTAACATATTATGTACCTACTTGTTTATTTTGTGACAATTTTAATTTTAATTCAACTTAATCAAATTTAAATTTTAGTCTAATATTTTGTGACATTAATACTTGATAATTTGTTATAGTTATATTTTTTGTTTAGCAGATTTTTTTTTTGTAAGTTTATATTTTACTGATGGTATATTTTGATAATTTTACGCGATAAATATATCTATCAATATGACTCCAAAAATCACCAAAAAGTGTGGGAAATGCAGAAGAATCATAAGGGACAACGAATTTATAATATGTACTGAATGCACGCTAAAGTATCATATAGATTGCGAGAATATTTCAACACAAAGATTCTACAATACACTGACGAATGATCACAAGAAGAAATATAAATGTATAAAATGCATTCAGAAATCTTGTGTGGTTACAACACTTAAGAAAGATGAACAAAATAACAAGAAATTGAATAGCGAAGAACTGAACCTAGTCACGAACAAGAAAAAAACACAGAAAAAAATACCAGTAATTGAACAATCACGAACATTATCTTGTGAATCTCTTGACCACAATTTGTCATTAGATTCTACTGAATTTCAAACTCTATCAAAAAGCATGGACATATCCACTAACATAAACACTGATACAATCAAGGAACTACAAACTGAAATAGATCAATTAAAGTCACAATTAGAAAGTACGTACATGGAGATGGAAAATATCACAATAGAAAATATAGACCTAAAAAAGGAAGTTTCGCAGCTTTCCAAACAAATACATCTGCTAAAATCGGTCTGCAAAAGAGAACAGCTTCCTTCAACTAGTGAATCCGTTACTAAAAACATCCAAAAAACACAAAAAAGGAATAAGCTTAACACTCAACGCCGCCAAACATTTGCAGCCACTTCAGAGAAGTTTATATTGTCACCTTTGCCGAGCGTGAAAAATCTTAACGATGATACTGTGGAACAGCCAACTCAAAAGAAGACACAACCAACTGCACCGGCGGCGCTAACTGTGAAAACCCTAGGTAACTACCAGCATCAAGAAGAACCTGTGCGCAAGAAAATATATATAGTAGGTGGAAAAATGTGTAAGGGTTTGCGAGAAAAATTTGTGAAATCTAGATTTAAGAGTCCCTACGAAGAGTATGACATAATATCATATACTAAACCTTATGCTGACACGGAAGAAATTTTAAAAATGATTGCATGGATAGAACCAAACGAGGATGATAAAATAATAATTTCAATAGGTGAACATGACTATAACCCTACAAAATTGACTATAGAACTTAGTGCGGCACTCAAAACACTAACTAAATGTCCTGTTTTAATTTTAAGTGTCTCTCGTAATATTTATTTAAATGAAAATAGATTGAATAACACGATTAATATTGTAACGAATAATTTTTCTAATTGTAATTATATTTTTATAAATGATTGTTTGACATGGGACTCTATATGTAAAAGAATTAATAATTTCATTGACCAATATTACTATAATAATACGTTTTTGTCTTTAAAACATAGATATAGAAATGTACATACAAGTGCCCTGCAAGGTAAAAAAGGTAATTGTAACAATAATCATCCAATTAAAAAAGGTACCATTCCTTATTATTTTCCTAAACTCAGTAAAAAAATAGTTGAAAAGGGGAATGAACCATTTTTTCGTGACGGAAAAACAGACAAAATATAATAAAACAAAAAATACTCAACTGATTGTGCTACATCAAAATATTGCAAGTCTTTTATCTAAAAGAAATATTATAGAGATTACTTTGGCGGAACTTCATAGAGAAAATAAATTACCACATATCCTCTGCTTTTCAGAAACTTTCCTTAATAAATCAAATATTAATAACGCTTATTTAAAAGGCTATTATCTTGCAACGTTTCAATGTAGAGAAAGTAATGAAAAACGTGGTGGAGTTTGTATATTTTTAAAGAATAATTTAGCTTCAAAAAATTTGGAAATGACAAAAAACTTCACAAAAGATTTTACTTTTGAATGCTGCGGATTGGAGATCGTAGGCGCTAATATTTTGGTATTGTGCATATATAGAACCCCAGATTCGGACGTAAATTTATTCTTGACATATTTAGATAAACTGTTATTTAGATTGACATCAAGGAAAAAGTATACAATTATTCTGGCAGGTGACTTTAATATAAATACTCTACAACCTTCTAGGAGCACTAAAAACTTTATAGATATTGTAAGTAATTACAATCTGACATTGCACATAAAAGTACCAACCAGAAGGAAAGCATGTATTGACCATTTCGTGAGTAACAGTGAAAATGCTAAAGCGGAAGTTCTACCATTAGAATTATCCGACCACGATACTGCACAAATGTTAAGTATACCAATACACAAATCAATGTTTTTACCTGTGACATGCTATAAATACATTAGAGATTATTCCTTAGAAAATATGACAAAATTTAAGAACTGTATTTCGAGTTTGACTTTTTCTGAAATGTATAATGAGCAAGACGCAAATACCGCGACAACAATATTTTTGGACCTTTTTAAATTATTTTATGAACTCTGTTTTCCACTTAAACGCTTAAAAATGACTAACAAATTTAAACAACAAGAATGGATTACGAAAGGTTTGAAGCGATGCTGTAGGACTAGACGTAATCTCAGGTTTAAGTACTACCTGAATAAGTCAACTTTACAGAGAAAAAAGTATGAGGGTTATTCAAAAATACTGCGTAATTGTATAAGCACCTCTCAAAGGATTCATAACCATAAGTTAATGACAACAGCAAAAAATAAATGTACAGCAGCTTGGAAAATTATCAAAGATAAAAATATGAATTTCCTCGACAATCACATAAATGAAATTCACGTAAATGATGTAGTAATAAATAACACTAAGGACATTGCAGAAAAGTTTAATGACTATTTTATTAATTTGACAAAAGTGACCACTAAATGTTATAAAAGCACCGAAAAAGCACGTGTTGACAAAAGTATGTTTCTGGAACCGGTGACAGTAGCTGAAGTTGAGATGATTGTGAAATCTCTGAAAAATACGAATACGGTAGGGTACGACGGCATTTGCACTAAAGTAGTAAAATTTTGTCAATCAGAACTAGCAGCCCACTTAACATTTTTAATTAACTTATCTTTTTCAAAAGGTCAGTTTCCAGAAGTTTTCAAAAAGTCTATAGTACAACCAATTCACAAAAAACTCTCTAAGACTAAATTGGAAAACTATCGACCAATATCGCGACTAACAATTTTTTCAAAGGTGTTTGAAAAAGCAATGACAAAAAGGCTAGTTAGCTTTACATCAAAATTTAATATAATCTGCGAGGAACAATAAGGTTTTCAAAAAAATAAATCCACAACAACTGCCATATTTGAATTAGTCAACGATATTACACGAAACTTAAACTCTAAAATGGAAACCATAGCAGTATTTTTCGACATGACTCGTGCTTTCGATTTTGTCGCGCATGATCTACTAATTAATAAGTTAGAAGCATACGGTATCCGAGGTGCTGTTTTGAGCTGGTTTAGGTCGTACCTTTCTGAAAGGTTACAATGCGTTGAAGTTCAGACCATAAATAAACAAGCAGAACTTGTTACTCGAAGATCGGTTTTCAGGCAAATCTTGACTGGAGTGCCACAAGGAAGTGTACTTGGACCATTATTATTTCTATTATACATTAATGACCTGCCTAAATTGACCAATCATAAATATTTATTATTTGCTGACGACATCTCTATAATTTTTACGAATAATAATAATGATAATAATATTTTTGAAAATGACATAAATAATACTATACAATTAATAATTCAATATTTGTCAAACAATAATCTCAATGTCAATTTAAATAAAACCAAATATATACGATTTAATACAAACAAGACATTGACTAAATTAAAAATTAAATATGAAAATAATGAGTTGAGTGAAGTAGTAAATACAACATTTCTTGGCGTAAATGTTGATCAACACTTAAACTGGAAACACCATGTAGAGGTGGTGTGCAAAAAGCTTAACAGTTACGTGTATGTTTTGAGTCATCTTCGGAAGACCTGCTCTAGGACAACTGTTCTTACCGCGTACTATGGCTATGTGGCAAAACCTTTATCACACAAAAAAAGTGTATACGAGCAATGCTGGGTAAGGCGCCAGATGAACCTTGCAGACCCTTGTTCAAGTTACTTAGTATTTTGCCACTGCCTTGTATGTACATTCTAGAAGCAGTCATGTTTGTTAAATGTAATGCTAAATATTTTATTCGTGCACGAGACATCACAAGAGCAACACGACATGGGGAAAGGCTTGTTTATAATGATATGCCCCATCTACAACTGTACCACAACCAATGTTACGCAATGTGTGTGAAAATTTTTAATTCATTACCAAAAGCTTTTAAATTAATGACAATAAATAAACTCAAAGTTGAATTGACTAAATGGTTAAAGATAAAATGTTTTTATTCCGTCAATGAATTTTTTAATTCTAAAACGTGACATTTTTAATTATCTATTGACAATGCTGTAATAATATTATATATTATATTATAATTTGATAATTTTGTCATGATTTGTATGATCATTCGAATATTTTTTTATTGATTTCATAATAAATCTTAAAAATAGTTTAAAGAATGACATTAGAATATTGCATACTGTAATAATTTCAGTAAAATATGTGATGCTTATTTTATATTATGACTACCACCACCATTGTTAACCATATTTTTGGCAATAAAGATTGATTTGATTTGATTTGATTTGATTTGATAAATATAAAATTTAATTCAATTGTCACCATTATTTTCCAAGATATCGTTCCTCGAAGGTAACTATTATGACTGATGCAATAATGTTGACAAAAATCGAGCATCGCGCTTTACTGTGGTAAAGTTCCTTACGAAACAAGGAAAGACTCAAAAGTTATTCAAGAAAAAATGGTGGCTGTTTACCAAGAATCCAAGAATCTGCTCCTTCTTTATTTCCTATTCAGAAGTGGTCTAGTGAATTTAAACGATGTAGGGAGAACATTAAAGACGACCCCCGGGCAGATCGGCCGGTTAGTGACACTACGGAAGAAAATGTCCGAATCGTGGAGAAATTTGTACTTGAAGATGTCCGTGTAAGTAAAACATAATCGGAAAGGACTAAGCTATCCGTGGGTACTATTCACACTATTCCTCATAAGTATCTAATTCTGTCCAAGGTCAGTTCAAGATGGGTACCGCGAATGCTCACGGCGCCTCAGAAACAAGTGCGATTTGAGGGCTGCAAAGACTTTTTAGAGCTCTGTGGTGAAAATCCACAAAGTGTTTTCAATCGAATAGTTACCGGTGATGAAACGTGGGTTCATCACTATCATCCTGAGAGTAAGCAAGAGTCCATGGAGTGGCATAAAAAAGGAACAGACCCACCCAAGAAGTTCAGTCACCCACCCCATCCGCTGGAAAACTAATGGCCACAGTGTTTTAGATTTCAAAAAGAATTTTACTGATTGGGTACACAAAAAAGGGTCAAAGTATTACTTCTGCATCTTACGCAAATACCTTACGTAATTTAAAGAAGGCAAGTAAAGTAGAAAGACGTGGAAAATTTACCGCAGAGGTCTTGCTCTTTTACGACAACGCGGCGGTTCACACAGGGCCTGTTGCCAAGGAGCCAAAATAACCATCCACCCTAAAATCCGGACCTGGCTGCTAGTGATTACTTTTTGTTCTTTCATACCTATACCGAGAATACATTGAATGCCCCTCGTAACATGAAGCTTCTCAAATAGACGATGAAATGTTTTAATTAAGTTCGTCATTGTCAGTGATACAACCAACATAATTGTTCCACATACAGGGTCCATTTATAATAGTCAATTATATTTTAATAGCAGATTAAGAATGATGAGTGGGTATGAAATTCAATAACATTTTTTTTTTTTAATATTTTTCATAAATTAATATTTCAAATTCTTCTAATTGAGTAAAATTTAAGTTTAATCTACCTTCTATGACTACATATTCTTAAGATGGAAACGTTTTATTACTTGCTGTGTAGTCATAAACAAAACATTAAACTTACATTTTGATCACTTCGAAATTTTTTTTAATTTGAATGAATGAAAAATATTTGTAAAAATTTTTTTCTTCCGTAATTTAGACCCACTCTTCATTCTTAATCTGCTATTAAAATTAAATTGATTAGTAAAGGAGGACCCTCTATATTTAGGCAATATAAATTGACTGCTGAGAAACAAAATTATATTTTTTAATACAGTTGCTCAAAAAGTGGCGTATTGCAGGGACGTTTAGCGTTCGGGATGTGGGCTATTACACACTTGTGCTTTTTCTTTACCTTTTCCGCACTCGTGCGTTCTCTTTCCCAAATTTCAAAATAATGTCTATTAAAAAGAAAAAATCAACCACGAAGTTTTTACTAAAAAAAAATTCATAGAAGTTTTTACGATTCATGCAAATATTTCTGAAAAGAAGCTACTAATTTGTTTCAATATCCGATATAATGATTTGATGCAATCAGTTAGGTTAGGTTTCATTTCATTTTATCTCATTAAATTCATTTTCATTTCATGTCAATACAAAAAATCTACTAAAGACTTGGCTGTATGGGCATAGTTCCCTTTGCCTACCCAGAATGAGTAAACAAAAAAAATCTCTGTTTATAATCTTTCACGGCTAGCGCCATTTTGTAAATTTTATAAAATTGCTTAATTTTTTCGCAACTGTATTAAAAATAGTCGTTCAGTACACGTGCGGAAGCGTCATTGCAACTCGTTCCGACTGTCAACCCTCACCTTCGGCTGCGCCTCAGCTCGTGTAGACATTTGTCGGAACTCTTTGCAATGACAGGCTTTCCGCACTCGTAATGAAATATACTATTTCCGCGGTTTCCACTGACCTTATGCTCCACGCTCTCGACCATCTTGTTGATCTTGTCCTTCATCTGGCGCGTGATGGTGGTCAGCTGCTCCTCGATGGTGGTCAGCTGCTCGTGCAGCACGCGCTGCTTCTCCACCTTTGACGCCTTCTGGTCCGTGGCTATGTTGTACACCTGGGGGTAATACACGTTTGAACTTTAGTCACACAGTACCATCGAGCACTAAACTAAATAGATAGCATGTGCTATAGATACTAAGACAGATTTACTCTTAATAATCAATCTTGTGGAACAAGTTTGTGAAATGAACTTCCTGTAAATGTAAAATCCGCAAAATCACTCCTATCCTTTAAAAAACTGCTCAAGTCCCACTATTTGTCAGCTTGTGAAGTAATCTGATCCTAATATTGTACTTAAATATATATATGTATGTATGTGTATTTATTGACATATTTATTATATCTATGTGTGTATTTTTTATGTATATATATCTGTAATGTAAGTATATCTTTATTTAGTGTATATTCTATATAGTAGGTATGCCTTTAACCCCAAGCTACATATACTGATTTTCTATATCCATGGTTGTCTGGTAGAGATCGCTTTCCAGCGATAAGACCGCCAATTGTATCTCAAAATTGTTATCATGTATTTCCTTTTTTTTTTACTTATTAATGGCATACAATAAAGTGTAAATAAATCTTACATAACACACCCAGACCAAAGTGGTGATACTGTTTTGATTCATTTGTTTTTCTTGGGAGTGAAGTGTAATATAAATAAGGCAGTTTGTTAATTAGGGTGGCACTGAGTCGGAACAGTGCTACAGTTTCACACTGTTATTGGAGTCGTATCGTAGTGCTATTGAGAAGGTTGTATGGAGATGTTACAGAGGTGGCACTGGGGTGTTACAGAGGTTGCACTGGGGTGTTATAAAGGTGTTACTGCGGTGTTACTGCGGTGTTACAGAGGTGTTACAAAGGCGTTACAGGGGTGTAACTATAAATCCCCAGACAATCACACCAACTACATGGCACCAAAGTAAGCATAGCTTGTGTTATGGGATACCATGTGGCGAACTAGGGGGGAACCTAGAATATAAATACATAAATAGATAAACACCCAGACACGGAAAAATTTTTTTTTTCCTTATTCCGTGCGGAAATCAAACCCGCAACCACTGGCGTCTGAGGCAGATAGGTTAACCCCGTCGCCAAAGTGGTAAACTACGTTATTGCTATGTTACAGATATACATCCCGCGGCGCGAGTGCTGCGCGAACTACGGCAACACTACGACGCTACGGCGGCAGTGTACTCACGTGATCAAGTGCGCGCATGACGTCAGCGGCGATGTTCTTGCCGCGGCGCGAGTGCTGCGCGAACTTGGTGCGAACTGCGGACTGGCTGATGCACTCCTCGAACTTGCGCTCGAAGTCCACGAACTCGAAGTAGCGAACTTGGTGCCCGTCCGCGAGGATAGGCGCTGGAAGGATGAGGCTTTATTTGTTAATATTCAGGAGAGGTGTATACGGGCAGATTTTAACCATGGATTTCTGTGATAATGATTCTAAGAAAAAATATATTAGTCTAACTCTCGCTTTTATTAGTCTTAAGTTCGATATTAACAAAGTCGCCACTCGCATCAATAGTCACTCAACACACTATTTTGTCATATTTCGTGATGCTGGCTATATTCAGTGTGATTGCATCACATTATTAGGACATCTTGTTTATTTATTGTACAAAATAAGATATAAGTAACAGAAAACAAATGGCGGCCTTATCATCAAAGGATGATATGCTCTGTTATGTTACCAGTTTTTTTATCCATTGCGATTTTATTAATCAAGTGAGTGATGAATCATAGACTCACATGACACAGGCTTCTCCCGCTCCCTCATCCTGGTGAGCAAGGCTTCCTTGGCGGAGATGAAGAATATCCTCTCCTCCGCTTCCTTAGGCGTGCACACGCGAAGTTCGCGCGACAGGAAGTCCACGCAACGGTTCGCGTGCTGTGTTCGAACCTGGATAATGATTTATAAGTGTTTTTTTATTACTTATATTAGTTTCTATTTTCTTAAACTACTTATAGCCTACACCGTTTAAATTTTATATACACTTTGACTTACATGTCAGTAGCTGTTCCGCGCGGATTCGCCGCCGGAACAGCTACGTAAGTCAATATAGGAATAAAAAGACTGTACACTATCACTATGCCAAATTTCATCCAAATCCATTAAGCCGTGATCGAGGACCAAACATCCATCGAAACTTTCACATTTATAATAATTTTAAGATAAAATTTAACGTGGTAATAGCATCGCTTGGAGACTTGTGCAGTTGTTCGACCGGAAACGATGAGCCAGTAGCGAGTGAGCGAGCATCCCTAAGCAAGTATATTAAATTTGGTAGCTCTCTTCGCTCAGCGATGAACTAGTAAAGCGAGTGCTCGATGGCTGCGAGAAAAGTCAACGACCTAATTAATAGAGGGTGACTGGTGACAAAGGAGGTCAATTTGCCGTCATACAAGCTGGCCCATTTTAGTACCGTGAGGTACATGGGCATCAAATTGTATGGGAAGACTAAAGGAACTCGGAAATATGCAAATATTTGCAAAAGAGAGGATTAACTTTATGAAATAAATTATTGAAAGTTGTAACAAACTAAGGAAACAATCACGGTGAACATGAACACAGCTTAGAAAAAACGGTTTTGACACTGACGTTTTGTCCTTCTGTTGGCAAATATCAAAATGGCGGCTATCTGTTATTCAATGAAATGTTTATTCCGTTCGTTTCTGCGTTCCGCGGTGCTCTCAAAAAATAAACGAAGTAAATGTCGAGTCGAGTTGATGAACACGAAGTTGACAGTTCGACTTGACAGTTAAAGATAACGGCTTATGAATTTGTCTTGTAAGTGCATATTAGAGAGAAAATGGCTTGCGCGTGAAGCCCACAAAAATATTTTTTTCTTGGCTCAAACTTCATCTTTGATCAAAACTGTAAATGCCGTTATAATCATTGGTTAGTAGGGTGTTATAAACCGCGGAGTGTACCTCGGTACCAAAATGGGCCACCTGTAATGACCTTTTTTAGATATAGAAGGAGAGCAGTCTGTACTCGATTCTGATCATAATTATGTAACAAAAGTAGGTACTTAATTTTTCACTAGAATCTCCTATAAATAAATAAACTGACATTACTATACTTTTCCCGACGCGCTGCCTCAGTCAACGCGCCTCAGTCAATTCTTTAACATTCGGTTAAGTTTACTCAGTAAATAATTAATATTATTTATTTTCTATTTTATTTTTTATCTTCATTTATGATCTCAAACTATCACGTCCTTGAATTTCGAAAGTGACCCCCAAGTATATGCGTGTTTTTTATTTACCCAGAATGTATACCTATTGTATGTTTCTTGAGCGAGGAAATCGCTGATAGTTATACGGTTTTTTTTTCAGCGGTGGGACAACTGCATTGGCCTTGAAATGGTACCGTCGGTATGCGAAAAGAAGGAGATTAATATCATGAATACAATTAATTAATTGTTGGCAACTATTGCTACATCTTGGATGTAAAAATTAAAAATAAATAACTTTAGAAAAAAATCCAAAACAAGCTAGGAAAATACTAATTACAAATAAATGCTATCGCCAAAATATATTCCAATTAGCCCGTCGGACGGCACTGAGAGATGGTTGCCATTTAGCCTATAAGCTAGAATTGAATACCATATAAATTGTTTGCATGTGTACTGGGTTACCCCATTTGACAGTCTACTGACTGAAGTGAAAATTTGCTAGTAAGTATCTCCATTTGTATAAATAAAATTGATAAAAGAAAATTATTCTAGCCAAGAATGTAAAAAATTTATTTCTTTATTTACCTGTACTGAAATGTAAACAATAGCAAAACTAGATATTTTATAAGAAATTTAAATAAACATTAATATCCTTACAGTTGGGTACATTAACTAGCTCGTAAATTATGACTTTCAGTAACAGTTATATTTTTTTAATTCCTTTTTAAAGTTTAATGTAGAGTTCATTCATACGCGATTAATTTTAGAGCTATGTTTGTCTAAGTAAATTGAAAGACAAAATCTAAAGTCTCAATATCATTTAGATACAAAAACAATATTTTTTTATGTCACTTTTATTACCTGATCTAAGTATTCGGGTTCCGAGGCGGACGCATCCCATCGATTGTTTAGTATAAAAATATTCGGCTGAGATATCTTCGTTGAAACTTTGTGGAAAAAGTTCTTTTCCTGAAAAGGAAATAAAAAATTGTTGATTATAGAAATAGACTAAATAAATAAATAATCTATACATATAATAAAATGGTAGGAAAGTCAAAACTGTACATTGAATATTTTTTTAAAAGAATACTTGGGGTATGATCTACAATCGAAACAGAAACAAAAAATATAGTTTTTAGAATTTTTGTCTGTTTGTCTTTCCGGGATAAACTCAAAAAGTACTGCATGGATTTACTTCAAATTTGGCATGAACATAGTTAAGAAGTCGGGTCAACATATAGGCTACATATTATCACGCTAGCAGTGTTATAATCGTAGGTGCGTTTGGTGCTGCATAGCGTTCACGCAGACGACGTCGCGGGCAGCAGCTAGTAATAAGAAAATCCCCAGACAATCACACTAACTACATGGCCCCAAAGTAAGCATAGCTTGTGTTATGGGAAACCATGTAGCGAACTAGGGGGAACCTAGAATATAAATAAATAAATAGATAAACACCCAGACACGAAACATTTTTTTTTTCTTGTTCCGTGCGGGAATCGAACCCGCAACCACTGGCGTCTGAGGCAGACAGGTTTACCCCATCGCCAAAGTGGTCGTACTACTTACTTTGATAAATCGAAAAATTATATTATTTCTATAGGCTTAATGTAAAAATTTTCAGCATGTTACTATCATTAGAATTTTATGTTAAAAATAGTTTTACCTACTTTATCATCCACAAAACAACTTGATAGAAAGATATTGCTTATACTTATCAACTAAAACCTAATAACTTACAAATTACTCTGTATAACATAACCAATACTTACAGTAACCATAAGCGTAGACTCCGCATTAGCCACCAGCACAAACACATCTGCATCGAGGCAGTACTTGTCTATCCACTCATCCAAATTGGGAGTAACATCCACTCCGGGGCTGTCCACTAACACAACATCGTCTCGAAGCAAGGCGCAAAGCTCTCGCGGCCAGTACACGTGCACTAGCGAACATTCTTCTAAGCGGGACGTGCAGAGTGCGTGACCTAGCTGGCTTACGGACTGAAAACAATCATTTTATTTAGTTAGACAGGATGTAGTAATAGAAAGGCTTATATATCTTTGCGTCATATAAAAGAAAACACCTGTCTGTTTGTATTTTGGGGGTAAATTTTGGAACTTTTGAACAGATTTTAAATTGGTTTGCATCTGTCTGAAAATAGTTGTGAGAACAAGTACAGTCAGTTTTTTTTTGTCAAACAAAACAATGAACATATTGAATTGAAGACTGCCGTTTTCTTCTGCCAATTGCTGTTTGAAATTCAATTTAGCTACACAGATAACTATAAAGAAAAAGAAGTCAATTGAGAGACTTCCTCATTTTGAAGACTGTTTTTTTTTCATGGATGAACAAATGAAATCAGAATTCAAAGATAAGACAATCAAAAATGTTTCGTCTCCTGAATTGGAACTATTGGAATTCGACTAATGCACCATTGGGGTCATGAAATAAGGTAAATATACTAGAAAAGGAATGCTGTGAAAATATTCTTAACTGGTATAGAAAAGGATCTACTATTAGTTTAGAATGTTTTCACGGGCATATGGATTCCGGAGTGAGACTTCAATTTCCTATCTACATTTATCTATGGACTATGATGAACTTTTTAATTAGATTGCTTGAGGTCATATTCAATATGTTTAGTGCTTTTATGCTAGCTAGAAATCGTCGAGCTATCCTGCTCTAGAGTTTTGTAAGTCACTTTCATGTAGGTACTGTGTCATTTAATACACTTCTTTCTCCTAAACCAAGATTTTGACCAACAACAAACAGATAATTTAAAATGCTTAATCAAAAAGCCAAAGTAAGTCAAACAGTTCTTATCTATAAAATTATAATAAAAGCAAAAAAAATTAAATTAGCTTACTTGATCCTATTAACCATTCTTGTGTTTCTCAGAATAGTATAAATAACAGTAAAATAAATAAATGCAAACCTGAACATTAAGTTTTTCCTCGGAGCCATCAGTTCGAAGGAAAGCCTCGTCGGTATCTGAAGCCTCCACTTGCAGGAAGCAGTTTGTGGTATGACCAATGCCACTTGGTAGAATTTTGTCATGCAACATAGCATTGATGACTGTGCTCTTTCCATTGCTGGTTCTGTAGAGTTAGGAAGCTTGTTATAAGAAAGTTTGTTTAGAAAAAAAAACAAAATTTGTCTATTTCATAAAAAGTCTTAATTACAACAAGACAGGATCAATGTGAATTTTGAAGGTACATAAATACAATTTTGGCAATGCTTAAAAACAATGTTTGTAAAAATTCAACTAAGAAGTGTATTATTGCATTAAGCATAGATCTTACCTCCCAAAAAATGCTACTTTCATATGATCTCTCTTAAGCACTTCCCGGATGGCTTGCACCTTGTTGACATATGCCTCCACATTGGCCACATCCTGCGGTGTGGCAATGACATTCTCACCTGAAACGGCTTGGGATACAAAAAATATATTGTTGGAGTTCGTATAAAAACAGTTAAAGAAACAAACAGCGCAGATATCTGTTTCATAAGTACATTAAATATATAGATAGATTTAGAGGTCATATAATCTATTATGGAATTACACCTCTATGAGGCAAAATTAACTTGTTTATTCGAAACATTATTTTCCTTGCATAAAATAAATGATTAAAATCTGAACTTTTATAAAATACTATGCTATGATTACTATAAATGATTTAATTACTATGTAATATAATGTCAAGCTGATTAGTTTTAAATTATTGCAATGTAATATTATACCATAATTATTCAAACTCACCATGCATAAAAGTAACAGCATCTTTAACATAATCATCAATTTCTACAAATATATCATTGATCTTCTTCTTAGCTCGTACAAATATCTGAAGTGGAGAGTCGACATTAGCCATGTTGACACGGACCGATCCATTATTCAGCGCCACATTGTGAGGACCGTCCCCAGCCATCATTGATATAGTACGATTAACATATGCAGCCATACGGGAAGGAAAGATTCACGGTTTTCGTTAGATGTACCTTATGGCAGACAATGCCAATAAATATTGACTGTACCACTTCTACAGGTCACACACAACATGCAGGTAATAACTGCAACAAAAATATAAAGCTAAGTGCAAAGTGCAAAAAAATTAAATCAATCTCAGGCAAATAAGCATAGCACTAGATAATTACACTTTGGTGAGATTTTGTTGATGAACACTTGTACTTGTACAACATATAAGTGAATGGTCTGGTATTAGTCATAGGTTATTGTGTGTATTGGGGCATTATTATTATAAATATACAGTTGACGTTATGGTGCAGAATATTTATTTACTCAATACAGAAAAGGTGGGTAAGACCATTAAATAAAATTAAACGACCACAAGAAAAAAGCAGCTACACATAATACTCGTATAAGTTTGCACCTTATCATCTCGTTGCATCATCACAATCGATGCGCATCCCTGAGACACGGTAAGCATGAAAAATGTAAATATGCAGTAATCATCTGAATAACATTTTCGTAGCCAAAGTTTATGATCACGACGTAAAACAACTGACAGCCGCTGTATTAGATCCAAATTATTTTAGTACACAAAAAGTACTGCTTGTAGTAGTTTGAGCAGTTAAAAATATTAGTTGATAGTAAAATCGAGAACTCACCTACTTTTAAAGCAACATTTCGATTAATTTATCTACTTTTTATATTTGTTACAATTTATTTTTGGCAGAGATTACCTAAAAATTTCTCATTAGCAATTTTTTTATTGTGGGAGCGTCAATATGTCAGTGAAATGTCAACTTAATTGATTGACGCAGGCAAAACACATTGTATTGATAGTCTGAAGTAGTTCTTATACTCGCATTGTAATATTTTCGGAAGATATTCTGAGTTTTTAGACGGTAACCTCGTGTTTCCTCGATTGACAAACCAGACTGATTGATGCTACGCTATCGCTTGGTGATTGAAAAAAAATGGCAGTGCGCTAAGTTGAAATGAGCACTGAAGCTGTGAGGTTGTAAATAATATTTATTAAATGTGTGTTTTCTGACTAAGTAAGTCGTTTTAAAATCTAAAAATATTTAAACTATCACAATGTCTCGTTCAGTGCGTGCTGAAACTAGAAATCGAGTTAAAGATGACATCAAAAGAGTCATGCAAGCTGTTGAAAAAGTTCGCCATTGGTAAGTTAAGAAGTTCACTACGAATTTTGTTTTATTAATCAAAAATATATAAAGTTGTAATGATATGCTCTGCATCAATTGATAAAATAGTTACGGAATGTGTACATTTTTGATAAAATAAATATTTTTTAATATTTAAAAAATACTCTGAGTGGGTTATGAAAGATGCATGTATTGCTGTATAAAAAAAGCCTGCATGATCGTAAATTTTATTAAAGTGATACTAATAACTAAATATTCTTATTGTTAATAAATAAATAATTTGGTAATTTGCAGGAAACATAAAAGGACAAATTTTATTTATTGTTCTTATTTAAAAGCCTTATTTAAAAATGCGTCGCTATCGTGCCCACTCGCTATATCATTATTGTTAGCCAAATATTTCTAAAATTTGAGTGACTATATAAGAAATACTTAAATCAGGAAATGTCCAATAACATCCTAATTACATGTCCCATAATAATATTTGGAGCCATACACCAAACTTTGATTGAGAAATCTTTTCTGGATCAACAACAGCATACTAATTAAGTAGTGATAAAATGTTCATATTAGGAAGAAGCTTCTAAAACAGCAATTTTGAAAACTGTATTCTATCTTGATTTTTATTTTCTTAACAGGCAGCATACCACTAACTTATATTTTGTATAAAATTGAATTTTAAAAGCAGGTGTTTGACAATCATTTCACTAATGGCTGGTTTCATGTTCTCACAGTTTGTAATTTAGATGCTTTGTCTAGAAGCTTTTATTATTTTTTCCATTTGAATGTTTCTTTTAAGTTAGAAAATTATGTAAGTAATATATATTATTTATATATTAATTTGTTAACAATATCATAGGTATAAAAAGCCATGTTGGCATCAATTTTCTTTTTAAAAATTATACAAGCTCAACGCAATAACTCTTCACATTTATGAATTCCAGGGAAAAGAAATGGGTCACTATAGGAGAAACAACTATGAAAATATATAAATGGGTACCCATATCTACCAATGAACAGAAAAAGAAACATGCTGCGAAACGAGAAAATAAGGAAAATACACTAACACCTAAGAAAACACATGACTCTTCAAACTCCAACTTTGGCATGGCTGAAGATTCCAATACTTGTAAGTGTATTTCATAATTCAAATCTTAAAACTAATAATAATAACTAAAAATTTAAATAATATCAAGGACCTTATCACTATTGTTAGTTGTTTTTAAGGCTGCCTATACAAAATCTCAAAGCTTCTGTGCCTTCTTTTGTCCATATTTATTAGGGAGTATAGTTTAATTACTCATCCTTTTCATTACTCCTGTTATTTCATCATCATTTATGACTGCTAAATTGTTGACTAGACTAAGTAAAGAATTTATAAACTAGGTTGTATTGTTGAATACATTATGTTGTATGGTCAGATGGAAAAGAAATCCGGGATTTTTCAGCTGTAGTAACTTATGCTTTACTTCCCTAACTAAGGATTCCTTCAAAGAAACATTTCAAACTTAATTGTCATTCCTAAAGTATTGCAATTTTTTGAAATTCTTAAAATATTGTCCCTTAATTCTCTCCTTAAATTTCCCTTTAGGTATCAATAACTTAATATCTATGTTTGGTCTCCTTTGCAGGTTTTTCAACTGTAAGTGATTCTCAAGGCCCAACAGATTTTTCTTCCACACACATGAACTTCTCAGAAGATTCAAACTCTCAAAGTAGCGGTACAACAACACCAGCAAAGCGGTTAAAGGCGGATTGAACCAGTAACAAAGAATAATCTTATTTTAAAAATGGACTATAATGTATTATAAGTGGGTACAGTTGATGAGATTTTGAATATTATGCAGAGTGCTTGTGAAGAAATGTGTTAACTATAGTATAATTTTGTATATAATTAATATATTGAATTATGTTTTATATTAATAGTTTGACTGCTGGGCTGAGTGGTTATCTTTTGTGCATGCTATATCTTGAAGTGGTCAAGGACAACAGGACCTTTTCAAATGTACAAAACTGACATTACCAGCATGTTACTTAATAGCAATAGCAGGTTGCTATGTGCTGTGAATTTGAATTAAAGCATAACATAATAGTTACAGTGATAAGCAGTTATCATATGCCAGTGATTATGTAAACCATCTCACAGGGATAATAATTATCAGCAGTTAAAATGTTTATATGAACTGCAGATAAAAGTACCAGTTAAAATACAAACTGCTCAAATGTTACACTTTTAATGTTTAGTAAAAGGGAGAGTTCCCAATGTTTTAATAATTACGTGGTTGTTATTTACACTGGATTAGCATTTAATGTGTCTCCGTAAGAACAAAGCTCTGGGTTACGTCTACAACATTTTGCAGCACCATATTCAGTGCTAGGTCTGCCAATGAAAGTACAGTGTTGTATTGGAAAGACCAGTTCATTCATAATCTCACATGTTGGATCTTCAACAGAAGTGCTGCTTAGTAATAATTAATATAATAAGAATGAACTTTGTGTTTATTATTTTCAATTTATTTGCATTGAGCAACATTTAAACTGATAAAATGATTTCCTAGCAAGCATTTGCAAAGCGAATATTTTATGATTGAAATAAAGGTATAATTTTTATTAAGTAAAAGAGCAATTGTAGAAAATTGTTCACACTTTTACAATACAAATTGTACTTAATAAAATAGATAGTAGAAGTTATTTTGATGCAATTCACACCTGACTTGAGGCAATGAAGCTGAAGATTGAGCATGTAGGTCTAAGAA
Organism: Stenoptilia bipunctidactyla; assembly: GCA_944452665.1. Classification (NCBI taxonomy): domain Eukaryota; kingdom Metazoa; phylum Arthropoda; class Insecta; order Lepidoptera; family Pterophoridae; genus Stenoptilia; species Stenoptilia bipunctidactyla. The sequence goes on from OX101732.1 coordinate 2,862,727, forward strand.
CTGGCTCTAAGCTTAAGAGCACTCAATCCAGTCGCCTCTTCACAATACCCATCAAAGAGCTCTGGGGATATTCTACTATACTAATATAAAGAATAAGGTTCATATTGAACTGCTAGAAATATTATAACAGTTGTCCCTCTTGAAATTAATATTTGCTTTGTTGTTTCTCTTTCAAGTTAACAATGAATGTAATCTGGTGAGGCAAACTGCAATAATGTACAAGACAACATTGAATTTGCAAATTTGTACTTTCTGTTATAAAATTATTGTAAATAGTTTTGAATTAATGATTGTGGATGTATTATTAAACAATTGTGCGTGGATATTATTTAAATAAATTTTAAATGTTAATTATAAACATGCTAAGAAGTAATCAGTTTGTATTATTGAAAAACGAAACACAATTTTATTTGTAAAATATTTATTTTATTCTTCTAAATTATTATATCATCTTTAAATCATTATGTTACCTACCCAGGTTGACACTTAAGACACATATAAAAGCAATATAAATTGTTTGCTCATATAAATATTTTAAGCCCACAGCCAATGACATTCATATAGCGTCTCAATAGTTTTCAATTTCATAATTATTCTTGTATTCCTTGTCACTTAATCAATGTTACTGTGACCCGTTTGCATCACCCGATGCTGACGATTGGCCATCTTCCTGAATGCCCAAGATAGCTTTTGCAAATTCGTCAAATTTCATTTGCTGGAAAAAACAAGACAATCATTTAAATATCGAAATCATTATCTTTTATTCGCTGTAGTAATTAAAGGTAGAAAGCCTGTAGCCTAAATTTACTTCGGGAGTATAGAGAAAGGAATTATATTAATAAATGCTGAAATATTACAAGTGTACTATTCAGAGTGAGCCATATCCTGGTTAGACAGTTTTTTTTTAATAATCATTTTGTATTTTGGCAACACCAAAAGCAAATCAATCATCAATGCGCCCAAGTTCCGAAAAGAAAAAGTTTACTTGAGATCAAACTAGATTTTTGTTAACCAAACACTCTAGCTACTCTTATGATCTTTAAAAAGAGCTCCTGTCTGTGAAGTAATTTCAATTCTTCTCTCTTGTCTGCTAATACTTGGCTTCCTGGTACGACACGACTTCAACTTTCGTCTTGATCTGCCTCTACCTCTTTTCCCTTTGACCTTTCCTTCTAAGGGTGTTACAATCGATCGACTGTTCCATTCGTCCGCCGATCGATGCGTGTGGTAACCACCCTAAGAAGTTCTTTATAAAGTGGTCGTGTCGTAACAAGTGACCAATCTTCCCTCTTCTATTTTCGATGGTTTCGAGTACACAAAGTTTATGACATACAGTTATAAACTGAACAATATTTGTTTTACAAGTCCAGAGGCAGCAAGTAAGCTGTAAGACTACTAAAACAATCGTTTTACTCCACCATCATAATTTAAAAGAAATGATGTTTGACGACCGGCTGGTGTAGTGGTGACATACATTGCCTTCTATGCCAGAGGTCCTGGGTTCGAATCCCGGCGGCGGCGGATATTTGGGTGATGAACACAGATAGTTGTCGTCAAGTCATGGATGTTTATTTAAGTTTATTCTAATAAAAAATATGTATTTATTCAATATGTATGTTTATATATTTCTTAAGTATATCAGTTATCTAGTATCCATAACACAAGTTCTTTAAGAAACTTAATTTGGGCTAGATAATGTGTGAGTGTCAGAAATATTTATTTATGTTCGCATACCCGCGGTATAAAGGCGAAATCACCGGGAGTCATGCGCGAGCGCTCTTCAAAGCTGTGGCCATACAGGATCGACAACAAGTACCAGGTTAGTTCTGTACTGAAGTTTTCACCTGCAATATGTTATCAAATTTAAGCAATACATACGAGGGCCAAACTGAAAGTTTTTAGAACTGGCAACTTAAAAGCATTATATTAAAAAAATAAGTTTAAATTTTGAAAATAGAACTCTTTACCAATAATATTGAGTATTCATTTCATTCATTTGTCATTTGTTTTACGATTTGGCGGCAAATTGAAAATTGTCTGTGCACGTCAGAATGAATTTAAGCCGAGAAAATTTTCGTGCAATGATTTTTTATGACTTTCGATGTCATATTAGTCAACAAGAAAGTTATGATAGACTTCGATTGGCTTTTCACGATGAAGCCCCATCTCGTGCCACAGTTTACAACTGGTTTAATGAATTCAAACGTGGTCGAACTAATCTCACCGATGATTTGCGTGAGGGACGGCCTTCTACAGCGACGACTGAAGATAATATCAGTGTTGTGCGGCGTATGATAGAGACTGACAAAAGAGTGACCTATCAGCAGATTCGGACAAGTCTAGGCATAGGTATGAGTCAAGTGCACAAAATCCTCCATGAACATTTAGCGGTCAGGAAGCTTTGTGCCCGCTGGATACCGCATAATTTGACCGAGGCTCAAAAACTCCGCCGTGTTGATTGGTGCCGAGAAATGATCCAAAAATTTAACGGAGGTGACTCAAATGCTGTGTTCGACATACTAACGGGTGACGAAAGCTGGATTTACTGTTATGATCCGGAAACCAAAAGACAGTCTGCTCAGTGGGTGTTTCCTTCCGAAGAGTTGCCAACTAAAGTGAAGAGAGGTCGAAGTGTTGGAAAAAAGATGGTGGCCTCGTTCTTCGGAAAGACAGGTCATTACGCGACAGTTGTCTTAGAGGATCAGAAAACGGTTAATGCAGAGTGGTACACTAACAACTGTTTGCCACTTGTCTTGGAAAAAGTTCGAGAGAAACGACCTCGCAGCAGGATCCTCCTTCATCACGACAATGCCTCGTCGCACACCGCCAGGCAAACGATCGACTATTTGGCGACCTCAGACGTGGAATTACTGGGTCACCCGCCGTATAGCCCCGACCTCGCACCCTGCGATTTTTATTTATTCCCGAAAATAAAAGAAAAACTTCGAGGAAAACATTTTATGGACGCCGAAGAAGCAGTGGCTGCGTTTCAAAACGCCGTCGAAGAGACCCCTAAGGCCGAGTGGGCAAGGTGCTTTTCTCAATGGTTCCATCGAATGCAGCGATGTATTGATGTGAATGGACGCTATTTTGAAAAGTTATAATAAAACTAATAACTTGCTAGAATGCTTAGTTTTTGATTTTCTAAGAACTTTCAGTTTGACCCTCGTAAAGTACTCTATGCGTGCCAACTAAGAATAGGACGGTTATTCCGATCTATTACCCTAAAGAATTAACCCTAGCGTGAATTCTGGGAAACGTATGCCTGAGAATTTACCTTAAACTGGATGAATAATAGGATTTTTTATCTATACTCATTTCCTATTTATCACCTCAATAATGTACAATTGACTAGAGATTTTCTAATATTATTTTATTCTCTATTAACAATGTTATTAATGATGATTGCTTATGTTAGGCGCGGTCCCAGGGGGGGGGGTCACAGGGGACATGATTCCCCTCCAAAATCATGAAAAGATGAACCTCTTAGAAGAAAAGAAGCTAGAAAAAGATACTTGTAATTTAAAATTTCGTTGTGACCCCCCAAATTTCAGTTGTGATCCCCCCTCAAAAGCTCAGCCTGCGACCGCGCCTGGCTTATGTCTAAGGCACCAACCATCAGCACTACCTACATTGTTAATAGGATTAACTGTACAAAATTTGGCAAGTTTTGGGTGGAAGTTGTAAATTTAATAGAAAAATATACAACGTGTCCAAAAATTCAAAGATAAGCAGTCATAACTACTCGAAAAAAAATTTAATAAAAAATCTTCCTTTTTTTAAAAAAAATAAATCTAACTTTAAAAAATATCAGAAAATTAACTCCCCTTATGATATTTTTTATGGCTATGTGCAAAGATTTAAATCCATAGATGCGCCCTTTCAGTACAAAGAACTGACGAAATATTGTCATCACTGAAAGAGGTGCATGCACAAGTCTTGTGACAGTTTCTAACGAGCGCTTGTCGTGCACGTTCACATAGATTATTTTGCTTAAAATGTTTACATAAAGACTTAATTATGCTGTCTCGTTCATTTCGGGGGTATAAAAATACAATTCGCAATACAAACAAGAATAAAGATATTAATTTTCTTGCGTTAGTAATTATTATATTATTTAATGCATTTCTCGATTTTGTCGGGCAAGGAAGCGGCCGGCCGCCAAAGAGCAAATAATCAGATAGTAAATAAAAGATCAACTCAATACTTTATTAAACCTATTAAAATCATAATAGAAAACCTTTGAAGTTTTTATTTTACTTTACAAAGCCGTCGTATTTTTTGACTATTTAATGTAAATATATTGGGTCATTATATTAACATATTTTAAATCATAACGGTTTTAATTAATAATTTTTAATTAAAAACTTCTTCGTTTTGTCAGCTACCCAACAAGGTATAACAAGGTAATCATTTCCAAACATTTGATTAGACCCTATTTTGTTACTGATAATTTGTATTGAGTACTACGAAAACTTCCTGAGAGGAGAAAATCCTTCATGGAAGATTTGTCTCTGAACCTTATTATGGTTCCAATATGATGGCTGCCCTGAAAATTTTCGAAGGAGTGTGAGGGAACGAGATAGGACGAGGAGGATCTTCACCTTGGCCAGCCAGAAGTCCGCACCTAACCTCCATGATTTTTATGTGTGGTGGCACATGAAAGCCTCGTATACGGTGAGCCACATCCAATGGCATCTGCTGATGGATAGAAACAGGATAATCAACGCGGCAAATGAAATGCGAAGAAATTTGACCACTGCTGCAGTAAAAACTAGGCTTCACTGTATAATGCGAAAATGTATCCAAAAGAAAGGCGGTCGCATTGAACGTGAATTGTAGTATGCAACGATAGTAAATTTTTTTTTTATAATCTTACTTTTTGTTATATTTTACTTTACAGGGCTAAAAAATGAATTTAGCTCAATCAGCCTAATTATTTTTACGTCCAGTATCGATTATGAAACTAAGATTTTTTCTATGAATTTAAATAAAAGCCTAGATTGTTGTACCTTGTTGAGTAGTTGACAAGACGTAGATGTTTTTAAGCACTTCCACTGAACATCTTCCATACAAATTTTTTTAGGTATTCTTAAAAGAAAAGTAAACCTATTAAAAATTTTTGATTATTTCAACTTTCAATCGCTCAGAACTATGTAGTAAGTAATCTTACGTAGAATTTTGGTTACTCAGATCATAGAACATCTTAATCTGCATTTGAGAATCAAATAGTAATAATATTAAAGTGCACCAATTTTAAAATACGACATTTAATGGCAAAATTTGGCAATTTTTATAAAAAAATTAAAAGTCGTTTATCTCGAAAACGGTTAGGTTTGGGGTAGGGTGTTTTGTAGTGAAATAAGTTAGAAAAGACGGGTACTATACGCCCTTAAAGTATCTAGGTCGACTTAACCAGTATTCCTGTATAAATGTAAGACTTCATTTATTAGATTAAAAAAAAAACAAAAACAATAGAACGCCAACAAATTAAGAAGTTGGTGCTTTTTGCAGGTTAAGTTAACAATCCTTTATGTTTTTAATAAATAAACGATTTATAAATATTTATCTTTATTTTTATTACTCTGTAATCCTTTTAGGCGTATTTTCAGCGTAAGTTACATCTGATCTTATTCTATGACGTTTGTTGACCTGGACGCGCCGTGCTTGTGTGAGTAAAAATGACAATCTTAAAACACGTACGGGCAAATCTATGGATTTAAATCTTTGGCTGTGTACATTTTTTTGAATTTTATAGTGTTTTTTTTTGTTACTGAGTAGTATATCTTTCCTTTAAAACCTTTTAAAGTTCCAGAAAACTAATATTTTTTTTACTACAGTTAATCAAAAATATTTTTCATCAAAAATTTTGAAAGTTTTTTCATTTCCGCCCACTTTCGCTCACTGTGGTGTAAAAAAAATGTATGAAACCTACCGGAATAAGACCGAGACGCCATATTGTTCTGAATTTCACAACCTGCGAGCTTTGTAAAGCTTACAAAAACCAAAGAAGGAAGCATCCGTTACCCAGGCGAGATTTTATCGAAAATCGTTATTTAAACGCAATAAGTTATTAGAAATACAGCTCCTGTATGGAAGGTACCTACGCTAATTTTTAAATTTTACGGGTTCAAATATACAGGGTCCGCATATAATAGTCAATTATATTATAATAACAGATTATTTATGATGAGCGGGTCTGAATTTCTTTTTCATAAAATAAAATAAAAAAATTGTTCTCTGTTAGTAAAATTTAAGATTAATCTAGATTTTATGACTATACACAATTAGATAGATGGACACGTTTTTATTACTTTTTGTGTAGTCATAGACTACAGATCAAACTTAAATTTTTATCACTAAGAAGAATTTTGAAACTTTAATTTATGAAAAATATTATTGACTACTACATTGGTTGAAAAGTTCGCGGCCTGGCCATTAAAAAAAAACTTTTGTTATTTTTTCTGCCGTCATTTTGAATTGTCATTATTCAATTGTCAGCCCGCGAATTTTCAATTTGATATCTTGTTTAAATAAAATTTTACAAACAGTATAAATACGTGTGTAGAACAAATTTTCACTAATGGAGAAATTTGAACAACGTGCTGTGATTAAATATTTGTTTAAAAAAATATTAACACCAAAGGAGATCCATGATGGCATGCAAACAACATTAGGGGAATCTGCCCCGTCTTATACGACTGTGAAAAAATGGGTTGCAGAATTTAAACGTGGACGAGAGAACATCGAAGATGCCAAGAGGCCAATGACGTCTACGACCGAAGAAAACATCAATAAAGTGTGTGATCTCATATTGAAAGACCGTAGATTGACTATTAGAGAAATTGCAGACACTATAGGCATCTCATATGAACGAACGCAAAACATCATTGTCCATGAACTCGGCTTTTCTAAGGTTTCGGCTAGGTGGGTCCCCAGATTGCTTTCAGTAGAGCAAAAGCGAATTCGACTCACGATTTCTCGCGACTGTTTGGAGATGTTCGAGGCTGATCCAAAAGGTTTTCTTGACAGATTTGTGACAATGGATGAAACCTGGGTTCACCACTATACCCCAGAATCAAAACAACAATCCAAACAATGGAAAAAATCAGGTGAACCAGCTCCGAAAAAAGCAAAGGCAATTCTGTCGGCTGGCAAGGTGATGGCATCGGTTTTTTGGGATGCTAAGGGTGTCATTATGGTGGACTACCTTCCAAAAGGCGAAACAATAAACTCTGCGTACTATAGCACCCTTCTGCGCCGTTTACGTGAAGAAATTAAACAGAAACGCCCAGGATTACTGAGAAAGAAAGTGTTGTTTCACCAGGACAACGCCCGAGTCCACACGTCTGTCGAGTCTATGGCTCAAATTCGTGATTGTGGTTTCGAATTGTTGCCACATCCAGCTTATTCTCCTGATTTGGCACCTTCGGACTTTCATCTGTTTCCAAACCTGAAAAAACACCTCGGTGGGCAGAAATTTTTAACGAATGAAGAGGTCGAAGCCGCTGTTAACCTGTATTTTGAAGACCTTGAGGAATCTTTTTTTAAAACAGGTATGGAAGCTCTGGAAAGCAGATGGAAGAAGTGCAAAGAGCTAAATGGAGATTACGTCGAAAAATAAAAATATTTTTGTATGTACTTTATTCTGTTTTCTTGACTAGGCCGCGAACTTTTCAATCCACCCTCGTATTAGGTATATGCCGACCCTATATAGGGCGGAATTTTTTAATGCCACCTGGAGGGAAAGTACCTACTATACATAATAGAGATAGCAAATGTTACTCCAAAGAAAATATCCTTTATTTTTGAAAAGTAATAGAACCGCATTCAAACATTTTCAAAAATTCGCTCGGTTCTCCCGGCAATCGAGACGACTAAAATCTGTAAAAATGCCACCCTGTAATGCATTATGCATTATTGCATCGATCGTTAGGCACAATCACAAGAATGAAATCTCTCTAACATACTTGGTTAATTTAATGAAAGGAAAGCCATGAAATCTTCATTTTTAGATTTAGTTCGATTCCTGGGTGTGAAGCAAGCGAATTTTCGAAAAGTCTTTGAATGCGATTTTATTTCTTTTCCAAAATAAAGGAACGTTTCTTTGTAGTAAAATTTGTTATCTCTTGTATTAAGAGTACCTACTTTCCCTCCAGGTGGCATCAAAAAATTCGACGCTGTATATTTTTTACCTACTGATTCGATGCTCTTAAGGATGATGTCATGGTGTATAAAATACCCAATGATTCTCTCGGAAACCTCGATTACCTACACATTTTTTTAAATTCTGCATTTTAATTTTTTTTGCACCTTAACTCTAAAGAATTAATTAATTAACTACAAGATCATTTTCTTATGTCCATCACTTTTCGTTTTAAAAGGTTCAACATAAACATATATTTTGCATTTCGTAAAGTTGCGTGCTGCTAAAATAGTTACTTTGATAGCATAGATAGATGATAGCTAGTTTAGGAATACTTCCAAGTCGCGTCGGTTTATTTATACCATTATAATAAAGTAAGATCTTAAGAGAAATAAATTTGCACTAACCATACTGCTCAAACATTTCTAAGAAGTCCCCTTTTCTTATTGAAATGCTTTGATCTCTCGCGGTGATCGCAAAATGCTTGAAAGCATTGTAAATTTTCTGGTAACTCTCGCCGAAAGCTCTTCTGTGATTCAAATAGAGCTTGACGAACTCTTCGAAGTCTATTTCTGCTGAAGGCTCCAACTGATACACTTTGTATTTTGCTTCTATAATGAGTTTTTCTACCTGAAAGAGTGAAAGAGTATCTTCAGGGCCTGCGTGTGATCTCTGTGTAGGTAGGTACTCAAAAACATTATTTTTATATCACTTATTTATTTTCAACCGACTTCCAATAAAGGAGGAGGTTCTCAATTCGTCTGTATTTTTTTTGTGTCTTTGTTAATACGCGATATTTCGAACAATTATGAATTGATTTTGAAAATTGTTGTTTCATATGATAGAGGATACCTCATAGTTGGTCCCATTTAAATTTCATCGACATCGGTTTAGTATTTCATTGAAAATTTCATACTTTTGAAAAAATATGTATGATTTCGGAGAATGTTTACTTTGATGACATTCTCAACTCAGCCAAAGTTTTAACGTGAAGTCGGTTTTTTTTATGCTCTGCTTCCGTTGTTTATGTATTGCCATGTGTCTAAACCTAATTGTTAGGTTTGTAAATCGGGAACAAGATTACGATGTTCCGATAGCAGTGTTTCGCGACAAGAAATAATTGAAGTAGGTGTACGTTTCTAAATTACACTGCTGCAATAGCCATCTCAGGGCTCCGATCTTGTGCAAGGCTAACAGCAAGTACCTGTAACTATCGAATGTGTATATTTAAAAATTAACAGTTTTTTTTTTGTTTCTTTGGTTGCCTGGCAGAGATCGCTCACTAGCGATAAGGTCGCCGATTGTGTTTTATTGTTTTATAATGTTCTTTATTTTCTAATTTGTGAATATGTACAATGAAGATTAAATAAATAAATATTTTAATGGGTAGGTACAGTCACATGTAATACTATGTACCTATATATTTTCATTGGAGTTTGAACCTTATTACAATCGAATAAGTTGCTAAGTGTATACATAGTACCTAAGTATTAACCGTGACTGTACATTTTGGTGAGTGTGAGTGGTCCTTTCGACCAAATTGAATCCCCTCCTTTTTACCACCAGACTACCAGACGCATACATAACTTCCATTCCTATTTAATGGATTTACGACAAAGTCGAATAAATTCGATAGTTCCTTTTTGAAACGGGTTTAAATAGATGAAAAATGTGATAAATAAAAATTACCCGACCAGGATTCGAACCTGGGACCTCTCGTTTGCCGGACGAGTGCTCTTCCAATATAACGTAAAAACAAAAATGTGGTAAGTAATTTCGAGGCGTAGCGCCAGGCCCCGATAGCTCAGTTGGAAGAGCACTCGTCCGGCAAACGAGAGGTCCCAGGTTCGAATCCTGGTCGGGTAATTTTCATTTATCACATTTTTCATTTATTTATGAATAATTGAGCATTTTAAATGCAAAAAACTTAAAAAACATTATTGAAACGGGTATGCCAAGGTATGCAACGAACTGCCTGCGTCTGTTTATCCCGACTACTACAGCCCGGGTACTTTTAAGTGTCGAGTGAATAGGTTTCTCGTGGATACCAACATAATCTGCATGCGCACTTGCCATCAGCTGGTATGAAAGATAAAAGTCCTATCCTTCCTATACGTACCTATAAAAAAATAGAAAAACACAAAATTGTTACGAAATCCATAATACTTCTTAGTATATTAACAATCAATCTTATAAAATCTTTACTTCGTACTCCGAAGGGAAAAATCCAAGAGCCCGCATCATATCAGGCAGAGATTCAATCGGAATTAGATCCTTCACTTTCCTCATCGCAGGTGAGAAGGTTCCTTGGCACAATATCTGCACGTAGTAAAACAAATCCCGAATCTCCTGGAAAAGCCAGCCTGGGCGGCCATTATCTATCAGACAGTAATAGGGATCTAGGTCTTCACCGCCTAACTTCGCTGTTGATTCTACTGATCTGGAAATATGTAGAAACTATTTGGTCATCTGTTAATCAAAGAAACATAGGTATTGCTTTCATATTTATAGTATACGACCGGCTGGTGTAGTGGTAACATACATTGCCTTCTATGCCAGAGGTCCTGGGTTCGAATCCCGGCGGCGGCGGATATCGGTGTGATGAACACAGATATTAGCCGTCAAGTCATGGATGTTTAATGTTTATTTAAGTTTATTCTAATAAAAAATAATATGTATTTATTCAATATGTATGTTTATATATTTCTTAAGTAAGTATATCAGTTATCTAGTATCCATAACACAAGTTCTTTAAGAAACTTAATTTGGGCTAGATAATGTTGTGTGAGTGTCAGAAATATTTATTTATTTATAAGTTGGGACTTTTAAGTACAAGGTATAATCTCTTCGTAACCACGACCCATGCGACTCAGTCGAAACGTCAAGGTGAATAAATTAACGCATTTATGTAAGTCTCGACTTATATTGTCACTATGGTGTTGAATCGCCAAAGTTTATCACAGCGAATGCTTACTGTCTACGAAAAAATGCCAGCTACTTTTTACCTAGGTAGGTACTTATTGATTTCAAGACAAGTAGATACCTATAGCAAGATTCAAATAAATATTACAAAAAGTACCTATTTTAAGAAAGAAATGAAACCTATCTAAAACAAATAACTTACTGATAATTAGCTTCCCATTGACACATACAGTTATCTTTCAAACCGATCGTAAAAAGCAAGTCCAAATCAGTCCTGAAGTGCATGCCTGTAATCTTTCACAATATCAAAATAAGACATTTATTATTATGATTATGCTGATGATACTATGACTATTTTATTCCTTACAAATTGAAAATTGCAGACTCTGGAGCATCGTCGTACGTAAGGTTGCTTGTTTTTGTTTAACAGTATTTTATCGGCTACATTTTGGTGAGTGTGCGAGTGCTCTTTTTGACCAAATTGAACCCACCCCTTTCTACCACCGGACTACCAGACGCAGACAGAACTTCCATCCCTATATAGTGGATATACCAAGAAGTCGAACAAAACGCTTCGATAGTTCCTTTCTGGTACGGATTTCCAAGGTGTGGAACAATCTGCCTGCGTCTGTTTTTCCTAACCACTACAGTCCTGGAACTTTTAAGTGTCGAGTGAATAGGTTTCTCGTGGATGGACGTGTAACACCATAGTCTTCATGCGCACTTTCCATCAGGTGGCATGGAAGACAAACGTCCTATCCTTACAATATAAAAAAAAATCTTGTTTAAATACTCTGGTCCCAGTTTGTCATGTTCGTGTTGTGCATCCATAGCTCAATGCACCTACTATGTAAGCAATTTGGTTGTGGCATGACATTGGCTCTCACAATTAGCTGTCTTGTGTTTGTTCTTTTTCATGTCATGATCAATTTGTACTGTATGTACCTATTTGTATTCATTCGTATAATCCTGACTGAAAAAGAGTGCCAAGAGTTTTTTTGCCGGCTTTTTTGTCTCTTGGTCTATTGTAATATCTTATTCAATAACTATCAACACCTTGTTAAAGCCAACGTACAAAATTGTGACGGCATTAAGCGGCCATTCGATGGTCTTATGATGAATAAAAAACATTTTCATTTTCATTTTGACAAAGCTACTGTTTATTCAGGAAAATACCTATATAATCTATAATGGCAGACTGAGACTGGGAGCGAAAGAAAAACGAAGAATGTGCCAGCTGCTTCTCTTCCCGGGCATACTGTAAAAGTCAGTTAAGGGACAGAGGTTTTAAAGGCGTTTTTGTGGGCGATAGGCTGACCCCCTGTCTCTACAATAGTCTCTTGCCATCTTTATTATACCTCCAAATTTGTCAAACGTGACATCAGATGGTCTTGTAACCTCTGGTGTTCTGCCTACCCCTATAAGGGATACAGGCGTGACGTTATGTATGTATGTAATCTGTAATATGGTAGGTGTTTTAACTACTACTATAATTCAACATCTCCAAAACATTTGGGAGTCTAGCGCATTCCTCCGCAAAGTAGTTCAAAAAACTTCATCCTTTCAATGCGCAGAGTCCACAGACTACTTAGATGGTTATAACAACAATCGATCGCCGTGATAACTCCCTCACTCTTCTAGTTAAATCAAAGTAATGAAGGTACCTGATCAGGGTGAGCCAGCATCCCAACATGTTTCCACGGATTACCATCAATTGGCATCTTCTGAATGCCGATCACAATTTTACTGACAAATAAGAGGTACTGATTCTCCTCGTTCCCATCCATTTTAGTTATCAACTCCATTTTATTCACAGGGAATTCATAGCGAGGCCCAAGATAAGTGGCGAGTGTAAGTGACGTTTCGTAATTAACTATTTTGTACTTGTACTGGAACAAACGATTGATAGATCAATGTGGCTGCTAAAACACAACAAATATGTACAGTAGGTGAATTGTCTTTCTCAATTTCACCAATGTTTGCTTGCAGCTTACAGAAGGAATGTAAACAATGGTTCTGAGAGATAATCTAAAGTCTACATACAGGTACCTAAATAAACACTTAGTAATCTTAAATAACTGAAAAAAATATGCCAAAGAAAACCATCACCCGATCAGGACTCGAACCTGGGACTTCTCTTTTGCCGAACGAGTGCTCTTCCACTGAGATGTTTTTTAAACTTATATTGCTAACGTAGCTCCATCTAATTCTAATGGATAGCTTCGTAGCTAAAAACGTTTGCAATATAACGTAAAAACAAAAAGTGTGCTAAGTAATTTCGTGGCTTGTCGCCAGACCCCGGTAGCTCAATGGAAGAGCACTCGTCCGGCAAACGAGAGGTCCCAGGTTCGAATCCTGGTCGGGCGATGATTTTATTTAGCATATTTTTTCAGTTATCATTGACAAAGGAAAAAATATATTACTTAGTAATTTGTTCATCGACTTAGGCCACATCATCTTAACATCATTGATTTCAAACATGAGTTAAATATACCTACCTCGTCATTTGCAACAAGAATTGATGGTAAAAACTTCCGATGTATCGCAGGATTTAAATCTTTCGGCGTAGGCCATCGAATAGCGGTCAGGGGGATCGCAGACTGCTCTATCCTATCCAGACTAAGTATCGCTAGTCCTTCGTTTCTACTCTTCCCAATATCGAACTCTACCATCATGCGGTCGGTGCCGATGGATATAAGCTTGTATTCATCATCAGGGTTTTTCTCGGGGAGGAAAATAATTGAGGCGATTTCTTTGTAATGCGCGCGGTGCTTTGCGAAAAATACCCACGAAGCCTTTTCGCAGTCGTATTTGTAAACGCCGACGGTTCTCGCTCGGTCCTGAAACAATTAAATTGTTCGAGGTTATAAAGTCTAAACCGAAAATATTATGAGCATCGCTAAATTGTTTATACCTAGGTGAAATTAATAATGTATATTCAAGTAATATGTAAATTGCTCAGTTAATCCTATCAAAGTTCCTATCCTATTAAAATCCTAATAAAGTAATGTAAAAATTATAAAATGTAAATCCGTGATTGGACATAATTTACACAAGATATTTTGTTTTTTAAGTAAGTTCTAAGGATTTTGTGAATGATAAATAAATAAATAAATAAAAATAAATTGTCAAGGTTCGTTAAGACGATCAGAAGAAACGTGAATATTGTTTTGTACGTTTAGTACCTAGCTGGAGGTAAGACTCGCCTTACTTGAAATACAGCTATCTTTTTTATCGGGTGCTAATTAAACAGACTCCTTTTAAATAGCATTACTCCCCTCTAAAAATCTAAGTTGCCTTCTAAATTACTATGTCAGTCACAATCCGTGCCCAAAACCACGTCGGGGTTATTTAAAAAAGCTCCAGGGTTTATGGCTTATGGCTATGGTTTATTAATATATGCAACCTAACTGCTCCTCCTCGTCGTCGCACCTAACCGTACCGACTACCTACGTCTTCTGGAACGAGAGCCCTTCTTGTCGCATAATATTTTTCATCGCAATGTTAATGACGACAACTTTGGCGATGGGGTAAACCTATCTGCCTCAGACGCCAGTGGTTGCGGGTTCGATTCCCGTACGGAAAAAGAAAAAAAAAAGAGTTTCGTGTCTGTTTATCTATTTATGTATTTATATTCTAGGTTCCCCCTAGTTCGCTACATCCCATAACACAAGCTTACTTTGGGGCCATGTAGTTGGTGTGATTGTCTGGGGATTTTATTTTATTAGGTACTTAGTATAAATTATTATGGTATAATTATAGTATAAATTGCTTCAAGACTCATTTTCCGCAAAAGTTATTGTCTCGTGGGTAAGTTACGAAAATTGAAGCTTGATCACGTGGACAAAAAAAATTCTGTGGCTGGACTTATTATTTCTCTTTTTTATCTACTTAAATACTTGAGAAACCTAAATACCGTCACACCATTTAAATAATTTGGCTACCGGATGTATACATGTATGTGGCTCCGTCCTTAAGTCTGCGTCAAATATTGCTTTAGGGGTGTTTTACGAAAATTTCAGACTCAGATGAGAAGAAACAAGATCTTTAGGAACTTTAATCGGAACAACGAAAAAAGTGGAGGTTTTAAAACATTGATAATACCTACAAGTCCTTTTGCAGTTGTTTTTCGTCAAATATCACTTTAATTTTATGAACAATGCCGTTTAATAACATTTAAGCACTTTACTTTAAATACCCAAATAAGATTTAAATATGTTTTATATATCCACTTATGATAAGTAGGCTTGGTTTCATTTAGGCCTTTTTTTCCCTTTAGTTTCTGAATTTGTACTATCGAAAAACAGTTAGGTAACTTAAGTACATATTAAATTTACTTGGCTTAAACAATATTTACCGCAAAAGCTAATCTAAGGGAATCGACGCTGTAGCATAACTCCCGGATGGCATACTTAGTGTCTTTGAACGGTGTCTTTGTGATGATGTCAACTGTGACGGGATCTAGAAACAGCAGTTGACCGGTGTTCAAACCGCAGGCTAAATGTGCTCCTGCAAGAATAAATAAGTACAAATTGATACGAATAGTATGTAATTTCAGACGGTTTCACTTTAGTACCTTCTAGACCCGTAGGAAATTCTAGGTAAATATATAAAGTCCATTTTATTAACTTCTTAATAAGGTAGCTCTTAAATCGTAAAAGAATTAAAAGAAATGGTTCAGTTTAGTAGGTTTATTTATTCTTTATAATATTAGTAATATAGTTAATAAAACACGTAATATTTCGCTGGAAATAACTGCCGAGTACAATTTTACAGTGAAATGATACATGTTTGGAGCAACTCAAGTTGACTCTCAAAATCACAGATGTGAGCAGTAAGCATTAGCATAAGCATTATTGGCCTTCAGCCTTCACCAACGAATAAATATCTGACCTCACCATTTCAATCAAACATCCAACAAGTAGTTCAAGAAGAGTCAGCTAGTCCGTTTGTTTCGTTAATTTATCAGTATTTTTTTTGGTTTTTCAGTCAGTTTTTTTCTTTGTCTACGTAGTTATTTTTAGTACAGGAGTTTTATACGTAACTTTAATATATCTAATCACCGTTTTTGATCCGTTCTAAATCATTTGAAATCCTAAGGCAAAAAGTTAATATCTCAGCTGTAAATTTATTTGGATTCTAGTTGGCAGTCCGATTAGTTAGTTTCTACAAACCTGATGGAGAATACTTCAGGCACGTAACCGAAAGTTCTGGAATAATTATTTCAGTGTCCCCTTTGATTGAATCTTCTTTTGGAGGAATCACTACTTTGTAATATTCCCGGAGATTCAGCCTTAAGAATAAAGTATGTGTAACGAAATTCCACATATCAACAATGCCTTCTTGATATCCGAGACATACATATGTCCTGTAAACGAAAGGTATTTTAAATAAAACAAATCTCGGCATTAGGATTTTTGCTCTTGTTAACACTACAGCTAAATCTTCTCTTATTTTCTTTGTTGTTAAAGGTTTTGCTCTTGTTGGTTAAAGTCAAAATAATCTTTATATGGTAGACACGTTCGACATCATTAAGAACAACACAGATCCTGACACACCTTGTTCGTGTCTACAGGCGAAACATAAACTTCTCAGTCGTATGGAAGGTGTAACCTCTACTTGAGATAGTAGTGTAAGAAAAATATGAATATAGAGGGCCCTAAAAACTGATGACGTCCCTCCGTAGGCTGTTAGACCTGATCGCGAATGTTTAAAATATAATAAATAACATGACTGGTAAAATATTTTACTGGTGGCAGATTTACGTCAGTAGGCAATGATCCAGACCAGAATAGAGTAGGTATAGATATATTCTGACATCTACCAAAAAGCTCTGACCCAGCGAAGTGGTTAACGACCTAAAACTTCCTCGCCTCCCAGGGGAGAGACTCATGGGCCTGCAGTGGGTTCATTACAAAGAGTTGTGGTATCTAATGATGACGCAGGCCAAGAATGTCTTCGGAAAAAATGTTACCTTGTGTCTCGTCTCTACTATAAGTACTTACTAATAAGTATTGTAAATCTCTTGGGTTTTGGCCATCAGATTTGAAAAATCACAAGTTTCAATGATAGCCGACACACTGGGGAAGCTTAAAACAATATTTAAAATGAAATTGCTACGGGATCTAAAAGCTACGCTGATTATTCATGTCCGCTTGTTAGTATACAAGATTAGCGTGTTCAAAATACCCTTTACCTTCTTCCTTATTACCTATGTACCTAAGATTATGGTTAATATATTCAGGGGGAGAGTTTATAGTAGATTCTCAGTTATAGTGGATTCTCAGTTATAATGGATTCTCAGTTATAGTGGATTCTTATATATTCTTATAATTGCTTACTTTTCGGGATGCACTGAGACCGTCGAGATTGTGGACGACAGAGTGTTCAATACAGGATGCAACCTCTCAGTTACAAAGTCAACAAAATATATTCCCTGGCTGTGGGTACCTGTAAAAGTAAAAATACTTTGACAAAATGTAATAGACATGGTGTGAGATTAATACTTGCGGCTGCGCTTTGCCTCGCACTAATTTATTACACTGACCTAGAGAGACCTTCGCGTTTTATTTATTATTTCTTCGATTTCCTCAATAATTACTTATATTTGGTGTTCCATTCGTGTGTATTATTGTTACGCGATTATTTGATCAGGCATGAATCGATTTTGATGATTAGTAATAGGAGATACTTCAAAGGTGCTCCCATATACATTTCATCAAAATCATGAGGTAGTTAGGTACTTCTTGAAAATTTTGTATTTTCGAAAAATATGCATAAAGTAGTAGATGGCGTAACACTTCGGCCAAAGTATTAACATCAACAGGCCAAACAAGGACTTGAAACTGTTGGTGAAGTCAGTTTATAATGCTCTGCATTCGTCGTGTACGTTAATTAAGGAACAGAACTTACTGATTACAAAATCCCTTACTAAAAAGGTTCTTCCCTCGCGGCTGGCGTCCTCGGGTAGTTTCATTCTGAGCAGTTTCTGCTTAACTTCTCCAGTGACGGGGTCCTTCTCTAGCACTACGCGCTCCCAACACATACATCGCTTTTTACCTGATGAGAATTCATAAAAAAAATGAGTCAATTAGTCTTTTATAATACCTCCTTTATTTCTTCGCCATACAATACAGGATGTCCTTAAAATTAAGGCCGCGGATAGGTCTTGTAATGTCCTGCAAATGACGTTTTGATAAAAGTTTCATAAATTAATTAGAACCTCATATTTGTTTTCATACCTTTAGGATACCTTTATGTACCTATGTAATATACCTAGTTTATGTACTTATGTAGTTGAAAATGTAACTTTTTATATTTTTTACTAAGGATTGATAATCTGATCATGAAACGTACGATTTTTTCTATTATTAAATTTATAAGTATAAAAAATCCGCATTTTAATGTTCAGCTCCATCAAAAAATGTTTTGGGATGCAGACAGTCGCGGCTGGCCGCATGCCGAGCGCGTGCCGAGATCGAGCTGCGTAGCCTCCATTTGTATGAAGTTAAAATACTGTACATAGTATTACCGCGCCCAAGCTTTTCACGTCGCTCGGTCTCGTACCCTATCTAGCGTTTATTTGTGCACTGTATTTGTGTACCTATTTGGGTATGTATGCACAATAAATAAAACCACTTAACTTACATTTCGGGTCCACAATTACACAGCTTCGTGGAGATATGTTGAAGCTGATCTCGTACACGCTGTCGAGCTGGAAACCAAGCACCCAGTAGAGCAGCCTCATCTGGGTATCGTAGAAGCTGATGCGGCCTTTGCTGGTCCCAGTCACTATCATCCTGGACACAAGGAGTATTTAGATAGAGATGCTTCTTCTTTATGGGATGAAAATTGCAACAAAATACCCAATACATACTAACTATGCACTGCCCTGAAGGAAACTTCAAAAGGCTTGTTTTTAAGACTTAATACACAGCTGGAACTCAAACCCAGAATTCTCATTACACAGGCGAACACTCGAACAAAGACTCCACGCAGAAAATTAACGAATGATTTTAAAGCCTTTGCTAGTTGCTATACCGTTGTACTAGCAACTTAATTATCAAGCAATCTTACTTCATTTGTAGAAAAAGGGATACTTATTTTTTTATAAATGTGGTTACTAGCTGATAGACTTTTTCATATATATAGCGCAGCGTGCTATTGCGAGATCTTTTCCACGTCACAACAACCCAAAGCATGATCCGACGAGAATCTATTAGTTACGATTCCAAGTAACTTACCAGCATATTTCATAAAATTGTGAAGACACAGGACGTGTCTATTGAAAAATACCTAAAACTTACTGTCTGACTGACTGCTGTGTCAGGTTCATTCACGTGTAATTTGGTTAAGCTGATAATCTCATGTAAGATAGTTGAGCAGGGCTACCATGCAACCATCGATAAATAGTCGAATCGACAAGGTAAATATTATTTTCTTATTTTATCCTATTATGTAAGCTAATATGCGCACCATAATAGATAGACTCAATTTGATATCATGATTAAGACCACAGAACCAAATATGTCATAATCTTAATAAATTACATACTTACACTAAATACCATATTCTAAGAAAATATCGATATCGAGGCCAGCTTTATCGTTGTCGACAATAACATGCTAGCCCCGCTGGGCTAGCATGCGTCCATCGATAAAGATTCGTATCGACAAGATAAATATTACCGAATAATTTTATCCTATCATGTTAGCTAATATGCGCATCATAATAGAAAGAATTACTCGATTGGATACCATGATTAAGCCTATAGAAACAAAGCTGCCATATTGTAAAAAAAATACATACATAGGGTAACCGATACTATCGTTGGCCCCCCACCACTTATTGGCACCTTCGGTTTTAAACGCCAATACCTACTTAGCTTTTCTCAGTTATTAACCATGAACAAATAATTTAAATTAAAGTCTAAATTAGTCATAGACAGCACTAAATAGTATTTTTTAAATAATTACTACTAACAACACTAAAAAAAATGTCATGCCTCCAAGAAAAACTAGTTTGTGAGTAATTTTTAACACAGGGTAAGTTTATCGACATATTAGTTGTTATAGTATAAATTGTTACTAGTCAGTTAATGCTTTTTTTATTAAGTAAGATATTAATTAAGGGTTTTGCAGTAAATACAGTTAGAAAAACTTGATGGAAATAAGCTTTTAAGGGGTGTCAATAATTGAACATGTTGTTTGTATGGAGAACTAGTCCGCTGGCACCCCCTGCCAATAAATAAAATACGGTTTTTCAAAATTGCTGTATAGTTTAGGATTGTATTTTGATCAGTTTACAGAATTCTATTCATAAAATTCACTTAAGTCTAAATTCTAATTCTAAATTCTAAGTACTTAATGGTAAAAGAAATTTTGAAATCGGTCCAGTAGTTTTTGAGCCTATTCAATACAAAAATACAAAGGTTTCCTCTTTATAATATTAGTATAGAAGTAAAGATAATTGTCTAATTCTACTTCGACAATTATTTCTTCATCCTCACTTTCTTCTTGCAGAATTTCTGTTCGCTGTTCCAAGAAAAGGGATGCATCAATTGTCTCTTCATTAATATCATGAATATTTTCATCTGTTGTTCTTGCTTCAATATTAGAGTAAGTCTGACCCTGACAATTGATGCATACTGGCGAACAAAACAATCCCACTTTTTGACAGCCACAATTTTTATTACAATTCGTCTTGCAATTGCAAAAATTCATATCTGTTGTGATTTAAAATTTTGGCAATGCCAGTAATTGTACTTTTTATAAGATTGGCAGTGCCAATGATTGTACTTCGAAAATGCCAAAAATTGTATTGGCTGTTATGAAGTTATAATAGTGATGTGCCTGGCTTTTATCATATTAAATTTACTTACCTAACTAACGATTTTAAGCGACTAAAAGTATTTTAAAACAGTTTATTCAAATACAATTAAGCATTTTTAACGAGATTTTGTGTAAGCCATTTGTCATAAAGTTATGTCATTGAAAATTATTAACCAAATAATGATCACCATATATTACATATTAAATCATTTCACTTTTCCCATCACTTTTTTCGTTTTTTTACTATAAATTGGCATCTCGCGTGTACAATTTTGAATCGTGTCTTAAATAAATAGTGAATCATACGGAATCAAATTTAAGTCGACATTTAAATTGATTGATTTTCTACAGAGCTTTTAAGTTGCGAAATTGCTTAGGGTGCCAATGATTGTACCTATTACCCTACTCTTAGTGCCATATTCTAAGATAATATCGATATGAAGGCCCGATTTATCGTTGTCGATGGTCGCATGCTAGCCCCGCAGGTTTGCTTACACGATATATTCACGGTGAATTTCATATAATATAGTCCAGTCAAAATAGACATTTGACCCAGGAAAAATTCGCATAGAGCTGGAAATTGGTAGAGACGTTAAATACGTCATTATAAATAAAATGTCAAAAGTCCCCATCGATCGCACTTCTGAATATTTTTTTATTCAAAGTCAAAAGTGCAAAATTCAGGTTTTTTCCATTTTTCTCGAAAACGGTGAGGTTTAACGTGAAAATAGATCAGACAAAAGTTGTAGATCATACAATTCTCTACAAAAATGCTTGAATCTTTTTTTCACTTACGACTCACCATTCGTGAGTATCGCGGTTTTAATTATTTGAAAGTTCATACTTTACACAATACGCACACATTTCCGCACCGCTTATGAGGTAATGTACTTGGCGCATTTTTTTAACGTGGTTTCCCCAGTAGGTATACTCCACAATATTTTGTAATAAAGACAGCTACTGCTAATGGCAATTTCGATTCCCGCGGGATTTTCGGGATAAAAAGTAGCCTATACGGATTCGGAAGAATCCGTCTAAGTACTTAATGGTAAAAGAAATTTTGAAATCGGTCCAGTAGTTTTTGAGCCTATTCAATACAAAAATACAAAGGTTTCCTCTTTATAATATTAGTATTGAAGTAAAGATAATTGTCTAATTCTACTTCGACAATTATTTCTTCATCCGCACTTTCTTCTTGCAGAATTTCTGTTCGCTGTTCCAAGAAAAGGGATGCATCAATTGTCTCTTCATTAATATCATGAATATTTTCATCTGTTGTACTTGCTTCAATATTAGAGTAAGTCTGACCCTGACAATTGATGAATACTGGCGAACAAAACAATCCCACTTTTTGACAGCCACAATTTTTATTACAATTCGTCTTGCAATTGCAAAAAATTGTATAAAGCAGTTTTTTCTGGAGCAGATGGGAGTAGAGTTTGAATTGGCTCCAAATAATTATTTGTTGATTTCCAATCCCATCCTTCTGGGTCCAGCTCATTGCCTAGCCACACTTGAACTTCATAATACACCCGATACAAGTGTTGAAAGCCAGAAGCAGATGTTGGCAGACAAGAAAACTGTAGGTACTGTTTTATTGTTCCATGCAGATTTTACAAATCTCAAATATCTATATTTGTCTATGGAATCAATTTTTTTTGGAGCACCTTACATTGCAAGAAGAAAACGAATTGCATTTGTGACAATGTCGTGTGGAGAAGAGTCAATTTTTGAAAACACTTCTGCGTTAATTAAATCTTTATTAAATACTGCTATTTTACCTCTTTTAAAAATTGCTGATGTAGTATCGCTACCAGTTATTGCATGTTAAAACAAAATATGAGCTTGACATTTCGGATATGCAGTCAGACTTTGTGATGAATATATTTTTTATTGTACTTGAGCTTTCCCAGGTTTGATATTTTTTTCTCTCAGATTATATATGTATAAGAATTACCAGGCGTAAGTTTTTTTCTCAACTGGCGACATCACAAGTATCGATTTCGAACGCGGCAAAAATACAAAAATTATTTTCCCGTAGTAATTCCGTAGCGCTAGTAGTAATCGAATTTGGGTAATTGAAGGGAATAATTGGTAATTGAACACTCGAACAATGACGTAGCTAGCAGATGTTATTCAAGGTTACCGACGAAGGGAATAAGAGACTGACAGTATGGTCTTTTATTTTAAAATATTCATTCAATTTAAACACAAACCTATTTCTTATTTTCATGTATATTGAACGTCCGATGACGTGTACAGGCTGCATCTTAGTACATATTGCGTAAAGTATGAACTTTCGAATAATTAAAAGCGCGATATCTCACGAATGCTGAGTCGTAAGTAAAAAGGTGACTAGACCATTTTTGTAGAGAATTGCATGATCTACAACTTTTGTCTGATCTATTTTTACGATAAAACTCACCGTTTTCGAGAAAAATGGAAAAAACCTGAATGTTACACCTTTGACTTTAAATAAAAAAAATTGCAGAACTGCGATCGATGGGGACTTTTGACATTTTATTTATAATGACGTACTTAACGTCCCTACCAATTTTCAGCTCGATGCGAATTGTTCCTGGGTTATGATTTATTTTTGTCTATGGCTGGACTAATAGTCAAAGGTTTGGGTGAACAGGAAGCATCAAAATCAAAAATAAGAGGAATTATAATAAAATACATTACTCACCCATCAACCGGCTTAATCACTGTAATTTTACTCTTTTCGATCTTCAGAACCTTCAGGTATTTAAAATTTTCTATATTTTCCATATCAGACTTATGACTAGTGTATGTCATCGTGTATCCAAACACCAGGACAGCTCCCCTGCTGGTTCCGACAAGGACCTGACCCGTTTCCATCACGTAGGTGAAACTGGTGAAACGCCCACAGTCCGCTGACGTCACGAATTTATCCACCTTTAATATCCGCAGTTCGTAGTTATCAGATTCCTTTATCTGGCCTCTTTCCATCATAAATATTTTCTGCAGGGCATATTTTTTTGTTGTATAGAGCGAATAATTCAATGTAACTGAAATAAGCTCACAAGATCGGTGCTTTTGGTAAAGATCACATCCCTAGTCAAAGAGTTCCCTGATAAGCTCAACATCAGCTATAGTACGTATATGTATATTAAAATTTAAAGGGCTAATTTACCTCTTGCAGGGCAGGCAGCCTCTCCACGTCAATCCCAACAACATTAGTTTTACAACTTTTTAAAATTAATAGTTTTTAAACTTTAGTTTTCCCATTCAAAAAATATTTATAACTTCTGTTTAGGGGCGTAACTCTATTTACTCTGAGCGTAGGTATGCCAAGCATCTTTCGCAGTAAAATATCTGGCATCAAAATAATTATAGGTACTTCTTACAAAATGTAGTGAGGAGCAAAAATTTTATTGTTTTTATTTTTTATTAAGATTTGTAAAAAGTCATAGAAAAAAAAAAATTTTCTTTTGCGGGGAAACTAAAATTTAAAAAAATTATTAATTTTAAAAAGTTGTTGAACAATAATGTTGGGATTGATGTGAAGAGGCTGTCTGCAAGAGATAATGCGCTAATTAAAATGAACCCTGTATATTTTTGTATGTATGGGCATTAAGTAGTGAAAGTCGTAGCTTGACGAAAGCCACTAAGCTCGCTTGAAAGAAAAACATTATTTAAAATGTAACTTACTTTTGCTTCGCCTACATACAAATCAGAATGGGAAATTAACGCAAACTGCAAAGAGTTTCTGGGGTTGAAATTCAAAGCGACCACTCCGTTCTTTGCAATGTCTATTGTCAGTTTAGCTGAAACAAGATTCATTGCCTATTATTGTCATAATACTTAGTATGTTTTATAAACAGATATTTAGTTTCCTCCTTGACCCATCATCCCATCGCAACGTACCTACCTAATGTCAGGTAAGTGTCAGGAAAACGGTTACTTATGTGCAACAAACTAAAGCAGGCAAAATAAATTAAACATTTTTTACCATGCGGAGCGTCATGGCCAAAAGACCAAATCCACCAATAAACATCAGTTGTTTCTGTGTAAGCAATTGTAAGAAGATATTTAGCATCATCGCTGATTGATATCTTTGAAGTCTTGTTCGTGCCATGCGGGTTGAATATTGTGCGATATGGGAACAACAATTTATTGTCCCAAATGATAATTACATTCTCAGGGCCGGAGTCTGCTGTGACCAACCACTTGCCCGCGATGTCCGCCGCAATGCTCGTCACTTTGTGTTTCTTGAAATGTGAAAAAAATGATGCTTTTCAAAAAATTATCGTATTGTATCCATATTAGGATAGCAAAGTGTTATGAACATTCTGAAATTCCGACAGTGGATACATTTTGTAGATTGTATCGTGTTTAATTATCTAAGTACCTATATATGTAACAGTTTAACTGAAAATGTAAATAATCATGCGTGGTCACCACTCTACTCAACTACATTTTACTAGACTGTATGTCACGCCGAGCAAAGAATGAGTGATATATTGTGTTATTTTGGTAGGTATATTTGATACACAGTGGGACCTACACAGGCGCTTCACAAAAAGCATAGACCGTAACTACCAAAAATATTTAATTGGAAAATAATAAGTAATTCATTTATTCAGATCAACAAAAACAACAAATCAATTTCAACATCAACTTATGACTAATATACAATCAGATTTATTTCATTAGATTGTAATATACAATAATTATACTTGTATCTAAACTAAGCTGAAATACAACTTACATGGCCCTGTAATATTCTCATTTGACACGTTGTCCAGTTATAGATGACTGCACAATTTGAAGCTGCATAGAAAACTAGCGTACTTCCATGTTCATTCAAGTTGACGACACCTACTCTTGGATTGAATCCGTGGATCCAACGGATGTTCTGTAATAGTAGATTGTTAAACTAGGGTCGGAAGACATCAATTCCCATACGAGGTGTTTAGACGCCCGAGCGCAGCGAGGGCGGATATTATCCGAGTATGAATTGATGTCTTCCACCCGCGGGGAACACTCTACTTTTCATTTCGAATATAAGGAAAGTAAAAAGAAATCATTTTTCTTAAATATTTATTTAAAATTAATGGAAAAGTTCGAACAATTCGTAAAGTTTAAAGTGACATTTTTATTCACATATTATTCGGTGACATATTTCTATGTAGATATAGATATCATTTTTACATAAAACAACCCTATGTATTAAAGTAATTATATCATCATCATCACAACTCCGTGTAATGGGCCCACTGCAGGGCATGAGTCTCTCCTCTGGGTGACGAGGAGGTCTAGGCCATAATCCACCGAGCTGGCCCAGTGCTGGGTGGTGGATGTCAGAATTTTCAGGGTGCCGATATGGCTTCTGACAAACCCTAACGACTACTGTATACAAGTATACAGCACCCGGGACCGACAGCTTAACGTGCCCTCCGAAGCACGGAAGTCGCCGTGAGAAACGAATGGTCGGCGGTCACCCATCCAAGTACCGACTGCGCCGAACGTTGCTTAACCTGTGATATCGTAAGATACACACAGTAACCACGGCGCCACGACGACTTCAGTAATTATATATAATTAAGAAAATAATATATTTATATTTTTTTTTAAATGATAGTGACAAAATATAGACAAATATAATTTTTTAAATTACTTCTTTTACTAAAATAAAAAAAAAACAAAAAAATCTAAATTTTTGACAGCTGGCTTCATAAGAAATGTAATAGTTCTATTTTTTAAATCCATTCCGGCCCTTGGTTCGGAATGAATTTGTATGAAACATTCCGACCCGCGGGTCGGATGAAGCATTTTCAGACCGATACTTGGATCAAACATAGACTACTTTCCGAGTATGAGAAATGAAAATAAAATTTTGTTATAGGTACCTCTGCACTAGCAATCCCCAGTGTTCGATTTGATAGTAAAGTTAAGCAAAGAAGTCTGGTTTTTCCTCAAAATCTTTTACAATCACCGTTTTACATCAAACCATAATGATATACCTAGACAATGTTGTTTAACTTTCCATATTTAACATTTTAGCCATGGTTGAAAATTGTAGCTACGAAAAATTGTTTGGGTTTAGCTTTTTGACTTTGTCGCGTTCAAACGGACAGGGAACTTTGTTTTTTTAAGCTATTGCATAGCTTCTATCGCGGGCCTTGAGCGTGGGGACCGAATCCAGAAATTCCGTAACGAAAAAAATCTAAAACCCCCCACTCCGACCGGCACAGCGATGATACTTTGATTTCATAACTTTACATGCGGGCTTTAATAAACAATTGCGGAACTTCATATAAGATCAAACATTACTGCATTAATAAAATAAATAAATAATAATTATATAAGTTAATAATTGCATAAGTTGATAAAAAATGCTATGCAATAGCTTTACCGCGGCAGTCTCCGAGTGTCACACGTCTTTTTTATCTGTGATATTTGTTTGGACGGTCCCCGTGGCGCGCAGTTGTATAGACGCTACTACGACATGTATTTATATTCTGGGTTCCCCCCTAGTTCGCTATGTGGTGTCCCATAACACAAGCTATGCTTACTTTGGGACCATGTAGTTGGTGTGATTGTCTGGGGATTTTATTTATCAATCAATCAATATATATAAAACTGTTCCGTTACTGACTGAGTGACTGAGGTACTGAGTGACTGACAGACAACGTACAGCCGTAACTACTGGGCGTAGAGAGCTGAAATTTGGAACATACATTCTTTAGAGGATGTAGGGGTGCACTAAGGAAGGAATTCTCGAAATTCCCACGGGAACGGGAAATATAAGACTTTTTAGTTTGTATGAAAAATCTTATTCCTTGAGTGCACCGATGTGAAACTTGGTGTAAAGGTTTTCCAATGTGTGTGTGTGGTTGTGTTATGAAAGGAATTCCTGAAATTCCCACGGGAACGGGAAATATATGATGTTTTAGTTTGTATGAAAAAATCCCATCCCTTGAGTGCACGGATGTGATACTTGATATAAAGGTTCTTCAAAGAGTGACTGGTTGTGCTACGAAAAAAATTCCCAAAATTCCCACGGGCACGGGAAATATATGATTTTTAGTTTGTATGAAAAAAACTTATTCCTTGAGTGCATGGGTGTGATACTTGGTATAAAGGTTTTTTCAGTGGGTGTCTGGTTGTATAGTTTCTGAAATTTCCACGAGAAGGGTAGTTAAGCGCATACGAAGTTGCGGAATAAAGCTAGTTTTTTATAATAGTGTTGTTTAGTGTTTAGGAATGTCTTCTTGGTTTAAAAGTACGTGACGCTGCCCACTCATGTCAGAAGTTCCAGATTCACATATCCGGATGTTTTTTGTTTCAGTTTTATGTGTAACTAGTTTTATCCCGCAACTTCGTATGCGCTTAGCTACCCTTCTCATGGAAATTTCAGAAACTATACAACCAGACACCCACTGAAAGAACCTTTATACCAAGTATCACACCCATGCACTCAAGGAATAAGTTTTTTTCATACAAACTAAAAATCAAATATTTCCCGTGCCCGTGAGAGTTTTGGGATTTTTTTTCGTAGCACAACCAGTCACGCTTTGAAGAACCTTCATGCCAAGTATCACATCTGTACACTCAAGGAATAAGATTTTTCATACAAACTAAAAAGTCTAACCCCTTCCCGTGGGAATTTCGGGAATTCCTTCCATAATACAAACAGACACTTATTGAGGAGCCTTTATATCAAGTATCACATCCGTGCACTAAAGGGATGGGATTTTTTTCATACAAACTAAAAAATCATATATTTCCCGTTTCCGTGAGAATTTCGGGAATTCCTTCCATAACACAACCAGACACACATTGTAAAACCTTTATACCAAGTTTCAAATCGGTGCACTCAAGGAATAAGATTTTTCATACAAACTAAAAAGTCCTATATTTCCCGTTCCCGTGGGAATTTCGGGAATTCCGTCCTTAGTGCACCCCTACATCCCCTAAAAAATGTATTTTCCAAATTTCAGCTCTCTACGCCCAGTAGTTACGGCTGTACGTTGTCTGTCAGTCACTCAGTCACTTACCTCAGTCACTCAGTCAGTAACGGAACAGTTTTATATATATTGATGATTAAGTTTAGTTTTCCATTGTGTAGTTTTTGAAGTAATTAAGCTTTATTTGAGCTAGATAGTGTGGTGTGAAAATTGGAAATGTGTATTTATTGGATATTAAGTAGCAAGGAAACGAATTATAAAACAAAGATAGTGTGTTACATTTGTACTTGCATTCCAAGCCTTTTATATCGAACACGTTTCGTTGACTACTTCTACCACACGGAACGTTGTAAATGTTTGTTCCTCAAGAATTTATAATATCTATTTACTTTTAAAATGTCTAACTGATAAATGAAATAGTCCGGATTTTTGTAGAGAATGAAATTGCATGTATTAAATACATACGAAAGGCGCTGGTCTGTAATTAATATCTCCATATTTCTCAGCATGCTGGCGTATCTGTGTAAGGGACAGGCTGTATAGCTTCTGTAGTTTTTCCTCATTGAGAGATTCCACGTCTGCCTCCGTGCTCTGATCTCTGCTGTGGCTAGGCTTTGGCGTAGCCTGTGGCGCATCCTGTCTCTGGCGCAGACTGTCTCTTGACTCTGGCGCAGGTTTTGGCTTATCCATGTTTATTAAATTAAAAATGTAAATTTTTCTCAAAAGAAATATTTAGGTTCTCTTTACGTTGTCAAACACGTCATTTGTTTACTTTATTTTGAAATATGTCATGTAGTGAAACTTATTTTTAGACAGTGAAATATGTTTGTAGCGACCGCAGTTCCTAACTTATCTGTTCAGGTGGCGGCGTCGCTGTGGTCGTATCAAGTGTTGCCATTTATATATATTTTGCAATGATTTGGTACAGTTTAATCACAATTATGAGTTAAACATTTACTTTGTACTTACTTAAACAAATGGAACAAAAAATAATAAAAAAATCATAAAATGGGTCAACAAATTTATTTATATTTTTAAATAAAACACTTTGAGTTTCAGGTCGTGCAGCTTGCTGGATGTTAGATTTAATATTTTTCAGGATAGGGTCCCATGTCGGTGATAGTTTCCAACCATCTTCTCTATTAAAATTAGGGTGTTTTTTAATTTCAATCGCTTCTCTGATCATTCTAGGAATGTAATGCTTCTCTCTAGATAAAATTTTCACTGAGTCAAACCTTAAGTAGTGGTTGGGCTTGTCCATGGAATGCTCACAAACTGCAGACTTTGAAGCTCTTCGATGTTTAATATCAGCTATGTGTTCTTTTACGCGGGTTGATACGTTTCTTTTGGTTTGACCAATGTAGGAAAGCCCACAGCTATTATATTTTATTCTATATTATTTATATTTTATAACAGTATGTATGATCGTCATGACACATTGTCAGTGGACGAACCCCAGGGATACTGCTACTTATTGGATCACACTGCATATCGTCTTCAGAGTCGCTGCTCTCGCTTTCACTATCACTAAGCAATGTAATGATAAACGGCTCATCCAAGTGTGCATCTTTCTTTCTGTACTCTTCATGAAGATTTTTCACATGATGGCAGTATTTCATCCATTCAGCTGATGAGATCTTTCCGCACGCATCCGAAATTAAATCAGGCATGTTAGCACTTGACTTTGAAATATTTGTTTCTGCCACTTTTCGTTTCATTGAACTCCATACCATTTCTATGGCGTTCAAGTCACAGTGATACGGTGGGAGACGTAGTATTTGATGCCCATTTTCTTTTATTATTTTGTCAATCTCGTACTCTGGCACGGGCTTGTTATTTTTAATTAATTCATATAACTGAGGCTTTGTCATTTGTGCTGAAAATTCCACGCCCCTTTCTAAAAGCCACTTTTGCATATCAGCCTTATTGTAATTTGAGTTGGGGCTTCGGTTAATGCATATGCTATGATACGGCGCGTTGTCCATTACGATCAAAGACGGATGCTGCAAATTTGGCAATAACTTTTCGGTTAACCATTTCTTGAAATTCGTGCTATTCATTTCGTCGTGGTGGTCGCCACTTTTAGTATTGGATTTAAATACCAAAAGGGCATCCTTTACAAAGCCTTCTTCGCCGCCTGCATGTACAATGATCCATCTCTGACCTTTTGCAACTGTCTCTAAATCACCATCTTCTTCAGGGCCTTGCCAGCATTTTCCAGTCGAGTGTGATGAATTTATATAAGTTTCATCTAAATAAATTACAGGTTTAGTATTTTCACGCTCGTTATCTTTAATTTTCTGTAAATATGATGCTCTCCAAGCACATATATCATTCCGTTCGCAAAGAACTTTTCTGTTTGTTTGCGTTCTTCTAAATCTAAATCCAATTTTTTTTAACAATTTGCGAAGCGTTTCACGACTTCCCTTAAAATTTATCTCTTCACGTAGTACGTTCAATAATTTTGGAATAGTTGGTATTTCTTTTTTTATAGAGTAAAATTCATGAATTTTTCTTCTAATAACACCTATATCGAAGTCGTCCATTTCAATTTTACCTGAAGTCCTGTTTCTCTTTTTGCCTGGTGTTTCAATTTTAGTGCCACATTCTTGAGCCAATTTTTGTTCATTAACTAACTTGTGTAAGAATCGCTCAGAAACACCTGAAATAAATGAGATAACTAAATATAAAAATCATTAAGAATTATCATTTTTTAAAGTTATTGGAATTAAAATGTCGAATTTGAGAAGATTAGAAATACGGCTTAAATGTCAAATATCGCAAATTGTTTATTTAGGTAGTCATAATAACAGAAATATTTTAATTGAAGCTTTAATGTTCCCATAATTTGTTTTTAATCCTCTTAGGAAATTGATTTTCTTGTATCTAGCAACACTGACCTGTGGCTGCAGCAACGCGTTCATACAGCTTTTCGAATGGTATTATTGGCTGCTGTGCACGTTTTTCATCCTTCATAAAAGCTAATACTTTTAGTATAATTATTCGTGCATCACTTTTTACAGCCTTAGGCATTTTAGAAACACTTATTACCACAAAAGTAAAAATAAATCACAAAGAGCACTCACACTAATCGAAACTGACAGCGGAATGACATTTAAAAATGGCGTCGCTAGTTCTTCATTTGGCCACCTGAACAGATAAGTTGGTGGCACTTGTATGTGGGTGACACAAGCGGATTTTTGCGCTGCGATGCGGCTTGTAGGTGCCTTTTTGTAGAGAAAGCCCTAAATAAGGAATTCAGAATTGGTACTTTATTTTTGTTGCTAAATAAAAAGTCGTTTTTAAGCAGACTTTATTGTGTTTAATTAAATGTAGGTTTAATTAAACACAATAAAGTTCATGGTTGGAGGGGTTTAGGCCGATTAACTCACCCCCTTGCCCATGGCATCTTGATGAGTGCGAAGTACCTAGTACATCTAACTTGGATTTGGTTTTTAATAAAGTTTTTAAGTTTTTTGCATTTTAAAATTAAACAAATGAAAAATGTGATAAATAAAAATTACCCGACCAGGATTCGAACCTGGGACCTCTCGTTTGCCGGACGAGTGCTCTTCCAACTGAGCTACCGGGGCCTGGCGCTACGCCTCGAAATTACTTAACCCATTTTTGTTTCTACGTTATATTGCTAACGTAGCTCCATCTTATGGCATAGCTTTGCAGCTAAGACCACCCGAGATCAATTTCTTTACAGAAATTGTGAATCCCAGTTAAAGTGAAGCATTGCAATGTTTTTAATAAAGTTTTTAAGTTTTTTGCATTTTAAAATGCTCAATTATTCTTAAATAAATGAAAAATGTGATAAATAAAAATTACCCGACCAGGATTCGAACCTGGGACCTCTCGTTTGCCGGACGAGTGCTCTTCCAACTGAGCTACCGGGACCTGGCACTACGCCTCGAAATTACTTACCACATTTTTGTTTTTACGTTATATTGCTGACGTAGCTCCATCTTATGGCATAGCTTTGCATTTTTTTTTTTTATTATCACATTTTTCATTTATTTCGGATTTGGTTGTTACCGTTGGTCCTCTAAAAGATCTCTTCCGCTGCCAACCATAAGAAATAGTCCTCCGCTGACCATTTCTAAGTCTAAAGGCCGAATTTCGCCCTATAGACCCCCCCTTTATGCTCTCGTTAGTTTGTCGATCCTACATCCCACTGAGGTTCTCACTCAATCTTCCGTAAGGTTGCTCTACATAACAGGCTCCACCGCGTGGAGGTGAGAGAGGAGTAGAGGCTTGAGGATTTCTCTTGCAGAAATCCTTGTATTTCGCGTGCACCCCCTTAAAGCCCTGGACTCAACAGCGACTATCACAGTAAACAACACCATCGTCGAAAGAGTTCACAAATATATATATACTTGGGCCAAGAGATAGACACCGGGAAAAGGAACCAGGATAACGAGATCAATAGACGCGTTAGACTTGCCTGGGCAGCCTACTCCAACCTTCAAAATGAACTTATCCTACCAGTTCTCCGGGTGTTCACCAAAGATACTACATAAGCTGAGGGTAGCCCAGCGGGCCCTGGAAAGAAAACTGGTTGGGATAACATTGAGGGACCGAAGAACAAATGAGTGGCTAAGATAACGGAGCAAGGTCACTGACGTCACCAAACGAGTTGCCAGATTGAAGTGGAAAAGGGCCGGCCAAATAGCACGCAAGAGTGACTCGTGAACCAAACTCTTACTACAGTGGCGACCATGGGGCGAAAAGCGTCTTCAGGGAAGACCCAAGATGCGTTGGGATGACACTATAAAGCGCACGGCGGGAAAGAACTGGCTCCAGGTCGCACAACACCGCGATAAATGGCGTGGCATGAAGGACGCTTGCACCCAAAGGGTTGAAAATGGCTAAAGAGAGAGAGAGAAAGAGGTATCTATAATCCCATTTTAAATACTTATTGCATAGACTTATTGTCATTTTTTTAGTCAGTCTCGGTGTCTTTTCAGACAATGCTCACTTACCTCGTAAGTAGTAGTCTTTTGTTTAAACCTCAATATGTTTATAAATAAGTTTATTTATATCTTCCGGAAGATATAATTATAATTTTGACCTTTGGCTTGCAATTCCTTGTTTGATAATTTCAATTATCAGTCTATTAGTAAAGATTTTGAACCTAAATGACATCGTATTCTATTAAGGAAGAATTAGTAGGTAGGTACCAACATAAAACAACATCTTGACCACGGCTTATTTAATCTTTGTTAAACATTTAACACTAATCCACACAGTACATAAGTACTAGTATGTAACAATGCATGAATTATATGATTTTTTGATTTATCCATATAGACACAGTGACTGGGGCGGTTGGGCCAAATTGAGCTAAATTGACATCGAAGAGTGCATTGAAAACTATGTCATTAGCTAGGGCATAACTTCGCACAATCATCAGCGGGTATTTAGTTTGTTATCTATTTAAAGTAGGTAGGTAATAATAATAATAATATAATTCTTTATTGTACACCAACAGAAAAAGTATAATTACAAAAATTACAATATATTTTCATATTTGTACAAAGGCGGCCTTATCGCTGTAGAGCGATTTCTGCAAAGCAACCAAGTTGTGACAGGATTAGAAAGTGGAAATTAGGATGGGCGTTGGGACAAAGTTTAGAAATGTTTATAAATAATAAACTACTTACATGCATATCAATAATTACATACACATACCTAGGTAAATATAATAAATACATACAAATACCTATGAATTATACATACACATACATTCTAATAATACATACACAGACATAAACAATGATAGCGTTAAGATGAACAATGTTTCCCGAGGTAATGTTGTTTAAGCATTCGTTTAAACATGTAAGGATTGCGAGCTAGGCGGATCTCCATCGGTAACGCGTTCCACAATGACACCGAACGGATGAAAAATGATTTGCCCATAAATGTGGATGTGTGTGATGATGTCGGAGGAGATTTGAGGAAGAGCGCAAGTTGCGTTCGTTATTGCTAAACCGATAAAAAATGCGATTTTTTTAATAAACAGGTACAGCTTTATCATACAGAATACGGTAAACTACAGATAGGATGTGAGCATTCCGGCGAAGGCGAATGGGAAGCCACTTGAGGTTAGTTCGGAATTCAGAAATGTGGTCGTATTTGCGTAATCCAAATACGAACCTTATGCAGAGATTCTGGAGCCGCCCAAGTTTAAGGAGTTCTTCAGTTAAGTCAAGATAGTTGGCATCAGCATAGTCGAGAATAGGAAGTAAGAGAGATTGTGCTAGCGTAATTTTAGTGGCAACAG
The DNA here is from genome assembly GCA_944452665.1 of Stenoptilia bipunctidactyla. Lineage (NCBI taxonomy): Eukaryota > Metazoa > Arthropoda > Insecta > Lepidoptera > Pterophoridae > Stenoptilia > Stenoptilia bipunctidactyla. Next base: position 2,897,851 of record OX101732.1, read on the forward strand.
GGAGGAAATTGCGAAGTCGCTTCAGCGAATTCACCGCGGCAAACATCTTCATACTCACTTCAGAGATCTGAGGTACCCAGGAAAGTGTACGATCAAGGTACTGTAATATCTTTAAATATTTATTAATTACAGAATGTCGTATGGCTAGTGCAGGGCAAAAATTTACACCTTCTGTGCCAGAGGTCCTGGAATCGAATCCTGGTTGGGAAAGATATTGGTTTGTGAAGATGTATGCAGATATATTTTAATGTATATATGAATATTTCTTAAGTTTGTTTATTCGCCATAGGTATACTTAGTATTCATAGCAAATTTTTATAGGTGACTAGCTGCTGCCCGCGACGTCGTCTGCGTGAACGCTATGCAGCACCAAACGCACCTACGATTATAACACTGCTAGCGTGATAATATGTAGCCTATATGTTGACCCGACTTCTTACTATCTTCATGCCAAATTTGAAGTAAATCCATGCAGTACTTTTTGAGTTTATCCCGGAAAGACAAACAGACAAACAGACAAAAATTCTAAAAACTATATTTTTTGTTTCTGTTTCGATTGTAGATCATACCCCAAGTATTCTTTTAAAAAAATATTCAATGTACAGTTTTGACTTTCCTACCATTTTATTATATGTATAGATCATTTGGTTTAACTTTTATGTATTCTGGGTAAAGGTTAGATATTTTTTATACTGTGGTGTGAATGCTGTTAATATTGATTTATTTAATTCACTTCGTTAATATATAGGTAACAATGTGCGATATATATCTAAGTTCGATTCACCCACATAACAAAGAGCGTTACCCTACAGCGTGTAGTGTATTAAAATCAAAACAAAGCATATACATACACAACGCATGCCCATACTGGGAGCTTTATCTAAAATGAGTCAAAGGTCGCCCTCAGTGTTCCGATTCATTATTCCCTGAACAGTTGCCAGACAATTGTAACCAGAGATGGCCACCTATGGCTGTCTGTTCGTCACCATCTTCTTAGCAATAATTAATCAGATCACATGTAAAACTGTCTATCTTTCTCTGAAGTCAATCACTCCTGAAGAGGTCAGTGCTATCATAATAAAGTTAAGGCCAAGTCTATTTTGTTGTCTATCGTATTTGCAACTATGTAAATTTATATTACTTATTGAAATATAATGTAATTATGTAAGTGCTTTGTAATTTTAGCGGGCATTTATGCAAAGGTTTGGATACTTGCTTAAAGGGGATGACAAAGAAGATGATTTTGCGTACTCGTTGCAAGCCTTGTCGGAAGCTGTGATGAGGATGCAGGCGTTCGCTGGCCTCCCGCAGAGCGGCATATTGGATGCCGCGACCAAAAAGGTAAAGCGCACGTCCAAACACAATAGAAATGATGTAGTAAACAAACGGTAATTTTTAATTATTTTGTATTTCTCGACACTTTGATATTTTAGATATGCATTTATTAAATAAAACTAATTTTAACCGGATTAATCGCGTATAATTTCGATCGCGATCGCTCGTGACCACGGGGTCTGCAAAGACACCGAAACGTCGAGTTAAAATGTAAAATATAAATTATACGCGATTAATCCGGTTAAAAAGTAGTTTTATTTAAATTATGAATCGTGAAAACTTAGGACAATATTATGCATTTATTAACATTAGTTTGGACATTTCATTCTATCTAGTGTTTTGTAGTTTTTTAATAGATTTAAAAACTTATTTAATTTGATTATAAACAATCTTATTCTGTCTATATTTACCTATATTTTTTTATAATACGTCATGTGGTGTACAGATGGTGTAGTAAAGATTTTTTGATTGGTATTGGATTGGAAATTTTATTTATAAATGTAATTTATGTGGTAAGTAATAGCTAGTTCAATTTAGTATTAATAATTTGGATATTATTTACTTTTTGTAACCCCCGACGCAAAAACAGAGGGATGTTATAAGTTTAACGTGTCTGTCTGTGTATCTATAATTATGTCTGTGGTATCGTAGCTTCCAAACGGATGAACAGAATTTCGTTCAGTTTTTTTTTATTGAAAACTAAAATTAAATTACCGGAATCTTTATCCATATTATTTCATATATTATAACATGTTTTTTATTTGTGTCGGTAAGCTTTCATGAAAATCGGTTTAGCCGTTTGAAGAACATCAGCTCTTTAATGGTTAATGATGGAATCTGGAAATCTCTTTAATGGAAATTAGGTACCGTGTTGCTCCATGATATTGAAAGAACATGGTAAGTTAACCATGACTTTAAATATAAAATGTAAAGGTGAGTTAAAAGTAATGAAATCGAATTCATCAGGCTCAATTACCACTGCGTCAGAGTCGAAGGGACGCGACGTTCAACGTTCAAATTCATAATATTATTGTAATGTACCTAATAAGTGAAAAGATAATAAACATTTCTTATAAGTAACAGGCCCCTGTGGTCCAGAGGTTAAGGAGTTCAACGGCAGAGATTTGCTATTTCCAGAAATTTTAACTCTTTTAAAATTTCATTTGAAATTTTATCCTAGTCTCATGTCGGCGTAACCTCTTCAATATTGTCACGTACGCTGAAAGGCTGTAACTTTGCACTTATCTTTATTCAAAGGATGTGAATTATCAATTTATGTGATAAATGCACATGGCTTCGAGGGTATTCTTACAAATACATTTCGTCTCTCAAGTATTTTTATTAATTAAGCTTTCATATCACATTTTCAGTCCATATTTTTACGTAAAAACACTGCTTAAATTATAACTAAAGTCGAAAATTGTTGGTGGAAAAAGTTATTAACAAAAAGTGTCTATTTAGTGCTAGTGACGTCAGTGAATTGGATCGTTGTTCTCTCTAAATTGTATGTACATTTACTTTACTATATATACTGTGGTAAATAAGAATTATATCCAAGTGCAATATTATGACATTTTGACCGGTTTTTCAAACTCATAGTTCAATATTCATAATTCATATTTACAAAATTACAAAAAGCGCCACCTATAATTTTGCGTTCGAACTAAACCGACAAATCAATACAATATCAACATGAGCAGATGCGGTGCCTGTAGTAAGTTCGCCTCGCCGACAGGTGACGCCACTTGTTGTAAATGCAAACTTATATTTCATAAGTTATGCGTTGCGCTTAGTGCGACGAAAGCCGTGTCAAAACAATGGATGTGCCCGGGTTGTATTGCTAAAATGCCTAAACATGACAACACCAACACACCTGTTAAAGCAAACAGTACGGAGGCTTTACAGGAAATTATTGAGTCATCATATAATCATGAAAATGATGAACACATATCGTTGAGTTACCTATCTAAGCAAATAAAATTATTTTCTAATGAGATGCAGGCACTGAGAGAAATTATTACCGCTTTTAGAGAAGATTTTAAGGAAATACGTAATGACATAGGTTTATGCAAGTCAAGCGGCGCTTTAATGGTTGAGCGCATGAACAAATTAGAGGAACAAATAAATAATGAAGGAACGTACCAAAAAGAAGTTATAGAATTACAAAATGAGGTTTGTTCCTTGAAACAAATATTAGCCAGTAAGGACCAAGAAACGTTTAGTAACGATCTCGAGATAGCCGGTATTCCTGAGGAAAGTGGTGAAAATCCCCTACAGTTGATTAAGACTATGGCTATCAAAGTAGGCTGTCCTTTGGAGGAAACTGATGTTGTGGATGTGTATCGTGCGGGACCGCGGCGCATCGTGGCGGTGAGCGCGGAGGGAGGGCAGCTGCGCCCGCGCCCCCTAGTGCTGCGCCTTACGCGCCGCGCCGCGCGCGACCGCCTGCTGCAAGCTGCGCGAACACGCCGGAACCTAACCACATCGGATATGTCGCTGCAGGGAGACACCAAGCGTATTTACATCAACGAACGATTAACCTCCGAAAACAAAGGAATCCTACGCAGAGCTAAAGAGGAAATAAAAAGGCAAGGATGGAAATACGCGTGGGTGAAAGACGGGAAAATCCTTGTCCGCCAGAGCGATGGAACTAAAGTACATCGGTTGGTCACAGAAGAAGATATACTGACGGTTTTTGGCCATCAAACTCAAAATGGACATGCCAAATAGTGATTAATTTTTTAAATGAATGTCTTTATGTATTTTTTATTTTATTATCTAGGTTTTTATTTTTTTTACGAATCAAAAAAGTCAAAGTCAAAAATATACAATTTTATTTATTTTCAAAGGTATTTTTTTATTTAAACTTTTCAACTAAATGGCAATGTCACTTCATGACAACTTTATTAAACAAATTTATGGAAATAAATCATAATTTAATTATCTTCGAATTGTCTTTACATGTTGGTTTCTTTGTAATCTTTTTGTTACCATATAAAATTGTATTTCTGTGTACACAGATGCATGTTACATTTTTATTTATAGTTATGCATGTCATTTATTTATTTATTATATTTAATATATTCTTAATTTATATAAAAATATATTTTTTTGTTAATTTTATTTGTAAATTTAACTTAATGACAATAAGTAATCTAATTGCTATCGTAAAGGGCATGTCTCTTTTTAATATACAAAATGAAGAATATTAAGGGTAAATGTTTTAAATTAGGATTGCTAAATATCAGATCGGTGAACACGGGCAAAGACGAGTTTGTAGCTACTATGGAAACTTTACAACCTGATATTCTAGCGGTAAACGAAACTTGGATTAAGTCAGGCCAAGAAGATCTTGCGCCTGTAGTCGCAGGTTACAGTTTCCGAAACTCAGAACGACCGGACGGGAGGGGAGGAGGCGTCGGGTTCTATATACGCCGAGGGATACGAGCACGCACGCGGCCGCACCCACCCTCCGCCCTAGAGCAGATGTGGATAGAGGTGACGTTGCCGGGCGCCGCGCGGGTGGCGGTGGGTACAGCATACCGACCTGAGACAGTCAGTGTCTCCGTGGCTCTTGATGCACTCGGTGAGTCTATTGCCTGTTTTGGTAATTGTAATAGTATCTTCATCATAACGGATTTCAATGTGGATATGTTACAATCTTTAACATCACGATCTTTAAAAATTATGAACACGTTTTTTGATCAACATAGCTTAACTCAGCTAGTCAATGAGCCAACGCGTATAACCGATAACTCTTCCTCCCTTCTTGACATCGCCATGACGGATTCGCCAGCACTTTGTAAAAAAGTAAATGTCTATCACAACCGTCTTATAAGTGATCACGGGTTAGTGTTATTAGAGTTGAACGTCGTTAAACCAAAAAGGATACCTCGAATATGTTTTAGCCGTGCGATTAATAGAATCAATCCAACTGATTTTAATAACGATTTAACATCACTGAATTGGAATTCCGTTTACGAGGCGCTTGATGTAGAGGAAATGGTGAATATTTTTAATTCTCTTTTGTTATCTTTATTTGATAAACATGCGCCCGCCAGGCAGTATCGCATTAAAGAAACACCTCGTCCATGGTTAACTGATACGGTAAAAACCATGATTAATCTTCGCAACGAAGCTCATAAAAGAGCACTTGCTACCAAGCAAGAGACACACTTGCAATATTATAAAATGTTGAGAAATTATGTAAATACTGCTATCCATAATGAAAAAACCGCATATTATACGTTTTATGTTAATAAAAATATTTCAAATCCAAAGAAAATGTGGGCACAACTTAAATCAACTTCCTTGTCAGCCACACATAAATCTTTTACCCTGCCACCTCACCTGTGTGACCCTAATAATATCAATGATAGTTTTCTTAAAGTGCCCGGAAGTTCTAACTGTGATCCAAGTATTTTGCAATTTTACCAGTCGGCCCGATTTAATCAGTCTGAATTTAAGTTACAGCAATGTACAGGAGATGAGGTCATGAAAGCCATAAAGACTATTCACTCCAATGCGTTTGGTTATGACCATATCACCATAGAGATGATCGAATTAACTTTAGAAATTACCTTACCTATTATAACTTTTATAATAAATAAATCTATCGAAACATCTACATTTCCCGACGCATGGAAGTTGGCCAAAATCAAACCACTTCCTAAATCTAATAAAGTAGAGTCTTATAGCGACATACGCCCGATAAGCATACTACCAGCCATGTCAAAGATCATAGAAAGAATAGTTTGCATACAAGTCACTCGTTATTTAGAGTCCGAGAATTTAATTCCCGACATTCAATCGGGATTCCGTAAAAGCCACAGTACATCCACGGCTCTCTCCCATGTCACAGACGACATCATATCAGCTTCTGATGCAGGTATGGCCACTATTTTAGTTCTGCTTGACTTCAGTAGAGCATTTGACTGTATTAATGTAGAGTTGCTATTGGCCAAAATGAGATATTACGGTTTTAGTGAAGATACCCAAAATTGGTTTAAGTCCTTCCTTTCTGGCCGTCGTCAATTCGTGTCAGTAGAGACGGAATGCAACGTAGTCAACTCATTAACTAGAGAGATCACTAGGGGCTCGCCACAAGGATCTATACTCAGTCCGATATTATTTATTATGTTCACAGCAGACCTAAATCGCCGGCTTCAGCAGTGTAAAGTGCATTTATATGCAGACGACACACAACTTTACCTGTCTTTTAAGCCAAACTCAACCGCAGACGCAGTCGAAATAATAAATAAAGACCTACACGCTATTTATGAATGGTCTTGTGAAAACTCTCTAGTTCTTAACCCTACTAAATCGAAATTTATGATTCTTGGCACAAAACAGCAATGTGATATAGTTAAAAATAACGCACCTCTATTAAAGTTAAATTTCGTCCCTATAGAGAGAGTATCAGTTGCGAAAAATCTAGGATTAATAATTGACGAACAATTGCACTATGAGACTCACATTAACGAAAAAATAAAAAACGCATTTTTTAAACTGAAAATCTTGTATGAATTTAGACAATATTTATCCTTACAAGTACGAATTAACCTAACGGATTCGCTCGTGCTCTCAAATTTTAATTATTGTGACACCGTGTATGGACCTAGGATAAACCGTAAAACCGCAAAGACTATCCAAAGGGTGCAAAACGCGTGCTTGCGTTTTTGCTTTAATATACCCAAGCGTGAACATGTCACCCCATATATGTTGAAAAATAATATCCTAAATATGGAAAATCGACGCAAACTACATCTAGGATGCGCGGTGTTTAGGGTTATATCAACAAAAAAACCTCAGTATCTGTATAATAAATTACATTGGCAGAAAAACGCGCACACCAGAAGCACCAGATCTAAGTCGCAAAATAAACTCACTATACCGATACATCATACGTCAGGTTTTAAAGGGAGTTTCAAATTTTCAGCGTCGAAAATTTGGAATGACTTACCGCCTCCCTTGCGAAATACTAATGGGAAAAAATATTTCAAAACTAAGTTCCGTATTGTACTTTTGGAAAGTTATAAAGAAAGGTCAAACCTGCAATATAAATAATGTGGTACCTACCTATAATATTTTATTAGCTTATTAAATATAACAAAATAGAAAGCAATTATGTATATCCTGTATATTATATACTTAGATATATATTTTTATATTTTGTATTTTTTTTTCATTATTATTTTTAAATTTAGTTTATGCATATTATGTTATCTATATTTTATCCATATTATTAATTTTTATAGAAATACTTACTTATAATATGTATATATACATACTTTCATGTCAATTTGTTAAATTAAGGATTTACACAAGATTGCTTTGACGAATTGTATTTGTGCTTTAAATGTTGACGATCACCCTAGAAAAATTTTTTATACAGCAACATATTTTGTAAAGGTCAGGCCTGAAAATCAGCGCTGCCAATATATTTTTGGCAGCTATTGCTGAGGTCTGTCCCTTTATCACAAAAGCCTTTTTTTTATTTTGTAATGTGTATTATTAAGTAATTTTTAATTCGTCCTGTTTTTTCTGTGTATTTTTATTTGTATCTGCATGTTTTTGTGATAATAAATCTTATTTCTTTCTTTCTTCTTTCTTATTAAAAATAAATTTTAAAAATAATATTAAACAATAAATTTTCATAATTTTCAGCTTTTCACAAAAAAGCGGTGTGGTGTTAAAGATGTTCAAACTAATGGCACGAGAGAAAAACGCTACACTGTCCAGCAGGGATGGACCAAGCGAGTTATAACACACCGGTAAGTAACACCTAGTGCCAACCTACTTGTGATGGGTATCATAGACGCGAAATATTGTGACTTTGTAAGCATGGACGGATGATTACTTTTTTACACTTGACGGTTTGAATTCAAATTTCACATACAAGTAGAAAGTAGATTGTTACCTGGAATTCACAATCTTCATATTAGCCGTCTTTCAAAAAATATAGTACCTACCTAGGTAAGTAGGTGAGGTAAGGTAGGCACTAGGTCCTACCTAATTATAATGTGAAATAATTTTATTTGAAAAAAGGAATAAACAATCAACGTAAATAGAAATCATCGTTTCTTTTTGCAAACGGTAAATTAATCGCAAAGATCAATTTTTCGAAAGCAAAATTCATTGTCAGACAGGTCTATCGAAAATAAAGGACGACTTTGTATGAGAGTTGGTACCCGCCTCAATAGACAATGTGATATATCGTTGAAAAGAGTTCATCTTCTAAAACAAGAAGTGGTATGGCGCCTGTCTTGATTCTGAGTCGAAGCTGATAGCAGACTTAATTAAAGTAATTAAATTAATAGGTGAACCGTCTGCTATTTTGACGTTGAACGGACTAGCGATCGGGAACATGGCGCCATAGTATCTTTGATTCAGGTTACTAAGACCCATCCAACGGCGTATCTTAAATGGCTATTGGAGGTGGATACCGAAATTATGCGACGTCCTTTTACAATAAATTTTAATTAAGTATCTGTAATATAGGTAATTAAAAGTATAATTATATCTGAAAAACAGTTAGGTAGGTAGATACCCTACTGTACAGTTTAAACGTACGTTGGTACATCATATTCATAGGATTTCCTGAAATAGAGCAAATAGAGCACCGATATATCTGTGTTTATATGAATATCAACATTGTCATCTCAGCTTATTATATTTATACGCAGTTGTTTCAATTTAAGAAATAATACCAAGTCAAGTCGATTCTTACTTTTGTATGTGATTTGTCAGGGTTCTGAACAGCGCCAGCACGCTCGACCAGCACCACGTGGAGACCTTGATGGCCAAAGCCCTGGCGGTGTGGGCGCCGCACGGAGGCCTGCGCTTCGAGCCCGTGCAGGAAGGACATGCTGATATACAGGTGTCCTTTGTTAGAGGAGACCATGGCGATGGGTTTGTTTTTAAATCATATTCACTAACGTAGGTCTGCACTGCCTACCTATGTGAAAAAAAAACTAGATGCTAGGTAATTTAATTTTATTGCTGGCAATCAATGCGTAACTACATTAATGACTTGTATACCCATGGCCTTGAGATTCTTTTTTATGTCTTCACATGGGAATAGTTGGGTTAACTGGTGAAAATTAAGCATCATCGTGAACTCCATTGGATCTACTGGTGGCTATCCGGAGCGGTGGGAAAGGCACGTTTTAAGCACTGTTTCCCAAAGAAGGACCTTTTATAATAGTTGATATATTGGTCCTGATTGTGACTGCATTAAAGTATAATCAATTTGAAGACTTTATGACTATGTTACTTTTTTGAATTTGACTCTGACTTCCCCATCTCCATCCCATTCCCCCATGTTCGCGTCCGTGTTAGTGTCCAGTCTCTGTCCACGACTATCCTCATCTCCATCCACATTATCTGTAATATCTCTCACCTCTATCGCTACATCTATCTACTTCTATCTTTACCTCTATATCTATGTCTACGTTTCTGTCTAGTACTTGATTGCCTAATGTATAAATATAATAGTAGACTCCAGAACATCACCAACTCGTTCAAGGGTCAATGTGTACGCTTTTAAAATAAAATTCCAAAATATTTAAGATTAACCCTTCGATAGATTTAAGGATAAGTATAAAGTTTTATTATAAGATATCCGGATGCAAGAAGATTGTAAATTGTTATTGTGTATTTTTAAAAGATGATTGCTGTTGAGTTTCTTGCCACTTCTTCTCAACAGATCGACTCTCCGAAGTGGTGGTAGATTCAGTTCAATTTGTAAATTGTGACTTATTTCAAATGTATTTAAATACTTACGAAATAAAGATTCTTTTGACTTTGACTTTGACTTCAAGCAACAGATTTAATTAAAACATGAACAAGTTCTCCACACCTTAAGTAATAACTAAGAAATTTCATAACAGGTCCCCATTTGACGGCCCCGGACGGGTGGTAGCTCATGCCTTTCCGCCACCCCTGGGAGCAATGCACTTCGACGACGATGAAATCTGGGGCGACAATCCTGAGGATGATGAAGACGATGTCACGGACTTCTTTGCGGTGGCTGTTCACGAGATCGGGCACGCTCTAGGGCTGTCACACTCCAATGTGCGGTCCTCGGTCATGTACCCGTACTATCAAGTGCCAGTTGAAAACTTGCACATGGACGATATACTGGGAATGCACGAACTTTACTGTGAGTTGTTTTGCAGTAATTTATGTGGCGTGGCATGTGTTGTTTCCGTTGGTGGCGTTTAAAGAGTAGACTACGGGGGCATCATTGCAGCTCAGCAGATGGATTTATAATATAGGTATCTACATACTTATTGTAGAAAAGATTTTGATATCAGGCTCGTGACCCGAAAATTCAAAATCAATTGAAATGATTCGCAGACCTGCTCTATAGTCTGAGAAAATTAATAAAATCGTTAAAAATAATTGGTATAAGGAGTTTTGAAAATTGGCACAGGTATACCTTTGAAATCCTGATTAGTATATAAAGATCTTGAGATTGGGAGATGCATGGATTAAAATCTTATATGACCAAATTGGGTATCTATTAGAACACGGTGTTTTTTAAATCGATTTTCATTTCACAAAAAACGGTTCCACGTGATTTTATATTTTTTTTCTCGCTTAATAATAGCACTATCATATTATCAAACAACGAGTAGATTAAAAACGATAGATAATTCATTTGTTTGCCAGAAAAAAATACATCGAACCATCATTTTATAATAGCTTATAATAAAATGTTTCAATAAGTACCGTAACGTTACACATTACAATTTTTTATCTATTATTATAGGTAACTAGTAATTAGGTAACATTTGTTCGCATTTATTTATTTCTCTCACTCTAATGGTGCGTGCAGATTGCTGTAATGGAACTATAATGTAATATCCAGCAGCGCTCGATGCCTGCGCTCGCTGTATTTAGACGTGTATTGCGCACGAACTGAACATTCAATACGGGCATCCTGAGAAAGATTTTTTCCGTGGTCCGGCTGTAATGGCTGTAGGTACGTTGTCTATCAGTCACTAAGGAGAGTTTTAATATAGGTATGTATGATACTAAAGAAGCTCTGATAAATATTAGAACACGAATGAGGTCTACGGACTCTATACCTCGTCTGATCTATTAATTTTGTGAAGTGTCGCGAGAGAGGTATTATCAAAGATTGTTAAAGTACATTTCAATAATCGTAAAAATTCAAAACTCAAATTCAACAAAGAATATTATTAATTATGGCGTTTCGCCGCAAGAACTATAAATAAACTTCGACGTCAATTGTTTCCAGTAAGTGATGGGTCTGTGGAGTTCGCGCTGGCTGTGCCAGCGTCATCAATGGCGCCTCAGTTCACTAAAGCTGATGAAGAGGACGTTGAAGAAGATACCCCGGACCTGTGCTACGCTAACTTCGACACTATACAAGTCCTGCAGGGAAAGATTTACGTTTTTGAAGAGCAGGTTGGTCTCGTTTCTGAGTTTAGTAAAATTATCTACTACTATTACTCAATAGGTAGTTTTTTTTATTTTTTTCGAGAAAGGTACGAGCTATAATTCGGGGACCTTTAGGTATGTTAATCTGGATTATTTTCTTGCTTACTGTGCTTATTTACAAAACTACACGAATTTTTCCTCCGATTTTACATTTTTTCTCGGAGTTTAAGTAAAATTGTTCAAAATTGTGCCACAGTCGGTACGTCGTTCGGCAAGTAGTTCAGTAGGGGAGTTGATTAAGATTAATATTAGTGAGATTTGTACATAGCTACATTTTTAACATAAGTTTGTTTATATTGACGACCACTTCGGCGATGATGGGGTAAACCTGTCTGCCTCAGACGTCAGTGGTTGCGGGTTCGATTCCCGCACGGAACAAGAAAAAAAAATGATTTTATATTCTAGGTTATTTATATCCTAGTTCGCTACATGGTATCCCATAACACAAGCTTTGCTTACTTTGGGGCCATGGAGTTGGTGTGATTGTCTGGAGATTTTATTTATTTTATTATTTATTCAGTTTCAGTTGATAACTATAATTTACCTACTAATCCACCAGTTACTTTTTTTTAATCATATCTTAATTCGCAGTGGGTGTGGGTGCTCAGCAAGAAAAAGAAAATTGATCCAGGGTATCCGAAGAAATTCCTCGATGTCTTCGTGGGTCTCCCGCGCAATTTTACTGTTATTAGAACCATCTATGAAAATCGAAACAGACACATTCTCATATTCCACAGTAAGCAGACTTTTAATATTGCAGCAGACAAAATGTAATCTTACTAATAGATATTAAAATCCTACTTAATGTTATAAATGTGAAAGTTTGGATGTATGGATGTTTGTTCCTCAATCACGGCCGAACGATATTCCCGTGGGATTCAAAATTGCGTGGGTTAAACCACCCAAATCAGCTAGTTTTATATAAATATGTTTTATTATTCGAATATTATCGTATTATGAAGTCAAGTCAATCATGACCATAACTCTATCTATACAACCGCCAAAACATCGTGCCCAAGTTTACGACATAGATTATTTCGTGCCATAAAGTACGATTGAAAGCGTATTTCAATACAAACTTTATCTGTACTTGGTGCTTGGGTTGGTATTGGTGAATCATTTGTGGAAGTGCAAGCACATTGCTCTTAAAGCGAAAATTGTGAGGAATGAGTATTATAAAAAAGTAAAATGAAAATAAACTAATGTAAAACAAGAAAATTATTTTTATAAGTTTCATTTTACCAAAACGACAACGTGCATTTTTTTATTTCACGCACATTTAGACAGGTTAAGTTATTTCGTGGCTTGTCGTTAGACCCCGGTAGCTCAGTGGAAGAGCATTCGTCCGGCAAACGAGAGGTCCCAGGTTCGTGTCGTGGTCGTGTGATGATTTTATTTAGCATATCTACCTACAATAAAGGAAGCTCTAACTTCATATTCTGTAACACAGAATTAACTTTAGACTATGCTACCTATACTTTCCCGCTATTGTAACGCAATCAGCGCGAAATGCAAGCTTCACAATATTGCTATAACCTACTAATTTCTCTTTTTGCAGATCGAAACTACTGGGAATTCGATCGGAATTTTCATCTAGTTAAAACCGGATTGCTGTCGGACTACGAACTTCCTTATGCAGTTCAAGAGCTCAGCACGGTATTCCTATCCAATTACAACAACAAGACCTATTTCATTGACTACGAGAGGTTTTGGCGCTATGACGAAGATACACGAACTATGGACAAGGGCTATCCGAAGGATATGTCAGCGTGGAGATTTCTACCTTATCCTGTTGATGCCGCTCTTATTTGGCAAGGAGGTAGGCAATATTCAATATTTTTGGTCCGTCCTTGTATCCGGATAGTTACTTTTAATATTTATTAGATTAATCCGTAACATTTTTTAATGTTAGACATTGGAGAATTGGGAGAGTATCCGCCTATACTCTGGCAAATAATTCAATGCAGTCAGATCGAAATGTCAAATAAAAAGATAATGATACCAGTTAAAAACTTCGTAGTGTTAGTACTGAATCAGAATTATTGAAAACGAACGAGTATATGTCATTCGCTTTGCATAAAATTTTAAAGAAATGAGAATGCTCAAGAGATGCAAAAGAGATGTGTCTCAAAAAATTAAAAATAATAAGTAATAAAGTAATAATCGGTTATTATGTAATTAATTACCAAACATACCTTGTGCTTTTAAACGGTTACGGTAAAAGTAAAATCGACTTTAAAACTTCTTGCTTTTTAAATTCGTCTTGTCGTTAAAAATGAAATTTCAAGGATAGTTGCCCTTCGCTAACAGCACCGTAAGAAAAGAAAAATCTTATCAGCCAAAATATTTTTTTCCATACATTACGATATTATTATTTTAAAAATAATTACATTAATTCACATAAACCACATCACTATTTTTTTTCTTCCCGAAAGTGGGCGCACTGGAACTGTCATTTTAATGCATTGAATTATTTGCCAGAGTATAGGTGGTTGTGAGACGTACTGGGTTTGAGTCCCAGTTGGGCTAGTTTAGGAAACGAACTTTTGATAATTGTTTTAGGTGTAGGTAAGTATACTAGGTTTCCTCCTAGTTCCACTGCATGGTTTTCAGAGCACAAGCTAATTTGAACTTCTTTGGGGTCACTTAACTGGTGGGTGTTTCATTTTGAAATTTTTATGAACCACGTTAAATTGCGATGCACATGTGATATAGGTGTTGTACAGCATGTTTTTTACTAAATCTGATTTGCAGTAAGCTGGTACCTTATAATGAACAAAACCTTCAAATAAATTCTACAAAATAACAATCACTAGTTAAGTAGTAGTGTAATGGGGTAGAAAACTGCCTTCTTATTCCACTAGAGGTCCTGATTACGCTTAACAACTGTCAAATACCATAGTAAAAGGTAATTTTATAGTGATTTTCATAAAAAAATTAGAAATGCTTCATTGCGTAGTCATAAGTTAGATATATAGAAAATGAATACAATTTCTCTGAGGATATACACATGCGGAACTTGTGGATGTTACTCGATTTAAACTTTTGTGAAAATGTAGGTACATACCTATTACGGTCCACATTTTTCATATTTTGATACATGTGCTTACCCCAAAATAGAACACAGAACCATGGAATTAATAGGTACTACGTACAACTGGAAGGATTACTCGCAAACTTTCAATATAACAAAATGAACCATAAGTCCATGCAAGTAAAGTTTTTTTTTAAATAACCAATATCGACTCAATGAAGTGAGCTCAAGTGAAACTTACTTTTTCTTGGTGTGTCCCTTTCGCACAATTGCCATGTAAAATATTATTGGTATAAAGGTAGTATATTCCAGAAAAGTTCTTTCGCAGAAAATAATGACATTTTGTATATGAATAATACGTGCGGCATGTTTATAATTATACGAATTAAAAATGCAATAGTTTGTAGGTGTAGATAAATCTTTTTTATTTCACGACGAGACATTTCAATATTTTGCCATACAGAACCATAACGGGCTTAGTGAATCCTATTATTATTATAATTTCAAAGATAAATAATAAATATTGGTACTATTTAATTTTGTTTTATTTACCACACATCCTTTGTTTCCGAATTGGATGCCCGAGCGCCGGCCGCTGCTGCCGCACTGGACATCGAATCTCGCGTCTCTCCAGTCGAAATTTACGATCCGTGAACCTATGAGTAGGTACATGCGTGTGGGCGTGGATCCATCTATACGGTACGGCGCCGTGCCGTACGGTGCTGTGCACGGCGGTGGGTGCCATGGCACAGTGCGGGTGGGTGCCATGGCACAGTGCGGTGCCGCGCTGTTTACCGGCAACGGCGCCGTGCCGTTACACGGCATACGGGGCCGTCGTACCGTAGAGATGGATCCACGCCCTAGGATCCTTAAGTGATAAGAACTTTCTCCTGCTTTCATTAGTGCACTTCTAATAGTATCTAGACTCAGTAAATTTATATTTTCTCCTCTATACAAACTTTGTGGCTTAAAATAAACTGTGCGCTGTACAGCTGTGGATTGTTTTCTTCGAACCTCATTGAAACCACACATCACACTGGCCGATTTGCCTTAAGTACGCACGTCATTTATTATTAATAAATTTATTCGTAGGCATTGAGCGATTATCTAAATGTCCAATGTATACAGGTAAGAATGGTTACACTAGTTAGAAAGGGACAAACCAAGATTTATGACCTCTCACTCGGCACGTGCTTAGACGCACAGTAAGCCTTCCAGTTGTACGTAGTACTTCTTAATTCCATGCACAGAACAAGCAATTTCGATTACAACTTATTCATTTGTTTGTTATGTGTCAAGCGTATGAAGCGACATCTATTTAGAGCTTTACGTTTTCTTCTCCATTGAGTTGAAGTTTCTCGAGTGCCTATTTTTTATTCTTTAATATATAACTATGTATAAGTTGATAAGCTTAAACTATATTTTTCAGACACGTTCTTCTTCCGTGGGCCTCGCTTCTGGCGGTTTGACAACGAGGTGATTCGAGCCCACGAGTACTACCCCCTGCCGACGGCGCAGATCTGGTTTCCATGCAACGAAACCAGGGAAATGAACAGATACGTCACCAATGATGGCCCTTGAAGAGGGGTTTCTGAAAGTATTAAATAAATATACCAATTCAACTTATACGTACATACTCGTTTTATTTTATTCATCTTTGCGGAGCGGCCCCTCCATTACTGAATACAGTCTTTCTGAACCTATCTCTGTCTCTGGCTGGTGGGAAAAGTCTTCCACGGTCTTGATAGCGGTCCTTTCTCTGATGTAACTTAGCCATGATATATTCCTTCTACTAGTTTTTCTCTCCATTTTGCTCCTCGTGATGATCGGTTAATTAAAATATTATAACGAACGTCATTCAGTAATCACTGCCAACAGTATTTAGCTAAAATAAAACACCGGATTTATCGCGTTTAATTCACGAGCGACTCAGTTACGACCACGAGGTCTGTAAAGATACCGGAACGTTGAGTTGTATTTAAAATATAGATATGTAATTATATCTACCCACGCGACAAATCCAGTCAAGTGTGTTTTATTTTAGGTTATGAACCGTTAAAAATTGGACAATACCTATCTAGTTGTCTCAACTGTACAAAAATAAATGCTGAGGTAGGTACCATTTATTTTTGTACCACAGTGTGTATTGGTGGACAGCGAAACAACTCTAAACAAAAGTTCCCGTTGGCCACCACTGTGTGATAGCGGCACAACTTTCAATTATATTCCCACTGGAGGACATCTTTACAGCACAGGTAATCAATATTCCCGTTGGCCACCACTGGAGGACAGCGGTACATCTTTTAGTATGTCTGTACTTAGCGATTGACCATGCCCTGCGTTTTAACAAAAACCTTAAATAATTATTCTATATTTGTTCTATCGAAATATATTTAAAAGGTACGCAATTTATTCAATGAGAAAAGAACTAAATGAATTTATTCCGTTTTAGTTTTTTTGAAAACAGACTTCACCTACTTATAACAACTTAGGTTAGGTTAGGGGATGTATGTACCTACTTTTATTTTACGTACTTTGGAGAACATAATATGTATTAATAGGCGATTAGTTCTACATCAACTCTAACAACTTGTCTACTTATTTATTTATAAAAATCATATCTTTAAATAAATAAGAAAAATAGGAAGAAATGTAAAGCAGCGATGTTTTTCTTAGGAAAATATTTTTTCTCGTTTATATGGGGAAATACAATTCTCAAGTTGAGTGTAGTACCTACACCAGGAGTACTGCGAAAAGTGGGTGACTCATCGTTACAGTTAAAAACTAATAGGAAGTATCCCATTCTGTTTTATGAATAAAATAATTTCCCCCCAGTGGCGGCCAACAGGAATGTTGATAATCTGTGACGTGAGTGTGAGTACGCGAGTGCTGTTTGAACAAATTGAACCCTCACCCTTTTACCATCGGACTACTAGACGCAGACAGAACTTCCATCCGTATGTGGTAGATATTTAGTCCATTGAAAAGTTACATTTGGGGTTGCGTTTTTCAGAGGACGCAATTTTATTTTTTTGATGTGTAGGGGGGGTCAGTGTAAAGCTAAAACCAAGTTTGTGGGGTCGCCACCCTTTTCCTACGGCCGCCATCTTGAAAATAGGGGTTGAAATGGTTTTTACGACATATCTCTTAAACTATTTATCTGATAAAAAAATGTATTAACACTTTTTGTTGCAAATTAAATCCTCTACAACTTTGGTCAAGTAACTTTTTGTCGTAGAACTATAAATAAAAAAGTTATAAGCGAAAATGTTTAGAAATTCGAGAAAATAATTTATATTTTTTGATATAACTTTGTTTTATCATTTTACGAAAAAATTATATCAGGACATTTTTGTAGATCGTTTTTTGAGGAACAACTTTTGTAAGCAACATTTTTTTCATTAAGTCAATAGTTAAGGTTTTACAGCAGTTTACAATTTTTACGAACTGTTTCGGAAGTTACTGTACATATCGCGTGTTATTGTTATTACGTGGACAATCGAACCGATAATGTTATTCGTCGTCGAGGCAGCAGCTTCAGTAGTTTATCGTCAGTTTTAGAAGCTCCAGAGCCAGACTTCAATATTGCGAACAATTGTTGCATCCGTGCCAAAGCGGTTCAGGATCCAAGTAATTCGCGTACAAGCCGACAAGCGCGGGTTTGTGTTGTACGTAATGAGAGTACAAAAACAAGTATTATGGACGTTGCAATGAATATTACTAATCGCATAGCAAATTTTTTAACTTTCTTCTATGCTGGACTGGGAGCGAAAGAAAAACATAGAATGTGCCAGCTGCTTCTCTTCCCGGGCAAACTGTAAGAGTCATTTAAGAGACGGAGGTTTTATTGGCGTTTTTGCGGGCGATGGGCTGACCCCCTGTCATTGCAATAGTCTCTCTCCATCATAATAGTACCTCCAAATTTGTCAAACGTGACATCACATGGTTTTTAGTTTTTAGCCTCTGGTGTTCTGCCTACCTCATTAGGGATACAGGTGTGAAGTTATGTATTATGTATATGTATGTATGCATAGCTAATATTCCCAGCTTAATGGAAGTTGGAGCAAAGAATTTTCTACCTGGAAAGTATTCTCGGTAACGGCCATCAGATTACAATTATTTTAAAAATTAATAATTGTCAAATTCTGTACTGGAGTGGAAAAGAGTCAATAACTAATTATTAATAATTTCAAAAATTATAATAACAAAACAAAAACAAAAAAAAAATAACTGATGACACATTATTAGTACACACGTATAATATAAGTCTAGTTAAGAGTACCTACTGAAAAATAGTACTCATTTCGGAGCGCTGTAAAAACTTAACTATTAACTTAATGAAAAAATTTTGCTTACAAAAGTTGTTCCTGAAAAAACGATCTACAAATATGGTCTGATATAATTTTTTCGTAAAATGATAAAGAAAAAGTTATATCAAAAAATATAAATTATTTTCTCGAATTTCTAAACATTTTCGCTTATAACTTTTTATTTATAGTCCTACGACAAAAAGTTACTTGACCAAAGTTGTAGAAAATTTCATTTGCAACAAAAAATGTTAATAAAGTTTTTTTATCAGATAAATAGCTTAAGAGATATATCGTAAAAACCATTTCAACCCCTATTTTCAAGATGGCGGCCGTTGGACAAGGGTGGCGACCCCACAAACTTGGTTTTAGCTTTCCACTGATCCCCCCTATACATCAAAAATATAAAATTGCGTCCTCTGAAAAACGCAAGGTTAGGCCTAAAAAATGTAACATTTCAATGGACTAATTCCGAAAAGTCGAACTAAGCGCTTTGACAGTTCCTTTTTGATACGGGTTGCCAAGGTTTGGAATGAACTGCCTGCGTCTATTTTCCCTGACCTATAGTCCTAGTACTTTTAAGCGTCGAGTGAATAGGTTTCTCGTGGATGGACGTGTACCACCTTAGTCTTCATGTCCACTTAACATCAGGTGTCATGGAAAACTAACGCTAAATAATAAGACTATCCTACAGTGGTGGCCAACGGAAATGATTGATCTTAACACTGGACTTAAGCCACAGGAATTGGGGTCTTCTACAGTGGAATGCAATATCACTTTCTATCAGGACTTCAGGAGACATAGAAGTTTTTATATAAAAAAAGAAGTAAAAACAATATATTCATTTAAAAATATATAATTTTATTACAGTTCAAAGTCACATAAAGTAATTGAATAAAAAAAACGTCGTTCCATTTGGGGAATGTTTCAACATATTATTTTATTCAATATAACAATAATTAAGTAAATTATCACCTAAATGCCTGAAAACTAATACTGAAATATATAAACTTTGTTCGTAGATATTTCAATCATCAACATTAGTTTTTGTACATGAGAATTGATTCCGGCAAGGCTCGCAGCACCACAATAAAGTTTTTATTTAAACAACGATTTGTGCTCTTATACTTAGTAAAAGAGATAACGTGTATTCACATAATGATGTACGGAGAAAATACATATAGCTATAATCATAGTGCAATAATACATCACAAATCTTAAATGTTTTTGTTAAGAAATTCTAAACAAATAAAACTGAAAAAATTCTTTTAAATTTCTAAAGTTGGTTCAGAAACACACTATTCTGTTGTTATTAGAAATACAAATATGAATTGTAAGTAATACCCAGTGTTATCGCAAAATTACGTATAATATTACTTCTTGAAATGGTTACTGTAATTTAGCATAAATCATTACTTTCTGAAATGGATGGTTTTCTTACATATTCTCTAGCAAACATTTTGTGAACTTAATTTTACACATGATTAACAATGAGACAATCATTTGCTAAGGCCTACCTAAATATAGTCACGTAAATTGTTACTAGGTTATTATTTTTAAAATGCAGAAAGTAGCAGACAATATTGTTCATACTTGCAAACCCCAATAAAAAATGTTAAGTAAATCGTTTTTCCGTATTTTTTTGTGACAATTCTTAGTTACGATTTTTTTTAATTTATTCTAAAAGACTTCTTTCATAACATATGTGATGTAGGTATATCATTAATCTTCAATATACTTTTTTATACTCAAAAACTGCAAATTATTTGTTACTTTCCGCACTCAAAAATATTCACATCACACTGGTATATTAAATTCGTTCACTGATCACTTCATTTCTCTCCACGTGACTACATCGGCGGGACAGTTGGCTGTGGCTGGGTGTTTAGCTGCAGCAGCTGGCCGGGTTGGGGTCCTTGCCGGAGCGCTTGGTGATGTTGAGGCGGGTGAATTCTTCGGCGACGGTCGGGTGGATGCCCACTGTGTTCATTAGTTGCTCCATTGTGATGCCGCATCTGGAATTTTCAAGTTTTTACTTAATATTACAGTTGTAGTTTAGTTTAGGAGCCCAAGCTGATATTCCTAACATTAAATTGAGAATTCTTTAATCAGTATGTAAGACTAAATAAATAAATAAATATTTCTGACACTCACACAACATTATCTAGCCCAAATTAAGTTTCTTTTCAAGAACTTGTGTTATGGATACTAGATAACTGATATACTTAAGAAATATATAAACATACATATTGAATCAATACATATTTTTTATTAGAAAATAAACTTAAATAAACATATAAACGTCGACTTGACGACTAATATCTGTGTTCATCACACACATATCCGCCGCCGGGATTCAAACCCAGGACCTCTGGCATAGAAGGCAATGTAGAGGTAACGTACCTCTACACCAGCCGGTCGTCGAAGACTAGACTTATAGGATGTCATATAAGATGAAAAGACACCTAGTACTTATACATACAATAAAGCTGATAATCAAAGAATTAAAAAAATCGACTTCACTAACAAGCTTTGGCTCTAGTCTGCAGATACTTATCAAGGAGTATTTTTTATTAAGAAATTCTCAAAAACCGGTAGAGTTTTAGGCTGCTTAAGGTAGCTCAAAGGGGGAGAAACTATAACGAAATTGTTGATAGGTGAGGTAATGGGTCAATAGCTCGTCAACAATTTCCATTTGGCTACACCCTGTATAAATTAAATTAGAAAACGAGCTCACTTCATAGCAGCCGCGAATCCCTGTATGACTTCCCCCGCGACGGGCCCCACGAAGTGCAAGCCCAGGATCTGCTGCGGCGGAGCGACCAGAGCCACCGCCTTCACGTAGCAGTTCTTGATGTTGCGCTGCGGGATGAAGAACTCCGTCGGCTTGTAGTACTGGTGGTACACTTCGATGTTGTTCGCTCCGTGTCTACGGAAAACATTAATGGAGATATAGTTACTAATTCCTTCTATGCTGGACTGGGAGTGAAAGAAAAACTTAGAATGTGCCAGCTGCTTCTCTTCCCGAGCATACTGTAAAAGTCAGTTAAGGGACTGAGGTCTTATTGGAGCCTTTTTGTGGGCGATAGGCTGACACTGCAATAGTCTCTATCCATCATTATAATACCTCCAAATTTGTCAAACGTGACATCAGATGGTTTTATAACCTCAGTTGTTCTGCCTACCCCATAAGGGATACAGGTGTGAAGTTATGTATGTATGTAGTTACTAATATTATAAAAAATTGTTCCAAAGATTTGGTTCGTTCCAGGCTATGCAGGCAAATACTCGCATTGCTTCCTTAAAATGTAAAAGCAGAAAAAATATGTAGTCTGTTTTTAACTCCTATTTTACAATAATAATAATCTATTATTTCAGACCATAGATCCATATTATGCTATGTTAGTAATACATTACTTATAAACTAGGCTAATAAATAAAGGATACAATTTTTTGCTAAGTCTAACACAGTTTACAATTATACATTCCTATTTAAATGTACAGCATTCCAGTGACTATGTATTGTACTGTCGACCTTTGCGTACAATATTGTGTAAATAATTGTTTCTGATGAAAAAAATATTTTCAGTTTAATAAGTAAGCAAAGTCAGTCGTTTGTTTTTAACATGTCGGCGCGCTCCTAGAGAAAGCCATAGATAAGATAAATCATAGAGATAAGATAGAGTGACTGATGGTTTGATTGGTCAGTCGCTCTGACCACAAACTCAATAAATTAGTTAAAAACATTATAAAAAGTTGTTTACTAAAAGAGAAAAGTTGAATACTGCTTGATATATTGTGTAAACTTTTGAAAATATTTCCTAGAAATATAGAACACAGAAATACAAAAACACGTAAACAAGTAAAAATTAAATAAAGCCGTGCAATCACATAATGTTTTGTGTAACATGTGAAATGATGGAATATTTAAGAAAAATTACAGTTTTTTATCAAATCAAATACAGAAAAATTTATTAGGTAGGATTTTTTCTTAGAGTGATAAAAATTTAGTTTATCACTTAAATTAATTACATAAACACCAGAAATATAGATAGATAAATGAAAAACGTCTACATATCATCATTATCATAATTAATGATTTTCACAAAACTATTAGATAACAGAGCCTTGGTTGTCACAACACAAATGTAAATGTAATTGAATATTTGATCAGAAATTCAGAATAGACGATGTTCATACTAGTTTTATGAAAGACGAGCATTTTCCCGCAACTTCGTTCGCGCATAAATAGAAAAGTCTTATTCTTCCCGTTCCCGTGGGAATTTCGGGAATTCCTTCCTTAGTGCACCACTACATCCCCTAAAGAATGTATGTCCCAAATTTCAGCTCTCTACGCCCAGTAGTTACGGCTGTACGATGTCTGTCAGTCACTCAGTCAGTAACGCAACAGTTTTATAATAGTAATTGTATCATCAGCAAAACGACCTGGCAACGCTGGCAGTACCCGTTCACGAGTATAACGCAAGCACCAGCCATCACCCTCCTCAAATATAAATATATTGACACAAATCCAACAAACGGTGATATTTCACAGCAGAATTTATATGAATTGTGTTCGCTAGCAAGGCGAAACCCGAAGAGGTTCTACCATGAAGCGGAGGACAATATAATATAGTCACCTTTATTGCAGGGATAGTACGACTAGGGTTACCATACTGTTTTTCTCTACATTATACTGTTTACTGTTGAACAAAATTAAAGTATACAAAATACTGTTTCCAGCATAAAGAACTTTATATGCTAGACTTTAATTAATAATTTGTACAAGAAGTTCTAAAAATATGTCTTTAAAGCATTAAATAAATTGGATACTGCTTGATTTAATTTATTCAATGTTTTAAATTGATATAGTGAAAAGAACAAAACATTATCAAAATTAGTTGAAAAGAAAATGAACCTCTATCGTCACTGGATAAAATTTGGTAACAAGTTAACGTTGTAAACTTTTAAACTCGTTTTTCTTAAATTGACTTATAGGTTACGGAATTTTACCCTAACATCGTCGAATAACTATTCTTAGACGAGTAGTTATCCATTACTATTCTTAAAACTAAAGTATTCTAGAGTAACTGAAAAATGTGCTAAATAAAAATCCCCCGACTGGGACTCGAACCTGGGAACTCTCGTTTGCCGGACGAGAGCTCTTCCACTGATCTACCGGGGCCTGAGCTACCTATTTGCTATTTGCATTTTTTCAGATACTTAAGAATAATTGGGCATTTAAACGCAAAAACTTTAAAATATTATATACATATCTATTTTCAGGTTGCGTCGGAAGTTAAACTTCGGGATTTTTTTAAAGGTGAAGTACTGACCTCTCAATTGCCTTCTCTTCGCTGAGTCCCACGCAGCCGTACTCCAGCGGTGTGAAGATAGTCGTGGCGATGTTGTCATAGTCCATCTGTAACAATTAAAATAAAAAATAATTAATAAAATGCATCATTATGATCAGTGTAAAGTTATAACTCATTTTTGTAATTTGTATTATTATAATCTGATAATTACAGCTTCCAGGCTGGACTGGGAGGGAAAGAAAAACATAGAATGTGCCAGCTGCTTCTCTTCCCGGGTATACTGTAAAAGTCAGTTAAGGGACAGAGGTTTTATCGACGTTTTTGTGGGCGATAGGCTGACCCCCTTTCACTGCAAATCTCTCCATCATTTTAATACCTCCAAATTTGTCAACTGTGTTCAATGGTATGTAACTATCATTCAATGGTGTGATGGTATAAAACCATCTGTTTTATAGCCTCTAGTGTTCTGCCTACCCCACTAGGGATACAGGCGTGACGTTATGGATGGATGGATTATTTTCAAACGACTTCCAAAAAAGCAGGAAGTTCTAATTTTGTCTGTAAGCTTTGACTGTCAGGACGACCGGCTGGTGTAGCGGTAACATAAATTGCCTTCTATGCCAGCGGTCCTGGGTTCGAATCCCGGCGGCGGCGGATATTTGTGTGATGAACACAGATATTAGTCGTCAAGTCATGGATGTTTATATGTTTATTTAAGTTTATTCTAATAAAAAAAGATATGTATTTATTCAATATACAGGGTTGATTTGTAGTCACCAGCCAAAATGCTAGTTTCTTTGATACGATATAAACGTACCTGCATATTTATTTTAGCGTCGCTCAGTCCAAAAATTAGAAATATGGAACCACAAACTTTATAAAACATACTCGCTCTTGATGTACATACCTATAACGAAGCGGCATTTCATTGATAATACTACGATGTAGTACTACAAGATGTTTTGTAGTAGTGCGTAGATGTCTTTTTTTAAATGTTAATTTAGAGTGACCATGGTTTGGTTAATATGATAGCGGATATATTTATTTCTTTGAAAAAAAAAAAAACTTTTTTTTTAAATCGTTTCTATAAATTATACTTATTGTGTAAAAAAAATTTGGCCGGTGACTACAAATCCACCCTGTATGTATGTGTACTTATATATTTCTTAAGTATATCAGTTATCTAGTATCCATAACACAAGTTCTTTAAGAAACTTAATTTGGGCTAGATAATGTTGTGTGAGTGTAATACCAATCACGTTAATTAACTAATTTGTGTGTCTTTGTTACACTATATTTCGGACAATTATGAATCGATTTTTAAAATTCTTAATTCATATGATAGAGGATACTTCATTATTGGTCCCATATAAATTTCATCGAAATCGGTTGAGTACTTCATTGAAAATTTAAAAATTTTTGAAACAATATGTACTATTTCGGAGAATATTTACGTGGATGACATTATTAGTCGGCCAAAATGTTGACGTGAAGTCGGTTTTTTTTATGCTCTGCATTCGTTGATTATATTAATCCATGACTGGTTTCTAAAAGGGAGATTTCAATTTGTAACTCTGACTTATTTCAAATAAAGAATTAACTCTATTATAATATGTCTGTCTACCATTTCAATATATATAAAAAACTAGCTGACCCGGCAAACGTTGTTTTGCCATATAAATTAAAAAAAAAAGATGTTGGCCGATTCTCATAGATACCGGATAAACACAAAAAATTTCATCAAAATCGGTCAAGCCGTTTCGGAGGAGTATGGCAACGAAAACTGTGACACGAGAATTTTATATATTAGATTATATACAGTACTTATACAGGGTTGTTTATCAGTCAGCTATTTGTAAAACAAAATTTGGTGCCATTTTTATTTTTTTATTGTTACTGAGCGATATTAAAATAAGTATACAGGTACTATCGAAAAATGTTCCGGTGTTCCACCTTTAAGGCTAAATCACTTGCACTTTAATGACTAGGCAGTTCGGTTAGCTCCTTTTATTATCATATTATTTTAACTAGGTAAATAAGCCAGTCAGTAATATTATGATAAATTACGCTTATATTATATTGATGATAGATATGAGATCTATATTGTTTCATTGGCTGCAGAGAAAAGCAGGCGGAGCTTCAATCCAAAAGCCGTTCTAGGGAAAATTTTCTTAACTGGAACACCGGGACGGGAGGCGATTGTACATATCAAGTGTTTTTTTCCGCCGGCTTTTTTTGTCTCTTGGTCTACTGTAATATCTTATTTAACAACTATCAACAACTAGTTAAAGCCGAAGTATGTGATGACTGACTTCATCAAGTGTTTTGTGAAATTCCTTAGATGAATAAAACTTTTTGAATTATAAGGAGTTACTAACTTTTATTTTGGAAAATCAACTTTTGGCTCAAATGGGTTTTCAAAGTCTACATACACGGGCCTAGGATTCACCTAGTAATTTTAGACTACCAACCTGTTGATTACTGCGGCCAAAGATGCGGCGTGCCAGCAAGCGGCCTGCGTGTATGGCGACGGGCGTGAGTTCGGGCCGCGCGTCGAGTACGTCGCCGACTGCGTAGATGTGAGGGATATTGGTCTGCTCTGTCGCTGCTACGATCTTGCCGTTGCTTGATAGGGTCTGTGAATTAATTTAAAGATGATTTGTGAGTCATATCAAACTAATGTTTATAACGCGGCTCTTACACTTATTGTCGGAGGTGTCCGACTAGTTTCAAACTCTTATAATAATAATAATGAAATAGAATCCCCAGACAATCACACCAACTACATGGCCCCAAAGTAAGCATAGCTTGTGTTATGGGATACCATGTCTCGAACCTAGAATGTAAATACATAAATAGATAAGTACCCATACACGCAACATTTTTTTTTTCTTGTTCCGTGCGGGAATCGAACCCGCAACCACTGGCGTCTGAGGCAGACAGGTTTAACCCACCGCCAAAGTGGTCGTCAAAATGGAGTCCTCTTATGGAGTTCTTCATCAGGGATGAGTGCAGAGTTCGAAACTAGTCGGACATCTCCGACAATAAATATGAGTAAAAGCCGCGTTATAAACATTAGGGCCTGTGAAAGTTTGAAAATAAGCTTGAGTAGGTAAACACGAAAAACTCTAGCGAAGAAATCTTATTAAGAAATTCCTAGAGGATCCAAAGTTAAGCACGCTATTCTAAGATCTAGTCTATTTATTTATATAAAATCAACAGCTACGACTAAATTATTTTTAAAACCTTGTATAATATTGTATTTATCGATAAAACACATTATTCACATGAACATAAAATGATAAAAATAATGACAAAGTAAGGCAATATAAAAAGTAATGAAATTTGGACGATATCATTCTAGTTCGAGTCCGCTAAGTTTTTCTAGAAATATCAGGAATGAATCTACACTAAAACATACCTGGACTCCTGCCGCGCCAAGGTTCAATTGCTTGGTGAGTGCATACCGGCCCGTGGCGATCAGTACCGTGTCGAACAAGTCTTCGTGTCTGCAAGGAAAACCTCGCATGAGCTGTTGATAGGAAGGATTCCATTTGTGGTGTTTTTAAGCTATTGCATAGCTTCTATCGCGGGCCTTGAGCATGGGGACCGAATCCAGAAATTCCGTAACGAAAAATACCTAAAACCCCCACTCCGACCGGTGCAGCGGTGATACTTTGATTTCATAACTTTACATGCGGGCTTTAATAAAGAATCAGCGCCATCTACTAGGAACTTGTGGAACTTCATATTAGATCAAACATTACTGCATTAATAAAATAAATAAATAATTAAAATTGCTAAGTTGATAAAAAATGCTATGCTTTTACGTCTTTTTTTATTAAAGCCTAAGCCCGCCTTTAACCTCAATCTAGGGTTGCCAAACCACTGTTTTTAACAGTATTATACTGTTTTTCACTTCATTATACTGTTTACTGTTGAAGAAAAATAAATACTGTTTTCAGCATAAAAAGCTAAACACTTTGAACACATACATACATACATACATAACGTCACGCCTGTATCCCTTATGGGGTAGACAGAACACCAGAGGTTACAAGACCATCTGATGTCACGTTTGACAAATTGGGAGGTATGATAAAGATGGTGAGAAACTATTGTAGTGACAGGGGGTCAGCCTATCGCCCACGAAAACGCTTTTAATACCTCTGTCCATTAACTGACTTTTACAGTATGAACCGGGAAGAGAAGCAGCTGGCACATTCTATGTTTTTCTTTCGCTCCCAGCCCAGCATGGAAACACTTTGAATGCTAGACTTAAATTAATAATTTGTGCTAGAAACTCAAAAAAAATGTGTTTAGAACATTAAATAAATTGAATACTGTTTATTTTTTCCAAAATACTGTTTTACATTCTTTTCGGACTCAAATATTTTTTTTTTTCTAGAAAAAAAGTTGGCAACCCTACTGTAACCTCACCTGATGGTAAGTGAAGATGAGGTCGAAAGTGACAGCACTTGGGGTCACTGGGATTAGTCGCCTTTTACGACAGGCTTATCTAGAAGTACTTTTCTGCCCCTACACGGATATTTCAAATGATTTTTGCATTTCTGTTAGTGCTGATTGTATAATAACTATCGTATATAAAAAAATTTTAGTTTATGAAACTGTCACAAAATACCTAGTTATGTGCAGTTTCATACACTACTTTATCTAATCTCATACACTGACTGAAGATATTTATTCCCGCCATTATCGCGCATGCGCAAAAACGCGCCGCGCGGCCACAGAATGTAACGTAGCGCGGCGCTCGCAGGACACAGATAAAAAAATGAAATCTATGGTCTGTTATCTGTATCGAAATGAAAAAAAAAATATTATAACATTGTATTGTTCGAGGTAGTGTGTTATAATTTAATTTTTTAATTTCATTTCAAACTCAAAACTCAAACTCAAAACATTTATTCGGAAAACTACAACAGCACAACACAACAGCAGTGCGATCACAGAACTTTAACGAATCGTTTGTTAACGAATGTTCGTATAGTATGGAGACCGTTTTTTAATAAAAAATTGAGATCTATCCATTGCCGCACGGCCAGCTTAAATAAATGTGTGCCTTGTTAATTTTGAATGTTTGTAAACATGTTGTACTCATAAATATCTGTAAAATAAAAAAATTACAATGATACTCAAAACTTGCAACCGACTCCATACTATACGAGCATTCGTAAACATTCGTTAATATACGATTCGATAAAGTTCTGTGATCGCACTGCAGAATAGATAAAAACTATCGTTATACTATTTTAAAAAGTATATGTCAATATAAATTCGTTCTGAGTTTTATATTTTGAATATTATGATATGAGAGTAGACAAAAACATTTTTGACACCTGAATTAGAAAAAAAAAAACTTTTTTACTAGACTAATGTTTTTAAGCTTTTGCGGTTAAGATGCTCAATTATTCTTAAATAAATGAAAAATGCACATTATAAAACATTGCAATGCTTCACTTTAACTGGGATTCACAATTTCTATAAAGAAATTGATCTCGGGTGGTCTTAGCTACAAAGCTATATCATAAGATGGAGCTACGTTAGCAATATAAAGTAAAAACAAAAATGTGGTTAGTAATTTTTAGGCGTACCGTCAGGCCCCGGTAGCTCAGTGGAAGAGCCCTCGTCCGGCAAACAAGAAGTCCCAGTTTCGAATCCTGGTCGGGTAATTTTTATTTATCACATTTTTCATTTATTTATTTTTATTACACTTTTTAATTTTCTAATCCAGGTGTCAAAAATGTGTTCAGGTGAGGTTGAGGTCAAACGCTTCAATAATAAAAAAGAACAGTTCTATATTATTTTAGCAGTTATTTTATTTAGTTGTTGAAAAAGCAATTAATCCTATTTGTAACCTCCGTGAACAATTAAGTTTTTCTAGTCAAACGGTCAATTAGTGTTTACTGAAGGCCAACTCCTACTGCAAAAAAAGTGTGGGTAGTTTGATCAATACTTTACCTAAAAATTTTTTTTAGCTCGGCTAACAAGTACATAAATATAATTTAGTGTTAACTTAACTTCTGATTAAAGAAGTTGGCCTTAGATTGTTTCATTTACTTAATTACTTTCTTAATCGTTACACAATTCTCCATAGAGAAGTCCAACATAATATCTTGGTAAGAACATAGAATTTTTATATTTGGATTATTTACTTAATAATCAGGAAGAATCATTAATGACAAAATAACTTTAAAACTGCTATAACTTTAGAAACACAATAGCTGCGAGTCTCAGTTAACGTATTGTCTTCCATATAAGGTATTATACATTATAACGCCCAACATGCGAACGTACGTGTAAGAATTTACCTGTTTCATTGTTAAATTAGACATACAATTATAATCATTAATTATAACAATAAAAAATTAAGACGGATAAAACTAGCGTTACAAATTAGTCATACCTAGTTAAAAATACCGCGTTTTTTATAAGATTTTCTTCCAATCACGTACATACAAAACAACTCTTTGCACTGAGCCCACTGCAGTGTTACGTACGAGTCTCGTCTATGTCGACGAGAAAGTATAGGCCAAGCTGGCACAGTGCTGGGTGGTAGATGGCTTCTGACAAACCCTAACGACTACTATACACAAGAATAAAGTACCCGGGACCGGCTGTTTAACGTGCCCTGCGAAGCACGGAAGTCGCCGTGAGAAATGAATGCTCGGTGAACGGTAACCTAGGATATCGTATGATACACACAGTAACCATGTCGCCACGACGACTTCCAATCATGTGCCCGCATTTTATTTACCTTTCATGAAAAGACTTAGCGCTTCATATGCGAGTCGTGGTCGCATGTTTCCTGTACTCCTGATGGTGACTATGACGGTTTCGTCGTAGATGAAACGCAAACATGTTTATGTTTACGAACTAATTAGTTACCAAACGTGTTAATCCAATATATTTGGCAATTGGTGAACATGTATTTAAAGTTTAGAGCATAAACTGTGTAACAACTTATTTTTTTTTATATTTTAAGATGCTCGATTTCTATAGTGGCCAGACAGACAACACTTATAGTTAGCAAAAATGCCTATATCTGAAATGACCTCTACGTCCTGAACGGCAAAATGGAACATCGCTCGTTTCCCTGCACGTTTTCCCCATAGATAACTTGTGGTGAAAAGTTATGAGTTTATTTCCTCCCTAAAGTGACCACAGCTTAAATAGCCTTCGTCACTAAATATTTGTAGGAAAATAAAGACATTATGTTATTAAACACAATTCACGATTTCGAAACGTAAAAAAATAGCTTATTTAACTACTACGAAAATTGTAATCATTCAGTTTCTACTAGTAGCTGTAGTAGTAGGAACTTGGAGCGGTTACGCACGACAACTGGTCCGAATCCTTGCAATTACGGATCTGGAAATATTGTATGAAATGACGAAGGTAGCCGGATCTAGTACGTAAGTTACCATAGAAATAGTTTTATGGCTACGTCAGAGCGTATTATACCGGATTCGGATCGGATTTAGTTTGACGAAGTCGTCGTGGCGCCGCCGTGGTTACTGTCATACGATATCACAAGTTAAGCAACGTTCGGCGCGGTCGGTACTTTTGGATGGGTGACTGCCGACCATTCATTTCTCACGGCGACTTCCGTGCTTCGGAGGGCACGTTAAGCTGTCGGTCCCGGGTGCTGTATACTTGTATACAGTAGTCGTTAGGGTTTGTCAGAAGCCGTATCGGCACCCTGAAAATTCTGAAATCCACCACCCAGCACTGGGCCAGCTTGGTGTATTATGGCCTAAAACCTCCTCATCACCCAGGGGAGACTCATACCCTGCAGTGGGCTTATTACAAAGAGTTGTGATGATGATGATGATGATTAGTTTGACACCGCTGCTGTAGACTATTGGTATTGGTATACACGCATTGTAAAGCGTGCTCGAGCACCGTCCGGATTATTTGCATAGCACCAGCTTCGTTCCAGGTAGAACGGCAGGATATACAGGGTTAATTTTAATTAGCGCATCACCTCTTGCAGGCATCCTCTCCACATCAATCCCAACAACATTTGTTCTACAACTTTTTAAAATTGTAGTTTTTTATACAAAAAATATTTATAGCCTCTGTTTAGAGGCGTAACTTTATTTACTCTGAGCGTTGGTGTGCCACGAACCTTGCTCGGTAAAATATCGCTTCATATCAATAATAGGTACTTCTTACAAAATGTAGATTGTAGAGTAAGGAGCAAAAATTTTTTGTTTTTATTTTCTATGTTATTTATCAATTTTTGTAAAAAGTCGTAGAACAAATGTTGTCGGGATTGATGTGGAGGGGTTGCCCGCAAGGTGATGCGTTATCTAAAATTAACCCTGTACTGTTAATACTGCCATTGTGGCGACAGTATTTGACGGAGCAGATTACGTAACATCAGCTGACCCACATGCGTTTCGCTGCTAATGACTAAAAAAGTTCAAACTCACTGCTGCTGTGTCTCCGTGTTCAACCACCTCGCCTTCAGCTTCCCGTTGTCCATCTTCTCCACGGAAAGCGGCACCGTCGGCTGCTGGAACTTGACTCCCTTCTCCTCCATCTCCTTCACCACCAAGCCGGCCATCTGCTGGTCGAAGCCTCGCAGGGGCACGGACCGGATCAGCACCGTCGCTGGGAACCCTAGAGAGTTCAGGAACCCGGCGCATTCTAGGCCGATGTCTGGGTGTTTGTTAAGGAGTTATTGTTGGTGTATTGGTTTGATGTTGAGTTGTTTTAGTGTATAGCTCGTTTTGTGATATCATGGAAAATGTTACAGATCTTATGAATTATGGAATGGGTTGAGGTTAGTGCGGTTTCTCAATGACGTAGTTTAAGATTATTTTTCGATACAAGGTAGTTTTTACATTTAGGTTACAGAGTCTATTATTATCACGTATTGATAGAACACACTACATTAAACACCTATTAAAATCTCAAAACTCCCACACGACGCGAGGCGAATCATATTTACATAATTAACTTGGTTGGTTAAACGAAATGTCACCTACTGTGCATAAACCTAAGCACATAACATTTTTAAATGCATAAATATTTTTTTTTTTTTTTATTACACTAAACCGATTCTGAACAAAGAGCTATAAAAGATGCATATTGTGCGTAACGGCTTTGCACTAAAACACTACTTAATCAAATAATTTCCACTGATTACGCAATACAAGTACTTCGTTAAACATTAATAAGACGAAAAACTTCCTTAAACATAAACAATAGTATATTATTGGGAATGATGTCAAGTGATCCAATAACTTTTCCTCCGAAACTTATGATTAATGTAGTTTGTTAATTCGTGCAAAAAGGATACATCCCGCTCCAACAACCAGAGTTTTCCCTGGTGCGTGACCTAAGCTGAAGATGTCGTCACTGCTGACGCAGTACTCCATGGCTCCGGGAATGTCAGGGTAATGAGGACGGCCACCGACAGCCAACACAATGTTCTTCGCTGTCACTTCTTTCTTGTCTCCATTTTTCATAGTGCCAATAATAGTGTGTGCATCCTTGAACTCTCCTAGGGCATTGATGTATTCGATTTTTTTGTCTCTTAGGTCCACCCTGGTCACCCAGTTGACGGATTTGATGTGGTTCTGAACAGCCTCAGTAAGCGAGGTCCAGTTTATTTTGACCTTGTCCACGGAAGGAACCTCCCAGCCGTAAGAAACAGCTTCCTACAAAAAGTATTTCAATGTCTTTAGGTTTTCAAAGATGCGTTCAATTTTGAACTGAATCTCACTGTTAATGTCTTGAATTAAAGATTTTTATCAATTCTGTATTTAATATCATGACTTGGCACTTTTGGATGACGATTTAGTTTTACTTTTGGTTGAGGGTTATCATATCACGACGTAAAAAAAATAATTCGAGTCAGTTTTCAAAGTTAAACAGTAATTCATGACGTCATCGTATGCCCATGGCCAAGGATTGTGTCCACAGCTTATACATCTCAACACAATAACAATAAAATGCGTAATTATTTTCCAAGGCCTAAGTCTTTAATCTGCTGACTAGTACCGGTATAAAATATAGGTACTAAAATTGCAGATGTTTAATCAAAAACCATCAATGAATGTTAACTATCAAATAACATTTTGATACATTAGAACTTCACGAGACTATGTCAAGGCAAACGAACTGTTAGGACGCCCTGCGGCACGGTAAATGGATTAGTTTTAGGACTTTGCATTTAAGCAAGTCCCGCAGTTTTTATAAATTTTATTTGTATCAGTACCTATGAGAATTTTCCACAATATGATACCTAACTACTTAATCCCATTATGAATTAACACACAAATTCCATTAGAGAACCCATTCTTTATTAGCGCAAAATATGTTGCGTTATATTCATGTAATTGTCGAAACAAAATAAGTGATAATATAATTTCCAGTCTGCCAAATGTACTTAACAGATATTTGTGAGGCATTGTGTCATGTGTGTTATTTTTTTGAACACAAGCATAGGTATGTATCATACATAACCGGGAGATGGTGGTTGAAAAATGAAAATGATAATACTCCAGAGTGAAATAGAATAATTTTCCAAAAATACATGCTTGAGTGAATATCCATTCATTAAGTATTGTCTTAAGTTTTCACGATATGTAAAATATAAATTATACGCGATTAATCCGGTTAAAAAGTAGTTTTATTTAAAAAGTAGTTTTATCCATTCATTAACTTTGAGTTTTCATTTGCATTTAATAGTATTAAAAGAGTATCAACTGAACTTTTTTTAATGGTACAACTGATTTCTCAAGGTCTAACGACTGACGGTCACAACTTATCAACACGAATCGATATGCTAAAGCAGGTTGATGAAGTAATATCTACAGCAATGCTTGCAAAAATCGTAGACATTTTAATAATCATGGTTATTAGTTAAACCCTCAGCTCTTCCTTTCTTTATACAGTTGTTATCCGAGTAACAATAAGGGGTGTTAACGACATGTTACTATTGCCAATCCTTATGAAATTAAATATATACCGAAATTAAAATTAATAATAAATTGGCCACTAAACTTGATGTAAAAAATAATAAATCATCTCTTAATATACATTGAGAAGTAATGGTTCAGTTTTGTACAGAGTCACGATAAACCGAAACCGAATAAAAATTGCTTAAAATATATTTAATATTGTGACTTTATTATCACATGAGCTACAGCAATCCAGTTCTACAAAAACCTCTCCGAGACTATGGGAGCGTGACAGAAACGCGACACTTGGAGGGTAGCATTGCAGACATAGTATCATATTTATCTATGCAGTAAGACTTTGCTGCCTTTATCCTAGCGTGAAAGAGTAATGTTCATGGTCCATATAGTCTCTGACCTGTCAAACTAATTTTTGTTAGGGATGTTGAATGTATAAAGATGATATTGCCATTGAAATGCTGCTTGTTCATATCTAAACTATTGGTGCAGACTTGATTTAAATTCTTAGACACGATATCGGGATTTTCATTTCAAGTGGATGATACTAGTAGTCTATTGAGTAACTTGAGAGGGTAAAATATTAAAATCCTTTCGGCGGTTGCTTATATAAGTAAATGATTTGGAATTAGCCGAACATGAGCTATTATTTGCACTATATGTTGTTTTAATACATTTCACGAGTTGTCAAGAATCTGACAGGTCAGCTATGAACATTACTCTTTATCAGTCGCTACCTACACCATGTATGGGAAGAGATAGTAAGATGGTATTCCTAGGTAACTACATTCAATTTCAGTTGTCTCTTTACAGACTTCTGTTAAGAGTCCAGATTGTTTCAAACTTATCTGTAAAACACAGACGCATGACTATGAGAATATGCAAGTCACATAATGACACTTTTGTAATACATATGTTATTGTTTACATTGTAACTTATCCAGATTTAACCCTGAAAATATTAAACCTTTAAAATATTTTTGTAATAAAGTTCCTCATAATCTGGTGCCATTAGTGACTTAGCATTTGTACTGAACAACATCATCAATATTTTTAATAAATTAATAGCTTTTTGCATTTTTCTATTTTGGGACCAAAACTAAGATTGAGGCTGTATTTTTAAAATATAAAATGTAATAAATATTGTCAATATTTATTGATCAGAAAGATATAATAACCAGAAAAGCCCAGAGAGTGAAGAATTTATAAATGTTAATGCAGCTCCTCTATAAGGTATTATCCTTATAGCATTTTCCAGAGTTATAATTATGTTAATTATGTATCTGACATGTGTGTAGTTAAATATGAGTAACATAGCAAAATGCAATATTTTACAGACAAGGCACCTATTTAAGTTCTATGAGGTAAAAAGTATGTTTTACTTGCAATATTTACAACTAGTTTTAAGATAGTATTACTCATTTCATTAAACACCTAATTATTAAAAGTTTCAACGTATTTATTAACAACTAGTACTACTAAATCTGTGGTATCAATTCTATTATAATACTTTACTTATTTTTTTTTTCTTTTACTTACTATCAAACATCACTTTGTTACTACAATCAACTAGACAAACCCTGTTAAACAAATTTTCATCAATCTCGCATCTCGGTTCTGTGCTTTATAATTTTTTGTTTGTACTAAGTTTTACACACATGTCTTATATACACATTCAGTGAAGATTGCTGATTAACAAGAATTTGTTTACTACTTTATGGAGTGACTTGTTTCTACAGACACTTAAATTGGTCAAGGAATAACAACGGTAAACCATTTTAAGTCAGTTTCTTCTTTCTATGTAGTAAAAAATATATTTAAAAAAAAGGTGACAACACCTGCATTTTCCTTCAGTCTCAATTGATATTAGTTGACAGTGAGGTTGAAAATATATATAGGATCAAGGATATGCCTCTTTATAAAAAAATTTTAGAACATTTCACCACCAGAGCTTTGATATTAGGCATTATTGATATAAATAAACAATAAAAAATACACTTCAAAACTAACATTGAACAAAAAATAAAATTATTTAACATATAAAAAATTTGCTTATTTTTTTAATAATTATATTAAGAAGAAACTGACTTGAGTCAACTTTATTTGTGTAAAAACACTCCAATATTATATAGAAATTACTTGTGTCCTGAGAAAATCTAAGATATTGTTTTACCTTTGAATAGGAGTAAGGATTGGGAAGTGAAGTGACTTACAGACACCTAACAAAACAAAATAAAAATAAAACTTTAATTCAAGACATTAAAAGAGTCTATGAATAAATTTATAAAACAAAAGTTACTTACATGAATGCTCTCACCGAGAATAGCAGCCTGATGCATCAGTTTTTTAGGTATACAACCTACATTCACACAAGTGCCTCCAAGACCCCATTTGGAACCCTGTGGTGATGGTGTCACATAATCAAACACCGCAACCTTAGCTCCGTGTTGAACAGCCTCCTTTGCACAGGCAAGGCCTCCTGAACCACCCCCAAGGACTGCCAAGTCATAGTCATAAGTTCCATCTATAAAAAAAATAGGTTTCCTATCAATAACAATAGTGGAAGTCTGTTAATAAATTTTTCATTCAAGCTTTTTCATTCAAAAGCTGGATTTTAAGTACGAAGGCCGTGTCAAGTTAAGCCTGGTAGTTTTTTGATCCAAATGCCACTTATACTAGTGCATGTTTACAGTGCAATAATAACAAACTGCAAGACGTCACAGAAAAGATTAACCAACACCACCAACGGTACTCTACCTTGATGAGAATTGTCTACAGGAACTACCAACTTGGTGTTTCGGCTACAACATAACCAGCCACCTAATTCCACCAACAAATTAATAGAAATAACCCAGTTTATATAATAAATCAAAACATGATAGAACACAGAACTATTTCACCACAATTTCAAGATTATTGAGACTTTGTACACAGTAAATAAAGGATAAGTTTAATCTAGTATGCTGTAGGAAGAAGAGATTTAGATTTGGAAAAGTGATTTTTATAAAATAATAACAATGATGTTGATTTTTTCGACGATTGAACCATGTTAGGTTATGAAAAATTTCAAGGCTAACCAGATATACACTATACCCACATTTAATTACTTACTGCTTAACGTTCGTCGCGTAATAATTACGATATTATCTAATCGGTTTATTCTCGTAGCCAGAGAATATTTTCTGAGAATATTTCCCAGTATTGTCATCTTGACGTAAGTCTTCACTTGCTTGATGTGACAGAGACGACAGTAAATTACACAAGTTACGCGAAACTTCGGCAATAACTAATTGATTATTCTGTTCAGTAATAAATCTAAAATATGAAGACAGTCCTAATTACAGGCGCTAATCGAGGACTAGGCCTAGGAATGGTAAAGTATCTCTCAAAGCAGAACAAGACAGAAAAAATATTCGCCACTTGCCGGAACATCTCGGAGGTAAGCAATACAAATTCAATACTTACCGACTGGTGCCATGTTTTCACAATAGAAATATAATAATCTGATTAGCACAAGCACAAAAATTTAAATGTTGCGATTATTGTACGACGAATAAAATAAAAATAATAGTTTTTCAATGCACGAATATATAAAGTAAAGTAGTTTTTCGTAGCCGCGTATCGGTGTATGTGCGACAGAGACAAAAGGCAAAATGGCGTAAAAGAATGACTGACAGGACAGACAACAGACAGGACAGCATGACAGGAAAAATGACGTCACCACGAACGATGTTACTCACACCCAAGATGACGTTTCAATTTTAGTACCTACTATCGGAGTCTTTCCTCATCTGTAAATTAGATTGGTAGGTACAACAAGAATGTTAGTAAAATTATATACAATGTGTTAGGGTTCCGACTTTTGATACTTTACCTACGTGATATACATCAAATTTCATCGACAAAAGTCACCTTAGGGGGGGGCGCACCCCTCACCCCTCGTGATGGGGGTGATTTAAAAATTTCGTTTCTCTGGTTTGCTTTAAGTTCGTAAAACCATTTTTTTTTCATATTTATTGTGTGTATCTTGTTGAATTACATCTCATTTTAAAGCTTATTAAATTTACCAACTTTTGATACCACATTCACTAAAAAGTCATAAGAAGAAAAGAATTAATTTTAATGACTTAGAAAAAAAATCTTACTTTTTTGTAGTATTTTTTTAGTTTTTTGTCATTAAAAAAAACGAAGCCCTTAACAATGCATTTTTTTCTTCTTAACTAGTACTATTTGAGTTTATCTTTCTAACGATACAGAATACGACAGTTTAACTTCAAAGAAACAGTCCTAACTGCTAAGCTAAAATGACATCAAAATAAAAGACACGAAATTTACAATCTCTTTTTTATTTAGTTTTGCCGATTTAAAGTCAATTTAACAATTGTTCAAAGTGACCACCATTGTTTAATAAACAAGAAGTAGCCCTTAATGCTACTTGTTGTGTAGCTCTTTTAATCATAGCTCTGTCGGCTTTTAATTCATCAGCTGCGGTCATAATTTTTTGCAGCAGCTCTTCTCTTGTTGTAGGCACCTCTAGGTAAACCCGCTGTTTCATGGTCCCCCACAGGAAGAAATCTAGAGGTGTCAAATCAGGGCTACGAGCCGGCCAGGCAATTGTTCCTCCTCTTCCAATCCAGGGGGTGTAGTGTTCATCCACATATGCTCGTACATTCCGGGCAAAATGGGCAGGAGCTCCATCCATTTGCAAATAAAAAGACCGGCGTTCACGTCTGTACTCCAATGGTAGCTCATGTAGGAAATCCCCTCTTAGAAATTCCAAGAATCTCTCACCATTAAGATTGTCTGGTAAGACGATGGGACCTAGCAGCTCATCATCAATAATGCCTGCCCACACGTTGATTGAGAATTCGTGTTGGAACGAGGCGGGCCTCACAGCATGGGGATTTTCATTAAGCCACAAATGATGGTTTCGGTGGTTGGTTATCCCAGCTCTTGTGAATTTGGCTTCATCAGTCCATAATATTCGCCGTACGAAGTTTGCATCATGTCTCACTTTCCTATTAAGCCACGCACAGAACACAAAGCGAGCAGCATAATCTGGTTCAATTAAATTCTGAACTCGACGAAAATGAAACGGCCATAATCCTTCCCGACGTAGAACTTGCCACACCGACCAATGCGAAATCCCAAGTCTTCTGGCAATATTTCTAGTGCTAAGTCGCGGGTCACTGGCAATCATTTCAATGATTTCTTCTTCCATGTCTGGTCTCCCCACAACAGCACGTTCATTAGGCGGCTGTCGGATTCCATGAGTGCGCAATCTTGCAAAAACGCTTGCAAAAGTTGGAGCAGAAGGTATGCGCCTTGTAGGGAATCTAATTCGATATTCGCGAACAGCAGCCGCAGCGTTTCCATTGGCGTATCCATAAATAAATACAATGTCGGCCACTTCACTTGGTGAATAATTAACTGCCATAGTATCGAGTAAGTAGTACTTAGCTAAATTCGAAAGTAAAACTTTGTAGCAATCGCAACGAGAAACGAAGGACAACTGATTAGCAAGTAGAAATCCTAACCAGTACCTTAGTATTGTTATCTCATTCACTATTAGACTGAAAGAGATTCATGTTTCGACTCGTACGATGCGCGGGGCGACGTGATTGGTGCGCTCTAGCCTTTCGGCACGGGCCTCGCCCTGATCATCCCTCGCCAACGCAGCGAGCGCAGAGGCAGTCAGGCGAAAACCTGAAGCAACCTGCTACCGCATTGCGCGCGCGCTCTAACTCGCGAGTCTTGATAGTACTTAAATTTTGTAACTAGGACGTATTACCTTAGTAAAATAAACTTTTGATATTTTAATTTCGTGTTTCCTTTTAACTAATTACTGAACCGGGCCTAAATTTTGGCATCGTTAGAAAGATAAACTCAAATAGTACTAGTTAAGAAGAAAAAAATGCATTGTTAAGGGCTTCGTTTTTTTTTAATGACAAAAAACTAAAAAAATACTACAAAAAAGTAAGATTTTTTTTCTAAGTCATTAAAATTAATTCTTTTCTTCTTATGACTTTTTAGTGAATGTGGTATCAAAAGTTGGTAAATTTAATAAGCTTTAAAATGAGATGTAATTCAACAAGATACACACAATAAATATGAAAAAAAAATGGTTTTACGAACTTAAAGCAAACCAGAGAAACGAAATTTTTAAATCACCCCCATCACGAGGGGTGAGGGGTGCGCCCCCCCCTAAGGTGACTTTTGTCGATGAAATTTGATGTATATCACGTAGGTAAAGTATCAAAAGTCGGAACCCTAACACATTGTATAAGTTCGTTATTAAAATTCTAGACTAGATTATTCTTGAAAAACACCTAATAGTAACTTAGGAATAATAATTGCAACAATTTCTGCCTGAAAAGGCGTGTGCTTTTAGAATAGGAACGAAATAACATTTTAATTTATATCGCTGGGTTAATGTAGGCTTCGAAAAGTATAAGTATCTATTCATCCAATTTTAATTTGCAAATAAGTAGGTACCTAATGAATTTAACATGGTTCATTAAAGAAAGACATTGAAAATGGCGGCGCTTATTATGTTCGAGATAACACTAGTGCCGTCTATACTCACTCTCGCGCGTACGGACAGTAAATAAATATTTCAGTTAAGAAATTGTTATATTATTTAATATATGTACACAATATTTTTTTATTAATAATTATTTTATTGGATATGGTCGTTGTCAGTATTTTCGGTATCGATGTAGGTACATGATGTACCGTACATCGTTGTTTCTCAACTAACATCCGTTGTTGACATCTTTTTTTTGTCAACGATGTTGATACCACAGATGTTAATCATAAAATAAGCGTTTGTAAAAAAAACGTTGTATTGCATCGTTGCATGGAATGAAGTCGTCGCACATCGAATTATGGCTTACACGCAACTGGAAGAGATTTGATATCAATGTTTTAATTTCAATAAAGACTGCTATTTTATTGCTCTATGATTGCTTTATGCATATAAAAAATATAATTTATAAATGATCTTTTTTTTTGACGTTTGATAAACTCTAAATAAAATAATGACTATTAATTATTTTCGCACGCAACTGGAAGAGATTTGATATCAATGTTTTAATTTCAATAAAGACTGCTATTTTATTGCTCTATGATTGCTTTATGCATATAAA
Organism: Stenoptilia bipunctidactyla; assembly: GCA_944452665.1. Classification (NCBI taxonomy): domain Eukaryota; kingdom Metazoa; phylum Arthropoda; class Insecta; order Lepidoptera; family Pterophoridae; genus Stenoptilia; species Stenoptilia bipunctidactyla. Next base: position 2,940,408 of record OX101732.1, read on the forward strand.
AAATATAATTTATAAATGACCTTTTTTTTTTGACGTTTGATAAACTCTAAATAAAATAATGACTATTAATTATTTTTACCAAAACTGAAAATAACTCAATAGAATATTATATTTACCTAATTATATTATTTTAGGTAGACATTCAAATCAAAATTTAAATAGTGTACTTACCTACTTACTTTAAATTTCGCACAAAATAATGGATAAGAAATATAAACAAAGAACAAGAAAAAATGAATTTTAATATGAATTTGGGACCAAGAGGCAGTGATTCTGAAACAGGTGAAAGATTCTCCTGAAGTTTTGTTATTTACTGCACAGAAACCGACGTAATTGACGTAAGTCCTTTCATCCCAAAACAACACTGTTTCCGATGAATAGTACAATAATATACCTATATTTATTTATTTCATTGTACTGGTTTCTACAGCACAAACAATTACATAATTACGATTATTCACTTACAATACAGATGTCTATTATAAGAAACCTATTTTATAATATAGTACAGAATTAGTCCACACAAGGACAACAAAGGGGTAGGTACATGTATTCAAAATTTAAATTAAAATATCAAAAATAATGAGAAACATTTTGGCGTTTTTTTTCTCAACTCCGCAGGTCCCGCCTGCATAATCCTATTAAATTCAATTCAAACACCTTTTTGCCATTTGCATATAATGGGATAGTTATACAGGGTTCATTTGACAACATCTACCAAATTTTTTTTACGTAATAAGTATCATTAATAGAAACCATTTCTGCAAAAAAAAAGTAGTTATTTTTTACACGGAAATTCATATTATTCACTAAAATGTTAAGCACAACATGATCATACTGAATACTATAAAGACTACGCGCAGTGGTACAACTTGTTTAACCGAATGAATTACATCACAGACGTCTAAATTTTCAAAAAACAATCGTATCCTGTTGACAATAAGTGCCATTACATCGAGCAGGTAAGATACCAAAATGTTCGCACGTGAACGAAACCGGCCGGCGGCGCCGCGCCGCCGTCGCAAACCCGGAAACACTTGTCTGTTGCCATGACCTTCAGTCGCTCGCGCATCCTCGGCGGAAGTGCACGCGCAGCGTGCGGAACGCAGCTGCGTTCGCGAGAGTCCGCGAAACCTGCGCCGCATGTGTTTATTAGACAGTGAGTTGTCGCTAACTATCGATAATGTTTACAAATAGGGAATCGTTTATCAGAACGAAGCTCGAAGCCTTTCTGATTTAAAAAACCAAATAGTGTGTGAATTTGACAAAGTGACACTGCAGTGCTAAATAAAGCCCATGAAAATACGTTAAAACGTGCTAGACTCTGTCTGGAGAAAAATGGTACGCATTTTGATCACTTATTACCAACTAGCTGCTGCCCGCGACGTCGTCTGCGTGAACGCTATGCAGCTCCAAACGCACCTACGATTATAACACTGCTAGCGTGATAATATGTAGCCTATATGTTGACCCGACTTCTTAACTATCTTCATGCCAAATTTGAAGTAAATCCATGCAGTACTTTTTGAGTTTATCCCGGAAAGACAAACAGACAAACAGACAAACAGACAAAAATTCTAAAAACTATATTTTTTGTTTCTGTTTCGATTGTAGATCATACCCCAAGTATTCTTTTAAAAAAATATTCAATGTACAGTTTTGACTTTCCTACCATTTTATTATATGTATAGATGATAGGAATAGGTAGTGCAATTTAGGGTCAATAAACTCCAATATGAGAATAGTATGGATACGCCTGCGGCATTGCGGAATTTAGTGATTTTTCTAGAACAATTCTTGGTCAAACCAACCGGGTTTGTTTTTAATATTTGCTACGAATTTTATACGATTGCTTCAATCACCTTATAAAATATGATAAACAGGACATCAAAGAAAAACATTATGAAATTTGGTAACGTTTTTATTATTTTTTATTTCTTTCTTATATACAATTTAAATCAATAAGATGAAAAATATATAAAAAGGTATTATTGACAACTGATTTAAAGTGAGTTGTGTTTACTTACACAAAAAATCATTTTTCACAAAAAAAGTCCTAATGTTGAGTTGGGTCTCCTAGAGTTCGATCTTATATGCTGAAGTTAGTAATTTACCGAGTTTTTAGAATATTCCAACAACCTTTATATTATATCCACAAAGATAGTATGGAATTTACGTTTATATAACAATAATCCAATGTAAATTATTGAACATGACTAATCCTTAACAATACTAGTATGGTATGTCCTTATTAAGATTTCGTCGTGAAATCCCGCAAAATTGCACTACCTATTCCTATCACTGCTTATTACACAGATTAGAGCTTTAATTAATGTACATAAGTTTATTCAATCTTTTTAAATACGCCGAAGTGCAAAATGCTTCTTCTTTCTATCTATTTTTGCATTCACTTAAAAGTATTATGTTAAATTTTCTCACATTAAATCCCTCAAACCTTTTGCAATTTGCCGGTTCTAAGCCTCTAAAAGTATGAAGAAAAGATTGTACGTAACTTGTGTAGGTAACTTTTTTTATTGCCTGTAGGTATGCATAACTACTGAACTCAAAGTGTGACCTTGCAACCTCATATCGTTAACATGTTTTGTCGCACGACAAAACATCTTGCAGTACTACGTCTTCGTAGTATTATTAAACGTAATCAATAAAGTGCCGCGTCATAGTATCGTATTGTGTATAGGGCATTCATCAATAACGACTATTCGTGAAACAAATCAAGGTGCCATACCTTTACTTTTTTCTACTGAGCGATACTAAAATAAAAATGCAGGTTATTCGTATTATATCAAAGTACGTAATATTTAAATTTGGCAAGGGCCTACAAAATAACCCTGTATATAAAAATAGGTACAGTGTTAACATTAAATGTACAATTTGGGCATCCTACTTGAAGATCAAAAGTGGTATTCTGCCATTTGTTAACCCAGGGTGTTAGAAAAAGTTCATCCAAGACAACCAAAAAGCCGCGTTCTCATACATCACGATAACGCTTCTTCATACACGCACAACAAAACAAAGTAATTTTTAGTTTCCGAAAAAGTAGAACTCGTTGCCCATCCTATACATAACCCCGACCTACCCTGTGATTTCTGTATTTTCCCAAAATCAAAGATTTGAAGAGAGGTTTCGCTTTTAACAAATCCGAAGATGCAGTTCTAGCGATTTTAACTAGGCCCTTTTTAAGAATTTCGCCAATTCGGCATACGTTCGCTAAGGTTGGCCGCTTCCGACAGCACCATCCATTCTTGCTCTGTACAGCTCCTTCGTAAATCAAGTTTCACTTATCCTTTCCAAATGTCCAAACCACCGTTGCATAGCCCTTTTAATATTAGTCTCTACATCTTCTTTCAACCCGCATCTCGTTCTTATTTCACTGTTGCGCACCTTATCACTCAACTTCAGTCAACACATACTCCTCAAAGCTCTCATCTCCACAGCATTAATCCTGCTTTCATGTCTCTTCTGCCACACCCAAGATTCACTACCATACATAAGCGTTGGCGCCAAAACTCCCTCAAGTACGGCAAGAAGAGCTGTATTCGGTATAATTTTGCTTGCCATAATCAAGTATAAGGCGCCATTAACACAATTTCCTGCTTTTACCCTCTTTTCAATATCATCGTCATACTTCCCATCTCTTCTAAACAAGGACCCCAAGTAAACAAACTCTTTCACCTGTTCCACTATTTCGTCTTCTATCTTTTCGTATCCTATCTTTCCGACATTCACTCTCACAGCTTTTCTTTGAAACGACTAATGTACATAATGATTTATTATTGAAACTAGCCACCGCGCGCGGTTTTACCCGCGTAACTTTTGATCCCGTGGGAATTTCGGGATAAAATATATCCTATAACCTTCCTCAAGAGTTGGGCTATCAAATGCAAATCCCACTTGTAGTTTCTGAGATTAGCGCGTTCAAACAAACAAACAAACAAAAAAAAACTCTTCAGCTTTATATATTTTTTTTTTTTTTTTTATATGTGACTAAACCCGCGTTTGACCTCAATCTCACCTGATGGTAAGTGACGATGAGGTCGAAGATGAAAGCACACGGGTTTAGGAAGGAACTGGCTCTTTATACAATATTGCCGGAACACATTACCGCCGGAGCGGTAACATTTGGCGGCAGACTTTATATAAAGGGTGGTCGCTAGCCAGGCGGACCCAGAAGGGATCCTACCACCAAGCAAGATATTAGTAAAGATTTGAATTTTTTTGGATTTTTTGTGCTAACTGTACTATGTGTCAACGTAAGTCCATGCTGCCTTTCTTTATTGAATCAAGTTATACCTAGTTATTAAGCTTATAAATTTTGTAACATAATGAAGAGATGATACTTAAGGAGATTGTATGTTTGGTGATGTAGTTTATAAATAATAGGAACATATGCATATTTGTAATCCTTACGGTTCGGCCGAAAAACAAGTTCAAATTTTAGATCAAAATATCGTAATATCCACCCTTATAACATCTATTCAATAAGAGGCTTTTAATAAAGTGATAGGTTATTAAGACAGATACTACAAAGTGTAATTTTATGCTTACCAAAAGACAACAACGGTGTCAACAATAGGTGTCCATGATTTCGATCTATCAATGTTTTTTTATTATTATTTTTATTATTTTAGATTTTTATATTATTGTCCATCATTTACGGAATAAAATCGGTGTTTTTCAAATGATAATAAGTCCACAAAGAAATACGAGTAGGTAGGACATCGTTATAGCTTACTCCTAAGTTATGTCTTGCTTATAGTTATTTACTATGTTACCCAATATCATTGTTCAAAGAAGCGCTTCGTTCGCTCGGTCACGAATTATTTGGAAATCACTGTTTTTGTTAGATATCTGCAATATTTAATACTCTTGTCAGAATCGACAAATTATTTGACAGTACCTAGGAACGGTTTTAGCCATTAGAAGTCGAGGGTTTTGGAAAAAATCAAATATAAAAAAACCGGAAGTGGCAAATGGCGCGGTTCTATATTATTAACAAGCTTATTTTCTATTAGGTTACGGCTCCATTATGCCGCGAATGTTTGCGTTCCCGTTGTCGCGATAAAACTTCGTGTTCGATCTATGACGAATATAGCTTGGCCACATCAAATAAAAATTTCGCGACGTCGCGATAATCTAGAACATGGCTATTATCATTTAGCAAGAAAACATGGAAGAGGCGATTGCATTTTATCAAATGGCGGCAAATAATTATTTACCGCATCTTTATTATTTGAATAATAATAAAAACCATAAAAAAATAAAAACCGCCACCGCAACAGTCCAGCTTATATTAACTTTATTTCTCATGCATGCGTCGTCATTCAAATGTTTTTTCTAATGGTTTGGATCTTCGGGGTCAACGTGGCTCAGATTTATATTTTTGTATGACTTCTAAGAGGGCCGCCGCGCCAGACTGTTGAAAACCAATGCTTCCAACCAAGGTTAAGGAAGGTTAAATTGTTGTCAACCAATTCCGAGTCATCCACACTGTTACAAACGGTGGTTTCCAACAAGGAGACAAACAAGAACACAAGCCAAGGTCACGCCAGGCCACGCCCCTTAATCGTCAGTGTGTGCTCTGATCTCTCGCGTTGGCAACATCTTAGCGATGGCAGTTTTGTATGCAATTGAGGATACAAAGAAGGAAAGGTTGAAAACGCAGGATAAAAAGCTTCAAAACTCGAGTTATTTCTAGTTATAGTTACATAGTAAAATATACAATAACAAGCGTACACACTGTCCTAAAAACAGACATACATCTACATAGATAACGCAAATGCATATCCTTTGCGTGTCCGAACCCCGACCAAGCGTCAAGGTTGGTCGCCTCTAGATTTAATATGTATTGTAATATGCGTGTATGCATGTCTGTTAGAAAATCGAGTCCACAATATCAATATCGTTCTTAATAATCGATTTCATCGGCGGTATCGGTGTCTCTGAATCTTTTTGTATTTTACTTTTTGGAGTAATAAATATCAGCTGTGACGTCACAATAGGTCTTAAAAAGTCGGCACGCTTGGTTCGAATACAAATCGTGGCACTTGCGTTGTCTATGTAGATGTATGTCTGTGATTCTAAACACCGCCGCGCCGTTTCCAACCCGCCAAGGTCATGTAATTTGGTTGTCAACAGCCGTCTTCACTGTTGAAAACACGTTGTAAACTAGCAAGGTCACCTTGGTTTGATGTTTTGTTTCCAACAGTGTATTTGGGCTTTAATACCTTCTCATTACTCCAATTGATTACGTAGGTATTAAGTTTAACACGTTCAAACCGCTTGGCGTCTCGCTGTCTGTCAAGTGACAACTAAAGCTCGCTAAGTGTAGCCAACCGCACGAACTTTGTCGCGATAAAACCCTTTTATGTGCGGTAATTTACCGAAGTGGCGCGAAGTTGTCGCGATGTTGTATCACGATAGGACGAACCTACTTGGCCAGAAGTGTCGCGACAATGCAAATCTTCGCGTTATTGCGATAGTGGAGACGTGATCACTTCTGCAGTTTTATTCTTTGACAAGAGCTTGTTCATACGAAGACGAATCTTTTTTTTACGAATCTTTCTTTTTCACCATTCGCTAATTTTACTGACGGCAGCAATGCTTTTTAAATTTTCATGTTCACACGCATCACGAATCGTGAATAATTACGGATACGTATAGGTCTTTAATTTTTTTTCCACCAAGGAAAGTCTGGCACCCACTAAAGCAAGCTAGCAGGAGGAGGATGAATCCTGTTACGGACGAAAGGAAATTCTATAGTGCTGCTAACCCCAGTGGCTAACGGAATAGAGTACCCAGACAGTGTAGGGACCGCAAGAGCGGCCACGAGACTCCTCAGAACGCCTGAGTATACCCACTAAACATACACCTTTAATGATCCGCCTTTGTGTAGGCCATTGATCATAATCGGAGCGACAGCCAATCGGTAGTTAGAGCTGTGGTTAGAGGCTGCACAGCGTTTGAAAAATCATGAATCGTGAATGTTTTATGATTATGACAGAGCCGCTGTTGCGCTCGCGCCCCTCCCGCCTGCCCGCTCCCGATTTGACGAATTTCCGATTGATCGATTTGAAAACACGATTCCGTGTGATATGCGAATAGTCTAGGACTTATCCCATGTGAATGCACTGTAATTCACGATTCCGTTAAGGCGAGGATTTAGCATTTTTACACTTTTTTTGAACGATTTTAGGTATACCCAGTAATATGTACGTTCATACATGTTGTGCCTGAAAAAAATATTCACAAAAATAGAACATATATGTAACCAACCGATGTGTAAATATAGAAACATGATTTATAAAAATTGGGTCGATAAATAGTCATAAACATAGCATTTCGTAGCAATATCCGTTTTAAATGCCATCATGAAGAAAAAGTTACATAAAAACATAAAGCGTACTTCTTCGCTGCCGATGGTTAAAGAAATAGTTATAAATTTAGAATAATAAACCATATAAATATATTTACAATTGCTCACGTCGGCGAAATTTGCGAAATTCGCTACAAGAGGGCCTTACCTAACAAAAAAAAAACTAGATCTCTAGCTATCGTATTTATCGAGATCTCCATGGCCGCGCCTATTTACAAGCAATAATATTTTCCGCCCTCCGAGGCTAATTCGATGCCTGTTCTCATCTCACTCTACATTCTACATACAATTGACACCTATAAATTATGTCCTTTTTTAATATGTTTGTGGAATCTAAGTTCTTATGCGAATCTGTACCCTGTTTAGTTTTCTCCAAGACTTCAAAAACGACGACGTTTCACCCGGAACTTTTTAACCCGACGTGAGTTTTAAAAACTATTCACCAAAGCACAAATCATAAAAAAGTATATTTATCTATAACTTGTTAATATTATTCTTTACAGGAACTTCAACAAGTTTCGGAAGAAAATAAAAATATACACCTAATTAAATTTGGTAAGTATTTTCTTACTCCATAAAAATCTTGAATTCTTCATTCATAGGCTTCTTTTTGAAGAAATGATTAATTTTTTTATAGATCTGTGGACACATTTTCCACGTTGTTGCAAGTTTTACTGACAAGGCAGGATAAGATTTTGAGAATCCCGCTCGGTGGCAAGAAGGCTGCCGCTAAATATAGCTGCTCCAGCGATGATGTGTTCCGAGAAAGTAACAGACATTGAAGACGAACGCGGGTGCCCCTAACATTTTATTTTTTATTTATCTTGAAAACAGATAAAAAATCTTTGACATTAGCAAATTTTATTCTCAACTTCTCCAACTAAACACTGGCTCGCAGTTAATGCCAATGACGATACCTTGGGCCCACTTATAGCGGATGTGGTTCTAGTGGATCGGTCCGGCCTCCTGCCATAATCCCCACATACCCCGCCATTCTCCCTTGGGCGGTCGGGAATGTGTCAGCACGTTACCCTTCAGTACAGTATAATAGCTAACTAATATACTTTTTTAATGCTATATCAGAGGCAACAGATCCTACAGCCTTTGAAGAGGTTGCACGTGAAGTAGCCGCTGCAGTCGGTGACAAAGGCCTCAACTTGCTCATCAACAATGCTGGAATCACCACCAAGTACACCAAGCTCAACCTCGTGCGGACTGAACAGCTGATGAACAACCTCATCATCAACACTGTGGCGCCTATCATGTTGACCAAGGTTAGATTTATTCATATGTCTTTCGTATACTTTGATGTTGTGAAGTTGCCAAGCCAATCTTTCCTATTACACCACACTATTTAGAGTGGGAGTGTAAAAAATTAAAATCGCTTAAAAATATTCTTAAATAACTGAAAAAAATCCCTTAAAATTCCCGGAAAAGAGACGGCAAGATGAAACCGGCGCAGCTGCGAAAGGATTCCCCTTGAATTTGTTAGATGTTGGAAATTATGGTATTTTCAGAGCTAAGTTTTATTTATAATTTATTAAGTCTGCCAGTATTTATTTTTGCAAATCCGTAAATATTCCTGTGTACTCATGCGCGACTAATTGTCCTCAAGCATTCACGTAAAATGAGATGCATTAGGAGCGTCTAAATTTGCAAAAACTGAAATAGTACTTTGGTCAATAACATTATTGACTTTATTTATAAACTACTCAGGATTTTCCGTGTTAAGACCACATAAGTTTGTAATTTAAAACACAAAGTTTCAAAGCATAATTTGCGAAGTCTTAGCTTTCGTCCGGTGATAAGTGAACCTTTACAATATCAAGCACTGATAATATCGGACCACTCGTAATTATTTTACGCATTTACACATTAAGCTACGCATCTGAAATTAATGACTTTGAAGTCTATTCTATTCTATAAATTTAAGCCTTTCTTACTACTATTCAGTAATATTGTCTTAAATTTTCACGATTCATAATTTAAATAAAACTACTTTTTATCCGGATTAATCGCGTATAATTTATATTTTACATTTAACTCGACGTTTCGGTGTCTTTGCAGACCCCGTGGTCACGGGCGACAATAAGAAAATTCAGTAGGTAGGTACTAACAGCAGTCTAATTTATTACAGAACAGCTTATGAACTCTCATCTTAATTCGATGAATTTCTGTTTCTGTGGTGTAATGTTGGTTCTGTTTCAGCCTTCCACTCAATCCCAGCATTGTTTAATTACCTACTTCTGTGTGTCTTCCTTTTTTAAGACAATCCGTAATTCCGTTTTGCGAAAATCCGTCTTGCGTCATCAATCACACATAATTGTGGCCATAATTGTTATATAAGTTAATAATGAAAATTTAAATTGTATATTTTTGCAGAGCCTGACAGTTTTGCTGAAGCAAGCGTCGTTCAACAACGCAGACAAGCCGATGGGCGTGCACCGCGCGGCCGTCGTCAACATGAGCTCTATTCTAGGATCTATCGCTCAGAACGACCAGGGAGGGTTCTATCCTTATCGTTGCTCTAAGGTTGGTAGACAGCATATACCGTCTTTGTAATTTTAGCCCAGGGGGGTACACAGGGAACATGTCCCCTCCAAAATCATGAAAAGATGAATCCCTTAAAAGAGTAGAAGCTAGAAAAAGATAATAGTGGTTAAAAAAATGTTGTGACTTTTTGTAAAACTTATAATTTTTTTTCAAATACAATAAAATAGTTAAATGAAAATAAACGAATTGCAGTCTTTTAAAGATTTTAAGATTAAATAAACAGTAATTGATGATCATTTCATTAAGTATCAGTCAATTTCATTAGGCCATTTTTTTGATATTTTGTCTGTTACTAATAATAAATTAATCAATTATTTAAAATCATGTTCTATTCGAATTACGAGTTTTGAAATAATGATTAATCTACTCGCAGCTGAAATAATTGATGTTGCAATTTCTGAAAGAAATAAAATATTAATATTACCTAACCAACAACATTAAAGAATTTAATCGATGATAAATATTCGTAGACAGGAACTTGAGTCATGTTTTTTCTAATCTATAATTTATAAGTGTAGTGTAGTAGACATATTGCCACTCCGGCACTACTAGCGATCGAAAATGCTCGAGCCTTTTAGCCCTTTTTTAAGACTCGCCGCTTTATAGTGATGGCTAGAAGGCTAAAAGGCTAAATAACTCTCAAGCCCTCGAGGCTAATTGTATTTATGGCTTTTGCTAGCCGTCAAAAAGGCTCAAGCCTTGTAGCCCTAAATTTAAAGCTTGCGAGTCTTTTTTAAAGGCGGACTCACAAAACAGTAGTTCTAAAATGGCTCACTAAAAAAGGGCTCGAGGCTTTTTTTAGGCCTAGGCTTTTTTAAAGCCTTTTTAGAATACTGGCGTCGTGGCGTAGTGGTTAGTGATCCTGACTGCTAATCCAGAGGTCGTGGGTTCGATTCCCACCGAGGACAAATGTTTGTGTAATGAACATGATAATTTGTTCTGTGTCTGGGTGTAATTCTTCTTTTATATGTAGGTATTTAGAAAGAAATAAAATGTATACGTATGTTTATCAGTTGTCTAGTACCCATAACACAAGCTTTATTTAGCTTACGTTGGGATTAGATGGCGTTATGCGAATGTGATGAAATATTAATTTATTTATTTATTTAATTAGAGTACCAGCTTTAAAAACTCTAAAGCCTCTTTTGAGGATCAGGTTAATAGAAACGTAATGAATTATAAATGTAAGTTTTGTTATGTTATTACAGTTTAATATATTTTAAATCAATTAATGAAATAAAAAAAAAACAATAGTTAATTTTAAATCAATTAATGAAAAAAAAACATTTAATACAATACAGTCTTATATTTAAAATAAGTCTATGTTTGACTGGCCTCGTGGCGTAGTGGTTAGTGACACTGACTGCTAATCCAGAGGTCGTGGGTTCGATTCCCACCGAGGACAAATGTTTGTGTAATGAACATGATAATTTGTTCTGTGTCTGGGTGTAATTTATCTATAATATGTATGAATTTAGAAAGAAATAAATGTATATGTTTGTTTATCGGTTGTCTAGTATCCATAACACAAGCTTTAGATTGCTTACTTTGGGACTAGATAGCGTTGTGTGAATATGTAATGACATATTTATTATCATCCATTCATTATTATTATTATAAATATTGTAGCCATAACTATAAAGCGGTGAGTCTTAAAAAAAAGGCATAAAAGCTCGAACCTTTTTGACCGCTAATAAATGATAAAACGCTAATTACGACGCCAGTCTTCTAAAAAGGCTCAAAAAAAAAGCCTCGGCCTAAAAAGCCTCAAACCCTTTTATAGTGAGCAATTTTAGAACTACTGTTTTGTGAGTCCGCCTTTAAAAATGGCTCGCAAGCTTTAAATTTAGTTCTAAAAGGCTCGAGCCTTTTCGAACTCTTTTGTGAGTCCGCCTTTAAAAAAGACTTGCAAGCTTTAAATTTAGGGCTAAAAGGCTCGAGCCTTTTCGACCACTAGGCACTACAGAAGAACTCATGTGACACCCTTTATAATGTAAAAATTAAAAAATTAATAGTAGTAGGTTCGTATCTCATTCTTTGTCTATCCATTCAAAAATTTCGCCAGCCAATCCTGAATGATCGGCTCGCACCAGTATCTAAAAATTTCGTCTGATTAGGCCATTTTAGAAGCCATTTCGACATACAGACGAACTAATAAGACACCCTTTATAATGTTAATATTAAAATAGTATTCGTAACTCATTCTCCATGTATATCCATGTATCGCCAGCCAATCTTTAATGGTCTGCTCGTACCATCATCCAATAATTTTGATTGGTAAAAGTGGTACTATTCTTCAAATCTATTTTAAATCTTGTAAAGAAATTCGATAGGGCGAATACTTCAACCCAGATGCGTTTGTTAGACCAGTAAAATATCACGGTGTACTGAAGTTGAAGTAAATCAAGCAAGGAAGGAAAATAAATTCGCTTCACCACAACACGCAATGAGTATAAACTGCTGTGATCAGCATGGTGAATTAATACGAAATGAGACAGATGTTGCTAAATCAAAAAAAGTTCCGTGGATGAATTTGAACAACATATTGTTAAAAATCGAACTGTTTGGTCTACCAAGATCTAATTGTAAATGTAAATGTCTGTTGGAATGAGAGTACGCATTTCGATATCTTTAAATAACTAGTCTAGTATCAAATTTTGCTGTGCGTTTAAATAAAAGTCCCTGGTGATTATAGCCTTATACAGGGTTACTGGTGAAGTCGACCTAGAACCGTTAAGGGCGTGTAGTACCCTCTTTTCCAACTTATTTCACCATGAAACACCCCACCCCAAACCGAACCGTTTTCGAGATAATCGTAACTAAAATAACTTTTTGAGATACTCTCAAAAGAAAAGTAAACTGTAAAAAAAATTAACTTTCAATCGCGCAGAACTATTTATTTAGTAATCTTACGTAAGATTTTGGTTACTTAAATCATAAAACATCTTAATTTGCATATAAAAGAAGCGCACCGATTCCAATATGAAAATATGATATTTAATGGCAAAACATCGGCAATATGTATAAAAAAAAAGTCGGTTATGTCGAAAAAGGTTAGGTTTGGGGTGGGGTGTTTCATGGTGAAGTAAGTAAGAAAAGACGGTAGGTACTACACGCCCTTAACAGATCTAGGTCGACTTTACCAGTAACCCTGTATAAATTTACTATAAAATATAATTTATTACACGCAAATTAAAAAGGAATCTCGTCTTGCGATATAAACCGTATACTAGTTAATACTTTATATTATGACAAATTATCTATAATGAGTATTATTATTATTATTATACAGGGTGACTGGTGGGTTTTGAATTTCGAGGACGTGATAGTTTGAGATCATACATGAGGAGATAAATATAGTAAAAAATAAATATTAAGTAATTATTGACTGAGCAAACTTAATCGAAAGTTAAAGAATTGATTACGCAACGCATGGTTACACTAGCGTTGGCAGCGATCCGCGTGCCAGGTCACTTGCCGCGATTGACTCAGGCGTAGTAAGTAAACTAAATACAAAACTTGATTTATTTACAGGGAATGCTGGTGAAATTAAGTACCTACTTTTATTACATAATTATGACCAGAATCGAGTACAGGGTGCTCTCCTTCAGTATCTCAAATTTGTCACCGGTCACCCTGCCTTACCTACCTATTACCTTTTTTATAGCAGAAAGTGTCCTTTTATGGCGTTATTGAGTTTCCGTGACATATTGGTCAAGGACTCCTGCGGTATGAGAGGTCCTTCCTAATCGCAGTCGGGCCAGTTTGGGAGATAAATTTTTCTTAATGGCTTTTTTGTGGAATCTAAAAATGCGTATCTCAAAAGTTCATCGAGACGTAAACATTTTGCACATCATTAAGCGGGGTTACCATGGAGGTTTAACTATACTCTGGCAAATAATTCAATGCAGTAAAAAGACAGTTTCAGTGTGCCCATTTTTGGGAAGAAAAAAAAATAGGGATGCGGTTTAAGTGAATGAATGTAATTAAATTAATTAAATAATAATCTCGTAATGTATGGAAAAATAATATTTTGGCTCAGAAGATTTTTCTTTTTTTATGGTGCTGTTAGCGAAGGGCAACTATTCTTGAAATTTCATTTTTAAAGACAAAACGATTTTAAAAAGCAAGTAGTTATCAAGTGTAATTTTACTTCTATTATAACCGTTTTAAAGCACAAGGTATGTTTCGGAATTAATTATTTTCATTAAAGTTATTTTAAAGAAATAGTACCTACACACCTCAAATTCAATTAGGTATTCATAAAATTTTATGCAAACCGAATGACAAATACTCGTTCGTTTTCATTCATTCTCATTCAGTACTTACACTACGAAGTTTTTAACTGCTATCATTATTTATCTCTTTGACATTTCGATCTGTCAGTTTACTGCATTGAATTATTTGCCAGGAGTTACACTACAGTTTGGCGGATAAAATTATTAGATATCTTAGATAGAGACTGTTTATGGCTATAAAATATAAATCTTAAAAATCACCTACGTAACTATTGAGCAATGAAGAGCCCGCTCACGAAAATAAAATCATATGCGAGTAGGTTTCTCTACTGATATTGGTTTTTATTAAATAATTTGTGAACACACAAAGACCTAGAAATAAAAAGCCAAATAGATAAAATAAGGTACTTACTAATTTGTTAATTGACGTTGATGACGAAATTTGGGTTGTGGGTAGTTGTATGGCTTTTCTCCAGCACAATGCCAAAACTTATCAAGGAATCGGTAGGTATAAGCAACGCTTCATTCAACACGCTTACCCAATAACAGCAAAGTCGTTTTATATTTTTATTTATTTTATTATTCATGTACACACACTGGTATGAATTTCATAAATTCACTTTAATAATTGGAATACTTAATGAATTGCGATCATAAGTACATAGATATAGTATAAAATGGAAGTAAAATAAACTAAAAAATATCAACCCTTTCATCTTACGCGCACACTATGAGGGGCCGCATCGTAGCAGAAAAATCTGAATGTGTCATTCGTATTGGACATTTACTATGAACTACATTTCATATGAACTATCGCAAATAACAGTAAAAATATGCCAAATAAAATTACCCGACTAGGACGCGAACCTGTGTTCTCTCGCTTGCCGGACGAGTGCTCTTGTTTGGCATATTTTTCAGTTATTTAAGAACTATCGCACACTTCGCCAGGATTCAGAACGGGCCGCAGTGCCCTCAGTTTATATAAAATGTATACGAGTGACATAAGCGGATTTTTGCGATTGGGCGCAAGTGTGCGCGTTCCTTTAGGGAGTTTCTGTCTAATCTAATCTAAACCATTAATCGAATATAATCCGCATATGATACTTTAGCTGCCCTTGAAAATGCGATATTGCTCTTCGAATAGCACCTCGTTTCTTCCCATGGATATCGTAAGAGTCAACCAGGAATTGCAAATTGGTAGTGCCGTCTTTTTGTGTAGAGTACCTTCTATGTAATCACCAAAGGGGAAGTGGGACAGCTTGGCGGCGTGATTACCTTGGTACTATTGTTGCATTTGGAAAATGCACTTATCTAGGATGAATTGTGTCAAAAGAGATAAAAATTGCCCCATGTTTAATTCTGCTCACTTATGTCAAACACGCTGTTCAAGGGACAAATCATGTTTTTGAAAACTTTCTCCTTTGTATTTCAGGCCGCCTTGAATGCAGCGACAAAATCTATGAGTATTGACCTGAAGAAAGACAACATATTTGTGACCTGCCTGCACCCGGGCTGGGTGAAAACCGACATGGGAGGAAAAAACGCTCCGCTAGATGTCACCACCAGCGTAGAAGGAATATTTACCACTCTTGAGAAACTAACTTCCGATGATTCTGGGAAATTTTTACAATTTGATGGCAAAGAATTACCGTGGTAATCCTTAGAATGGCACTGAGTAGGTTAAATAGTATTTAAGATATCAAGTTTTTTGCTAACCTTTCACAGCTTTAATTCAGTAGAACAGAACGTACAAATAATAAATAATATAAATATTGCAAAATAAACTGTATTATTTTAATGTTTTCCTTCTTATTATAAACACATCTACTTATTTACATAAAATACCTTTTCAACTGGGGTCTATCATATTTTGCACTTGGTTTCACCTCCGTAACGTTTGATGCGAAAGAATTTTCGTTTAAATAATTAGTCTATGCCTTCCCCAAGAGCAGGACTAGTTTTTTTTTTATCTGACTGAGTTTCCGGGATTAGCGTGTTCAAACAAACAAACCCTTTACTACATACATACATAACATCACGCCTGTCTCCCTTTGGGGCAGGCAGAGACTAGGGAGGAAACGCCAATTGCTAAGATCCAGACATACTTTTTTCGCTTCGCCAGGTTCGTTAATTGTTTCATACATGATCGCTGGTCACGGGTACCTACTTTTTAACAATTTTAATATCATATTGGTATAGATTTAACTCGATATTTCGGTGTCTAAAGACACTAGCGACCTCGGTATTACTTAAAACGTATTTCTTTATTTAATGACGCGTTAAAACTTGAGACAAGCTTACCTATCTTCAAGGTCTTGATTGGAGTTTGAGTGTTGTAGACTTTTTTCGAGTGATTGTCGCTGTCCGTATGAGACTGCGTATCCGAACGGGCATCTTTTGCTAAAAAAAGAAATTGTATGTCGAATTAATGTGAGAAATTTAAACATTTTGAACGTAGATTATATTACCTAGGAATAGGTAAGTTTTCATACCCAACGATGCAATCCAATAGAACATTATTATTAGAGTGCGGCCGTTGTGGGAATGCGTTCCTGACAGCTCCTTATGTCCACTGAATAAAGTTTATTTCCGATTCGAAGGGGTAAAAAGCTATGATTTTGACAGCTGTCAGGAACGCAAACTCCCACCGGTCGCAGTATAGTCATTGATATGCTCACGGTTAACACACGCGGCAATCATACAAAAAACAGATTTAAATGATCACACTGCGAACCTGTGGTACCTGTGGGTGTCGGGGGTGAGCGGCAAAATACAAAAAATAATTTTCCTCAGCGTAGCCTTTACACGGAATATACCTAACCACCTATTAAAAAGAAAAAAACATGGGGCTTAAGGCAGTTTGCATTGGTGTAATGTAATGCAATGAAACCCATTCTCATGATTTAGACGTCTCGCGCACGAACAGCGCCTTTATTTTTTGTGGCCTTAAACCACGCTTTGTAAAAATAAAAACTGTGATATGTGTCAAAAAAGCAATATCTCGAAAGAAGAGAGAATAAAAAGAAAAGCACTCTTTGTTCTTTTCATTACAAATTCATAATAGTTTTTTTGCCGTTGATCCATGTTTTCCGAACACTACACACTTACCTCTGACAAGTACCATGTCAGGCGCGGTCGCAGACAGAAATTTTGGAGTGGGTCACAATCACAACTGAATTTTTGATCACACCTATATTTTTTAGCTTCTTGTCTTTTAATAGGTTTTTCATGGTTTTGGGGGGAGTCATGTCCCCTGTGACCCCCCTAGGACCGCGCCTGTACCGTGTAGTAGGTAAGTAACTGCCTCGCAACGCAACACACTTCCCTCACACATCCTTGCTATACAAAACACTGCGCTGTTTCCACCAGAGCTGCAAATAAGCGCGCTGGGCGAGAATTGGTGAGCAATTTCTATCGGCTCTTGGCAAAGACATTACTCGCAACACATACTCGAAAATCTCTGGTGAAAACGCAATCATAAAGTACACGCACACTGTACAGAGCGCAGCGGAGCGCATAAATCCACTTGTGACACTCGTGTACATTTTATATGAGCTATCGCACACTTTGCCGTCGTCGCCCCGGGGCGGAACGGGCCGCAGTTCATATATAAAATGTATACGCCTGAGTGAGTAACTTACATAAGTGGATTTTGCGCTGCCATACAAAATATTGCCATTAAAAGTGATGAGTTAAATATATGAGCCTTTAATGGCAATATTTTTACTTGTTTGTGCTATCGATAATAAATGAAAGGACTTAATAACTTTACCTTTACAGGTACCTAAGTTCTTTTTCATCATGGTTTAAACTTTCAGTTTAACTTTTTATTTACTCGAAACCGATAAACTTAAAGTAGGTATGAAGGTATATAAGCAGTTCACAAAATTACCTATCGTATCAACAAATTGGTTGCATTTATCTGGATGAATGCAAAAATCAGTTGGTTTCATTATACGAGTCGAGAATCTAAAATGTTTTGATATTTTTTCCATTGATTGAAGTTTCGTGATGTCATTAAAACTTCAGAACTAGACTTCAGAATCATTGATGTAAGTGATTTGTCAATCCTCCTCTCTCTCTTTATATCAATCATACTTTTTTATTTACAGTCCGACAAGGATCTTCTGGCGCGCGGCAAAAATCAAAACTATTTAATCTATATTCCTACTGACATACAAGCAACCTTACGTACGGCGATGTTCTATAGTCGGTAGGTAATTTTTTATTTGTAAGATTGCTGCACGCCAATAAGCTTCCCGGTTCTCCGGTCAACACAGTCCAACGCTTCTAGGTGATATTTGTGGCAGAAGAATAGATTTTATATTTGAGCTTCGCTTACGGCGATAGCTATTCGAGTGTTGATAGCTATTCGAACGTATTAATAGGGAGCACGTTGCAGAAACTAACTATAATCCTGCAGAACTGTGTCTGCCTTATTGTTAATTATACTTTGGGAGACATTCTATTAGGATTAGCAGGAATACCAGGAGGAAAAACAGCTCATAGGTAGGTACTATGTTTTAAATACTTACATATAGATCTTGATTGAACAGAAAATCCGGTATGTGGCATTACCAGGAATAGTGATGAAGCGCAGATTATTCGTGAGTGTTCACCTAATTAAGGCAGAAATTTTATGTGCCGGGGAAAGTATTTTGATTCCTAGAATTCATTTGATTCTGAACAATTTACCATTTCAGTTTAAGAGAGTAGGTACAGTTTCCAGTAGGTCTATGTTACGCTATGACAATAAATAAGGCACAAGGTCAAACTTTGGCGTTGTTGCTGTCGATCTTAGTTGTTTAGTTATGAACTTGTGAGTTGTTTTTCACATGGTCAGCTTTAGCTTGCGTAGTCCAAGGAACCTTTATGTTCATATTCCGGACGGGCTCACTGATAATGTCATGTATGCTGAAGCTCTCAATTGATATCGTATGGTGACTATCTGTCGTTACCATTATCTTTTCGGGCATTCGATGCAATGAACGTTGGCTTCGCTATCGGTTATCTTGCAAAACAGGTACCAAAGTAGAAATCAAATACAAAAAACTTACAGAACGCGAGCGATGCCGCGAACAAAGATATCATATACCTACCCTCTTAATCACCGCTAATGAGACACAATTTATTGGCTTTCTATTGTAACTAGCCACAAAGGGTCCGCGCCGGGACAGAAGTATTAATACCGGTATGCTTGATAAATTAAGATCTACAAAAATAGCACTTTACACAAAAACTCATTCATAAGTTTCGTCGTCCACGCGAACAAGTCGCGGGCACAGCTAGTATAAAAATAAATACTTTGTGAATTGAATAGGCAGTGTTCAACAAAACTGCTTTTAGTGTCTAAAAACCATGTTTACGTTTGAATAACTAGTCGGTCTTATAAATTAGCGACCGAAAAATACTTGTGCCTCAACTGACACATACGAAATGATTTATTATTTAGTTCGGTCTTGCAGCCACCTTTGGAATAGTTCTTCTGCCAAATATCACTAAAAGTGTTGGACTGTGTTGACCGGAGAACCGAGAAGCTTATTAGCATTCAGCAATCTTACGAATAAAAAATTACCGACTAATAGAACATCGTCGAACAACGTGCTGGTTGAACGCTATTACTGCCACTTCGGAGTTGGTAGAAATGAAACCTCTGGGCCCTATTTCATAAAGCTACAATTCGTGGTAAACTGACAATTGTTAGCGATTTTCACATGACTTTCGTTTCATAAAACTACAATTCTACAGGTGACATACAAGTGTCAGTAAAAAGCGTTTCATAAAAATTGTCACGAACATTGTCAGGGTTTAAAGTGTTACTAGATGTAAAAAACTTAAAATCCATTTATACCGCATTTCACTCACCTTTGTTGATAACGAAACGTAACTAGAAAAGGGTATTTACACTTTCGAAACGAGTCAATTTAAAGCGACGTCTCTCATGCATGTAGGTCTCATGCATACTCGAAGTCATCCTTCCATCCATCACAATTTGTGAATCTTCAATTCTGTATCTCTCTTTCACATATATACTTCCTTAATACTTATTTAAATCAAAATTAAAGGGTCACCAATCAAAATTACACTTCCTCTCAACAAAATGCATAAATGGTTCTGCTACTTAATGTAGTTTTTATTAATATACAAAGTTTGCTAAATGCCCATTCAATTAAATTTCGTGTACAATGGCCAGCATTATCATTATTTTGCATCTATTATTATCATTTGTTTTCGTTTTTGCAATTCTAAGTCGTCGACAGGTCTTCGCTTGCCTGTCGGATTGTCAGCACAATTCTACAATTCTTGGTAATTTTACACATGACAGGCGTTTCATAAACGACAATTCATAGCCATTTGTATGACATTTGTCAGTAGACCGCCTGTCGCTACAATTGTTTTATGAAACGCATTATGTGACAATTTTGGATGAATTGTCAGGGTTTTATGAAACGCATTTTTATAATTTTACAATGAATTGTCGACATACAATTGTCAGTCGATTTGAGTTTTATGAAATAGGGCCCTGGTCAAATCTTTGATTTTGGGGTAATCACAGGGTGCTAAGTCATTTGTGAAGAAGTGTGTCGTGATGTAGGAGAAAGAACGCAGCTTTTTGGTCGTCCTCCGCGAACTTTTTCTAACCTTGGGTAAACAAATGGTAGAATACCACTCGGCATTAACACTATTTTGAATTTTAAACTCTGGAAGGCATGGCATGCATGAGGGACTCCACAGCTATGATTGTCATTCAGTACAAGTCAAGTTCAAATTCAGTTGACTACCCCAATCAAAGAAAGAGAAATAACGTGGTCCAGTAAAGTAAGCCAATTTCTTGATATACGCCGGACCCGTATTCGCCCACGCCAAGCCTCGTTTGATTCACAAATTTCAGGTAGTTCAGAGCAACTTTTGTCGGAGGGACACAAACGCCCCGTACTATGTTAGGATAGCGGACTTACATAGGGACCTCAAACTCCCTACTATCCAGCAATACCTTAAGACCCTATCCTTATCCAATTTCCAACGTTACGAAAATCATCCAAATAGTAACCTAGTTCGAGCGACTGTCGGGTACAAAGTTTTTCAAGCGCTCCTGTCGTAGGTCAAAGGACGTTCTTTCTGATCTTCCCAACCAGCTCTCTTTAGATCTGCATAATCTCCTGTCTGCCAGCTTCTAGCTGAAAAACAACAAGTAGTCGATTCAGCACGAAGTGCTTTCTGTATATTTTTTCTACGCGCAGCCTGCACCACCAACTCGCTGTCGCTCATTTCTTCGGTCGATTGTCTGTAGAAAGACAAAAGATCATTAAGGGGGAGTTTAGTGAGTAGAAGTCTCACACTCTCTGGGATCATCTAGCCGGGGACCTGACCCCTGGCAAGTGCCCTTTCATACTTCTGATGTATTCTCCTCCTCCTCTCAGTGAACACTTGTACGGTCAATAGGCTTGCGGGTGATCTGAGGGGTAGTCTTCAGTGGCGGAAAAACAAAAAAAGTAAGCCAATTTGAAGTGTTATTGCTACAATGAGTGCCTAAGGAGAGCATCTCAAAAA
Source organism: Stenoptilia bipunctidactyla (assembly GCA_944452665.1). Taxonomy (NCBI): domain Eukaryota; kingdom Metazoa; phylum Arthropoda; class Insecta; order Lepidoptera; family Pterophoridae; genus Stenoptilia; species Stenoptilia bipunctidactyla. Next base: position 2,962,143 of record OX101732.1, read on the forward strand.
TACAAATAGCAACATACGACCATTTTATTTACGCCACTCGTTGCAATTCGTGAAATTATTGATGTAAAACTAGTGAAAAGTTAGCGTCTTAATGACAGGAACACCGTGTGTATACATATATGTATAAGTAAAATGACTAAATAAAATTCCCAGACAATCACACAAACTACATGGCGGCCCCAAACTAAGCAGAGTTTGTGATATGAGATACCATGTAACGAACTAGGTTCCCAAAATATAAAATAGTTACCTACGTATATAAATAAACGCACAGACCTGGAACATCTTCTCTTTCCGTGCGGGAACCGAACCCACGACCACTGGCTTCTGAGGCAGACAGAGTTACCCCATCGCCAAAGCGGTCGTCAAAAAATTTCCTTTGGATGATTAAAAAAATAGGTTTTTGATGTTTTTTCTCCAATTAAATGCTAATTGTTTTACCTAGTTGGATAGCCAAATAATTGTAGATGATGTTAAAAATCATCAAAAGCAAATCATTTATTGGAATGTCAATACGTATATATAACAAAATTCCGAAGTCAATTCAATCCCTGCCATTCAATAAATTTAAATCAATCATTAAAAACACTCTATCTCGAAAAGCTTATTATAAAACTAAAGATTACTTAGACGATAAAAAGGCATGGGATTAAGCACAACAGGATATTTCTAAAAGTTTCTAATTACTTATTAATTTTGTTTACGGCTTGGCTGTGCAGTATGGCATACTGGTGACTGTTCCACTCACTTACTTTCTTGTCAAGACAACAGCAAGAACGTCATGCTCTCTCAGGCGGCATGGCTAGTGGTAGCGTCGGGTATCGGGTCACCCTCTTCCCTAAAATATGGTTGAGGAGGGTGATGGCTGGTGCTTGCGTTATACTCGTAAACGGGTGCTGCTAGCGGTGCCAGGTCGTTTTGCTGATGATACAATGACTATTTTATTCCATTCTTGTTTAAATACTCTGGTCCCAGTTTGTCAGGTTCGTGTTGTGCATCCATAGCTTAATGCACCTACTATGTAAGCAATTTGTACTGTATGTACCTATTTGTTTAAATTCGTATAATCCTGACTGAAAAAGAGTACCAAGAGTTTTTTTCCGCCGGCTTTTTTTGTCTCTTGGTCTACTGTAATATCTTATTCAATAACTATCAACACCTTGTAAAAGCCGAAGTACAAAATTGTGACGTCATTAAGCGGTTATTCGATGGTCTTATGATGAATAAAAATTTTTCATTTTCATTTTCATTTATTCGTCGATAAAAAATTTAAGTAAATCCTATCTGACGAATAAATAACAGGTGTCTGTCGATTATCCGACCATTGAAAAATTGGACCATAGTACGAGGGTGGATTGAAAAGTTCGCGGCCTAGTTAAGAAAACAGAATAAAGTACATACAAAAATATTTTTATTTTTCGACGTAATCTCCATTTAGCTCTATGCACTTCTTCCATCTGCTTTCCAGAGCTTCCATACCTGTTTTAAAAACAGATTCCTCAAGGTCTTCAAAATACAGGTTAACAGCGGCTTCGACCTCTTCATTCGTTAAAAATTTCTGCCCACCGAGGTGTTTTTTCAGGTTTGGAAAAAGATGAAAGTCCGAAGGTGCCAAATCAGGAGAATAAGCTGGATGTGGCAACAATTCGAAACCACAATCACGAATTTGAGCCATAGACTCGACAGACGTGTGGACTCGGGCGTTGTCCTGGTGTAACAACACTTTCTTTCTCAGTAATCCTGGGCGTTTCTGTTTAATTTCTTCACGTAAACGGCGCAGAAGGGTGCTATAGTACGCAGAGTTTATTGTTTCGCCTTTTGGAAGGTAGTCCACCATAATAGAATAGAATAGAATAGAAATATATTTATTGACAGACAAAACACATAACAATAATATGATAAAAGAAAAACAAATTAGAACATAAAAAAGAAAGAACATAAAATACAATAAACAAAATCACAAATTCGGTACATTACAAGTAGACAATTTCACAATGTAAAAATAAATGAGTTTCACCAGCAATTTAAATTATTGCATGTGTTAAGCCAGCCAAAAGGCTACGACCATCATATGTTACGACTTGCGTCGTAACGATGCTTTTCTGTCGTCGCCTGAGGATAAACGCCCATTTCATTATATAATATTGGAATGTAATTAACTCTATAAACAGAGAGTAATTATATCTACAAAATATATAGAATAATACATAATATGAACTTAAATAGGAATTATAGTTACATGTATACATAAGATTTCAATAATAATATAAATAAGTAGTGGGTAATTGGGGGTTTTGAATCAAGAGGAAGATTCAAAACCACCCAATTACCCCCCTATTTGTGAATCGATATATAGTTATTTAATAAAATTTAATATGCATTTGTTTTCACACCTTCAATCATTTTCTATTCAATAACAGGTTTAGCTTTTGATTATCGATTAAGTCAGCCCATAGCTTAAGACCCGCGGTATTAGTTTTATACTAAGACCTTTATACAACGGTATTAGAATACCTTCGTACAAATAATGATTAATAATTTTAATTTTATGTAATCCAGCCAGTCCAGGCCAGATAGTCACAGCCAAAGGCACGTAAACTGATCGTGATCTGGTAACAGATCCAAATAAATAGTGATTTTGATAATGCATTTAGAGCAGTTGCATATGGAAACTGCATTGTAATCAAGCGCATCATAAACTTATTTTATAGAATACAGGGAAGGCTAAATAAGAAATAATACACGTTATTATTGAAAAAATATTTATTCAAATATAATTTTTAAACACCTCATATTCAAATTTATTATCTAAACACTTTATTTAATAAGTCCTTATTTACAAATTGTCTACAAACCACTTATACAAACAAGATACATTTTTAAGAGCACATATCTTGGTATGATAGATACACTTTTGAATATCATTTGACTTTGTATAATTTTCATGCAGAGTTTCTAAGTTAGGACAATTTATATCTTCTAAATTATAGACATTTTCAAGTTCTAATAATTCTTTTAACCATAATACTTTTTCACAACCTTTTGTAAAAACTTTTTTATTTTTAAAATAATCATACAAAAGAAATGGAAAGTTATGATAAGGGACAAATCCTTCGTTCCATAAAATTCCTCTGTTTTTTTCAATCCATGCTACTTGTCGTCGCTCTTTTTGTGTTAGATCATAAAATGGGTACGGTGACTTTATCAATAATACAAAAACATGTTCTTGAGACCGGATTGCAATTTCTTTTGGTATAAATTTATTGTTCTCATTTTTAAAGCCCTGTATATCTACTATGACATTCATGATAACTTTCTCACAATATTGCTTAAAGGTTTATACTCAAACAGGCGATCGTTAATGATCAGACAATAAGCTGTTGTACTATCAGGTATATCGCTAGATGACTCGATTTCCAATCTCACATCAACTGGCCCCGTTTTCAATGAATCGTTTTGTCTCGAACAATCAATTACAAAAAGCGGAGCTTTTTCTTTGAATGTTCGCAAATCAAGCAAGGGATCAGCACTAGAACCGTAATACGACTGTCGAAAATTGGCGTACATTTCATATAATATACTGTATTTATCTTCATCAAATTTCAAATTGAGAGAATCATATGGAAAATATTGAGAGTTTAAAAATAATTTAACATTCGTTATTTTACAATGATCAAAAACAGATGAACTATTACTTCTATTTAACTTCCTATTAGTTTGTAATCCTAGTACGACAAATCTCGGTTTCTCCAACTGAGAAGCAGTTTTAACTGACCATGAATGTTTGGTTGTTCTAGGTAATAAAGGATATTCATATAAATCCCAGTTCCTGAATGCAAGCTGTATAGAGCGATCTTTTTCCAAATGCTTTAGCAGTAATAATCTATTCTGATCAGAGACTTTGATATGTGGTACACGCCACTGAATCTTTTGTATATCTATAATAATGCTATCGTCTTTATCCATGATAACGCTATTAAAAACTGAAGTACTTCTATGTAATATAAGTTCATGTCTACAGTTAATAAGTATTTTGTCATAGTCTTCAGTAAATCCAAGTAATTTATTCAATGGTATAATAATATTGAAATGACCATCTTTTTGCTTGGTACCATTTAAGTTCCACCCCCACAATTCAGCAATTTTGCTTTCTCCTTCATTCATTGAGACGTAAGATTTCATTGTAGTTGTGATTCCAGCATTTTTTATACGATCTATTTCCACGCCATTAAGTTCATATCTTACGTCTTGAAATAAAAACAATATAGGATTGTTTATGAAGTTGACATCTTTTTTTATGACGTTTCCTGCTGCATTTTTGGCACTAACACTTACGTACCCTTCAATGTAAATAGAACTAGCTGATGGTAGTACATAAATATCTTGCTGATGAATTGGTATTCTGATTTCATCGTTTTCCTTGAAGCTGTTGTTATAAGGATTATAGCTATGAATCTCATAGCTTTCAATAGAATTATCATGATGCGGTAAGTCGGTTATTTGAAGCATTTTATAATTTAAATCCTAGAGCACGTAGGAACTTTTTATTATTTTTAGTTACACTTTTAGTGGACCCCGAACGTCCTCTTTCCTTCGAAATAGAAGGTGGAATATGAGGTTTTCTTTTGTTATCTGGGTTTTTATGAAAAATAATCATTATGAATATTTTAAAATAGTCACGTTAGATAACACCTTTATTGTACTAGATAAATTCAAATGACTCACGAACAGTTCTGATCGCTGTCAGAAGGAAAATGAGTTTTTATTATTGTGACTTGTTTTATTTATTTCAATTCTGATTAAAGAGACAGCGTATTTATTACTCATGTTTTTATTTTATTGGCTAGCCAAAATGATTTTAAAAACTTTAAACATAAATGACCGCAGTTATACATATGATTTCCCTGCAAATTATCATAATTATAACGGATATTTTGACCCACATATTTAATGAACTCCTTCGGTGGCTTAAGATTACCATAGCTATCAAAGTATTCAATATTATCATAAATTTTTCCGTAGGCTACCCAATGAGTACCAGAGTTCTCAGAAGAATCTAAATTGATTACCCCACACTCCCTTAACAATGGTTTTTCTGGTAATTCATCTCTCATAAATACACCTCTAAAAAATGGAATATTTTTGGAGTGTTTGATGATGTCAATATTAGTTAACGGTCTATCGGGTAGCCGGGTTCTTAGTTTTTTTTCTTTGTAACATAAATTCCTAGACCTTCTTTGTATGGTTTGAGATGTAGTCCTTTTCCAATACATAAGGCTTCAATTTGTTGATTATGTCTTTCTAATACGGCTAGTTGTTTCCTTGCCGATTTGTAATCATTGATAGCTTTAGTGATTCCTGCTACACCTCCAGCTAAACTACCAGTAGCAGACAGTCCAGCAAATATAGGTATCAATGGGAGAAATCCTCCAGTTTTAGGCACAGGAATAACTCTGGGTGTTTTTATAGGTAAATCAGACGCCAATTCTTGAGCAGTTGCATAAGCTAGTTCCGTTAATAGCTTTTTGCATTTAGGTTTCAGATTACGTAAATGGTCTTTGGTGCGTGAAACAATATTTTTAAATGTTTTTTTGAAACCCGCTCCAGATCTAAGTTTGACGTTTATTTTAGTAGATTTGTTTTCTTTTTTGTTAATTTTAGCAAGATTATTTTTTTTCGTCATTTTAAATACGAAGTTGAAAAAAATCACTACTAGTCCTAATTGTTCAGAGAACCAAATGTGAATGATATAAGAATAAAAAATGCTTATTTAAATATATTTTTTATGCATGACCTAGGTAGGAAAAAGAGTTATCGTTCACAAAGTATTTTTCTTATCTATCCAACTGTTTTCGCTTGATGAAAGTCCTAACCACTTTACAAATACTTTTTCCCCCTTTCTCTTTAGTACTTTTTCCACAAGATATATTTCGGGATGTTTAGTTTTTTGAATTTCTTGTGCATAAAATGCTCCTAAAATGGGTCTACCTCTTGCGTCTTGTAATAAATACGTTGTTGGATTAGTTTGTTGAACCTTGATAATTTTAAATATTTCTGTAGACCAATTGGGAGTAAACCCTTTTTCGAAATATCCTTTGTACTTGCTAATTCTTACAAAATCTCCAACAAGGAATCTTTTACATTTAAAATTTTTATAAGATTGCATAATTTTAATATACTTTTCTAATACTTTTTTTTTATTCTTCTGGTTGATTGAGGCGGGTGTTTGGCCTGTAGTACTATGAAAAGTTTTATTGTATTCATGGACTTTATTAGTTAGTGTACCATCATTCCATTTATAATTTCCTTTTAGACTAAATTCCTTGTAAAGTTTATTTTTTATTGTTCTTATGAATCTTTCCACAATCGAGGCTTTCTTTGTAGAGTAGGTAGAGTAGTGATTAATGTTATATTTATCCATTATTTTCTTAAATTTATCGTTATAAAATTCCTTCCCCAAATCTGTTTGTAAGTTTTTTGGAACACGTCCCTTCGACAATAAAATTTTAAACTCTTCTGATACAATTCCCTTTGTTTTTTGTTTAAGGGGAATTGCCCAAGCATATTTTGAAAAGCAGTCAATAATAACCAATATATATTTATAACTAGCATTTACTTTTGACATTTTTTGCATGTCAATCAAATCTGCTTGCCAAAGGTCATCTATATCTTTCAATATTACTTTTCTTCTTGGAAAGTTTATTCTAGCGTTTTTATGGATCTCATTTACGACGTCTGCTTTGCTCATAATGCTTATTTAATTTTCCCTCGATTTCTTTAATGTAACAGTCTCTTTCAATTTTTTTAATTTTTTGCTTTAAAGACGCAATCAAATTATTAAAACTTTCCACCTCTTTCAAAGTATGATAAACAATTGTATCAATTTCTTCGCTATCAATGTTATCACGCGAATTAGTTTCTTTTTGAGTGAGTATTTTATTTGATTCCACGTAATTTTTATCGCTACTATGGTTCCCTGATTTATGGTCACTCATGTTATAACCGTTTCTGAAGACTGAGAAAGATAAAAGTTTTTTAATCTTTTATAATGCCTGCTTCTTTCAATTCTTCAATTATAGACACAATTTCATTGTCATGAATATTATTACCAGCGGCTTTGGATGCGATTAATAATTTTAACCTTTCAATTAACTCATTTGGATCATCCCAGTAAATGTAGTCAGTATTTGATCTATAGTTTTTTAATGTTGGTAGATAGCCACCAATTTTTGCTTGCGTTAATTGCTGTGAATAGTCTCGGTTAGCATCAGTTAGTTGTGAAAATAGAGGCTTAATAATCTCTCGATATTTTATTCCTTTGTCACCTTTTATTTGTCCACTTGGATGAAAGTTTCGTTTGTGCGCGTTTGTATTATTAAGCATTTCTTTATAAATAACTTTGTCCTGCTCAGTTACTAAGTCAAGATTAGGTTTATTACGAAGAACAAGTTCCTTTAGACCTGGAGTTAATTTATAACTTTTCTTGTCTATAGTCATCATGTAATTTTTTTCTGCATTTGAAGCATTATTTGTAATAAAAAAATTTACTTTACAATTTCCCATCATGAGTTTCTTATTATCGCTTCGAATCCCAAATGGAACATTCATGTTGTTATCATAGATATCGATCATATCTTCCTTTTTGAGGGAGAGAAGCGTATCATCTTTATTTTTTAATGGTGTTTTTACATCATCGTCAGTATAGTATTCTGAATCTTCATTAGAATCAATCTTGATTAAGTTTTTAAAATCGTTGTATTCTATAGAGGAGTTGAGTTCTTGACTTGTGTCATTATTATCAATTATTTTTGAAGTATTATATGCAATGTTATTTTTATCATTAACTTTTACCATTGTTTCGAGAGGATCAGTGATAGGTTTAAATATTTTTTTCAATTTTAAATTAGTCTCATCTTCTTCATTTTTTATTCGCCTAATTTTGTTTTTTATGCTATCTATTGATTGGATTAGTTGTTCTTTGATATTAGCTTCCATTTTTTTAATAATCGACTGTAATATCCAACGACAAAATGTTGAGTGAGCTAATGCCAGTGGTAAGTAGTATTTAAGAGTATAATTAAAAAAATATGAATGTGTCGAATCCTTGTCTATATCTTCCTTTGTTCAATTCACAATCTTTATTAATTACCAAAAAATTGAAGTGGTCTTGCCATATAGTCGAGCAAAGTTTTTTAAATTGAAGCCAGTCAACATCTGTATTCACATGCTCTTTGTAGATGTGTTTTAAATTTGTATCATCTTGTTTAAAGATTATCAACAGATTAACATTGTCTCTCAATAACTGTTTAGGAATTTTCGAATATGTTTGAGATAAATAAAAACAATCTAACTGTCTATGCCTTCCCATTGTAAAATAATTGCGAATATTTGTTTGAATTTCGCATGCTACATCATCGAAAATTACAATTGAGTTTGGTAGTGCCTCGTTAGGATGAATAACTTCTTTATTATCATTAAAAACGAAAAAATTTGCTTCTGGAATTCTTTTCATAACTTGACATAGAAAGCGATACTTTGGCTGGAAAGTAGTCTTTGAGTATAAATAAATATGTTTAAATTTAAGACCATTTTCATGTAATACTAAATTCAGTAAAACGTTAGTTTTACCGCAGTTAGAAGGACCACATATGATACAACGAATCGTATTAGGCAAGAGTGTACTATGTTTTACTTTTTGTGTACAGTCTTCTAGATTTATACTTTTTATTTCCAGAGTTTGGGCTTGCTTAACGAACTTCATTTTGAACTGCGAGAAAATCAATTACCCAGTCTTTATATAGGGTTTAGTACCTTTCACAATTAACGTCGTAAAATTCTGTGTAAAGAGGGAATAATTTAAATAAAACAATTGACTAAATACATCAATACAACAAATGTTTATTAATAAAAAATAACAAGTACATACAAACTATAATTTGACAGAATGCATTAAGTATAGGTATTTTCAATCAGATACAAACAGATATAATAATCTAAAACACCTTTATGTTTTAATGCTAATACTAGAAAAAACTTATTTAAACTAAACTAAATATCTAATTTTTTTAGAATTTCATAATTAAATCTATGTGTATTACGTTATGAAATTACATTATAATGACCCCAAGGCAACGTTTCAATCTGATTTGATAGTATGTGTCTTTTGTCATCGTTTCTGTTTAATACAGACTTAGTTACTTGCTGTGAATACAAAACATGTTTTATTGATTTTATCATGTTCATTTTATCCTTAACTATTTTATTTTTATATAAAACATCACCATAATGCGAGAATTTGAGATTTTTAGTGACTGGTTTGGTTACACCTTTCGCTTTTTTTATGGTGGTTTTAACACTTTTCAAACAATAAAGTTTAGCTCTCAATCCAATGAACTCCGAAATTACAGAACCTCCAAGTTCATCTTTAAATAACCCTGGAACTTTCGCATTTACTCGAGGGATTCCATAAGGATTGTTATCATTAAAGTTACTTGTGTCAAATTCTGATATATTTTCAATCATGTCTTTATAAAAATTTTCAGTTTCAATCAAGTACAAAAGACTGTCCGTGTCAGTATAACATAATCTAGCTTTTTCATTGTATTTATTTTTGATGAAATCATAATGAAATTTATATAAGTGTTGTTTAGCATATTCTAGTACTGTAAATCCAATGTAAATTGGTTTATTTAGTAATATTTTTTCTGGACTGAGCTGAATAGCTACAAAATTTTCAGAAAATACTGAAATCGATTTTAGATTTGGTTGTGTAATCAATTTTTCAGCACCATTATATTTATTAGTTATATTATGAGAATCATTCCATTTCGTTATTAATTTGACATTTACTTGCTTGCGTTTATTTTCTATAGTTTTTCCGAATACTGCATTATTTAAAAGTTTAAAAAAATCTTTTTGAAATGCTGATGTAGAAGCTTGACGTAAAGATGTATTTAAATCGATGTATTTCTTTAAAAAGTTGTCTTGTCTAAACTTGATAATTCGATGAATTTTTTTTAAAATTAATCCATGATCTAAACATTGTTTTAAATGCGTATAATGAATAACGTAATTAAATTTGTCATATAAATTGGCTATTAATTTTTTTGTTTTCCCACCAGGAGGTACAAACTTTTCCAATGCAAATGGCAAATCACTATGTAAATCGTGAAATCTTTCAGGATAAGACATATCGACTTCCAAAATGTATCCGTAATCTGCATCATCCGATATATTCAAAACGTTAAAATTTGCAATTTCATACTCTTTTAATAATTGAAATTCTGAAATAGGCACACGTTTTGTCATAGCGTACCCGTAAAGGTTATTACAGTCCAGATATACCAAATAAGAAGAAGGTTTAGTATCTTGAAAATTCGGAAGAAACACATTATTTGCTTGAGCATGTCGCAAGGAACACTGAGCTAAACCTCCGCGTATTCCCTTCTCTAGTAACTGATATATTTCGAGATCATTAATTAACTCTAATTTGATATTAGTATATAATAGCATTGCATCCCAGCTTAAGCTTGGTGCCGATACATAATACGCTGGATCAAGATTGTAATGTCGTAAGCTTGTGTTTCTAAAATTTTCGAATATGTCACATAAAAGTAGCACATCGCATTTTAAGTAAAGATCAGTGTATTCACCAAGAGAATGTATATTAAAATGTCGCCAAACGGATTGCGCATATTTATATTCACTATCGGAAATATGTTCAAGTTTTAAAGCATTATAAAAACTGTCTTTGGATGGTAAGGATTTTTCTTCGTATTTTGACCAACAATTGATGTATTCATATGGGTAAACGCCCTTTTTCCTCAATAGCTTAACATTATTTTCACCAAACTCTTTTGATAAATTTATAAAATCTTCATTATTTAGATTTTTACTTAACTCATCTAAGCTCGAGCTTAAAAATTGGAAGGAGTCGATAAACTTTACTTGTATAGAACGTGATTTGTCTTTAGATTTTATGAATTTCGTAATTGAAATGTACTTTTCCTTTGTTTTAGGAATGATGTTGATTGAACCATTGTATTTTGCTAACTCTTCAATAAATAAATGGCAATCATACCCAGACAAGTTATGAAATACGACAGGTATAAACGGACACAATCTGAACATCAAATTACAGTGAGAGTGTGCTGCCCCTCTGTATTCAGATGTAACGTGATCATGATCACGCACTTTATCACCTAGAAGCAATTCTTTACAAATAAAACACCTGGTAGCAGTATTGTATTCATTTTCCTGTTCAACAGATAAACGTCTCATTGGTCTATTTTTTGATAATATAGAGTCAATTATTAAAATATCTTCTAATAAAGATTTTATAAATACTTCCACGCAATCGGAACCTCTGTATGAAACATATTTATTCAACGTGGAATCATATGAACTGCACACATAGTATCCAAAACATGCTGCGTGATGCTCTTTTAGGTACTGGGTATTTTCGGTTTTATTTATTGAACAGTCCTGTAAAATACTTTCAAAATCAGCATAAATAATAAATTTTATCTTTTGTTGTCTATCATAATTTTTAAATTGTATAAAACTGTTTTTGTTAGGTAATGTTGTTAGCACTTTAGAGCAACTATGTGAATTATACTTATTCTGACTTGAAAAAAATTGTAAGCATGCATCACAAAGAAAAACTTTGCCCTTGTGTCGAGTGACTTGACGACGTACTAACCTTACTAAGTCTTTAATTAAACAATAATGCCACAAACCTCGTTGCTCAAAGTACAGTAAATTAACATGGTTTGTTTTTTTTGACTTCGTCATATAAAGAGGTCCAACAACATGACATTTACTATCTATACCATAAATATTGACGCTAATATGGGGATTATTCTTTTCAAATAATTGAATATCACTAATACATAGTGGGAATGACATACCTTCAATGTTTAAAACATCTTTGTAGTGTGGATATGCCTTAGTTCTGCAAACATTACGTTTTGAAGGATACAATGATGCAATAATGCTCCATAAAAAACAATGGTTATCATTATTTTGCAAATTCAAACAACTTTTTGTATTCCTAATAACTGCGGGTAGCTCAATATATGTACCTCCTCGCATAGGACAATATTTATTTATATTTATTTCTAAGTGGCTCACAGTAACAAAAGTCCACCCAGAGTCACGTTGATGAAATTCAGTTAGTTTTGTTTCAAAAGTATCTTTCGTGTTCAAGTATAGTTCATTCAAATCAGTATTGTTATAAACATTGACATACTTAGTATTAAAAGATTTAAGCTGTAGCTCATCTGATTTAGGCAACAAGAAATAAGCAAACAGCTCAAAGTTTACTTTAATACAATTGTGTTTCAGTATAGACATTTCAATAAGTTTCAAAACATCGCTTTGATACTCGCACAAGAAAGCCTCAGGAGTGTAACACTCCGCTTCCAGTGCTTGAGTTATGCGATATGTGTTTATTCTGTTTCGAAAAGCAGTGGCAATAATTTGAACATTTTTCAATTCGGTTTTTAATAAACAATTTGATTTGTGTCCATTAGTTCTTACATGATATTTATATTTTTGTTTGGGTAATTTAATTTCACATTTATCACACTGTATTAAAATATCATTGGGTACTGCATGAAGGGGTGATGTAACTGCAAAAACAATAAAATAGATTTAATTAACATTATCATCTTTATTCATTATACGAGTACATAAGATATTATTAGCGTATACCTACTACCATTATTCAATGATTACATATAAATGACAAGGAGGATCATTTAAGTAGACGTAATATAAAATTGAAAATTATATAACCACTAAGTTTAGAAATAAGACGATATAAATGTTGGGGGACAGTCTTTATATTCTTTGCGCGTTGCGTGTATATATTTAGCCAAATGTCCCCAAGCCTCTGTGTTTTCGTTAGTTCTATTTTTTATCGTCACCACCGCCTGACGCCAGCGATTGATGGGTGAGATGTTTTCGATTTCATCGCATCGATACACTTTGAGTTCTATATAGTGTGTGCCCGTTTTCGTCAGATTGGTTTGTCTCGCATGTCCATTTGCAACCCTACGCGTTATATATGAATGTAAAGGTGTAGTTTTTTTACCAGTCGAAACTTGCGGCACGTCCTCGTCCTCACTGTCACTTCCAAATAATTCGACTGCAGTTAGTTGAGGCTTCGTGATGGGGTTGATCTTCGGTCTCTTGGAGGGAGGGGTTGCTGAAGAACCGGAGGCCAATTTGCTGCCCGACGCCTTGGAGGTGGAAGGACGTTTCTTCTTTTTCTCCACAGCGTCAACACCGTGCACAGAGCCCTCATCTTCCGAAGCGAATAGAAAATCGGCTTGTTCTTGATTTTGTCTTGACCTGAAACAATATAAATAAAAAAATTATATCATTATGTAATAAAAATTGCATATTCTATACAGAATATTTTGATAAACTACTACTATAGCTACATAAAACATACTTCGTAATAGGTATTACTTAACAACTTCTGTTCAAAAATATAATATATTGGAATATATTATTACTAAAATAGATCTTCTATCGAAGTAGAGTCTCTATTCGAATAGATTCTCTACTAATAAATAACTTCTATCGAAGTAGAGTCTCTATTCGAATAGATCCTCTACTAAAAAAGAAGTTCTATTCAAAAATATAATATATTGAAATAGGTATAATTACTAAAATAGAACTTCTATCGAAGTAGAGTCTCTATTCGAATAGAACCTCTACTAAAAAGAACTTCTATTCTAACAAATCCTATAAGTATCAAAAAAGAAGACATAATTTCGAAAATGGAAGTTCTATTAGAATAGAGCTATCTGCTTTACTAGAAACCCAATTCGAGTTATCTTATCTATTATTATAATCACTATTATTAAAATAATATTATTAAAAAAACTTACATTGTAGATAATGAAGATTTTCTCGATTAAACTGCAAATCACTTGTTGACCGTCGATGGCGGGAAGAAAGATTGATTGCTCCAGCTTCATCCTTAGCAGTTAAATACTAGAAATTCCGCGTCATTCTCCCAAATATGGAAAGCGCACACATTTGAAGATTGCATATTCAGCTAACTCTCCAACAGGCTGATTTGCGATGCTTGCAAATATAAGCATACAGGCTCGCTAGTTTTCTTACAATTTAATTCACATTTATAAAATAATAATTTCCTACACTAACCATGCCGCATGATTTCACTCAAATGGAATTTAAATGTATCTTCGTACGTAGCGTGATGTTATATAGCCTATAACATTGCTCAAGAGTAAGACTATCATTAGAAAAAGTTTTTTTTTAAGTAGTACATATGCACACTATAGCTCGTATTATGCACAAATTACCATACAACAGGCTAGTAGAAAAAAAATTCAAACTGATATGACTGGGGATCGAACCCAGAACTCTCGCTTGAAAGTCGGGTTTCCAAACATTGACATTTGTTTTTTTAAATATAAAATGCTTTATGTTCCCAAGCGAGCATAGTAATGAACAACAACTAGTATATTCGCTATAATAGTAATAGCCGACACCATTTCCAAATAGCGTAATCTTGCCCCAAACTAAGAATAGCTCATGATATGGGAACCAGACAACGGATACAATACATAAATACTTTACTTTTTGGTAAATATGCACTTATAATAATAAATAAATAAATATTTCTAACAATCACACCAGGTTACCTAGCCCAAATTAAGTATCACTTAAGAGCGGACACATAAACTTAAGAAATATATAAACACTTAAATATTTTTTTATAGATAAATAAACATAATACACTTCCATGACTCGAAAGAAAATATAATAAAATATCAGGATTCGAACTCGAAACCTCTGGTATGGAAGTCAAGGCTACTTACCTCCACGCCAAGTAGGCCGTCAAATAATATATAAATAATAATATAATATGTACAAAGAAAAACATCCGGACCCATGACAAATGTCTACAGATAATACAAACATTTATCATGCGGCGAGAATCGAACCCGCACCTTTCGCGTCTCAGTCGGGTATTCGCCCACTGAGCTACGAAGGCTGGCATAATTATCTTACAGTGTGAAACATTAAGGTGGAATAAAATTAAAGGTTTTGCATAGGCTTATAGAGAACTAGCTGTTTCCCACAGCTTCGCTCCTGTCAATATACATAATGTATGTCCATCTGGAATAATGTACCTTACAAATGTTTTTTAAAATTGGATTAGTAACTACTTACCCCACATTTTTACACTATTGGTATAGATAGATAATATAAGTAGGCAATTTAAATTATTAGACAATAACTACACAATTTATATTGAAAAATAATAATAATGTTGCACAGCGCAATCGAGCACCAAACTAAGCAAATCTTGTACCATGCGAAATAGATTAGTACTTACATACTCTTAAATAAAATATTTACTCATAGAAAACACCTAGACCCGTAACAAATTTCCGAAAATTTTTTGTTATGTAGCAGAGATCGAACCTATGCCTCTCGCATTTCAGTCGACTATTATCGGGCACTGCGCCATGGGGTATTTTGAATATTTTAATTTCAGTTATATAAAAATGTAGTAAGTACGGGACTTGGATATAGTTTTAATTTAAGCCGTCAATATTGTTTAGAAACCTGAATTTCTCACAGGAAAAGTCGTATATAAGAGCTATTAAATTCTAAATTAATTATCAGTAACTAAAGGCGCTTGTTACTTTTTAATGTAAAGCATGCTTAAGAATCTCTTACATTGCAAATTCCACTCTAACTCTAACATACAAGCCACGCCAGGTTGTCTGAGGGTTTGGGTTTCATCATACTATTTATAGACAAAGTGTAAAAAGTAACAAATTGAACTCTATCAACTATAAAAAAATACATTTTTTTTTTAAATGCGCTAATATAAGTACTGAGCACTATCAGAAAACTCAATTTCAAGTTTTTCTAGCCAACTGGTAGTAGTCAGCGAGCACTTGCGGTAATGTCGGTAAGTTCTTATTATTTAAAAAATATATTTTTTTAACCTTTTTTTATTTTAACAAATGGTGTGCTATATGATTTGTAACTATTGCAAGGCTTTGATCTTGCTTCATTTATCAAGGAATATTATATTAGTGACCAATATTTTTTCCTAATAATTATTTATGTTTCTGTTTTCAGGACTCGGAAAACGATCCATTCAACTTCGTTCCAATGAATCAAGCAGGAATGATAGGACAAAAAAGATTGCTGAATCTCGGTCCAATAGAGAAAAGAGCAAAAAAGTCTTCAGTATCAATGCCACATTTCTCTTTCATTAAAAAACCTTCGCGAGGTGGTGATGAGGGAAAAATAATAAAAATAGAAGTGTATAATGTCGAAAATATTCCAAGTGGTAGTGCGAGTGCGACATGTAGCTGTGAAGCAGAACTGTGTTTACAACATGTAGTGAAAAATTGGTATAATGATGACATTTATAATGCTGTAAAGGAAATTGTAGTGAAAATTTCAGATTCCTTAGAGATTTAATAAACTGTAAATTATAGTTTCTGTTTTTTCTTTTAAACGCATACTCTTTTATTTAGATATTAGTATAGATTCTCCTAAGTGCAAATTAAATAGTCTGTAAAGAATTTCATAAATATTATCGTTAGGAAATCGAACCTATCTCCTCTTGTTCGTTATATCACTAAGCCGCTAAATACATCGATTGGAATAATAGGCAAGTAATATCATAGTAATATGATGCATACCATAACTGGTAATCGAGGCTATGACGGATGCATACTAAAAAGAGCGATGGCTTACATTCAAGTGCAAACACTTTTTGCCTGCATTGATAACGAATAGATTGTTTACTAGAACTTATTCATAATAAAATAAAATACAATCTTCTTAACTATCATAAATGCGTAATGAATTACTTTTCGAATAGATAAAATAAAAAATAGTTAATGAATAGATTGATATTTTAATGATATTATGCGCCTATGTGCCTATTATACGAGTATTAAAACATGTTCATGCTAACGAACTATTAACCTAACTTTTGTTTGAACTGAATAGAAATCCATCGATTCTGAATAGATCAGCGTTAGAACGAAATGATATAATGCATTATCTATTTGTTAATTAACCACCAATTCGCAAATGTACGGGTAATTGGGTATTATTAACCTAACTTTTGTTTGAACTGAATAGAAATCCATCGATTCTGAATAGATCAGCGTTAGAACGAAATGATATAATGCATTATCTATTTGTTAATTAACCATCAATTCGCAAATGTACGGGTAATTGGGTGGTTTTGAATCTCCTCTTGATTCAAAACCCCCAATTACCCACTACTTAAATATAGATAAATAATAAATAAATATTTAGAGTAAATAAATATAAATGTATAAAGACAACTGTACTACATTAAATTATGCCACTAAATGTTTTTGTTTTATCAATTTCCAGTAAAAAGGATTTCATGGAGGATTTAAATGTAGGTTTAGAATTAATTCTTCGAAGCGGAGGAGGAACATCGTTCCAACATTTAGTGGCACAAAATTTAAAACTCCCGCGGAATGCTGCGGTCCTATGCTCGGGTATTGACAGAAGATGACTATTTGATCTTATGCGAAGTTCAGTACGCCATATTAATTTATTGTAAAGGTACGCCGGTTGCTTTGTTTTTATGACGTCGAAAAGGAGGGAAGCTAAGTATAATTTTTGTCGTGCTTTCATGTTTAATATTTTTGCTTTTATTAGGTACGGTGTTATATGTGTTCGCGGGGGAATTTTGAAACAATAGCGTGCACATGCATTTTGAATGCGCTGTAATAAATATTGTGACTTCTGTAACGCACAAGGACCATAAACCGCAATACAGTAGTTTAACCTTGACAGCACGAGAGCGTCGCAAAGTCTAACTCTAATATCAACGGATATATGGTCCCTTATCCTGTACAATATCTTGAGTCGATAAAAACAGGCACGGACACATTCAAGAACATGATTCTGGAATCGAAGATTCACATCCAAGACCAAACCGAGATTACGGGCTTCGAGTACCCTGTCAATGTCGACACCTAATAGTTTAACATTAGGCGGATGTGCTTGGTCAATCTTGGCAATGTTGTTCTTGGATCCCAGAACCATAAATTTTGTTTTTCCAGGATTTAATACGAGACAATTTTTTGTTGACCATGCTGTAATTCTAGATAAATCCTCATTGAGGCATGAAGTGGCGTCAATAACTGTGGATTCATTTACAGGAACGTACACCTGCAGATCATCTGCATATATGTGATACTGGCAATGACAGATACTATCAGGTAGATCCGAAGTGTACAGAATGAAAAGCAGGGGTCCCAAAATGGAACCTTGCGGTACTCCTCTTGATACAGGTCGCGGGCTCGATTCCTTTATGGTTCCATTTGGGGTATCTATGATAACTTTTTGGCTACGTCCAGTCAAGTAGCTATAAAACCATTTCACTGAATCATTGTCAAACCCATAGTAAGCCAGTTTGGACATAAGTAAAGAAATATTAATACAGTCAAAAGCGCGCGAAAAGTCAAGTAACGTTAAAATAGTGGCATTGCCTTTGTCCTGGTTCGATAGTATATTATCTATTACGTCCAAAAGTGCAGTAGTAGTGCTGCGGCCCCGCCTGAAACCCGACTGCAGTTCTGGAAGAATGTTATTACATTCACAGTATTTTAAAACTTGTAAGTGTATAACCCTTTCCAGAACTTTAGACAAAAAGGAGATTATGCTTATTGGGCGGATGTCTTTAAATGTATTTGGGTGATCTACCTTAGATAGTGGGCGCACTAAAGCTGTTTTCCACTGATTAGGAAAAACAGATGTCAAAATGGACATATTGATAATAGCAGTGATTGCCTCGAGACTTTGCGGTAAAGTTAGCAGAATCATGTCGCGTGTAATTTTATCAACACCCATAGCATTCGATTTTATTGAGAGAATGGCCTTACCGACTTGATGACAAGACACTGGATGCAAAGAAAAAGTGTTGTTGAGCTTTTTGTTAAACTCAAAATATGATAGTTGTGATACGGTTATCGCGTTGTTACCGGGAATATCTAGGAAATGGTTATTGAGCAGATCCGGGTCATTTAGATGGCAGGGCAAATCGTGTGGCCTTTTAGAGTTCACTGTGAGAGAATGACTTAAGTTTTTCCAGAGTTTTTTAGAATTGTTTAGGTTTTTATTTATATGATGTTCATAATAACACTTCTTTTCCGCAGTGATACTAGTACTAGTAAGCTTTTTTAACATTTTATACTGTAGTTTATACGTAGCAAGACCTGATTTTTGGTAATTTTTATGTGCTTCGTCCCGAAGCCTCATCATATATCTAACATTGTGCGTTAACCATGGAGCAGGTTTCTCACGAATAGTAATGGATTTTAATGGCGCCAATTTATCTATCAAATCCAGCACCACTTTGTTGAAAACCTCAACCATCTCATTTACATCATTTAACTTAGCCACACAATTAAAATCTGTTTTATTTAATTCCAAATTGAGAATTTCCAAGTCAATGTCTTTCAGCTGTCTCACGGAGATACGTATAGGTGGAGTCTTATTTTTTTTAATTTTAAATAATGAAGTCACAAATGCATGTTTACCTAGGTCAGAAGAGTGGTGAACATCTACACTAAAGACGGGCACATTTGTACACACAAGGTCAATAAGGGTCTGGCTATGATCAGTGAAATGGGTGGGTTCAGTTACCATGTTTTTTAATTTCATAGTATCTAAAAACTCTAACAATTGTCTGTATTTTATATCCTTGTCATTTCTCATGTCAATGTTAAAGTCGCCAGTCAGAATTACCGTGTCATGATGAGAAAGGGTCATTATAGATTCTGTCAATGCGTCAAAAAAATCGTTTGTGCTTAGCCATGGGGGTCTGTAGGCAGTACCAAGAAGCACTCGAGTCGATTTGATACGAAGTGACAGCCACATTTGCTCGATGTTAGTCGAGTTTGGGTGCGAGCATGTCCGCGCGGTGACTCCTCGCCTCACATAGAAGCCGACGCCGCCGCCGCGGGCGCGCGCGCCGGGCGGGCGCGGCACGTGCCGCAGCCGGTAGCCGGGCAGCGTGGGCGCGCGGCCCTCCTGTCCCGCTCGCAACCACGTCTCATTGATGGCCAGCACGTCCGGCCCGATGCGATCCACTGTAGCCACCAGCTCGTCATGCCCCGTACCCAGGGACCCCGCGTTGAACAGACTAACTTTGAAATATTTTTCCCTAACCATTATTTATAAAATATATTTTGAATTGTAAAACACACACAGCGTAGTCAAGAACAAGTTTGAGGTTAAATGAGTATTTTAAAATACATAGACCACACGACATTAATAATAGGTCACCATAAATTACAAATATTTTCAATACCGGAACACAGCAACAACAAAGTTGGATCCGCGCACCTAAAAGCTCCAAATTATATAATAGATGTAATAAGAATAAATAATACCTAATGAACATACTTAGATTTTCCATATAAGATGAGATATAATAAAAAAGAAAATAATAAATTATACTATTAAAATAAATCATGAGAGATAACCGTATAGTAATAATCTCTGTAAAAGGTATATAATTTGCCGGTGAGATCCAGAACTTCATGTGATAGGCTGGCTCAACATACGCACTTTTAAAGACTGGGCTAACGATACAATATAATAAACTCACAATTTCAAAAGGATAACAGAGATATGCAAGTTTTTTACAAATAATAAATAAAAGAAAGTTTATACAATAAAAAAGGGGCATTATTATCACAATAGCGAAAAAACGATTTATATGGGTTAAAATAATTAAGCAAGTGTCACTAATATTATGGCGGGGAATCTGCACAACCTTGTTTAAAAATACGGTTTATATCGTCCTCTGAACGAATGGCATTCACCGTAGATAGTTCATTGCAACGAGCAAAAATTCTGCCATCCCTGCACCAGACGTACTTCCACTTAACAACGCGAGCGAGTTCGCGAGTTTTTGCCAGTATTACGCGGTTAGTTTTTGTTAATCGTTCATTAACATAAAAAAGTCTGGCTGCGTGCGGAGGGAGGCCGAGACCGCACCGCGGCGCGCGCGCGCCTGCCTCAGCAGTTCGTCGCGCGCCGCGCGCCTGGTAAGACGTAATACTATTGGCCGCGGACGTGTAGCGGATGGCGGCTCGCGTTGACTACTAAGCTTACTCGTGCTTGAATTGGCTCGCGCTTGCTTGGGGCCTACTCGCTCAGCACTGGCTATTTCGCTTTCATCAAGCTTCACACCTAGTTTTCTCGCTACGACTACGGCCAAGTGAATAACAGACTCACCCTCAGTCTCCGGGATGCCATTTACCTCGACGTCGTTGCGAAGTGTAGCCTGTTCCCTGTCATTAAATTCACATTGCATTATTGCTACCGTTGCCTGCAGCTCCGACGAAGGCCCGGCTCGACTCTTCAAACTAGCAACTTCTAGTTTGAGCCCGGCGTTGTCAGTTTCAAGCAGAGTTATTTTCGTTTGCAAAGACATTATATCAGACTTTGCTTCACTCAGTAGAGAAAACAACATATCAGTGGTTTCAGTGAGATCGGTCTTAAGTGCGCCTAATGATGCTTCGAAGTCTTTGCTTAGCTCCTTTCGAAATAGCTCGAATCTAGAGTTGAGGTTCGATTCTAGTTTGGAGTCTAGCAACTGTGCAAACTTATCTATAGTGATCGTGTCTGTGCGTTGATACAAGTGTGTGCTAGTGCCTTCCGAGACCTGCGTTCTATCCAGGTGAGTTGTGTCATGTACGCTATTATTATGTTGTATATCATCACAGGACATGTCCATATCTGGGGTGGGGCGCGCTAGGGTGTTGCGTACTGGAGTGTCATCATTTCTAGGCCTGGATGTGACATTTTCACATGCTGCGCAGCGCCAAGAACGCTTAAGGTCGCGTAGATTGCTTAGGAAGAAAGTTGACTTCATGTTAAGGCACTTGTAGTGGTACGAGCCCTTACATAGGACACACACTAACATTTTTTTTTCTTCGGAGTCACTTTTACACGCAATGCAAATCATATTATAGGATAGGATTATATCTTGTACAATTAATAAATAACGTAAACACTGACTTGGCCTTTCGATCGCACTTGCACAAATAGGTATTATGTATTTTCTGTTTCACTCGAGTAACGGCACTTTAACAGCAGATGACTTAAACAGCTGATAAACTTTTAATGACCAAAATTGGGCTATTTAGCGGATATTATAAGCTTTAGTGTTTACACTACTTAGCTTTTATAGTGATAATAACTTTTTGGCACTTTTAACTTGTAATAAGACAGTTTAAGCTAATAAAAATAATTAAATAACAGAGAGCTTTCGAAAAGTAAACTTGTAGCGAAATGGGCGAATACCCTCCTCCCCTAGCATCCCAATAATGACACCCTTAGCATCCCAAAAAACCGATGCCATCACCTTGCCAGCCGACAGAATTGCCTTTGCTTTTTTCGGAGTTGGTTCACCCGATTTTTTCCATTGTTTGGATTGTTGTTTTGATTCTGGGGTATAGTGGTGAACCCAGGTTTCATCCATTGTCACAAATCTGTCAAGAAAACCTTGTGGATCAGCCTCGAACATCTCCAAACAGTCGCGAGAAATCGTGAGTCGAATTCGCTTTTGCTCTACTGAAAGCAATCTGGGGACCCACCTAGCCGAAACCTTAGAAAAGCCGAGTTCATGGACAATTATGTTTTGCGTTCGTTCATATGAGATGCCTATAGTGTCTGCAATTTCTCTGATAGTCAATCTACGGTCTTTCAATATGAGATCACACACTTTATTGATATTTTCTTCGGTCGTAGACGTCATTGGCCTGCCGAAGCGAGGGTCATCTTCGATGTTCTCTCGTCCACGTTTAAATTCTGCAACCCATTTTTTCACAGTGGTATAAGACGGGGCAGATTCCCCTAATGTTGTTTGCATGTCATCATGGATCTCCTTTGGTGTTAATCTTTTTTTAAACAAATATTTAATCACAGCACGTTGTTAAAATTTCTCCATTAGTGAAAATTTGTTCTACACACGTATTTATATTGTTCGTAAAATTTTATTTAAACAAGATATCAAATTGAAAATTCGCGGGCTGACAATTGAATAATGACAGTTCAAAATGACGGCAGAAAAAATAACAAAAGTTTTTTTTTTAATGGCCAGGCCGCGAACTTTTCAACCAATGTAGTATTATAAAAAACAACTTTATTTCGCCGGGTAATACTTTATTCGACAGATAACTTTTATACGAATGGTCAGATAAAAATTATCTAATGAATAAAGTATTACCCGACAGCTTCAAACTCGTCTCAAAGAATGATGACGCCCTGTCAACATTTTGACAAGTTTCGTCCCACATAAAGCTCAAACTTAATAACATTTTTAATTTTCATATAATAATAAAATAACGGATTTTTAAAACCCAAATATTTGTTAAAAAATTTATTTATTTATTACATTAGACACACCAGCAACATATATATTAAATACATCGTTATGAAATTACATGTCTGTGAAATTATTATTCTGATATATATGTCATTTTAGGTATGTACAGCATTTGCACTATTAAACAATACAAGCGTTTAGAATATTAAATTACATTACATGAAAATTGAACTAAAATAAAAATGGATAAATCAAAAAAAATATATATTAAATTAAAAAGCAAGCAAAATAAAATAAAAACAAGTGAACATAAAATAATAATATTTGAGATATAACAAAGACAGGTAATATTTATTTATAACAATTTGCGATCTTATGGCATAATACCGAAAAAGAGTCGTGGAAGATATCAGGCTTTGGATCATCAGCTATCTTAACAAATAAATTATATGTCGAACATGTGCGAGATACAGGACTATTAGTTCCTACATTGGTTTTGCAACGAGGTATGTAAAAAGTTTGCGTTATAGGTTTTCGGTGAGACGGACGTGGAACGTTTATATTTAAGCTAGAGATAAGTTCAGCGCACGTGGTGGCCTCGTTCAAAGATTTATACAAAAATAATATGTCATTCCTTAATCTACGGCTACGCAATGATTGAAGATTAAAATAGTGGTTCCGATTTTCATAAGCACTTCGATGTGAAATCCCGCTTGAAATGAAAGCCAAGTGTCGGGTAAATGATCGTTGGACCGATTCTATTCGTTGTGAGTGTGTGGAATAGAATGGGTTCCAAACTGTCGAGGCGTATTCTAATTGACTACGGGAAAGTGCGAGAAATATAGGGTGATCTTTGACTTAATATTTTTGAAATGTTTAGTATTTCGTTTTATGAGACCGACCATTTTAGAAGCTTTCAAAACAACGTTATCAATATGAGATATGAAAGTTAACTGGCTATCAACAATAACGCCTAAATCTTTGATTTGTGTCACTTTTGTCAAGTTAGAATTGTTTATTGCATAGTTAGTATCAACGATATTTTTCTTTTTGGTAAACTTTATATGATAACATTTATCAGCATTTAACTCCATTAAATTATCTTTGCACCAGTCATTGATTCTAGTGAGATCTTCTTGTACAAGACGGGCATCGTCTAAACAAGTAATAGTTTTAAATATCTTAAGGTCATCCGCGTAAAGTAAGAATTTGCAGTTAAGAATTTTTGTAGAGATATCGTTTATTTTTTTCTTGTTTATTATTTTTTCTTTCTTTCTTTCTTTATAAAGATAAGAAACAATATTGGGCCAAGGTGAGAATCCTGAGGGACGCCGGATGTAGCTACATATGGAATTGACTGATATCCGCAGACAAAAACTCTTTGAAGTCTTTTTGACAGATACGATTCAAACCAATGTAGAAGCGATCCTTGTATGCCAAAGTGCTTAAGTTTCTTCAAAAGGATTTGATGGCTGACTTTGTCGAACGCGCTAGAACAATCTGTGTAGATAGCGTCTACTTCAGCTTTATTATCTATAGCATGTGATAAATAATTCACAAACTGTAGTAAATTCGTTTGAGTGCTGTGACCTTTTCGAAAACCATGTTGATGAGGAGTGATCAAAGATTCGACATGTTGAGTTAGGATGGGGCATATTAATGACTCGAATAATTTAGAAAAGCAACAAAGTATAGCTATAGGCCTGAAATTTTTGGTAAAACTTTGATCGCCTTTCTTGTGTAAAGGAATAACTTTTGTGCTTTTCCATTTGTCTGGAAACGTACCACTTCTTAGAGACTCATTAAAAATTATAGTGAGCGGACAAGCAAGACTACGGCCACACCTTCTCACAAAGTAGTTGGGTATACCGTCAGATCCGGCGCCTTTCCACATGTCCAAACATTTAATTTTGTTGAAAATTTGTGTCTCAGAGAACCTAATACTTTGTATTACGTTATCATTTGTAATGAATTTTGAACTTAAGTTGTCAAATGAAGTATCAGGTAAAGTATAAGCAGATGAAAATTGCTGAGAGAACAGGTTGTCATATCCGGAATTAGCAGAACTATTCTCACTGTGCATAATATTTGGTATTGAAGACGGTTCTTTACGTTTATTGTTTATATAACGCCAGAAATATTTTGGATTTTTTTTTAGATTCGATTCGGTGCTTTGAATATAAACCGCATAGCAAGATTTTTGTAAACATTTACAATATTTGCGTAGGTGTTGGTAGGAAATATAATCGCGAGGATTTTGGTATAGTTGGTATTTTTTTCTTAATTTATCCCTTTCGTGAATTCTCTCAATAAGAGCCCTGCTGTACCAGACCGGATATTTTTTCCTTTCAATTGGTTTTGCTATAGGAACATATTTGTTACAAATTTCGCTTATTACATAAGTCATACAAACGTGAAACCATTGCATCGACGTCAGTACACTGTGAAAATTCTTTATTTATTAATTCATAGTCAGCTTTATAATAATTTAATCTGTTTTCGGTATTATTAGGTAGTAAAAAGTCATATCTAGAATTAAATGTCAGGTTTAAAATCAAAGCAGGGTGTTTGGGGTCAAGTTTGCTTAATATGTCAGGAGCTTAAAAATTAAAAAAACCCCAACTTAAAAATCATTGCACACGAATGCCAGTCACCTTCCGATGGTTGTAACTGCCCTATCCTAAATAATACACCGAGTATTAGGTATTTGGGAGTAATTATAGACCAACACCTTAGATTTGACGAGCATATTCAAAATCTTGCTAGCAGAATACGGAGACTCACTTACATCTTCAGACATCTTCGTCATGTAGCTGATGCAAAATTAATAAACTGCATTTATACAGCGCTCTGCCAATCAGTCATTGCATATGGTATAACATCATGGGGAGGTAGTGCCAAAAGTTACATGATGAACGTGGAGAGAGCTCAGCGACTTATTTTGAAGATATCGTTCTGCAAACCCAGACTTTATCCCACTAAGGAGCTGTACAAGCTATGTGACGTGCTATCGGTACGGCAATTGTACATACTAGGTACTGTCTTACTGAAGCACAAAATCATTGGTTTTGATAAAGATAACCCTAGTCTGTCCCAAAGGAGACACCATGATATCTGCTACATTCCCATTACACAAACATTTTTTGCACGAAAATTTTTTAACTACAGTGGAGCAAAATTGTATAACACAGTAAACAGAAAACTTAAAATATATCCTCTACACAAAACCGAAACAAAATTCAAATTAACCAACTGGCTTAAATCAATTGATTACTTAGAAACTGAAAATATTTTTGAACGACTACAATAGTTAGAGACATCACACTCAATTCCAACCCACACACACACACACATCCAGCCACACTTCATCACATACACTAACCCCATACACATACAGACATCTCTCACACACATACTCATATACACACTCCAAATAAATAGCACACATTTAGCTTTTAAGAAAAATCTCCTGTCAACGTAATGTAAAATAAACTTAATGTAGCATAATAGTTGTCATTGTTTAGTCTTAGTTTAAGAACTATTGTATCGTGAACTTGGCACGAAGGAAGAGCCTGGTGATCCCCTAGTACAGGGAAACCTAAATGGGGCACCAGTCTCCCACTTCTCTTAATATTATCTCTTATAATATAGGTAGTTTTTAATTATACTATGTAAAATATTATTGTGGGAGAAATAAATAAATTTATTATTATTATTATTAGCTTTACAAACGTTCACATTAAAATTACTCAAAACTAGGTCTAGCTTATTGTTATCATTATTAACTACGTTGCTGTACTGATGCATGTTATTGGAGGCCATAAAGTCAGTCAGCTGATAACCCAAAGCATTATGATATTCTGTTGGAGTGGTGTAAAGAGAATCGCTACAAGTATTCCATTTTATAAAATTTAAATTAAAATCTCCCAAAATAATCAAGTTATCTATATTATTCATTACGTCATTGCAATTATCGAGAAAACATTTAAGTTGTTCCAAGCGGACCGGTGGAGGTAGATACACGGAGCATATAGCTATTCTTTTATTTTTACCATTTCGGTTCAAATTAAGAATAACCCAAAGCTCTTCGATATGGGACTCCCAGCCCTCCATTCTAATTGATGAAATATCGCGCCTAACTGCAACTAAGACTCCTCCCCCATCCTTTTTGGAACTACTTTTACAGCAACGATCTCTGCGATAAATAATATATCTGGAATCAATAACCCCAGAACTAGAAACATTTGAATTGAGCCAGGTTTCAGAAAAAACTATTATGTCATAATTTTCGAGAAGAATGCATTGATAGATGTCATGTGTTTTAGTGCGACAACCGCGGATATTTTGATAGTACACTCTTAAAGAATCAAATTTTAATGATAAATGTAGCAAAAGTAATTCACCAAAAAATCATATGGTTATGCCAATTTTTGCAGACTGTCCTGGCTTCGAATTTGTAGAGCTTGACTACCTTCATTCTTACGAACATATATTTTGCCATTTCGTATCCAAATATACTTGTACCCTAGGTCTTTCGCTTTTTTGCGGGTGCTAGCGTGTAGTGACTTATTGGTTGGCGTAAGATGCTCATTGATGAATATTGGTATTTTTGAAGTAGAAGAAAATATAAATGCCATCAAAAACAACCTGTAAAAAACCCAAGTCTCGCAGCTCAGTCTTTCTACCGTAAAAAGTTGTGAGATCCATGTAATACGAAGTCGGATAATCTATTTAGTCTCTACTTAAAGGACCTTCTGTCTTAAGTTATTATATCAGTTATTATCATGCCAATATTAAAATATTTTACTTTTAAAACAAATAGATCGACTTGAACATCGCATGATTTGATTATTAGTATGTATCACACTACACTGCACGACGGGCCAGCAACCGAATTCCTCACCAGAGTCCTTCCGAATATGATGATTGAGGTGAGTATCTTAAAGAAGTTAATGCTCCTGAAATTTTAATGCCGAACAAAAGTATTAGTGAATTGGTTGCGCTAAATCCCGTATCGACTTCTCGGTTTATTGAGAAGTTTAAATGCCCCCAGAGCCATGTTGTTATCCGATGAGTCGCTTGGAAAAGATAATATATTTATAGCTTGTTTTGGAGACGAGAGTTTCAATCGCGTGAGGCGCGATAGACTAAAGAATCTAATATGATTGTAATATTCATTGTGTTTTCATGCGATGTCCAAGTCGATCTATTTGTTTTAAAAGTAAAATATTTTAATATTGGCATGATAATAACTGATATAATAACTTAAGACAGAAGGTCCTTTAAGTAGAGACTAAATAGATTATCCGACTTGGTATTACATGGATCTCACAACTTTTTACGGTAGAAAGACTGAGCTGCGAGACTTGGGTTTTTTACAGGTTGTTTTTGATGGCATCTCACTTCTTTTTGTAGAGTCCTACTTTTTGGTACCATCTACTTCTAACGAATTTTCTTAAAGGCTTTTTCTTATGATATTTTCTTATTTTTGGATGTAGTCTTCCTCTTTTTCTTTTCCGGTACTACTTCTTGAGTTTCAGCTACAGTTTTTCTCAAAGCCCACTCCCTGTCTCTGTGGGTTTTTCTCGGAGGCTTTGATGTTACAATTTTTGACAAGTCTGGACGGTAAATACTTCTTAATCTGTTGTATTCACAAATTGATGATTCCTGCGCTTTAATACTTCCAAAGTCGACATTAATGAGATGTAAACCGCCCAGACTTGTAACTCTCGAAAGTGCCACGTAAGCTTGACCGGATGTGAACACTGCAGCACCTATATCCATCAGCGTATTACTTAGACTTAGGCCCTGACTTTTATGTATAGTTATAGCATAGGCTATACATATGGGAAATTGTTCGCGATGAACATAAGCTCTATTAATAATTTCAAATTTAATTTTGACCGGAACAAGCTCGTAAACATTAGGTTCATTATTAAATGTTATATATATTCTCTTAATTATTTTTGAATTGTCAGGATCAACCTTTACTTTTCGCACAATGCCGATAGACCCATTAACTAAACCGAGACTCACGTCAATGTTTCGCCTTAACATGACTTTTGCGCCTATTTTTATAATTATGTTCTCTTCCAGACCTGCAGTCATAGTAGCATCGTCTTCATATTTTTTTATACATTCACGAGCTCTTTTTGTTAGGTACCTGGGACAATCAAGGCTATCTATTGCTATAAGTTTTATTTCAGGATGTGGGAGAGATCTGAGCATTGCAGTATTTAATTGTTGACACATATTTTTGTAGGTAATAAGCAAACGGTATCATCAGGAAGTTTCGAGAGGTGTTCAATTATTTCAGTTAATCTGTTTTCATTTGAATCGGACTTGAGAGTTAATAATCTAGTCGAGAGTAAGTCGCGGTCTTTTTGTGTAGTCACACCTAATCTAATTCTATTTAGCATTTCAACAAAGTCAGAATCATTAATCTGCCGCATGTTAATTGTAAGTTCATCGTATGTAAATTGTGGTGTACAATAAAGAATTTTTTATTATTATTATTAAACGTGACCTTACAATGTATTAAGTATTATATTTTAAGATTATCCAAGCAACGTCCAAATCGTTAGCAACAAGTATAAGTAAGCCTACCAATCGTCAATGTATAATGGAAATTATAATCTAAAATTGCAAACTAACGTATTTATGTAAGTACCTTAAAATTAACCAAACAACATCCCAATCGTAAGCAAATAATATCAGTGAACCAATGCCTTCCAATCGTCAAAGTAGGTACCTATAATATTAAAATCGAAATGACAAACTTAAATCGCAACTAACGTTCCTATTTATAGAGGTACCTTAAAACTATTCAAACAACATCCAAATCGTAAGCAAATAATATCAGTAAACCAATGAGCAAGCCTTTTAGCCAACACACCCTTACCCACCCTATACCCCCTCCCGTTATCTATCTATCTATCTTCTATATCTATTCTTCTATCTATATCTATCTTATCTTATCTTCTTATCTTACTTATAATAAATCTGTAGAGAGGTCAATTCTGTACATGAAATATTTTTTCAAAATAACTATCAGGGGGTGATTAGTGATCGATACTGATGCCAAAAATGCAATCAGTAAAATTTTTGTCTGTCTCTGTCTGTATGTTCCTTATAGAAACAAAAACTACTCAACGGATTTTAACGAAACTTGGTAAAATTATTCTTCATACTCCTGGGCAGGTTATAGTATACTTATTATCACGCTACAATCAATTGGAGCAGAGCAGTGAAGGGAAATGTTGGAAAAACGGGAGAAATTACTTCATTTTTTAAGCTTCCGTCGCGTGTGCAGCCTTAATGGTTAAAGCTACATAGAAATCATGTATGACAGAAATATTCTTCATAAAATTATATAAAAAATATTCCACAACAGTATATGTCTATATTTTATGGTTGACTCACAATAACACGTGTAAATCCCGATAGCTTAGCAGTTCGGAGCTTTCTGATTATATTTGTTTACTCTTACGTTTATAATACTCTCACTCATCCCTAATTAAAAAAAAAATAACATTATTACCTATTCAATAAAAAAAGAATCATAGAAATCGGTATAGAAACACCAAACTTATACATGAAATACGCTAATAACCCATCGCGCGTGAATACTGAATGATATAGGGATTATTTTTGCGTAAAGGTTGCCGCGCTCGACGCGGGTCGCGACGGTAGGATATAAAAAGGCGGGAGGCGAGCGCAAGCTTTTGCGCGATTTAATATAGGTAGGTACAAAAGGAACAAGCGTTACATTACCTGTCAAATTTCCCCAACCAATTTTAACTTATTATCGAGGGCATAGAGTTCAAATTCAAGTAAAAAATTTTGACAGATTTGTAACGCTTGAGGTACTGCCTTCTGTATATACAGAGATAAAATGGAAATCAAGGTTTTGTTTATTTCATGATCGTTTCTGCCTCTTAGAAGTCAGAAACCGTAGATTTCTTCGGAATAAAAGTAACGTATGTGTTAACTACTATACCAAATTACATTAATATTGGCTTAGCCGTTTGGCAGTGAAAAGCAGCCATACATAACTATAGGTAGTATTGTATGTACACTGATAATGGCTGGATGGATGGATTTTTGCTATTCTTTCACGCAAAAACTACTTAGCTTTACATAGACTAACAATAAGCTAAGTATAATTAATGAAGATATTGCATGAATTAAGTAAAATTGAAGGCAATAAATAAAACACTTTTTAACCGGATTAATGGCGTATAATTTATATTTTACATTTTAACTCCACGTTTCGGTGTCTTTGCAGACCCCGTGGTCACGAGCGACTGATAAAATTTAAAAAGTAAATATACGCGATAAATCCGGTTAAAAAGTGTTTTATTTAATAGTCATACATAATAGTCATCGCGAAAACTTAAGACAATATTAAAATTTAAGGCACTTTGGCACCCGATTTGTTTATAACGCTATGTGCCTTTGTGATGTACCTAATAAATAGTTACCTACCTATGTTTGTGGTTAGGAGTTATACATATTATATGGGCGAAGATTCTTCATTTTTATTTTTGATATTAAAGATAGGACCTTGGAGAAGAAAATAACCTACTCGAAATACTAATTCAATACAGACGAAGTCGCGGGCATCATTTATGTAATATACCTACCTACCTACCTATACCTTTTCACAAAACCTAGGTGAAACTGCGGATCACTGCTTTGTTGTAACAGTTTTTGAAGTAATTCTGTCTGTTTATCTATCAGTAACGCTTTCACAGCTAAACTACTGAGTCGATTTTGAAGAAATTTAGAGTAAGGTAAGTTTTAACTTCAAGGAGGATATAGTAATAGTATTTATCCAACTCTAATAAACGGTATCCACCCGGACGAAGTTGCGGGTCACAGCTAGTGCCTCATATAGTAGGTATCTACACCTACTATTTTCTATTATACAGTAATAATGATTCATTAACTGCAAATGTAACCTTGTAATCCTATACATTTATATGGGATTACAAAGTTATTCATGCAGTTGGTGTAATTAGAAAACTGGACCGAAATTACAAAACATTTAGGTTTTCCCATGATTAAGACACTAAACTCTATTTGTATTCTAAATTTTAAGCTTCTATGTCTGCTAGAAGTGCCTTGGACTTTTGATGATCGGTGAGTCAGTGAGTGACAAAATTCAGAAACTTTAACAAGTTGTAATTCTTAAACTACTGGTTCAAATTGACTGAAATTTTAAATATACCGTGTTTATATAATGCCTGATTAGTTACTGAAAATTCAGATTTCTTGTTTTATCCACAACGAAATTATAGGGGGGTCGAAAATAGCCTGAATTGCTTCGAGAAAAGGATGGTACGGCCGTGCCGCTTTTTTTTGCTCGACTTGGCGGGGGCACTGCCGTGCCCCCCGATTATTTTTATACGTAATTGTTGTTTTATTTACTTATAATTATTTCATTCAGTTCATCATCAATTCACTTCAGAATAAACTTATGGCAACTGAAATATGGACAATGTAAATAAACCTAAAATGACATTTTAGATTTGAAAAATACATCAGCAGTCCCTCGATTTGATTAAATTTAAATAAATAATTTTATAAATTGACGAAGAGTCATTGTGAAATATGGGATATACTGCAGTTGCCTTGAAATGTAGGACGGCTAAGAGTTGGGTGTTGTGCTTAACAATGTATTTATTTATTTACACTTCAGTTTACAGGCTGATACATGATTACGAAAAGTGCAACCCCGAATTTCACGTTCCCATAAGTTTACTAATGCGAGTCACATAATAACGAATGCACGCTAACAGACAGAAAATGAAGGCAAGAAAAATGACACTGGTCTGCCGGTTGAAGCAGCAAATAAATTATCTGTCAGTTAGCAGTGTTATCCGACAGATACGTGTAATTCTACGATTAAAAAAATGAAATAAATCCTATTTCACGAATATAACAGCTGTCTGCCGATTATCCGACCATTGAAAAATTGGACCATAGTATGAATGATGCAAAACAACTTTATTTCGCTGAGTAATACTTTTTCGACAACTTTTATCCAACGATTGAAAAATTGGCCCTTAATGCTGATCTTACGTAAAATTGTGTTTGTGCAAAAAACAAAACTAGTTTCAGTGCTAGGTGCGACTATTGTCGTCTTCTTCTTATATATTAGGGTTAGATATAATTTAAATGTTGATAATACACAGTGTAAAATATACCTTCAACTGTCCAACTGTAAGTAGGTTGCATTCTTTCGGATAAGATTAAAAATATATTTCTACCTTATCTGAAAGAATGCAAACTATATAATTTTAAATAGATATCTCTGGGATCTTTCTGCAAATATTGTTACACAATAAATAAGAATGGGTTGGACTAGGGATATATACAGGGAGGGTCAATTTTGAAATTCAAGGATGTGATAGTGTAATTCTTTACGAGCTTTTCCCCGCTTAGAACTTCGTACGCACTAAACTACCTACCCTCCTTGTGAGATTTCAGGAACTCCTTCCATAATGCAACCAGACATCCATTGAAAGGACCTTTATACTAAGTATCACATCCGTGCAGTCAAGGAATAAGATTTTTCATACAAACTAAAAAGTCCAATATTTCCCGTTCCCATGGGAAGTTCGGGAATTTATTCCTCAGTGCTCCACCACACCCTCTAAATAATGTATGTTAAAGGAGCTCAAGGCCATATAAAAAAAAGCCCAGCTCCGGGGGCAAAGAGATGTGTCTCAAAGAATCAATAATAATATTTTACGATCGTGATCCTTACTTGCAAACACGTAAAAATTGCCAGTTTAATTTTTCAGGCGTCAAATAAAAAAATAATAGTTAAATTAATTATTTTTAACCCCCGACGCAAAAACAGGGGTGTTTTGCTCTGTCTTTGGCATCATAGGTCCCAAAAGGGGGATCCGATTTGAATTTTTTTTTTGTTAGAAAGGTGTCCTAATTGAAAGTGTTCTTAGCTATGTTTAATTGATTATTTTTAATACATTATTGTTTTCCTTTTGTACATAAGCTTGTTAAATAAGCTCCACCATCCATAAAGAAATATAAAAATGGGTAAGTATCTCATTTTTTAAATGCTAATCATAAAATACTACCTACGTACTTTTAATTGTAACAGAAACTGTTACAAGATTTTTACCTCAAAAATAAGCAGTAAAATTGTAGTGTCATGTAAAAGTTACTATTGATACCTGCTTTCTTTCTATGGCTTAGAGTGTTTAGTATTGACATCAGCGCCATCTAAACTACACTGTGAATAATACAACGTGTAACAAAATGGAGAGATAAAACTTTAGGGTTAGCTTCTATACCATACGTAGAATGTACAGTAAAAGAATTAGCATGATCAGTGCTGGTATAGACTTTCATACAATTTTTTTAAATTATTTTGCAATAAAATATTTTGACAACCCTAGTCAACCTAACAAGCTAAAAATAGACTTGCGCCGCAATCAGTGACCTTATGACCTTTCCCGCACCGGCTGAATAGAATAGCGAGCGATACGCCGCCGCGCCGCCGCGGCCGCCCACTGCGAATAGCGCGGATATCAGCGCAGCTGATTGTTACTTACCTATCGTTTGGCACATTGAATGACACAATTTTTATCACACTACCTAGCTAATGAAAACAAATAAAACAACATGTTAGTACAAATTTCAAGTTTCTATTTATTAATAATAAACGGGTTGCCCGGAAGAAATCGGGTTGCCTGAAAGAAATCGCTTAAAGCTTTTTAAATCGCTTAAATATTGTGTACATAATTATTTCTACGTTTAATGACAATAAAGAGTGTTTGTTATAATTATTACAACTTAAATTTGTAATATCTGACAAACTCTTATGGCAAGTATCGCACTTATTTCAATCGACATTCAGTTCACTTTGCGTAAAAACACTCACAACTGTATCTAGGGTTTCCCTTACACTTGGCCAGAATTACAAAAACGGCTCACAATTTCTGCCTTCTTTTTCAATACACACACATCCACATGACGTTTGTGCCACCGACAAAAGCCTAACCGAGGAGGTCACAAATCCGCTGGTATCAGCTCTTGCGTCCATCGGGAATGATAAGGATGTTGGCCATCATCACTAAGCGTGCGCGCCATATCACCATGTGATTGACATCAAAAAGAGCGCCGACTCGTCCAGTGCTGCTCCTCGAATCCTCCTCGAAATGATCCAAGACTTGCTCTTCTAAGTTCTCGGAACGCGAAGGTGGCCGCGCTGGGTTTCGCGTGAAAAGAACCGGCGCGCTGAGCCGCAGAATCATGCTTCAAAACACGCCATAGCCGGGTAAGTGGCGCTATTCAGCTGCCGGCCTGCACTCCACAAACCGCTGCCTGTAAAGTCTTCGAGCTTCGTTGATGCTGTGGTTACTAGCGGTTCCAACATACAGAATCATATCGTAACATTTGTTGTTTGAATACACATGTCGTATAACAATACTTTCAAGTCGAGAAATTTTAAGAAAACTTCGAATAAAATAGCGTTAGCAACTGACGTGCACACTTCAAAACGGACATGAAAGAACTGAAATAAATTTCTATTAATTTTACTAATAACCGAACCAAACAGTTCTCTAGTACCTAATTTTTTTAGGGTTTTTCCGCACCTATAGCGATGTGATAAACAAAATCTTATTACCCAATTTATTTCATAATACAGTGAAATGACTTCGTTATATTATGTTTTTGTATTGTTAAGTTATTCTGTTACAAATAAATAGTTTTCAATCGTGAAATCACTTCAATAGTTTTTAAGTTGTTTGTTCAATATCAAAATATTAAAAACTGTTATTTGTTAATTTACGTAACTTATTTTTACGCTTCACACATTTTAAATAAAGAAATTAATCCATTTTGTTTCTCAAGAAAGAGAATAATAATAAAAGATAAATATTCCTCATAAAAAAACAAAGTTTTAGGACAGGTATACTTAGGATATTTTTCCCTATAGCGTTTGAAAATAATTTCAGCTGCCTGAAACAACCGCAACTAAAAACAATAATTAGTTAGTCATCAGTAATTTAACTTTTTTAAATAAAAAATTTAGTTGAGTTGAGAATTTGTTCATAATAAATATTGAACGGAACAACCTTTAGTTTGGCTTGGAAGCGACGCGGCGGCGGCGGTAAATCTCAAAGGGTATAATTCCGAAAGGCGCAAGTTCGCGACGAGACGCCGAAAGAAGTCCCGCGATTTGAGCGATAATACACCTTGTGTGTTTGTTATAAGAGCTATGCACGGGTTATCTTTTATGAAAACGACTTTACTTAGTTGCTAATTTTATTAATTTAATGCTTTGTTGTCGTATGTATTGATAGTTATAAGTATGGGAGAATACAAGAAGTACAAGAAGCTGTAAGTATTGTATCACAGTTTGAGGTTTACAAAATCATAGGTATTTACCGAATATGTTTCCTATTATAATTCTTAGAAAGTTTGAATGTAGGCCAAATACACTGTTGGAAACAAAACATCAAACCAAGGTGACCTTGCTAGTTTACAACGTGTTTCCAACAGTGAATACGGCTGTTGACAACCAAATTACGCATGACCTTGGCGGGTTGTCAACGGCGGTGTTTGTGTTCGCTTGTTGGAAACCACGCAAGGTCAGTCGAGCTTTTGCCGCCAACGCAAGCGCACGCTTCGCAATTAAAAATTATAAAATGCATCCAATGACTAGGCAAGAAGAAAGAAATGTGATTGAAGAATTTATAGATCTTTATAGAGATCTACCCTGTCTTTGGGATAGTTCTTCCGAAGACTATAAAAGTAACACGAAAAGAAAAACCGGCTGGGGAATACTAGTGGAGAAGTTAAAACAATTGGATCCAAACGCAAACGAATTGTCTGCGAAGAAAAAAGTGGAACACTTAAAATACTCATACCAAAGGGAAGCCAAAAAGGTAAGTCTAACAGCAATAATTTGGTACCTACCTAGTTTAATTTTGACAGTTAGATTTTCCAAAATGGCCTACAAATTACCTACCTAATCCAAATCTATACATATAATAAAATGGTAGGAAAGTCAAAACTGTACATTGAATATTTTTTTAAAAGAATACTTGGGGTATGATCTACAATCGAAACAGAAACAAAAAATATAGTTTTTAGAATTTTTGTCTGTTTGTCTGTTTGTCTTTCCGGGATAAACTCAAAAAGTACTGCATGGATTTACTTCAAATTTGGCATGAAGATAGTTAAGAAGTCGGGTCAACATATAGGCTACATATTATCACGCTAGCAGTGTTATAATCGTAGGTGCGTTTGGTGCTGCATAGCGTTCACGCAGACGACGTCGCGGGCAGCAGCTAGTGAATAAATAAAAAGATACTTAATCTTGATTATGTGAGTTCTTATTTTGAGTGTTTTGTGTATTCAGCAAAAGTACCTATTTTTCGATTTCAGATCAAGGATTCACAAAACCGCACTGGCTCAGGTGCAAATGATGTATATCGCCCCAGTTTATGGTATTATGACCATCTAACATTCTTAGAAAAAAAAACAAGCTCTAGAAGAGAAGGACATGATACGTTTAGCGACGAATATGAAGATACAATAATTGTAAGTACCTAAGTACGAATCTTTTTTATTTAAGAATAATAGAACATCACGGCTAGTTATACCTACGATCTTTATTTCTACACCCCACTTATCTACTTCACTCATTACGTAGGTAACTAATATCTGTACTGAGGCAATGCCGTTTGCCATTCGTTGCCAGGCAACCACGCAGACGCGGCACTTGCTTCGAGATCAAGAGCCACCTACAACGAGTAGGTCCTGTACCTACCAAAAGTTGACGTATTCAACATAAAGTCCATTGACATAATGTAATGTTGTTGATATAAGAAAGAAGAAGAAGAAAGAAACACATTTATTCGGCATAAAAAAGAAAAACTAACAAAACAACAATCAAAAAAGAAATAAATACAATATTGAAAATGCCGAAATGGGCGCAGCTCAGCATTTTGCCATCAGCCTTGACTGTGGCGCTGATTTTCAGCTGCAACCATTGGGAGTGAGGAGTACAACTACATACTGCATTCTTATTTTAAATATTCAGTAAGCAAAAAGAAAACATTAAATTACAGAACTTATAATTAAATACACATAATAAGTACATATACAAAAAACGAAGACATTTGACATGTATATACAAAATTATATTATTATTAATAGTAAATCCCAAACAAATTGAACTTAAAAACTAAACACCATATTACTTTACTACACCCTTCAACTGGCTCTCTAGGTAAAATTCTCTTATTTTATTTTTAAACATAGGTACAGAAAAGGAGAGGTTTCGAAGCGGTGGAGGAATTGTGTTCCAAATTTTCGCAGCGGTGTAGTTAAAACTGCCCTGAAACGCGGAAGTCTTATGTTTGGGAACCTTAAGACGTGCTAGTCTAGAACCCGGGGACCATGATAATTTTTTATATAAATAGAAAGGCTTTTGATTCTTCACAATACCAAATAGTAGAGCAGAAAAGTGAATATTTCTCCTAGAATTCATATTTAATGTTTTGGTTTGGTTGATGTAAGGTGAAATATGACTTCTCGGAGGAACGTCCCAACAAAACCGAAAACAGGCATTCTGAGTCCGCTGAATTAAATGCTTAGTTCTTTCTAACAACCTTGGACCGTACAGGGCATCCGCATAATTCAGTTTTGAGAGCACCAAAGATTCTACTAGTGTGGTGCGCAAAGGAATAGTAAGGTAATTACGAACCCTGTAGAGAACTTTTAGTCGGTAGAAACAATTGCGAACCAATTCCTGAATATGCTTTTCGTATCGCAATGCAGAATCGAAAATCACACCTAAATTACGCGCGTAATCTGTACGGCTCACCGGTTCACCTTGGATTACGATTTGTGGATTACTTTTTGTACTTTTAGCAATCTGTTGCTTAGAACCAATGATCATGTATTTTGATTTTATTGGGTTCAGAAGAAGGCAATTATCGGTGGACCATTGCGAGATTCGAGCCAGATCCTCATTGATTTTTGAAATGGTTAAGTTTACGTTGTTTGGGTCGCACGAGAGGTAAAGTTGCAAATCATCAGCGTACAAGTGATACCTGCAGTTTCCAATACACTTTATAATATCAGCACTGTATATAATAAAGAGCAAAGGCCCAAGTATTGATCCCTGTGGCACACCACGAGTTACCGCTGAGACAGAGGAAGTACTTGTCTTGCCATCGGTATTTTGCAACTCTACATATTGTTGACGATTACTTAAGAAACTGCAAAACCATTCAGTTGTATTCAGATCAAAACCATAATATTTAAGTTTACTAAGAAGTAATGATATGTTAATAGTATCGAAGGCACGTGAAAAATCTAAGAGGACCAAAATAGTTCCAGACCCTGTATCCTGGGCTTCAAGTATGTAACTTGTGACATCCATCAAGGCAGTCGTGGTGCTCCTATTTTTCCGGAAACCTGACTGGAGTTCAGGAAGGATGTTGTTACCTTCCAAGTAGTCAACAAGCTGAAAATACACTACTTTCTCCATCACCTTGGACAAACACGGTAAATAACTAATAGGCCGAAGATCCTTGAAAGACAAGGGGCTTGAAATCTTTGGAAGAGGGTGAATAATTGCCGTTTTCCATTGTTCAGGAAACGTACAAGATAAGATTGAACCATTTATAATAGATGTTATTGCAATAAGGGAATCAGGTAAGGTGAGAAGGAGCATGTCCAAGGAAATAAGGTCATTACCCACAGCGTTTGACTTAAGGGACTTAAGTATTTTTAGAATTGTACCTTCATCAACACACGCTAGGCGAAATGTACATGTGCCGAACCTTTGCGACTCAAAATAATTAATTTGTTCAGGACTTATGACATTCAGACCGGGTAAATCGAGAAAATGTTTACTAATCTCCTCAGCAGAGCAAAGGTGATCAGGAATCTCCTTGTGACAATTTGATGGGAGGACGTCTGATTTTAAATTCTTCCACAATATTTAAAATCAGACGTCTTGAAGAATTTATAGATCTTTATAGAGATCTACCCTGTCTTTGGGATAGTTCTTCCGAAGACTATAAAAGTAACACGAAAAGAAAAACCGGCTGGGGAATACTAGTGGAGAAGTTAAAACAATTGGATCCAAACGCAAACGAATT
Organism: Stenoptilia bipunctidactyla; assembly: GCA_944452665.1. Lineage (NCBI taxonomy): Eukaryota > Metazoa > Arthropoda > Insecta > Lepidoptera > Pterophoridae > Stenoptilia > Stenoptilia bipunctidactyla. Next base: position 3,002,700 of record OX101732.1, read on the forward strand.
GTCTGCGAAGAAAAAAGTGGAACACTTAAAATACTCATACCAAAGGGAAGCCAAAAAGGTAAGTCTAACAGCAATAATTTGGTACCTACCTAGTTTAATTTTGACAGTTAGATTTTCCAAAATGGCCTACAAATTACCTACCTAATCCAAATCTATACATATAATAAAATGGTAGGAAAGTCAAAACTGTACATTGAATATTTTTTTAAAAGAATACTTGGGGTATGATCTACAATCGAAACAGAAACAAAAAATATAGTTTTTAGAATTTTTGTCTGTTTGTCTGTTTGTCTTTCCGGGATAAACTCAAAAAGTACTGCATGGATTTACTTCAAATTTGGCATGAAGATAGTTAAGAAGTCGGGTCAACATATAGGCTACATATTATCACGCTAGCAGTGTTATAATCGTAGGTGCGTTTGGTGCTGCATAGCGTTCACGCAGACGACGTCGCGGGCAGCAGCTAGTGAATAAATAAAAAGATACTTAATCTTGATTATGTGAGTTCTTATTTTGAGTGTTTTGTGTATTCAGCAAAAGTACCTATTTTTCGATTTCAGATCAAGGATTCACAAAACCGCACTGGCTCAGGTGCAAATGATGTATATCGCCCCAGTTTATGGTATTATGACCATCTAACATTCTTAGAAAAAAAAACAAGCTCTAGAAGAGAAGGACATGATACGTTTAGCGACGAATATGAAGATACAATAATTGTAAGTACCTAAGTACGAATCTTTTTTATTTAAGAATAATAGAACATCACGGCTAGTTATACCTACGATCTTTATTTCTACACCCCACTTATCTACTTCACTCATTACGTAGGTAACTAATATCTGTACTGAGGCAATGCCGTTTGCCATTCGTTGCCAGGCAACCACGCAGACGCGGCACTTGCTTCGAGATCAAGAGCCACCTACAACGAGTAGGTCCTGTACCTACCAAAAGTTGACGTATTCAACATAAAGTCCATTGACATAATGTAATGTTGTTGATATAAGAAAGAAGAAGAAGAAAGAAACACATTTATTCGGCATAAAAAAGAAAAACTAACAAAACAACAATCAAAAAAGAAATAAATACAATATTGAAAATGCCGAAATGGGCGCAGCTCAGCATTTTGCCATCAGCCTTGACTGTGGCGCTGATTTTCAGCTGCAACCATTGGGAGTGAGGAGTACAACTACATACTGCATTCTTATTTTAAATATTCAGTAAGCAAAAAGAAAACATTAAATTACAGAACTTATAATTAAATACACATAATAAGTACATATACAAAAAACGAAGACATTTGACATGTATATACAAAATTATATTATTATTAATAGTAAATCCCAAACAAATTGAACTTAAAAACTAAACACCATATTACTTTACTACACCCTTCAACTGGCTCTCTAGGTAAAATTCTCTTATTTTATTTTTAAACATAGGTACAGAAAAGGAGAGGTTTCGAAGCGGTGGAGGAATTGTGTTCCAAATTTTCGCAGCGGTGTAGTTAAAACTGCCCTGAAACGCGGAAGTCTTATGTTTGGGAACCTTAAGACGTGCTAGTCTAGAACCCGGGGACCATGATAATTTTTTATATAAATAGAAAGGCTTTTGATTCTTCACAATACCAAATAGTAGAGCAGAAAAGTGAATATTTCTCCTAGAATTCATATTTAATGTTTTGGTTTGGTTGATGTAAGGTGAAATATGACTTCTCGGAGGAACGTCCCAACAAAACCGAAAACAGGCATTCTGAGTCCGCTGAATTAAATGCTTAGTTCTTTCTAACAACCTTGGACCGTACAGGGCATCCGCATAATTCAGTTTTGAGAGCACCAAAGATTCTACTAGTGTGGTGCGCAAAGGAATAGTAAGGTAATTACGAACCCTGTAGAGAACTTTTAGTCGGTAGAAACAATTGCGAACCAATTCCTGAATATGCTTTTCGTATCGCAATGCAGAATCGAAAATCACACCTAAATTACGCGCGTAATCTGTACGGCTCACCGGTTCACCTTGGATTACGATTTGTGGATTACTTTTTGTACTTTTAGCAATCTGTTGCTTAGAACCAATGATCATGTATTTTGATTTTATTGGGTTCAGAAGAAGGCAATTATCGGTGGACCATTGCGAGATTCGAGCCAGATCCTCATTGATTTTTGAAATGGTTAAGTTTACGTTGTTTGGGTCGCACGAGAGGTAAAGTTGCAAATCATCAGCGTACAAGTGATACCTGCAGTTTCCAATACACTTTATAATATCAGCACTGTATATAATAAAGAGCAAAGGCCCAAGTATTGATCCCTGTGGCACACCACGAGTTACCGCTGAGACAGAGGAAGTACTTGTCTTGCCATCGGTATTTTGCAACTCTACATATTGTTGACGATTACTTAAGAAACTGCAAAACCATTCAGTTGTATTCAGATCAAAACCATAATATTTAAGTTTACTAAGAAGTAATGATATGTTAATAGTATCGAAGGCACGTGAAAAATCTAAGAGGACCAAAATAGTTCCAGACCCTGTATCCTGGGCTTCAAGTATGTAACTTGTGACATCCATCAAGGCAGTCGTGGTGCTCCTATTTTTCCGGAAACCTGACTGGAGTTCAGGAAGGATGTTGTTACCTTCCAAGTAGTCAACAAGCTGAAAATACACTACTTTCTCCATCACCTTGGACAAACACGGTAAATAACTAATAGGCCGAAGATCCTTGAAAGACAAGGGGCTTGAAATCTTTGGAAGAGGGTGAATAATTGCCGTTTTCCATTGTTCAGGAAACGTACAAGATAAGATTGAACCATTTATAATAGATGTTATTGCAATAAGGGAATCAGGTAAGGTGAGAAGGAGCATGTCCAAGGAAATAAGGTCATTACCCACAGCGTTTGACTTAAGGGACTTAAGTATTTTTAGAATTGTACCTTCATCAACACACGCTAGGCGAAATGTACATGTGCCGAACCTTTGCGACTCAAAATAATTAATTTGTTCAGGACTTATGACATTCAGACCGGGTAAATCGAGAAAATGTTTACTAATCTCCTCAGCAGAGCAAAGGTGATCAGGAATCTCCTTGTGACAATTTGATGGGAGGACGTCTGATTTTAAATTCTTCCACAATACCTTAGGGTTTTTAATATTGTTGATATTATGTTTGAAATAAGCTCGTTTTTCTTGTTGCATGGCTTTATTAACAAGAACTTTTAATTGCTTATAATATTCACCATGTCCTACTGCCCTCGTGCAGAGATATTTTTTATGCGCAGCATTTCTTAATCTCATCATTAGTTTGATGTTATGAGTTATCCACGGATGAGATTGGTTTTTAAATGTGACTGTTTTGGAAGGCGCATGAGTATCTATTAAAGATAGCAAAAGAACATTAAAAACAGAGACCATAACATTAACATCCTGTAGTTTGGAGACCTTTATCCAGTTTACTGATTGAAGATCAGATTTGAAATTTTCAAAATCGATATTCTTCAGTGATCTACAGATAATAGTTTTGGGGACAAATTTTGGCCTTTTGAATGTAAATTCAGTTATGACCATAGCGTGATTTGTTAATTTGCTACCAATAACATCCGTTTCAACTGATCGAACATGCGCGTCCGTACATACCAAGTCAATGAGAGATTGGCTGTGATCGGTAAAGTGAGTTGGAGTATTTACTATTTGACTGAGCTGAAAAATACTTAGGAAGTCTACAAGTTTTGACAAATTTACACATTTTGAGTTCTGAAAATCGATGTTAAAATCTCCAAGCAAAACACAGTAATCACAGTGGCCAAGAGCGTTAATCGATTCAGTTAGTGCCCCCAAAAAAGTATCAACTTTTACCCAATCCGGTCGATATGCTGTGCCAACTATAATCTTATTATTATTTATTTTAACCTGTATCCACATTTGTTCAACAGGTGAACTAATGGGATGTTCGCAAATGGTAAACTTTATTCCTTTTTTTACGTAAAACCCAACACCTCCACCGCGCCCACTGCATATCTCCAAAGATCTAGGTATACCTCGAAATATATATCCAGGAAGAGATGGGGCTTTGTCCTGTTCATTTAAACGCAACCATGTCTCATTTATGGCCAGAACGTCCAATGAGTGTTGTAACACTGCCACAACCAGCTCTTCATGATTAGTTCCCAGTGAACCAGGATTGTAAAGACCAACTTTAAAATATTCCTTATTTTTAGTCATGGAAAAACATTAATTACATGTAAAAAAAATTATCAAATTTGAAATATTGGCACAAAACATATTTTTTTTTATTTAGGGAACATTCTGAAATTCTTTGAACATTTTTGACTTCGACATTTGTCAGATTTATAATAAATGTTCGCATCTCTTTAGTAACATCATTAAAAATTATACTATGAGAACAAATTAATACTACAAACCATAAATAATAATAAAAATGCCATAAAAATATTATAACGTAAATTATATTGAACTTACAAATAGCCAAGAAACATAAAATCAAGTAGGCATTCGAACTAGAAAATGAAATTGTTCGATAAGCTAGCTTAAGCAGAACTTTCTTTAGCATTAGCACTAATAATTTCCGAGCTAACTGTGTTTGTCCCAAAAACCCTACCCAAGTCGGCAAAACAACGGATGCGGTGGCGCGGATAGCCCGGGCCATGCTCTCGACGGACGTAGACTCTCCCATCTCTCGTCCATACGTACCGCCAGTGAAGACGGCCCGCGATGTCGCGCGCCTGCCAGAACAAAGATCTGTTTGTCCCAGTTAGTCTCTCGTTGATATAAAACCTTCTTGGAGGTAGGGGCAGTCCGGTGTCTTCCGTAGTGGCACCGCGGCGGACGCGCGCCGCGCGCAGAAGCTGGTCCCGTAGAGCACGGCGCGCCAGGCGCACCACGATGACTCGCGGGCGCGGCGCACTGCCGCCTCCGCCAGCCAGTGCAGCCTCGGTCGCTGGCAAGCGCCCGGCACGCACACAGCTTACTATGTCCTGCTCAGAGAGCTGAACTCCCAGTTTGCTAGCAAGAGTCATGGCAATGTGTGGTAGTCCTTCTCCTTGCAGCTCTTGTATGCACGATATCTCGACGTCGTTCAATAATAAGTCTTGATCACGGTCATTAAGGTCTGCCTTCAGTTGTGATATTGATGCCTGTAACTCATCCACTTGCGTTAGTTGTTTAGTGCTGCTGACCACAGATTCTATGCGAGTTAACCGCTCCTCAAAGTTATCTAGGCGGGATTCGCAAACATCCAGCCGGTTCGTGATTTTAATTAAAGTTTCATTTAGGAGTTTCATTTCATGTCGAGTTACCCTCATTTCATCAGCAAAAAGACGCATTTCAATCATTATTGTATTCGCCTCAGAAAGCTCTACTGTATTACCCTCTTTTGTGGATTTGCTATCTGATTCTGAAAGGAGCACTTGAGAGTCAAGCAGGTGGGTTTCTGGTGGACTATCCACGGCGGCTCCCCGTCGTCGTGAAATCCTATCAACTTCTTCGGAGCGTACCGGAGTGTTGGTGTTATCCTTTTTCGGTAGTTTGCTAATACACATGATACATTTCCAACTTTCCTTATGAATCTTTGTCATAGTATTAAAAAAACGTTTTTCCGGCACGTTTGCGCAAACCAGATCATAGGTTTTTCTACATATTTTGCAGCAAAGAAATAGTTTGTCTTCAATTACATTTAAACAGCCAGAACATGTTTTTGAGCTCATTTTTCGTTTATTAATGTTTAACAAAAAATAACAAAAAAAAACAAAAAAAAAAAAAAAAGAGAAAGATTGAAAATAAAAATAAAATAGAAAATAATTGTGTTCTGTTCAGGGGTTTGAACCTACGATGTCAGATTTCAACTCCGAAGCAATTACCGCCGGACCCCTCAGACGTTGCGGTGAGCTGCCAAATAACCGATCATATGGCGCACAAATCCGTATGTCGTAGGTTAATGACCGACGCTTTGTTCGATGCCACGGACGAAACGCACTCACTCAGCTGTATAACGGGTCTTTTTCAACCGATTTATAATTTTGTTTTTGTATATTTAGGCACTTAAACTTCACTTTATGCTGATGTAATTATATCGTTTTTACGATTACACTTTCATTAAAACACTAATTCACTTATTAGTTGCAATATGTAAGTATTACTCTCTGATTGTTTGTAAATAAGATTGGAGATAATAAACACGTCTATCACGGTGATCGCACGGATGCTCACTCCCTATTAATATTGTTCCTATATGTACCTATTAATATTGATCTATGAGGATTTTGTCCGAGCAGTGAGTTGGACAATCATTCAATTTAATGAACAATTAACTTACAATAGAATAATCAACCTTTCCAAATCTGACAAAAATTTTTAGTTGAAACTAAACTCTACGCCCTTGACATTAAGTTAAAAATTTTGACAGATTTGTAACTACTGTCCCTACTTGCTTTTGATTAGGTATATGTTCTTTAATGTTTATTATATTCATAAAATATTATTTATCATTCTCTTAACCTTTTATCAGCCCAGCTATCTGGTAGGTAAGCATAAAGCAATGTTACGTTGTTCGCCAACACTAGGGTAGGTTCGCCTGTTCACCGACCATTTAATACTACGAGAACATAAAAAAGCCTAAATTTTTGTTTGGAAAAATAAATAAAAGGGTTTTCTTTCAGTAGTTTCTATATTTTAAAATTATAAAATAAACCAATGTTTTATGTATCGTAAATGTATTTTATTGAAGTAGGTAATATACAGGGTTGAATTTTTGAATGTTACCTGGAAGGAAAGTACTGTTAACCTTTCCGACGCCAATGACTTCTATAGAAGGTTTTCAAGGTACCTACTAGAAAATACATTTGCAATACATAAAACGTTTGTTTCACTAGAAATTTTGTTGGACGTAAATGAAGTATAAAAACAAAAACGCTTCAAATAATTTCATGTCCGGTACGCCAAAGACTTCATATCAAGTAGGCCAGTGATGTGTCGAAAAAGTTGCATACATTACAATTGTTAACACCAGTTATTTGTAAGAAGTAATAAGTTTGTTATAAGTTTGTTATGAGTTTGTAATTGTAAGAGTGTGTGTGTTTACCTACTATTACTTAATAAAATAAATAATTTTTAATTTATTTGTTTAGTTAAGTCTACTGAGGATTTGCGATACCGCAACACCCATCACTGCTTAATGGCAAATGTTGAAATGTTGATGCCTCATAAGCGCTCATAAAATTAAACAAATTGCCATTAAATGGTATTAGTGTTTATTTTTATTTTGTTTGTATGTATGACTTGATGTATGTTTGTTACTGTTTTATGCAAAAACTACCGGATGGATTATTCATCTTATCAGCCTATTCAAATAAGCAAAATTAGGGGGAACAATTCGTGTACTTATGAAAATTGGCACTGTTGTACGTCGTGGCATCCAAATCAACCCACTAAAAGTCCTCGTGGGTAGGGGATATGCTGAGGGTTTAGGGGGGCTTTTAGATCCATATTTTCATTACTTTGCTCATATCTCAAAAATCTGAACAGGTAGCATGATTATTGCTTCTGAGCAAAGTTTGAACATTAAATTTCTCACTGATTTGGTCATATTTATTTTTACTCTACGACTATTGCTTTAGGAGCTACAGGGTGTTGAAATTTTCGATGTCGTCATACATGATTTTTACGTAACTTAAATAGTTTACGCAGCGTACGCATAGAAGCTCTTAAAGATGAAACATTTTCCCCGTTTTTGCAACATTTTTATTTAAGTGAGGATATTATAGCATTCAGTATGCCTTACATGAATAAATGGAGCACCCGATCGATCTCCTATGATATGAGCAAAAACCTGAAGATAGGAAATAAGAAATAACTTTATTGCAAATTCTACACCTTGAAGCTTCCATAGTATTGTGAAGTGAAAACTAATATGACCAAACCAAAAGGAAATTTTGTGTTAAAAAAATTGGTTATAGACTAGTGTATCTTTCGTTAAAGGTTCCATCGAGGTAGTAATCTGCAAATAATCAAATGTGTAATTATTAATTTACATATTTAAATATTATTTTGTTTCAGGATAGTAAGAATAAGAAACCAAAAGAAAAGAAAAGAAGTCTTGAAGAAAAAAAAGGCAAACTCATTGATACCGCTCAGGCCTTACTTCTGCAAACGGAAAGTAATAAATCTAGCTTCGGAAATTATGTAACCGAAAAACTAAACAAAACTGAATCAGGTCAGCGAGAAATAGCAGAAAAATTAATATCTGACGTGCTATTTCTCGCGTTGACCAATAATTTAAGGTTTGATTCCCGAATAGAAACTCAATCACATAGACGGGAACCTCATTTTAACCCATCATCATACTTCCCACCATCACCTCGCTCCTCATCTGATCTTACCACAGAGCAATACTCTCCTTTCCTCTTCCATCGCAAATTTTCCCCTTCAAAAAGTTCTACTCCATACATAAATCGCCAGATATCTGATCAACCTTCTGCATCTATCCATCAGCCTCAACCATCAACTTCACATTCACATCAAACTGCTCATCCTCACGATTACCATTCATCTCAAGATGTAAATTCACAGTCACCACCTCACCTAACTACTTCTCCTTCCGATATTCAATCTCCACCTCCATCGTCTGACGTCCATCACTATCACCCATCAACTGCTTATCCTCATGCTTCTCAATCACCTCTAAATCTAGATTCACAGTCAACACTTTACCCAAGTACTTCTCCTTCTACAAGTTTTACCCCTCATATTCAATCTCCACCTCCATCGTCTGACGTCCATCACTATCACCCATCAACTGCTTATCCTCATGCTTCTCAATCACCTCTAAATCTAGATTCACAGTCATCACTTCATCCAACTACTTCTCCTTCCACAATTATTATCCGTGACATTCAATCCCCACTTCTATCGTCTGAGATCCATCACTATCACGTGTCAACAGCTCATCCTCATGCTTCCCAATCATCTCAAGAACTAAATTCACAGTCACCACTTCACCCCGGTCATATTCAGTCCCCACCTTCATCGTCTGAAATCCATCACTACCCTCCATCAACTGCTCATCCTCATGCTTACCATTCATCTCAATATTTAGATTCGCAGTCACCACCTCGACCAACTGTTTCTCCTTCCACAATTTCTGCCTTAAGCATTCAATCTCCACAGCCTTCATCTAAAACCCTACGTCCTCATCCACACAAAAATCATTATCATGAACTAACCGATACTAATAAAGTAGTTTTTTATGCCGAAGGCCCAGCGGGAGAAGTTTTAAAAGAAATGTTAATTTTTAAAAAGTTATAAAAACAATAAAGTTACATACCTACTTGGTTTTTCTTTTCAAAACCTTATAAAGAGTAGAGTTCACAGTCCATACAGTATCTGTCAAACTACTTTTTATATAGTCCATACTTCCATACTATAAGTAAGGCTAAAGCATTTGTTATTTTGCGTGGATTTAAACGCAACTATTTTTCGTTCAAATCCTAGCAAACTAACGCATATATTTTACTACCTTGCAACTAATTTAAAAATTTTTGAGTAACAAAGCGTTGTAATTTTAAAGATATAGTAACAGTTTGTTGAGGATTTTGACTTAAGCAATTCAAGTTAGAATCCTCACATGATTTTTGTATCAAATCTTTACACCAGAAAGTGGACGTGAACTGGAACACTGGTGGTCGAAAATTAGACAGTGGTCGTTAGAAATTATAAACTTAAACCTTTACCCAGCAGACTTAATTTCCGTTGTCGTGCCCCAAGCGCCAAGCACAGTAAATTTAAAAATAAAGGGTGCTAATTAAACAGACTTCTTTTAAATAACATTACTCCCCTCTAAAAATCTAAGTTGCCTTCTAAATTACCATGTCAAACACAATCCGTGCCACAAACCACGTTAGGGTTATTTAAAAAAGCTCTAGGGTTTATGGTGCTTCACCGGCCGCTGCCACGGCACTGCTCGCTTTGCTCACGTATATTACTATAATAATGTTAACTAACTGCACTTCCTCGCTGCGCTCGTCGTCGCACCTAACCGTATCTACTTCGTCTTCCGGAAAGGGTGCCCTTCATGTCGCATAATATTTTTAATGTAAATATTGAATATATTATTTAGTATAAATTATTATGGTATAATTATAGTATAAATTGCTTCAAGACATGACTCAATACTGTGATCTAGTTTACGTCTTTTATGTAGTTCAACAACATTAATTATCGATAACACGAAGAAAATAACATTACGCGTAAGCACTATTTTTATTATAGTTCCATTATTTTTACCCGACTACGACGAAGCAAAAAGCATTTTGACCTGTAATATGTATGTTTGTAATGTAGATATGGATATTCATCAGTTCCGCCATAACTTCTAAACTAGTTATCATAATTGGACAAAAGAACACAAAAGTCTGGATTGTTTCGTCATGAAAGACCTTTGTTAGCACAGCCCAAATATGTTAACACTATTAATCGAAAATAAGTTAAATAAAAATAAAGTTTAAAAACTAAAACCCGACTATTAAAAACAAGCTCTTAAAAGTACGAAACAAGAAAACATTCTCCGCTGAAATATTAACGTAGTTTTGTACGTAATAATGATAGAGATATGTTTAGAGGATAGCCGGGGTCGTATGCCACCTCTTGTAGCATAACAGATATAATAATAACATAAAATCAAAGGCGTAAAAAGTAAAAATCTATACTAATAATAAATCTGTAGAGAGGTCAATTCTGTACATGAAATATATTTTCAAAATAACTATCATGGGGTGATTAGTGATCGATACTGATGCCAAAAATGCAATCAGTCAATGCAATTCAAAAAAATTGTCATCTGTCTGTATGTTCCTTATAGAAACAAAAACTACTCGACGGATTTTGAAGAAACTTGGTAAAATTATTCTTCATACTTCTGGGCAGGTTATAGTATACTTATTATCACGCTACAATCAATAGGAGCAGAGCAGTGAAGGGAAATGTTGGAAAAACGGGAGAAGTTACTTCATTTTTTAAGCTTCCGTCGTGTGTGCAACCTTAATGGTTAAAGCTACATAGAAATCATGTATGACAGAAATATTCTTCATAAAATTATATAAAAAATATCCCACAACAGTATATGTCTATATTTTATGGTTGACTCACAATAACACGTGTAAATCCCGATAGCTTAGCAGTTCGGAGCTTTCTGATTATATTTGTTTACTCTTACGTTTATAATACTCTCACTCATCCCTAATTAAAAAAAAATAACATTATTACCTATTCAATAAAAAAGAATCATAGAAATCGGTATAGAAACACCAAACTTATACATGAAATACGCTAATAACCCATCGCGCGTGAATACTGAATGATATAAGGATTATTTTGGCGTAACGGTTGCCGCGTTCGATGCGGCTCGCGGCGGTAGGGTATAAAAAGGCGGGAGGCGAGCGCAAGCTTTTGCGCGATTTAATATAGGTAGGTACAGAAGGAACAAGCGTTACATTACCTGTCAAATTTCCCCAACCAATTTTAACTTATTATCGAGGGCATAGAGTTCATACTCAAGTAAAAAATTTTGACAGATTTGTAACGCTTGATGTACTGCCTTCTGTACATACAGAGATAAAATGGAAATCAAGGTTTTGTTTATTTCATGATCGTTTCTGCCTCTTGGAAGTCAGAAACCGTAGATTTCTTTGGAATAAAAAGTAATGTATGTGTTAACTACTATACCAAATTACATTAATATTGGCTTAGCCGTTTGGCAGTGAAAATCAGCCATACATAACTATAGGTAGCATTGTATGTACACTGATAATGGCTGGATGGATGGAGTTTTGCTATTTTTCACGCAAAAACTACTTAGCTTTACCTAGCATAACAATAAGCTAAGTATAATTAATGAAGATATTGCATGAATTAAGTAAAATTGAAGGCATTCAATAAAACACTTTTTAACCGGATTAATGGCGTATAATTTATATTTTCCATTTTAACTCGACGTTTCGGTGTCTTTGCAGACCCCGTGGTCACAAGCGACTGTTAAAATTTAAAATGTAAATAAACGCGATAAATCCGGTAAAAAGTGTTTTATTTTAACAGTCATACATAATAGTCATCGCGAAAACTTAAGACAATATTAAAATTTAAGGCACTTTGGCACCCGATTTGTTTATAACGCTATATGCCTTTGTAATGTACCTAATAGATAGTTACCTACCTATGTTTGTGGTTAGGAGTTATACATATTATATGGGCGAAGATTCTTCATTTTTGTTTTTGTTATTAAAGATAGTTAGGACCTTGGAGAAGAAAATAACCTACTCGAAATACTAATTTAATACAGACGAAGTCGCGGGCATCATCTATGTAATATACCTACCTACCAATACTTTTTCACAAAACCTAGGTGAAACTAAGATCACTGCTTTGTTGTAACAGTTTTTGAAGTAATTCTGTCTGGTTATCTATCAGTAACGCTTTCACAGCTAAACTACTGAGTCGATTTTGACGAAATTTAGAATAAGGTAAGTTTTAACTTCAAGGAGGATATAATAATAGTATTTATCCAACTCTAATAAACGGTATCCACGCGAACGAAGTTGCGGGTCACAGCTAGTAGTATAATAATAACAAAAATATATCTTTAAAAATATCTCCATCAGCAACTCCACAAATTGGTTGAGAACTGGTGGACATACCCTAAATGTATTTCATCACAGTAGTTAAAATTAAAAACTTCAATAGTCGTAGAGGCGTAGAGGACACGACAATTTCGAAAGAAGAATGCGGGATGGTGTATCGCCTGTTTAAGTCAACGTTTAGTCAAACTTACAGTATTGAATAAAAAGATTCTTATCTTCAGTTTTCAGCAATTAGATCATTTTTAAAAGTCCAGAGAAAAGAATAATTGCAATTTGAATAGTTTTTGTTTTTCATACACAAATTCAATAACGAAACGTAAATGTAGACAATAAACTAAACGAAAACTTTTACTGTGTCAAATCTGTCAACTCAAATGTCATACTACGTCACCTACCTTCATCTTCGTTCAATCAAAATCAATCAATAGCGTTTTGGAGTTCGTCTGTGTAAAAGCTTTTCGTACGTGTTTTTATAAACTTCGTCGAAGCATTTTACAGTAGTACAATTAGTCTCATTTCAACAAAGACAGTAAAAGCCATTTTAGTAATATATAGGTACTATTGTGACATCTAGCTATGACATTGACAAACGATTTTTATCACAAGCTCACGTTTACGTTCAAAAGTTGTGTTCAGGATTTCTAACAATACGATGCCAATATTTGAAATGCAAATAACTTTTAAAAATCTGAAAACTTTTGTCAAGATTAACCATATATAATATTTATAAAATATACATGTTTGACATAAAATTGTGAAGTTCCAGAAAGCGATACAGAATCCTCATACACGCCTGCCATACTTCTTTATAGAAATTATTGGCGGTGTAAAGGTTAATGGAAATGGAGAAACTTTTAGATACTTACTATCTAATACAATGAAACACAAACTGTCTTAGTATATTATTATTGTATTAAAAGTAATTATACAGATACTAACAGATAGTATATTAAGATTAAACATTTTTCATGACTTTTTAAGGTATATCAGCCATTCTATTCTGAAAAGGTACACTACCAACACCATTGAAGTATTCCATCAGCGTATTTCTGATTCTCTTACCATCATTTGTAGGCCGCTGCATGTTTATTTGGAGAGGTGTTAATTCAGCTCCCGCTTGACAAAATTCTCTGTCGGGACATGCGGACCTTAAATATGTTTTTGACTGTTTCCTTAAAAAATTATGTAGAGAACAACTGGCTAATACTACTATATCAATATTTTCCAGACTGAGGTTGATTGGTTTCTTGAATAATTTAAAACGAGATGCAAGAATCCCAAAAGCGTTTTCAACTATTCTTCTGGCTCGACACAACCTGTAGTTAAAGATTCTTTGCTCCTTAGTAATATTTCTATCAGAATACGGTTTCATTATATGTGTATCGAGTGCAAAAGCACTGTCGCCCAGAAAAACATATGGTACAGAAATGTCCGTTCCAGGTAGCTTATAAGCTTCAGGCAAATTTAACTCATTATTCATTAGTCTGTGATAAAACTTTGTATTTTTTAATATTCCTCCATCAGACATACTTCCGTTGGATCCAGTGTGAACGTATGTAAATTCATAATTTGCATTTACCACAGCAAATAAAACAACACTGAATGTACCCTTATAATTATAAAATGTTGATCCACTTCGTGGTGGTTTTACAATTAGAATATGTTTTCCATCCATACAACCAATACAATTATTAAAATTCCACTGTGTTTCGAATAGCTTTGCAGTAGCTTCCCACTCTTCTTTTGTGGACGGTATCTGCAAGTAAGCAAATTTAAAATAATTATTTAATACATATATACACCAATATTCTGTAAAATAGTTATCGCGCGGCCTCTACTTTGTTTTTCAACTTTTTATAGCAACTCCACTAATCGGTCGAGAACTGGTAAACCTACCCTATATGATTTACTAAATTTCGTCAAAATCAATTTAGTAGTTAAGCTGTGATAGCATTACAGATAGTAAGAAAGGCCAAGCTATTTTAAAAGCTGTACACCGCGGTTTGACATCGGTTTTGTGGAAAAGATAAACGAAAACTTGACTACAGTAAAAATAAACATTGGAATTGGAATGTAAAAGTATATGTACTGTTTACATCTCTCGATTTCATTGCACACCTCAGGAGATATCACACTTCCACTTTTCACATATCATGAGATATCACAATAAATTAGGTATATTCCCTTTGCGCACGGGATGGACGAGCGGGTGTCTCGCTGTCCGCGCTGCTGGTAGTTTTGTGAGGTAGGTACTGGTTGGACTGTGTTTTCCTTGCCGCGTATTAGTCGTATCCTAATAATTCTTAAAAAATTAATTCAAAACTACTAGATACATCAATACCTACGTAATTTCTTATTACTACCAACATATTATAAGCCCTAATACTTTTGAATGTAAAACCTAGCGTTCTTTTAGTAGGTATTAATTACTATTACCGTGTTTTATTTTTTCAACCAACTTCCAAAATGAGGAGGTTCTCAATTTGTGTGTAGGTTTTTTTTTGATCTAGTTCTTTACCACAAAGCTTGGGTGATGTCAGGGTTCACAACTAGGTATATTATAAAAGTTTTTGAAGTACCTAACTTTATATGGAACGCTTTCACAGCTAATCCTGGATCGAATTTTGACAAAATTTGGAATAGAGTAGGTAAGCCTGAACTTAAAGGAGGATAAACCTAGTATATAGCTAGTATTTAGAAACTAATAAAAAAACTTTTTTAAACTTAGATAGTTACCTGGATTGTTTTCTTTAAAACATTGTATATTGCTCGACACGTTTCCGGGATAATTTGCGACAAAAGTTGAGGCGATATCAAAGAGTCATATCTAAGATCCGTGTAGCATGAACCGGTAGCTAAGTACCTTAGAGTGACTAGAAGCCGTTCTTCAGCAGACACTGCTTGTCTAAGATGGGTATTTTTCTTCGTAATAAATGGCCTAACCAACGCCAATAGTTTATTAAAAGTTTCTTTTTCCATTCTTAAAAAGTTCCGCACGTCTTCAAAATCTAGAAGATTAATTAAACTTAGATGGCTAAAGTTTTGTCGCTCTTTAAGCCAGCGCTTCATCCAAATCCTTTTCTTCCTTTTTTTTTCCTCAGTAGCACTCAATACTGCTAAAACTACACTAACGCTTTGTAATTTTGAAAGGCAAGGAGCCATCGCAAAGTTAAAGATGTTGTCAACGCGAGAGATCAATGCGCACTGACGAGATTTGGGCGTGGCTTAGCGTGACCTTGGTTTGTGTTCTTGTTTGTCTCCTTGTTGGAAACCACCGTTTGTAACAGTGTGGATGAACTCGGAATTGGTTGTCAACAGCTTAACCTTCCTTAACCTTGGTTGGAAACATTGGTTTTCAACGTGTTTTCAACAGTCTGGCGGGGCCTGAGAGAAAGGATATTTCTTCGTTTTTTATTAGAATTATGGGTAAGATTGATTGTCTATTTGAGTCTCTCTTCATTAGGCATAAGTTGCGATTTGACGCCGTGCGAAAGAATTTCCACGTAATACCTACCGATAGATTTGTAATAATTTCATATTAGTTTCTTGCAATAGCGTATTTCTAAAGAAATGTGATAGTTTTTTGTATGACAAGTTTGATATCATAGTTTATTGAGAGTACCTAAATTAATGTTTTGTTTTACGTTTCTCTTAAATTTATGATTACTTATGCTTAATTTGACAACATTTTTGATTTTAGTCGTAAATGTATTTCGATCATGTATGTTGTTAAGTACCTATTAGAAATAGAAGGCTACCGAGCCTCAGCATCCGTTCATAACCACAAACAGTGCGACTTCTAAGTATTAAACGTTTTTAAAATACGTAACACTTAAACGTGAGAGCCCGGGAGTAGCAGCGAGCGATCCGCGGCAGACAAAGGGCATCGAACTTGCTATTTCATAGACTATAAAAATTATGCAGAATGCTGGATTACTTAAAATTTATTTCAAGCTTTATTGTATGGTGGTGACGATAGTTGTAAGTGTGTGAGAATAAACAAGAAATTAAATATCCTTGTCAGTGATGCATCATAGTTTAAGGTTAAGAAAATATATTCTCACGGATAGTTAAAATTAACGTGTTGTCGGTTCGAACGTGCAAATCTATTATTTCAGTAGAGTTTTAAATTGGTAAACCGCGTAATAAAAGCATATATTGGTAAAAAGGTAGTTTTAAAAATATTCTGCACTTAGATACTAGGTACCGAAAAAAACATTCCCGAGACGTTGTTGTCGTCTAATTTAGTAGGCACAAAATTACACTTTGTAGTATCTCTCTTGGTTACTTATCGCTTTATTTTAACGCCATCTGTTATCGAATAGATTCTATCAAAAGGTAACAGCTGTTTTTAGGGTTGACACTTCGATATTTTGATCTAAACTTTGAACTTGTTTTCCGAACCAACCGTAAGGATTACAAGTTTATGTTACTGTTACTTATAAACTAGGTACACCACCAAACATACAATCCCCTTAAGTACTATCTCTTCATTATGTTACACGTTGTATAATCAGCTGAGCACCATTTCTGTAGGTAGATACTTTAGAATACAAAACAAGGATATATAGTTGTGCAATGCCAGTAAATGCGTGGTAGACATTGCTCTACAAAGCCGAATCTATTTCTTAATTCCGATTCTCATTATTATTTCTGAAAACTGTACAAACACGTAATGCATGATTAGTTATATCAAATATGCGTGGGGCACCAGTTTTGAAGTTTTGAAAGACAAAGTTAAATCAAAAAATAGTGTAATTATTATTTTTTATTTTTTGCCTACTTCAAAAAAGGAGGTTATCAATTTGACCCGCACAACGAGTAACATCTGCTCCACCAATATGTAAAGCTTCCAGCGTCATCCTAGTTCCAGGTTTTGCTAGGGCAGCCAACACTTCCCTTCGTTGTATGATAGTGGATTGTGGTAAGTAATATGCAACTTCGACAAATGCCAAATTCAATTTAGGTATTTTTGCTCAGTTATTTATTACCGATTGTACATACCCCACTTGCGAAGATTTGTGAAAATCATCTGCAACATACTTTCTTGCAAGACGTCTCAGAGTACCTACTAGGGTTATTAAAAAAGTTCTTAGAAACTTATATGTATATATAACCTTTTTGGAGGCAGTTCGATATTTTTTTTTTAAATTGACAGTTACATATTATTTATCCAGACTTTCAATTGTTTTTGACAGATCGTTCGCAAAATATCAATTTTATTGTTGAGTTTTCTGATAAAAAATGAAACTATGGAGAATAACGAGTTACGCACGGTAATAAAGTATCTGTTCCTGAAAAAAATGTCAACGAAAGAGATTTTTTCGGACATTCAACAGACATTAGGGAATGATGCTTTACCCTATTCCACTGTGGCTTATTGGGTTGCTGAATTTAAAAGAGGTAGATCGAGCTGTAAAGATGACCCGCGTTCTGGACGACCTTTAACCTCCATCACCGAAGAAAATGCCAAAAAAGTGGAAAAATTGGTTTTAGACGACAGAAGAATTACAATAAAATATTTAGCTAAGATCCTTAAGATATCGTTTGGTAGCATTCAGTCAATTTTAACCAATTCACTGGGGTTCAAAAAAGTGTCAGCAAGATGGGTGCCACGACTGTTAACCGAAGAAAACAAAAATCGACGTTTGGAAATTTCTAATCTCGAAATGTTCCAACGTGATTCAAATCAATTTTGCCGTCGTGTTGTAACCATGGACGAAACATGGGTCCACAAAAACGTCTTTTTTTTTGTGTCTGCATGTTTTTGTGATAATAAATCTTATTTCTTTCTTTACATATGGTTCGCCCGTTCTTATTTTTGATAAATAAATGCCCAGGTATTCACGTGCTGAATTTGATCTGCGAGTCAAAGTCAACACTTGTTCAAAACAATAATTGAACTTTTCGTGATTTAAGCCAGTCCAGAAATGTAAGTCCTCTGCTGGGATTTCGTCTAGGTATATTATTGAAATTCAATTGGCCTCTGTTTTCTAGTACCAATTTACATATACATATTTACTATATCTTCGAAACTGTTCCTACTAAAATCTGTGAGAGCATGTGACATAAGAGGGCGAATCAAAAAATTCTTAGAAAGAATACAAAAGAAAAAAAAATTTACACAAAAATATTTTATTTTTGTTTAAATTTTTTTGGTGGTAAATTTTTTTGTGGTTTTTGTGATAAAGGGACAGACCTCAGCAATAGCTGCCAAAAATATATTGGCAGCGCTGATTTTCAGGCCTGACCTTTACAAAATATGTTGCTATATATTTTTTTTCAAGGGTGATCGTCGACATTTAAAAAATAAATACAATTCGTCAACGCAATCTTGTGTAAATCCTTAATGTAAATAAAAAGGCAACACTTTATACCTAATAAATCGAACCGATCAATAGATATAAAAAAAAGAGAGTGTGTTCACAATGGTCACTTTAGCAGAGCAGAAATAATGGAAAGAAACCGTATTGCTCCCAACTACATTTTTGGGAATAATTATTTATAGCACATGATTGTTTTCCTTATAGTTTGTACAACATAGTTTGATACCTGTAGCAGCAGGATAGTACGAACTATCCTTGCTGCAGCATCAGGTCTCTATGTATCTCGGTATTTGTCACTAACAATAAGTTTATCCACTCATCGAGCCCTTCGACCCATCGACCCCATGTCATTAAATGAATCAACTGAGTCACCTTTCTAACAAAAAATAATTATCTAAACCGGTTTACCCGTTTGAGAGCTACGATGCCACAGACAGAGTAACACACGCACACTCAGACACTTCAAACTTACAACACCTCTCTTTTTGCGTCGGGGTTTAAAAATAAATAATTAAGCTATTATTTTGATAGTTCACGCCTGAAGTTTTATTATTTGCAATTTTTACATGTTTGCGATTTGCAAGTAAGGATCACGATCATAACCGATTATTATTTTATTACTTATTATTATTGATTTTTTGAGATACATAAGTATATCTCGTTTTCCCTGGAGCCGGGTTTTTTTTTGAGCACTTACCTTTCAGCTCTTTATGTTTACGTTGTCTGTCAGTCACTCAGTCAGTAACAGAACATTTTTTTATACCTACTTAAGTATTAAGATATTAAAATAAATATTAATTATTTCCTGAGCAAACTTAACCAAAACTTAAAGAATTGATTACGCAACCCATGGTTACACTAACGTTGGTAGAGATCCACGTGCCAGGTCACGTGCCGCCATCAACATGGGCGTAAACAGTAACAAAACTTTATTTATTTGTAGGGATTCCTAGAGAAAAATTAAGTACCTACCTACTTTTATTACATAATTATGGCCAAATATATACCCCACATATACGGAAAATAATAAGAACCGTAAGTTTATTTTCGTAAGATTCTAAACGAGAGATAAATTGTATTATTTTACGCTCACTTTTTCGCAAATTTATCAATTTACGACGTCTCGTCGTAAAGGACAAGATTTTATCTTCATACATTTTGGCCCATATATGTACCGCGAACCGCGAGGTACGTGGGCACCAAATTGTAGGTCATAAACCGAGGAACTGTAAAATATAGGATATTTTTACTTATTCATGATTAAATGCTGTAAAATAAATGATGTGAAGTTGTAAAATGTAGCCGTTTCGGAACATAAGAGCATTATTTTTTGACATTTTTTGAGCAAATGTCAATAATGAAAGGATGACACCAGTCTGTTATTCATTCAAATAAGGTCGTTATTCCAATAAATAAATAAACAACAAACTATAAGTTTGACAGTTATAGTTATTTTTTTAATGGGAGGCATTTTCTTGGCGTGGGTAGCAGTCTTTTCACTGCATAGCACAGCAATATGGCTTGTGTACAAAGCCACGAGTAATTTTTTTTTCTCAGTTTAAAGTTCAGCTAAGACTTCAACTGTTAAAACAGTTTTATTAAGTAGGTACAATCAAAGGTATTATAAGCCGTGGAGTGTACCTCGGTACTTCAAATGGGCTACTTATACGGGGATCCTTTGTGAACTTACGGATATACATTCGTAAGATTCTAAACGGTTCGACCAATCACAGAAGAGCTTTAATTTTACCCTTTTTTAAAATACGGAAAATAATACACTGCTCGCTGATTGGTCAAGAAGACAATCAATAATAAAATTTGGCTTATCTACACTCATTGTTTATGGCGCTTCACTGGCCGCTGCCGCGGCACGGCGGCAACGATCGCTTCGCTCGCTCGGCGCGCGCACGTATATTACTATAATTATGCAACCTAACTGCTCCTCCTCGCTGCGCTCGTCGTCGCACATAACCATTCCGGCAAGGCCTTTTGAAATTAGAACACGTGCCTTATTCAACCAATCAGAGCTTACTTATTATTTTACGAGTGAGTTCGGTAAGTTTATCAATTTGCGAAAATATGGGAGCAAAATAATATATTTTGTCTCCCGTTTAGAATCCCACGGAAGTTTATAAGTTTCCACGTAAATTTATAAATTTACGGAATTTATAATTTTCCGGCGACATATAAGTAAGTACATTATTGAAAAGGTTATTAGAATAATTTGAAATAGAATTTACCTGAGCCATAGTGACTTAAAAATATATGGTAGCTTTCTGACTCTTTATGACATGCTCAAGAATGGGTAAAGATGTGAAAACCATGATAGTATTTTATCCATATTACTAATTTTATTTTATTTCAGCGACTCTTTTGATCTCTGGACAATCACAGCTCAGCTTGCTCAGTAGCAGCAACATAGCAGCTTGATTGCAAGAATGTATTATAATACTATAGGTAATCTACATTGTTTTTTTTTAGAAGTATTAAGAGTAAGTTAATTATGTGCGTAAGGATTGAGGGCCACTTCGATAAATCTCTTCAAAAATATTTTTAAGATTTAGTGGACATTCCAAAACAATTGTGCAAGTTAAAAAAAAAATTGTGAAACGTCAATTAAGCGAGTTATAGGCTAAATAGTTGGGCTCTCAAACCTCACATAGAGGATTGAGAGCCCACCTGTACCGGGTAAACTGTATGCACAACAGATAAAGTCTTTACGACAAAATTTTTGTCAATCACGTACATAATTTGTGAAAATAAGATATCTCCCCAAAAGCTGTCGTACTCTGTATAATTTTCATTCAAAATGGGCTCTCAATCCTCACACTCGTGAAAGTTAATTATGTAAATAAAAAAAAATCCTTCACTGCCGGCTATAAATTGATACCCTATGTTTTACATATTAAATTGTGCAAGTTTGTGAAAGCAAGATCAGATTGGTACTTCACGTTATTAAAAAGTTATGCCCTTTTTAATATTCGGGCTCTCAATCCTACACTTTTTATTTTATTTTACTCTCATGTACCAAAGGTACGACGAAACGCAACATTGTCTCATTTTGTGAAAAAAATGTGCAACAATTTGATCCTATTTTTTTTAGAAACAATTATAATGGAACTATAAATCTTAACAAATACCAAAATCGATTATTCTATCAAGTTTGTAAGAGAGTAGGGTGACAATAATTTATTTATTTCTATCTACCCTTCATTTCATAAAATAAACGAGTATTCTCACTAGCGATTCTGAGCGAGCAAAGATCGTACCTCACGAGCTATTTTATTGTTTACAACTGAATATATTCATAAATAACTAAGTACTATCATATCAGTGGTTAATAAGCGTCAGTGGCTATTATTGAGTTTGTGATAGTGTAAAGGAAATTCTAGGACAATGCAGCGGGGACGAAGAAATTTCTAAATTATCAGGTTCGTTGGATATCAATTTAGCACCTAAATCTCTGTGGACTGCAATAGCTGGTCTAACTTTGCTATATTTTGTCGCTTGTATGGGCTCAATTCAGACTTTTTTAGGGCACTGTGTTTAAAGTCACCGGTAAAATTCGTTACCATTACCATAGACGGTCTATGTATGTACACAATAGTATTCTTACTTAATAAAGAAATAAGCTTACTTTTAATGGAAGCAGAAGGTTTTTTTTCCTTATTAAACGAGTTTCTTGACCGAAAATCCGAAATATACTTTTTTATTGTTTAGTGTACCACATACAAACTAGTGTTTAGTTTATATCATCTAGAACTTCCGCTGCATTGTCCTACAATTTCTTTTACACTTTAACAAACTCAAT
Source organism: Stenoptilia bipunctidactyla (assembly GCA_944452665.1). Lineage (NCBI taxonomy): Eukaryota > Metazoa > Arthropoda > Insecta > Lepidoptera > Pterophoridae > Stenoptilia > Stenoptilia bipunctidactyla. The sequence continues at coordinate 3,025,472 of OX101732.1, forward strand.
AATAACCACTGACACTTATTAACCACTGATATGATAGTTCTTAGTTATTTACGAATATATTCAGTTGCAAACAATAAAATAACTCGTGAGGTACGATCTTTGCTCGCTCAGAATCGCTAGTGAGAATACTCGTTTATTTTATGAAATGAAGGGTAGATAGAAATAAATAAATTATTGTCACCCTACTCTCTTACAAACTTGATAGAATAATCGATTTTGGTATTCGTTAAGATTTATAGTTCCGTTATAATTTTTTCAAAAAAAAAAATAGGACCAAATTCTTGCACATTTTTTTCACAAAATGAGACAATGTTGCGTTTCGTCGTACCTTTGGTAATTTTGGTGCATAAGAGTAAAATAAAATAAAAAGTGTCGGATTGAGAGCCCGAATATTAAAAAGGGCATAACTTTTTAATGACGTGAAGTACCGATCTGATCTTGCTTTCACAAACTTGCACAATTTAATATGTAACACATAGGTTTTCAATTTATAGCCAGCAGTAAAGGATTTTTTTTTATTTACATAATTAACTTTCAGGAGTGTGAGTATTGAGAGCCCATTTTGAACGAAAATTATAAAGAGTACGACAGCTTTTGGGGAGCTATCTTATTTTCACAAATTACGTTCGTGATTGACAAAAATTTTGTCGTAAAGGCTTTATCTGTAGTGCATACAGTTTACCCGGTACAGGTGGGCTCTCAATCCTCTATGTGAGGATTGAGAGCCCTACTATTTAGCCTATAACTCGTTTAATTGACTTTTCACAATTTTTTTTTTAACTTGCACAATTGTTTTGGAATGTCCACTAAATCTTAAACATATTTTTGAAGAGATTTCTCGAAGTGGCCCTCAATCCTTACGCACATAGTTAATTGACTCTCAACCAGTCAGCTACCCACATCAACAAACCCCTCTCAGCACTAACTTTGGTGTCATTCCACGTGGATCCAGTAAAGACAATCGCTGTGTCATCAGCATAAGTAAACATTTTTTAACATCAATAGATGGTCATGTTACATAGTTCATTGATGTAGGTTAAAAATAAAGTAGGATCAAGGACACTACCTTGGGGTACACCGTTTGTATCCTCCTCATATTCACTAATATGGTTGTCAATTTTACACTGTGTTTTATTGCTGAGATATTCTTTAAATTTTAAATAGATCTAGTGCTTCGCCTCTAATTCCAAGCCGTTCCAGTTTGTGTAGTAGAACGGGGATATAGACACAGCACTTATTAAAGCACTTTTCAGGTCAAGATTTCATTTTATGTGTTATTTAATGGCAAGTCTATGCCATCAAGCCCACGACTACTTGTGCTTTAAAGGAGCGAGCTTCAACGTCGCATCAATGAAATTCAACCACATTTGTGCAGAATAATAATGGATCAACAAACGAGTGATGTGTAAGGAAAGCCGTGGAGACAAATCGCCCGATGTGTCATTAAATGATTCAATAAAATAAATAAAAAGATACAATCAGAAGTCTAAAAACTGTGTTTTGTACTTGATTCAAATCTTGCGTTAATTTTGAGACACCCATTATGAAAGCTTACTTTATTATTTAAATCATGATATGTTCAACAAGTGTCCGTATCGACCGCGCGGCCACGGCGTTTTTTCTTACATCTAACCATGCCAAGATTATGTAAAAATTTGTAAAAGTCGATTCCTAAAAACATAAATTTGTAAAAGGTATAGTTAAAAAGTTATAAGGGTTTGAACGTGGCCGCGCCATTGAAACAATGCGAACCGCGCGGCCACGTAGATCTTTAAAACTAAACATTGCAGAGACCTGAAGTTTAGGTAAAACACGGATTGAATATGTAAAAAATTTGTAAAAATATAGAAAAAAATCCTGGATTTACATTTTAGAAGCTGTAAGCTTATAACACCATGGCCGCGCCATTGACCGGTATAAAATTACGTTATCGTCGATATCTCGCTGGAAAAGCATAGCAGAGGTCTGAAGTTTTTTGTAAAACCTGGATTCGAATTTGTAAAAACTAGTAAAAATATAATAAAAAATCATAGGTATACATAATAGGAGCTGTAAGACCAAAAACCCATGGCCGCGCCATCGAAACGTTAGAAAAGTACTTTACCGTCGATATCTTGCTGAAAAAGCATCACAGAAGTCTGAAGTATTATGTAAAACCAAGATTTAAATTTGTAGAAACGATTAAAGATGCACAAAAAACTCCTAGGGTCATATTTAAGGAACAGTAGCACTGAATCTTTAGTACGGCTTGAATACGTCGATAGGGTGACCATGGTTTGTTGATGACTGAAATGTCCTTTATAATATAAATGATGTAAAACTACTTTTTAACCGGATTAATCGCGTATAATTTATATTTTACATTTTAACTCGACGTTTCGGTGTCTTTGCAGTCCCCTTGGTCACGAGATCAAATAAATTATACGCGATTAATCCGGTTAAAAAATTAGTTTTATTTTAATTATAAATCGTGAAAACTTAAGACAATATTATAAATTATATCTAAAGGATTGTAAAATGAATCGATAAAGTAAAAAATATATGTTATTTCTTTAAAAACACAGATAATCTTAGTCTTCGTCTATTAGACCATGTCAAATTATGGATTGTCATAGGTTGTAATGAACTTGCGTGTGTTCCGAATTTATTATCGTCGTAACAAATCATTTCAGAGGTATTTAATAAGCAATGACACTTGTAATGCCCAACGAGTCTTACAACCGGTGGAACATATTCTACAGCACCTATCAGTCTATATTTTTTTTTGTTTTAATTTGATAAAATGGGGTATTTCTTCGAGTTTGATTTTATCTATGCCATTAAGATCAAATAAAATAATATTATTTAATTCGTATATATACCTCTTGGTTTCGTTGTTACAAATCAAACATTTCTTTGAATTTGAATCGTCATCGATAATGACGGCATCTTCCAGTCCTCCGATTAGATAGCTTAAGGTCAAAAGAAATATCGCACTTAAATAACACACCGGGAGCACTGTACTAATCGCAAGCGAACAGCAGAGTGATTGAAATTAGCTATGCCATCTCTAACACACCACCCCCTGCTAATGGAATAAAAGAAACAGGAAAAACCAGGTGTACAACCCTTATCTTTGTGTTTTTTGTTTGAAAGTCCATGCCGCTCACTCAAAGGCTTACCGGCCAATTATCAAACAATGTTAATCGTAGAAATATAGTCTTGCTTTTGTTTACTTGTTCCAAAAGTTTTATGACATCGACCAAAATACGCACCATAGTATATTATTATTTTAAAATGACATCAAAGTGTCGCTGAGATAAAGTGGTAACCTATAGCAAACTTATTGTTAAGGAAAGTTTTAAAATGAACTGTTTCCTAATTATTTTTACCCGACTACTGCACGCAAAGGAGGGTTATGTTTTCAGCGCGAATGTAACTATGTCTGTTTCTTGTTCATGGTAACAGGTCAGACGAGCTCTAAAATTAAATTAAATTTATTATGCGAAATAAATATGGATTTGTGATATAATTTCTATTAAATGGGTGGAAAGTTTTCTATTATCAATAAGCCATGGTCACCCTATCGACGTATTCAAGCCGTACTAATGATTCAGTGCTAAAGTTCCTTAAATATGACCCTAGGAGTTTTTTGTGCATCTTTAATCGTTTCTACAAATTTAAATCTTGGTTTTACATAATACTTCAGACTTCTGTGATGCTTTTTCAGCAAGATATCGACGGTAAAGTACTTTTCTAACGTTTCGATGGCGCGGCCATGGGTTTTTGGTCTTACAGCTCCTATTATGTATACCTATAATTTTTTATTATATTTTTACTAGTTTTTACAAATTCGAATCCAGGTTTTACAAAAAACTTCAGACCTCTGCTATGCTTTTCCAGCGAGATATCTACGATAACGTAATTTTATACCGGTCAATGGCGCGGCCATGGTGTTATAAGCTTACAGCTTCTAAAATGTAAATCCAGGATTTTTTTCTATATTTTTACAAATTTTTTACATATTCAATCCGTGTTTTACCTAAAGTTCAGGTCTCTGCAATGTTTAGTTTTAAAGATCTACGTGGCCGCGCGGTTCGCATTGTTTCAATGGCGCGGCCACGTTCAAACCCTTATAACTTTTTAACTATACCTTTTACAAATTTATGTTTTTAGGAATCGACTTTTACAAATTTTTACATAATCTTGGCATGGTTAGATGTAAGAAAAAACGCCGTGGCCGCGCGGTCGATACGGACACGTTCAACAAAGATGCGGTACCTACCTAAGGATTGGGAACTAAAACGATGTAAAAACCAGTTTTTTTATAGCGTTCCTCCACCCCCAAGTCCTCACAAATTTTTGATAGAATTTTCTATTTCAAATCATTTCAACAGATGCAATGCTTAATGGGAAAAGGAACAGGTGCGGCCCGTTAGACTGCTAATTGAGTGAATTCACTCCAGAATACTGGAATCTCCCGTACAAGGAACCTTCCAATTGAAAGAGTTGAAATTAATACATACCAACTTGTATAAATACCTACTGACAACACAATTCCAAATCTTAAAGATGATTTATGGGTTTCGGGATTTTTAAGGTTACCTTGGTGAGGCTGCTGCCTGAATCCTCACAGCTGTATCTCAAAAATAGCAGACTTCATAGATACTGGTATCGAAAAGTAGGTATCAATGAAAATGACGAGTCTGAGTTCAAGAGGGCTAAATTTTACTTAAAATATAATTAAAAAATCGTTGAAAGTTTCACTCTATATTACAACAGTTACAAGTAACACAAATTAACAACAGAATTTAAATACCTACTTACTTTCGAATATTCAATAATCGATTCATAAGCATTATTTTACGTAGGTACGGAAAAGATTGATTCATGCCCACACCAGCTAATGCACCAGCTTTCAAAAACACAAGAACTAAATTAATTTAAATTGACATTACTATGTAGCTTTTGTGGAATAAAGCTCAAGTATTACAGAGACAACCACAAAATTTATATAATATACTTAAAGAAGCAGGTTTTCGCTACAGACTAATCAAATGGTCGGCGCAGATATGCCAATATATATCTCTTTGTAAGTATAGGAGCTCACTTGAAACAGATTTAAACTTGTCGGTAACGACTGCCTGGGACCGAGCCATGATCAAACTATTTCTGTTGAACCTGCGCCGACCCGCGCTGATTTGTCGTTACCCAAAACCTGCTTCTTTATACGAAAGTAAAAAGTAGCTGCAGGCGAGTACCTACTCAAACCATTGCGTAGGTACCGTATCATAGACCACATCTATAGGTATTTCGCAATGGTGCTTAAATATCAGGAGGGTCAGGTTGTATTGTGTTTTGTAAAATAAAGACAAGACATGGTATCAAAAATCGGATTTATATTTCCGTCTTGCTGTATAGATAGAATAATGTCAATAACAATTTTGCCAGGTTACAGTATGTGGCTGCACAGCCGGTATCAATCAAGCATAGTAACATGTACTTTAATAACAATGATACTCTTCTCCAGCCTAATAACCCTAATCTTATACAGAACTAACTACAGATATACAGGTAAAGCTATTTTTATCTACAATCAATAAGTTATATACAGAAATTAGGTACAATAGTTATAATATATACAAGAAAGTTTTAAACTTATCTGTAACCAGAAAGGCTTAAATTTTTCCTACATTCAGGGCAGTACCATTTGCCTTTAGGCGGTACCATGATACCTACGCACTCAAAGTGGAACCATTCTATGGGGCAGCCTTCCGCGTCACATGCAATCATCTCGGACACCTCGTCGTACGGACACCGGCAGTAGCAGTACACGCTCTCCCCTTCCCGCGCCTGCCGCACTGCAGGCCTCTGGAAGGCATATGGCAAACTCGATGTACCAGAGTTCAGATATGTTGGTGGAGTGATCTGATTTTGTGCACTTGGCTGGTAAATTTCCAAAGCACCTTCCTCACTTGTGTCCGAATCGCTAGACTCCATTGACTCAGTATTCATTAATATCCGAGGAGGCTCTGGATCAGGAATTGGAGCTTTCAGCCTAATTGGTTCAATGTAATTGAAAAACTTTTGCTGTGGTACAACTGTGGAAGGTAGCTCTTTTTTGGGCTTATGGTTGGTTGGGGACGGAAGATCCTCTTTTCGCCATTCAAGTTTTGGCGGTTGCTGAGGCTTGAGAGCTAAACTGACTCCAGGAGCTTCTTCATCACTTGAATAGCCATAAAACTTATTTGGAATGCGTCTTCTTTTCGAAGCACGTTTATTATCAGCAGCAGTTTTGGCGGCTTGAGCAGCACTTATTGGAGTTAAAGGAGCTGTTGCTGGTGCCGCCGGGACCGCAGGGATTTGTACTGTGTTTGATTGTAATGATATTGTAATTTTATTTGGCGCCGGTGGTACTTGGAAAGGCTGGATTTCTGGATCAGATTTTGCAATTACTTCTTTAGGAATGTTTATCTTAATAGGCCCATGCTTTTTCGAACTCTTTGATTTCTTTTTCTTCTTGCTTTTCTTTTTTGAGCTAGATGACTTTTCTTTTACTAATGGCTGTTCTTCAACGTTAACTATCTCTTTTTTTGGTTCTTCTTTAATTGGGGTAGGTGGTCTACTGGGATCACCGGAAATTGAACCACCATCAGAAGGTGCAACTGAAGCCAACATCATAAGTTGACTTCTTTTTTCAGCATGCAATTTATTTGCAAGTTTTTGTGGATTTTCATCATAAAATTCTTCATCTGTGTCACTTTCTTCTGTATCTAAATCACTTTCAGCAATTGGTGGTTCAGTTTTTTCTGGAACCAGTACAGGTGTTTCTGCCATTTCCATCACATCTACATTAGAGCCGTTACTGACTCTTCTAGCAGAAATAGGTTTTTTCTGTTTCTTCTTCTTTTCTGTACCAGATTCATCTGAGGAATCTGAATCTGAGGAACTTGATGAAGATGATCCACTACTAGAACTGCAACTACAATTTGAGCCACAAGAGCAGCTGGAGTCACTGTCACTACTGCTACTACTTGAAGATAATGTTAAATCACCATGTTGTTTCTTTGAAGATTTCTTGTTCTTTTTCTTTTCCAAGCTGAATGAGTCATCTTCACCATTCATATCATTTGGAATCAAACAGTAGTCATGATCAGATTCACAAACATGTTTTCTTATTGGAACCAATGGAGGTGTCTTTTCTTTTTGTTTTTCTACCTTTGCCTGATATTTTTTAAAGTTATCCCATATTTCCAGTACTTTTTGATCGCTTGTGTTTTCCACTTCTGGTGAATTTAAAACAGGAGCAATTGTGTCTTTACTTTCATCAACATTAGGCTGATCATCATGTAGAGGCGATTTTACATTTTCAACCAGAGCTTTAACAACTGTGCTCTCCTCTTGTTTTACAGCTGGCATTTCAGTATCTGATTCATCACTGCTATCACTTTCAGATAAATTTAAAGCTGGTAAATTTACATCTAGTAATAATGCATCCTTGTCTTTTAATTTCTTCTTTTTTGATTTTTTTGATGGTGTTTGAGTACCTGCTTCATCTTTAACTTCAGAAGATCCAGCTTCTTCCAAAGGTTTTTCATCAATCAAATCAATAACAGGGATCACTTCCTTTAGTTTTTCTTCTTGATTTTCTAATGCAGGTGGTTTTTGTTGATCTAAATTTTCTACAGCTAATTTTAACCTATGTTCTTCTAAATGTTTTAGTAATATTTTCTTGGAAACATACTTTTCTGTACATCCTTCTTCAGAACATATGTGAGGAAACTCATTGGTGTGAAGTCTTTTATGAACTTTCAAATAAACTGCTTTTGAAAACTGTAAACTACATTCATCACAAGCAAAAAATGCTGGTGGTGTACAGAAATGATAAACATGAGGCCATTTTTTTTGTAAGCACTTTTTACAAAGAACACTTTCTGTACCATGTTTCCAAAATAAATGATTAGTTATGTCTGGTTTGTTTCTATAAGCTATGCCACATCTATAACATAAATGATGCAGTTTATGTTTCCATACATGGTTTGATAACCTTCCTTGGCTTTGACAAAATTCAAGACATACATCACATGTGTGGTGCATCTTGCGAAGATGAACCATTAACCTAAATGATGATGGTATTGTATCTACATTACATATACAGCATCTAAACCTAACTTCATAGTCAGAATCATATGTTCCAGGGCACAAATGACATACTAGTTCACTATAACTATAAAAATTTGACTTGCACATTACACACAACATAATTGTTTTTTGATGCATTTTACGGTTATGTAAATAGAGATCTTTATGAACAGCTGTTTTAAAATAGCATTGAAAACACTCAAAAAGGCAATCATTAGGTACAATATCATATTTTTCCTCACTATCATAGGTCTCTAAATTTATATAAATAGTTGATGATTCACAAGCACGTCCTCTCACTTTGGCTGTAATAGTTTCTGGCAAAAGTTCTTCTGCAGTAATACTGTTCACTGTGGCTGAAAACCGATGCTGTGCACACATGTGCAATGCTAACTGCTGACAGTTGACAGCTATCTTACGGGCATGATTACAATATATACAGCTGTTAATGGTGTATGTTAGGAATACCTTCAAAAGATCTTTTAAAGGATATTTATCAAGTGGCTTATCAAGTGTCAACTCATTCACTGGGATTTCATCAGTAACAACAATTTCCTCTTGTTTCGTTTCTTCTGTAGATTCTGACTCCTGTAACTCTTCAGTCTTCGGTTCTATTTTAGGTATAATGTCTTCATTTTCATTTTGTACTTTTAATTCTGTGTCAATGGGTTCTGCAATGCTCTGTTCTTTTTCTTCTTTATGTATAGATCCTGGTGTTTCCTCTAATCTATCACATTCAGGATCTGCTTTTTCCTCTGGTGTTTCCTCGGGGAGTTCATTAGCCTGGTTCTCATCAACAGTTAACTTATCACTTATGTCACTATCTGATGAGTAATCACTGGAAGAATCTTTATCTAATAATTCTTTTGGAACCCGAACAGTTAATTTTGGAACTCGGTTTAATACATTTTCATCTTCTTGTTTATTATCATAAATTGTGGATTTAATACCATTATCTATACTTTTATGCTCCGGTGTTTTTGTTTCCATTTCCAAATTATTATTAAATAATGATTTTATTTCTTGATCATTAGTTTCAAAAATGGTAGATTTAACAAATGGATTGTCTGCTTTATCACATATCGTCATTTTAATTGAAGGTGTTCTGGTTGAAGTAGTTACCGGGGAGCTTATTATATTTTTCTCATAGCGTTTTGGTGGTCTCCTTGAGCGAGCTGGTGGTTTGTATATTTTTTGTTGACCAATACTGGGGTCAACAGTAGAATTAATAATAACTGGTGAATTAGCACTACTCAAACTTAGTTTCAATTTAATACCACCTTCTTTTTCTGCTGGAGTTGATACGGTTACTTTGTTATCTATTTGTGAAACTTGATGTCTATTGTTGTCTTTGACAGGACTATCATTATCAGAAAAGGATGAATTGCTCTCATCTGTGTGTTCTAAGCCTTCATCACCATTAGTTTGGATATTTTTAATTTTAAGAGGCGGAACATAGGGTATAGGGCTGGGCACTGTTTTAGAATTTGAACTTTCAAGCTCCATTCCTGAATCAACTGCTTGATCTTTTATTGAAGATATAGTTTCGGAAGTGAAACCAGTTTCACAATTTTTAGTTTCTTCATTAATATGTTCTGTATGCCTATGAAGCGGAGCTGTATCTCTGTTGTCAAGTAATCCTTCGATTAAATTATTTCCATTGTTGACAGGTTCATTTGTAACTTTATTCTGTTTTAATATATTGGTTTTTGCAGCATTTTTACTAATTAGAACTGGCACTGGTTTAGGTTTAACATTATTACAGTCATGGTTGAAAAAGTCATCTTGTTCACTACATATTTCATCACACAAGCAGCACATTAAATATAAAGGACTATTATTAACCTTAAAAAAGTCTTCTTTGCTGTTATAATTGTATTCTAGTACATTATGTTTGTTAGTTAAATGTGATGATAACTTTTCTGCTTTTGAAAACATTCCTAAGCAAAATAAGCAGATGTGTCGGTTGTGAACTTCCCTCATATGTAAAAATAAATTCCAATTTTCATAGTAAGTCCCACAAGCAGAGCACAAATACACTTTTCTGGTCACTCTAGAGGGACCAGCTGCAGTTGAGTCCGCATTACTTGCTGCTACTGGTGCTAATGCAGGTTCCTTAGACTGTGCTCTACAGACAAGCTGGTGCTCTTTTAACTTGGCCAAAGTTTTAAAAGACATAGAACAACACTTTCTACACTTAAATTTCACCATAGGTTGCAATCCTAAGCTCTGTGCATACTCCTTCAACTGGGGTCCTTTTTCAATCTTACCCTTTTTATATTGTGACAGTTGACTTTTTGGTATGAGACGAGGTACAGGTTTGTTGAGTTCACTGTCAATTGCATTGTTTGGTGCCGTTGTAGAATATGATGAAACATTGTGATATAGATTGATGTCAGTCCTTTTCGGAATGAGTTTAGGTACTCTAGGTAAACTATTTGGTGCACTAGTTTCACTGTTAGGTTTAATCACAAAAGGCTTCTTTCTTTTATTAGAATTATGATGGGGTAAGGAATTATCCACAAAAGGTCTCTTTCCTAAATGGATTCGTAAAGGATTGATTCTTTTGCGAAATGCGTCGTGTGTAGCGTCACCGCGAATATCGTGCGCGCGCTCCGTAGTACTTGGAACCTCCCTTGATTCCTCGTGACCGTTTGAAGTCAATTTGGCGGGCCGATCTAAGTACGGTAATGTATATGGCCCAGGCGCTTGTTTATCGTCTTTCGTGCTGGATATATTACCATCTTCCATAGTTTTCTGAAAAAGATAAACACGTGCTTAGAAACGACAGCCAAGAAACAAAAGAAGTTCAAACAAGAGGAAGTAAGTTCCTAATCTAAATGTCTTCTTAATATTATACTGGAACTTTACCTCTGAAATCGTACGACCAGTACGAGTGCAATTTAACAAATTGGCTTGCTTGGATTCCTTTGTGCAAAGTATTCCTTACATTGGGCTGATTGAACAGCAGCCGCGGGCTGGTCATTCCCGTAAAATGGCGTCACTTCGCACTGCGATTATTCGATATATCAAGTGCGATTTTCACAGCTTATATCACATATTTTACCACTGTCACACATTTTTAAATAGTTGGGAGACTGTGTTAAATCCAATTTCACTGATAATTACAACATTCCAGTGTTTATTTCCAAACACATTGTCGAAAATGCAGCGCGTTACGAGAAGATAATCATGAACCATAGACGTTTTTTTTTTGTTGATTTACACAGTTTGCAACAGGCAAAGCTCCGGGACATGCTGAATTAGTCTATGAACACCACAGATGAAAATGTTAAGCTATTGCATAGCTTCTATCGCGGGCCTTGAGCGTGGGGACCGAATTCAGAAATTCCGTAACGAAAAAAACCTGACACCCCCCACTCCGACCGGCACAGCGGTGATACTTTGATTTCATAACTTTACATGCGGGCTTTAATAAACAATCAGCGCCATCTACTAGGAACTTGTGGAACTCCATATCAAATTAGATCAAACATTACTGCATTAATAAAATAAATAAATAATAATTATAACTGCATAAGTTGATAAAAAATGCTATGCAATAGCTTTACCGCGGCAGTCTCCAAGTGCCACACGTCTTTTTATAGAAATATGGAAACAATGGGGAGTTTTCTGACAGCTCATAAAAATTAGTTCAAAAAACCTCTATAGATGGCACTTTTAAAAAGCCGAAGGCGTTAATTCTGTAAACTATAATGTAGGTAAGTGGTATCTACCATCTATGGTTATTTATACGTTCAATTTCTGATACAGACGTCAATTAATTTATTTTACTTTTAAAAACGCAGTGTGGAATAAATTCTTCGCCTTCGCCTTTTGTAAAGCGCCATCTATCGAAGCCTTTTGTACCAATTTTGTACAGTTTTGTTTTTTAATTAACTGTCAGAAAACTCCCCATTCCGCTCATGTTTTCATTAATGAGCATTCTGAAATACATTCTATAGTCTGACTAATGAAAGTAGACACTGGATGTTTTTGAAAAGTTTTATATGGCAGTACTAGCATAAATATCAAAGTCATGGATTCCTTGGCGGGCTTTTTTAAGAGATAGGCGCATTTTTTCAACTTTTGAAAGAAAATATTTATTTTATGTTCTGTTAAGCAAATTTCATTGATAGTTTATCGCATCCGAATCGTTAATAAGTGCAGACATGGAGGAGGACCCAGGGGAGTCGTCCCCTGGGAGACCCGATAGGAAGCGACTGCGGAGGCCTCCTATTCCAGCCGACATGGACTCTTTAGACGAAAAAATGTTCTTACCGTTCCTAAAACCAGGATATCGAAGACTTTTTCCGGAAACTTCTGCTTCCCAGGAATATGTAGTTTTTACCGAGAGTACCAGTACTGAAGGAAATGTTGGCAACAGAAACCCACTTACTTTGGCGGGACTTTTTAAAGACGAAGTTAAAGGAGTGACAGGCATTAAAAGAATGTCTGCAAATAAAATAGGCATATTTTTCTCCCAGGCAAGTAACGCAAACAATTATTTACTCAACGAGACATTCCAAAGACGACACAATTTTAAGGCATTTATCCCAGCGAGAAGTATAGAAAAAATTGGAGTATTGAGGTATGTTCCTACAAATATAAGCAACGAAGACCTTTTCAAGAAATTAATCTCATCCTGTGAGATTATCGGAGTGAGAAGGTTCACTAAAAAAGTCAATGGTAAAACTAAACCATTTGAAACTGTCTCCGTAACTTTTTTAGCTAATTCATTGCCAGAATCTGTATCTTTGGATTTATTTAATTTTAAGGTCTATGAATATGATCCTCCCTTATTGCAATGCTTCAAGTGTTTCAAATTCAATCATCATGCAAAAATATGTAAGTCTCAACAAAAATGTTCAATTTGTGCCAAAGATCATCATTACTTAGAATGCCCCGATGATCAGGCTTTGCATTGTGCTAACTGTGGTGGTCAACACCTTGCTATTTCGCGAGATTGTCCTGTTAAACAAAAAAGAATACTAGATAAAAAGAATAAAGTAACATATGCCAATTTAATGAAAAAAACAGATCACACATATAGTTTAACACATTATAACTCAGATTACCCTACATTACTCCCAAAGAAAGTTACAAACATGGTTACAAAACCCAAAGAAATTACAACAGATGAAATAGTTCAAGGTATTTTAAAGAATGATAGTATCTTAAAATCGTTAGTGGCGACGTTAGTAAATTTAGGAAATAGTAATAAAAAAATGACTACATCTTTCATAAAAGAAACATTAGTAAACAATTTAAAACATGGATAATAAGTTCTTAAAGATTTGCCAATTTAATGTAGAAAGTATCAATAGCAAAAAGCCACTTCTTATTTCCTTTTTAGAACAGAATGACATTGATATATGTCTGTTAAATGAAACTTATCTCAAAAATAATATGCATTTTAAATTAGCTGGATATAATTTTATTTTCCAACATGGCCCTAAGGGTCGTGGTGGAGTCGGTATACTTATTAAGAATCATTTTAAATACAATAGTATAGATATGCCTCTTTATGATGATTTACAATCTGCAGCTATAGTTCTTAAAACTGATACAGGTGATATATCCATCCTATGTGTCTATAGTCCACCAAGACCAGGACATTTTAAATCTAGACAGCTTAAACAAATAATTAATAGTTTACCTAAACCTATCTTACTATCTGGGGATTTAAATGCACATCATGTGGCCTTTGGGTGTTTTTCAACAAAACCCAGAGGTACAGATGTATATAACATGTTAGATGAGTGTGATTTATGTATCTTGAATTCTGGAGCTCCAACCACAGTAGGTAGTGTACGTAATAAACAGTCTTCCATTGATATAACTTGTGTCAGTCCCAACATTGCTCCACTAAGTCAGTGGAGTGTTCATGATGATCCAATGGGCAGCTATCATTACCCCACTATCACAGTCATACAGCTATCACCACAAACTTTTGAAGTAGGTCAACCATCAGAAAGATTTCTGTATAACAAAGCTGACTGGAAACTTTTTGAATCTGAAACAGAAAAAACATTCAAATCATTCTCTATTGATCCTAGTAATCCTTTGTTGTCATACAATCAATTTTGTGATATCTTAAATCAAATTAAAGAAAAATGTATACCAAAACTTAAAATAACTTGTCCAACAATTATGAAAAAACCTGTTCCCTGGTGGGACGATGAATGCTCAGAAGTAGTTAAAAAGAGTAAAGCAGCTTTGAATTATTATAGAAATCATTCCTCTTTAGAAAATTACATACATTATAAAAAAACAGATGCCATTAAAAAAAGACTTTTGAAAGAAAAGAAAAAGAATGGTTGGAAAAAACTCTGTGAGTCATTTAATAGATACACACCTATTACTGTAGTCTGGAACTATATCCGCAGATTCAAAAGAGCATCTTCAAATGCACCTCCAAAAAATTGTGAATGGATTCCATCTTTTATTGATAAGTATGCTCCCACTGATCCACCTGAAAAATTAGTAGACAGCAATTTGTTAGATACTTTTTTTATGCAAGAAGGTAATTCACAAAGTGCATTCTTATCTAATTCTTTTACATGGCAAGAATTTCAATCTGCTTTAAAATCTAGAAAAGACACTACTCCAGGCTTGGATGATATTCCTTACAAACTTTTAAATCATTTACATGAGAATGCTCAAAAGATTTTACTCAATATTTTCAATTTACTCTGGGATAATGAACTAATTCCAACTTCATGGAAAACCCAATGCATCATTCCTATCATAAAACCAGACAAATCTGAAAGCCACTGTAACTCATACAGACCTATATCATTGTCATCTTGTGTTGGAAAAGTATTTGAATATATGATAAAGGTTAGGTTAGACTGGTATGTGGAATCTAATAATATCTTACCAAAGGAACAGTATGGTTTCCGTAAAGGTAAAAGCTCTGCAGAAAGTTTTGTTGCTTTGATATCAGATATAAAGCAATCCTTTTCTTCTCATTCATCTACAGTTTGTGCCTTTCTTGATGTACAGGGGGCATTTGATAATGTGATTCCGTCCATTCTTGTAGATGTCTTAATTGACATAAGTATCCCAGGCAAGGTCTGTAAATGGATTTTTAATTTTTTGTATGACAGGACAATGTATGTAAAATTTAATAATATTTTATACGGACCTAGACAAGTTTTTAAAGGCACAATGCAAGGTGCCACTATATCACCTCTTTTGTACAATTTGTACACATGCCATTTAAATAGATATATTTCCCAATATAATGTCAAATACCTGCAGTATGCAGATGACCTGGTTGTATATAGTAGTCATAAGGATGTAAATATTGCTGTAAATAATTTAAATAATGCATTACAACAAGTTCATTATTATTATACCTGTAAATTAAAGTTACCTCTAAGTTTAAATAAAAGTGCAGCAATGATTTTCTCTAAAACATACACTACTTCTATTAATATTGTAAAACTTCATGATAATAGTTTAAAATGGATAGAAGGTAAAAAGTTTTTGGGAATTCACCTTGATAGTAAATTACAATTTCATAACCATATAGAACAAATTATTAAAAATGCCTGCCGAGGTCTGAACATAATTAGATCTTTGGCAGGGGTTCACTGGGGATCAGATCCCAAAACTTTATCGTTACTTTATAAAAGTCTAGTGCGTAGTCACTTTGATTATAGCGCCTTAGCCTATTTTAACTGTAATTATACTTTATTAAGAAAATTAGATATTATCCAAAACAAAGCACTAAGAATCATATCAGGTGCTATGTGTTCTACTCCTATACATGTTATGGAAGCAGAGACATGTATTCCTCCTTTAACTTTGATAAGATTAAGAATAGCTGAAAGGTTTTGTTTAAAGGTTTTTGCTTCTAATAACAATCATATAATGAATAGAATACTTCCTGTGCTCCCATTAGATATCACTTGTGTAGGTACTTATATGGACTCTTCAAATATTTTATCAAGAAAATTACCGGAACTCTTAAGAATAATGATACAAATACATCTTAAATTTGGTAAAAGTGTATTTCGAGAGAGCCATTGGCCTTTGTATAATATAGATTATAATGCTAATATGATTGATGTAGCAGTACTTAAGAGGGATGTCATTAATCAAGTAGAACTTTTGAATATGCTTGATGAAACTGATTATTACAATATATACACTGATGGTTCTAAAACCTTGAGCACTGTTACATCAGCATATTATGACCCCCAAACTAAATCCAGAAAGTGTATCAAAATAGATTCTAATTGTAGTATATTCACTGCTGAATGTTATGCGATTTATTGTTCTCTTTTATATTTATGTAATATTAATAGTAATAATTTTTTAATACTTACCGATTCACTTAGTGTTATTAAAGCTCTTGAAAATAGGATTTTAAAATTCAGTACCAATCATTTGATTTTTAAGATAAAGCAAGTATTGTATAATATGTCTGTAAATAGTAAATTTGTAAAATTTATGTGGGTCCCTTCTCACTCCGGTATATCGGGAAATGAAGAAGCAGATAAAATAGCAAGGGGAGATCCAGATGAAGATCATAGTGATTCAATGCACATACCTTTTACCGATTTATATGCTCCCATGAAGGAATGCCACAGAGAACTTTTCAATGATTACTGGAGGAATGTATCGTCCGATAAGGGAAAATGGTACTATGACATACAAAAGGTCCCGCCCGCCCAACCCTGGTACCACAAAATCTCTGGACCGAGAAGCTTCATAGCTTCCATCAATAGAATGAGATTTGGGCACTGCCAAACAAAATCCCATTTGTGCAGACTGAAGCTTGTGGATAGTGGACTATGTGAGGAGTGCAACGAGGAAGAGGACTTAGAACACGTTGTTATGAAATGTAGAAAATATAACCTACAAAGATTGTTATTGTGTAGTGAAATCGACAATGACACTGACAGACAAGAGCGACAAGAAGAAACATCGTTGAAAAGTTTACTTTCAGAGAAGAAGTTTTATAAATCTTTATTCCAATTTTTATTGAACATAGAAATGAAACTGTAATTTTAAGAAGTGTTAACATTTAAGAAGTGAACTTTATTTGTAAACTGTATATTGTTAATTTGTGTGGCTAAAAGGACTCGTTTCCAGGCCCGTTAAATAAAATATTAAAAAAAAAAAAAAAAAAAATATCAAAGTCATCTCTCTGTTGTCACTGTTGTCGATCCAACGGTTGTTGGTGGTTTTGGTAATTGAGTTTTTGCAAGTTTCTTATTCAAAAATGAATAAAAAAAATGAAAGATAATTCATAATCAATGTAGGAAACAGCGATACGAGTAACTCGATTCATTCTGTACCTACAGAATTGCTGGATTCAGATTTTGATTACAATGAATTAAAATAATTATTGTATTTTCTTATTTTATTTTTAAACCTGATAGATAATAGTTGCCTATTGTTTTAATAAAATACTTCTCATCAAGTTATTCTTTACAATACTTTTACAAAAAAAACATAATGTTTGTTTAATCCATGTATTGCGTACTATTGTCGGGGTTACAATGATGGTATTTTTTTAATTTGTGCTTGTTTAACCCATGTATTTCATACTATTGTCGGGGCTACCACGATGGTATTTTTTTGCCGCGGTTTTTCAGTCTCTTATTATCTCTTATACTTATTTATTACTATTTATAACTTTTGTTAAAATGAGTTAAACAGCAAATGTCATGCATCATGTTCTCACGTTATAGAGGGTTACTGGCTAAGTTGACCTAAATCCATTAAGGGCGTGTAGTACCCGTCTTTACTAGCTTATTTCACAATAAAACACCCTACCCCAAACCTAGCCGTTTTCGAGATAATGGGGAGTTTTCTGACAGCTCATTAAAAAAACAAAACTGTACAAAAGGCTTCGATAGATGGCGCTTTACAAAAGGCGAAGGCGAAGAATTTATTCCACACTGCGTTTTTAAAAGTAAAATAATTAATTGACGTCTGTATCAGAAATTGAACGTATAAATAACCATAGATGGTAGATACCACTTACCTACATTATAGTTTACAGACTTAACGCCTTCGGCTTTTTAAAAGTGCCATCTATAGAGGTTTTTTGAACTAATTTTTATGAGCTGTCAGAAAACTCCCCATTGACTTTTGATTTTTTTATAAAAATTGCCGAGTTTTTGGCAATAAATATATTTTTTTTAAATTGGTGTATTTTTAATTATTATTATTTACTTTTTATATGCAAACAAAGATTTTCTATGAACTAAAAAAATTGTCTAGACTCTGGTCTAGAATCCTGCCATTCTAAAATTTGTTTATACGAAGTATTGCTAAATATATTTTATGTTGAAACATAGATTTATGTTCTTTTCAAAAAAATCTGAAAGTACAATCTTACAAATAGTGAATAAACGCATTCAAAACAACGGAGTATTTAAAACTCCTGGTAAACAAAGAAGTGGATGTCCAAAGAAGGAATTGAATGACTTTACAATTTGTGAACTTCGTCAAAACATTCATTTTTTTATACTGTAAGAAATGCAATTCCTACATTGTAAAAAAATCTTGCTATAGCTAAAACAGATCTAGGATTTAACTGTAGCCAAGAATATTTAAGAAAAATCCTTAGATTACTATTAGAAACTATTAGATTTTCCTACAAAAAATGACAATCTAACCTATTAGCTTTAACAGAAAAAACTATCATATCTGCGAAAAGAGAGTAATACCTGTGCATTATTTTAAAGAACAGGGCTTTATGTACCTGAAGACTTACAATAATATATTATTTTTATCGATGAAAATTATATCCATGAGACATACAAAGTAAAAAAATGTTGGCAGTTTATTGACATCCCAGGAGTAAAAGCCATCGTTTCAAAGCGCAAAAGATACATAATAGTACACGCTGGTAGCTCAATGGGGTTTGTACCAAATTGCATACTTGTATTTTGTGGCAAAAACAAAATGGATGATTAGCATTGCTCATAATTTTACCAAGTGTATTAAAGAAAAACTTATACTAAATCTCCATGAAAATTCGATACCTAATTGTATTTGAACAATGCACCCTGTCATGCGATTGTGCTGTCTAGACAAAAAAACTTCGATGTAAACTATATTTCTAAAAGAATACTGATCACCGTCCATACATTCAAAAACCTGTCACTTAAATTCGTTGACGTTTTAGTTAGGTTCGTTAGTTTGGCACTGAACAGAGCCATGTGTATCATATATCGGCATTGTCTTTTCTTTACAATGGATGTCCCATCTCTTAAAACGTAGTTATTACTTGCTCTCTTAACATTCGATTTGGTTCAGTAGTACCAACCAGGGCCCTATTTCATAAAGCTACAATTCGTGGTAAACTAACAATTGTTAGCGATTTTCACATGATTTCGTTTCATAAAATTACAATTCTACGTGTGACATACAAGTGTCAGTAAAAGTAGCGGTGCGCGACTGTGAATGATTTCATTCGAATTATTCGACTTGGCAGGTTATTCGACTCAGTCGAATGACCCCTTGACGTTAGTAACTAACTTCGCCGAGTCGACTTGGAATGTTAGCGACTAACGTTGCGTAGTCGACTGCCTTAGTCGTAAGTAGTGACAGCAATTACTAATGTTAGTAATTTGAATTTCAACTACTAACATTAGTTAGAATTTAAGTTCTCATTTTTACTTTATACATATTTATAATATATGGATCTTTCTTGAAATAAATAATTAGGTAAGTAATTAAAAAAATATATGACCTACATGATAGATATTAAATAAAATTTTGAAAAAGTTTTTATTACGTGCATACACAGAATATAAAGCCTTGAGATCAAAATGATCGTATCACAATAATCTTAATTTGCTAGTAAATATGCAAATCAAACTATTTTTATCCCCCTGTATCATTTTCAATACTTGCACTGCAAAAAAAAATAAAACATTTAAAATCTATAACGTAAGCAACTTCAAAACTCTCGCTCTCTAAGGGAGTTATGGGGTGAAGCCGCGGGCAAAAGCTAGTTTGTCAATAAGAATAGTTTGCTTACTAATGCATTCAGTCATTCAACTAATTCATTCGAATGCTTTCATTCAAGGTCATTTGGCCATATTGAAGTCGAAACACCGTTAGTAATTACTAATATTAGTAGTGTCATTCGACTCAGGACGTTAGTATATTACTAATCTTCAAGTCGAATATTCAAGTTAGTATTAGTAGTTTATTCGACTGACATGATCATTCGCAGTCGCGCATCGCTGGTAAAAAGCGTTTCATAAAAATTGTCACGACAATTTGACAAGGTTTAAAGTGTTACAAGATGTTTAAAAAATTAAAATCCATTTATACTTCATTTAACTCAGTTTTGTTGATAACGAAATTTCAAAACGCACGTCAATTTAAAGTGACGTCTCTCATGATGTAGGAACCTTGTCCTCGTCATCCTTCCATCCATCACTATTTGTGAATCATTAAGTTATATAACTCTAGTTGACACACTTCCTTAATACTTATTTAAATCCAAATCAAAGGTTCAATAATCGAACTTACACTTCTTCTCATCAAAATGCATAAATGGTTCTGCTACTTACTTTAGTTTTTATTTATTTTATTTTATTTATTTATTATAGGAAGACCAACAGCAAATATTACAAGTATGGTTATGAAAATATACAATCGGAAGCCAATTAAAGGTCCTCACAGATAGAAACAGAATTAGTTGTGTATAAGCGTAAGAGAAGTGTACAGATTATAACTAAGAATTCAAACATTATTAACAATTTGCACCAAAAAACATTTTACAAATTTTACGTTTAGCTGACGCACCACTAGTGCAAAATAGATCTAAACCTAAATTTGAGTCAGTTTTGTTAAAGTTGTTACTCGCTCGCAAGATATACGTGTTCTGTCTATAATTGGTTGAGGCGAAAGGCACATAAATTGATGGGTTATTCCTAAGAGGTTTGGAGGGAGCGGATATTGAGATACGGGATAAAAGATCAGAGCAGTCTATTTCGTTGGAGGTAATTTTTAACAGTAAACTCAAGTCAGCTATGTCACGTCTTAGATCCAGTGGCAGCAGATGATGCTTACGACAGTAGCTATGATATAAATCCCTGTTATAATTGTCCCCAGTTCTGTAACATATATGTTTAATAAATTTCTTTTGTATTCGCTCAATTCGATCAATATATGTTGCGTATCTGGGATTCCATACCTGTGAGGCGTACTCCAAGTGACTCCGCACATAGCAACAGTAAAGAACTTTCAAGGTTTTCACTTGCTTGAAGTCCCTTGCAGTACGCAACACAAACCCGAGTGCTTTGGATGCTTTAGCAATGACATTGTTGATATGTTGATCAAATAATAATTTAGAGTCATGCAGCACTCCCAAATCTTTGACTAGATTTTGTCTTTTAAGATTTACACCTTTTAAACAATATTCATATATAATAGGGTTACGTTTCCGGCAATAAGTTACTATATTACATTTGGATGGATTTAGGTCAAGGTAATGCTCAGAACAGTATTTTTCCAGATGCCTGAGGTCTTCCTGTAGTAAAAAAGCATCATTAAGTGTACTAATAGTGGAAAAAATCTTCATGTCATCAGCGAAGCACAGAAGGCGCGACGAACGAAGACAGAGGTGAATGTCATTTACGTAAATTATGAAGAGCAGGGGTCCTAAAAGTGACCCCTGGGGCACCCCACTTGGGATAGTGACCCATCCAGAAATATAATTATTGATAACTACAGCCTGTGTTCTTTTCTCAATGTATGAGGT
Organism: Stenoptilia bipunctidactyla; assembly: GCA_944452665.1. Lineage (NCBI taxonomy): Eukaryota > Metazoa > Arthropoda > Insecta > Lepidoptera > Pterophoridae > Stenoptilia > Stenoptilia bipunctidactyla. The sequence goes on from OX101732.1 coordinate 3,047,340, forward strand.
TAACCACCTCAAGAGATCGCCATTGATACCAATATTTTTAAGTTTCAACAAAAGTATATTATGCTGAATTCGGTCGAATGCCTTGCTATAATCAGTGTAAATGACATCCACCTGCTGCCCACCGTCCATAGCACATGTCAAAACGTCGTTTAATAACACGAGGTTGGTAACGGTGGAGCGACCCTTAAGAAATCCATGTTGGAAAGAACTAAAAGATTGTTTAAGAGCAGGATACAGTTGGTTGTAAATCATTCTTTCGAACACTTTGGAGACAGTACACAACTTGGAGATTGGACGGTAATTAGAAACTTCAGTTTTTGAACCATTTTTATGTACAGGAGTAATGAAGGCTTGTTTCCACAAACTTGGTACTACCCCTTCTTCAAGCGACTTTTTAAATAAAATAGAGATTGGAACGGAAATTGTGTCAGCGCAGTTAATAAGAAAACGGGCGGGTAGATGGTCAGGACCAGCAGCCTTGTAAGGATCAAGAGTATGGAGCAGTTTCTTGACTTCCTCAGGGTCAACTGATATGGACGAAAAATTTGAGACAGCAGTCGAATAGTCACACTCTAGTGACGAACTTGAACAAGAAGAGGCACTGAGAAAGCTGGAGCTAAAGTATTCGGAGAAACTATCACAAATAGAATTGGCCGTATTAACTGTTAGGTCTCCGTATTTTAAACTGCTAGGCATAGATTTAGAGTTTGATTTAGATTTCACGTACGTCCAAAATAACTTTGGATTAGTTACTAATGATTTTTCCAGCAAGTTTAAGTAATTTTGGTAACATAACTTTTCCACATACTTAGACCTTTCACGCAGTAACTTAAAGGATTCATGGTCACAGCGGTTTTTGTATTTTTTATATTTCTGAAGATATTTATTTTTTTCATTTATAATCTTTATAAGCGAAGGTGTGTACCACGCTGGGTAGGATTTAGGCCTAACTAATTTAGAGGGAATGAATTTTTGTTTCAATTTTTCGCAAAATGTGTAAAAGAATGTAACAGCGTCACTTAATGATAAAGGTGTGAGTTCCTTGTGCCAGTCAAGTTCAATAATTTCTTCATTAATAGATTCATAATCACCACGACCAAAAATATAACACAAATAAGGCGCCCTGTCAAGAGAAGCCTCATACACAAAGTTTAAGGAACAGGCGAGAGCTCCGTGATGGGGGTCGGTAGGAACTAATGGGCAGTCGCTACTGTCGGTCACTGATACACTATCACTACATAAAACGAGGTCAAGGGTTCGTCCATGAGAATTTTTTATGCCATTGTACTGTTTTAGTCCAAGAATATTAATTTCGTCCACCAACAAATTTTCATCTGCAGACCTGTAACCAGTAGGCTCCAGAGAATCAGCGCCGTCAAAGCTAAAATTCCAAAATATACCACTTAAATTAAAATCGCCTACCAGTAAGTACTTCTCGTATGGTTTTTGTAAGATAATATCGTGAAGTTTACTAAAAAAGTTAGAGAGTTGTTGTGAGAAGGATAAACCAAATTTCTCCTTACACAAGTAAATAATACAAACATTTAATTTGATATGATCTCCAGTATGGGGTTGCTTTAATGTAAGTGTAATCCAAAGATCCTCAGCGCTAGAGTGAAATACCGGCTGTTGCGTAACGGCCAGAGTCTTACGAGTGGCGATAAGTACGCCGCCGCCCCTGGTCTGCCGCGTCGCTGCATAGTCGCGGTCCCGCCGCCATACCATATAACGCTCGTCAAATAATTCCGCATCAAAAATCTCGTCAGTCAACCAAGTTTCTGTTAAAGCAATTATATCATAGTCACATTTACGTATATTACGATAAAACTCAGTTGTTTTAGTTCTTAGACCTCGCGTGTTTTGATAAAATAAACTTACTTGGGGTACCTCGATGTTGTCAGTAGCAGCCATTTAGTATAAAAAACAAAACTCCAGAACACACAAAAAAGTTAATAAACGACCTTATTATTAATTGTATAAGACTATTATGAATAACTAGTAATTTTTTGAACCTTATGCCGATATGCAATAAGTTATTATTCTGTAAAGTACCTAAAATCTTATAATAATCAGAAGCTATAGAAAAACAGTAAATAATCTCAAATGGTTTCATAATAAACACCTGATTGCCTAAACGTATTATATGCGAGCGAGGAAGCAGAGTTATCTGGGAATCCGTAGGTTGAAAGAATACGGAAATATACTTGGGTTTGTTATTTAAAAAAGGGGCAAATATGTTCATATAAACAATAGCAATGCGTCAGCGCTATGAATGAAGTAGTTTTATTCAAACAGAGTGTAATGAACCTATGCAAAGCGTAAATATACGGAAAAGAAACTAATAAAGACAAATAATACTTGAAACCTGTTACAATTTCTATGACACTTGTATAAAAATATGTATATAAAATGTTTTTATTTATCAGACACATAAAACAAACTAAATAACTTTGTTTAAATCACTTTGACAATGAATAACAAAAGCGTGGGATGTTTCATTTTTACGTATATGTATTTTACCGAATTTCACCCACACATAACGATAGTTTTTATCCTTAGCTATAGCTTTGGTTTGGGACAATAGTTTTTTATACTCGGGCGTCAGATGGTCGTTCACGAATATTCGATGCGGGTTACCCTCGAATCCAATGTCACTAGCTTGTATGGACTTCTTTGCGCGTGCTGCTGCCACGAACTCCTCTTTCACATATCTATTGGTGAAGCTTATTGTGATAGATTTTTCCTTTCCGTTGAAAGTGGGCACTCGAGAGATATAATTAATTTGTGACTTCGAAAATCTATAGCCTACGGTATCGCATAATTTTTCAGTTACAGAAAAAAGGTTTTCAGTCGCCTTAACAGGTACTCCTTTGATCTCTAAGTTGCTAAGACGAGACCAATGCTCCTTCGACAAGAGATCTCCTTTGAGTTTCTTGACTTCATTGTTTAGCGCGTTGATGGAGTCTTGGAGCTGCTGGAGATCGGTGATGCTGCTCTCGACAACGGCGAGTCTATTGCCGTAGTCCTCAATTTTTGCTCCATTGAATTCACATGATGCTTTAAGATCAGCAATCTCGTCCTTGATGCTTCTTACATCTTTAATTAGATCGGGCAGAATTAAAAGCTGATTCTTGACGTCGCGTATTTCCTGAATAATTCTATCGTGACCTGAGCTATCGTTGTTACTCGCCGACTGTGGTGAGGCGGATAGTTTGCACTGTGGACACTTCCATGAAGCCCTCCTATCAGGGCCAAGTTTGCGGTACCCTGCCTCGCTAATATTGGCACAACCAAAGTCCAGCTGCCGCTTACATCCATTGCACTGCACTCCATCGTTGAAAACGGAGTTACACGATGCACACTTCATACTAGTAATACTTAAGTATAACTTTAAATAATTTTGATACGGTAATTAACTTTTAAATGTAAGAACGGTACGCAGAATATGTTCGCGTGTGGCCTGTACGACAACTCACGGCTGAGTTGAAAGCAAACTTTTTAAAAATTTTAATAATGACAAAGTTTGCTAAATGCCCATTCAATTCAACTTCATGTACAATGGCCACCATTATTATTATTTTTCTTCGTTTTTTGCAATTGTAAGTCGTCGACAGGTCCTCGCTTGCCTGTCGGCTGACTAACAATTCTACAATTCTTGGTGATTTTAAACATGATAGGCGTTTCATAAACGACAATTCACAGCGATTTGTATGACATTTGTCAGTAGATCGCCTGTCGCTACAATTGTTTTATGAAACGCATTAGGTGACAATTTTGGATGAATTGTCAGGGTTTTATGAAACGCATTTTTGTAATTTTACAATGAATTGTCGACATACAATTGTCAGTTGATCTGAGTTTTATGAAATAGGGCCCAGGATTGAAAGTAAATCAGAATCGTGAATCGAAATCGAATAACTTTCGGGAGTAAGTAAGCCTCCTGTATTTGATCAGCAGTATAGTTGTAAAAAACCCGTTAGCTACCGTTAATTAACCAAATTTATGGTTAGCTACCGATAAAATGCAGTCATTAACGGATAAATATCTGACAGTGGCAACGAAAAAGAAAAATTTTTTTCTTTCTTTTCCTGATAACCGACTTCAAAAAAGGAGGTTATCAAGTTTACCCGTATGTAGGTAATATTTCCATAATTGCCCAGTTTTCGTATATGTTAGTGAACATTTTTCAAAAGTATATTTTTATTCGCATATCTCCGGAACTTCAATTGAAGTAATTATTTTTTTGTTGTACTAGGTATTGTTCAACTTAGGGTATACTATAAGTTTCATCAAATTCAGTTTAGCAGTTTTTGAGATAGGGAATTTTATTCGACTTTTTTTGCCAGTCGAAGCTGGCATCATCGCGCAACTTCCTATACAAATTTCAATCCGTTTGCAACATCTCGCGGTGGTGTTTAACCGCAAAGCATATAATGCGTTTACTTAACCGTTAATAATGAAAAATGCATATTTAACCGCGTGGTTAAAATCGTTCGCATCTATAATCAGCAGCAAGATTTCTTGATTGATCAGCAGAGAAAAAAATAAGTAGCATGTATAGTTTTATTCCTTGCCTGCGTAAAAGAAGATCAATATTTAAGAAATAATAAAATAGTGTCATTAATGTCAAACATATACGTCGACACGCTCCGCGACTGGTATTGCTCTGCGTCGAATTTATTTTTATTTTATTAAGTGTACATTTTATTTTATTGTTCTTTTTGGACAATGATGAATCAAGATGATGTCTGATTTTAGAAAAGTAGAGCCTTATTCGCCTAAATCCTCGCCGAGAGGTGCAAGGTCTCCAGTCGTTTCACGTCAGGATTCATCTGGAACTCTGAAGACCACAATTTCTCTCGGCAAAAATCCGTCTATTGTGCACAGTGGACCATTTTATTTGATGAAAGAACCCCCAGGTAATAAATCATCTATCTACTAGTGGTACGATTTGAAAATCTGCAGGCATTAATCTAACATTTACTTTTTCAGGAGAATGTGAGCTTACGGGTGCGACAAATTTGATGGCCTACTATGGTCTAGAGCATTCCTACAGCAAATTTAATGGAAAGAAATTAAAAGAATCCTTATCATCCTTTCTACCTAATTTGCCCAGTATAGTTGATGGTCCCGGCCAAGAAGATAATAGTACCCTAGCTTCAGTATTAGCCAAAAGACCTATTGGTGGGAAAGAGCTGCTTCCCTTGACAAGTGCTCAGCTTGCTGGATTTAGGCTGCATCCTGGTCCTCTGCCAGAGCAATACCGTTATGTTAGTGCAACTCCGCCAAAGAGACATAAAAGTAAACATAAGAAACACAAACACAAAGATGGGGCCCCTCCCGGTCAAGATACCCCTTTACAAGGTAACAATTACTAATTCTTTCTAAAAAGTGTATTTAGTAAATAAGTTACGGACCACTTTATTAGTTGTGAAATACAATCTTTAAAATAATGAGTATAATCTTTAAAATCATAATGATTAAGCTTGTATGCCTTTTAAATAGTATCACAATGGCAAATTGCTTCATTATAAATTGGTCTTGTAGATTTTAAAGACACTTTTGATAATGATAGTAGGCCTCTAGTGGGCAGTTGATTTGTTGGATAAGTTTGAAGTATCAGAGATTGTTACACATCACCTCTATCTAGTTATGACAATGTTAATGATAGAAGGTGGTTCAAGCGCAGTCATAGGGAACATGACGACCATTGGCCCCAAATCATAACGTGGCAAATTTAAAAATCTAATAAAACAAGTACTATTAAAAAATCAAAAAATCATTGTTCAATCAAAATTGAAGATCAAACATCTTAACATAGAACAAAACAAGTATAAGAGACTTGTTTGACACCTATACTTAAACTTAAAGTTAATGTGTGCACTAAATTTGTTTATAATTGTGAAATAAAATCCAATTTACTGGACATATTTTACTTATAGTAAAATCTGTCAAGATTTTTGTGCACAGCAAGACACAAAACCTCTTGTCTTCAACTCTCGAATAGCTTTGTTTAATCGTCTGTGGCAATATAATAGCTACATTGCTTGTCTGAAAACTTACATCTTGTAGGCTCTGGTTGCTGATATATTACTTTAGGCAAATGACTTGTGTTATCTAATAATAGGGCTGTAACCTGTGAAATGGCTGTTTTTAATGAAATAAGTTCATACAATTTTTTATGTATTGTTTATTATTATTCAAAGTAATTACTCATGGAATCCATGTATTTTCTCCAACATATTGATGCCTTTCTTGAAAAACTGTGCTGGACGGACAAAAAACTCTTCGAAGGCATTTTGTAACGCCCAGCAGGGCTAGCATGCAACCATCGATAAATAGTCGAATCGACAAGATAAATATAATTTTGTTATTTTATCCTATTATGTAAGCTAATATCCGCAGACATAATAGACAGAATTACTCGATTTCATACCATGATTAAGACCACAGAACCAAATATGTCATAATCTTAATAAATTACATACACTAAATACCATATTCTAAGAAAATATCGATAAAAGGCCCGATTTATCGTTGTCGACGGCAGCATGCTAGCCATGCTGGTATTGAATATTTTCCCCTCCAAAAAGTTATCCAAATTCTGGAAAAAGTGGAAATTTGTAGGGGAAGGATCTGGTGAGATTGGTTGATGACGGAGACCTTCCAACCCCAGCTATGAGGTCTGTTGAGTGTCTGTTGTGTGTCTGTTAAGCCATGCAAGGTTCAATTCGAGAGGCACCCATTTGTCAAGCTTCTTTACCTTGCCAATTTCACACTAAAGGACCAATATTTTTTTTATTGCTTACTTTGAAAGCTGCTGCTAATTCAGATATAGTTTGAGAATCATCAGCCTCCTCAATCGCCTTTAATTCGTAATTGTCGACCAACATTCTCGGCCAACCTCGTAATTCATTTCTGGGGTCAACATTTTCGGAACGAAAGCGAGCAAACCAATAACGGGTGGTACAATCGTTAAAAGTTTTCGCACCGTAAACGATGTTGCGTGCCGCTTCTGCCGCTTTGCTACCACGACGGGAAAACAAAATGTATAAGACCGACACTTGTCAAATGTTACCTATAAAAATGACTGCACTATAGACTGTGTAATTTACAAGTACCCACAGAATTACTATAGGAGTCTGAAATTATGTGTAATCATATTTTTATTTACCTATTATTGTTATAAACCTTTTTTTCTGTTGCAGATTCTTCTAATCCTGATACTTATGAAAAGAAACACAAAAAGCAGAAACGACATGATGATGACAAAGAACGAAAAAAGAGAAAAAAGGAGAAGAAAAGAAAAAAGCAAAAACATAGTCCGGAGCATGGCGGCCTCACACCAAGCCAGCATCCAGTACCTTAGATTATCTCATGTCTGTTAGGTTAAATTGTAAGTTAAAGCCCGAATAGCAATACCCACCCTTTATTCATTGAGTATATTTGGTGAATTAATAATTTTCTTTTGTTTGATTATTGGATTATACTACAAGTAAAACTGTTTCAAGTTTATAGCTAGTTAAGGTTTTGATATGCATTAATAATAAATCAAACAAATTTCAGAAGTATTATATCCCAAAATATATCCTTTCGTGAACAACAACTAAAATCAATATCTACTAATAACCCTGACATTTGGAACCAAAAAATATCATTAAGTAACTTGTCAGGGCTTCGAATGGTTTTCCTTCAATATCGGGCTGAACATTGTATGGTTAAGTAAATCTTGTTAATAGTTAATAAGCTACCGAAAATATTGTATAAGATTTTATTTTTACCATTACATTTGTCGTTAATTTATTCTCAATCATACATACTATGAAGAAAATGATGTGGTAAGTGTTTGAATTCCTTGCTGTTTGGATTATCTTTAACATGCAGGTATTTGATTTTCTCAAATTACAATTATATATGAACCAAATCACATCAATCATCTCATTGTAAAACTTAGATTTAAGAAGTTTTGTACACTTATCAGCTGTAATTAGTGATGGGTCGGGGGCATAAACAAATATGGGCACAATGGGCATAAACTAGGCATATTGGGCATAAATGAGTTTACGTCCAAATAAATGCCCGATCACTAGGCAGAAAAACAAACAACTTAATTTTGTAAAAAATTAAGCAGGAACTTGAATAAAAATGAAACTTTAAGTATTTTGTAAATCAAAACTTTTAATCAAATAATCAGTCATTAAATAATCACAGTGTTACTCCCCTCCCGCTTCAACAGTAAACTCCATAGTCCATTGAAATGTTACATTTTTTAGGCCTAACCTTGCGTTTTTCAGAGGACGCAATTTTTTGATGTGTAGGGGGTGTCAGTGTAAAGCTAAAACCAAGTTTGTGGGGTCGCCACCCTTGTCCTACGGCCGCCATCTTGAAAATAGTTGTTGAAATGGTTTTTACGATATATCTCTTAAGCTATTTATCTGATAAAAAAAAATTATTAACATATTTTGTTGCAAATTTAATCCTCTACAACTTTGATTAAGTAACTTTTTGTCGTAGAACTATAAATAAAAACTTAAAAGCGAAAATGTTAAGAAATTCGAGAAAATAAATAATTTATATTTTTTGATATTACTTTTTTTTATAATTTTACGAAAAAATTATATCAGACCATTTTTGTGGATCTTTTTTTGAGAAACAACTTTTATAAGCAACATTTTTTCTTTAAGTCAATAGTTAAGGCTTTACAGCGCTCCGAAATGAGTACTATTTTTCAGTACTCTTAACTAGACTTATATTATACGTGTGTACTAATAACGTGTCATCTATATTGTTTTTATTTTGTTGTTATAATTTTTTTAATTATCAATAATTGATTATTGACCCTTTTCCACTCCATTACAGAATTTGACAATTATTGATTTTTAAAATAATTGTAATCTGATGGCCGTTACCGAGAATACTGTCTAGGTAGAAAATACTTTGATCCAACTTCCACTAAGCTGGGAATATTAGCTATGCATACATACATATACATAATACATACCTTCACACCTGTATCTCTAATGGGGTAGGCAGAACACCAGAGGCTATAAAACCATTTAATGTCACGTTTGACAAATTTGGAGGTACTATTATGATGGAGAGAGACTATTGCAGTGACAGGGGGTCAGCCTATCGCCCGCAAAAACGCCAATAAAACCTCCGTCTCTTAACTGACTCGTACAGTTTGCCCGGGAAGAGAAGCAGCTGGCACATTCTATGTTTTTCTTTCGCTCACAGTCCAGCATAGAAGAAAGTTAAAAAATTAGCTATGCGATTAGTAATATATATAAAGTTTCTTCGCAATTTTTAAGAAAATTCAAAACATTTTTTAATATAGTTTATTGACATTTAACCATGTATGTATGTACCATTTTGTTCGGTAACCTTTTGCCATCTTGTAGGTAGGGACATGATCCCATTGCTATAAAAATTTTGGGACCTCTCATCAAAATACCGCGACAAGTGGATTTGGCAGTCCT